>OX638076.1:29958019-31332385 GCA_951804385.1 Trifolium dubium | reverse complement strand
ATTTAAACTTTAAAAAGGAACCGTCTGATTTCATTTAAATGAAATCAGACGATGATGATGTTACCTGCGCGCGCGCGCTCACGCTATTTGTGCCACACTAGATCAGCAAGAGCTTTGACTTCTGTATGCTGTGTTGACTGGGCCTATGGGCCTGAATCTGTTTGATTTCTTCCCTGTTTTACTAGTTCACACCTCATTTTACTGCTAAATGTTTTGTTATTTTTTAGGTTTAAGATTTAATTTTTATTCTTAGTTTTATTATTTATTTTATTTTCTATATATGTTTAGTGTGCATAATTCATCTTTATTTTCTTGCTACGTGTTTTGTTTGCATTTGTGCATGTTTTATTATTATTTGCTCTATTATTATATTTATGTTCTATTTTATGCATTTCATCATCATATTTATTTTCAAGCTTGCATTTTATTTATTATTATGCATTGTCCCTACTTTATTTTCATTATCTACTTATTCATTTGATTCGATATGGTTGTAATAATTAATTATTCAATTTGGTCGTAATTGCGTAGGACTTTATTTCTTTTTCGCTTTATTTATTGCTTTCTTAGCTCACATCACACACAACGCAAAATAATTCATCTCCAAGGGAGAGGACTCGTAATTGATTTTAAATTGATTACGAGACTTCTCGAAACAAAAAAAACTCTTTTCAAAACACGCGATCTTTTACAAAACAAACGCAATTTCACCTTAGTCGCAACATTTACAAAACTTTTTTTTTACAAAACATCTTACAACTTCTTCACAACAACAATTACACTACTTCTTACATTTCATTACAACATTTTTTCCAACAACAACATTTTCTCACATTTTCACAACATCAAAACGAATATACTTTCGTTTTCACACAACAACATTTTCTTTTACAACATCTTTTTTCTACAACAATTTTACACTTTCTTTTCAAAACAAATCACTTTCATAAATCAAAACATTCTCAAAAACCTTCTCTCTGTTTTATTTAACACACTCTAATCAAACTTTAAGTTGTTCACAACTAAAAGACACAAACCAATACAATTCTCTTTGCCATCTTTGGCTTTTCAAAAACATTAGATTTATATCATCTTTAGTTTCAAATTTTAAATGTTCTCATAAGCATTAGCAAGAATTCAATCACTTTCTTCACAAAAGAAATGGTTTAGCGTGCTTATGATAACGCTTAAAAGGTGAAACTTAATATGACACTAATCTCTTGCTTCCTAAAAAACATACAACATACACTCTCTTTTTTCAAGAGAACTACGCGAGTTCTGATCCTTTACAAAGGGTACGTAGGCAAGAGGGGTACATACCCTTTTCCGAATTCAAAACAATAAAAAACACACCCTTTTTCTTATCTCTTTTCTTTCACACATCTTCTTTTACATTTCTTCTTACACAATCAACCAACACAAAAGCATACACTTTTCTATACATCTTCTCTCTCACTTCTTACATCTTCTCCCCTATTCTTAAAGCACACATTTAAAGCACAAAAAACATTTCAAGAGGTTACCATGGGGTACCATGGGCGCTTAAGGTGCATACACCTTCCTTTTGCGCAACTAACCCCCGTACCTAGAATCTCTCCAAAAAGGTTTTCGATATTTTCCCCTCCCTTGGAAATGAAAGATCAACTGTAGTGGGGTATGTCTCAAAAAACCCGCAACACGAGCTAATAATATTCATTGATTAGTTGTTTCAAAAAAATAAATAAATCAACTGACAAAGATAAGGTAAAGAAATATGAGCATGGTAAGTTTAATTATGTAGTGATTTACGTATATTCAATAATCACCCTCTTTTCTCTTTATCCTAATTTTCCCTTTTTCTTCCTCCATGTATGAGAGGTGATTTAGGGTCAATCTTTGATCCCAAATCATCCCTCCAATTCATTTTTGTTTTTCTTTTTATCGAAATAAGTGATATTCACATATATATTCAATTTTCTCTTTGTGGTTTCGTCGTCTTATTGTGCGACGTTTTGTTGTTCGTCGTCTTATTGCGGCGTTGTTTTGCTTTCCCGTTGGTGCAGAGTTTGTTCTGTTCAGATTCTCAGATTACATTCGATCTAGTGTAGATTAATTCCATGATTTTTGCGCAGTCAATGTTGCAGATCTGGAAACATGGGTATTCCAGACAGTTTATTTTCATCATATTTGTAGACATTTTGCCGTTGTACGCTATTAACTTGGATGTTGTGAGTTTGTTCGCAGATTCATCCTCTTTAATTTTTAGCAGTTTTGAATATGTACTATGTAATGTATTCTACTATTTTGATTGAATAAATTTTTTTACTTTAAGTCAAAAAAAAAAAACATGCATCAATAATTTGTGTTCATTAAAATTTGAACTCAAATTCTTCTAAATATTTTGTTTTTAATAGAAGTTCATCCATCACGTGATTGGTCCTTGTAATATTTAGATAATTCAATTTGTTTCTATATTATCAAATACATATTGAATTGATCCCTAAAATTTCACACTTATAATAAAGTCAATCTTTTTAGTATCATATTAAATTAGCCGTTTGGGATGACCTCAATAGAGTAAATGATACGTGGGATAAATGGAACAAACACATAAAGAATAAATGGTTCAAACATAATAAATACAACTAATGTCATAGTTTTTTTTATAAGCAAAAAATAAATTATAAAGAGTACAAGATGTACTCAATCTTTACAATTCAAAGTTGTACAAAGTTAATAACGATGAAAATATTCTAGAGGATTATTACACCAATCATTAAAAGAAAAATTACCCAAAGACTTTGTTCGACCTACATACCACAACCAAGCAAAATAGATACTTTAATGCACTAAAGTCTGCACAAGAATGCGATCACCTCTAAAAATGACATTATTGCGCGTTCTCTAAATACACCAAGTTGTTGTCAAACAGATAGCATGCCAGAAACTTTTAGCGCTCTTCCCCAAAATAAACGCCCCAAACGAAAAGAAATGATTGGAAACTGAAGTAAACTCCACAAATTCCCATCCACTTGAAAATATTTTGCCAAACATTAACAATAATCTTACAATTGAAAAAAATATGTTGAATATCTTCCATCTCCTTGAAACAAAACACACAGCAACAACGACCAATATTTTTTGTGACAATACCTTTATGAAACAAAGCCTCTCTAGTAGGTAAAAGAGGGACAATTTTAGCTCGAAGAAGAAGAAGAAAAGTGAAAAGAGAACAAGAGAGAGAAAAATAAGAATAAGAAATAGGGTCATGTTAATGTGTGTTTTAAAGACACATTTTAAAATATTCAAAATTAACAATGTTTAATTTTTAAAAATATAAAATTTACAAGTTCCAATACTAAATTTTTTTATTACGGTAATATACATACTAACTAGTGTCCCAAAGACACATATTAACATTTTTTTTAAAAATATGGTACAAATGTGAAGAGGGTGAAATCAAATATTTTGATCAAGGTTCTTGAATACGTGTGATAATTAATAATGTGGACATGTCAGCTCCTCCTTTTTCAACACACATTTGTGCTCCTAACAGTAGCTAAATTGAAGGATTAGTTAAACCATTTTGAAGATGAAACTAATTGATTGATACAAATTTGAAGACGAGAACAAACCTATTATTCACTCAAATTTTATGGTATTTCAAAAAAAAATTATCGTAGCTGCCATAAATTAAATGGAGAGGTGCCAATAACATTTGCCACTCAATGTGACCAGCAACATATGTCTACCCTTACTTACACATTAACTATGCCCAAAATAATAAGTCATGTTATAGAGTCAACGTCTTAGCTTAGGTCTTGTAGGCTTCAATGAAGAAAAAATTGAAATAATGGCATCATAATAAAATATTAGCCACGAGCAACTACGTGTGTCACGAGGGCTCTCGTAGGTTTTTGTTTTTTCCTCTTTAATCATATCATATAAATAAATAAATAAATAACAACGTTGGTGCGAGTTCCACGCGAGGTACTTTTAAATTAGTATTTGATATCCATTTTCCAACTCCAATTAGATTAGTGTTGTGAGTAATATTATTATTACTCTACTGTTTTATAACAAAAAATAAATAATTACATTATTATTACTATTTTGAGTCCAAGAAAATGTAGTACTCCCTCTATCTTGCAATAACTGACGTCCTAGCTAGACTTTACATAAATAAAAAATAATAATATTTTTATTATTAATCATTATGTATTTATCACTATCATTATCATTATTATATACATATATCAAAGATATTGATTTGAGAATCATACAAATAATATTAACTAGTGAAAAATTAATATGATAATTAGTTCAAACAACTTATTTCAGTTAGTAAAGACATTACATTTTATATGTATGAATCAAAATTCGAATTCTGAACACCTTAATTATTCAGTAAAATTCTAACTACTAAACAGTTTGACAAAAAAAAAACGATATTAAAAATTAAAATGTATCCATCATTTTGTGACTGAATAAATACTATTTAGCCACACATTGTTTTTTTGCTCTGACTTTGATTTACATATTTTCCACCAACAAATAAAAAGTTGCACATTATATAAATGATAGTACCTAGTTAGTACTATGAGCCATATACAACTTAATTTTGGAGTGAAATTTTCAAATCATCGAAATTGTTATTATGGCAACCTTCAAACTTCACAAAGAGACAGTTCAATCATGGTTACCATTAAGTAGACTTCACATATTTTTCCACTTCATATGTGTCTTGTTTCTTTTTTACTACCGTATCAAAAATTTCATTATTTCCTATCCGTGGATTCTAATGACACTAGCTGAAATTCTTCTATCAATTATGTGGTTTTTCAACCAAGCATACAGGTGGCGGCCGGTGAGTCGATCAGTAATGACCGAGAAATTACCGGCCGACGAAAAGTTACCGGGACTCGACATATTTGTGTGCACGATTGATCCAGAGAAAGAACCAACAGTCGAAGTTATGAACACGGTTGTTTCGGCGGTTGCTATGGATTACCCTTCTAATAAACTGTCTGTTTATCTTAGTGATGATGGAGGTTCTCCTATTACTCTTTTTGGGATTAAAGAGGCATCTCAATTTGCTAAAGTTTGGGTTCCATTTTGTAAAAAATATGGTGTAAAGTCAAGATGTCCTAAGGTTTTTTTCTCTCCTTTGGGAGAGGATGGTGAAGATGTTCTTAGGACACATGAATTTGAAGCAGAGAGAGACCAGATTAAGGTATTATATTATTACTCCCTCTAAAGTCATATAACACTAAAAGAAAGAAAAATATAATTTGTGCTTATTATTGTAATAAAAGCGACAGTTTCTTTGAAGGAATTCTAACAAAAAAGTTCTAGGATCAATCTCAAAAACTAGCATAAAGGCTACGTAGTATTTTTATTTTTTTGTTAAGTAGTTTAGTGGCTAAAATGAATAAATAACCTAGTACAATTAGTTTTTACTTTGTAGCATGGTATGTAATTTAATTCGGATATGAGCTGCTGTATTTAATTAACTTTGATCTATTTATACTTTGACAGGTCAAGTACGAAAAAATGCAAAAAAGTATTGAGAAATTCGGAAGTGACCCCAAAAATCTTCGTATGGTGACTGATAGACCATCTAGGATTGAGGTACATACGTGCGATAAGAGATCACAATGGATTATAACATGATCAAATCATGGATTATACATACTACTAATTTTATATAAATAAATAAAAAACTTAAAAAGATAAAAGAAAATTGATCAAACAAACAAAGTGAATGTATTTAGTCTAATTTTTGTTTTAGACTTTGTTTAAACTTTGTTTTTTCAAAATTGAAAATGAATTATTACCAAACTAACAACGGAAAAAGTGTATTTCATTTCATACTTTTTTTTTTACAATAAAAAAAAAGAAGTATGTAATTAAGATTAAGTGTTAATATTTTTTAACTAACAAATTAAAGTGTTAATATTTCATTTCATACTTCTTTTATTAACTAACAAATTAAAGTGTTAATATTTTTTTTACTGAGACAAATTAAGTGTTATTGTCTCTAACATCATTTTAAACTTATTTATTTTAGATTATAAATGACGAATCAGAAATTCCACGTATTGTTTACGTGTCTCGTGAAAGAAGACCATCACTTCCTCACAAATTCAAAGGAGGTGCCCTCAATACATTGGTGTGTGTGTACTTTTGAATTTAATTTATGTTTTTCCATATAATAAATAGTTTAAAATGGAGTATATGTTTTGTAACATACTGTACTCCATTAATAAATAAATAAATAAATAAATAAAGTTAACACTAATATTTTTGAATGTGGTTGCAGTTAAGAGTATCAGGCTTGATAAGTAATGGGCCTTATGTACTTGCAGTGGACTGTGATATGTATTGCAATGATCCATCTTCAGCCAAACAAGCAATGTGTTTCTTTCTTGATCCAGAAACCTCTAAATACATTGCATTTGTTCAATTCCCTCAAATGTTTCACAACCTTAGCAAAAAAGACATTTATGATAATCAATCTAGGACTGCTTTTAAGGTAATTAATTAGTCAGCAAAATATACTCATTAATTAAGCCAGCTAGCTAGCCCTTCATTATTTTTTGTTGTGTTTGATCGTATAATGATGGCATGCATGCATGCATATTGCAATTTCCTTTTAGACAATGTGGCAAGGGATGGATGGATTGAGAGGTCCAGGTCTTTCTGGCAGTGGTAATTACTTGAATAGAAGTTCATTGTTATTTGGAAGTCCAAATCAAAAAGGTATTGCTTTGCCTCAATACTAAGACATATAGTACTAGTAGTATATAACTAACTAGGACAATCCTAAGATAAGAATAAATGAAGTTTAAAGTAACTAACTTTAGAGAGATTTGTTTCATTAGGTTGAACTACCGGCCGTGTCAAAAAACTAATAAAGTTTGAGATTTTTTTTAAATTTAAACAAAAAAATTAGTTTTGAAAAAAAACTCAATTTTTCCATAAATTAAGCTCTAAAAATCTTAGTTTTATCATCTTAAACTAACTCCTAAAATACTAAAAAATTTGTTTTGTAATGAAAAAATTTAGTTTTATCTTAAAAAACTTCAATTTTACCTTAAACTAATCTCTAAAACATCAAAAAAAATTGGACCGAGCCCGAGCAAGTGCTCAGGTTGGCCGGGCCTTGTCTCCGCCACTAGGTTGAACTTTTTACCACTATGGTCTTCTAATTTTTATAAAAAATATTAAACAAATTTTTGGTCCCTATAACTTATGGTTTATTTATGATGATTATAGATGACTATCTTCTTGATGCCCAAAACTACTTTGGTGAGTCTACTATATACATAGAATCACTCAAGGCCATACGTGGACAACAAACCATCAAAAAGAATCTTTCAAAAGATGAAATTTTGCGAGAAGCTCAAGTAGTTGCATCTTGTTCCTATGAGTCAAACACAAAATGGGGCACAGAGGTATGTATGTCTATGTATATATACTCAAACATTTATTATCAAAATATAAAAGTTGATGATTTTACAAAATGTAAGTAAATTGACAGGTAGGATTCTCATATGGTATCTTACTAGAGAGTACAATCACCGGCTATCTTCTGCACTGCAGAGGATGGAAATCAGCATATCTTTACCCAAAAACACCATGTTTCTTAGGATGTGCTCCAACTGATATCAAAGAAGGCATGCTTCAATTGGTGAAGTGGTTGTCTGAACTTTGCTTGTTTGCTATCTCCAAATACAGTCCCTTTACTTATGGATTTTCAAGAATGTCAGCTATTCATAACTTCACTTATTGCTTCATGTCAATTTCATCCTTTTATGCTATTGGCTTCATCCTTTATGGCTTTGTACCTCAAGTTTGCTTCTTGAAAGGAATACCTGTTTTTCCAAAGGTAAAAAGCTAGCTACCTCTCCTATTCAAATATTTTTACTAGTTTTAATATTTTAACATGTTTTTATATTTATTGGTGTTACATACATACATACATACATACAGGTCACAGACCCTTGGTTTGCAGTGTTTGCATTCTTATATATTGCCACACAAATTCAACATTTGATAGAAGTCATTTCTGGTGATGGTTCTGTTTCAATGTGGTGGGATGAACAAAGAATTTGGATTCTAAAATCAGTTACAAGTTTATTTGCAATAACAGAAGCAGTTAAGAAATGGTTAGGATTGAACAAGAAAAAATTCAACTTATCAAACAAAGCAATTGACAAAGACCAAGACAAAATCAAGAAATATGAACAAGGTAGGTTTGATTTTCAAGGTGCAGCTTTGTACATGTCTCCAATGGTTGTGTTACTCATAGTCAACACTATTTGCTTCTTTGGTGGTTTATATAGATTGTTCAATAAAAGAGATTTTGAAGAAATGTTCGGTCAACTTTTCCTAGTTAGCTATGTAATGGCTCTTAGTTATCCCATTTTTGAGGGAATAATAACAATGAAAAGTAAGAGTGCTTAGTCAGTTAGATTGTTTCAAGAGTGTAAAATGGATAAGTATTAATTTGTACCTTAAAATCTCCATTGTTATGTTTAGATTAATAAAATAGTACCTCCTTTCTCTACTTATATATATATGTTTATGACTATGTCCCTGCTGCATACTTCTAACAAAAAATAATGTCATTGTTCTAATTACGTCGACACTAATAATAATTTGAGAAAATAAATTAATTGAACGTAATTATATATGTCGGTATCTCGATAGTGCCCAATGAGGACAAAAACTAAGCCAATCATTGTTTTTTTACAAAACCAACAATTACATTTGGAAGCAACAATTTAATTATAACTAACATGAGAGTCGCGCGTTGCGCGGTTGCGAGTCAATTTTAAATAATTTTATGAGAAGTTATAAATAAAGGCTACAAAAAATAAATGAAAATAGTAGTGTTAATATTTATTTCAAATAATAGACAATATTAATATTTCAAAAATAGTTATTGATAGATTATCAAATATGTTGAAGGAATTATATAGACAAATATAAATTATAATGTGTGAATGTTTAAAATGATAAATATAAAAATAACGGCACATAAGACAAATACTATTGCGTCATAAAAAAAAGATGAATATTAATTTACAGGATAGAATTAAAAGTATGAAAAACATAAATTTTGACTTTTTTTTAGTTATGCGGACTATAATAATAATAATAATAATAATAATTAGAATATTTCAAAAAACTTATAAAAAACTTCAAAACCGCCATGCCATCCTTTATTATAGATTATTAAACAATCTGGTAATGATATATATGTATACCAAAAAAATGTAACGAAGTCATTAAGAAAGTAGTGTCAAAGTTTCATGTGATGAATATGAAGTATATGTATTCAAACATCTAAAATAAGCTAGACAAAGGCTTGCCGTGGTTGTTGAGGTGGAAAATCACTAATTTTTTTTTTTTGACAATGAGGTGGAAAATCACTATTGTTGTATGTAAAATACGCATAAATTAATAGGGAAATTTTATGGTACTTTTGTTAAAACATAATGTACCGGTACAATAGAAAATTTAACCAATAAGAAGCTACCTTTTGTCCACATCATCCTTTTTATATTATATTTTAAAAGTTAATTTTTGCCACATGTAAAATATTATCCAACATGTCAAATAATCATTGATCAATATATTTTATTGTACCGGTACAATAAAATATATATGTATACCAAAAAAATGTAACGAAGACATTAAGAAAGTAGTGTCAAAGTTTCATGTGATGAATATGAAGTATATGTATTCAAACATCTAAAAACAGTTGAAAGTAGTGTCAATGATGATTTATGAATTATACCGTAGCATTTCCGAAATTAATATTGGTCAATTTAGTAGAAGCATTCTTAAGATTGTGAGTGTGAGTTTTATGTACAATAGTCTACTCTAAAAGTTGTACATTGAAGTGTAAATTTGAGAAAATAATGAAATTTAGTATAATTTTAATTTTTAAGTGTCAATGTCGTGTCAGTGTCAGACATGAAACATGGTTCTCAACTGGGATATATCTAATCTGAGGTGTATTTGTGCTTCATATTTTTAATTTACCATAACTCAAATCAATACTATTAAACCAACCTAAGTGGGTTTGCTTCATATCTATTATAGTTATTGAGAGGATATATAGCCAAGCATTGTAGAGAGTTTAATTATCCAACACCTTGAGATATGGTCGAAAACCACATGATGATTATTTGACATGTTTCATTAACCATTATTCCTCTTGGTGTTGCTGGATGTGTATCTTTGAAATATATATTTGCTAAAAATATATTAAAAGAATAGAAGGTGATCTTCTCTCTTTAAATCACCTGGTGGCGTTGCTGCTCCATTGAAAAAGTCTTCATTTGCTGCATTATATTTTGGTACAATGGATATAAAATGGGGAGGATGGTCATGGTTAAAAATAGAATATGTGGGGTATTTTGATTTTAGAATGAGAAGAGGTCACTGCCTCAACGGTAAAGTAATTAGGATTGAAAAAGGTAAATTGAACAGTGAAAAATAGTTAGAAACATTTTTTATTAAAATAGAAGTTTTAATACTACAAATAATTTAATTGCAGTTTGGGTAAGTGATGTGTGTATAATGATTAATGAGGCCAATTTAATGTCAAGATGAATATATATGTTGTCTATGTAACGTAAAAAAAATATGATATAATTGTTGTATAATTAGGGTAATTAAACATGTCTTTAGTCCCATGAACTTAGCTCAATTGATTGAACATATTACATAAAAGTGCAATGACTGAGGTTCGAACTCAGTATATGTCCACTTATTTACTTTTAAAGGGTGACACATATGCTACCTGATAAAAAAAAACACGCCTATATATACAAAAGATTGTGGAAAAGAAAAAGAAAAGGAAGCAATTATAAGAGGTGATACATAAAAATATAATTGAGGTGGCAAAATCAAGACTATGTGACCTATAAAGTGTTGACTTGTCAAAAAACTAATTTAAGGCTCTAATATAATAAATTAAAATAGATAATCAATTTTTATTATACTTGTAAGTTATTTAGATAAAAATACTGTTATAAAAAAAGTAAAATAAATATTTGATGAATTCATTTTAGTAACTAACTATCAATTCTTGCAAGTTACATATTAAGTAAAACAATAATTTTGTAGTATTTTTTCACTTTTCCTCCTTGCTTCTGAAATAGTTAACTCGATTTTGTTGCATAGTATATGTATGGTATCTATTGAAAACAAATTATAAGCAAGAACAAATGGTTATATTGCACAACAAATATTTGGAGATTGGAGTCACTCATGTAAAACCAAAAAATGTTGTAGCTATAGAAGAAATACAAAACTGGATAACAAAATTTCAATAAGTCCATCTCCTATACTACTTATCAAAAACTCTTTGAGGATGGTGTGGCAAAACAATGATTCATTGAATCAAAATTGATTTAGACGAGATATATTATATTTGTGACATAATTTATTAATTTTACAATCAATAGTTTTAATGGATAATAATCTCTCATTGGTGTGGCATATACATGTAACGGTAGAAAGGGGATATGAAGGTACATGAGAAAAGGCTCATGGAATGGAATGGAAAAAGTATAAGAAGAAGAGTAGTGTTGCAATATAAATAGTGACACGTCAGCAAATAAATTAGGTGGCATAAAAGATGTTTCATGGCAAAATTATGCTGAGTTGTCATGATAATAATTGGGAACTCTATTTTAATATATAAATAAATATAAAATAGATAGACTAGAAATTATTAGTTAAAAGACTAATTTAAGGTACAAATGGAAATTAATTTTATGACACACATCCTTATCATATTTGATTGCATGGATAGTATCTTACCACATCCATATCTTAATTTTCACGGACTTCTTAAAAACACAAGAGTTGCTGTTTGGAAAATGGTAGAGATGTGCTTAGGTTAATTTTTATTTAATTGCTCCGGTGTCCTGAACTCATCAGTTGGGTGTAGAAAATGGTCGACCGAGAGTTAATTGTGCGGGTTGTAGTAAACCAATTTTTATTTGATTTGAAGTCGTGTATTCGGCTAGCTTTTTGAGATCATAGGACCTTTGTATTAACATAAGTTTTATTTGGTGTGTGATCCATCCATATAGAGCTTATCGAACTTTTCTCAATTCACACGACACACTTATTTCTTTACCAAGTTTCCCTCCAAGTTAGCAACTCACCTTCAATAAATTTTTTTAAAACAATTGCAACTAAGAGAAGAACCGAAAGGAAATGAAACAAAGCAATTGCAATAACACCATTAAAGGTTGCAATGGTCCTTTTGCATTGAAGGGCTGCGTTTGGCAGTAATTACAAGAATATCTTCACCAAAAAGGTAAAGAACCGTGAATTTGTTCGCGTACCGGTTCTGAATGCATTGAAAATCAAGTCCCAACGAACCGTCCTAGTAATTAAATAAGTACAAAATATAAAATATTGAAACTAATTTACATTTGATCCTTGTATGTGATTGTTATACAAGTATAACATCACGCCCACAAGTATAGTGCATTGATGTACTTTTGGTTGCAAATTGGAACATCTAACAGACCGTTTATTTATAACTTTGATTACCTCTCGAGTCTCGATGTAACTGATTCTAAGGTAGGAAGAAAACGATGGAGAAGAAAAGGGAATAAATATATATGTAGAATTAAGGTACCATTACATTACATATTTAGTGGAATGAAATACATTTTCATAACTGAAATACTTTTTCATGAAATCATTAAGTCTTCACACATAACATAGTTTGAAATACATTAAAAACAACAAAAAAGAAATACATCATAAGATTAGAGCAAAGCAAAGCAAACAAACAAAGTTTGTTAAGTGTTAACTACCAAAACATAAAGGCACAGAGAATAAGGATTATCCAAAACAACATTGTATGTATCCCTTCATTCAACTGATTTGATTTGACATAGTTGTTTCACATCACATCTCATACACAATT
The DNA here is from genome assembly GCA_951804385.1 of Trifolium dubium. Lineage (NCBI taxonomy): Eukaryota > Viridiplantae > Streptophyta > Magnoliopsida > Fabales > Fabaceae > Trifolium > Trifolium dubium. The sequence continues at coordinate 31,319,436 of OX638076.1, read as the reverse complement.
CTCACTAGCTGAAAAAACAGTATACCACATTAAAACAATATACTTATTACATACATTTAAGCAAAGTTCAATAAAATAAAACTAAAGTAATGCATGCAGTTGCAATTCCACATCAACAAAATGAAATAGATGGCAAAATAATAGAAAAATAATGGCTAGAAGAGATTTATTGAAATATATAACCATTCGTACCTTATCTCACTTATAATTAGCAAGCACATTTTTAATATCATCATTGTCTGCTAGATCAATTGGAGTCTTTCCATCTAAGTCTAAATTTAAATTAACAGTGTAAAATTGGTCAGTCTATGTATATTTACTTTTAAATTTGAGTAACCAAATGAATTTGACAAATTAAGTAAAAGAACATATAAAAGTATGCATAATTAAAAATATTTCAATGAATCATCTACCTCTAATATTGGGATCAGCCCCATATTCACATAGACGAATAACCTTGAGACGATCTCCAAGTGAAGCTACAATATGCTATTATTGCATTGTAAGAACAATTAATTAATTAGCTAGCATCATCATATATTAAATATATATATATATATATATATATATATATATATATATATATATATATATATATATATATAATGATAATTAAAAGGTTCACTCACCAACGGTGTCCGTCCCTTATCGTCAGCTTCATTTGGATCTCGGTGTTGCAGCAAAAGCCGATAAAACAATGGTCCACTCTTGATAGCAGCTGCAAACCAGAGACTTACCGGTACATCTAACATACCGGTAACTATCTTCATTTGGAGTGCCTTTAAACCTCGATTTAGGAACGGATCATTTATGGATTCCAAAAGCTACGAACAATAAAATAATTAGATGTAACTATTATAAATAAAAAATCTTAGATTTCTATTATATTACAAATAATGAACCATAATGAACCTACCTTGATATGATTCTTTATCATGATGAGTCCTGTAACATCCCGAAATTTTAAAACAATATAATATAATTATTAAAAATGTTTATTTGTTTAGAAAATGTGGCTATATTTTTTTTCTTCATAAATATAAAATATGATTGAATTGCTACTTTAAATAAAATGATTACATTAAATATTTCAAAGGTAAAACTACATTGGTCAAATTAACTGTTTCAAAATTACAGATGATAAAACCCAATTTATTTTTCCCCGCCGCATGCAAACTTCAATAATCATCATTCACTGCATCAACTTTTGTACCTAAAATGTTGGTTGCAAGGGTCAATATTCCTAAACCACAAGTACGATCATAAAGAACATAAAAACATAAAATAAGAAGAATGATAAAACACTCACCACATAAAAGATAAAACCAATTAGCACAAATAAATTAATAACTTAAGAAATCACACTTTTAAGACACAATGCATGCAACTAGACCATGATCCGGATATCGCCCCAATTGGCATATAATATCAATCGCCCCATTTGGCACCTAAAGACAAATCGCCCCATTTGGCAGTCACTAATAAAATCGCCCCATTTGGCACATAGTAACAAATCGCCCCATTTGGCACTTAGACACATCTAGATGCAATGCTATGGAACATTTAAAACAACCAATAACACTTTCCAAATACCTTCAACACAAATACATTTTTTTCTAATATCCAATCAAATAAACTACAATTTAACAAAATCATCAGCTTGCTCAAATCCACAATCAACCACACACAAATCACAAAATTAATTCTACAATCAATCCTAAACATAAATCATATAATAATAAAATAAAAGTATGTTCTTATTTATTATTTTTATTTGTATTACCGTTTTCATCCAATATTTGATAAGAACTCTACCACCACCCTACCCTATGATTTCATGATCAATATGATTGTACCGGAATATAAGCCCTTACCTCAAAAAGCTTTCCCTCCAATGATATTGATTTTAGCAGTTCTAACCGCTCGATCAAGAATTTAAAGTATATTTGATGCTTGCTAGTGATGGGTTAGTGAGAACCGATGGATATGAAAATATAAGTGAAAGTGGGATAGTTTTTGTTGATAGTTAGCTTTCACGATAACATGAGTATATAGGAAATGGTTTGGCTAATTTGTAGGCATAATAGTGGGCTAGTGGGAAAGCATGTATAAATCCTAAAATTAAGTCTAAGTGGAAAAACATTCAAGTGGCTCAATTATAGAGAATTCGGTTACAGGAAATATTTGCATATGCTCTATATCAATTCTACTCATGCCTTCTATAAGCTAAGCACTCTAGTTTAGATTTAGTCAAAGTTGATTTGTCACAAATAATTCTCAAAGACTTCGACTAGTAAATACTAATCCATTAACATTATCACACACTTAAAATAAAACAACTATACAATTATTAATATAAGATAAATCATCAATTATAATTAACATAGAAACAGATTATGAAATCATTAAAATAAAATAAACTATGTAAGTAATAATTATCTTATTATTATAGTCACACTAATTAATCAATTAAATTAATTATTAAAATAATCTTAAGTAAATATTAGGGTGTTACATTCTTACCCCCTTAAAATAGTTTCGTCCTCGAAACTTAATCATAAAATAAAATAAAATAAATAAGACTATTCTTTTAAATCAATATCAGCAGAATAAGTAATTTTAACATTAAAGTAAATATCAGCTCACATAAAATATAAAAATTCATTTCCATTGAAACACCACCACTAAGGCTATGAAAATATTAATCAGTATTGTCACTAAGCCACCAAGATAATAATTGTCATTAAGACCTTCCACTAAGCCACTAAGCCACAAAGATAATACTTGTCAGCTTTCCACTGAGCCACAAAGATACAATTTTCCATCAAGGTCTTCCACTAAGCCACTAAGCCACATAGATGATATTTGATATTAAGACCTTCCACTAAGCCACTAAGCCACAAAGATAATAATGCCACAAAGACTTATATCACACATAGACCATCACACCATAAAATAGATAGCAGTAAAGAATAACTATGCATAATCGCTGAGACAAAACTTAACTTAAAACCGCCACTGTACGCCTAAAACTAGACCTCTCACTTCAACGGAAAAAAAACTGAAACGGCAGCAAGAAATTCACATCACACAATACAAGCATACATGTTGTATATATTTTTTTTTCTTTATAAAATGAACACAGATTTAAAAAAAATAAAATAAAATAGCTTTAGTAATATAGACTCCAAAAGCATAAGTACACATAAAACAATTTCATGTGGCTAACGACAAAAAAAAAAATTAAATAGTAATTAAATGAGTTTTAGTGACATACATAAGAAAATAGTTGGAACATACTACATGTTTTTTAGTCATAGTTAGTAGCAAGATAAGTTACTTTCAATGCAGACATAGCATAATAATCTAAGAATTAATGTATTGATCTTACAAAAATCACCCTAGAACATCAACGATAGCAAAGTCAATCACATAAAATCAGATATCACAAAAGGCATACATCACATGAAATCGTCCCACCCCAAAAACATGTCCGAGGACTATTGCTCTGATACCAAATGTAACATCCCGAAATTTTAAAACAATATAATATAATTATTAAAAATGTTTATTTGTTTAGAAAATGTGGCTATATTTTTTTTCTTCATAAATATAAAATATGATTGAATTGCTACTTTAAATAAAATGATTACATTAAATATTTCAAAGGTAAAACTACATTGGTCAAATTAACTGTTTCAAAATTACAGATGATAAAACCCAATTTATTTTTCCCCGCCGCATGCAAACTTCAATAATCATCATTCACTGCATCAACTTTTGTACCTAAAATGTTGGTTGCAAGGGTCAATATTCCTAAACCACAAGTACGATCATAAAGAACATAAAAACATAAAATAAGAAGAATGATAAAACACTCACCACATAAAAGATAAAACCAATTAGCACAAATAAATTAATAACTTAAGAAATCACACTTTTAAGACACAATGCATGCAACTAGACCATGATCCGGATATCGCCCCAATTGGCATATAATATCAATCGCCCCATTTGGCACCTAAAGACAAATCGCCCCATTTGGCAGTCACTAATAAAATCGCCCCATTTGGCACATAGTAACAAATCGCCCCATTTGGCACTTAGACACATCTAGATGCAATGCTATGGAACATTTAAAACAACCAATAACACTTTCCAAATACCTTCAACACAAATACATTTTTTTCTAATATCCAATCAAATAAACTACAATTTAACAAAATCATCAGCTTGCTCAAATCCACAATCAACCACACACAAATCACAAAATTAATTCTACAATCAATCCTAAACATAAATCATATAATAATAAAATAAAAGTATGTTCTTATTTATTATTTTTATTTGTATTACCGTTTTCATCCAATATTTGATAAGAACTCTACCACCACCCTACCCTATGATTTCATGATCAATATGATTGTACCGGAATATAAGCCCTTACCTCAAAAAGCTTTCCCTCCAATGATATTGATTTTAGCAGTTCTAACCGCTCGATCAAGAATTTAAAGTATATTTGATGCTTGCTAGTGATGGGTTAGTGAGAACCGATGGATATGAAAATATAAGTGAAAGTGGGATAGTTTTTGTTGATAGTTAGCTTTCACGATAACATGAGTATATAGGAAATGGTTTGGCTAATTTGTAGGCATAATAGTGGGCTAGTGGGAAAGCATGTATAAATCCTAAAATTAAGTCTAAGTGGAAAAACATTCAAGTGGCTCAATTATAGAGAATTCGGTTACAGGAAATATTTGCATATGCTCTATATCAATTCTACTCATGCCTTCTATAAGCTAAGCACTCTAGTTTAGATTTAGTCAAAGTTGATTTGTCACAAATAATTCTCAAAGACTTCGACTAGTAAATACTAATCCATTAACATTATCACACACTTAAAATAAAACAACTATACAATTATTAATATAAGATAAATCATCAATTATAATTAACATAGAAACAGATTATGAAATCATTAAAATGAAATAAACTATGTAAGTAATAATTATCTTATTATTATAGTCACACTAATTAATCAATTAAATTAATTATTAAAATAATCTTAAGTAAATATTAGGGTGTTACAAGTCCGTCCTTGGTATTGCCTTCAAGAATATCCAAAAATGTAGCACGATCAATTTTAATAAGTTGAGTTAACTCTTTTGTTTTGACCGTGAACATTTGTGGGATATTGACAAACACACAACTTTCACCAAAATAATTACCATCTTTGATAGTTCCGACAACCTAGAAACACATTATACATTATTTATTATGTATTAGTACTTAAATAAACTTACTTTATGTACAAAAAAAAAAAACTTACTTGCTCAATTCCATTTTCAAAGATTATCAAGTCCTGTCGATAAAGTAAGACAAAATGTGAAATGGTAGAAAAAGATGAGAGAAAATATTTATAAGAAAAAGTAAGAGAATTCAAATAAAACATAGATACTAACCACCGAACCAGTTACTACAAAATAAAAGCATGTCGGCATTTCATTTTGTAATATAACGGATGTATTTGCACCACAAATTCCACCGCTTGGACCTTGTAGGGGATTAATAAAAGTACAAATTTTAGTACAAATGATAAATAATGAAATATTTTGTCAAAAAAAAGAAAAGATAAATAATGAAATAATATTGAATGTAAAATAATAATTACCATTTGAAATTGAGTCGGAGTTGAAACTTCTTCAAATAAGTAGCTATGTGACATTTTGCTGCATAGACATTGGAAAATTCTTGTTTTTATTGCTCTAGGCAATGTTTGGAGAAGGTTGTGATCTTCATTTTGAAATCCAGGCAATTTTGCTGTATACTTCAAAAGCAAATGAGAATATATCTCATTTCGCAAGGGAGTAGGTATACAATTCCTTTCGCAAAAGCTTGCAGCAACACGTCGATGTGCATCCTACAAATAAATAATAAGATGTACCATAAGTTATATATATACAACTTAAAATATAAATTATCAACTAATTAACAAATTTTACTCACATATTCTTCTGATTTTCCCATGCTAGGAGACATCCAATTTGTTACATATCCTGTGATATATGATAATACTATAACACTAATGCACACAAAAATGGCAGTGAAAGCCATCTCCATAGAAGTCATTGCGTGCAGATCACCATAGCCAACCGTGGATAGAGTAATGATGGCCCAATAAATAGATAAACCATAATTTGTCCATTCACTCTCTTGTAGAAATGAGGTTTTTTGAGATCCAATACATGTTCCATTGGGGTTGTTATGTAACGTTGCTATGTAATAAAAGACACATGCTCCACAATGAGAGACTAAAAAAGTTACCTACACATAAAATTCAAATAATCAGAAGAAAAGTAAAGTAAAAAATAGATACATGCTCCATGTTCCATTTGCATTTATTTATGAACTTCATATATTTCATTTCAATAATTTACCATGATGATCATTGCGGTGCGAAGAAAAGTAAAATTCATCAAATCACTCTTCTTAAGCCTGCACTTAACATGTTCACCTCATAAGTTACAACAAATAAATAAGAGTATTCATAGATTCATTTTTTTAAATTTCAAATGAAAAACAATTCAAACTTACTTGCAATAGAAACTAAAAAGTCTGTAGCAACGGAAAATGCGAATGAAGCGAAGTGACATGAGTACTTTATGAGGTTTAGTAGAAGGGTTGAATCTCATTCCAATCATTTCGAAGGGAAAGAATAATATAATATCAGGGACCAACATTAAAGAGTAGTTTAAAGCAATTTTTATTGGGTTGTCCACCCTTACATGTGTGCTCTGATCAATATATGCAACAAAAAATGTTGCAAAAAAATCAACCATAAATAAGAAGTTAATCACTATGTCTACTCTAGAAAAACCTAGTGATTGTCCTCTGGTGAACGCCCATAGCCACACTGATACAGAACAAGTATAAACTGATAGACAAGCAAGAAAAAAGCACCATATCCTACACACAAATAAAAAATAAAAAAAGAGTTTTAATAATTGAAAACAGTGCAGGAATATATATATATGGGTATTTGAAGAATGCTATGGATAAACTCTGAAACACACTTTTTTAACCGGCTAAGTGGTTGTGTCACCAATGTTCTTGACCTCTACCACTCACTCACTCACTCACTCACTCACTCACAGGTTTTCTCAACATGTTTGTCCTTCGTCCTAGCTTAAGATTCCGACTTTTCCCCACAGAGATTATGGGATCTAGCATTCTAAAAAATCAAATATGAGTGAAAGAAGGAGTTTTTAAAGGCTATATAAAAATAAAAAACACTAGTGAAAGAATTAGTATTTGATGAAAAGTTTGAGACATGAACAAGGAAGTGATTACTATCACCATGGATCTGAGTCATGCTATGATTTTTGGGTTTGAAAAAATTTCATGTATTCTTGTTGTTTGTTGTTAAAGAGGACATTAGTTAGAGCTGAGATTCCAAAACCGGTTAATCTATCATTGGTTACCAGCTGTTTGAGTATTTTTAAAAAGAGTGAGTGTGTTTGTCCATAGCATTCACTCATGGGTCTTTTCTATGAAAAAGAATTAAAAATATAAAAAGAGAAAGAGAGCTAGAACTAGAAGTACCGGTAACAAAGATTGTCAGGAGAAATGATGAACCTTCTTGTAGGATTATTCTGAAAATCACTTCCAACAATTCTTGCCATGATCATCAATGTATGAGAGATTAAGCTGAATGGTTATATGTAAAAACAGAGAAAGCAAGCAACTGCAAAATGATATTTTGTTGATTATGAATGCAATAACCCGTGAGAGAGAGAGAGAGAGAGAGAGAGAGAGAGAGAGAGAGAGAGAGTATAGACTATAGACCACAAAATCACAACTCCCAAATGCAAACAATTCCTTGCTTACTTTTTCACTTTCACTTTTATGGATAAAATGTTTATGAAACTTCATACAAGTTGTAACTAATTTGCCAAGAGAAGAAATATGTCCAGTTAAATCATAAAGAAAGTAAGTAATGATTTTACTATCAATAGATATATAAGTATAACAAGGAATTAGGAGTATGTAATGTATAGGCTTTCCCCTCCCAGTTCTTGACCATTGGTTATAAAGCTTGACCATCTCATCGCAATAAGAAAACTAAAGATCACAAATCAATGATACTAATCTGGCTATAAGATTTTGCTATAATATATATATATATATATCAGTACTGTATCTATATGTAGTAGGCTTGCAGCTCTCATACAGTCATACATCATTTTGGTATTTAGGCATGTACAAATCTTTTTATATTATAATAATTTTTTAATTATAAATAAAGCTGATAATAAATCGAACCAACTCGAAAAAAGTTCAAGACTTGATTTGACAATTGATTCATTGAATTTAACTTATTATGAATCAAATGAGCTGAACTTAAATTGAAAATTAAGTTTGTTAAGTAAATCAGCTGAACATGAGTTATATATAATTCAACTCGTTTAGTTCACAAGCCGATTTGATAGACAATCTCATGCAGATTGCTGTCATTTTTAAGAAGTTGGATCGAATTGGGTTCGAGCTAGAAAAAAAATTGTGTCAATCTCTCGAGTTGAATTTTGAGTTAAAAAGGACTGAACCTAACATTTCGAGCTAAAACCGAATTGAACCTGACGAGCCGAGTCGAATTGTTCTTGAACTTTAAATAAGTCAAACTCGAGCTGAAAAAGGAGTTTGTGTTGAACTTGAACTAAATTTTGAGTCGAACTAATTCTTAATGAATCGAGTCGAACTCATACAGGTTCGACTCGACTCATTTTTAACCTTAACTATAATCAATAATTAATTTCTTTGACTAAACACTTTTTAAAAAAAATACATGAATGAGTTTCACAAATATCGTTAGAAGTCCCACATTGGCAAGATATATGTCATGGATAATCGTTATAAATGTAATGCAAATCTCTACTCTCAAGTTAATTTTTATGGTTGAGTATATGACTCCAAAATTCTAATATGGTACCAGAAGTCCCACGTTGGCTAGATATATGTCATGGATAATCTTTATAAATGTAATGCAAATCTCTACTCTCAAGTTAACTTTTATGGTTGTGTATATGACTCCAAAATTCTAATATGGTACCAGAGTCTATTCTATAGATATATTTCTTCTTTGTTATGAAGACCTCACATAGATAAGTAACATTTAATTAATACGAATATATTCATGTCGTATGTATCTTAAATTTTCATTTTTAAAAGTTTGAACATACGCCCAAGACAATAGGTGTGTGTGTATGTGGCCCTTGCTGAAGCTTATTTTCTCTTTTTCAGGATTGTCCAAATCCCAAGTTTTAGATTGAAGTTTACAATTACTACATAATTTTAGTCTCTTAATTTCCAAATGAATGATTATATGGATGATGCGGTGAGGTTATAATCAAAATGTTTGAAGTTCATGTGACTTGTTCAATAATATATGCAGCATATATCAGCTTCACAGTTCTTTTTTTATGCCGGACTAAACCTATAAATTGCATAACTATAACATATTTTTTGTAACTATACCATTTTTCTATAAAAATCTTTTACTGATTAATCTATTTGAAAGATAAAATTTATTAGCACTAGAGATTGAACCTTGAAGTTCTTAATACTCACTCAGTGTCTATACTCTATATATACATACTACAAGCTAGCAAATTAAAATCATACTTTTAAGGGAAAATTTCATCTTTTGGATTCATATATTACAAGAAATCATTGATCCAATCCCCTAACTACCGGAATTGAAATTTTGAATTTTCCACCTGTTCATATTTAAAGTGTGTGAGTCTAGTTATTAATTTGCTTAAAAATGTGGCAACTTAGTTAAAGATACAAATTTAGAAACTTTTCTTAAGATTTAAAAATAATTCTTAAAATTTTTTAGTTTTGATTTGAAAAAATGAGCCTAATAATTCATAAACATGTGTGGGTTTCTTTTGTGCTTTTTACCTATTCGATTTTTTGGATTTTATTATTATTTTAAATATTTGTAAATATTTAATTAGATGATCCTAATTTATTAATTGTTAGATGAATGTTTACTTGAGAATTTCTCTGACAAAATACCACATCCTTTTTTGATAAAACAATCTAGACTAAATGGTTATATTGTTAGTTTTCTTTTTATTTTTGAATCATTGTCAGTTTGTCACTTTGTTGCTTACTAAATAATAAAATGTATATAAACAGTTGATGAATATAAAATTGGTTTGTCATTCGTATAATAAAACTATATGTCTAAGGTGTTTCCTAACAAGATTAGAAAAGCGGCTGGTCAAGTGGTGTCAGAATCTCAATCAACATTTGTTGAAGGCAGATAAAATCTTAATGGTGTTCTTATTGTTAACGAGTTGGTGGATGATTCCACGAGTTAAAGAAAGAATTGCTTATGTTGAAGGTAGGTTTTGACAAAACATATATATGATTCAGTTTGATTGGAGGTATTTCTTTTTTTTGGTATAGTGATCGGAGGTATTTAGAAGAGGTTGTGAGTAAAATAAATTTTCCATTTATTTGATTTGATGATGAAATGTGTTACTGGGTAGCTAGTGGGGGTATTATATGTGAAACATTATTATTAGAAGTTCTAAACGTAATCGAATTTGAGAGATATATACTCAACTATAAAAACTAATTTAAAAGTTGAGGTTTACACTATATTTATAAAGACTATCAATCTCATATATTTAGCCACAGGGCCGGCTCACGGGCTGTGCTACAGCTTCGAGCCTCGAAAATATCGGGCTTCAATATTTTTTTTTCTCTGAACCAACGATGAAAATAAAGTTAAATATTATTAGCACAAATTAAATAACAACAAATTTAAGTTGGTGTAGTGGCAGATTTAATGAGTGAAATTCGCTAGTATATGGGGTGGGCGTGTTTGACTCCCCTTGTTGACATTTTATTTTATTTTTCCTGTTTTAAATTTTAATAGTAGTAATTCTTTAAAAAAAAAAACTATTTGATGTTAATTTTATAAAAAAAATATATTTTTATTAGGGGTCCATTTTATTATTCGCCTTGGACCTCTAATAACTCGGGGTCGGCACTGTCTAGCCAATGTGAGACTTTTAAGACGCCTCTCATGTCTAGAATTGAACAAGCTGGAACGTGAAATCAACAATAACGGGAGGTCTCTACAACAAACAACAAATGAATTTAAGATATGCTCTGATACTATATTAGAATTTGAGAGACCTATATTCAACTACAAAAACTAGCTTAAAAGTTGAGGTTTGCACTATATTTATAAATGTTATCTACGTCATATCTATAGTCAGAGCTTTGTAACAAAATGTATACAAATTAAAAATATGTATTCATTATGAGTTATTAGTAATTTCATTGTGAGTTATTAGTAATTTTATGGATTAACTAATCAATGAAAAATACATTTGATATTATATTAACTACATAAAAGTAGACTCGATGATCAAAATAACTAATAACAAAATAATTTTAAAATGTCAATGCAATTTTAATACATTTTAGAGATAAATAAAATAACTTCTAGAGATCGAAACAAATGTATGTTTATCATTTTTTGTACTAAGTGTGGTCGTGTTTTATAGTGTTTTTGAGTTTTTTAGATAAATGAAATGATATTAGTCATTGAAAATTCACACATAAATAAAGAAGTTGAAGTTAAAATTCTAATCACAACATTTGACCTAACAATTTTGATGGTTTTACCCATTAATTTAATATTTGTTCTAATAAAATTATTTTAATTTATAGATGTGGACCAACTTTAAAACAATAGAACCAAGAATATGTTGTACTATTCCTTAAAAAAAAAAAAAAAATTGTGATGTACTATGTATGTGCAGTGAGAAGTTTCTAACATTTTTTATTGCATAGGCAATAACAAATAGTAACCAATTATATACCAAAAAAAATTTGTTAAAATTAGTGAAGGCATGTGCTTCCAATGTGATCAACATGGATCCGTCCCTGTTTTAACTTCAACATCGGCAAAGCTAAGGTTTTTTAAAGGTTGTCATAAATACGATGGTGGATAATGACTTATTCAGTGAGTACAATGTTGGGACCTAAGATGTTTTGTGTGTTAGTCATCATTTACAGCAAAATGACAAAAGATCGCCATCATACCAACTATAACCAAACAACAAATTATACCCGGGAGCATACTACCAAAACTTTCATCATCTTGTACACTTGGAGCATGACTGGGTCCTGGACTAAGAGCATATGGTCCGAAAGTGGTGTTCACTGAAATGTCCCATATTAAACATAAATTCATAATAGTTAATCAGTAATTGAAATTGAATGCATGTACAATTTATTTTTTTGATTCATAATTAGTTCTAAAAAACGACAACTTTTGTTTTTGACAGTTAAAAAACGACTACTTAATAAAAACATAATATTACCTCTGATTTTTTCAATAAGGAAAAATGGACTTTTTTAAGTTTATTGAATAATAATACAATGAAACCTGAATGCAATGAACTTAAAAAGTTCATTAAATAATATGTAATCTATTTTATAGACAATATACATCAAATATGTAATGAACTTAAAATGTGAGTAGTTTCTTGTAAAAAGAACGTAGAGAATAGTTAATTGAGAAGTCATAATTTAGTGCTTTTGAGCCTAATTTTGAGACTTAATGAATTGATTCTATAAAGTTGGTTCTAACAAAAATTGAGTTGGAGTTAAAAAAAAATTTCATTTTGTTTTTGGTCAGGGGAGTTAAAATATTAAATCAATTACTCTCTCCGTCACTAAATATGAAACCTTTTTTTACCACTGCATGTACGCCACTATATGATTTTAATTAGAAATATCTTTAATTATATAATAGTAAAATTTATAAAAACTTAATATTTTAAAAGTACTCATCAAAACAAATCAAACAAGATCTTATATGACACATGAGCTTAGCTCAATTGGTTGGACATATTGCACGGAAGTGCAGGGTTCGAACCAGGTATGCCCACTTATTCACGGGTGAATTTCTAGCCATTAGGCTACTTGACAAAAAAAAATAAGATCTTATATGCTAAAATTAGTCAAAAGGGGTCTTATAAAAAAAAAAGTGACGGAGGGAGTATAAAATTAGAAGCTTCAAATAGAATTAATTTTTGAGGTAAAATCAATTCTATTTTAGAGAAACTATATGTTAAAATTTATTTTACATCTCTATTGAATTTTATTTTATTTTACTTTCACCCTCTTCTTCTAAGAGAAGGAAGCTCTAGTAGTTCATGAGCGATTCCTAATATCAAGTGGTTCCACGTCCCCGCCTAAACACAGCTACGGGGATATGCACTTATATTTAATTTTTGTCACACTAAAATTGAAAATTGAAAATTAAAACACACACATTATAACTATATATGGGATGAAATTAATGACTTACTTTCACAAGGGAGTGATACGGCACAAATAGTAGGGAGCTTCATTGCCATTGCGACATAGATTGAAAATTGGTCTTTATCACAAATGCAATTGACCTTGTTTGCTACAATATAATCAAATGCAGAACAACATGAGTCACTTGGTTGTGAGTTATCCTCGGTAAAATATGGTAGACACTCCACCATCATGGAACTTAGAAGATTTCTGCATATTCTTGCTTCATTCCAACTCGATATATGAGAGATTGGCATCAAAGCATTATTACTTTTGAATATCAATGCAAGAATAAAAACTATACTTATCAACACATTTGCCATCTTGGTTTGGTTTGTGTGCTGATTGGTATATATACTCGAACTATTAAGTTAAAAGATTTCACTGTTTATTTTAAATTAAACGATAATTATCAACACATTTGCCATCTTGCTTCACGATCCCCAATAATAATAATAATAATAATAATAATTGTATTTCGTTTGTGCTGATTGATGTGTATAGGCCGAATTATAAAGTTAAACTAAACGATTATAATCACCATCCAAAAATTATGGAATTTGAAACCTACTTTTCTAACAGATTCACTATGTTTATGAAGAAAAAACTAATTTTCAAATAAATAATTAAACAAATAAAAAATGTTTGTTGTCTATTTGATGGAGTTTTGCGACAAAGGGGGCATGATATTTGGCATAAGTAGTGTTGAGGCCGTGACTCTTTTTTTTTTTGACACCTTGAGGCCGTGACTCTTCTAGAGATGCTTTCATGTAAAATAAATTCATAGGTTTACTCATTTTTTTAGTGGTTTATTGGCCAGAAATTCTAGCCTTAAAAATGAATAAGTTTGTGTACCCGAGTTTGAACTCATATCTGCATTTTAGTGCAATATGTTCAATCAATTTAACAAAATTCATGGGACTAATAGATTTACTCATGGCTGTGTATAATATAAAAAAAAAATTAGACAATTTATTTTTGTTGGTGAATAAATAGGCGTAATAAGATTTTTAAATTTAGGTAATGAGGGTATGATATCTCTATCTCTATCTCTATTATATACATTACGATAGTTCCACAGAGCTTTCTGATGCATTCTCAAGAAAATTTGCTTATGTGTCATTCAATTAGAGCTTCTCTAAAAAAAAAAATTATATTTTTTTTAGATATTTATTTTCGCGTAATTCAGTTGCATTCTTAGCATATTTTTTTTTAGATTTTTTTTTTGGGAATAAATACCTTTGCAGTCCCTATAAATATACAAAATTTCATTTTTAGTCCCTAAAACAATTTTCAGCAGATTATGGTCCTTCAAATATTTCCTATCATGATTTTTTATCCTTATTTTGTGGGAGAGGTTCATATCTCTATTTTATATACATTACGATAGTTCCACGGAGCTTTCTGATGCATTCTCAAGAAAATTTGCTTATGTGTCATTCAATTAGAGCTTCTCTAAAAATTTTTTTTATATTTTTTTAGATATTTTTTTAGCGTAATTCAGTTGCATTCTTAGCATGTTTTTTTTTAGATTTTTTTTTGGGAATAAATACCTTTGCAGTCCCTATAAATATACAAAATTTCATTTTTAGTCCTTAAAACAATTTTCAGCAGGTTATGGTCCCTCAAATATTTCCTATCATAATTTTTTGTCCTTATTTTGTGGGAGAGGTTTTTATCTCTATCTCTATTATATACATTGCGATAGTTCCACGGAGCTCTCTCATGCATTCTCAAGAAAATTTGCTTATGTGTCATTCAATTAAAACTTCTCTAAGATTTTTTTTTAGATATTTTTTTGGGTTAAATATATTTTTGGTCCCTATAAATATATCAAATTTTGGTTTTAGTCCTTATAAAATTTTTCTTCGACTTTTAGTCCTTATAAAATTTTTCATCTTCACTTTCATTCCCAATTTTTGAATCAACTCATATATAGCTTTTCTATTTTTTTAATGAAGTTGTGCACAAATGTGAAAAATATTACGATAATCTCTTCCTAAATAAATTAGAATTTTTTAACCAAACATAAATTAAATATGAATTTTAAACCACAAAAATTTAAAAATTCATATTTAATTCCTAAATTGTTAAAAAATTCTAATTTTTTTTAGAGAGATCATTATAATTTTAAAAACTTTTCTGCAAATTTTTTATTCAAAAATATGAATTCTACTTATGAGTTTACTTAAAATGAGGGATTAAAAGAGAAGATGAAAAATTTTATAGGGACTAAAAATCGAAGAAAATTTTTAGAGGGACTAAAACCAAAATTTGGTATATTTATAGGGACCAAAAACATATTTAACCATAAAAAGATAAATTATGAGAATAATTATAGGGACCAAAAATATATCACAATGTGGGAGTTTTGTGATATATTTTTTTTAGTAGATCGAAAAGATAAATTGCTCCCCCAGAAATTGATCCCTGAAGCTCTCCAACCCATACGTCCCTTAGCTCATACCACCTGAGTTATGTTACGGGGAGAAAGTTTTGTCATATTAAGAAATCTATTTTCTTTGTTTTTTTTTGTTTTTAAAATTTACACGTGGATTACCATGCAAAAAGTTCAAACAAAGTGGGACAACGATGGAAAAAGATATCTTAATTTACATAGTATTTTAAAAAAATGCAGTTTGATGGGATTTAGATGAATAAATATACAATAAACATAGAAACATCACTATATGTGAAGCTATTATAAAAAAAAATTCATTTGAAACTTTTTAAAAAAAAATTATTTGCTAAATTTTTTTAACAAAAAAACAATACACTACAAAAATATTTTTCAAAAATATCTAAAACAAACGCATCTTTAGTGTATAATATATAGGAATTAGGCCATATTGAATCAAGACTACTGAAATTTCAAAATATTAAATTATATTATTTTTCTTTAATATAGATTAAAATGTCAATTTCCAATCTAAAATTTTATTTTAATATATTAAATATGTTTTTAGTACTTCCTATTTTTCTAAATATTAAAAATTGTTTTATTAACATTCAACTTTTAACTTCGTAAATAATATTTTATCAAAACAAAACTTTGTAAATAATATTTTTTTAATATAACTTTTATTTTTATTCAATGTCATTTATACAATTCTGAATATATTTATTATAAATTTCTGTCAAAACAATATATTTACTTCAACAATATATATTTAAACAACTCATAAAATATAATATCTCAAATTCACACCAACATAGTGTGGTACAAGTGGTAGATATTTGAGTCTCTTAACCATTTTTTCCCAAATTCGATCCCTAGCCGGTGCGTATGGAGAAACATTTGTTAGAAGAGGTCAACCCCTTAAATGGATTACATATATCTCGAGTGGATTAATCTCTGCAGTTGCGTGCGAAGGATACCTTTGGTTTACCAAAAAAATATCTCAAATTCACTATTAAATATTAAAATAAATTTAAATTAATAATTTAAAATGAATTAATAAATAATATTAAAAAGAAAATAATTCCGTGCACGGCACGGGCTAACATACTAGTTTGGTTGAAGTTTGACTCTTCTGGAGATGCAGTACAATAAATTAATAAGTTTACTGCATATAATTAATTAAATTTAAGCATATAATATAAAAAAATAGTTTAAGCATATAATATATAAAAATAATAAAAAACTTAAGCATTAGGCGTAATAGGATTTCAATCTCAATTTTTGCATTTTACTTGGAATGTCCTACCAATTCGCTAAGTTTATGGGGTAAAGAGTTGGGCAAACATTCGTGCACTGCGGGTTGTTCTTTTGTTGTTTTAGCTTATATCGAGGTTAAAGGTGAATTTCCACAAAAGCATATTAGTTGGAATCAACATTCTGGATTATTGGTTAATTGAGGGTGCAAGTGCTCTGAGTTGCAAAGTGGAAAATATTCTTTTTGTTTATCTTAGCCTTCCTATCAGTGGTGATTCGAGACGTGTAGGATTTTGGGAACCGGTGCTGAAACGTGTGTGGACAAAGGTAGTACAATATACTCAAATGCAGAACAATATTAGTCACCTGGTTGTGAGTTATCCTCCGTAAAAGAGTTTGTGTTCGAACTAAATTTTGAGTTGAATTAATTCTTATTGAATCGAGTCGAGTTCATACAGGTTCGACTCGACTCATTTCTAACTCTAACTATAAACAATAATTAATTCTTTGGCTAAACACTTATTAAAAAAAGGGAAATGTTAACATGTGTCATTGAGGCACATTTTAATATACTAAAGATAGAAATTTGACATTGGAAATTGTGTATTTTAATTATTGTAAAAGTAAAAAGATGTTTTGCTCTAAGCACATTTATTATTTGTAGAATCCTTAACATGTGCCCTAAAAAAAATACATGAATGAGTTTCACAAATATTGTTAGAAGTCTCACATTGGCTAGAGATATGACATAGATAATCTTTATAAATGAGTTTTTAAACTTATATTCACAATAATGTTATTCATTACTTTTGCATCATGCAACTTGAAAGACTTGTGCATGTTAGACGCCGCTTTATACTTTTTTTAAAAAGATCACGAATGTTTTTTGGAGGAGAGGTATGAGTCGCTAAATTAACATTTGATGAAGCCCCAAGTTTAACAAAAAAATCTGCACATTTGTTCTATTCATCTAAATCTATGATAGAGAGAAACATTGACTTGAGAGAGTAACTCTTTTACAATATGGATCAACATAACATATAATGATACTTAAGTGGTGGACCTTTGATAAGATTGACATAATATAAAGAGTCATAATAGAAGATCAATACTCATTCATTTGGTCAACAAAAGGCCTTTTTATATATATCAGAAAGTTTCGCGAATAAAATGTAAGATGACCCTTGAATGAAGCATGCGAAACCTGTAAGATAATAACCTAATGTATTTCTAATAATGCCGCCAAATCCAACTCGAGCAGAAGAATCGAGGCAACTTCCGTCTACATTCAAAATGGTACAAGAATATATATACTTTATACCAGAACCAATATTTTTAAATATTTAATTTATATATACCGATAGTATAAAATTATTTTACACATACACTCAATCAAATCATAACATAAATAATTAAGACAATATTTTAGAAACAAACCTATAAAAATAACATTATACTATAATTTAATTGAATGCGCCATGCGCGTAAACTAATTTTACAAGAATTCGTATATAGTAATTAGTCTCTATTTTAAATTATGAGACCGTTTGTTATAAATTAATAAAAAAAGTAATTAGTCTCTATTTTAAAAAAATGATTTCACTGATCCAACCGTTGACTATCATTATTATATATCAATGATCAAGTGCACACATTTTTATACAAATTTGAAATTTGTGGCTAAGGGTGTGTTTGGCAAGACACTAAAATAAGCTTTTAGTTTATAAGCTCATTATGAAAAATAAGCCCTGTTTGGTAACCATTTATTCACATGAGCTTATAGCTTATTTTGGCTAGCTTTTAGCTTATTTTGATAAGCTAATTCAATTAGCTTGTTAGCTTATAGCTTTTAGCTTATTACTTTTTCTTCCAACTTTACCCCTATCATCTTACTTAAAAATAATTAAATATTAATTATATATATATTTTTTATGTTATTTCATATCAATAAGTCACTTCAACTGCTAATTTTATCAAACACTACAAATTCAACCAGCTAGCTTATCAACTATAAGCTATAAGCTATCAGCTATAAGCTTGTCCGCTATAAGCTAGCTTATAAGTTATCCGCTATTTTTTGCCAAACAGACCCTATGTCATCCAAACATTTTCATTTACTTGTGTTTTTATTAAACATTCATTTGAAATTACTTAGGGTCTATTTGGCAACACCAAAAAATGAGCTTATAGCTTATAAGCTCATTATGAAAAATAAGCTCTCTTTAGTAACATTTTTTCCACATGAGCTTATAGCTTATTTTGATAAGTTAATTCAAGTAGCTTATAGCTTTTAAATTATAATTTTTCTTCCAACTATACCCCTATCATCTTACTTAAAAATAATTAAATATTAATTTTTATATATATATTTTATGTCATTTCATATCAATAAGTCACTTCAACCGCTAATTTTACCTAACACTACAAATTCAACCAGTTAGCTTATAAGCTATAAGCTCATCCGCTGTAAGCTAGCTTATAACTTATCTGTTATTTTTTACCAAACAGACCCTTAATGATGTATTAAATAATTTTAGAATTTCATTAAAACTTGTAAAGTTGATCTATTCAATTAGAACTCTTAATTGAATGGTTGAATTATTGAAATTATTCTTGAATAATGAGATATTAAACGGAATAACTCATCTAAGAGGTACTCCTAGAGTCAACGGATCCCTCCTCTAACATATCATCCCTCCTCTTTTAGATGAGGAATCCGTTGACTCAAGGAATAACTTTGAGATGAGTTACTTCGTTTAATATCTCTTTATTAATGATAAATTTCACTAATCCAACCGTTGAATATCATCATTATATTTTTTTTTTGACAATTACTATCATCATCAGGGGCGGAGCTAGGTTAGGACAATGCAGGGCCGCCGCCCTACCCTTGTCGATAATTTTTTAGTAGGTATGTATACATATTTTTATAAAATGTTAAGGTATATATCTACAACCGATATAATTTATCATCAAGTTGTATCTGCTTTAGTGGTATTGGGCGCATCAATTGGGTGAAGAGGCGTGGGTTTGATTCTTGCGCCTGACATTTTTGCCTTTTATTAAATTATAGAAAGAGAAGCTACCACAAAAAATAATAAATGGAGTGATCAATATTATTAAATTATTTAAAGATAACCACTACAAATAATCATAATAAACCAATAATAATAGTTTATATTTAATTTTTTTTAAAGGGAGTGATCAATATTATATATATTATTAAAAAAATAAAATTGTATCGTGACATTTTATTTACGGCCATCTCCTACAATTTAGTCTAGCACCGCCACTGATCATCATTATATATAAATGATCAAGTGCACAAATTTTTATACAAATCTAAAATTTGTGGCCATGTCATTCAAGTATTGACATTTAGTTGTGTATTTTAAAAGCTTATTAAACGTTTATTTGGAATTACTTAATTATGTATGAAATAATTATATAATTTTATAAAAACTTGTAGAGTTGATATATTCAATTAGAACTCTTAATTGAATGGTTGAATTGGTGAAATTCATTTTGAATAACGATATATTAAATAGATCGAGTAACTCATCAAATAGTTATTCCTGGAGTCAACACATCCCTCCTCTAAATCCGTTGACAAAGAAGAGGATCCGTTGACTACTAGTGCAACTTTGAGATGAACTGCTCCTTTTAATATATGATTATTCATGATAAATTTTACTGATCCAACCGTCGACTGTCATATTCCAAATTTTATCCATCTTAAGTAATTATTATGTCAACACACTTTTGAATATGGATGAAAGTTAGTTGGGTTGGTAATTATTTGAGGGGAAAGGAACTAGTAGCACCGCCGCGAGAGCTTGGAGTTGAGAGGAGAGGGAGATTGAAAAGTGAAAGCTTCATTCTGGTTCTGTCACTTCCGGGTTTTTTATTTTTTATTTTTATGTTATTGTGTTTTTGGTTTGTGTTCTCATTGATAAGCTATAAGCTAGTTTCAATGCTTTGCCAAACAGACCCATAATGGTTGGCCATGGGTTTAAATTAGATGGGATCTTAAACAAGATCTCCCACCACGTCCACCATGGACAGTGCGCGTCAATAAGTGTTTGATCCTAATCATGTAATAACAAACCAATAAATATCATGTTTCAGTAGGATTAATCAAGTGTGCACTTTTTTTGAATTTCTAGGATGTTAGTCGTAGTAAGAATAGCAAACACAAAAATACAAAAATACATAAAATAATAAGACACAAAACAAGACGGTTTGGCGTATGTTTCTTCTTCTCCGATTACTAAATTTTTCGGTATATACCAAACAATTTAAATAGTTGTTACCTTTTAAAAAAAACATCCAAATCAAAAAATCATAACAACAAATCAAATAAAAACGAGACGGCTTGGCGTATGCTTTGTTTTCTCTGAATATTTAAATTTTTTGGTGTATACCTTGCGATTAGATAATCATCTTTTTTTTCAAAAAAAAAACAATGAAAAAACACTATAATAATTTAAAAGGAGGGAGGAGATCTAG
Organism: Trifolium dubium; assembly: GCA_951804385.1. Taxonomy (NCBI): domain Eukaryota; kingdom Viridiplantae; phylum Streptophyta; class Magnoliopsida; order Fabales; family Fabaceae; genus Trifolium; species Trifolium dubium. The sequence goes on along the minus strand of OX638076.1, from coordinate 31,297,880 downwards.
TGTATACATTTTCTTATTCGATTATCTAAATCCTTGATGTATATCTCTACTTTAGATAATCTCCTTCCTTAAAGATTTTTTTTCCTCAAAAAATAAAAACACTAAAAAATATTCAACACATCAAACTTCATTTTTCAAATCAAATCATAATCAAATTAATTTTTTTTTCTTCATAAAAAGAACTATGCTTTATCCATTCTAACGCAATACAAACAAGCACTTAAGCCTCCAACATGCGAGCATACAAGCAACACGTTTAACTGCTAGAATGCGACCTAAACATAGTTCTCTAAAAAACACCAACCAACAACATTGACACCCTGAACTACGAAGCTCTGATTTCTCATTGCACCTGAGAATACGTAGGAGCAAGATTCAACATCCTGTCGAGCCCAATAATAAAAAACTAAAAATCCCCCCACTAATAATAAATTCAAATAATAAAAGCAAGCAAACATTAAAAATACTCTTTATATCCTAAAATTAATAAGGTTCCCGTTGAGTACAACGGATGTGAGGGGTGCTAATACTTTTCCCTTGCATAACCGACTCCCAAACCTGGAAACGGTTGTGACGACCGCCTTTCCAATTGATAAAAGGGTTTTATCGATATTTTCTCTTAAAAATAAAATTCGGTGGCGACTCTGTAGTCATTTTCGAGGCGCGACATTGACTATCATCATTATATATCAATGATCAATTACACATATTTTTATATAAATCTGAAATAAGTGGCTATGTCATCCAAGCATTACATTTATTTGTGTTTTTTAAAAGTTTATTATAAGTTCATTTGAAATTACTTAATGATGTATATCAAATAATTTTAAAAATTCATAAAAACTTGTAGAGTTGATATATTCAATTAGAACTTCTAATTTAATGATTAAATTGGTAAAATTCATCTTGAAAATGAGATATTAAACAGAGTAACTCATTTTAGTGTTATTCGTGGAGTCATTTCAAAGTTACTTTTCATTTCATTTTATGTTTGTTTATTGTAGCAAATTTTTTTTTTTAATAAAATAAGTTTTAGTTTGTTTGAATATAACATTTAAAAGTAATTTTTTTATTACAAAACTACCTTAATCTTTTAATACCGTATTTATTTGAGAAACTACTTTTAACAGCTTCTCATTTTTTGCTTAACTATTGACCTTACTCGAGCTGAATACTTTTAGCAGCTTCTCATCAGTATAGTATTTTTGATTATTTTTAGATTCAAATTATTTTTAAAATATGAAATAAACAAATAAAATATTCTAAAAAGTGATTATTTTAAAAAAAAGTATTTTTTCTAAAAAAACTATAACAAATGACCACTATGGTGCCATTTTATTTTATACCTCTTATATTACAATGGCAAAATTCTCTCATCTTGTTCTTGTTACTTTCCATGTTTACACGTGTATTTACTAATATTAAAAATCCGTGCAATACATAAAAAATTTGTGGATTATTTATTTTATTTATTAAAAAATAACTAAACAATGTCTTTGAGGTATATATTAAGCACACTAAAAATAATAATATAAAAAAATAAATTAATATTGTTAAAATAATTGTTACATTTTAATGCATTAAATATACAATTTTTAAAATAAAATTTTCTTATTTACATGATTAAGGCTGCGTTTGGCCTGACTTTTTTTTACTCTATAAGTTACTTTTAGCTTAAAGTTAAAAAATAAAGCTTTAAAAATAAAGTTAAAGTTGTTTGATATTTATTATTTCTTTTCAACTTAATTAGTTGTTTTAAGTTAAAATCTTTTTGGTAAAATATTTAGATATTTTAATACAAATTTATTATAAATAACATGAAATTCATAAATTGTTTAAAGACGTAATTTTTTTTAATGCGAATAAAAATTCATAAATAATTATATTAAATAAATTAAATTTAAAAAGTTTAGAATCTATTAACTATTTGATTTCTAGCTCTATTCATATAGAACTTATATAGTGGCTATTTGTTTTCCAACAAATTTTCTTTGCTGGAAATTGTTTTTCAACAATCTAGTGGGCACTATGATTAAAGATGTATCATGTATGTGTGTTTAAGTGTTGTGTTACACATAAAATGACAAAGGAATATATGAATTAAACTTTTTTTTTTGACAAAAAATATATGAATTAAACTTATAAGAAAAAATTGTGACTTTAGTTTCTTATTTTTAAAATCACTTTTAGTGTATTTTCTTCACAATAAAAAAAACACTTTTTATTTAAAAGACTTTAACAAAATAGTGTTTGACTCTACTTCTCTATAAAAGTGGTAGTTAAGTATAAAATAAAATAAGTGAGGTCAAACACAACCTAACATTCTTTAACATTTTGCATCAGACACCATAGGAGTAATGTAGGCTTCCCCTCCTGGTCTTTGACCATTGTTTATAAGGCTCGACCATCTCATCACACTAAGAAGATAAAAGTTCACAAATCACATCACATTACATTGAACAAATTTTCCCTAATTTTAAGGTTAATGTTTTTATGCACATGTTATGTACATGCACTACATGGCACATAAGTCAATGATTTTATTTGAATAAATATGAATTTTGTAAAATTTATAGTTGAGTTGAAATGATTTAAGATGTTTGATTCTTCTAAAATAAAATTAATTTTATCTTTAGAATTGATTTTATTAGAAGGTAAAATTTATAACTTCTGAATTTATAGTATAACTTTATTGTTCATTTTTACATAAATATATTCCAACATAAATTGATTCTTAAAGATCCAATTATAGTATTAAAATTGATTATATCAAACTCAATTATATTAAAATAAATTTTATTCACCGAAAAAACCAGACGCACACTTATTTTTTACTTACTTGTTAGTATTTTCATTGCTCTTATTTTGGAAAAACTAAAATACAAAAATGCCTGCACAAATGTTGGGTGCTGCCTACATACAAGAAACTGAGTAAAGTTACTGTGCAAGCAGTAGATAATAGTTGGAGCACCTGACCTAGAGTAGATGCAGAGATAGAGATTGAGTACTGCAGTGGATAGTGGATACTTGACGGACTACTACGCAGTGAGTCGGTGCAGTCAAAGAAAACAAAGAAAGAAAGTGACCATTGATTGAAAACATCCATCTCTGATCTCTAATCAGATGTTTCAGGTCTGGCCTCCAACTACAAGAAGAAATATCTATCGCCCGTTGATCTACTGCCACGTGTTGTTTTCTGACATTACTGGAGTACTTACTTACTTACTGGAGTACAATACAATGGGCATGCAATGCAAACATACTACTCTAAGAGAAAAAAATAAAAATCATATTTACTAAGAAAAAAGTAAAATATAATAATTAAATGTAAATTTTTTAGTAAAATAATTACTTTAAAAGATGTATAAACAATTTTGATTAGTTATTGATTATAGAAAAGATAAGAGAGAGTGAACTTTTCTTGAAAATGTAAAAATATGAAAAGTATTTTTTTCTTACATCGGAGGGAGTAATGTACTATTTTTTTTTTTTTTTCTTCTCTTATCTGCAAGCAAGAATTCTTCAACGGAGAAAATCAATAATAGCCAAAGCAAGCAGAATGAAAAATGGGTCGGTTTGTTAGTTTGTTTTGTAGCCTAGTTAGTTAGCTAAGATTTCTTCAACTGATTCATCAATCTCTCTTCTTTTCTCTTCTACTCTAGTCCACATCAAAACAACTAACTGTCCACATTTTCTTTATTTTCTTCTACCACCACTGTCCAAAAACATCATGAATCGTCCTAGTTACTTAGAATTCATAAAGAACCTCTATCCTCCTCCTCCTCCTACTCTCCAAGAATTCTTGAACATTTTACCATGCACTAGCTTTAGCAACAACAATAACGAAGAAGAAGAAGATTGGTCAACAAAATTTGATGAAAAATATCCTCGGGCGTGGTCTCAGAATAATACTGTTTCTCCGTGTGGTCTAATATCCATGGCTGGGATTCCTACTAATAATGTTCGTCGCCAACGACAACCTCCTCGTCAAGAGGATATAGAGCAACACAGCAATGTTGTAGACGAAATACAGCAAATTAACGATGTAGACGAACCCTACAATATAGAGCAACACCTCGATCAAAATGCATTTGATGATGATCAAAACAATAATATTTTTCTCGGAATCTACGATGGCAATGGAAAAGCATCTTTGCACCTCAAAGATCTTCTTTTTGGTGAACTTTCAAGTTAGCTCTCTTCGATCTTATACCTTTCTTTTGCTTTCTTTCAACGTCTGCGTGAGACAGTTAGTTTTCTTGTTAGTTATTATACTTATTATACATAACATACCTTTCTCATTATCATCATCAACAAATTGAATTTTGCATTCCTCTTTGGAGCCCGTATTTAGTAGGAAAATAGAATAATAGCTGAATTTAGTAGTAGTCATTATTTGGAGCCCGTACCGTACCGTATTTATTTGGTATATTTCATAAGTATTAAGTATTAATTGATGAAGCATTTTCCTTCTAGATCCTTACTGGGAGAGCGGATTAGAATAATTTTGTTTTAAAAAACTCTTCCCCAGCCAGCCAGCCTGCTGTTGTGGCTAGGAGCTAGCGAGAGCCCAGCATGCCTGATCGGATTGTTCCTGTCCTGGCTGTGTGAACACAGCTCATGACAGTGGTGTAGGTGTTGGCCTGATGCTGGACTTTATTTTTATGTATTTGGAGTGTTATCTTTCTTTCTTGTTAAGGAGTAGGAGTTGTGTAATGTTGTATATGTTATGTAAAAGTGTGGTGGTATTTGGAGCTCAGCGGTTTTGGAGACTGCAGTGTGTAGGTGTGTGTGTGTGTAAGGCATTGCTATTAATTGGCATAAACTCAACTCTCTGTTTACTGTTTTTTTTATAATTAAGTTATACTTGTTATGTTTAAGAAATAACAGAAGATTATATTAAAACTCATTACAGGTCTGGTTCAGCAGAATGATAATCAAATGTCTGAAGATATTATCAGGTGTGCTTTCTCTTCTGTGGAGAAGAAATTTATGCAGTATGTCCAAAACAATCAAAATTGTATTGATGATGGATCTTGTTGTATTGCATCAATCATTTGGGGACGTATGTTGTATATCGCAAACCTCGGAGATTCTCGCGCGGTACTAGGTTCAAAGTGGGGTGTGAGTATATTTAAGAAACTCAATATTGAGCAGTTAACCAACGATCACAGTCTTAGTAATGAAAATATTAGAGAAGATCTCAAGGCATTAAATCCACATGATTCTGATGTTGTTCAGTACAGTGACAGTGAGAGAATATGGAAAAGCAAAGACGGCATTAAGGTTCTGTTTTTCTTGTAACATTAAGATAAAACTAAAAGAATTTGAAACCTATGGCCGCTCTGTTTTTATTCTAACTTGGTTATTTTACTTGTTGACCTATGGTGTATTAGGTAACTAGAAGCATTGGTTATGCTCATTTGAAGGAACGCATAAATTATACTTTAGTATCTGCAAAACCTGAACTATATTCAAGAAAAATTAGAAAGGGTGATAGGTTTCTCATATTTGCATCTCAAGGATTTTGGAATTTCATGACAAATAAGAGTGCAGCTAATATTGTAAACCACAATCCGCAAGATGTATATACTTTTCTTTCTACTCATGTTTCTTTCATTATTATTATTGCTCTCTCTTGTTATGCTATACTTGCTTTTTGCAGGAAATTGCAAAAAGACTTTTGAGTGCTGCTCTAGAAGAGGCAACTAAAACTAAAAAAGAAGGAACTAAGGATGTTTATGATGATATGATTATCATTATTTTATTCTTCAGTGAACAATTGTCAAAGAGGGAACACACACCAAAGACGAGGGAAGACACACCAAAGACGGTCGTGTTACCCTTACACGAAGGGTCGTCAATCCCGTCATATTTGAGTAATGTTAGTATTTTTTGGTGCAGCCTACAATGTATTTTAAAATTTATATGCCTTCTATATATATTTTGCTTAAAGATATTGTCACGAAGGGTCATCAATTCTTTTGAAATCCTTCATATACTAGTTTTTTAAGTGTTCTATATTTTTAAGTTTAAATTTAGAATTTTTTGTCATGTTGAAATTTAATAATTCACGCCTTTTAAATTATTATTGTATTGCACCATAGATAATCATGGCATCAGGAAAATCCCACCAATCTCATCAGAGTCCTCCTCCATCTACTGTGTCTGCACTTACTCAAGTAAGTTGAAACTATGTTTTCTTGATAATTTTAAAGTTGAAAGCTTGAACTTACAACACACATTACTTTAGCTTTGTTACTCCATAAATTTTATTTTAACCACTATATATAATTTTATATTCTCCTAATGTAGAGGCTAGGTTCACACATCGGAAAAGAATGGGACATTTACTTAAGATCCTCCAAATCTAGAAGTGACATCCATCAAAGTGGGCAGTTTGACTTGACCGGTACTATTATGCAGGCCCTGCCTACAGTTTTTGACAACTTAATGAAAGGATCTACTCTCCGAAGTAATGACGGTGAAGGATCGTCATCTAGCAGTCATCAGCTTCCACATACATCCGAGATGGATCAGCTAATGGCTACATCGAAGAAACTGCATAATCATATCGAGGTGAATAATGTCGAGAATAAGAAAATGTTGTCGGAGATGCAACGGTTGATGAAGATTGCACAACAACAACAAGAACAAAAATCCCTCCAACATCAGCAGCCACTGCCACCTGTGTACGAATTATTAATTTAAATAAAAATATAACTTTCTTACCTTCAGAATTCTATCAAATTTGGCTAGCTGTGTTAGAAGTTGAGAGAAATAAGGTTGTGGATCAATTGTAATTACACAGTTCTGTGATCAAATACTTTATTATTTCAGGTCCGCAACTGATGAGCTAGAGTTGATTGGGAAAACTCTTGTATTAACAAAGGGACATTTGATGTTAAAAAGGAAGAAGAGTATATTTGGTTACGTAGATGATGATTTGGTAGACTGTATTTACGGAAACCTGATGACTGAAGTTGCCAAACAGGAAAAGTTAAGTGTCTCTAGTATGAATTTTTATGTCTGGTGAGTGAGGTACCTCAAACAAATTGTAGTAAACCATGTTCTCTCTACCAATAAATATTTATGTTATTCATTCATATTTCAAATTCTTGTATTTTATTTGAAGGTACTTGCACGATGAAATCATCCAGCCACAAGAATTGTTTAATAAGTTCTCTTTCTTAAATTCACATGTAATAAGTGACGTTGCACAAAATGAGTTTAAAGAAGTTCCTTTGGATGGAAAAAATGCTATAGCAACTATATTCTTGGAAAGTCAGAAATCCAAGGATAAGTTGATACTTGCACCTTGCAATACAGGGTGAGATTTAATTTCTATTCAAAACGTTGCTGTATTTACAATGACAAATGTACCAAATGTGAATTTTTAATATTTTGTGCAGGTCTCACTGGGTGTTGATTGTCATCAATGTAAATGCGGACACAATATATTACTTGGATTCGTTGGGCAGCGATCCTGAAAATTACCCGAATCTGATTCCAAATTTTCAAAAGTGAGTATAGATTCTTTTGAATTAACCTTTGATAATGATTATTTATAATAAATACTAATATGAAAGTAATTTATTTTTGTTAGAATTTTTTATAGGTATTACAGAGATAGCGGAGTAAATCCCAAGTCAAATAAAGTCGATTGGAATTTTCCAAAGGTATTTTCTAATGTTATTTGCAAATAACTATGCAGAGTAAAGTTTATCGATGTAACTGTTTTTTTTTTTTGAACAGTGTCCCAAACAACCTAATGGCAAAGATTGTGGATATTATGTCATGAAATTCATGAAAGAAATCATCAAGACAAGTCCAAATGAGATCTCTGAAAATGTATGTGGCTTTAATTTACTTATTATTTTGTAATCATAGACATTGTAATGCAATTTTAACTCAATTTTATGCTATTTTTATATTTGAAGTATATACCTGAAATCAAAGGTGAAACCTACTCTGAGGATGACTTAAATGAGGTCAAGACGGATTGGGCTAGCTATCTGATCAATTATATCAGTGAGTTTTTGTTGTCTTTTTCTTGAGTTATTTGTTAACTGGCTTCCTATAATGGATGCACAGTCCTTTTTGTTACCAAAATCAATTTCCTTCATGCTCTAAATATTCTGTCGCATGATCTAAATGAAGCAGAATTTTGCATATTTATTTTTGGCTATGGTTGTCATCTATTAAAATTATATGCTCATCTCATTTATTGTTCATCTTTGTTGACAGAGACAACAGTGGAAAAACTTAATTTGGAAGTCTCAAGTTGATAAGAACATGGTATAAGTTTATATCATAGACATGATTGATCTATATTGTTTTTAACCAATTTTTCAATCAATACACATTGGTTGATTATAAGTAATGAGATTCTTCTAGCTACTCAATAATAGCGCGGTACTATCAATTATGCATGCTCATCCATGAATCAGTAATCAATTACCAATTAATTACATATGCTGGAAAGTTTCCACCAATCCCTGATCATTAACATTCCTTTTCATTTGCTCATGTGCAGAAAACTTTGGAAATTTCAACTTTGAAACAACACAACTTATACTTCATTGATGTGCATCTTTGTTTACCTAGTATTCATATTCATGGCTGCTGGCATGCCCATTGCCCACAATGATTTGGTTTCTGCAGTTACATATTCTTTAGAGATGTGCTCTCTTATTTTGCATGGTGAAATTTAATACAGTTGTATACTTGTATGTCTCTTATTCCATATTTGTTTGTCCTTTTCTTTATAACAAGCACAGACTCCCATTTTCAATGGCATGGTGTTATGTTAGCTCAAATATCAAGCAATAATACTTATTACAATACTTATAACTATGACTAGATTGGAATTAATATAGAATCTAAATTATTATTATTATTATTATTATTATTATTATTATTATTTTATTTTTGCATTCGGTACTTTCTTTTTCATAGAAAGCTCTTATTTTGTATTTTGTGAAAATATTTGTGTTTTGGATTGGAACAAATTACTATAATTCGACCTCACTTGCGGATCAATCGACTTTTTTCACAAATTTTACGAACAGAAGCTCTTACTTTCATATTTTTAACACATTAACTTAAACTTAATGCTGAATCTATATATTGGAAGAAAATAGGGTTTCCTTACATTTTTAACTTAATATTTCAATCACTAACTATTTTCATTCATTGATACTGAGAGACAAAATACATGTATGATGTATCTATAATAATTTGGGAGTTTGCTTCCTTATTTATAAGTCATAAAAATAAAAATGTAGGCATAAAAGCGATAATTTTTTTTTTCCAACATAGTGAATCAATCAATGTAAAAAGTATACGACACACGTAAGTAGAGCTGGGTATATGGGTTGAAGTCTGCGGGCCAACCCATTTAACCCACAGTCCGCACAGACTTAAGTTCTTTTTTTTAACTCGTTTATATTTTGGTCCGTGTGGGTTGGACAGTCAAAACCGCATGTTATATGAGTTAAATCCGCAGGTTGGCCCGTATAACCCGTATTTATTATTTTTTTAAAAAATTAATTATATACAATATATTAATACAGTGTTATTTTATTTTTGAATTGATTGATATATAGAATTTTATGTTGTACTTTTAATATTGGTTTTACTTTCAACAATTGTTTTAACAAGACTATTGAAGTTCTTATTATATATAATTTGTGTTTATCTTATGGATTTGAGGACTGTGGTGTGGAGAGAAAGAATTATAATGTGAACCAGTTGAATTTGATTTTGATTTCATTACTTACAAAAAGAAGATAGATAAATTTAAAAATGTCACAATTTTTTTTATAATATCAAATATTTTAGTTTTATTTTAAAAAAAAGTTAATTTTTTTTCTTATAAATATAAATAATAGTCCGCGGATTAACCGTTTAACCCACAGGTTTATGCGGACCGCACTCGAGCCAACAATTATAACCCGTTTATATTTAGTGACGGGCTTGTTCACCCCGTTTAATTAATATACGAATTTATGTGGAGCGGGTTAAACAGGGCGGACTAGCCCGTATACCCAACTCTACGCGTAATGCTTAAAACAAACAGATAAATAAATAACGTGTGTAAAAGGACAACTTTTTTATCAAAACAATTTTAACTCATCAATCATTAATCAAAATTGAAATAAGTTCAATTTAAGGAGATACTACATGTTTAAGAAAGGCAAAAATATATCATTGGTCCTTTATCTTATTTATTTGTAACACTTTAGTCTTTTATCTTTTGTTTGTAACAAATTGGTCCATTATCTTTTATATTTGTAACATTTTGGTCCTTTATATTTTGTTTGTAACAAATTGGTCATTTATCTTTTATAACATATTCATATAAATTCATTTTCTCATATTTTTTTATTAAAAATGATGATATTTTTATTTTTGATAATGGACCAATTTATTACAAACAAAAGATAAAGGACCAAAATGTTACAAACATAAAAGATAATGGACCAATTTGTTACAAACAAAAGATAAAGGACCAAAGTGTTACAAATAAATAAGATAAAGGACCAATTGTGTATATTTCCCTTCAAGAAATGACCATCTTTATATTATTTTTTTACCATCTTTATATTTTTATTTTGACAAAGAAATAACCATCTTTATAAAAGTATTAACAACTTTAAAAAATAAATAAATATAAACAACCATATTATATTTACTTTTTCTTGTCAAACAAATTTAACCTTAGGATTCATAGCTTATGTTATTGTTATTTTCACGAAGCCAATTCTGCAACATATTTCAAAAAAACAAATTGACAAGAGAAGTTGATGTAGGTTACCATATTTCAAAATTAAAAGGTAACTTCTTCATGAAATTCAAACGTCTATTTCTTATTCTATCTAAGCAAACTCTATGGTGCAATAGACAAATTCTATTGTAACGGTACAATAGGTTTAAAATAATATAAAAATGGGTATTATTTGAAAAAAATAAAAAATTTCTATCTTTTAAAATATTATAATAACTAATAATCATTCATTAAAATTGTCAAAAAAATAAATTTTGATTTGTTTTAAATTATTTTTGAATTTTTATTATTCATAATAGTGAATATTGAATTTTTATATAAAAAAATATAAAAAATTAGTATAATGTTTGAAATTGTGATTTATCTTATGAAATTATGTTCTATAAAATATAATAGTCAATAAATAATTTTCTAATATATAAAAATAAATATTTATTTACTATTTTGAAAATCAAGTGTACCGGTACAATAGAATTTACCTATTGTACCCTAGAAGTTCCCTTCTATCTATGTGAAGAGAAAGGAAAAACATCATGAGTATCTACTAATACACCTATTGTTCATCTTCTCTCATTTTTTATATAATTTTCATCTCTCTCCTTTTGTCTTATCATCTCGCTATGAACTTTTGTAAGTAAGTATTTCTTCATTCCTATTAAATTTTCTTTTTAATTTGTTGTTTCACTTTAATTAGAGATTTATGCTAATATTTGTGTTTAAGTATTTTGCCAGGAGTTGGTGATAAATTTAATTGCAGACCAAAAAGAAAGAGGAGGATGGTGATATTGGAGGAAAATAAGATTTCATTGAAAAGCTCTTTTACAATGATATGAAACTTGCTGTATTTGTAGCAAAATTAGTATTTTCAAAACTAGTCAAAAAAATTTAGTATTTTCAAAAATCATATAACGAACGAACAAATGAAAGAACCAAAGGAGTGAAAATAGTGTAAAGACCAATTTATCTATGATCATGACGACAAACATATTGTCTAATGTACCCAAAAAAAAAACAAATAATTAATACATTTGACGTTGTGATCAAAGTAACATTATTATTTTCCTTAATGTAATATTTGTATTAGATAGTATTTCTCCATGATTAATGTAGGAATATCAAGCTTGGCTGGGCCTGATTATAGCATACATAATTGAGCCATGTCTACTACACAATTGTTTAATCAAAGAATGTGATGAAAAATATAATTAAAAGAATTTTATAATTTTAAAACGGCTATGGAATGAAAAGGTAGTTAAATATAAAGGGTTAAAGTGACAAATGCATAAAATTGTGACTTTAGAAAACGATTAAAATTTATGTTTTTTTATAAGAAAGAAAGAATATTATTAAGACGGAGCACAAGGGGTACTCAAACTCTTACATCACAAAAGAGAATCAAACACTCCTAATACAAACGAGTGGATCAATACACCAATTATAATAACATAGATACGTCTTACGGCCGGCACGACCACTAAACCACAACCAGGACAACTTTTTAATAGAATCAATAAGAACGAAAACGTTTGGGGTACACCCATTGAAGATGACATCGTTACGATATTTCCACAAATACCAAGTTGTCGATAGCCAAATCAAATAGCGAACACACTTACCTTGAGGAGGAGAAACCAAAACATAGAAAATGGAACCAACCTTCTAACCCCTCCACCAAAGTCCTTCTTGGCCAAGAAAAGACCTTTGCCCACACACCTTTAGCAAAAGGGCAGAAAAAGAAGAGATGGGAGCAATCTTCCTCGGGTGCAGAACAAAAACAGCAAGAGGAACCACTGTGATTTAGACTAACTCCTCGATGATGGAGGGCTGCTCTAGTAGGAAGTCTTTCGAGTAAGAGTCGCCAACCAAAGACACCAACAATTAAAATTTATGTTGGGTTTGTTCCTTTTCCTCACTCCGCACCAATTAAAATTAGTACTGTAATGTACTTGAAACATAGTTTTCAGCCTATGCTTCTCTTTTCATCTTTCTCAACCAAAATAGTTTTCAAGCTATCTTCATTTTGGGAGTATTTTAAATCAAATTAATTAGTTGTTTATTGTTTTTTTTGTTTTGGTCTTATGTGTTAATTGTTGAATTATGCATTACAACGTTGACATTCAGATCATGAATATAACTTGATGAACGCTGTAACAGACGATGTCCTGAACAAGAACCCTGCCTGGCTCATCTTTAAACCTCTATCTCTATTAGAAGAGTGGTAACCACCAGATTAAGTTGAAGCATTGTGACATGGGATAAGTTGCTGATACTGATGGAAGAGCAGTAGGAGACAAGTTGTGTCAAATATATAATCAATCATGATTTGCATAAATATGGAGGGAGGGGATTATGAATATACAAATCAGCAGGAGTTACTGAAACAATTGAAAACATACATACATACTCAACCATTAAGATAGATAGATAGATAGATAGATAGATAGATAGATAGATAAGAATTGCTTGTGGCATCAAAATATGAACCACAACGTGAATATAGCGATCATGAAACTTGCCCTTTAGTTTATTATACATACATTGTTACTAATAGACTAGATAGTTACGTACTCGCCTGTCCTCTTTTTCCAATAAAGATAACCGATGTTACAACAAAATTTTATACAATAATTTAAAAAGGTTATATATTTAATTGGATAATTATTTTATAAATAATAATGCAGGTTAAATGAAGGATAAAATGGAAAGAAACAATAGCAAAAGCAAAATTGTCGTTCCTAGTACTACCTCCGTTCCTTTTTACTTGTCGTTTTGGCAATATTTAGATTTTATTTTGCCTATTATACCTTCTTTCCTATTTTATTTTATTGACTAAATTCTGTATTATTTTTATTTGTTGAAACAATATAATCTTTGTATTGTATACAAATTTTGTTTGTTTTTAAATAAAATTTGTTATAATTTTTTAAGAATAGATAATGTTTGTGAAAAAATATGAAATTATTGGTGGATTAAAAATATGATATATATTTTTAAAAAGAACATAATAGAAAAATAAGAAGCAAAATTACACTCTCTTATTTTGATCTTTTTTTCTTTCTAAAACGACAAGTAAAAAGGAACGGAAGTAGCTACAAATTGTGTCTAGGAAGCTTCTTGTTACAGTGTGCTGTGCTAGCTACAACGTTTGAAACAGTACATAGAAATGCAAAATTAACTAGAAACATGTCTATCTCCGGCATCTGCCAAACAGCTAGCATTCTTATATATTTATGTATACGCTGCACGGGAAAATTTCTCATTTAATTAAATTAAAAATAAATATTTTAAACTTCATATTAAAATTTGAAAATATATAAAAAAATATGATAACTTAAAATCTGACTTGAAAATCATGACACAATTCGATTTTAATAATCAATTTTGTTACGCATGCAATTATATAGCATTAGTTACTAGTGAAAACATATTCCATTAGAATTTTTCATCAATAAAACCACTTAGAAATGTTCGACAAATATAAAAGAGTTGAATATAACAAAAATAAAAATTTGTATACAAAAAAGAAAAGGATAATGTTGAAATTAAAAACAATATAATAATATAGGATAAGTAAAAATTACTATAATTAAATTTTAAAATATGACTCTATGAACCTTACTCTTTACAATATAGTTCAAACATAAATTTGAGAACTATTGTTCTATGTACTAAAATCTAAATGAATTTGAGACCAAACATAGCAAAATGGCAGCATCAAATCATGACCAACTTGAACAAATTATATATGTCAAAATTATGGTTTGGTTGTCCAACTCGAAGCTTTTTTTTAAGCCTTCATTAATTCAGCTTTTTTTCCCTTCTACATCTAATATTAGAACCATTTTCATAGTTATCATCTTTACTTAAAATTACTAACAACAACCTTTTGTAACATTACTCTAATTTAACTCTAGATAGCTACACAAGTGAGGAAGAAAATATTACAGATATCAAAACTAATATTGTAGACTTTCTCCCACAAATCATAAATTATCTTCAACCAATCAAGTAGCAACCTACAAAATAGAAAGAAATAGATTAAACTTTGGAAGCAAAATTGGAGGGACTAAGCAATTGAATTTCCTAGAGAACATGAGAAGAGATCGATGTCTTTGGACATAATAGAAGAAAAGAAGAAGAAGAAGAAGAAGGGTCAAGAAATTGTGTTGGATCAAGTGATTTGGTTTTAGAAGAAAGTGATTGACTCACCAAATTTTTTTATGAAATGATTGATTCATCAAACTATACATAATGCAAAATTTGAACATAAACGAAGACTACTCTGCATATGGCTCTGCATATGGCTTTGAGAATTGTCAAAAGAATAAAAAAAAATTGAGAATCTGTAACACTTGAAACTATAGCTTCAACCCATTCTTCAAGGGGAACACGAGGACCAAAGGTGAGTTATGGTGAATAGAATCATTCCACAAAATTAGTACTCCTACCATGATAGTTGCACGTACATAATCACCCAACTACACAATTTCAGTGACATCAATACTTTTTGTACGCAGACGCACGCCAAACAATAACATCAAATTACCTGCAAAAACTATGGGAAAACAACATAAAAACAAAAATATTTAGACCAAAGTTCTTCGAATCACTCTTTTAATTCACTTCCAATTAACACCTTGCATGACCATGCACAACTTAGACTGCAAATTGACATTTTATTTTCCCCACTTCTTTATATGTATAAATATTCCTGACACTCTTGGAACACACAACTTGCAAATTCTTATTGAAATATCATATCCAAGCAAAAAATGCAGCACTAAAAAACTTTAACATATTTATATACTTACTGATAAATTAACAGATGAGTAGCCAACAAATCTGCAATGGACAAACACAAATATTTATCAAAACCAACAATTTCATCTTCATAATAAATACAATAGTCAAAGAAATCACATATGAATGAAAAGAAATACTGTAGAGGTATAAAAAACAACAAAATATAGTCATCCACAACAATCATTATTAATTTGTTCTACAATAGAGAAATAAGAAGATGAAACTTGTACCAAAAAACAAAATATGGAACATAAGGAATGAAGAAGTCGACTATAAAATATTCAAAGAACAGGTTTAAGGGTGTGAAGGCACTTGCTTTATTATTGATTGCAATTAAGAGGTGTTTGAGTAGAAACAAAAATCGAATGCATTAAACTTAAAACTGAAGAGTTGATTTGAAACTGAGGAAAATAATGAATGTAGGTGTTTTTCTTTTGCCTTCTCAAGTCTCAATACATGTTTCACTTTAATTTTCTGTACACGCTTTACAATTAAATTTGTAAAATTTCAAATTTATGCAAGCTAAGTAATAAAGGAGAGATAATTTCATTTTGTTTTTTGAAAGAAAAAAAACCTTAATAGGGGAGAGAGAAAGCAATATTTGCCTCTTTGTGTGCAGCTGCTCCTTTCTCCTGCAACCTAGAATCCAATAGTAGAGAAAGTTAACTGCAAAGCACACTAAATTGTTGATATAGAATCCTGAGTTTGAAAGTGTTTCGGAGAAATCCAGCACCAAGGATACAAATCTTAACACCTATTTATAGTTCTAATCTAGGCCAAGTACTGGTATAATAAAACCAGTACAAGCCGAACCAACTAAGACTACAAACACCAGAGTTCTAAAAAATATTGTCCGTTTAAAGTTTTTCGTCAAAAATGGGTAAAAAACTTGAAGAATGACACTCCTGTAAAAATATATTGAAAGCTCATTTCTTAATTTTTCACCCCATATTTAAGGAGGGTATACCAAATAGACCAAGAATTTCCCAGCAGAACAGATATAGTACCTTTCCGGTAGCAAATGCCTCAGCACTCCCAGATTCAGCATCAGCTATTGCTTTCTTTATATTTGTCACAATGAACTAAAAGAAAAGAACCATATTAATATTTAAATCAAGAGAAAAAGCACAGTATAATTTTGTATCCTTAAAGAAAAGGAGGATAAATAGTACCATGTCATGATCAGTGTAAAAGGAAGTGGCTATGCCAGTTGATCCTATAATCTTTTGTGGTCTATAATTGAAGCAGCTATAACTGAAGCTTCAGGTACACATTTGTAAAGGAAATTAAAACTGACTTAAAAATGCCAGGAAAATGAGATGCCAACAAACCGTGGCATAATACCAATCCACTAACTGCAGTTTTTCAGATAAACTTTTCCTTGTAGAATACCAGCTAAAACTCTATAATAACGTACATAGCTTTTGATTGGAGTAGAATTGCAGAAATATCTTTGGAAGATCAAAATTTATGATGTGCGACACTCCTGTGACATCCAAACCCCAAGATGCAACATCGGTCGCAACCTGCATTATAAAGTATTACTGGTTAATACGATTAGCGGATAAAAAATCCCAAATTGTATTCATTGTATTTATCCAAAAATTGTGGAGAATCCAAACTTTTAGCTAGAATTTCCTGAAGCAAAAGAAATGCTCAGCATGAAATATCTCAATTCAAAGGTTCACGTGTTACGCATGCAGACAATGCAGTGCATTGTATGTCAGTTGTCTATAGTGTTAGCGAGAGTTAGTTACTGGGTTCAGATGGTTAGAAGAAATAAGTATGTCGCCTATAAATAAAAGGAAGGTTTGGGGAAGACCGGCATCTGGTCATTTGAGAGATATTTGGTGTCTTGGGGATTTGGGGAATGGGCGGAGTAGACCATAGTTCTGCACAGCAGTAGCTGTATTCATGTGATAGTTATGCTTATTATCTAATTAACATCCATGGTTTCTATCAACTAGAACCAGAGCACGGATCATGGGGCTGTGGGTATTATTGCTTCAAAGATTCAACAATAGCGACATACATTTTTTATATTCTCTAAGAATTTCCATTTTCAAGGGTTTGCTCCTCCCTGGCCCGAAGGCCCAAATTTTACTAGATGCCTCTTCGTCTCAACCCTTCTTCTTATTTACAGGCTTCAAGTCCTCAACCCGCCCTCCTATAACTAACAACTATTTTACTGAAGACACATAACATGGTACTTTTTTGGTTACATAACATGGTACTTTAACAAGTTCAGTAAATTGATGAACAGCACATAGAGAAAAGTCATAGTATAAAAACAATCAGTTGAGCCTATATATTAGTTAGTTTCCCTATTTGATGAATCAAAGGAGTTTAATTTGGCAAACAATTGGTATACAACATGTCAGGGCTTGCTTCACTGTATTTTGACAAGCCAAAACTGACTTTACAGTACAGTAATCTTAAAAAATATTATCATTATTGCTATATATCCATCCAGAGTCATTAGTTGTGAGGACTGATGAGTCATCACAAAATATTGAAGAGAACTACAGAACTTGCAAGGGAAGAAAAGCAAAAAGTAGACAACGATGTACTGATCAAGTTAGAGTATTGTGCTCTAGTAGCGTAGAGGGAGATTACCAAAATGCCGGTTGAGCAACTCCGAAAGTCATGCAAAGCAACCTTTCTTTCACTCTGACTGCAGCCACCATGCAGAGAAACTGCGAATAATCCTTGAGCAACCAATGCTTCATCACATCTTGTCTGCATGAACATAAAAATTAAATAGAAGCATGTAAATACATATTTTCAGACACGCCGCTCATACTTTTTTTGACTAAAAGAATAACTACTTAAATTTCGACCCTGATGTGTTCAAAACACAAAATATTGATGGAAATAGAGAAATACATTGAAAGAAAAGGTAACTCTGATAGGAGACTCTACCAGCCCAAGGATTTCAAAATATTGATGATGAGAAAGGATTTCAAAAGGATATTTCATAAAGACAAAAATTATGGGCAGAAAACATATCTAAAAAGAAACATTCAATTCTGAATGCTAACTTACATCTACAATTCTGAATGCTAGAATTATTTTGTTTAACTACTATATATTACGTACACATTTATCATTCTTGAGAAAAACACTCTTGTAACATCCCTCATTCTACTCTTCTTAAGTAATAATTAAAGTATGATGTTATAGTAGCTTTTCCTATTTTTATCCTAGCATAGACATGTCACAATTATTAGAATGGCAGAAATAAAGATGGACAAAGGGAGTGATTAAGAGTAATATTAGTGCCACACTCAATCTTTACAAACACACTTAACAAAATCAGTACAAACACACTCGATCTTTGATTTCACAACATCTCACAAAAAAGAAATAGAGTTTGAGAGGAGAGAAAAAAGAGAAAAGTGTTGTGATAAGTAATAACCTAGGGAAAAATCTGAAGAGAAAATGAACAGGAACTAAGGAAAAAACAATCATCACCACTCTCACTCATTCATCATCATCATCATCATCATCATCTTCATCATCCTACACTGTTGTCATCATCTCCAACTTAGAGGTGGGTTACCCATCCCTTTTCCCTCATGCATGCCTATAACCTTAAAATTTCACGGTTATTGATTTTAAAATAGTGATTCTTGATTTTAGGGTTCTAGTGTTAGATAGAAAGTGATATTTTACATGCATACCAGGTGTTTGACTAATTGATTGTTGTTGTATTATGTTGTTGGGTTTGAATTTTGATCCCTGCCACACATTTTTTCATCCTTTTATGAGAATGTTATCATTAACCATGTAGTTCTTTGAAGGTCTTTCAGTCCGAACTCACAACAAAACCACATTCCAACTTGTTTCAAAATGTGGCCATGGCATCGCATGAAGCGTGATGTTTTTGGAAACAACGACAGGTCATGGTTCACTGAATTTGAGGGATATAGAATGGGGGAATTTTCTATGGCTGCTCATCAAGGTAACAATGAGATGGAAGATTACAGCCAAGTTGAAGTTGGTGACAAAAGTCTATTTGTTGGAATATACGACGGATTTGAGGGTAAAAATGCAGCAAAGTTCTTGTCCAATTTCCTTCTTCAAAAACTATCACGTGAGTTTCTATTTCCAATTTCCACTCGCATTTGATTTAATAATGATATATTTAACTACAGATACATAACAATAACAAGGACAAACTATTAATTTTTTAGGGTCAATTCATGTAAAGAATGATGTGATATCTTATGATCTTCTTCGTGAAGCCATCACTGCAACCAAAGAATTGTTCGTTGGGCAACAAGATGACACGAATCAAGTCACCAGTGATTCATCTTGTCTTATCAGTCTGATATGGAAAGACACGCTCTTCATAGCCAACGTTGGTGATTCACGACTAGTGATTGGCACCGAAGTTGGTGATACATCGGTGTTAAGAGTTGAACAAATGACAAGCGATTGTAGTTCAAAAATAAAGACACATTCAAGAATCATCAGAGATGATGATCGGTGTATGATCTTTGCATCCAGTGGATTTTGGAAGATCATGAAGAATGAAGAGGCAATGTTAATTGTTGAGAGACATTCCAAACGTGTAAGTCTTCTCAATTTATTCTTTTTTTTACTTGTTCAAATTATGATCAGAATTATAGTGAGGTGCAACTTGTTGCCCATCTACCTTTCTTTCATGTTTAATTATCTTGAATATACAGTTAAGAGTTTTTAAGCTACATATTATATCCCCAATTCAATCTATTTGACAGTTGATACCTTTCACACCTAGATTTGCCATATTTTTGGGCTTACTCTGCTGACAACTTAGGCCTATATCATCAATCTTGGTCCTGACAATATTGCATTGAAATACTTACATATAAAATTTTGAAGCTATATATTATATCCCCAATTCAATCCATTGTTAGAAAAATGCTTATACATAAATGTAAAACATGCCGAATGGAAGAAATGCAATTATTGATGACTATATTGCATTAAGAATAACATATGTCACACAACATCATTCAAGATCTAATACATCAAAACCATTTTGCTACTTTGAATCATCAGTAAATCACCAAAGCACTTCAACCCAATCCCACACTTATATTATAAGATTAATATTAATAATAGCAAAAATTAATAATCACAAATACAACAAAAGTTTACAGGAAAATTTCACAATAGCTTCAAATAAATAACAGTCAATTTTGGGTTTTCACGAAAAGCATTCCAAGATGAATTGTGGAAAATTTAAAGATTGAGAGAGAGGGGAGTGATAGGAAGAATGATAGTGATACCTGTAACCTTCAATTTTTGCAGCAGTGCCCAGTTCCCCCCTCCATCCATCGAGAGGGAAAAATAACCAAAGCACATATCCATCCTTTCAATTACCCTGATTTTAAAACAGTGAGAAAATAAGACAAGAAAATTGCAAGACATGCACGAAAATAGTTGCAAGAGATATAAAGGTGGTGGCGAAATATGTAAACCCTATCAAATTGATAGAAATGATGAGAGAAATAGATTGGAGGTGAGAAATGATAGTGTGAGAACGAGAGAAAAGTCGAATTTAGAGAGTTTTGATTATCTGAATCATCAATAAAACACTATAAATTTTGTAATCACAATACCACAAATATATAAAGAAAATATAGATTTAATGGTAAATTATAATTAACTGTTACGATTCCATCATAGTTGTAACAGTTATACAAATAATAATGCATTTTTTTTCAGTTTGCAGGTCTAAATAGAACACAATTTGAAAACATCAGTTATATATACAACAAAAATACATCAACGTTCAGATGCTATCAAGTCAAATAAAAAATCTACTACAACAGATGAAAGAGTAAACATCAACTCTTCCACCCATATGAATTCTCTCGGCCATTTACCGTTTGAGTCAATAGCTAAGAGTCTAAGACTATGAGGAGCTTGATATATGGTTTATATAACTTCTTACTCATTGGCTAAAGTCAAAAGATGAGAAGTCTAGCATTTCTATGAATTATTAGGGAAAAGACGGTGTATTCTTTGATCCAAAAAAAGAAACTACATATAAAACATACTTTCATAGGGATAATAAAATGAGTTAAAAATGTCCCATTTTCTCTATGAATCTTGACTCTACTTGATTCAATTTTCATAAAACTCCCTTCAAGCTAGAGATCCAAACCAGAACAAAATAACAAAGCAACAAATTAAAATTACAATCGAAGGAGAACAAACAGAAAAGAGTCATTACCTGAGTAGATCTAACATATCTTCATTGTAGTTCCAGTCTGTCGGTTTTCCATCCACATCTAAAATCATCATCGAGTATACCTTCCTATCCTCCCTTAACATTTCCTGTAAAAAGAAGAGGATGAGAAAGTAGCAAATCGAAGAGAGAAGATAGTCAACTTCATGGCAAAAGAACACACACACATGCATATAGAAGGGGGAAATTACAAATACAGATTGAAGGAGAAGACAAATGGGCTGAGGTGAGGGAGAGGATCAAGGGTTGGTTGGTTGTTTGATTTCCACGATAGTTGCACAAGTTGGTCACACTTCCAGAACTGCTCTGAATTTTGAGATTTGCACTCATGTCGTATGAAAGATGAGGGAGGTTGGGAAGGAAAGGAATGAAGTTGCTTATGTGAGTGGGGATGAAGGGAGAAGGAGAGCGATGAATCTTTGTTAGGTTATGGGTTCAGAGAGAGAGAGAGAGAGAGGTGGGTGTAACTGAAGACAAATATAGTGTGTACGCTTTACATATAGTACATTAAATTATTTGGTGTTTTACTTTGATTTTTAAAATGAGTTCTATGATACATTCCACATATTTATTTATTTTATCTGTAGAAAAATGGTAACTGTCATATGAAACTCACACAAAGAAATATAAAACAGGGATTTATGAATTAATCTAATATTTGTATCCGAATTAATCTATATTATTTGTATTTGTTGCATTAGGCTTATATAAAAAAGAACTGTTGTGTATATTATCTAGTTGTAAGATTTTCTACATCTACTCTATATTGCATTATGCTGCATATATAAAACAAACAAACTTTGTACCTATACACAATTTCATCATCTTTTATCTCAACTTTCTGATGTCATTCAATTGTTTTATTTTAATATAAAAAAACAGGGCATTGCAAAAAGGCTTTTAAAGAAGGCACTGGATAAGGTGGCAGCAAAAGAGAACATAACATTCGAAGAGCTTGTACGTTCTGCTGATAGAAAAATATATCATGACGATATCACGGTGATAGTGGTTTTTATAGATCAAGGGAAGTCTCTACAGAAGAGAAACATACCAAAATTGTCTTATAAAGCCCCTTCTTCCCTTTTAGTACCTCTCAAATCTATTTTGGCAATTGACATGAGTATTGTTGTAGTTTAGACTGGAGCTAATTAAGGTTGAACCGGTGAAGGCTTTGGAGGCGGGGTCTATGGATGTTGTTAAGTCAATGTTGATCTTGTGCCTAAAGCGGCTCAGCATGCTTCTGCCATGGACCTTGCTTGATATGGGAGGTTATAGGTTCAGAGAGAAGTGCGGATTGAGAGAGGTGGGTGGTAACTGAAGACAAGAGCATCTTAAGTAGCTAAGGTTTTGTAGTGGTCCCACAACATTTTACACAGTACATTAAATTTTGTTTGGTGTTTTACTTTGATTTTAAAAATGAGTTCCATGGTAGAAAAATGGTGACTCCTGAGCCCATTAATTGTTCATACTTGATAAACAGCCATTCACCGAGAAAATTGGGGCATCAAGGGACCTCTCTATCTCACACCTCAGCATCCCTTGGGTGTTGTTATTTTTGCTCACACACACACACACACAGAGAGAGAGATTTTCCATATTTTTGGGATCTTGGTCCTAACTAACTAACAGTATATATATAAATATTTGAAGCTATATGTGTTATATTATATACCCAATTCAATACTAGTAGATTGGGAGGGAGGGAGGGAGATGGTTATAGATAAAGGTAAAACAAACATGCGGAATGCAATTATTGATGAGTGCATTAAGAATAACATACTGTATGTTACAACACAACACAACACAACACAATTTTGGTTCTAATGAATGGTATCATTCATTCATGAGTAAATTACCAAAGCACTTAAACCCGTAGTCATTGATAAGAAAAACATTGTAATGAATTGTAGAAAATTGAAAGAGTGGATGAGAGTGATACCTGTAAGTAAGTAAGTAAGTAAGTAACCTTCCATTCAATTTACTCCGTTGAAGCTAAGGAAGAAGAAACAGAAACGAGTGACATATCTCCTCCGTTGTCTGTTTCCAACGACATGATCCAAAATTAAAAATACAGATCTGGTGCTGCTATGCTATTGCTATGTATGAGAGAGAGAAGTTGTTTGTTTGTTTGTTTGTTTGTTTAATTTTCCATGAATGAATGATAGTTAAATGAATGATAGTTAACAATTCCAGATCTGCGCCTATAGTATATAACATGGAGAGAGAGAGAGAGAGAGAGAGAGAGAGAGTGTGTGTGTAACTCGGAAGGAAACAAAAGAAGAAGAAGACAGCTTCGGTTTTGTGTTGTCTTCGTTCGGCGAGAACTATTGTAGTGGTCGGTCGGTCCCACAACATGAACAACTTTACATCATATTCACACGTGGCAAAAACATAATTTAATGATTGAGAAACAAACACCGCCACTGGGATGGATGGACGGACGGACGGACGGGGACTCACAGCGAGACTTAGAAATAGAATGGCAGCGGTAACGTATGAATGTCAATCTGGTCGGAGAGAAACACAAAAGAGATAAATTGAAACACGGATATCAATGAATCTATTCGTGTTTCAATTTCTCTCTTCTCTATTTCTCTCCAACCAAACAAAGGCTCACTGACGAGATGACATGCGGTGCTGCTCAATGAGATGATATTCTTATACGGTCACATTAATACTCTTAATTGGTTTTTTTTTTAAGGCAAACATAAAATGATATTCATTCATTCATTCAAATTGATAGAATACATTCAATACAATTACATATCACTCAAAATATTAAGGATGAATCTGCAAACAAACTCACAACATACAGCGACAAAATGACTACTACAAATAATATGATAAAACTAAAATTATCAGAATATTTATGTCTTCGGATCTGCAACGTTGATGCCCAAATCATGATTTGAATTTGTAATTGACTTAAGTCGGTCTTCTAAAAGGAGCAAATGAACACCGCAACAATACGAAAAATCAAATAAGCGTCACACAAGACGGCGAATAACACAACTCCGCACTTAGACGATGAAATAAAAAAAATTGATATATTTAAAAAATCACTTATTTATATTAAAGGATAAGAAAAAACAAATATTGAAGGAGGTGATTATAGGCTAAAAATAACCTAAAATCACGTAATGAACTTGAGAAAAGAGGAGAGAATTTTTCTTAGAAAAATTAGGGCCGCCTTTTTTCTTAATTGGAATTGATGATTGTTTTTTAATTATTATTTTATAACATACGTATAATTTTTAAAATCAAGGGTTGAGGGTTCGATTCTCACCTTGGGTATGGAGCAGCTTTAAATCCTTGGGCCAGCTATCCCACCCTTCGAGGTGCCTCCAATCTAGCGAGGGATTAGTCACTACGTTCGGCGATCGATACCCCGGTCTCAACCAAAAAAATACGTATAATTTTAAAGGTCTGTTTAAATTGATAAAATAATGGGCTCAAATGTTAGAAGATGTGCTGCAAAATTTCTTTGTTTGTTCTCTTTTAACAAAATTAATTAATTATTATTTTTTGAATTAATAAATTAATTAGTTATAATACTAATTATTAATAAAATGAACTAATCTAATGGGTCTGGTTGAGCAGTTGAGGCTCATCTTTCTTTAACCAAGGGTCGAGGGTTCGATCTTCACCTTGGGTATGAAGTAGCTTTAAATACTTGGGCCAGCTATCTCACCCATCGAGGTGCCTCCAATCTAGCGAAAGATTAGTCACTGCGTTTGGCGGTGGATACCGGTCTCGACCAAAAAAATAAAAATAAAATGAACTCATTTTAATGCTTTAAGTTCAAAGGAACATATTATCAACTAAAACATTTTATCTGCAAAAATTGTGAGGATTGACTTGAAAATTAGGGACAAAATTTATGTTTGTTTTTAATTTAAATATGTTTGAAAACAAAGAAAGATTTTTTTTTGGTAAGGAAGCTAATAAAAGAAAAAATGAAACTAAAAAGAAAAACTAAGCACGAGGTAAGAAAGTTCTCATTGCATCATTCCTAAGAAGTTCACGGAGGCCTTATAGAGGAGATGTATGAGTCAGGAGGTCGGCATATGATGATGATCCAAGTTTGGCGAGAAAGTCTGCACATTGATTCTCTTCTCTTAGTGTGTGATGGAGAGAACCATTGATTTGAGAGAGTAACTCCTTGATATATTGGATCAACACAATATAGATATGATACTTAACTTGTGGACCTTTGATGAGGTTAACACGCAGTAGAGAGTCAGAAAACAAAGGAAGATTTTGTTTGGTTTTAAATTAGATATTTTCAAACAAAGTGATTCTGTTTTATTTTAAAACTGATTTGTTTGTAAATGTTGAATCATAGGGTTTGGACAAACTATCCTGAGTTCACCTTAGAAACACTATATTATTGAGTCTTTTTGTCAGGGAAGAGATTCAGATTTAGGGTAGAATTATGTTTGAATGGTAATTTTTGTAACTCTATGGAAATTCATTGTGTAACAGCTCTTTTGTTTATATTATAATGAAACGGAGGGGCTGCTCTTTCCCCAAACTAACTTGGTTTGATTGAACTGAGTAAATAAATAAAGATTGTGTCTTTTTTTTGTTTTCTCTATTCTCTCTTGATTCACACATCACATCAAATTTGTTGATATAATTTTATTCAAAAGGAATTCACAGTGAAAAGGTAAGTCATTCTTAAACATACTTGAGTTTGAAAAAATTGTAGATTTTAGGCTTAAGTATACTTTTAGTCCTCTAGATATTTTCAAAGTTTCATTTTGGTCCTTTAACTATTCTTCGTTCTGTTTTGGTCCTTTAACTATTTTTTCGTTCCGTTTTGGTTCTCTAACTTTCATTTTGTTAATCCATTTGGTCATAACTATCGTTAGAAAAATGTCAAAAATGTTAATTTTGCGTACGTGACACTTAGGGACTTTGTGGCTTTGGCGTGAGATCCAATAGGAAAACGTCACGTGGCCAAAGACTTTCTTCTTCATCGCGTACAGAGTTTCCTCCATCACCTTCTCCGTCTACATCATCGGTGATCTTTCCAGTCACGAAAGCTTACGAAACAATACCCCAAAACTTCTCGTTATTCACACTGAATTCAAATTTGATGTCTGTTTTCTCAATAGAGGCTTCTACCTCTTCTTTTTTGACATTTTTCTAACAGTTAGGACCAAGTAAGTTAACAAAATGAAAGTCAGAGGACCAAAACAGAATGAAAAATAGTTAAAGGACCAAAATAAAACCTTAAAAATATTTAGAGGACCAAAAATATATTTAAACCTAGATTTTATTTTTGTTGAAGACGACACTTTAGTTTGAGATTTTAAAATTGGTTAATCCATTACCTGGTATATTATTTTTAAAAAAATTGTGTTTGATAGGTTATGGTTTGTTTTTTGAATTTTGTGATTGAAGGTTGGTGGTTCTGTAGGGTGGTGGTTAGTGGTGAATGGGGGAGAAGATGATGGTGGTGAGGTTTAGAAATAGTGTGGTGGTGATGAGGTTTGGGAATGGTCGTTGTGAGATGAAAAAGAAAATGTTTTGGTCCAAACTTTTAGAGAGTATTGATCAATCTTTATATCCATTGGATACAAATGAGTTTCGACTTTTGCTTGCTTTGGTATAAAAAAATGGTTTATCAAAGATGGAAAAGAAAAGAAGGGGGGTGTATTTTCTACTTGCTTGTAGGGTTAGGAATAAGTCAAGTTGGTTTATAGGTGCCTATGGTTGAGCTTATATATGCTTAAGTCAAGCTTTTTTTATTTTAAATAGAACAAGTTTAGACTTTTTCATAACTGTATCTTTTTGGGTCATGGTTGGTGTTTTAGTGACGGTATATAAAATGTGGAATGTCTTTTTAAGTATGAGATTAGAAATAGACCTCTTATAAATTTTGTTTCGGTTTTTTTCATTGGTGTTTTGTCTTTGTACGACACCTATGTAATGTAGTTCCTCTTTTTACTGGTTTTCGCTCATCTTGCGCAAGACTTGGTTTTTATTAATAATATATATACTTGCCGTTCGAAAAAAAAACCTATTTAGTTAAAAAAAATAGGTCACTGACCATAAAAAAAACCCTTTTAAGCCTAATAGGCCGTCTTTTTAAAATAAATATCAATAATATTTTATTAATATTATTATGATACATTGAAATTTGTACCTTGATTAGATTATAAATATGTAACATTTTCGGTAGTTTAAATTTACTAATCTTCATATTAAAACGAGTGTATAATTTTATTGGTCTATTAGTTTTTTTTTTTGACATATGGTCTATTAATTTCTTAGTATAGGGCCTGTTTGGCCCGGCTTATTTTTTACTTTTTTTTCTTCTCCTTAAAAATAATAAAGAAGGAAAAAATTGTATTTGACTCTATTTCTTTTTATTTTTTGCTTCTTTACTTTATTTCTCTAATATTTTTAAGGAGAAATATGACTAAATTCAATTATATACTTCTCTATTTCTTTTAAAAAAAGTAAATAAGTAGAAAATAAGCCGGGCCAAACAGGGCTTAAAATAATTAATTGTGTCAAAATAAATAAATAATAATATTAATAAAAGATGAGTTCAAGACTAGTTGGCTGGACAAATCAAAATGGACTCATATTTATGTCTTTTTTTAGATTTGTACCTTGAAATCAAATCTCCATTGTTATGTTTAGATATGATTAATAAAATAGTACCTACTTTCTTTACTAATACTATATGTTTATAACTATATATGTACCTGCATATTTCTAATAAGAAATTATGTTATTGTCTTAATTACATCAACACTAATAATAATTTGAGAAAATAAACTAATTGAATGTAATTATATATGTCGATGTCTTTTTATTGCATAATATAATGTAGACAAAAACTCAATCAATCATTTTGTTTTTTACAAAACCAAACATTACATTTGGAAGCAACAATTTTTTTTTGAAGCAATTTGGAAGCAACAATTTATAACCAGAAGTTATAAGAAACCAAATCTCAGTCAAAAGACTATTTTAAGGTACAAATGGAAATTAATTTGAGATAGACATCCTTATCTTATTTGATTGCAGGGATATTATCCATATCATACAAAGAAACTTCAAAAGAAAACAAAAACAAGAAAGTGTGCCTATAAAAACTTGTTGGCCTTAGATGATACGTGATAGTATTATTTTTAAAAATATATGTCTAATCCTAACATTGGGATCTTTGTTGTTGCATGTTCAACATTGTTATGTACATGCTCATTAGCAACAACCATTGAATATGATGCAAATGCCATTATCATCAATGGAGAAAGACGACTAATATTATCTGGCGCAATCCACTACCCGCGCAGCACTTCACAAATGTGGCCAGATCTTATAAAGAAAGCAAAAGATGGTGGTCTTGATGCGATTGAAACATATATATTTTGGGACCTTCACGAACCTGTCCGGCGCCAATATGATTTTTCTAAAAATCTAGACTTCATAAAGTTTCTAAAAAATGTCCAAGAAGAAGGGCTTTATGCTGTGCTTCAAATCGGTCCATATGTTTGTGCTGAATGGAACTACGGAGGTTTCCCAATGTGGTTACATAACTTGCCAGGGATTCAGCTAAGGACAGACAATGCAATATTTAAGGAGGAAATGAAAATCTTCACATCAAAGATTGTGACATTGTGTAAAGAAGCTGGATTGTTTGCGCCACAAGGAGGACCAATTATTTTCGCTCAAATTGAGAATGAATACGGAGATGTTATAGATCATTATGGAGAAGGTGGAAATGCATATATTAAATGGTGCGCTGAGATGGCTTTATCTCAAAATATTGGTGTTCCGTGGATCATGTGCAAACAAAAAAATGCTCCGTCGCCTATTATCAACACATGTAATGGCTATTATTGCGACGATTTCAAGCCAAACAACCCTAAAAGCCCCAAAATGTTTACAGAAAATTGGGTTGGTTGGTTCCAAAAATGGGGTGAACGGAGGCCACATAGAACCGCGGAAGATGTAGCATTTTCAGTTGCACGTTTCTTTCAAAGTGGCGGTGTGCTTCAAAATTACTACATGTACCACGGAGGAACAAATTTTGGACGAACTGCGGGTGGTCCTTATATTATGACAGCATATGACTATGATGCACCACTTGATGAATATGGTAACTTGAACCAACCAAAATGGGGGCATCTTAAAAAACTTCATGCTGCCTTAAAGGTAGGAGAGAAGGTTCTCACCAATGGCACAAGTACTTCCAAGCAATATGGAGATTCTGTATATTTGAATACTCACGAAAATAATGCCACTGGACAAAAAATTTGTTTTTTGAGCAATTCACATAATTCTAAGGATGCACAAGTTGATTTACAACAAAATGGTAAATACTATGTGCCTGCTTGGTCTATGTCCATTCTCCAAGATTGCAACAAAGAAATTTTCAACACTGCGAAAGTTGATGCGCAAACGAATGTTTATGTTAAGAAAGTAGCTACAGAATTAGGAAACTCACCACTCACCTGGACATGGACATCAGACCCAATGGAAGACACCTTACAAGGCATAGGGACATTTAGTGCATCTCAATTGTTGGAGCAAAAGGCTGTTACTGTTGATGCTAGTGATTACTTGTGGTACATGACCAAGTTTCTCATCAATGATACATCAAGTTGGAAGAATTCAACTTTGCAAGTGAACACAACAGGTCATGTTCTTCATGCCTATGTTAATGGACAAAATATTGGTACACAATGGGGTACACATAATAACCTTCATTTTATATATGAAAAATCCATTTCTTTGAAACAAGGCACCAATATTTTAAGTTTGTTAAGTGGTACAGTTGGTCATGCACATTACGGTGCATTCTTTGATATGAAAGATGCTGGCATTGTCGGCGGTCCTGTGAAAATCATTGCAACCGATTCAAGCAACGCGTTGGATTTATCAAAATCTAGTTGGTCATACAAAGTCGGGTTAAATGGTGAAGCTAAAAAGTTCTATGATCCTAACTTCATTAGTGGAGTACAATGGGACAAAAATAATGTTCCTACAGGAAAACCAATGACTTGGTACAAAACCAGTTTCAAAACTCCTGAAGGTAAAGACTTTGTAGCATTGGTTTTGATAGGCCTCACAAAAGGACAAGCATGGATTAATGGTCAAAGTATTGGAAGGTATTGGCCTACAATGATAGCTGATAAAGATGGATGCAATATTGACAAATGTGATTATAGAGGAAGTTATGGATCTGATAAATGTTTAAGTGGGTGTGGAGAACCATCTCAAAGATTTTACCATGTTCCAAGATCATTCTTAAATAATGACACAAACAGTAACATGTTGATTTTGTTTGAAGAAATAGGTGGAAGCCCTTTGAATGTGTCTGTTCAAACAATTACAACAGGTTCAATATGTGCAAATGTAGATTATGGAAAAAGCTTAGAAGTGAAATGTCCTGATGGAAAAACAATATCGGAAATTCAATTTGCTAGCTATGGAAATCCGCAAGGAAAATGTGGATCATATAAAGTAGGTGAATGGGAATCACATGAGAGTTTTTCAGTGATTGAAAATGCATGTGTTGGAAAACAATCATGTTCAGTTAGTGTGACAAGTTCAACATTTAAAACAAAACAAGGTGGAAATAATGGTCAACTAGCTGTGCAACTTTTGTGTGATGGCTCTAACCCTGAAGACGGTCGTGTACAAATTATGAGGGCTCATAATAATAATAATAATAATAATGATATTGGAACACACTGATTGTGTTCATGTCTATTGTTGAATCTTTTTATATATTTTTTGTCACACTACTAAAAAATTTATGTGGAAATTGTTGAATGATAATTCAACCTCAGAGGCTTAGACTAGACTGTAAATCTAGTTGGTTAGTTAGTTAGTTAGTTAGTTAATTGTTAGGTTGTTGAATAACTAAGTACTATTTAGGCAATTTATTTAGCAAGTCACTCTGTTAGTTTTTAAATTCTTATATATACTTTTTTTTTGACAGTAAATTATTATAAATACTTATGATGTGTGTCATTTATCATTCTCTTTCGCAGTAGCAAAATTTTCACAAGAAATGGAAGACTTTGAATCGTGAATCTTTTAAAATTTAACTTCAAATAAAACAAGTTATGAACTTAAATAAAATTTAAAGACAAAATTGTTAGTATGTTTTGAGAGTGATATGCTCTAAATTATTGGTTTGAATTTGAAGGAACCAGTTTAAAGATTCAAAGAGATAAAATTATAAACATTTTTACACCAAGATACATTTATGGCTCATCTTACTTACAGTCTTCTTTTAGATAACAATGATAGCTCATTTGAGTCAATTGACCTTATCTTCTGCAACATATACAAAAGATGGCAAACATTGCTATACGAAGTACACATATGTGATCACATGTAGATACACACTTTATGTGTGAAAAAATTTCTTGAAGGCAAAGAAAATTGTAAAAAATCTTAATTGATTTGAAAATTAAAAAAATTATCTTTACTTTAACTTCAGTTATTGTTGCAGAGTGTTTATCAATCGTACTAAAAAAAAATACTTTCATTGAAAATCCTGATTGATCATTTTTAGTGAGATTTTATTTTCAATTATATATATTTTTTTCATCTACAAAAAAATTCAAATCTAATATGTATTTCTGTGTTGGTTATATTTTCAATTTTTAATTACAAAAGTTAAATTTTGGTAATGTCAAAATTTGAGCTTATGACTTATAGCTTGTAACTTATATAAGTTTATTTTTAAAGAAAAAATATGTTTGTTAGGTAATATTTTTTTTTTCTCTCGAGCTTATAACTTACAATAATTATATTAGTCCATGCTTATTTTGATAAGCTAACTCAATTAGCTTATAGTTTATCGTTTTTTCTTCTAATTTTACTCCTGTCATCTTATTTGAAAAAAAAAAAAATCTTATTTGGAATAAAAATTAAACATTATTTTATGTCATCTTATATCTATATAAGCTAGTACGAATACTAATTTTATCAAACATTACAAATTCAATCAACTAATAATTTATTCAATCGTTATAACTTAACTTATAAATTATGTGCTATTTTTTATAGAATAATACAACCTACTCCATCCTATATTCTTACATTTTTCTGTAGAACCTTTTTCAAAAATAACCTACTTCCAATCATTATATTCAAGTTTTTTTTAACAAGTGTGAAGTTTTTGCTAGTGTAGTTGTTATTAGAAGGAAAAACATACTTACAATAATTATTCGTGTTTATTTTACTAATGTACCCTCTCTGTCCACAAATATAAATAAAATTGATTTTTTTAGTTCATTTGATTATTGATGTATCTGATTTATAACATGGGTCAAATACATTAATAGTCAAATGAATTAAAAAAATCATTTTTACTTATATTTGTAGCCAAAGAGAATACTACTTGTTATTGCTCTTATTTATTTAAAATTTAAAAATAAAATTAAAATTAAAATTAAAAAAGATACTGGCAAAAGCCTGCACAAGTGTTGGGTGGTACATACATACTACAAGAAATTGATCAGTATAGTTACTGCGAGGTAGATAACAGATGAAAATATTAATTGCTTTTCAACCACCGTCAATAGTATACCATCATCTCCTATTAAATTTAACTCTCCCTCCTTCTTCCCCTCATTTCAATGCAATTCAAATTTAATTTCTTCATTTTGTTCTTATAGCTAGTAACTAAGTTACAAACATTTTATTATAAAAAAAAAACGTTACAAACATTTTTATGGCTAAGTTAGGAGTATCTCCAATATTGTTGGTACTTTTAATGGTAATTTTGAGTGGTACTGCAGTGACAAGCCAAAATAATGTTCCAGCTATGTTCATATTTGGTGATTCACTAATTGATAATGGTAACAACAATAACATGGCTTCCTTAGCTAAGGCTAACTATTTTCCATATGGTATTGACTTCAATGATGGACCAACTGGTCGTTTCTCAAATGGTTGCACCATTGTTGATGAGATAGGTACGTACACACACACTTTCCTCTCTTATTCTTCTCTTCATTAGTATATATATAATCTTAAGCCAAACATATTTTTAATTTATTTTTGTGTTTCAAATGACTATGAGTGTAATTATACAATGCATTTTAACCAACATAATATGACATGAAATTCAGATACTTTGCGTTTATTTGATTTTGCGTCACGTTTGTGAAAATCACGACGAAAAAACTATGGCAACGAAAAACTTTGATTTTGTATCTTCTTAGATTAGAAATCAAAGTAGTGGTATCATGGAAGGACGGGGGGTCTGTAGTTTGAAACGCAAAAACAAATAGGTCACACTTTAATCTCATAATTATTTGGTCATAAATTCGATCTTTGGTTGATGTAGAAAAATCATCTGTTAAGAAAAGTCAATCCCTTAAGTTGATATATATATCTTTTGTTGTAAAATTCTGCATTTTACAACTCTTCTTAGAATAAATTGTTATACAAGGTTGGTTTTATTTATAAGCAAAAATAAATTTCTTGAACATAAATATTGGTATATTTTTTAGTAGTAAGCTTTACTTGCATACCTAATAGAAGGAAAATTCTAAAATAATATTCTTCTAATTTGTAATTTAGCTGTAGTTAGTAGTGACAAATATAATAATTCATTTTTGGCTTTAAAGTGTGTTTGGAAGACAAGCTGTAATTTTTTGTCCCATTTCCTACTAAAAGCATACTACCCTTCAATAGGGTAACAACTGCCACAACTAAGACTATTATATGAAGTAATTGCGCTAGTAAAAAGTAGTGACAGTGACTTTCTTCTCATTTCTACTTCAATGAATGACATGTTTTATATGTTTGTTTGGTGCACATGACATGACATGACATGACTAAAAGGTTAGACAAATCTCTTTCATGGCATTCTTAAAGTAGTTAATGATGCATTAAAGAGGACATGGTGGAGTTCAGTTTGCACAACATTCATTTTTGGTAGCCTTTGCCTACTCAAATTGGGTCGATTAAATAAACCAATAAACAATACACAAATTCATTTTTATGGTTAACATAATAAGTATGTATTTGTATCAAATGAATGTCTAAATCCATCAATATACTTAAAAAATAAATGTGTAAGATCCATCTTTTTTTTTTGGCTAGTTCGTTGGTTTGATTTCGATTATATCATAGTTTTAGTCTATGTTTAGTATTACGGTGGAATGTCACAATCACAGTGACCCGCCGTGGTTGTCCACAAGCTATAAGTTCTAACTTCTGCAAAATCACGATGGATCACCGTGATTTTGATCCGTCCACTGTGATACCAAATACATGCTTATTGAATCAGAATGTACTAGGATCAAACAAACTGGATTGAAACTTTAAAGTTAAACTGATGTGAGCTTCTTATAAATTATAATGCAGCTGAACTTCTTGGACTTCCTTTGATTCCTGCATACAATGGAGCCACTGGGAATGAAGTGCTTCATGGAGTCAATTATGCTTCAGCTGCTGCTGGAATCCTTGATGCCACTGGAAGAAACTTTGTAAGTAAACCAACATATATACATTTATTATTTGCAAAAAAAGCTATCAAGAAACATGTTGAAATGTTATTGTCTTTAGAATCAATTCTAACTTGAAGTTAGAATTTGTATCTTTTGTTTCTACAATAGATTTTTTTAGCCTTTATTTATCGTTTGATCCACTTTTACATGAATGTATTCAAACATATATCACTTTACATTCAACTCAATTTTAACCGGCGTCAATTTTACAAAATTAATCCGTTCAATTCAAAATCAATATTTATCACTGCAGAACAATTAAATAATTGGTTATCTTTTGAGCAGGTTGGGCGGATACCATTTGATGAGCAACTTAGGAACTTTGAGAACACATTGAATCAAATTAGAGGACATGTTGGAGCAGAATACATGGCTTCACAGCTTTCAAGGTGCTTATTTTTTGTTGGAATGGGAAGCAATGACTACCTAAACAACTACCTTATGCCTAATTATAACACCAAAAATCAGTTCAACGGACAACAATATGCTGATCTCTTAGTTCAAACATATAACAACCAACTCACTGTAAGATTTCGTTCTTAACTCTAAAATTCAAACAATGTATGTCTTAATGTTTTATGTTTGCTTGCTAGCTACTATCTTAAGTGACTTTTAATGTTAAGAGTGTCTTTGGAAGAAGACCTTGTTTACAACTTATTTAGACTTATGACATAAGTGCCATGTATAAGTGTTTGAGAATAGTATATGACATGTTCGTTAGGATAGCTTTTGAAAATAGCGTACAATGTACTATTATTAACTAGGATTTGTTTGGATAAATAGATTAATTAAGTGCTTATGGCATTATCACTATGATAGTCATAAGTTATTTTAATGATCTCTCTCAAGCAGTCTCATAAGTGTTAATATTAGTCTATCAAGCACGAACACCTGACACAACATGTTGACGTTGAAAATAATTTGAGAAAATGACATAATCTAATAAAATCATATGTGTCCGTGTCTGACTTAATCCAAAGAGTGTTCGTGCTTCGTAGATGTTAGTTATAACTACATTTTTGTCAACTTTTAATTTTAAAGGAAAAACTATTGGTTTCATGGTGTGTCTGTCTATCATAGAGGCTATATAATCTTGGAGCAAGGAAATTTGTGATTACTGGATTAGGGCTATTGGGATGTATTCCAAGCATATTGGCACAAAGCAATAGTGGAAGCTGCTCTGAAGAAGTGAACTTGCTCGTGCAACCTTTCAATGAAAATGTGAAGACCATGTTGGCCAATTTCAACAATAATCTACCTGATTCCAGATTCATATTCATTGACAGTTCTCGTATGTTCCAGGAAATCCTTCAAAATGCTAGATCTTATGGTATGAATAAAAACATCAAATTTGTGTCAAAACATCATTACTAATGAACAGTTTGTAATATATATTTTTGGTTATGTATGTTATGAGACACACACACACTAATATATATATAGTTGAATTAATTTGTAGGATTTACTAATGTGGTTGAAGGGTGTTGTGGGCTTGGAAGAAACAGAGGTCAAATTACATGTCTACCAATGCAAACACCGTGTCCTAATAGAAACCAATATGTGTTTTGGGATGCATTTCATCCAACAGAAGCAGTTAACATTTTGATGGGGAAAATGGCTTTTAATGGCAACACCAACTTTGTTTATCCTATAAACATTGAGCAACTTGCTCAACTCTAATTAATTAATTAATTAATTTCAGTCTTCTATGTGAGAATCTTGTTGTCTCAGATATACTACTATTATCTTTTCAATTATTATTATTATTATTATTATTATTATTATTATTATTATTATTATTATTATTATTATTATTATTATAAGTGTAAGGAATTACTATTAGAGAACAATATTTGTGGTGTATTATTGCTTCCTACATTTACAATTACATTTGTCATATGATCATATGAATTTAATTAGTGCTGTTATTTGATTTGCTTATCTTTTCTTTTATTATTGAACCAATAATGAATTTGTGAACAATAAGTGGCACAAATTAATATATCATTTCCACATCATCAACTCAATTGTCACGTGGATTTGTAAATCGATGGATCAAAATTGTGTTTGAACTTAAACTTTTTAATAAAATAGAAATTTAAGATTTGTGGTTTATTCATAAATTACTAGAGTTAAACTTAAACATCATTATTGCATTGTTATTACAACACAACACAACACAACACAACACAATGAGATCAATCATCCACAAGTGTACAAAGGAAATTTAAGAAATATGAAAACATATTCTTACAAGACGGACCACATTATATTATTGTGATTAGGTTTAATCATCAGAATGCACTGCATAAACAAGTATTGAAGTTCTAAAGCATTGCCAATTGTTGAATATTGATAGGGTAAGTGTATGTTTGTGAATTGTATGATGCCTTTGCTAGTAAAATGTTGGCCATTTCAGTAGGGTGGAAAGCATCCCAAAACAAGTATTTGCTACGATTTTCACATGATTGTTGCAATGGAAGACAAGTGATTTGTCCATTGTTTCTGCCAACACCACAGCATCCCTTGTCTATAACATCAAATCCTGTACGTGCCATAATAATATATAACATCGATCGATCAGCTTTTGTATTGTGAGTTTGTGACCATGATACATATATACATACATTATTGCATTACATTTCAAGTCCAAATAGTGGCTCTAGAAAATAAAATAAAATAAAATTACCATATGATTTTCCATTTGCAGCTAGATCTACACTGCTTTGATAAAAATCCAAAAACACAAACTTTGCTCCTGGAAGCTGTCCTCCATTGATATTCTGAACTAGCTGCTTAAGACCTGAGTTAAAATACACAATGGCATTGTTGATCTTTTCATTGCATCTGCTGTTGTTACCATTGAAACGTGCTAATTCATATGGTATGCACCCAATTTGACCAACTGCTGTAACTATCACTTTTCTTGCCCCTAATGAATGTAATTGCTGGACAATAATATATTATGTCACCACATTAGATTAGATAATTCAAAGCCACCAATTAAATCCTACGTACTATCATTTAACATTCAATTTACTAAATAAATGTGTCCTATTATGTAATAGTATTGTTCAAAATCTACCATTTTAGTCACACTTCATATACCAACAAAAAGTAGAAAAACACAACTTTGTACTTTGTAACTCTTCTTAGTATGTGTATGTAATAGAAAAGCTACAACAATCACTCTGGTGTCGAAGACTCTGTGATTAATTGTTCGTAATCTTGCATGTGCTTAAATATCTAATTAATTACTAACTTACAGATAGTTGGCGAGCATAATCTTGAAGAAGAACAGATGCAAAAGCTTGAGGTGTATACTGAGTGCTAGTTGAATAAAAATCAGTCATGAAATAGTTGTTAAGGTAATCGTTGCTTGCCAT
Organism: Trifolium dubium; assembly: GCA_951804385.1. NCBI lineage: Eukaryota > Viridiplantae > Streptophyta > Magnoliopsida > Fabales > Fabaceae > Trifolium > Trifolium dubium. The sequence continues at coordinate 31,259,156 of OX638076.1, read as the reverse complement.
CCCTGAATAATATATGCATTTGTTTAAGTAGCTATTAAGTGAAGCATTGTCTCCTCTAAAGAACCTTCTCAGTTCCTCCACTGTGTTTCCAAAGTTATTCACTTGTTCATTCATTGATGTATGTGCTCCCTGCATATATATATATATAGTTGAGCAAAAAATCATACTATTATACAAGTATTGTGATTATAATCGTCACTAATGTAGAATTAATATGTGCTATATATAGTATATATCTAAGAAAATACTACATTTATACCAGGTTACTGCCTGTTTCCTGTCTGATGCCTGCTGCTCCAGATGCATAATTGGTTCCTCTTAGAAGATCCAAACCTCTTGCTCTTGAATATGGAGGAATATATGCTCGAAAGCCAAGAAGCTGAGCTGCAATTACACATTATAATAAGATTGTACATTACATTACATACTACAAAAAGAAGATGTTATATAGCGACCAGTTTAACAATCAATTTTGAGATTGAAAACATCTAATCTAATTGATCACTAGATGGGTCACTAACATTAACAGGTAGTATTTTAGCGATAATACACAAATTGTTCTTTAAAACTAGTCACAAACGCATTTAGCGATTGATATAAAAAAAATTGGTAGTTACAAAGATTGAAATATTTCATTCACTAATCGGTTGCCATATACTGTATTGAATTTTTTGTTATATGTAACATATGTAATAAATAATAATGTGACCAAAATATTTTTAACTGGTTACTCAAATGCTGTTTTGAAACATTATATAGTCCTCTCTGTTTCTACTTTATGATTAAAGTAGTGGCAATGTACAAGCAATGTGTGATCTCATAGTATCATCACTAGGTTAATAAAATTCAATATATTACCTAATGCATCGACGTAGGTTCGTCCATTGGTGAAGCGACCGGTAGGACCTTGTGGGAAGTCGATACCATAAGGCCTATAATTGGCCCTAGCAAGTGTTAGCATCCCGTTGTTGTTTCCATTATCAACCAAAGAGTCGCCAAATATGAAGAAACATGGTACTTGTTGTCCCTCCGGAGGCCGTGGCTGAACCTGAGAGAAACATTTTGTAGCACTTAGAGTCAGCCAGATACACGTGAATGCCAAGAGAAAATGCTTCATCTTAGTGAACTCAAAATATTCCGGCAGAAAATGGACTATGCATTCTTATAACATAGAGATAATGTAGTTGTTGTGCTCCATGCCATCATGTATGGCATTCATGTGACAAGTTTAATTTGATAATTGGTTGGGAAAATGTGAAGATGGCAAGAGAAGCTTTTCTGATACTTTTTGGTAAGGTGTTTATGTGGCCTTATCATTTTAACTTTACAATCGGTGGTGATTGGAGGCTAATTCTCGTGACAAACAACTGTTATTTATTGGAACATTACTTTTCCAATAAATTTTGGTTAGAGTTAATAAATACTATGTAATGAAGCAGTTAGAAATTACTACCTCAAGTCATCATATTATATAAATTTGACTTTTTTGATACATTTGACAACTGATATATTTAGTTCATATTGTAGGGTACTAGATACATCAGTAGTCAAATTTATCAAAAATATCAAATTTGCTTATAATAGTGGCAGAAATGAGTACTTACTTTATGTGAAATTGTCTTAGACTTTGATAAAATTCACGTATCAGAATTTAGACCCAATAGTATGGTTTGAACAAATTAAATGGGGGAGGATGGAAAGAGACTACAGTAGTTGTATTTGTAGGAATTTAATGAGGCAGTTGAAAGGGAAAGTAGTACTGTAAGAGACTAAGACTAAGAGTATCATAATATTTAGGGTTTGATTCTCTTCTCAAAAATAATTTTAGTTTATAAAAATTAAAAACTAGTAAAAAACTTGTTTGGTATTTTTAAAAATTGTTTTATGTATCTTAGTTTTTAAAACAAAAAAAAGTAAAACAAGTTCAATGAATTTTGTTATTCTCATTTATAAAACATATATTTTACACTAAATCTCGATTTCTTTTCCTCTCATAATAATGATAATAATCAGTTCCTTCATGAAGAATGCAGAGTTCCGCCATAAACTTGGAATTTTTCTAGTTAGGATTTAAATTTGTCAAATTTACGTGATTGCATTCACTAATACTCCCAAATAGAGAAATGATGCTTAGACAGTGTTAAATATGGTGTCATGTATGTATTTTTTAAATTGTGCATATATATAAATAAAGTGTTGACATCAACAACAACAAAAAAGAGTAAACGTTATGAAGAAGATAGAGACAATTAAACCAACACATGAAGGTGTCAAATCCAATGTCAATAATTTTAATTTCCAACAAACTGGATCATTATAATCAGTTCAACAGCAAACTTCACTTGTGTATTGTATAGAGAATAGAATAAGCCTATAAACAAATTATCCATCATGTGCTATAATACCACAATAACACCATTAGCTAATAGTAGTACAAAATATGATTATCCCTGCAGCAAATAAAGATACAATTCCAAGCAGCACTATTCATTAGCCTTCGTAATCACCCTGAGCAAATTTGTTCTCTGGATAGAAGACAGCTACCACTTGATTTCCTCCAAATTTTCTTCCATTCAGTCCAGCACGGGCTTTTGTAGAACCATCAACATCAGCATACTCCAAAAATACCTGCCACAGGTACAAAATAGGTTCTCACAGACACAGTTTATTGCATATATATAATTATTGCTCCCAAAAAAAGCAAATTCATGAGCAAAGTATTAGTAACTAACTACATAGTATTTTCATTTTCATTTAAGTAATTTATGACAAATACCCTTTTTTTTTTTTGAATTAAATAATGATGCATTGACAATAAGAGAAGAGTTCAATTTATATACAACATCAGTGTGAACAAAAGATCACACATGCATCCAAGTTAAACATCATTATTCAGTTATACACATGAATTGTAATACAAGTTTTGGATGCATGTGTAACTCTTTTACACCGACATAGTACATAAATTAAATCCAAACAAGTTATCAATTTCTATATGACAGAAAAAAAACAACAAAAGCTTTGTTTGCTAGGTGAGATTGACTGCATGAATCACGCCATTATTTCCTGAAGCAGAAACACAGACAAACAACAAACAAACAAAAGATTATGAATATGACCCACAGGCAAAAGGAAAGAGAATTTCCAAAATAGGTCTAAAGAACAAACCTTTCCAACTCCAGGGCACAGTTCTCCATCAGGTCGTGGGCGAGGGATCACCACGTTCACCAGATTACCTGCATATTGTGTAAAGAAAAATTGAAATAAGCACATATTTCCAAAAGCATGCAATGGAAAAAGTATGTGTGAAGACTGAAAGTTATGGAGGATTCTGTCTGTAACTTAGGTATGATTCTTTATTTGATAATAATAATAATGTTACAAAAGGGCTCTGTAACAAAATTTATGTTATATGTTTACAGTTTGCACTGACAGATAAGCAAACTAAATCAGAAATTACCAAATTTGGAGCATTCCTGTCGCATATCATCCAGAATCTCTTCATAGTCCTCGTCATCTTTGAGCTCATCAGGAGAAACTGCATGAGTTAAACATAGGACCTTTGTTGCCACCAATGCTGGTTGTAACATAAGTTTCTACAAAAATAAAAAGTAAATAGCAATCAAATTTCAATCACATCCACAAAAGATCTATGCGAGAAATACAATCGAAGTTAATAATCCCATCATACCTGCAGAGCAATCTGCTGCTGTGCATGCATTAAAATGCTCTCTTGCTCAGGCTTAGGCTGCATTGGGTTTGTATTTTGATTAGCTCGTCTAACTGTAAGAGTCTTATCTCCCATTTTTATTCCATTGAGAGCTGCACACGCAATATCTGTAACCGCAAGATCTTGATAAACACAAAATGCATAACCCTTTGAATTCCCTGTTTCCCTATCTTTCACTAGATCAAAACCCCGAAGAGGACCAAAAGTCTCTAAAAGCTCTCTGATCTGTGTTTCAGTAAAGTAATAAGGAACTCCACCAACAAAAATCCGATCAGGACCATCAAGTCCCCCAGCAGACCCAGGTGATAGGCCAACTGCGCCCAGATTAAGGTTTGGGTTAGGCTGGCTTGGTCCTAGGGCAGCAGCTAGAGAAGGATTATAATCAGTAGGTCTCCTGACCTTAACTGGTGCACCCTGATTTAAAAATGAAATTTAGACTAACATTAATATACGTACTCACATTTTCATAGAACAAAACGATCTCAAGCATCAATTATAATTAAAGGAATATACCTCAAAAATAATTCCATCCAAAGCCATTGCATTGCTGGCTTCCTCAACGGACCTCATCTCCACAAAGGCAAACTTCTTATCATGGTTAATGTACACATTCACAACAGCGTCACCTACACAAAATAAAATAAATTCAATTAGGAATATTATAAGCTCAGCAAACTCGCACAATCCATTTAAGATCATTATGTACCTGGACCAGCAGTGTTTCCTCCAATTGTAGCCATAACCTGACTGAAGAAAGTTGCAACAGACTGCAGCATACCAAAATTAAAAGAAATTGTTAAAATAAAAAAATAGTACAAAAAAACCAGAAAAAAATTATCCGGCATGTTCTCCACTTAACCATGTCCTACTAAAATTACTTTCTAAAGTCAAATCACAAGAATCAGTAATAGCGAGTTTGCAGTAAGCCTGTAACATACTCTAAAAAGCTTCAACATTTTATGAATCATGGAAACCATATGACAAATAGGCAATTTAGCAGAGATATGAAACTAGTTTGGCCATTCCCATTCGGAAACCAACAGGGAAAGGCTCTACATTACCTGCTCATTAGCTGTAGGAGAGAGGCCCCCAACATACACCCGCCTAGCATGTCGTGTAGCCTATATATTTTGTACATCAGAAAAGGAGAAAAAGAAATTAGGGGAAAATATAGTAATGCTAAAAGGTGAAAAAGTTAAACATCATCTCACAGAAATTCATCTTTTACCTGTTGTGTCATAGCCTGAACTGGCAAGACAGGGAGAGCGCTAAATGGCTGCACCTTAAAAAGACAAACGAAACTATGGTAAGTTGATAAAACATTGTCCAGCACAACCAGAGTTGGGAATAAAAAGAAAGATACCTGATTTGTAGCCAGGGGAAACATATTTGGAAACATTCCGGGAATTGCAGGAGTTGCCCCAGTTATCTGACCTGCAAGTGCAACAAAGGCATATTGCATCTCAGCAAAAAAGAAAAAGAAAAAAACTCAACCTTTCATGTTACAATTCAATTACATTATTATTTATCACCTGACTCCTGCTACTACTGGCATCAGCTTATGCATAAATTAAACCTCATCGCTATATTTTATTATATTTTTATATCGTATTTTTTATCAATAAGACTAAAATGATATTACAATTTGTAAACAAACTTTAGAGATAATATTTGTAAGTCTACCAAAGTAGGTAATAGTTTCCAGTTGAAGACGAACAAGACCCACCAAAAACAGTGCATTGATTCCTCCTTGGACATAAAAGCTACAGAGGTCGGCTCACGCCCATTGTCAGCACAGTGGGGCTAGTAGCCCAACATTGCCTTCTTAGAACATAAGACAAGACATACAACAAAACAAACAAACACCAAACACAAGACAAAAAACCAAAGCACCATTTAGTTCCAGGATTATATCACTAAGTAAAAAGAAAGACAAAATCACACACCAAGGGAAACTGTTATTCAAGAATTATATACCCACCCTAGTAGTAACTGAAACTTATCTTACCAAGTAAACACCGTGTAATTCGATATTGAATTTTCCATACTAGGATCATCAACAACAAAGAGAAAAGTTAAGATTAAATATGTTTGTGTGGTATACACATGAGAAAGTGTACCTGCAACAGCAGAAGCACCTGCCAACATTGCAGAAGCAGGGGGAGCCATATCAAAACCACTAGTCCTTTTGCTGTAAGTAAATCAAATTAGTTTCTCAATAATGAATGTTACTTTTCATGTGGAGGAACGTGTATGAATAAATAATGAATAATATAATAGAATTCATAGTAAACTTAACAGCATCTAACACATCTAAAATAGTTGGTTCTTAAAATGATACAATCACTGAGCAGAAAGGCAACCTTATTAGTTAGCCGTACTATAGGTGATGTTATCATAATATTCCTTACATTAGAAGGTTAGTTACTTCACAAGACCCTTTAGTTTTAATGGTTACTTAGCCCATATAGTTCCAAAATTTTGTAATTAACGCCGCGTTTGTTTTCGCACCAAAGCATACTTATGCACATTGGACTCGACCGCAACAACATATTGCTGCAGGTTCTAAACGCATTTGCTGAGGGGTCAACACATAGCAAACACATACTAAGTTCTAGAAACGCCACCAACGCTGTGAAGATTCCAAAAAGTATAATACCATCTATTATAACATGGGTGAACCAAGGATTTGTCAAAATTGATAGCAAAGACCTTACTAGTGATATGATCAGCACTTGAATGTATATTTATTTATAAATAAAAATAAATGATTGTCGTCATCACAAATTTCAAGTCAACATAACAAATTTGATGTCGTGTAAGCATCAGGCAACTTGATTATAAAATCTTAAAAATATAAGGAAATTGTTAAGTTATAAATTGTGCATTAATTCGAAAAAACAAATGAAACAATAATGATCAAAAGAGTAATTTAACCAAATTAACATTATCAATGATATATCAGATGTGACAACTATAATAAAATGGCTTTTAAAATTAACTGAGTAAATTATTAGGCCCTTCCCCATGCATTGACAACATTATGTCAGTTCCCCTAGCACATTTAACTATTTGTTGAACTAAACATAAACAGAGCTTGAAATTTAACAAACGGCGTACCCAGCGCATGCGTTATATGTTAGTGCACACCTAAAGAACAAATCTTAAGAATCTTTCTGAAATTTACCTTTTTGAGCGTGAACGAGAACGTGACCTTGACCTATGCTCAGATCGAGCCCTTGATCTTGATCGAGATCGAGACCTGCGCCTACTCCTATGCCTATCCTCTCGATCATAATCCCTTCGTCTATACCACAAAAGCAATGTCAGATGATAAAAATTGACCCTTATGCTCTATTTGTAACCCAAATACAAAACAATTGGCTGAAAATAAAACATTTCTAAAGTTCTGCTTACAAAAATGTGATTTGTCATATAAGATGAACAGATGACATGCATAAAACTGATGCTGATGCACCAAAACCAATAGTAACGTTTACCTGTCATAGCCTCGGCTTCTGTGATAATCATCGTCGTCTCTATCCCTTACCCTTTCCCTTCTCTCAGTACGATCCCTGTGTCGATCTCTATGATGATGGTCACGGTCTCTGTCCCTTTCCTTCTCCAGATCCCGATCACGTTCCTTGTCTTTACTTTTCTCCCTATCCCTGCCCCTGTCCCTGCTTCTGTCCCTCTCTCTGACCCTATCTCTGCTTCTATCCCTCTCTCTGTCCCTGCTTTTCTCCCCATCCCTATCCTTGCTTCTATCCGCGTCTCTTCCTTTTTCCCTTTTTCTCTCTTTGTCTCTCCCATTCTCCCGGTCCTTTTCTCTACTTCTGGAGGATTCTCTGTCATTGTCACGAGACACATGCTGCCAAAAAACAAACCAAAAGCTTAACAGGGAGTAAACAAACCCATGTCTTCAAATCAAATTTGATGCACAAAAGAGAAAGAGATGTTCTATATAACAAAGAAAACAAGAAGAAACTAACAATCCCAAATACCATATCACATTGCATGTAAATAACATTCAAAATTATTATTATAATATATATAGTTAGAAGAAAAAACGTTAAAACAGTATATAAAATCGCAAAAACAATAAACAAAAGTAATATGCACAGATGAATTCTAGATGAAGAGAACAACACAAGGTTAATTAATCAGAAAAAGTAATGCAACTACCGACCGAACAAATCTCAAATTAATTAGAATTAAATGAGAAAATAATGACAAGATAGAGATCTCAAATTAGGATTGAAAGGAAAATAGAGTAAAATAGAAAAAGGCAGAATGAACAGAAAACCCTAAAAAAAAAGAGGGGAATATTGATTCACGTTAGATTTGGAGTCGGTGAGATCTTCTTCTTCTTCATCGGCAACAGCAACAGCAACAGCAACAGGTGGTAGTAGATTTGGAGGAGAGGAATCATTATCATTCACGTTATTATTATGAATATGAATATGAACTTCTTCTTCTTCTCCGAATAATTCGTATTCACCCATCGTTCGTTAGTTATCTTTCGCTTCGTACTATTCCTTCCAATCCTAATCAATCAATCAATGAAACTTTAATTACCGTTTCTTTCTTCTAATATTTATACTCTCAGAGAGAATAACTAACTACCCTCCGAAACTGTTGGGCTTTGGCTATACAGCCCAATAACACTCCTCTCCACTCTCTCCCAAAATTATTCATTTACTTTTCGCACCTCGTCTTTTCTCGTCCACCCTACCAAATTACCAAAATACATCACTCGTCTTTTAGGATTTGAACAAGTTAAGGTCTTGTGGTATTATGTGGGTTAATTAATTTAGTTTCTTCGATAAAAAAATAAAAAAAGAACTTGAACAATTTTTTTAATAGATCAAAATGAATTATTATTATTATATTATAAAAAAAATAGAGCATTCGTCCTAGCACAAGGTATGCCAAGAAGAATTACCAAAATAGAAACACAAACTCAGCCAATATCCATACAGAGAAAATGGTTCCACCGCCATGTATAAGAATTTAAGCTTAGAGATACCTTAATAGATTACAACCACCCATACGCATGTAATAATTTTCCCGAGACAAATATGTAACCACGCACAATAAGAAGAAGCTGTCGCATCAAAGTTACAAGATTTTGGGTTAATTATGATTAAAGGTTGGTGATTGATACGTCACAGGTATGCTAGAAAAATCATGCACAATATGCTTGGTATGTAAGCAATCTAGACTTGCCTTCAATTCTAGCCTACCCATGAGAGCCAAACAAGTACTAAATGTCTCTCCATTATGATTATGATATGATTGTGATATATGTGGACCAATTGAAGTACCTACATATGGTGGAAACAAATACTTCATCACAAGGATGTTGGGGTTTTATTTGATCAAAGCAAAGAGTGATGCTCTATAAATTTTCAAGGTCTCAAGGTGCTAGTAATTATGTGCTGGTAGAGAAACAAATTGAAAAGGTCCTGAATATTCTAAGAAATTGAGCTAAATGCAAACGGACTTAATAAACTTATTTAATCTATCAGTTATGTTTATTGGTTTATTTAATTTTAAAACTTAAAAACCAAAAATCAATTCAATTCAGTTTACTTTAATTTGATTCGGTTGAACCGAACTAAAAAAGATCAATCAAATAATTTTGATTCAATTTAGATTATATTTTCGAGTTCATTACTGTAATTTTATCCAAAGTGCTTACATGGTATATTGAAATGCCTAATCCTTCCACATAATACAACTTTTATGCCTCGGAGAAAACAAAAGCTCTTTAAATTTCATAATAACATGATTATAAAATAAAATCATAATAACATGTACCGTAGTAGTATTATTCGATCTAGAACCATCATCAATAATACACATGGAAAAGATAAAGAATGAATTTTGTTCCGATCTAGACATATGTATGATTTTAAACAAATCCCATGAAAATCCCAATATACGTAGTTACATACATAGATGATTTTAAACTAGTAGTAGCAGAATGTTTTGAGTAGTAAAAAAATGATATAATAAGATCATCAATTTCATTCATGGACAAAATGGTCTACCCAAACGAGCCCTATGACTTGGTATATTGAAATGCCTAATCCTTCCTTCTTGTTCCCTCAAATAACCTTCACAAAGAAATGCCTTTGAAAATTTATCCTCAACTTTTCTATCAACATCATGAACAAACACATCAGTGTCACCATTTTCTCTGTTCCTAGCAATCAAACCAGCCGTATAAATGGCACTCATCCTCCCTGGCGCGCCTTCGAAGAACCCTGTCGGTGCATCCACCATGATAACATCCCATTCCACATCATAAACTTCACTTGGAAACCCTTTATGTGTTAATTCACATTTTGAAAATCTTGGATCACCAACTTTTTTGCAATCCTCTTGTTCCATTCCAATTCTCATTAGTTCATCACCTTGATGCACTTTTGTATCATACACAACATGGTATGATTCCAAACTTGGGAACTTTGTTTGAATTTGTTTGATCCATGACTTGTCTTCTTCCAGGAAAACGGTCCGGCCACCGTAGTTTAATGATGTCCACATTAAACTATCATGGCCTAATCCAAAAACTAAAAAGCTGCAAGGTGACTTTTTTTGAAGAATTTTGGCTGAGACGGATATCTCTTGAATTGTTTGTTGAGGCGTGATATTTGTTGTTGCATAATGGATTAATGCATTTGCTAATGATGGAGGGTTTTTTGTGCAAGTTGGTGTTAAAGGGAGTGAAGGGCATTCTGGTGATTTTGTTATTTTTTCTGTTTCTTGGGATGAGATTATGTTGTTGGTGTTTGAGGTTGTAGTGGGTGGTTGAGAAAATGAAAATGTTGATGATTTGAATAGCATGATAAAGAAAATGAGAAACACTAGAGAGATTATGACTAGCTTGAGATTGCATGAGAGTTGTGTTTTGGATCTCATTTTTTTGATTATTTTGATAGAAGAAAAAACAAAACTATGTGTTTTGGATCTCAGGTGTTAAGGGTGTAGATAGATAAGATTATATCATATGAGTTTCATTTTGAACATTTATGTGTGACAGTGAGAAGTGTTTGTTGGAAATTTGTAATATGAATTTGCTTGAGAGTAAAGTGAAGGGAATGTGTAAGAATGAGAATATGGCAAAGGATTGGTGTTATTGACTTTTTAGGTGTCAAATTTGGATTGCACCTACTAAAGGAATTATTTGGTAGAGAAGAAAATAACACCTAACGTTTGGTGTTGGAGATTATGGAGGAGTCATGCTGTATATATTATAATGATTAATTGGTTGTAAAGATTTTTTATATAAGTAAATCGTTATACTTGTGGAACTATTAAATATGTTTGACTCTAGTTAAGCTTATTCTAAAAGAGTTTTTATATCATGTACAATGTTAATGTTAAGAAGTTGCAACTAGTAAAGTTCTATTAAAATTTATTATATGTTGTCGAATTTTTTATGTCAAAATAGAGTATCTCAAGAAGAAAAAAAAATAGCAAACAAGGTGACATAAATTAATAATTTATGATATGATTTTTTGGTTAAATTTGTGATATGACTTGAAAAATATATTAATAATTAATGTTATTAATTAAATATGAAGGAAAGAAATTTGGGCCCATGATTATGACTAGAAAGCTACTTAGGTTTGTCTTTTTATTGACAAGAATGATTGAGCGCTTAAATATTCATAAAACTTGGTGGAAGTGGAACAGAGCACTAGAGCAGGTTTGATATGTAATTTATAAATATTTCATCTTACTATTAAATTATGTTTAGTTGGATCTCAAGACTCAAATAATTACTAGAAAATTGAGCAGATCATATGTCACTAAGGTGTGGACTTTCGACAATTCACATGCGATGCAAGAAAATTGAGTTAAAAAATCTATACTGTGGTGTTGTGTGCATCTGTTAATCTGTCATATATAGTTATTTTTATTCATTTTAAGGAACAAAACAACTAATAGGATTTAATTTGTAGAAAGTGGAGATTATAAATTACTAGCTGAAGAATAGGTTTGAAACAAATAAGATAAGATCATCTTGTAGTCCCCAGATTGAAATCCAGTGTTGTGATCAACAAAGTAAGGAACCTGCAGATCACAATTTTCATATTCATCATAAGGACTACAATTGATATATAATTTAGAACATGACCAACAAATATTCCAAAAAAGACTAGCAAGAGTATCATGTATTATTATTATTATTATTATTCATAACATTAAAATGAGCAGTTCACTTTACACAAAAAAGGTAATGAGAGTTATAGTTTATAGTATCATTTATGGGGAAATGAAAGAAGTAGAATTTGACAAGATCATAGTTTTTGTGACACATTTGAGTATATTTATTTTATCATAGTTTTCCAATCGAATTTAAACTTGCATTGAGCATACAAATTTCATCTGAATTATAATTATAAGCAATTTAAGTTCCAATAAAATTCTTACCTCTTTAGATCCAGAAGCATCCAAGAGTAACTTCATTCGGCGAGATCCTTCTCCTACATTTTGAAGAATGTACGGAAGTTCCAATTCACATAATGCCTCACGCACAATTCGAGCATTCTAGAATATTGAGAATTGAAATGCATAAAGTTAGAAGAAATATACCAAAAAGCAAAGTGACAGAAAGATATTTGATTGTACATAAAGACCGGTAAATCACAAGTTCAAAAACATGACAATTATAGAAAATATTTCATGATCCTAAATATTAAGTTATTAACCCCATTGTTAGAAATCAAATGCATGACTTGAGCAGATTATATGAATGTCTTCTTTCCATCAAGGTTGAGGAGATAGACGTGTGTTTGGTTTCCCGGTAGGGAGAAACAAAAGTGATTTCAGACACATAAAATTGATTTTGACATGTTTGGGTGATTTGATTAGAATTAATTTTGTCAATAGAATTGATTCCAACTTGAAGATAGGATTTGTAGTTTTTGACACCAAATGTGATTTTTACACTGAGTTTATTTTTCAACTCATTTTTATGTGAACGTATCTAAATATAAATCACTTCACATTGAACTCAGATTCATTCAAAATCAACTTTTCTCACCACAAAACTAAACACACAAGATCCTCTACATGATTCATTTCCTCCACAAAGTGGAGAGAGATAGAAAACATTATTGTACCGGATTATTTTCATATGAGTAGAGCTCCAACTTTCTAGGAGGAGGGTCAACCCTAGAACGTTCCCACAGTGTCATTCCTCTACCCGCTCGTAGAATTGTCGGCATCCATCCCGTGAAAATAGTGCTGCACAAGAGGTTATTAAGAGCAAATAAATGAAACATATATCTGTATGAAAGCCATGAAACACGGATTAACGCTCATCTTAGGCAACAATGTTAGAACAACAACCCGTTGAAAAGTAAAAAGATATGGAAAAAAACACAGAGAACACAATATTTGATCAAAGAGTTCAGCCAATTGTGTCTATATCTCTAACTGCAGAGCAGCTGCAGTACCTTTCTATTATTCAATCTTAGGGTTTACAAAGTACAAGTTGAGTTTAAATACTACGGATGCAGTCCCGCTCGAGCTAATGAGTCATTTTCAACACAATATTCATAATCATCGCTTATGTTGCCTAAGACGAGGAGCATACTGCTTATGTCAAAGGCATGCTACGCAACTTAGTTGCAGGATAGCATGCATTGAAACAAATATGACAGTAAATAAATATATAGTCCCTCCTAACCTATAAATGCAGCAACTTTGTGTGGTGAATATTGAACTCAGTTTTCCTCCCCTAAAATATGTTTTAATAATATTTCATGTATTCATCCAAAAAGGAATTATATTCTATACCTCTCTAAAAGTCCCAATGATGGACTTTTACCTTCTCCATATCGCTCGAACAAGTATTTTACAATATCCCCTACAGAAAGAAACCAAGAAAGTACACAATCATTTACAAACACAACCGAAACAGGGACAAATTGGAAACTTAGGAAAGAAAATGTGGAGGGGAGAAGAAGAATAATAATAAGCCATTACGATGAATGAATCCAAACTAGCTAACAACTATGAATTTGGAGAAAAAATGAGAAAGCTTCCTTTCTTACCGCTTTCATACATAGAAATGCCACTATTTTGATCAACGAGGTAAGGAAACCTACAAAAAAACAACATAGCGACATTTAAAAAAATCAAAATATTTTAAAAGATAATGACAACATGAAATTATTAACCAGTAATGAATATGTTGAAAGAGATTCTCGTTAATAAACATTGCAGACGTATTCTTCCTCTTTTCCTTTTATCTGTTTTCTCGTCTCTCAGATAACTTGGAATTTGTTTTTGATTCCTAACAGACACTCCTATAAAACAGCTTTTGATTTACAATACTCATCAGTAATACTGCAATAAAATCAGCTACACTCAACAGATAAAAAGAAACAAAAATATCATGAAGAACAGCATACATCTCTTTGCCACCAGTTTTTCTGACCACCTCTCTGTGTCTTACAGAACCCTTAGGACAAGGATAGACCTATTGATAACACCAACATTGTTAATATTAGGGGATCTGATAGAAAGAAGTCAACCATAAATCAATTCTCATGTCACAGATAAGTATAACATTAATCAAGTTCTTTTGAAATTCGTTTGAATACCAGTGGTCCGACAGGAGTTGGTGTGTGGCACCAACAATTCATATTGAAAGTGTGTCAAATGTTGGAGACCAACACGACACTGACACATGTGATTACATTCAATTACTTCTATTTTCTCAAATTATTACAGGTATCGACACTGACACATGTGTTCGGTAACTGTGTCAGTGTTAAATACTTGATAGCATAAGGATTAAATTGTTCAAAAGCTAACACACTCAAAAGACTACAAAACCATAGAGCCTGTTATAATGGCAATGAATAATAGTGCTCCAATGTGAAGACATGACTCACTCAAAAGAACAATATAGATATTGAATGTGGTGTATGTGATGAATCTGCAACTAACCTCTACAGAAAGATCTAGTTCAGTCATTGCCTCTCGTACCCTTCTACAGAAAGGGCATGCCTCTGTTGGCAAATAGTTTGAAAGATTTTAAATAAGAGACAGCTACAAACTTTAATGATTAAATAACAGTAGTAAAAATCAAAATATTATAAAAGTTCGAGAATCTTAAGTTGAATAAAGGTTTAGTTGTAGGACTAGTGAAAGAAACTTTTTCTATCATGGTATAACAATATCAACATTGAGAGATCAAGCCTGATGCTTATGCTAAAAAGCAAGTTTTTTTTTTCCATTCCAACAAAAAATGTTCGCCAATTATTAGCAATAGCATACCCAAGGATTCTTAAGTAGAAAAAACATACCAAATTCATAAAGCTGCAAACTAACGGGAGGATTTGAAGCTATCTCTTTACTGGGTGCATTCTCAACTACAGATTTGCTTCCCCATGCAAACCTCGATGTGCTGGCCAAGGAAGATGTTGCAAGCTATCACCATCATGAAAGTTCAAAGAGGTTAGTTACAAAATATAAAGAATTCCTGGCATATACTTGTCTTTGGTTTATACTCATTCACAAGGCGCACAACTCTATCACAGGAACAAAACACACTTTACCATATAAAAAAGGTACAAAAAGACCCAAAACATTTCATTCTTTTTTTTTTTGTAGGGAAGAAGGGAAAAGAGCAAAGTAGTGGTTGGATGGAATACTTTGACATGAGTGATTCACTTATTAAGAATATTTTGGCCAAAAATTTCCTTCCTATATATTTTCTAAAACATTTGAGAAGCCTTTTATTACACATGTACATGATGTACTAAATACACTTGTGGTAAAATAAAACACATTACCAACAGCACTACCTAAGAGATCTGAAACTCAAACAAAGTAGTACTTCAGATAAAGGCAATAACCAGTTGTTATGTTAAAGACTTAAATAGAATTTTGCTTCATTCACGATTTTGGTTCAAATCCACGATTTTGGTCTTCCATTTATCAAAATAACCTATATTTTCCACTTTTGATGAAGTGGCAATTGAGTTCATGATATGAAAATTAGTTGTTAAGTGAAAATCAACCTTTGGTCAAAAAAAAAAAAGTGAAAATCAACCTAGAGAGTATCTTGCATCAAATTTGGTTGTTTTTGCAGTATAGATTAATTTAAACTTTGATGAAACATAAATTAGCTGTTAAGTAAGAATTCATCTACACAATGCTACATCATCAATTGAGTTGCCGCATAAGATAAGCATTTGACTTGCACATCATCAAAATTTAGTCTCAAAACACATAGTCGTCGGACATTTTTCAAACTAAGAGACCAAAATAGTTTGAATAAGACAAACTAAATTATAGAAAAGTGTATTCAAGCCTTAGCTTAAAAATGGTAAGAGGGCAAAACTAGAGAGGCTGCGAAAAACTGTTAGACATAATAAATTTGATGAGATTGTTAAAAGGGTGAGCTTAATTACCTCCAATGCAAAATTGCGTTGTTGAGAAGGATCTCCTCCCTGCAAACCAAAAAGAAGCATCAAATGAGAAACAATAGTGACAAATCAAAAATTAAGGGCCCGTTTGGATTGACTTATTTTTGGGCTTATGATGGAAATAAGTAAGTTTTTATGTAAATTCATAAGTAATCACTAACAAAAGTTGTATCTTTATAAGCTGTTTTTACACAAACTACCTTGACAAGCTTAAGAAGAATAATAATACATAAAAGCTTATTTATTTGTATAAGCTAAAAAATAAGTCAATGGAAACAGAACAGGCCCTAAGAAGAGAAGTATGTATAAGAAAAAGAAACTATCTATCTATCTTCAAAAACATGCATGCATACTTGCATATACTATGTAATGCAAGAAAGAGTATATGAAGTTGGTAGGAGAAGAAAGAGTATTAGTTACAGTACAGAGAAAAGCTTGAGCAATGGACAAAGAAAGGAGAGAAAGGAGGATTGTGGTGCATCTGAGTTTGATTTAGCGAGAATTTTGAATCTGTTGTTATTGGTTGTGAATTTGAGTTTGTGAGTGGGAATTGGAATGGGGTTTGAAGTTATGTAGCAAAGACTAAGAGAGTGGGGAACTGAGTTAGAGCAGTGGAACGACATTATCTCTGTCTCTCTCTCTCTCTCTCTCTCTCTCTCAAGTTACACTACATTACATGTGGCCTATAATTAAGAGAGGATAATCAAATCTTCAACCAATAATAATTAAGAGAGGATGAACCTCACTCAATTTTTTGTTAGACAATTTAATTTAATATTAAAATAATATTATTTTAAAAATTATTTTTTGATCAAAAGATTTTTTATTTTAAATTTCTTTAACATGCTTTGTAAAATAAAATCGTAACACATGATTAGTATGTATCAATAACAAGAACTATTTCTCTTATCTTTTCATAATATTATTCATTAAAATTGAACAAAATTTCAATATAAAAATTATAGTTTAACAGAGAGGTAAAGTGTCAAAACTGTTAAGACAAAAAAAAAAAGGAAAATTCAGCTAGTTTTAAAAATATTGATTGATAAAATGAGTGAGAGTGCTATGTAAGCAAAATAGAGGAATAAAATTTGGTGGTTTATTTTGTTTTGGTCCATTATTAAATTAATTAATTAAAATTTGAGAATAATAATAATAATAAGGCTTAAATATATTTTTGGTCCTCTAAATATTTTTAAGGTTTTACTTTAGTCCTTTAACTATTTTTCGTTCCGTTTTAGTCATTTAACTATTTTTTTATTCTGCTTTGGTCCTCTAACTTTCATTATGTTAATCTATTTGATCCTAATTACCGTTAGAAAAATGCCAAAAACGTTAATTTTGCGTACGTGGCACTTAGGGACTTTGGTGGCTTTTGTGTGAGATCCAATAGAAAAATGCTAGTGGCCAGATACCTTCTTCTTCATCGCATACGGAGCTTTCCCATCATTGTCTCCGTCCATATCATCAGTGATCTTTCCAGTCACGAAAGCTTACGAAACGATACTCCATAACCTCTCATTTTTCACGCTGAATCCAAATCTGAAGTCTGTTTTCTCAATAGAGGTTTCTACCTCTCGTTTTTGATATTTTTCTAACGGTTAGGACTAAGTAGGTTAACAGAATAAAAGTTAAAGGACCAAAACGGAACAAAAAATAGTTAAAGAACCATAGTGAAACTTTAAAAATACTTAAAAGGATAAAAATATATTTAAGCCTAATAATAAAAAAAGATGAAAGTGAAAGTAAAAAGTAAAGATGGCATTTTGAAGGATGACCGGAAAGAAAGAAGAGGAATGTATGTATGTAGTATATAGGTTAGAGCAGAGGAGGTGAGGTGAAGTGAATAGTGAACAAATCTGTGAAAAGAAAATGATGAGAAGAAGAACATTTGTATTCTCCTCCTCCCTCTTTCGCCTCCTGTGTTCTCATCCTTACTATTCAACAACCTCTTCCTCCTCCTCCTCCTCTAAATTAAACATTTTCGATCGCCATCTCAAACGCAATCAGGTTCTTCTTCTTCGATTCGATTCCTATTATTTATTTATATTCAGTTTAATGAATCACTAACAATTGGAATTGATGCATACACAACACATTACACAGCGTGACCGTGCAGCATGGTTAATGCCCCAAAACGATCCTTTACTTCACACCGTTTCTCATAATCTATTAGATCGCTTACAAGTGAGTACTAATACTAGTATACTACTGATTCTAATACTAATACTTTTCATATTATCAATCAATCAATCAATTTTAACTAACTTGTTTATGTTTATGTTTATGTTTTAGGACTGTAACAAGACTTTTCCCTCTGCTTTATGTTTGGGAGGCTCTTTACAAGCCATCACCCGCTCCATTCCAGGCCGCGGTATTATTATTATCCACTATTTCACTTCACTACCTAATATTCCTAACACCATCCTTATTCTAATTCTAATTCCAGGTGGCATTCAAAAGCTTCTTGTCATGGATGCATCCTCTGACATGGTACACCGTTGTCAAAATGATTACCTTGCCTCCAACAACCATAATATTGAGACCATGTTTGTCGTTGCTGATGAAGAATTCTTGCCTATCAAACAAAAGTGCGCCAGTTAGCTTTCTACTATTTCATTATTGTTTGTTTGTTTGTTTGTTTGTTTATGCTTCCTATTTATTTAATCATATGGATTTAATATTACTTTTTTCCTTTTTCATTTTTTTACACGTATCATTTCCAGCTCAGTCGATTTGGTTATTAGTTGCTTGGGGCTACACTGGACTAATGATCTTCCTGGAGCTATGATACAAGTAATCTTTTCTTGCACTTACACTCTTGTGCTGCTCATTTTTGTGCTTAAGGAAAGGAAGGATTCTAATGTCATATCTTCTTATGTTTCCCAGTCTATGTTGGCGCTGAAGCCCGATGGCCTATTTTTAGCAGCTATCCTAGGAGGAGAAACTTTAAAGTGATTGATTGTTACTCATATTTTCACACATTTCTTTTCAATACCAATCTATGTATGTTTTATGACATTTGTGCTGCTATCAGGGAACTCAGAATAGCTTGTACTGTGGCACAAATGGAACGTGAAGGAGGGATCAGTCCCCGAGTTTCACCTTTAGCACAGGTATGCATTCTTGCAAATGTTATTTCTTTAGTACCAAATCTTTATTATTTTGAATGAATCTAGTGATGTTTCTTTCAAATAAATTCATGTCATCTGTTAGACCCCTGCTCCATATTACTAAGCCCCTGCACTTAGATGAGGAAATATAGGTATAAGGAGAAGAATTAACCAGCTAAGGATGTGTGAACATTTTGTTTGTCATGTTGTGTCATGCCATAGGTTGTAATTCTGTTCTATCTCTTTGTTAGTTGATTTTTCTGAGGTTGTTATCTTACATTGGCCGAGGGGGAATTTTACGGGGATCCCATAGTCATCTTTAGGTAGGGAAACTGTTATCACTTGCTTCGTGAGAGCTTAAGTAGCTCTGGGGATGAATGTGTACATGTTTGCTGCATCATTATTGCAAGCTTTGCAGAATGCAATCAAGTTGTCCTTTCAAAACAGTAAAATAAAATCAAGGTTTCATCTAGTGTTGAGTGATGACTAATCCTCGTCACTTGGCACTGTTAAATGATGAAGTTCATGATTTTGTTTGAAAATGATTCCCCATCATTTTTTATTGTTATTTCTGAAGTAATAAGTTTGGAATGTTATTTTGACAGTAATTTATCCTGGTCAGTGGATATCATGTATATTTGAACACAAAAAGGTCATGGTCAATGACGTTCAAAATTGCAGTTAATTCCATTCAATAGACGGTTAATAAGTTGTGACGCGTAATTAACCACATATTTGTACTGCGTTAACCATCTAAACTTTTGTCAAATTTGTGTATCAAAATATCATTTCTCAAGTTTGTTTGTCACATATCTTTCACAGTAACATTAGTCTCGCGTACCTCTTTATGATCCGTTGGATAATGTGACTACATTTAACAAGGAGAGTTTATTTGTCACGAGTAGAAATATAAAGCTGGAACTGAGAACACCTTTTGTCCTTGATTTTTAGGTTCGAGATGCTGGGAATCTTTTGACTAGGGCAGGGTTTAACCTTCCAGGAGTTGATGTTGATGAGTATACGGTTAAATATGCAAGTGGTGAGTGTTTCCACTTGATTTCATAATTGGATTATTGTAAATGAATGACATAAATTAATTAAGTTTTGAGTTCTCCTTAAACATTAGCTACTGAGATTATTCCTTAGTTTGAAATTCCAGTTATGGTTGATGACCGAATACGAAGTTAAGAAAGGCAATGTTTTTGCTGACTAAGGAATATGGTTGCTTTATAATGAGTTATAACATAATTCTTTCAAGTTGTTTCCTGCTATTTATAATGTATATGGCTTCAATATCCTTCTTACTCTTGTGGTTTATTTTTGTACATGTTGTTCTTATGTGATTCATTTTTGTAATGGTTGTTCTTATCTCTCTTTAGTACAGCCCTCGAACTTATAGAACATCTCCGTGCCATGGGTGAAACAAATGCACTTTCCCAAATGAGCACGGTAAAGTTTTTACTTTCATACCGATGGATGTTAAATAGAACTTCCTTTTAAGAAATGGTGAACCATGGATGTTGTTTCATCTCGTCCTGAAAAAATGTGCATAAATGAAACAGATCCTGAAGAGGGACACGGCTTTAGCAACTGCAGCTATTTATGATTCGATGTTTGCTTCAGAAGATGGCACTGTACCTGCAACCTTCCAGGTAATCAAAATAGAAGCATCATTTTATGTTCGTCAGTTTCGTGCATATTTTGCTTCATAATATGGTTTTATATAATGTCCTCTTCTAAACGTGGTTACAATTTTCTTCTTGAACCGAATGAACCCGTTGATATAATAATGTACAACTAATTGTGAACAATATGGTCATTATTATGTTTAAATAGGTTATATACATGACGGGGTGGAAGGAACATTCTTCTCAACAGAAACCAAAACAAAGAGGATCTGCTACTGTTTCTTTCAAGGATATTCAAACGCAATTTGGAAACCAAAGTTGATTTCTTCCTTTCACTTAATTCTCATTAGTGCTGTGTATTTTAATTTATGTATCAAGATCATTAAATCCATGATGAGTACTCTTCATTAGTGTTATTGGTTAAATAGCTCAAGTAGTTGACTTGAGTTGGGGCATCAGATCAAGTTTGAGGAAGTCTATGGTTCAAATCCTGAATACTAACAACTAAGATCCACAAACAAAACATATTTTGGATTCTTAGGATCTAAGCAATAGTTAATAGTGTTAAAGGTGTGTGATTTTTTTACAATGAATAAAATATGATATTACGAAACAAATGTCTCATAGCTTATTCATCAAAGTGAACAGCTCAAATGTATCCTTCAAACAACTTTATTTTAGGGGATTTTTTTTTTTTAAATTCATATTTTTCTTACGACTCAGTCTTCAATTATGATTTAAAAACAATTGTAACTTTTTATTCAGAAAATGGCTAGCTAAAAGAAGATTGAGAAAATGGAAAACTTACATTAAATATGTTTTTCGTCTTTCTTCCGATGTACCAAAAAAATAATATGTTTTTCGTCCCTATAAAATTAATAAATTTTAGTTTTTGATCCTATAAAATCTGTAACAAATTTTATCCCGAAATCCCACCGGAAAAAGGGAGAAAAATATTTTGGACTAATGATAATAAGAATCTTAAAATTGAGAACAAACTCTTAAAACATTTAGGTGATTTATTAGTATTATTCGATGTTCCGCGTATAGTAGAAAGTAATAAAAAGTGATATTTTGAGACGACACCTCCGAGATTTTTACGTCAAAGTATTTTCAAAACACATTATCCACAACAATAAGATCAAAGATTTGAATCTTGTCAATGTGTGCAAAGCAGATAAAACTTGCTCTACTTTCAAGTTGTGTAGATATGTAGGATTTCTCCCTTCCCTTTTTCCAGTGTTTTGTTTCTTCCTTGAGTCATGGTGACAAACAACCAAACTATGTACTTCATAGAAAATGCAATTCATGTCTTGTACGATCTGAAGGATTGTTTATGAGAGATGATCACATTCAAGTTGTGTAGTTTGATAAGAAAATCTTGAATTTGAAGCAAGGTAGAAAAATCTCTGAGTACAATACCAATTTTTGCTACTACCTTATTTGATATTTTCTCTTAAATGAAATAAATTGTTCTTTCATATTTTAATATCTTGTGCTTCAAATATTTTCGCTTGATTTGTATGGGAGTTTTGCTTTGATATGTTCTCTACATAAAGTTTGAAGAGAAATGTTGAAAATTTGTTTGGGAGTGAGTGAAAATTTAAAAAGAGAAAAATATATAGAGACATCATTAGTTTGGTATCCATTTGTTTTTTGGTAAGTTGTATGAGCTAAAAAGCCAATACTGTATATGGTGTCACATATGTTGTCTAAAACTTCTAATGATATAACTCATTTAGAAAAGATAATGAAATATGTAATTGATAAAAGAGAAATTTCAACTCAACAAATTGGGAACAAAACTTGCATTGCTTGACTTGGTTACAAGCAAGCATGAAATAAATATTTCCATTACAAATTGAAAGCAATCAAATACTACACCATACATTAATATGTCTCTCCTACCCAAAAAAACCTTACTCACCAAAATTGACTAGCATAACACCTAATTAACCTTAATTAATCCTCACCATAGTTAGCATAACATAACATTTGCTAAGCCAACATATAACCCTTGAATTAATAATTTACAAATCTCATCAATAACTAGGCAGCTAAAATTTCTGCCGAACATACTAGAAACTAAAAAACAAAACTAGTAAGTTCTATGACATTCATGATGTTCTATAGTGATTAAAAAAAAATACTTAGAACATCAATCAGTTAATTAGCCTTCTAATTATCATCATGAATAAAACTTGTAAGTTTGTGCAGAAATAACAATTGTTCGTATTCCTCCAACGGGTGCAACAATTGCTATTGTAACTCCAATGGATATACAAACCTATTGAAGAAAAAAAAGAGAGTAAATAACTTAGATACATATATTGTTTTCTATAAACATATTAAAATTATCATGTATGAATAATTAAAGTTCAAAGAAAAAATGTACGTACCACTGATGCAATCCAATGAAAGCTACATATTGATGGTTTCTTTGCCTTAAGCCATAAGGCACATGGTATCTGTATCAAGTACTTCATACTTAGTAAACTAATACATGAAGATATTAATTCCAAGACATGTTTAATAATAATAATGAGTATTAATTCTTACAATATATGATGTTGCTGAAAATGCTAGTCCTCCAAAAAATCCCAACAATCCTCCAAAAAATGGGAAGGTTACGGCAATGAATCCAACCGCAACTATAAAGAAATGAAAATTTTATATTAAATTAAATATATATCACTAAATTTATTTTCAATAACATATATGTGAAAATTATGATTGATGTTTATATTATATCAAATGGTAACTACAAATGACATTAGTTATTTAACAAAATGATCTTACCGACGTATATGCTTCGTGCAACGATGCGAAGAGTATTTGAGGGATTGAATTTAAACCTTTGCACCAAACAAGACTCCAATGTATCGAAAATAGGCATTGCAAAAACCTTGAACATAGAAAACAAATATATTGTTAGTATTATATAATGATTTAACAGTCGTTCACAAATGGAGGCCCCATAATTTTATTAAGAATTGTTGAGAAATGAATGTTAGAATCACCTGATAGCTTCCAACAACATGTAAGAAAACCATAAAGTTAGCAAGGCCGATAACCCAATCAGGATGTTCGGGTGAGATAAGTACATCATCTTCTACCAAATCACCAAATGCCCAATAGCCAGACGCCGCAACGCTAAGATAGCAAAGTATAACTATGGTGTATGCAACAACCACGCCTCTCCACATTGGTATCTTGGAAGGTTTTTCTTCCGTAGAGGGTAATGTAGCTTGAATCTCTAGAACCACACTATGTCCGGCAAAGGCAAATGCTATTGTTCCAAGTGCATCAAAAATATCGAAAGTTTTTCCAGCAATAGTGTGTGATCGAACTCCATAGTGAGTTGGATGATGTTGAACTCCCTTTGCTATTGACGTCGCACATGCCACCAATGAATAACTGCAAACCATCACAATTACTGTGTGTTAGTCTTAGTATAAATTAGTTTAGAAACGGTCATAAAATGGTGATTATTACACGTACCAGACAGACATGAATGCAGCGAGCAAAGAGATTCCTTTCAAAGTATTGAAGTTAGGAATTTGTGAAAGGAGTAACTGTATAACAACAAAGAAGACAATAAAATATGTTTGTCTGATATCACCAAATATTGATGGAGCAAATATTTCAAAGCACTTCTTCAATGATTTTCCACCAGTGACAGAGTACACAATGGTTGAAGCAACTTGAACGATTAGTTGTTGTATCATTATAATCCAAAATCCAAACTTGCCTTTAAATACATGTTCTCCTAAATCAAAGTATCTATCAAATCTCTTCCCTGGAACCAATTCATGCATTTGTACGAGTTGCCACAGTGAGTAAAATGTCACTAGCCATGACACTAAAATCACTGAAATACCTGGAATCCTATACAAATTACAAACAAATATATCCATCAAAAACATTGTTAATCAAATCAATTAATCCCAATTCACATCTAGCTAACTATGAAGCACAGTAATCACACAAACATATGGACACCCATAATAGTATAGTCTGAAGTAACTGAACGTAACCACGTGTTATTGTTGTCATACACTAGACACGTCTTCAATTTGATGTATTAGTTCCAAAAGTGTGTCCAACAACACATTGACATGACACTCATACATCAATTAATCATTCAGTTAATTCATTTTTCTTACATTATTGTATCCAGCAGCACGTGTTAATGGCACCAACACATGTGATTACATTTAATCATTTCATTTTTTTCAAATTGTTAACGGTGTCGGTGTGTTAGTATGTATCGGTGCTTGATAGGTAGCTAGCTACTAGTAGTAATGAAGTGAAATGAATTGTAGATATAAATACTACCATCCAAGCTGTGATAAAGCATATGGTAAACTGAGGACACCGGCACCAACCATAGCAGTGACATTATGAAAGGTTGAATACCACCATTTTGCTTTTCTAGATGCACTAATTGGTAACCAATTTTCAAGACCAACATTAGGATTAGCTTCAGCCTGCCTTCCACCTTGATTTTCAACATCTTGTCCGACATTAACATTCTGAACAACAGTAGCATTAGCACCACTCATCTCCTGAATGAATAATCAACACATTAATCACATATATCATTCAATAATCAAACCATTTAAGATAAAAATCAATTGAATAACATTACCACAATAATCAATTAGTGACACTCTAAGAATTTTAGTATTTTTTTTGCAGCAAGTTGGAAGTGGTTGAATTTATACACAGATTATTTGTAAAATGGGATGTTGAATTAGTCATGCGAGAGAAATTAAAGGGAACAATATTATGGCCATGTGTAACTGAAGACTGAATATTAAGTGAGTAAATGTGGAGTAATAATAGGATCACTCAAACTAAACTCTAACTAAGTTCCAACACAATTAAAACATGCCAAATATCCGTATAGTCTATAGTCTATACCAATAAAATAGGGATATTGAACGATTCAGCCCCTGTTTTATTTTTTTGTTACATTTTCATTCCTCTCTTCTAACATTAGTTAATTATTATTATTTTTATTAATTTTTCAAAAAATATAAAATTATTCGCCACTTTTTTTTATAAGGAAAATGACTTTTTCTTGTTTTTTTTTGTGCTTACTCTAGCTTTATAACAAAGAAAAGTTATGTCTTATAAAAGAAAAAGAGTAGTTATATGTGTGATAATTAACAGTTAATGAGTGTTTACACCTACAATATAAGCAAGTTATTTTAACCTGTAATTTTTTTCTATTATGCGGCGTGCCACAGTTTGAACTTCAATCCCTATATATAACATGTTATATAACCTATATAACATGTAAAAAGATTTAGTTATTTAATGGCATTTGTAAAAAAAAGTGACAATAAAAAAACTAAATATGTGACCTCCAATAAAAAATAAATTAAATAAGATTAAACAGAGGGCTTAAGTGTCGAGGATGATTCTCAACCGCTCAACCACGCCCTTTTAAATTAAAAAATTGCTTGTGTAAAAGAACCAACACTCACACCTCTTTCACCTTTATCACAACCAAAAAACACATGACAATAATTCTCACAATAACACATCTATATATTATATGGTATTGGCTTTTAGGAAAGACTTTTAAATTCTAATGGTTATTATTAGCTCTTGTATGTACAAGATTAATGTGTAGACGTTTTTAAATGGAGTGCTCTAATTTTCAAACCTTTAATTTCTACATTTACAAATTATTACTTCTTCCGGTCCTTAATATAAGAAGATTTTTACTTTTTAGATTCATTGAGAATCTAATCTAGACCACATTATTGACTAGATATATTAAATTCTCAATGAATTTAAAAAACAAAAATCTTCTTATATTAAGGACCAGAGAGAGTATTAGAAAAACACTTCTAAGGGAATATCCATAATGCTATAACTTCCAAAAATATTAATGTCAAAGAAGATTCATCAAGCCAAAAAAATTCTGGCTTTATTAATAATAATTTAATTAAAAACAAGTTAGGTATTCCTAGTTTTAGATATTGTATTTAATGGAGTTTTGGTTTATGTCTCCTCCATTTTTATTTATTTTTTTTCAATTTTATCTTTTAATATATTTTGGGTTGGCCAACTCTTAACTTCCAACCTTTTGTTTGTTTAAAAAAAAATCATCATGCCAAAAAATTGAATACACCACTTTTAAGTTAATATTCTTTTTTTTTTACCAAAAGTTAATATTCTTATATTTGCTTCTTTTTTTTTTTTTTTGGTCAAGTAGCCTAGCGGCTAGAAATTCCACTTATAAAATGGAGAATTGGGATGACCGGGGTTCAAAACCCCTGCATTATATTTGCTTCTTTAATAAGTTGCTTAAGACACTCTTTAGTAGCATTTTCCAAATATTAAATAATGCCAATTAAGATTTATTAGATTATAACAAAAACTGATACACGGACTAAAACTAAAATTTTATGTACATAATGAAAATAATCATTAAGCCTTTATACAAAGATTCATTACTACTTGAAAACAATAGCCTATATCTAAAAAAACACTTGAAAGTAGGAGTTGTAAACTTGTAATTAGAAAAAAGACTTCCAAGGAGTTAACCTGTAATTTACTCTAAAGTAAAGTATGCATATACATTTCTCTCAAATACTAGTTTCCACTATCACTCCAAAGAAGATTGGTTATAAATTATCACATCATCACATCAACTTTTAGAATTGAAACTCATGTCGCCAATATGTTCGCACACCTATTTGCCTCTTAAAATGTGTAAAATTTATTTTAATACTTATTACTTATAACCGAAGAAATATTTAATTTAGTTGTTGGAGACAGCAGAGCCAATCTTTTTGATAAAATATCCTCTTAATAAATTGATGATATAGATCTTCTTACATAATTTATTTGTTCTCAGCTCATACAATTTGAATTATATTCTACGGGAGGACTGTCCCCAAATTCAAACACAAGTTAAAATTGAGGGATTTTTTTTATGAAAAAAAATGTAAAAATGAGATATTTACACAGAAAACCTTATTATTATTATTTTTTTTGACTTCTCCTTATTATTTATCTTCTTTTTATTATTACCGTCAAAAAATAAATATTTTGATTAGTATATTTGTTGACCGACAAAAGAAAAGCTAAAATGACGACTACTACATGAACTCACTCACTCGGAAGAAGAAGCAAAAAGGAAAATGGCAGAAGGTCCGCGTCCACCAACAAACGATCTGTGTTCAATATGTCATGCAAACTTCCAGAATCCGTGTCAAGCTAACTGTTCTCATTGGTTTTGTTCTATTTGTATCATGCTTCTCTGGCGACACTCTTCCGCTCTTCATCCTTGTAAATGTCCTCTCTGCCGTCGTCCCATTAACCTCTTAGTTCCCACTTCCATTAACAACAACGATCCTCAAACTATGTCCGATATTCAAACTTACAATCGTGTTTTCGGTCAACAATCTAATGCTCCTCTTACTCAGAGAATCCTCGATCTTCCCTTTCTTCTGAGGAGACTTTTTAGGGATTTTATTAACCCTAATAATTCTCTTCCTCTTGTTATCAGAGCTCGTGTCTTCATCACTGTTAGTATTTTTTACTCTTCTTCTTCTTCTTCTTCTTCCTATTATTGTTCCTAGTAATTCATTCATTCATTCATGTTGATATTGGATTATATATATATATATATGCTGATTGAATTTATACTAATTAATTAATTAATGGAGTTATTTATTATGTTTAACCAATTTTGGTAATAACATAACATTGCCTTTATACATACATACAGATGATACTGAGTGTTGTATACATCTTCAGCCCTATTGACATCATTCCAGAAGGTACTACTGTTACTCTATATTCATTTCAATTTCAATTCTGCGCTTCTTGGTTGGTTCTGTCATTGTTTGTTTTCGTCTCGTGCTTCAATTTTGTTTCCTTCTTCTGCAGGGATATTGGGAATTATTGGTTTGTTGGATGATGTTTTAATTGCACTAATCTTCTTCCTTCATGTTGCTGCACTTTATAGATCTGTACTTTACCTCCGTCATGGAGGAGGTTCCTGACTTCTTCTATTTTATAGGCGTTAAAACTA
The DNA here is from genome assembly GCA_951804385.1 of Trifolium dubium. NCBI lineage: Eukaryota > Viridiplantae > Streptophyta > Magnoliopsida > Fabales > Fabaceae > Trifolium > Trifolium dubium. The sequence continues at coordinate 31,230,165 of OX638076.1, read as the reverse complement.
CTAGTACTACTGGAATTTACATGTTCCACGGTACCTTGTTTTCTACATCCACACAGTTAAGTTCAGTTTGGAATATTGGATTTTACATGAAATCCCCTCCCCTCCCCTTTATATTTCAAACGTTTCGTGGAGCCAAAACAGTTATCCAAGGTTATCTTGCCATAATTCATACATGCTGCTGTCTATTACAGTGTAGAGGAGTCCATTATTCGTGGACATTACAGTGTATAACAAGCAAGTTTTTAAATCACAATTTTAATAGTGGTTTTCTTGTGATACTACTATTTGGTATGGCAGGTAATTGCATTCCAACACTGGCACGACCTTAATTGTTTTGTTGTGGGAATGTAAAAAATGCGCTAATTTAAGCATAATACGGATTGTGAAGATTGATTGCGCCGCAGAATGAGAGATGTAAGAAAAACACATCTCTCATTTGCTTTTGTGGCAACATCAAGAACCATGATGCTGCTTTCTAGAGATCATAGTGGTACACACCAAGATTATAGAAATAGTAAATGGAAGAAAAACACATCAGTAATGCAAATGGTAAAAAATATCTTGATCATAGGAAAATGGTGAGCATTTATGCTTTATGTTCCATGCCATTTCACTTTTTTCTTCTTTACCTCGTCAGAGTTTGCTAGTTCATCCTTCTTTCACCTAAATTGTTTGATAGTTGTTGGGATTATGCCAGTTAGATTAGTTAACTTGATCAATCTTTCACTTGTGACAATTATCATGTTAAATTGAAATCCTTAGTGACCAGATTGTAAAGGGGGGACTGTTTGGAATTTTGGATTAAAAATCATTTTGTTTTCATAGACATATTTACAGGGTTTAATTGTATATGCGTGCATTTGAAAAGATTGGGGCATTTTGACGACACTCAAAAAAATTAAATAAACGTGTCCACTCATATTGCCTTTAGCAGATAAAAATTAAAATTAAGAGGGTGTTTCTTACGCTTATTTTAGGAAAAAAAATCATTAGAGTTTATCTAAATTGATCTACGGCAAAAATGAAAATCAATATCTTCATGCATATTTTTGAAGCCTTGTGGAGTCCTTATATTTGATCTAAGCACAGTACTGATGGTGAAGATTGCACAAAACAAGAGATGTAGGAGTTCATGACATACTACAATACATCACTTCTCTAAACCAACTGCATAATCGATCGAAATGACGCCTATACATTTGAAATCGCTTAGCTAAAAACATAACAGTGGTCAAGAAATTCTCTAAGGGGCACTTGAATCATCTAGATAGTACTAGTAGATACATATTCACATGTGTAAGCAATAAAAGTTGTAGCCCTGACACAGGTAACGCCAAAACCATAATTCCCAGCGCAGAATCAATGTCCTTAGTCTTACAAAATCCACTTGGTTGACTAGCATCTTTCAAAAATCTTGTACAGTTTTTCCAATGAAGCTACCTGTAAAAAATAGAAAAGAGAAAATAAAATAAATCAATGATGGTACTAGTCACTCATGCCGCAGATAAGAAAAATTAAAGGACGATAAGTTATAGCTACATACTCCATAAATGTATGCAACTTCACAGAAACATAACGAGGCTAGATTATTTGATGTTTCATATAACTTAGTTTAAACACAACAAAACCAGGTTGACTCAATTTGAAGTAGCATATGTAATTCTCAATAACATAATTGAACCTGACTTATTATTAACATTTAGAATAAAACTAATCAAACTTAATAAAAAAAATATGTTATATTTTTATTTTAAAAAAAAAAGGGTATATATCTTCAAAGTGAAATATAGAAAAATAATCCATGGTATGCGTGCCCTAGTATTTGTTCAACAAATCCAGAAAGGTTCCATTATATAGTTTAGTAATAATCATTCACACACATTACCTTAACAAAGGTTCCATTAGTAGCCATAGAAGCAGGTGGTTTCAAAAAAAGTCTCATGGATGGAAAAAGCACATGTTGTATTGACCATTCACGCTGCGCCCATGCTGTCTCAGCTTCAGAAAGGAGTTCTTGTTCAACATTCTTGTCAATAACATCGCTCCCTGAACACAAAACTCACTTACGTTAGAATAAAATTCCAAGCCAAGTCTATTTTACTGCATCCCCTTAATGGCCTAATGACATTTTCTATATATTTAAAAAATTAAGAACCAACAAGTTTGCAGGGCATGTGATGAAAGTTTGAATCAGGTTGGATTTCAAGCTTTATACTCAAACAAACATAGTAAATGAACATTAAATCACATCATGCAGTATTATGCAAAGCAGAGGCAGATGTAATTATGAGGCAAGTTCTAGACTGGAAGTAAACTATTGTGATACAGCTTAAAACATCTGCCGGTTCGTATGAATTCAACAATTACAATGTGACACGGCATCAAAAACTTTAAAAGAATAGTTCCAAAACTTATCTCCCACAAAACCTAGTTACGTAGATTTTTATTTTTTCTCTACACTAAAAGTGTACATATTTCAATGATAAGCGTGGATACAAAACCTAGTTATGTATGTGTGTGTGTGTGTTAAGATACGAGTGATCTAGAAAATAACAAGCATGAAGTCCATACCAGTACTATTACAGGTATTCTCCAGGGCACTGTCAAACAGTTTTCTCTTCGTGTAGAAAAGCATTCCCTCACCAGATGGATTAGGCAACAACGGTGGATGCATAGCATAAAAATTTCCCAGAGCAGCTGAAACTGCTTGCATGCAGTTCTTTTCATCTTCCCAATCAACCTACCAACAAAACGAATACCACAAATTTTAACATGTAAAGAAAAAAATGTGATCGGAAAACACTATGCATGTTCAAAATTATCAAAAGGCATGCACTTGAATGTTTACTTGGCAAAACAATCAATGGAATAACAACTAGATTAGCAATATGTTTGCTCCCAAAAAGTGTAATCAAAGTACAGAAACAATGTGCATAGAGTATGACAGTATTTATCATATTGGAACATAACTGAATTCAGGCAACATATAAATAGCTGATAATATTACCAACGAGTCAGACATATACATGGGAAAAAAACTGCGGAGACTACTCTATAAAAAGATTAAGTGGCGGAGAATGGAGAGTTTTATGACTAACATCATTGCCTAAACTAAGAACAAACTCAGGGATGCGATCCATGTCAGGAGTATACTGGTCAAGTATCACAGGAAGTCTAGATATATTTCCATGATCATCAATATGAATGCTGAAATACTCCTCTAGCATTACAGTCTTTTTTTTCAGCAGCTCTGTGTTCATCTGGAGAATAGGAAAAGATATACTCATAAATATGCATAAAGGAAGATACAAAACGAAAGTATCAAATGAAAATATGCATGCCCAAGAAGTTAAATTTCCAACATTGTCCTTAGCAATCAAACCGCACTAGTTAGTTCCTTTTAAAATTTAAAACCTACAAGAGCCGGGGGAATCATATATGAAGACAGGTGTAAGATAAATTTTGTATAGTGAAAGCAACATAATCCAAAGCAGTTGATCTGACAGCGTGAGCTTTTGGGGTGGTGTGTCAGACGGCCTGAGGTGCCTCAAGTGGCATGAGGTGTGGCTGTAGCACTCCTTTTCCGAGGTGGTATGAAGAAGCATTTGACATTCCAACTATTAACCACCAATTGTGCAGTGTTCATTTGACATCCATTGATCCTATAAACTATTACATACTTTTTGAACTCTGCAGGGCCTATATTCTCAATGGGAAATATTGAAGCAATAACACAGCAGCATTTCAAGTGTCTGCGAGCCTCTCAATTACCTAAAGACCCCAATTCTCTCAAACACCCCCTCTTTCCTCTAATCCATTCCGCTTAATTATATGCATCACAACCTAAGCTAACAAGTAACTAAATGAATAAAGGGTTTACCTATCAGTTATCACTATCCTGAACTACAGGGTAAACAAAAGCTACAATTACAGGAGAAATATATTACTTATAAAATTAAAAGTAATAAAAAGCCAAAGAGAGATTACTTCTGCAATCTTCTCTTTAAATGTATCATCATCATTACATTCTGAATCTAAATCCTCTTCCTTCAATGCCAATATAACCAAGTCTTTCACGGGGGCTGGATCACTTAGCTGAATGGCATTGAAATGGCCAAAACGGCTCAGAACTTGCTGATACATAAGCTCTTTGCTGCAAATGAATCAAGGACAGACTGTCAATGATAAATTCTAAAAAGCTGTTAGATAGATGGGAAAAACATTGTATGTTTATAACATGCTCCGTCATGCAAGAGCTCATTGAGCTTGAAGTCTGAATACTTACAGGTCTATATAACCTCGTTAACTTTCAAATTAATAACAAAAATATGTCAACAACAGAGGTTAAATTAACAAAAGCAAAATGTCTACCTCAAGTTTACAACATTTGCAAGATAAAGATGAGTTTTATGCTGAAGCAAAGCAAAAACTTCATCTGCCATCCCAACATATGTGCAGTGCTTTACAATGTCCATCATTCCTACAGGGTAGATGTCATGTCAGTATGTAACATTTTCCAAATCAACCTACATCACAGAACAGAGTTGGTGCAGTGAAAGGAGAGATTTTATCGTAAAAAAGAAAACATTTTATTCAAATTGTAGTTGTACTCAAATAATAACACCTCTAAGGTTTTAAATAGAATGCATAATAAAATGGAAACTAGGAAACTACTGTAACTTAAATAAGGAAACTAGTAAACCAACATAAAAAGGGAGACTATTTTCAGGACATAAGAAAATATCTTATAATATCTTGATATTACATTAGCATGTCTTAGTTTATCTTGTAGGATCAATATTAGAGTATCTTATGTTGTCTCTTAAGATTATTTTCCATATTTATTAAATATTACCCCAATGAATAGGGATCAGTGCTTAGTCCTTTTGTATCAAACTAGTATTAAATCATTATCAATAATATTATTATCAAAAATATTACATCATTATCATATTGAGAGTGTTATTATCTCTCTCCTTCATAGTTTGTATAAAACCCATAACTAAAACAACTGCAAAACTAACTCAACATCAAAACAGAACTAGTTGAATTTAGGTGGGGTGTAACTCAAACCTACAAAACTGACCTGTAAGGTGAAGGATGTCTCCCACTCATAAACTAATTTTCAAGTCATATCAAATCCAATTTGGGACTCTTAACAAGATCAAAAACCAAAACTAATTATAGGAAACTAGGAAACAAATTATCTCAAAACAGAATAGAAATTAATGGTCACATGCTGCATCAAGAGTCATCATTATGATTAATCTAGAAGCATACCGGGATCATAATTCTTATTGATCTCGACAAGAAGCTCTTCTACGCTAGTGAGTTCCATAGAATCTTTTAGGCTCCTTCTTTGTCTAACTGAGGACCTAGCAACGTACAAATAAAATTACAAAATATATACATTCAGAATCACAACAAATTTCAGAAGGATGTGTGTATATGAGAGAGAGAGAGAGAGAGAGAGCACATCCAAAAATACCATTCCAATTACATTCTCGTCATATATTCATATACTCTCGTCATTGCAATAATTTATAAATTTTATGCTTAAGAATGATAATAATTCCATGGTTCAGTATAAAGAAATGTTGAGATGCATAAACATGAAGAACACAAGAAATATGTAAAAGTTTCAAAAACAGTAAAGAAAAAAGGACTCGGGGAAACTTAAGCATGCTAAAAGTGAAAGGAGTAAGAAATTATTGCAAACAAAAATCAATTTAAAAATGAGTATTAGCTTGTTAGATACAATAATGTACAAGAAGAAAATGGTAGTACTAGTCACCTTACTGCATTCAAAGTGACATTCTTTTCTAGATGTCCACCAGGCATAACTTGCATGTAGGCATGTAATCTTCCTGCAGGATCTAATGAATCTGTTCTCACCAACTTATTCACTGGCACTGGCACTTTCTGTGATCTTGAACCTGTCATCAATAAAAGATGAAACACATTAAGGGTATAAGCAAAAGACATGCAACGCAAAATGACAAGAACGTTTCCCATACCCGGTGGGGTAGGGCTGAGGTTAAACTCCTTGCTCTTATTAATACGAGAGGTAGAAGATTGTCCAGCTGTCTGCCACGAGTGTGAGACAAAATACACAGAAAATACAGGTACTGAGTAGGAATACATGAGGATAAAGGTAAAAGGTTGAAGGCAACTAGATCCTGGTGCACATCATTTCAAGTAAAACTTTTTATATAGTTTGAGTTCATTATACAAAAGAGAAAAAATAACCTAATTATTTGTGAAACAAGGAAGTGCTACATATAGCAGTATTCTAATTGATCACACCTAGGTTTCTGTAAAGCTTCTAAAAAGAGACTGTACAGTGTACAGCCACAGTGTCGTATGGAGTAAGTTCTAGTGATGAGACTTTGGTGGAAACAAGACATTGGAAATTGTAAAAGTTAATTTGCAAACAGTTCTAGGAAAATTGCACTCACTGTCAGAATTTAAAACAACAATTTGGGACCTCTCTTTTTATCTTTGCATTCAATTGAAGGAGGAAAGTGCAGTATACTCAAAATTAGCAAATATTTCTAACTACTAATAAATAGAAAGCGTTCAGTATTATGTCGTAAACATACTTGTTCTTGAAATGTCCGTGCTTCATTGGAACTCCTCAATTTTGATTCAATCACTGATTGTATCTTCTCAATGATAACTTCCTGATTTAAGAGGCTCACCTATATGCAAACAAACATAAGATTGTTTTCTAGCTTGTCTAATCACAACTACTAATGGACCTTCTAGATGGTGTCTTTGTTCAACATCTAACTACATGATCCTTGGCACACCACCATTAACGGTTCTCCACATCTCTATTAAAACTCAAATTTCATAACAAGGTAAAGTGGGCCTATGCATAATTTCATTAAAAAACATGGGTGTATGTGTTGTCTATGCATGACTTCATATAAAACCATTCCTGAGCCTTTGTCTAACAGAATAAGCTCTCGGGAGAGATGGTTCATGACATGATATCAGAAAACAAAGACAACCTAAAGCTTTATTTACTGGCTCGCAACATACATAAATATATAGTAAGGAGAGAAAATAATTATCATTCAAAAGAGTATAAAACATGAGCAATTATGTTCAGAAAAGACTAAACCAACATTTTTTTCAAAATTACAACAAACAAAAAAGAAAGTAAAAAAATGGTTAACCAACTTAACTGCACACAAAGCATATTCTGTAAAAATACAAATCTGAAGTTTGGAATGGTTTTCAGATCAACATCATAAAAATTGAAGCCATTGGCAGCTATATGGAACTTTATTAGAGCAAGAAAGTGACTTCAGAAATAATTACGAAAAAATAAAGAATGCACACTATACACATTCATATTCTTGATTAGGTTTGTACCTCTCTCTTTGTTGGATGCACGTTAACATCAATATTCTCGGGTGGTAAAACAATTGAAATATATATAAAAGGCTTAGCTGCTTTAGGTAATGTTGCTGCATAAACAATTTCAATAGCCCTCTTCAATGCAGACCATTCAACCAGCCTATCTGAGAAACATGGGGAAGAAGATCTTCGTGAGAATTTGTAAACAAATAATCATTAACTCATGTCAGATTTCAGATATAAATATTAAACATACTTCAATGAAAAAATTGAAGTAAATAAAATTGTTTGATGTTGAGAAGGGTATAGAAAGAAATAAAGAAAAATATATAAAACTAATTACAAAATTTTAGAGTTTCTCTATGCTCCACCCATAAAGTTGTGTGAGGGTGTAGAAAATGCACTAAGAATTAAGATGAGAAAAAAGAAAAGATGCGTAGAGAGAAACACATGCCGAAGCTTTTACATGTTATGCACAGTAGCATTGAGGATAAAAATTACTATGTGGCAAAACATATTATCTGACTGTATAAACTAATAATGACAGACTTCATCTAATAAAAATAAAAACCTCCTAGTCCTAAACATTTCAAAAAGGCACCATAGTTTATGCTTAAATAGCTAATGTATACCATTGATGAAAAGCACCATAGTGATTTTCTTGGCAGCATAGTTGGCATTAGAAACATAACCCTTCATCTCAAAAAGTGAAGAAGACGGATCATTGTCTGAAGCTTCAACTTCAATCAGATTGCGAGCAGCTGAGACGCCATAAACTGTTCCGATGGCATCAAGCCTTGAAGATGTGGCCACTGTGTGAACGTCTGCTTTAACAGCTCCATGCTGATAATAATAGTTGAGTCCCAAATGAAAGTTAAGTTATATTACTCACAAAACACGCAGCTATAAGAATGTAGTGGTAAATAAACTTAGTTTTATCATTCAAGATATAAAAACAAACCTTTCTGCAAGAGAAACTGACATTAGTGTGATGAATAGCAAACCGACTGACAACGTCTACTATCTTTGAGTAATCATCCGAAGAATTTTGCAGTGTCTTCCTCCTAGCAGCCATGTTATAGAATAGATTCTCAACCTGACAGCACAAGCACAAACAGGGATGAGAATCTCAATCATACAAAATGATCCTTAAAATTTAAAAAATTTCGATCACATTATCACGAACTAAATTGACGAATCTAATAAGACTAATATCGAGATTTGTTAATTTCAAGAACAAAAAGATAGCTTATTTAGAAGAGCATAAGCATTTTAGACAAAAGATAGTTCCAAAAGAGTAGAATCATTTCTATGAATTAGTAATCAAAATTCAACATCTTAATAAACTTCAATTTGGCTTTCTATATATAGAGCAATAATTAAAATCAAACAGTAATGAGAATATAATATAAAGATAATATATAGACAGACAGTATACCATTATCTGTGTTCCTTTAACAGCAGCACAGGGCCTAGGTTCATGCTCCATGACACCATCTCTATAAGATACCCTAAAAAATAAATCAACAAAACTAAAATCAATCAATAATCAATACCAAGACTATTATACGATTGAATTGAAAAAGAGAGTAACTAACTAACTAACTAACTAACTAACCTGTAACCGTGCAATTGACCTTTGGTAATGGTAGTAACGGTGACATGTGCAACGTAGGTCATGCTAGCAAGTGCTTCTCCTCTAAACCCCATCGATTTGATACTCTGCAAGTCCTCAAACGAAGACAGCTTCGAAGTCGTGTGACGCTCACATAAGATCGGGAGATCATCGTGACGGATGCCGTGACCGTCGTCGGAGACTTGGATGAGTTTGAGGCCGCCGTCTTTGATGGTAAGGTTTATGGAAGTGGATGCGGCGTCAAGGCTGTTCTCGACGAGCTCCTTTACGGCGGATACAGGACGTTGGATGACTTCGCCGGCGGCGATTCGGTTAACAACAGACTCGCTAAGTCGCTGAATTTTGGGTGGCTCTTCCATCTCCTCCGCCGCACGAAATGAAATTCGCGCGAACGAGCGTATATATAATGTCTAGTCTAGTGGGCGGGAGGGAAACTGTATAAAAATAAATAATTGCAATTTGTTTTTCTAGTAATTTCTAATCTTGGTCTTATATTTATTTATTTTTTGAGAATTAATATTCAACTTATTTAAATCCACAAAACACATTTTTTTGTCTATTTTATTCCTTTTTGGTCACATTTAATTATTTTACACATAGATGAAAATAAAATAATAATAATAATTTTATCAAATTATTCATTTAACTTTTTATGCATGTTAAATAGATAACAAGCTGCATTGTTATCCTTTTTTTTTTGACTAATGCATTGTTATCCTTTTCTAAATTGCTAAATTGATTTTTTTTTAAATTATATTTACATATTTAGATTGGGAGACATTGTCATTTTTAAGGTCCAAAGTTGCGTTTTTTTAAGACTAAAATTGCAACAAATGTAATAATGGCTAAAAAACATTTATATTTTTCTAAATAGGTTAATTAGTTGAAATTATAATCACTATCTAACAATAAAGAAACATGAGAGATGGAGTAGAAAAACTAATGAGAAGACTATATAGATCAGCCTAAATGAGTCCATTCCAAAGTCATTTATTCTTGAAGGTTTTCATTATGATTTATGAAAGTACCATTGTACTTTCTGTATAGATTGAGTCACAAATTATGAACAAAAAAAAATGCTTTGACTGCGTCAAAAAAAATGTTTTGACACAAAAACTGTATGTTATGATTTGTATAGAATATAGCAGAAATAACTTCCCCCACCCCCATATTTTTACGTATAAATAAATCCTTGAAAATGTGAACAAAAGGAAAGCATGAAATCATTTTTGTAACAAACAAAAATGAAAAGTCTCATGAGCTTAGCTTGGTTGGACATCGACATTATATATGCAGGGGGCGGGGGTTCGAACCCCGGTCATTCCACTTCTGACTTTAAAAAGTGGAAGGCTACTTGACCAAAAAAAAAAAACAAAAAGTTTTTTTTTTAAAAATCAAACATACCCTTCCATCTAGGCATTGTTTGTGTGTATTAGTTTCATATACCATGCTTTGATTTTTATTTTTATTTGGTGCATTAGTTTTTAAATTGCCTATATGTATTATTTTATTTGTACTATGTGAATTTTATATCCAATTATTTGCATTGAAAATTTTTGGAAAAATGAATTTGTATGTAGTCTTCATGCAACATAAGATGCTTGGAGAGCCAATTAATAGAGTTCATTTGGTAAATTTGAGAGAATATTCATATTTATCAGTACTTTTTATAAAAGTATTTTTTCATATATTTATCAAAATAAATAATATTATGAACCATCCATCATCTTGGAGCTGCATGCCTTGTGTCTTTGTTTATGCCATGAATCATTGGTTTTCATCATATGATTAATTTGCAGCATCATGATCGTTTGTATATTTAGATGTACGTGGATACTTTCAACTATCTATAATCAAAATATGTAATCAACCATATAAACTTGCAATTACGATAATTATTATTGATATTTCAAATCTTCACCATCATAATTTATATATCACACAGAGACGATACAATACTTATGGCAAATATTTAAAAATAAAAGAAACTTCAAAAGAGTATATATTCTCTTTCTATATATGCCATAAACTGCATAGGTCTCATATATCATCATTGCCTTAATAACCTCCACCTCCTCCGCTTCCACCACTTCCTCCACCACCATAACCTCCTCCGCCGCCACCAGAACCGCTTCCGCTTCCTCCACCTCCTCCGCTTCCACCACCAGCTCCGCCACTTCCACCGCTTCCTCCACCGCCATAATCTCCTCCTCCGCTACCACCACCGGATCCACTGCCGCCACCGCCTCCTCTTCCACCACCAGTTCCGCCACTTCCACCGCCATAATCTCCTCCTCCGCTACCACCACCAGATCCACTGCCGCCTCCGCTTCCACCACCAGCTCCGCCACTTCCACCGCTCCCTCCACCGCCATAATCTCCTCCTCCGCTACCACCGCCTTGACCACCACCCGATCCACTGCCGCCACCACTAGAACCCCCGGATCCACTGCCACCACCGGCTCCGCTTCCACCACCAGCTCCGCCACTTCCACCGCTTCCTCCGCCTCCATAATCTCCTCCTCCACTACCACCGCCTTGACCACCACCGGATCCACTGCCGCCACCGGATCCACTTCCACTACCAGCTCCGCCACTTCCACCGCTTCCTCCGCCTCCATAATCTCCTCCTCCACTACCACCGCCTTGACCACCACCTGATCCACTGCCGCCACCACTGGAACCACCGGATCCACTTCCACCACCAGCTCCGCCACTTCCACCGCTTCCTCCACCGCCATAATCTCCTCCTCCACTACCACCACTAGAACTACCTCCTCCACCAGCTCCACCTCCTCCACTGCCACCGCCTCCTCCACTACCACTACCGCCACCAGCCCCACCTCCTCCGCTTCCACCACCATAATCTCCTCCACTACCACTGCCGGCTCCACTTCCACCACCACCTGAACTACCTCCTCCACTACCACCACCTGTTCCACCTCCTCCTCCACTTCCACTACCACTTCCTCCACCACCATAATCTCCTCCTCCACTTCCACCGCCTTCACCACCACCTCCTCCACTTCCACCGCCACTACCTCCTCCTGCACTTCCGCTACCACTACCACTTCCACTACCACCACCTCCTCCACTTCCTCCACCACCATAATCTCCCCCTCCGCTTCCACCACCACCACCTCCTTCACCTCCACCGCTACCACTCCCACCCCCTTCTCCGCCACCTCCTCCTCCACTACCTCCTCCTTCGCCTCCACCGCCACCACTACCACCGGATCCACCACCACCATATCCGCCTCCTCCCTTTCCTTTGCACTTTCCACCATGAAGTGGCTCCAATGATAATTTCCTTCCACTTAAAACTGCATAATATTACACAATTGATTTAAATAAGCATCATTGACAACATCTATTAATCCCATCAAAAGAAAAAATAGAAATAGAGATGAAAAAAAGTTACCATATTCTTGCTCGTGATCACATCCCATAAGCTCTTCATCATTTTCAGTTGCCTCCTTACCTTCATCAACAACATATATATAATTAAGTATTCACTTATTTGAGCTATAAAATTTAAGTATAAACCAAATACGTTATTCATGCAAAAAAATAATGTTTAGAAATTCATCATATGAATGTCACACCTTTTGGAGCAGGTTCATAAGCAACCACTGCAGAGATGAGAACCACACCAGACAGAAGTATGAGAAAAACAAAAGGTTTGAAATTCATCTTTGTAATTTGAAAACAGAACACAAACAATACTTTGAGAAAAGATTGATGAATGCAAAGGTTTCACAAAGAGCCTTATTTATAGTGCATGAAGAGCATCATAAAATTAAATGCTATAAAAAAGTGGGACCTACTCATTAACCATAATTTTTGTCACATTATCATATTTTTCATGTAATTAATTATTTTCGTTTAAATTTCAACCATATCTTAAGTCAGTTTCATATCCATATCCAAGTGTGAAAACTTAGAAGTTTTTTTTTTTTCACAATTTAATTGTTCATATATGAAGATAATAAGGCAAATTTTCATGTTGTTGTGCCACCTTGAAATAGAATAACGTGTGTTATGAAAGAAAAGAAACTCTATACCATAAGTTTCTGTATATGAATTCATTCAATGTTATTGAAGAAGAAAATAGAAGAGGACACTGAAAAAAGGGATCTAAGTTAAGAATGATGACATAGATGGTAATATGGAAGTTAAAGGAATCCATGAAAGTGATGAAACTTGCTTTTGAAGGAAAAGAAAATGGGGTCACAAAGTTGACTAGGTCGGTGTCAATGTCTTTATGTAGTTAAATTTCATGAAATTGGGGTCACGTTATAAATTTAAGACTATATATGTGTCAAAAAATAAAGATTATATACTATTTTTAGGAGTACTATATATACTTTTTTTTTGGACAGATTTGAAGTTGACACACAATACTTCTTTCTTAATCAATTTATCTGATAATTTAATTCTTTACTATACTGCTTAATTAGTTACACCTGTTTTCCAAAGTAAATATATTAGTTATTATCTCGGTGGCATTTTAATTATAATTTTTCTTTTATCTTTTTCAATTTCACATATATTAAAAAAATTTGATTTAAGGAGTCTATTTTATCACCGTCTTAGGTATTTATCTCTTAAATTAAATTAATAGTATTAATAAATAATAAATTTTCAAAATAAATGAATATTGTAATTTAAAATGATGCTCAAGATTGCATATTTTAATTTTTTTTTTTTTTACCATTTCACCAATGTGAAGTTTACTCCACTTTGCAGTTATAATTAAGCATTATTGCTACTTTCTTCCACCCAAACAAGTACAAATTCAAAATTGAAACTGTAACAGTTTGCCTTCATAACTCTTACTCCTATCAACAATGTGTCATCAACAACCTAAAGATGATGAGATATTTTTAAACCATCGTCATTATCAATCTAAAATCCTCTAAACACATCCAAATCAAAGGAAGCACATGCATGATCCATATAAAACTAAATGTCAAGATTTGGAGTAAGTTATAAAAACTTACTTTTGGAACATGTTAATTTCCTTTAATAATGACATTTAGTATCATCACCACTAACCTTGGTGTGTTGTTTTACAACGTGATATTGTAAAAAAGTGTTAATAAAATTCCCTTATTTCTAAACACTCATTGATATGATTAACTCCATGTCTCCATTACACTAATTAAGGTTTAAACTTGTTCTCATGTACAAGAGATTATGTTAGTTGAATGTGTCCAATAAACTAAGTTCTCATATTAGTTGTTGAGTTGAGATCCATTTATCAAACATTTTCGTATCTTAATTAATAAATTGTTATCTAATCCTAAGTTGATCGAGCTTTGAAATGAATGAATGTATAGCAATAAAATGCAAGAACTAAACACACATAAACACCTCATTGTTATCTTTATTATTTGTACCCCCTTCACGTTCAAATGAGATATCAATTAAATCCATGCAATCAAGTATTGTTTGTTGGGCCTGTTTTGGATAAAGAAACTCCTCAATAATGTATTTTTTTTTTCATACAGTCTAGTAGCTAAAATTACAATGTTTTTTTTTTTGAAAATTGTTCTTTAGGCCTTTAAATTGCTCTCAGACCTCAAACTAACGAAAATATTCTTCGAAATCTATAATACATAATATAAAATTGATTTCGGTTAGCATCTTAGGATACGAATGTGTGTAACATACAAAAACACTTACAAACTGAAGCAAATTAACATTATTGCATTTCGCATTATAGGATGCAATCCAAATTAATGTTTTGCATTATATGATGTGAATCCACGCAATTTCACATTATAGGATGCGAGTGTGCGCAATTTCATATTATATGATACAAATTGAAGACGTGTTTGCCATTTTAGGATGAGAAATTACGCATGTTCGCATCGTAGAATGTGAAACCTTTTGGCATAAATATCAACGTAGACGAGTTTCAAATTTGAGGATATTTTAAGATTTCTAAAGGGTTTAGGAGTATGTTAAGGGCCTAAAAAGCATATTTTTTTTGTTAAATGTGAATAACTATATATGTACCAAAGTTTGAACCATGTAGTGTACCATCTCTACCGAACTGAGTAGCAATAGCATTGAAAGAAAATAAGATGATATAGTAATTTGGTAGTACTATATATATAATAAAAAATAAAAATGAGGAGAGAGTGTGTGGGGAGGTTGTGGGGTAGAAGTGGAAGGAGCAAATCTTTGTTTGGACGAAACTCACTTGTCTTCTCTACAACACCTCAGCGACAGCAGCATCCGAGGTTTTTAACTGTACTTTTGTTCTTCTTGTTGGAATCATCAAATTGAATATATACAATGTCCAAGTGTCCTACATATCATGTGATATTACATTGAATTATGTCATTGTCTCAAATTATTGATTGATTGTGTTTATGTGTTGTTAGTGTCTGTGTTTCTTTGATTCACAGTGTCTTGCTACTTGAATGGATGAAGATGAACTTGTGGGGTTTTTGTTTTAAATGTTTTTTTTAAGTGATTTCATTCACACAATTAACCTAATTGGAGTTTATTTTTGTTAATTGCTTCTTTCTGCATATTAATTTATTTTTTGGTTTCATATTTTTGTTGTGATAGGAAATATCTGATGGAGAAAAATGGGAACATGGCAAAAGATGTTGAAAGAAAAATCACTCGTGTTTTGTTTTGTGGACATCACTTCCCAGGTTCTCATCTATATACAACAGAGTATTTGCAGAATCATTCATTTATCAAGGTATATATATATATATATTTTACTGTAGCTCTTTTAATTTTGATATTTTCTCTGTTTTTTCATATGTTAATGTGTTAAGTTGCGCGGAAGAAGATAGATAGATAGATAGATAGATAGATAGATAGATCAAAACCACATGTTGAATTCTACTACTATTTCCAAATACCATCTCTTGCATTATTAGTCTAGTTGTGTAGTAGAATAAGTTGTCTATTGTATTTGTAGGTTGATGTTCTTCCTTTGGAAGAAGTGCCGAAGGATATTGCGAACTATCATGTTTGCATAGTAAAAATGATGAGGCTAGATTCAAACATAATTTCTCGTGCAGTTCAGATGCAGCTTATAATGCAGTATGGTGTTGGGCTGGAAGGTACTGTGATTGTTGTCAGTTGAGCTTCATTGATGTATGGATTTCATAAAGCTTCATTTTTTCCTCTCTGATCATTTAGGTGTTGATATTGATGCTGCAACAAAGCATGGAATAAAAGTTGCTAGGATCCCTGGCGATGTTACAGGAAATGCAGCTTCATGTGCTGAAATGGCCATATATCTAATGTTGGGTCTCCTCCGTAAGCAGGTATATCTTCAATCTAGAAATAAAAAATTTCCATGCTTTGTAAATAACTGTTTGTCCACATTTTTATTTGCAAGTCTTTGAAAATAGAAAACAAAATGAAAACAATGGGGTATTTGTGAAATTTGAAGTGTAAACCAAAAACTTTACCTCAATCCAAGCATACCCTTAGACCTTAGTTGTCTTATTTAATAGATCATAGTAAAATTGAGGAGAAAATCTCTAGCCTGATCATGCTTAAGAATACGTGTTATAGTTTTTCTTTCCTGTCGGAGATGACTCAATTTTTTCACTATAGAATTATTGTAGGCTATGATATTATCAATCTAGAAACTTTTCTTATAGGGCACAAGCGATATGTCATAATCTGCATGATGAAACTATGAGCATTGAATAAATCAAAGGACATAACTAGGCACTGTACACTATATTTGGTTTTAAAGGCAATTTTTCACTCGTCGTGGCAACTAATCCAAATTTGTTGGTAACCACAATGTAGGTCAACACAGAAACTTTTTATCACAAAATGTTTGTCAAAGCAACTATATCCTATAATATTATCTAACATGTCCTCAAGGTTGGGTATGCGAAACCTATAATTGTATTGGTATTAGCTTGCTCCAGCAGTTTCTGTCTCTGTCTAATTTTTGTTGATATTAAACTACACCAAACTCCTGTATATTTGTCTCTTCTTCTCTCCGTTTCCTTTTTATGCACCTAGCCACCACAACAATTCTACTGTGCTTCAATTTTTTGTGCTTGAGTTTCAACTTTCTTATTCTATGTACTATGTGAATTTTTACATCCAAATATATGCATCGAGTGTTGTTTAATTTATGAAAAAAAATATCGTCTGTTCAGAATGAAATGCAGAGTGCCATACAACAAAGGAAGCTTGGAGAGCCTATCGGTGATACTTTATTTGGGAAAACTGTGAGTATACAGATTCTGTTTAGTATTCTGCTGCATCTCTTGCTACTATCTGTTCTTGTTTATATGTCATGGGACAATGCTTTTGACGATGGTTAGACTTAGATGCATGAGTATAGTTGCATACATTGATTAAAATGTATCTCAAGTTCTCAATGTATTCTACCTAAATAAAATCTATATTTCTACCTTTAAAGTAGGGTCAAGGAGATAAAATACTATAGATAACATGTATTATCAAAAAATGACTTATTTTTATAGGGAATTTCCCGTTTAGTGAAAACTGATTGAATTCTATTTTTTTGTTGTTAAATAATGTTGTTTGAAACAAATTATAGTAGGAATGTACTATTCAAATGCTCTCCGGCTGTACCTGGAGAGGCTCTGAAATTTATGTGAGGAGATATGAACTTTAGTTTAGCATTGCTTGAATTTTGATTTTGATAATTCAGTAGTTATCTCTAATAAAAACAAGTAATGAGGGATGCTACACATGTGTAGAGGGTAATATAATTATAGTTAGGGGTGTTAATATGCCGAGTTAGACCAATAGAAGTATTTATTATTTATATTTGCATAAATAGAATGTTTGTTTGGTGTAAAAGGTTTTCTTGGACGACTTAAAGTTTAGTATTTTAATCCACTTGACCCAGTTTATTCAATTAATATGATTGCCTCGGCTTAGCTCGGACGTAGACTAGGCCACTGGCTCAAATGAGCAGCCTAACATGTTCCATTCCTTGGTATGGGGAGCAGTTGATAAAAGAACCATGAAAGATCATATTTTCTCTTTTTACATTTGTTTCGTCATGTTGTGCAACTTTAACATGCTGCTAGTATTTGCAAAATCTAATACTGTTAGTGGAAAACTAATTTTTATATGATAATGTAGATATTCATTTTGGGCTTTGGGAACATTGGAATGGATTTAGCACGGCGATTGAGACCATTTGGCGTAAAAGTTATTGCTACAAAGCGGAGTTGGGCTGCACAAAACACTAACGAATTAAGTAGAAGTTTTTTCCTTCCCTATAGTTGTGGATTATTACTTTTTAATAAGACTAGTTTGTTCTTCTATTTCTTAACATGTTCTATATTATTTGTTGAAGATGACGATCTTGTTGATGTGAAGGGTAGTCATGAAGATATATATGACTTCGCGGCAAAAGCTGACATTGTTGTTTGTTGCTTAATCTTAAACAGTGAAACGGTCAAACCCTTTTCCAATTCTTCATTTATTTGTTTTTAGTGAAGTTCCAAGCTTCTACTTCTTTTACTACTTCTAGGCTCTAATTAGTTTGGTTGCATATTTGTTTTTCATTATAATTTGCTTGTGCTTGAAAGCTTCAGTCACATGTAATATATTTTATATTTATATATATGAACTAAGCACAGTATGCCTTATTGACTTGGATATGATGTGTTTTCAGGCTGGTATTATAAACAATAACTTCATATCTTCTATGAAAAAGGTTTGTATCGACCTAGATGAACTCCTCAAATTTACTTATCAGCTTGTTACATATTGGTGGCAACAGTAAGATTTCATTCGCATGCTGATCTGAGGATGACATATTTTGAAAGAATTTGTCTGAAATGAATTTTAATAGAAGAGTCTTTTGATCAATAAAAGGGCAACAAGTACTAACTCGATACTTAAGTGCACGAGCTTGTTTAGATTGACTTATTTGAGTTTTTCTTCTAGCATAGACATATGTTGGGCGAGCTTATGGAAACAACTCATGACATGTGCATAAGCTATCTTCATAAGCCCTCCCAAGATAGCATATGAAAACAGCTTATACTTTATATAAAAACAGTATTTTAATCTTGTCATAGAAATACCGTATACATAAGCACTTATACGATAAGTGCTTATGTTAGAAGCGTTTAATTAAGCTCTTTATTCAAATAGAGCCATGTATAATTGGAAACTGAAGAAACTAATAGTACGTATATTTCAGGGTGCTCTTTTGGTGAATGTTGCTAGAGGTCGTCTTGTAGACTATGAAGCTGTTGTCAAACACCTTGAATCTGGTCATTTAGGTGGGTTAGGCACCGATGTTGCATGGACAGAGCCATTTGATCCTGATGATCCGATATTGAAATTTAAGAACGTTATCATGACTCCTCATATTGCAGGCGTTACAGAACATTCCTATAGATCCATGGCTAAGGTGTGTGTGGCTGTATCATATTCCAGTTATTCCATTTCCAGAAGTATATGGATCCGCCAAAAGCTATTTTTCCCTATGCTGAAATTGCTTTTTATACTTTTAAGTTTTAACATTCTTAAATCATATTTTACCATTTAATTTCTTACGAAAAAGAAAGCAAAAATATTGTGAAATCTGATATTTTTGTTGGCTGTTGTTTTACTATAGGTTGTTGGTGATGTGGTTCTTCAACTTCATGATGGGCTTCCTTTGACAGGGATTGAGTTAGTCAATTGAATTAGTGCAATAGGTTCATTTACATTATGTATAAAATTGAGACCAGGCAATGGTTATGTATTGAGCATTTTGATCTCTATTATATAATTATTGTAGTCTCTGGAACACCGAAACATCTGATCGAAGGCGTGTTCGGTGTCCGACACCAACACGACACCAATACATGAGTACATTCAATTAAATAAATTTTCTCAAATTATTATCAATGTCAACATGTCAGTGTTGTGTTTGTGTCTATCCTTCATAGATTGTAGTGAACCCCTTGTTCTTTAGCAGTAGTTTGTAAAAACCGAATAAAAGGTATGATGTTTGTCTCATTATTACCTATTAAGCTAGGTATGTTGTAAAACCTTATTGAGACGGGGTGTTTGAGTTACCGTATTCTGATGCAACCATTACTTTATGCTCTTGTGTTTTCTAAAATGCTGTAAGTTATGAAAGTATATTTGCTAACGACAGATTTT
Source organism: Trifolium dubium (assembly GCA_951804385.1). Lineage (NCBI taxonomy): Eukaryota > Viridiplantae > Streptophyta > Magnoliopsida > Fabales > Fabaceae > Trifolium > Trifolium dubium. The sequence goes on along the minus strand of OX638076.1, from coordinate 31,210,016 downwards.
GTTTTTCTTTCGGATAAATACTTACACATTTGAAGTTGTGTTGAGGGTGGAAAAAGTTTCTCCCTTCCCATCTAAAATACCTCAAATTGCAAAACAATTAGTTGAAAATTTATCAAGTCTTCTATTGTTGTAGCACTTCAAACGACAGTTGAAGTGCACTACTAATCACTGAGTGCCTACATGGTGGGGGCAAAAGGACTTCAAAGAAACCCCTTTTATATCACATAACAAATGACTATCCATAATCTGAGAAATACTTGTTTGAAACAATTGTAAATATAAACTATTTCCAATAACAGCCATAAGGACAGTACAATTGTTTTCCAATAACAGCATCCATTACATATATATTCAAACATACCCTAATCAAGAAAGTATTCAACTACTTTTTCATCTCAAAATACTTGTCTAAATTTGAAACATAACTATAAACCATGACAAGTTATTTAAGACTTAGTCAAACTGTATTTTTCAGACTAGTTCCAAACACAAATATCACAGGCTACACAATGTACGATAAACATGTTACTCAACTAGAGAATAATCGACTTCATAGTGTAGATGTCTAAAACACCAATCCAACAAGTAGCAGCTGTCTATAGGAGGAACTTGAACTCTATCATGCCTAATGTAATTTGGTAGTTTGCTGTCATCCCCTGTAGATCCTATGCATTTTGTAGATGAAACATTGATAACATACAAAGAGTTGTTTTCATAACCCCACCTTTCGGGGTTGCTCAATGCATAGAAGTATTCCCCTGAAGCATTAAATAGCGCAATGTCACCCAAAGTTTTCAACTTGACATAATTCTTGGTTGATAGGTCTATGTTGTACACACTCAATATTTCCTCAGGCATAATATGAATCAATAAAAGTTGTCCATCACAACTAACCATCCTCAAGTGTGAGGAAGAAGTTACGCCGGGAGCACTCTTCAGTCTTAAAAACTTAATATTTGCAGAATTCAGGCCGAGTACACCTACCTTGGCTTTGTTGGTGACAACATAGATAGTATTATGCAAAACAACAAAGTCAACCACCTTCCATCGATTTGTCTTTTTCGTATAAGTAACCCAACCAAAATTTCGAGATTGATAGACATGCAAACAGCCAGAACGTTTACATAAAGCTACTAAGACAAAATCCTCCGAGCCTTTGCCGAAAGCAAGTAAGACATGGTAAGCAAAAACAAAAAAATTGACTTCAAAGGTTGATGTATTGATTTCCACCTGTCTTCTTGTAAATGGATTCATTAGCATAAATGAATTATTCCGTGTTGTAAAGATCAAATATCCACTAGAAGACCCACAATAGGCATAGGCGAAGTTCCAGAGCTGACTGATCATCTTCGGGTGATAAACTTTTTGATCAGGTATACTGATGAAGGAATAACATTTGTTATCATGAGAACACTTTTGAACAAGCAATGGTTCTTGGGATGCCAAGAAATTTCTCCAATAAATTTTATGAAAATCCCTCCAACTCTTGCACACACCAGAAAATTCAAAGAGGTCGTCAAAATCTAGTTTTCTGGAAATGACATTGAGCATATCCCAAGGAACTTCACAGTTCTCTGCTAACTTCTTCCTTTTTTCCCTTTTGTATCACAACAATGACAATATTAGATGATTTAGAAACATGTTTTTTTTTTCTTCATATTTCTGAAAAGATATGGTTTTGAAATTGTGTAAATGCTATGAATAAAAACAAATGAGTGGAATTATATAAGGGTTGAAAACAAACAGATAAAATCCTTGGCTCCACAACCTCCTAGATAATGGCTAAGAAAAACAACATGAGATCAAAGCAGATGACATAGCATTTTAGGATTTGATTCTATTCCTTAGCATTATAGTTTGGAATACAATTATCAAATGATTGTTATTAGAAAACGTCCGAATTTTGTCAAGGTGTTTACACTGATTTTTGGTCCAAAATATGGGCTAACACAAGGACGACTATGCTTCTTTCTTTCACTATAGGCTCTGTCAAGAGCTAGTCACCTTCTTGCTTTCACCATAGATTGAATTTATAAAAAAAAAGCTTTTCTACCTTGTCTGTCTAGACCTGTGACCTATTCCGATGCGAATGTTCATAAATCATAACAGATTACATAATATGGTCCAGTTTAAAAGATTATCCCTAAACCTCAAGCAATCTATTCAATAAATGCAAAGTGTCACAACTTAATCCCTTAATCATAAAAAACACCTCTAATTAGTTCATAAAGTAGGACATCATAACACTCATTCCTCTCAATACAAAAACGTTTTCTATAACTACATACATATCTAAGTTTACTGCAGATTATAGCAAAAAACTGCATAAAAATAAAACACTAAAAAACTATCAACAAATATCAAGAACTAATTAAACCAATTATCTCAATACAACAAAGATTGATCAAGAACTAAATTAGCCAAAAAAAATAATAAAGTAAACGGCATATATGTGAAGTACTAACCAGTGTGAAGCTGAAATGGAAGTGTGATTTGATATTTCTTGGGCAAGAAGGCATTGAATTCCAGAATCAAATATGTATGTTCTTTAAACATCTCCTTGACTCTTTCAACAACATCATTTGTATGAATTCTTTGAGCCTTGAAATCCTTGAAAGTTTCTAAAAACTCTTGATACTTTTCCATATTATTCTTATCTTGAAACACATCTTTCACTTTCTTGAGAAACCCTAATGCATCTTGTGGTTCTAATTTGTGATCTTTCTGTTCATCATCATCACCACCATTGTGATCCAATGGAAGTTTGATTACATATTGAATTAATATGGTACTGTTGAATTTCAAAATTAAATCTTTATGGCCTTTCAACAGTTCATACACTCTTAACTTGGCAACTCTTCTATCAACTTTGAAACTTCTCATAATTTCACAAAAAGAATCAAGTTTGTTTATATGTTTTAATGCTGCCACTAACGCTGAACAATCATTGGCTTGGCTTTTACTCATCTTGAAGGAAACTAACAAGAAAATACTAATACAGTAATAATAATTTTCCAGTGAAGGAAGAAGAGAAAGACAGAAAAGAAAATAAGAAAAGTCAAATTCACTCTTTTTTTTGTTGAGATGTGTCTTATAGATGGTTTCATTATATTCCCTAGCTATTAAAATAAATTTTGTATCTCTTTTTCATTATTTTATTTTTGGCATTTAACTAGTTTTTTCTAAAATTATTAAGCTTACCTCAAAAAGAATCCTTATTTTAATTATTAATTAATAAATGAGTAATGTTTTTTGTCAAAATAAATAAATAAATAAATAGGTAATGTTTGGCTTAATATATAGTTACATTATCCATTCATATGGCTTGATGGCCAATAAAAAACCACTATTGAGTATTATTGACAACAGATTTATTCTCTTTCAACTTCAGGTTAGGTTGTTTCTTTAATTCATCTAATCCCTTTCTAATTCTAAATTAAATATTCTTGAGTTCTAAATAACAATATTATTCAACTCTACTAAGATAATTGCATATGTGTCGAAGGTAAACGAGCAACAAGCTGCGCCGCTACTCCTAACTCTATCAATTTCTTGAGTTTAGAAATTGAATGTTATCAATTCCAAACTCTATTATCCAAAATCCATGTGCATCAGTGCATGTGCATGTGCTACATAGAGATTACAGTATATGCGATAGTTTACTCTTTCAACCAGACTCAACCACGAAAATGTGTCAACTTCAAATTTTTATACACTATCCAAAGCTCAAAATTTTATTCTGCACATTAGCTTTATCAAAGTTCATTAAGAGAACATTAACAACACAAATCTCAAATTTATATAAATAAAAAAAATCCATCATACAAAGAAAAAAGTTAAAATGAACTAACATGTTTCAAAATAAATCTTAAATCAATAGCAAGATAAATTAATGTGTATTTTTGATATCTATAAAAAATTAATGTGTATATTTGCAAATGCAGATTCAAATTCCATGCATTAAATATATGACACATTAATTAATCATAGTTGTCTGATTGTAAATTAATTGTGAAAATTATTTTAAATTGATTTAATAGTATGAGTTTTTAATTGCTTATCATTTCGTCTACGTACAAACAAACAAAAAAAGATTTTAAAGAAATGTGTAATAGCAGGTGATCAATCTTAAATCAATAATCGAGACAAACAGTTTAACATCCGCTTTCACTCTCAATATAATTTCTGTTTTGTAATTTGTTCTTGACTTATTTTTCATTTAGCTAACTGTTTAGTGACTTGTAATTTTATTCAATTAGATCCATATGCCAACTATATTACCATTACATTCCTACATGTATTGAACTTCTTCTTTTTTTTGGTAAAAACATGTATTGAACTTTTTATTATTGATGAAATGAAGTATATTTTTCGTTGTCAAAAACTGTGTTTCTAAATCACCTCATCTTTATGAACCTGTTAATCAGAAGAATTTGAACAATCCATGTTTTAATTGTTTCATATTCTACTACTTTTTGTCACCACATACTTTACAACATAGGGTATCAATCTCAGCTTATAAACAGCAACATGTTTTTGATAATTATGTACAATTTGTGTCAACGAAAGACCATATTCATAACTGATCACTCTGACAAGGTATAGTAACTATGAACTTCTTACCCATGAAGCACTGAAATGGACACATACAACATCATAACATTGACACATCAACACCAGACACACCTTCGAGCTGAAGTGTTACTGCTATATAGCTTGTTACTATATTTCTCAAACATCTCTTACCTTCAACCTTACTTCAGAGTGCGGATAAAGCGGCTTCTTTGGACTTAAAGGTACACTTGAGAATTTCTGAACAAGAATTCTGAAGCATGGTAAAAAAACTATGTATAGTGTACCCAGAATAAAAGGTGATGCCACCAGCCACCCAAATAACTGCAAAAGTTTGATAAGTACATAAATAAAAATTTAAAAACCGACCATTGTATTAACTTTGGAAAGGAAATCAAGCATCAATCCTGCATTGCAAAATGATCCAAGGATAAAGGCAAAATGAGCCAAGCTATTGAACCAGAAAATCACATGATTTTGAGAATAAATAAGATAATCAGCGGAATACCGCAAGAAGACAAATTTTGTGCATTCATTAACTGACAACATCTTAGTCTTGTGTGATAGTCCAAGTCTACTAATGGGAAACACTCAAAGTCCTACTGATTAGATCATATAGTGCCTAATAAAGAGTTTATAAAGCTCATACTCCTCACTGTACAAGTTAGTTTTGTGCAGTGGTCATTGAGTTAGGCCTAACATCCAAGATGGTATCACAACGTATCTTAGATCAGATGTTGGATCATCCAGTCCTAAACAATGCCTATTATAAAGCTTGGCACTCACCACCTTATATAAATCGGGTCTACTAGGGTTGAGTTGGGCCCAAAACATATATGTCATTAGAATTTTAATAGCAATCCAAACAACAACCTACAAGTCTACGAGATGATATAAACTATGGCAATCTTTATTTAATACAGGAAATGCAGAAAGGATCAAGAGAAATAAAATGCTAAACATTATATACATACATCTAAAAGTCATTTTAAGACAAATCCACAGGAAAATATGATTGTACAGTGGCACCTACCGCATGGACAACACTTAATATGACCTCATGTGAAGCTTGACCGGTAAGAACTTTCTTTAAAGCATCAGATGTTAAAGGGAAATGAGGTCCACCAGACATAAATTCACCGAAGCGTAGAAAAGGCACAATCAGACTGAAATTCCAAATAAATATAATATAATCAATAACAAATTTGATAACAAATTGTATGTTGTTTTTCCATGAGAAAGTAAGAAGACGTCTTTCTAACAAAATTGGTCATAAAGAAATTGTCTAAAATATAATTGCATAAAAAATATTGGTTGTCACATGATGAACAAAATATATACAGAATGATTGACAATATGGATGGAAAGTATATGCAAAGATATCTCTGATTTGTGAATGCATGTTACCTCAACTCAATTGGAGTAGCCATAAAGTTGGCGAGCATCAAAGTTGGAGCATGACAATATGATCCAAGTAATGCAATAGCCATTCCGCAGAGGAATACAGTGACACCTATTAGAAAAACATTAGCGTCCTATTTAATAAATTGTAGAAGAAGCAGAGCATAGTTTTGAATTACAATAATGCTACAAAAACTTTGTTGTGGTTCTAGTAGGAGTATCATGGATGATTTGTTCAGTTTTGAACATAATAATTAATAAGTATAGGAAAAGTGGGTTGTTTGTAATTAGAAAAGAACATACATACATACATACCACATATAGGAAATACTCCCAATGTAATGCCAAGAGCAGCAGAGAAAGCCAACTGGTTTGGTTCAGCTCCTCTGAAAACAAAATAGAGCATAATAATGAATAATCACAGTTTTCAGCTTAAAAACATAATTTATAAAATTCACATAAATGCGTAGAATTGATTTTGATTCCATAAATGAATGATTCTTCTAACTTGAGATAGTAAAAATGAATTGAACAGTTTTTGTCTGATTGAGATTAAAACAAAACAAAAAAGTGATTATGAAAAGAAACAAAAAAAAGATTATATTAGATACAGTTGAGAATGAAAATATGTTTTAGATAGTTGAAGAAAGTGTTAGAATCGAGGAGAAACAAACAGATCTCATATATATAATAAACATGATTGATTCATCACAAAACACGAATGAATAGTGGATGAGAGAGAGAGAACCTGTGGAGAATGTTGAGAAGAGGGTCAGTGATTTTGTTGTTCAACCAATTCGTAATTTCCATCTTCCCAATCGCCATTTTCGGAACTACTGTAATTCAAATCAAAACCTTCCTTCCCCTTCCAATTCCAATTCCAATTCCAACTTCCAAGCAACAGAATCAATCAATCAATCACAGTCTCTCTCTCTCTCTCCACAAGAAACAAACCTCAACTCCAAACCAAAACACAATCTATCTATCTATCTATCTCATTATTATTATTATTATTATTATTATTATTATTATTATTTTGGTGAATAATATAATTAAGACTTAAGAGTAACTTGTTGCTAAAAATTCCACCCATAAATTCATGGGTATAGTTAAGCGGTCGAGACTCATTCTTTCTTTATTAAAAGTTGATAGTTTGATTATTATCTTGAGTACGGAATAACTTTAAATCTCTTATTCAATTCAATTATCCTTGCTTTGAGTATAGATAAGTGGAAAGATTGATGTTCGAATCTCCGCTCTAACATATATATATATATATATATATATATATATATATATATATATATATATATTTATTTATTTATTTTTTGAACAGCCATATATAATATATTATAGTTTTATTAATTTTATATATTTTTAGGTGTGAATAATCCTTTTTACACATAGTCATAGATGAATTGTAGAGAAAAAGATAAACTCAGATGTTTATCTCTTGTTTGTTTGTTTGTTTGTTCTTTAACTCTAATTGGAAAAAAGGAATTTAGGAATGGTTGGCATCCTCCACGTGCATCATAATTATAATCATAATTTGGTCACATAACACCTGGTTGCTGTTTTCTTTTTATGCAATAGAAGAAAGCCCAAAAAAAATTACGAAAAAATCATGTTTGGAGGAGGATGTTGAATTCACATTAGTGTGTGTCATTGGGCGTAATCTTATGAACAAGATTGGATCATTCATCGCCTCAAAGTGGAAGTTCATCAGCACACATCTAAACTATAAAGTATATATCATGAAAAAAAAATTATCAAATAAGCTAGAAATATTTCTACCACCTAAACTAAATTCACATGGACAAATCATTACTTTGGAATTTTTCATTTGTGTAGATTTGTGGTTGTCACACAAACATTGCTCACCTCCAATTTTAAGCATGTGTTTCATTTAGCTAATTGATATTCATTGTGATTTGGGGCTTTAGGGGGGAAGGACATAGGAGTTAGAATAAGTAGAAAGTTATGGTTCAATATTTCAACTTACAAAATATCAACCAACGTTATCATTTAAAAATTAACATAGTTTTGTTTTTGTTAAGGTGTCTGGTAGCCAAAACTTCCACTCTTAAAGTGAATAAATGATATGTATGGAATTTAAACCTCAGTTTTGCATATGTAATGCAATGTTCCTATCACCTGAACCAAGTTCAAGAATAAAATTAACATAGTTTTAATGACTGAGAAAATAATTAGAAAACAGTTAATGCCTATAATGAATTGTTTTTGTCTTTGTGAATCACTTGAGAAGGTAAGGCTTCACAAATCGACTACTTTTGTAGGCAAATTGTGAGAATCAGAGTGTTAGGGCGTATTGAGGTTGAGATTGAAGTCATTGAAATTGAATAGCGAATACCCTTTCGAAATGAAAAACAAAAACCATTGGAACAATGAAGCTAAATATCTAAACTATCACTATCTTTTCAATTTAGTCTCTAAATTGAAAACAAAGAGGATAATGAAGGTCACACATAGGATTAGTTTTCTGCATGATATTCTTTTTCTTTTTTCTCCAAAGCACAGTGTCCATTTTTAAACAAAGATCATAATGAAGGTTACACACAGGATTAGTTTTCTGCTCATCACAAATCACAATTTACAAAAAATCTTTGAAGCAGAGGTGCATATGTTTTGAAAGAAATGTTAGTCTGGTAATGAATAACCTTCTTCGAGACACAGTGTTTTGCTATCCTGCATTAGGCGTTGAAGTAAAGTTGGGTTACTCGTTACAATACCGTCAACATGCTCAAACAATAGCCTTTCCATGGATTCTGCATCATCAACAGTCCAAGCAAACACCTTTTTTCTCCTACTATGTAAAACTTTCATAAGCTTTTCGTCAATCAATGGATGGTAGACACCAACAACCTCGGCACCTTTCATCCTCAACAATTGTGATCTAGCCCCTGTAGAAGGTTCCATCATGACTATATAGCCAACCTGTATAATCCCAAATTAAATTGTGTGGATGTTGAAGTTGACAAGAAAAACAACGTAAAAGTAAAAGCAACACATCTACAATAAAATTTCAGCTAGTACCACGTAATGAAGCAAATGACTTCTTTGTATTAATCAATACAAAAGCAAAAACTATTCAGGCATAACAAATGTAAAGGCTTTATAGTTTATTCAGTTCTTAACCCTTGCCCATCCCCCAAACAAGGGTAACTTTAACATTACTAACTTGCTTTGAAAATCGAGCTCTCCCGTTAAAAGGTTAAGTCTTTCATTTGTACTGGAATACTTATTTATTAATAGGATTACTACCCAAAAGTTCTATACAGTTTTTTGTTCTTATGTTCCCCTGTCAATCAATTGTTTAGAATATAAGGCATATTCCTTTTCCCTTGCCATTTTAGATTGAAAAAAGCCTAAAGCAAAACATAATAAAATAGGAAAAAACATGACACAAGACAACAGAAGATTTTTGAAGGTAAAACATTCTATAGTCATAAAAACATAAATTTTTTGCAAATAGAGCTGAATGAACTGCTTCTTACTGCAATTTCTGATGAGAGCTTAATGACATCCCTTACTAGATTGTCACTTTTAGCCCATACGAGGCAATTTCTGCAACCTGTCTGCTCCACCTGAAAGAGATTGTATTGACACTTGGGAATTACATGGCTGCAAAAATAGAAATGTTTTAAGGAAAATATCTTTTACGATGTTATCATAAGCTCTTAGAATTGGGGTTGGACCTAAATCAAACTCTACAAAATCGGCTTGTAAGGTGAAGACTACTACCACCTCTTATTACCACATTTTCAGGCCTTAACATAATCTTGTGAGGCACCTTGCAGAAGAAGTTCTACCATCAGGCATTAACGAAAACTAAAAAAGTATGCTTGCTAGTGTGATGTTAAATGAACAAGAGACGCTACATTGGCAGAGCTACAAGTGCTGCAGAGTAGACAAGGGTTCTCACATTTATAGCAAAAAGTTGAAGTGAGATAGTTTTGAATTTGATTTGGATAAATTTTCTATTACTATTAATTAGTGTTTCAACTAATAGTTTCACACATAAGTTGAAATAGCTTTTGCAATTCATTTTTTTTCTTCTTCAAAATCTCATATTTAACATCCCCATAAGAGAGAATGTTTATAGAAAAAGTATGAATGCAAAGCAGAGCTAACTTCTAAATGAACGAGAGGTTGTATCGAAATGTAACATACAATGGGGAAGGGACAGAACTATTATACTTACAATAGAGAGAACATCTTTAGCGAGCCCTTTCTCATAAAACGGGGGTCCAACTTTAACATCTAGAATTATCTGTCGTACAGAACTTGCAGCAACCTAGAAAAGTACAGTTTCACTACAGTTAAAAAAAATGATAAAAATATTGAAAAGACAAGTAAAAATGTATAAGGAAAACATTGTCAACAATGACATAATATATGAAATGGAATAACATTTACTGAGTCCAACTATACCTTCAGAGCATCTTGAATTGTGGGTACACTTTGATCATTAATCTTTTCAGTAGATTGGTGTGAAGCACTAAGCTCTCTTATCTACAGAAGACAAAAAAATGAAAGGAAATGATTTTAAAATGTATGTATCAGGTATTTTAGAAAAAATGATGGCATATATTATTAGTGTTTGGTCAAATAAAAATATGAAGATTGGCAAAAAGAATCCCACAAAGTATGAAGATTGGCAAAAACAAGCCCCATGAACATGATGCATGAGGTATTAGCACTAAAAGCGTGAAGATGAAAAAGAAATGACCTGTTTAGAGGTGATGTAACCAACTCTAGAAGTAGTGTTTCCAGACAACCGCTGCAAATCCCTGCCTGCATCATATCAGAATTAATAATCCCAAACCCGAAAGTGCGACTATATATAAATAACACAAAGGCATTAAGTGAGGCATTTATTTAGACATTGATTGAATAGTGATTAAACTCGTACGTACGTACGTACGTACCTGTCATGGAGAGCGAACAAAACACCATCTGAAGAACGAGAGACATCAATCTCAATACAGTCGACTCGAGATTGAAGAGCAGAGACATACGCAGCGATCTACCAACGAAAGAACGAACACACATTTCAATTTGAGATAGAATTAGAATTTGAAAAAGAAAGAAAGAAAGAATAGAAGTAGACGTACAGTGTTGGGGGGGAATGCAGCATTGGAAGAATGACCGCCGTGAGCACAAACAAGAGGAGGATTGTGAACCCAAGCACATCGGCGGAGTTGAATCTCATGAAACCGACGGAGACGAAAATGGAAATAGATTGGAGGCAATATAGCTACTAAGATTAGACACACAATCATCATCTTCCGCGAACAACAACAACATAATAATAATCTTCTACAAATTGATTTAGATTTAGATTTAGATCTTGAGGATCTTGATGATTTATACAACAACATTGTCGATTCTTCAATATTATATTGTGCTTGATACCAGAAAGAAACCCCCAATTCAATTCACACTGTCACGTTGTTGGTTGGGGGAAAAGATCAATCAAGCACCACTCCAAATAACTACTCTCATATTTTCATACTTGTTTCTTTCTTTCTTAATAAAGATAAAGGAAAATGTTAAAATGTGCCCTAAGAGTACATGTTAAGGATTTAAATGAGGAAACTTTATTTTGAAAATTGTACATTGAAATTCTCAAAAGTTAAAATATTGACTTTTACTTTAAAAATTTACTACTTTTAGCATATTAAAATGTGCCTTTAGGGCACCTTAACTAGTGTCTAAGACCCTTTATTAAAATACAAAATATTTCAGGTTTATAAAACTATACTCTCTTCTTTGTCAAAAAAAAACTATACTCTCTTCGTTCATAATTATATTTGCTATTACAAATCTAAGGAAATGTTCCTTGTTGAGTATATATATATATATATATATTTGCCAAGCTCTTATGTGTTTGATAGTACTTTGCCGAAATTATAATTATAATAATGAAATGGTATGACCATGAGATGATTTCAATTAAGCAAACACAAAATAACCATTATATTTACGATCGTCCAAGATTTTGAATGCATGTACAAAATATGAAGTTGGTCACTAGCTAGTTATTTTTGTAAGTAACAACTCACATAGAAAACTAGAATTAAATGAAAACAATTCATTACTAAAATTAATTTAACAGTGATTATTTCTCCAAAAGAATGCACTCCATCACAAAGCCTTTTAAAAATATCTTTGGAATCTATATAAAATAAAATCTACACAATTACCCTTGAAAATAATAACATCTTCACTTAAATTAAAAATAGATTATTATGAAGTCAATATGAAAATAATAATATTACAACTCAATAATATGAGAAACCATGAAGAACTACCTTGGCAAAATTTCCTGGATTTAATTGCTCTATTAAAACTTAATACTCTATATATGCTCATAATCATATCTAGAGATAGCTTTAATATAGCAAATAATGATAAAATCACACATACATAAAACACTAATACACCCTTGTTTTCCAAAGATACTTGATTTTCCAGTACCCTCTCAACCTCATACCTGCATTATTTAAAAAATAATAATTTATCAAAATTAATAGCAATTATCATAATTATCCTACTATCAGATTTTTTTTTTCTTTCTAAGATACATAAATGATTCGATCTCTGCTGCTTAAAAATTCAACCTAACAAACTAACTTCTAACATTTCTCTATAAAATAATAGTATATGTTTCAAATATTTCAAATATCTCTAAGAGAAACATTAATTGTTTCAATGACTTCTGAATTTTGATGTCATTTTTCTATTATTGAACAGAGGGCAAGCTTTAGCGTAACGGTAAGGTTGTTGCCATGTAACTTGGAGGTGAAGTCACAAGCTCAAATCATGGAAACAACCCTATCCATTTGTGAGAGTAAGACGCCAGCATGCAACTGATGCCCCCCTCTTTTTCGTTCTATTATTGAACTAAGGACGTCAAGTTTGTAGAGGATGAAATTGATGACACTTATCTTATAAGAATCAAATAGATGTCAACCTAATCATTCAAGGACAAAATAGCAGTGTTCACTTCTCTTTATTAAATGAACAATACATATATGTTAGTTATCATCAATAATGTTATCCGAACAAGACTGGAGATCAAACTGATAAGACTTCTAGGTCATGGTTCAAGTATTGTTGAATTAGATTACTAATAAAAATAAATAAAAACTATTAAAAAAATGTTTTATATAAAAAGCAGAAAAACAAACAAACCAGTTGAATCAACTATGAGTCTATGATCGAACTGCGATTCAACCTAGTTAGTTTGGTTGGGTTCTAAAGGACTACAATCGAACAATGGTTAAACCAACCGGCAGATTGGCCGATCTGGTTCTGACAACAACATTGGTTATTAAGCTGTAAAAGTCTTTTAGTCGGGTTATTAAATCAAAACTATCTCATTAAAAAATTGTAAATTCTCACCTCAAAACAGCATTGTCCCTTTGTATATGATCCAACTGCACAGAAAAATCGGACTTCCAAGAATCAAGATCACCAACATCTTTCATCTGCAATGAAAACCAAATATTTCTATAATCAATAAACAAATTATAAGCACATTGAAGTAATATAGCTTATATTACAAATATTGCCAATAAAAAATCAAGGAAGAAACTTAACATACTATGATATCTTGTCTATCAAGGAAACTCCTAATGTCTTCTTTGATCATCTGTAGAACTATATCTTTCTCTCCTATCTCTTTGCCGTACTCTTTGAAAATGTTCACATATCTAGAATTTAAGTCCTCCAAATATTGTTCCAAAACCGACAAATTCAAGTCGAGATACCGAACTTTCTCCATCAAAATCTTAAGAACAGTATCACCTGGCATCCTGCCAATTTGTTGCCGGGTTTCTTCGATCGGATCAGGAACATTTCTATCTACACTTTCATCGTTCGCGGAAGAAGTTTCTGAAGTAGTTCCAGAATTCATTTTCCAAACATCTTCATTATCATTGTCCTCAAACGAGTTACGATCGGATGATGCTATTGCTACCTTCTTTTCAGCATTATCTTGGGCATATATCAAATCCTCGAGCATTTTCTCGACGGCGTCAACACCATAAACTTCAACTATGCTCAACGTGCAATAAAATTCTGATCCATAGTGACTTTGAAGATTGAGTTTTAGATATCTAACCCATTTCGGTTCCTGAAGAACAAACCTTTGAGCCTGTTTCACGTTTGAGGCAGTAAAATTGCCAAGAAAGATCCAAACATCGGTTGGATAAACCAAACTACCATGCAATTCAAAATCTTTTAAGTTAGAAGAATAATGCTCAAAATTAGCTATTTCTATTGTATCTACCAAAGTTTCTTCCGAAAGTTCTATAACGACAAATTTCTCTTCCGAAGAACACGGATTCCGAAGATATTTGTCTTTGTTTCTGGTTAATATATTAGAAGCTCCTTTAGCTTCTTTGTTAGAAGCTAAAACTTTTGCACCTTTTGATGATGAAGCATAATTGTATTCATCACCACCTGGCTCTACTCTATGTATTACACTTCCGGATTGACTAGTACTCCAATTAATTTTGGAACTAATCGCCCTGCTCTTGAATTCATCGAGACCAACTGGCACGGCCGCAAACAAGCGATCAAGTTTTTGCACATCATTTTCATTTTTCACAGAATGTTCAGATCTCTCAACTTCATATTCCTTTCTTTTGTGTGAAATGTACTTTCCTTTATCACTGAGTTCAAAAGAGTCTATGTTTCCTTCGCCAAAAAGCGAGTCACCGATAAAATCATCGGTATTTGAACCACCAGAGCTTAAAGTATCAGAAGGAATGTAATCAATCCCTTTAGACAAATATTCATCATCTGATTTGGAGATTCTACGTTGTCCGTGCTCATTTTCTTTCCAGTTTGATTCCGCAACTGAAACTTCTCCCGAAACATCTACATGTTAAAGAATATGCCGACTAAATAAGAAACGGTTTAACTTGTATGCACTGACAATATTAAAAAAAATTACTACACTACATCCAATCACATCTCCCCACATAGATAATTGCAGACATATTTTAGGAACTAACATAACAAAGTGAGAGAACGTTTTAACACTGAGAGAACTAAATTAAATAAGAATTTTATTATCTTTTTCGGACTACAAAAACAGTAAAAACTAATAAAGCAAAAACAGTAAGACTTCTAGCTTTTTACCTTTCACTACATGTGAGTTTTTTCTCACAGTGGCAGTGTGCAGCGAGGCTGAAGCTTGAATTTCTAGCTTCGTAAAATTGCGGTGTAAATTACACTGGGACGCGAGGATCACAAATTGAACGCGAAACCAAACAAGTGCTACATAATTGAAGTGAAATGTGCAAATCAGACCAAATATTTTTATTTTTTGAAATCATTGTTCTATGGTTAAAATCTTCAACTTCTTTTAAATTCTTTCTTTGTTGCAATCATTATTTTCCAAATGTTACTCAAATATTTTGCAGTAACACACAAATCTGAACCAAAGGATGTCTAGCGTTTGAGCCCTGCTAACATATTCCCTCTCCCCCGAACAAATTACAATAACTATTAACACTTTTTCTATAAAAAAAAATTCAAGACAAGAAATCAATGTAAGATCTATTCTAGAAAAAATCAAACAGGACAACTAATGCAAAAACTTGCATTTCAATCACAAAAAATGTGTGACCATCTACCAATGAGTTGAAAGAGTTAAAGGAATAGGATTCAAACTCTGATTAACGTGAAAATACTAACATAAACAACTAGGATAAACTAACATTACCAATCCCAAAAAAATTCATAATACTTCGATATCTTTAATAAAAAAGGTGATTAGAAAACAAAAGATACCTCCATATCCATTGCCACAAGTTATCCATAAGCTGAAAAGGAAGACCAATCCCCACAAAACAAAGACCAAAGACAGAGAAGCTTTATAAAGACAGTTTCTCCCACTTGCAGCCTTCTCTAAAGCTCTTTTTTGTTGAAGAGCTTTACGCGATCGCTGCATTGTTCATCAATCCAATTCAGTTCAACTTATCTGCAAAAAGGTAAAACATTTTTTCCCTCAATTCAAAGCTTCATAAAATGTAGTAAAAGGTTTTCAAATTTTCAATCAACTTTTGAGTTGATCAAAGTGTCACAGATATAACAAAGGCTCTAAAATCCATGTAAGGTCACAAATGCAAGGACATATGTGTATATAAATAAATAAGATACAAAAAATATTAAAATATAAGCGAGTCTCAATTACCTCGATGAATTAGTCTCTAAAGAGAGGATACCTCGGTTTACCTTGATGGAATATATGTAGTAAAATACATATATTCCATTTCCACCAATGAAAGAGAAAATTTTCAATTATAAGAAAATCTTCAAGGGACAAAAATATCACAAATCTTAATAGTAAAGTAAAAGAATAACCTTTATAGGAAATGGAGCAAAGTGTCACCAAGAAAGATAATGACAAAACTTCAACCCAAAAATTCAATCTCATCAACAAAAATAAGATCCCAAACAATAAAAAATGACCCAAATTCAAATTGAAGCAAAACAAAATGCAAAATTTTAACTTTACCAAAAACAAAACAATAAGCATGCAAAAATGCAATACAATGCTGAAAAGTGAAAAGGGTCATCAAAAGGATACATATAAATACCAGAAAAAGACATGAAATCTAAAAGGGTATTAAGAAAAAGCTAGAACTCAATCAGAAACATAAGAAATTCAGATGTTGGATCTAGATCATACATATATAGTAGAGTTCAAAGGAAGCATTGAATAGTGACCTTTGGGGATTGAAGAAGAATGAATGTGTTGATTCTGATTGAGAGATGAGTGAAAACACAACGCGTGAAAACAGCAATCCAGGTTGTCTTGTCCACTGTCAACTTCTTCAGTTCTTCTTTTAAATTCAAAAAATGAAGTCTTTATTTTTTCTTCATGTCTTTGTTGTTTTATAGGACAACGGAAAACGTTACTGTTGCTGAAACTAAAGTGAGATCAATAGTAAATAAATATTTATTATTCTTTACATTCTTTATAAAAAATATTAAAATAAATAAATACATATAGTATTTATTAACTTTTGCTTTTTAATTTAATTAATTAGCTAATACTAAAATTTCTGTAAATGGTAGTTTGTTACATTTTTCTTTTTTCTTAATATTTTATACTTTACATTGGAATTATTTATTAAAGAGCAATGTTACATTGGTCTGAGTGAAACTAGACTCAGATACTTAAAATAAGATTTCAAGCTTAAATTTTTTGGATGAAAAATATGATTGATAAAGGGGAAACTTCAATAGAATGACTTTGTAAAGAGTTAATTACGATGTATTTTCATTCATATACCTCTATTTATTTTTATTGTATATATTTACTAGAGTTATCATGATATAGTTATTAAAAACTTATCGTCATTAACGATAATTAATTTAAATTTATATTGTATTCGTTTATATTGTGATAAGATTATAAAATGTGATTAAATATGCGTAAAACTTAATAGTTCTTAAACTTTATTCTCATAAAAAAAAAGTTCTTAAACTTTATCATTAATATATGGAAAAAATTAAAAAAAAAAATCAATTTTTATAATCTAATTTTGATTAGTAGACTTCTTTTCAAGGATAGGAAAATATTTTTATAAATTATTTGGAAACTTTTTTTCCTTTAGTATATTTATTCCTACTTTACCTTATCTAGTAACTATTTTTAAATTTATTTTTCAACATTTATTTTTATTAGATTTTTACCATACCTTAAACACCACCACCACAGCCTCAAGTTGACCAAAACAAATGCTACAAGGATATGAAAAATTAGTGAATATTCTTTTTTTGACAAAGTGAATTTTTTTTAAAAAAAGAAGAAGAATTAGGGACATTTTATTTTGCCTATAAAAAAAAGGGACATTTTATTTTTCCATAAAAAGGGACCTTTTATTTTATCCTAACATTGACTGTTTGAAACAATTTAAATTTGGAGAAAAAAGTGAATCACATTTATATCAAATTATTAATCTCCATGTTTATATCGAATTATTAATCTCCACATTTACGTACAGAGATTACATTTGATTTACCAAGCTAATATAAATTAATAAATATTAAAATCAGTGATGTTTTTATAAAATTCATATTCTGAACGATCTTGTTTGGAACTAATAATAAAACAATATAGTACTCCTCTTCAGAAAAATTAAACTTTTAAGTAGATTTAAATAAGTGATCTTCCAATTCCAAATCTATCATGTTTCCACCATAAGTACTAATTGGATTGCTTGAAGATTGTATTGAAAGAAGAAAAAACAAAGAGAGCTTCTTTTACTCATGACTCTTTTCTTTTTTTATCATTAAAATAAAATTTCCTATTCGAATAGATAAATATATTTGTTCCTACTCAAGAATATTACAATTTATTTTATCACAAATATAAAACCAAGATAGTATTACAACCTTATAACTTTTTAGAAATTTTTCAGTTAAAGATCATAACTAAACAAATTACACGTTCCTAATACTGCAGTATTAACCTCAAAACAAATATGTTGGCAAGATATAGAAATTAACAGCAATTATGATGTGATATCATATACAAGAAGCCATTGCGTAGCTTCGTAAATTCAATCCCAGCACACATAATACATACATACACATACATAATACATACATGTTTTCATACCCGAGGATTTTTTTTTATGATATTACAAACATTATTGCAATTTCACACTACTTCAAATCAAGTAATTTGTCAAATCCTTCCTTCATCTCATACTCATCACAGGCCTCAGAGTTATGGTCGAAGCTGGCAGAGATGGTCGTGCTATGGGAACACGTTTCACAACTGAAAATGCTTCATTGAGACGCGCAACACGACCCATGAGCTGAGATACCTTCTGCAAAATTTATTATATAAGTGAACCTCTGAAACTTAACAATGTTGTGAGGTTTCTCAAAGAATGCAGCATACTAATATTATCAACAAAAACAGTCTTCCATAGCTGAACAAGTCTCAAAAAGACACTAAAATATATGCTGGTTGAATGATCATCAGGCAATAAAATCAAGGAAAAAAACTTATCTATTCCAGAACAGAACAAATTTAGATGCAGAAAAACAGTGGAATGAGCACCCTACTGTCCACAGAGCAAATACCAAATAGTTTACTTTCTCCTAAACAATTCTAAAATGAATTCCAAGGTAACTTCTCACTCACTCCACCATACTACTCAAATAACCAACCCCTAGATCAAATAATCAACTGCTGCCCGTCTCTGTCTCTCTCGGCCCCATTATCATTTATCTTTTGTTCCTTGTTCTTCCTCACATATACTCTTCACACTGGACCTGGGTTGCAGACTTGCAAGTGGGTCATTAAAGCCCATGTCCTCATTTGGGATAGGTATTTCAGATGCTGTCCTCCACTAAAAGATCACGGACAGTTAGGCAAGGGCAATCGTATGAAGTTATAGATCTAAATAGTGAAAAATGGCACCTACAGCACCTATGGTACATGGCTTACTCTCAGCTTTGTCATTCTACTGTAGGGTGGGTGTATTGCAATATGCAACTGGCAGCAGATCTGAAATTAACCATAGTGTACATAAGGTGTGCCAAATATAGCATGACCACTAAACGAACATTGGAAAATTGTCAAACAACATTCTGCAGCATCTTAAAGGCTCCAATGATTATGGCCTTCTTTTACAGCCAGACCAGGTACCACGTTTTACAGTGTATTTTGTAATGGAAATTGCGCATCAGACCCTGATGACAGATTGAGAGGTGCTCTACTTCAGGGCCTAGCATATACTTAGAATCTAATTTTCATGGTAGTCTAGAAAGAAGCAACAAGTTGCTCATTCAAGTCTTGAAACTGAGTATCAGAGACTAGCCATTAAAACAAGTGAAATAATTTGGATTCAGTCTCTTCTTACTGAAGTTTTCGGTCCCATGCTGTTACCAGCACATGAGTAGACGTCAGATATTATTATATTAGGTGACACATTGTTCACATTTTGCTCTGTTTCTGTAGCTAAATTAGTTTCGTTATGCAATTCTAAAATATGTCTTTTTATCATATAATATCCATCTATGATACATAGATAACGGTAAAGGTACAAGTAGGAGATAACTTAAGCAATCATTCCATAAGGTATTCTTTAAAGCTGAACCCAAATGAGCAAAAAAAGCTTACACACATGTCATCATAAACTTATATTTAAAGTTTACCACGAGATGATAAACTCCTGAACATATTAATTGATATGCAAAGGGTTATGTAAGTTATGTAACACAACACTTCAAATTGAAAGTGTGTTAGTGTCAGGTGTCCGATAAAAAGATTCATATAATTACACACAATCACTTGTCCTTTTTCGGTGTCAGTGTTAGTGTTAGAGTCGTGTCTGTGTCTGTGTCTATATAGTACTACAGTATAAGCAATGAAAAGTAAACGAGAAGAAAGAGAGTGACCTTATCATCAAGAGCAAGGTTGAGCTTCAAAGTTTGAGTCTTGCGCTTCATTTTGTAAAGCCTTCTTCCCAAAATAATAAGGCCTAAAAATGCAGCAGCAGCAGCAGCAGCAGCAGCAGCAGATAAAGGAAGAGGAATAATAGCAAAAGGAGTCACCCAATGTTTCAACACTTCAAAAGGAACCTTCCACCATACCACTCTATTCATATCATCTTTCACCTCTTTCTCTTCCACCACTTCCTCCACCTTCGAATCAAAACCAACTTCATCAACCTCTTTAGCAGCACCTATCAAAGCAGCGTCAGTGTCGGAATCAGAATCATTCCAACGGAGATTATTTGAAGAAGACAGAATTGGATTAGGGAAAATTTGATTTGCAACGTAGGTATCATCGAAATTTCGATCAATTTCGGAATTGGAACTGTAACTACTAGAAATGGAATTGGGAATAGGAGGAGGATTGAGAGAGAAATGATCGGATCTGATAATTGAAGAAGAATTGGAATTCAACTCATCGATAACAGAAACGATTGGTTGTTCATCGTTGTGAATGAATTCCCATTCACCACCTTCAATTTCACCTTTTTGATCCATGGTCGCCAAGTAAAAAAGGAGAGAGATTGATCAGAGTGAAGAAAGAAACATTCGGAATCAATTTAGGGATTTAGAAACCCTAGTCGTCAGTTAATAAGGAAAGTAAAGAATGATGCCCTTAAACTAAGGACACTTGCTATCCATTCAAGTCAAGTAAGTTAAGTTAAGTTAAGATGGTGTCTGTCTGTCTACCAAGACCATATTTAATGTTATGTTGTGTGTATGTGTTAGTTAGATTAGATAGATAGATAGATACGCAAATTCTATTCTAAAGTGATTTATCTTATGGTTAAAAAAAGTGATTTTGTAATAAAAAAATGTTAAACACTAGAATTTGAACTTTAAAACTTTCTCTACTCAATTCATATCCCAATTCTTATCACTTGATTTATTTTATCGAAAACTCATTTATTTTAATCTCATAAAACATAAATTTTTTACAAGTCAATTTATTTTATGGTTAAATAAAGTGATTTAATGAAGTAAAAATAATTGTAAAATAAAAGGATTAGACTGTCTAAACAAATTAAAGGACTATATTGAGACTCTTAACTTAAAAGCATCTTTACACAAAATTTAATTTGTTTTTATAAAACAAGAATTTTAATTTTGTTTACTGATTTATCCGCCAACATAATTTAAATTTAAAATATGGATATATTTCTAAATAAATAAATATTGCTAAATTATAGAGCATGAAAATACGCATTAATGAGAAATGAAAATCATACAATAGTTTTCCAACAACTACCAATCAAGATAAAATAAAAAAGATATTTTTTAATAAAGAAAATAACAATAATCATTAAAAACTTATATAGAGTTAGTTTTGAACATGTACACCGTTTTTGTTTTTTTGTAAGAAAGTTAATACTAACAATCATTTAATTATTAGTATTGAACCGATCATAGGAAAATGTTAAGTAGTACCCCCGACACTGTTTAAGTCTTCAAAATAGTAAGTTTTTATGGAAATGTGTAAACTTTAAATAGTATGTTTAAAGAGTGCTCCGGGACACTGTTTAGCATGACCCTTCTTTATATACATACATTTTCCAATAAATTTTATTTCCGGTGATAACAAATATCAAAATTATCTGTCCATAATTCCGATCTCGGTCGCTATAATTTGTGTGAGTTTATATTTTCTAATGGCTTTAATTTTGTGTACACACAACAACAAAAACACAGTACATACGTTTTTGCGAAAAATAAAACAGTAAAAAGGCTAAACGCAATGTTTAGGTCATTGAATTGAAGATTGAAACTCCCCATTCAAACCTAACAGCACTCTCAGTCTCACCCAAGCTAATTTTTGTTTCTGTGAAATCGGTTCGTTACTTAACTAACCCACTCAAATATATATATTTAACTAACGATACTCTTCGTTTTATTTGGTGGTTTTTGTGTTTCATTATGATTTCATAATTCATTTTACTATTATTCTTTTTCAGGGTATTGTTTCATAATCTGCATGCACTTTTGATTTCAAGTTTGTGTCTGATTGTGATTTTCATTTTGCTCAACAATTTGTGGGATTTTTGTTCTTAACATACAGTTTCAAAAAGTGTTTTTTTTGTTGTTGAAGAGTTTGTTGATGCCTTAGAATTGTATTTGAAATGGGTTTTTGCTACTCTTAGTATAGAAGATTTATGGTAAAGATGACCCTTTTCTTAGAATGTAACCGACTAAGAGCATCTTTCGATTGTCATGTAAGTCTAGCTCAGTTGGTAGCTATGAGAGATATTATTTGCAAGGGCCGGGGTTCGAACCCCAAATTCTCCACATTTTAATTTGTCTTAGTCTAGTCACTAGCTTACTTGACAAAAAAAGAAAGAACGTGTTTTGATTAAATTACTTGACCTTATCTACTAGTATAAAAACTTTTGAGACTGTTTGAGCAAGCTCATAGAAACAACTTATGACACATTTATCTGCTGTTTTCAACTTATTTCCATTAACTCTTCATGTCAGATTATGAAAACAGCTTATATGAAAATATTCGGACTTTATTTTCCCTTTTGTTGTAGAAATAACTTATACATAAGCACTTATGCTATAAGTGCTTTGTTAAGTTGTTTATACAAACAAGGTCTAAATTCAATTGTATTGTCATTTTCGTAATGTAATTTTTACGAAGAATTAGGGGTTTTAATCTTCTCAAATATCAGTATGGTCAATTGGTCATTAAGTTTCTATTTGCCTACATAAAAGCTTATTCTTTTATTAAAAGCAATGTTATGAATTTCATTTTCATATCAATCTGTTATTTCTGGACAGGATATTCAACATGGAATCCCGACTAGTTGATGGAAGTGACCAGACGGAAGTTTCTGGGGATGCTGATTTGGGTATGTATGAAGTTCAGATGAATCGAGAAACATATGAAGATTTGCAACTTTCAAATCATTATGAACTTCTCAATGATTAAAGTTAATCTTTTAAGTTTGAATTCCTGAATTCTACGTTGTCTTTGTCTCTACATGATATAACATTTGATACAGAATGTTTCAAGCTTAGTAAACCTGATAACTTGGAGGGGGGAGGGGTTGCTGTGAAGTAAGACCTGAATAAGATTAATGCTTGTGTGTTCGTGTGCATATACTTACTTCATAAGGAGGAATGCCCTTTAGAGCCTCTTATTATTATAGAGTTATTGATTTCTTTGCTTATCTGCTGCTGAACAACAAAATTATTTGAATTTAAATTCTTTTTCCATATTTCATTTATCACATACATGAAACATTGTGATGTGTTCAAAAGATATGTTATTTTGTGACAGTGGAACCAAATGAAGGGTGTAGATTGGTAGAGAGTTATTCTGGGAGAGAATTGGGTATCTCTCATCATGACCATGCTATCCAAGAACCATATGAAAGCATGGAATTTGTATCTGAAGATGCTGCTAAGATATTTTATGATGAATACGCCCGACATGTTGGATTTGTCATGCGTGTGATGTCTTGTCGACGGTCAGAAAGAGATGGTAGGATTCTTGCCCGCAGGCTTGGTTGTAATAAGGAAGGCCATTGTGTCAGCATACGAGGGAAACTTGGGCCAGCTCGGAAACCAAGGGCCAGCTCAAGGGAAGGTTGTAAGGCAATGATTCATATCAAGTATGATAAATCTGGAAAATGGGTGATAACAAAGTTTGTGAAGGATCATAATCATCCACTAGTAGTCTCTCCACGTGAAGCACGGCAAACAATGGTATGTCTTATTTCTTATTTAACTTTATACTCCACCTTTGGCAAACTTACTATTATTGTTGTTATTTTCATTTCTATACATTGTTGTTGATGAAACATTATAATTTGCCCTGGTAAAAAAGAAGCTACTATTACATATGCTGCTGTGCTAGTGCACTATTTTTAGCGACTTCTTGTTGTCTTTCGAGGCATAAACGCAATTGGGATAGTGGCTGTATTTGGAATATAAAGAACATTGATTTATTTTTTATTGCGTTATATAGCATCCGTGTTTTAACTCCTCTTAGTGTGAAAATGATTTGGTTGTTATCTTTACCGTTATATTATATAGCATCTCATGTTTCTTAAAACAAAATGATGCTTTTACTAACATTTCCTTCATTGCTTTCTGTTGTGTTTCTGTTTTAGGATGAGAAGGATAAGAAAATTCAGGACCTAACAGCAGAACTTCGGATTAAGAAACGGTTGTGTGTAACTTATCAAGAACAGTTAACTTCTTTTATGAAAATTGTTGAAGAGCACAGTGACAAGCTGTCTGCAAGAATTCATCACATACTTGATAACCTTAAAGAATATGAATCAATAGAAGAGCTTTTGCACCAGACGTAGCCGGCATTATGTGTGAGTATTTATACGTCATTATTCAATAGATTGATAACTTATTTTCTTATCAATGGGCGAGATATTTTACATCACCATATAAAATGAGAGGTCTCTTTGGAAGAGCCAACACCATAACCGGTCTTACTTGGTTTCAAATATAATTTGGGAAGTAGATTTACATTTCATAATACTGTGTGATGTTTTCGTAATTCGCTCTAGCTTCTATTCCTTTGGTTATTATTATCGTGACTTGAGATGTGTTATGCATAATGCAGGGTGTGGTGTGATCACTAACGTGTACCAGAATGTTACATCATGTTCGAAGCATGTGTCCTATAACCTTCATGTATCGAAAAATAAGTTGATTCAGTGATGACTACTTGTTACTGCTAGCCTTGTGAGACACAGTTGGATAACTTGTCACATGGCGCAAATGGTTGTGTGCAAGTGTTGAGATGTAATCTTGTACCCGTAATCTTTGTAAAACTATGACATGCTTAGGTTGAAAACTACTGTCACATAATATTAATGTTTTTAGAATGAATGTGCTGAAATGCTTTACTATATGTTACAAGCTACTGTCTCATCTCAAGTGTATGCGATTAATCCAATCCAACCTATGTGATATTTATTGGTTTTGTTTGGTTTGACTTTGTAGTTTTTTTTTAAAAGGAGTTTGAAATTATTATTTAATATATACATATGTACGTATCTATTATATTTTTACTAAATGTATATTTCTTTAATGTTAAGATAAGAATTTTAAATGTTTTAAAAAAATCAAAACTACATTTAAATTTAAATCGTCTGATTTTAATCAAACGTCGTTGATGTAGTGATAACACATTTTAGTTCTTGATTAACTTTGTTTGAAATAATCAATGTTAATTTGTTAATGCTTGTTGTATGTGAGAATTTAACTGAAGTGAAGACAGTAACCAAAAAAAAGAATTGAACTTGGGACTATCCTTAACACTCGGCTCTTGATTAAGTGATTCATAAGATATTAGTTTCGTTTTACCTCTATTGTCATATATAGTCCAAAATAATTTGTAGCATAGTATATAAAAATGATAAACAGAAACAGAAAGGAAAAAAAAAAACAAATTTCCTAGTCTATCTCTACATTTTCAACATCTATAGACATCATACTCGCAAACCAATTCAAAATAGACGACGGTTAATTCATGTTGAGAAGAACTAAATAGTAGTAAAAAATAAGTAGTAATTTTCAACGAAGAAGCCATGTATTTTCAATGCAAGGGGAAAAGTCTATATCAAACAAATAAATGAAATAACTCCAATTTCTCAAGCTGTAAATTTAAGAAGCAACATATAATCGGAACAAGTACAAAAAAAGTAACATAAATTAACATATAGGTTGCAGTTTAATCTCATGCTCAAGTGACATGTAAATCCTAGCATTAAGACCACGGTGATAACAAACTCTCAATCCATACTTCTGGGACACAATCACTTGCAATATAAGCATTCCATTTTATAAACTTAAAGGTATCATTCCTTGGATCATAAACAATCAACTTCTTATACCAAGACCCTTTGTATTCAATCAGCACTCGATCATCCTCAAAAATATATATTGCCTTGACCAATGTAGCATTTGTGAAGGGATCAAATTCAAACATCTTCGAAACAGTAAACAATTTAGTCCAAGACTCTTTATTTCCATATTCTTTCATAAGCCAAACATCATGACAAGAAATCATACACAAACAATCCCTCAATACACCTAAGGTCAATTCATTTACGTCTACCATTCCATAATCAGGCTGCAAAATCATTTGATAAGACTCGTTCCTCAAATCAAGAGAAACAATAAAACACGGGTTTTTCCTAGGCCAAACTTTAGAAGCCAGCCAGTTAATTGTGCCACTCACAAATTTTCCCGATAGCTCAACAGGGATACCGCCAAAAGGAAACTCATTAATGCTTATCCAAAAATTGGTACCCAGAGTATGAACCTTCACGTCAGTTTTGTCAACAAGATTACCACTACCATCACTTACACAGAAGTATAAAACAACCACCACCTTGTAATTATCAGTAATAGGATCATAGCCAAAGCCTGTCGTCATCCTACAGTGACTAATCAAATCAGGCTTTTGAAAAGGGGGCAATTCCTTGAATTTTCCAATAGAATGAAGCATTCATCATAATAGTTGGCAAAACAAAGGATGCCATTGCAAGAACCAGCAATATAATATGACTTGTTTGGAGTATGATTGTTAGGATGATACTCTAGCTGCATGGCGTTAGTGGACATGGTGGTGAAAACAGAGTGGAGTGGGTAAGACGCGAGAATGTACTTATGTGAGAGGTTGGAGTAGGTTGTGAATTGGAGGTGGCGCGTGGTTGACATTTGAAGATGCATTTTGGCGAAATCGGAATTAGAGATTAGAGAATTCCACGACTTGCAAACGCATCGAAGTTGAAGGAGTAACTTCACTGGGAGCCTACAAAGTATTTGTGGAATGAGGTCAAAAGGAAGAGTGGGAAGTGGTGGTGATTTTATGGTTAAAATCGAGAGCTGCTTGTTGATGGCATCTATTTCCTCACCTCGATCCTAAATTAAATGGAAATACATACAAATGTTAAACCTTATTTTGAAAACAAACACAACTAACAGCAATAATTTGGACAATACATTACCCTTTCATCCGAAACTTGACATGTCTTACAAATAGGAGTGGCAGTGGAATCACCGGAAAATCCAACTACATTATCAGCTCCTACTTCCTGAACAACATTCAAATTGGACTCCTTTAAAACTTGACGTGGCTCCTCCAACCTTTGCTTCTCTGAAGAAGTAGCACGTCTGTAGCCACGTCGACGTGCAGACGCGGTTGGCCTAACACGCTCTTCTTTGTCAGTAGTAAATTTTTGCACCATGCCTACACACTAGGTTAAGGAAAATCAGAAAAGGAAGCCGTCAATTCAGTTTGCATGATGTACCTGAACTGAGTTTACATTTTGTCTTAGTCTAAAAAAAGTTTAGATTTTATCTATGAAGCACAAATAAAGACCAGACATGACACAAACACCGACACGCTGGATAATAATTTGACCAAATTACATAATTCAATGTAATTCATATGTGTTGGTGTCATGTCAGACACCAATACACGTGTTCGAGCTTGGAAGAGTGAGCTTTATAGCATTTTTTTTTTTGCGTGAATGTAATCTGACTTTGCATATGCCTAGTTGAACTGATGTGCTGTAAGGAAGGCTACGTGTGCAACAACAAAAAACTTGCAGAAATATAAAAATACTACTATCCAATTCGAAATCAAACACAAACAGAAATAATTAATAACACAAATCACAAAAAGAAGAAAAAAAAGAAAGAATGGAAATGAGCAGTTACAGATTTTTTACCTTTTAAAGGGGAGAAAGCATGATCTACAAAAAATGGGGTGGAAGTGGAATGGTTGCAAAAATGAGAAAGGAAGGAAGAAGACGAATGTGACAAACAGAATTTGGGTTTCACGCAGAGAAGAACATTTTGAAATTTAAGGGTTAACGGTCCAAATTAGGGTTTGATTTTCTTTTCATTTTTTGGTTAAATAAGTTGTCTTTTTTTGTTGAATAAGTTTTTTTACCTTATTTTATAAATAATTAATTTTTTTCAAATAAATTGTTGATCATCGTCCACAACTCCACATCCACAAGTATTTGACCCTATCTAATAGTTCAGAGTTCGGGGTGAGTTTTGACATCAAGCGGTTTCAATCCCCTCTCAAATACAGTTGTGAGAGATCGAATTGCGGTTCTTTCTACTAAGTACATCGTCAATCACCACTGAATTAATTAATGTTTATTGATCAATGTAATTTTAATGTCTTTGGATTTTTTTGACTGATTTCAATATATTTTTAGACTGAGTTACCCATCCATACCTTCAAATTAGGTCAAATCTGATGCAATTAGATAGATTTTTATTATATTACTCAATTTATGTCTACCCTTATATGAAACCTTCTATTTTGTGGTTTCTTTGATTTTCACTATGTTGTTTTTTTATTTTTACAAAATTTTCACTGTGTTGTTTCTTTCTTTGGCGAAACACAATGATATTTTTGCTAAAATATTGAAAAACATTATTGATTTGTCTCAAAATAAAATTTATCTTAAATTTTGATAAAAAAAATGCAAAGAATATTTAGAAGCATAATAGCACCAAATTCAAATTGAATTGGATTTAGATTATCAAAATTATACACCCAATTTATATTTGTGTCAAAAAAGATAAAAAAAATCTTTAAAAAAAAAAAAAATCAACTTATTCATTATTACGGTAGTACAGTATATATTTGTAAATTTGAAACACGGTGACTTAATCAACTTATTTAGATTAAAGGCCCATTTACTAAATATATAAAACCCTAAAACAGTCGGTCGTTGAAATTTCAAACTTGATTAGGATTGATTTAGGAGCCACATTATTCATTCAAGTGTCAACAGTGAGTAAGTTCTTCCCTTTTCAATTCGTTTAATATATTCTGAATTTTCTTTTTCAATTATTATACATGTTCTTATTAATTATAACTAGATTTTGTTTCTTTATTATGATGAATAGGTTAATAAATTGAGAAGAATCAAAAATCAGAATTGAAAAGATTATTATGGAAGATTGGAGTAAAGAGGAAGAAAAAGCATTTGAAAATGCATTGGCAAATAATCCTGAAAATTGGGATGAAGTAGTTGCGAATATAACTGGAAAAAGTATAGAAGAGATAAAGCGTCATTATGTGAATTTGATTGATGATGTTAAACGCATTGAATCTGGTATTGTTCCTCTTCCTGCTTATAAATACGCTTCTCCTTCAAGATCATCATCATCCGTAGTTAATAAAGAACGCCGAAAGGGTACTCCTTGGTCAACAGATGAACACAAGTTAGTTAGTTAGTTTCTTTCTTTCTGTGCATAATATTATTATTAATCTCAGATGAACGCATATTAATCATATAGTATAATTATTGATTTGTTGAACAAATTAAACAAATGAATTCAGGTTATTTCTTGAAGGAGTGGAGAAGCATGGATGGGGTGACTGGAGAAGTATATCAAGGAACTGTGTGGTGACAAGAACACCTACACAAGTTGCAAGCCATGCTCAGAAATACAATCTTCGACAGGCTTCAACCGATAAGAAGAAAAAAAGAAAGCGATCCAGCATACATGATATCACCCGTGTCCAAAATAGACACATTTCAGCACCAACTCCTTCTTCTGCTGGAGCTGGACAATCACCTCTTCCATCCCCACCCACCTGCTAGTATATATAGTAGGATCCACCGTCCAACCTATCTGCAGTTGGCTTGGCTGGCACTCTAGTGAATCTATCTTTTTTTCTTAACTCGTACTTGGCTTATGGTCGTCTTGGACCAGATTATTAATTCTTAAGCAATTTAGATTGCTACCTTTTATTTTTAGACTGATGAAATTGTAGATAGTCATATAATTAAAGTGATTCGTTCGTTATATACAGGAAGTTTCCATGGTTTTAAATTTTCAAGATATCATTTCAGCAAATATCCAATTGCATGATCAATGTAGATATATGATTTGCTCTAATAATAATAATAATGTCATAAATAGATTAGGAAAGTTAGAGACATGCTGATGGAGAGACTAGCTAGAATAAGTAATTGTATCATATATTATTGACAGCAAAGGATATACTGATGGAGATATCAAGTCTTTGCAATCTTTGAAGAATGCTTCCATCATGGTGATCTATATATATGTTTTTAAAATAATAAATATGTTGTTTGATGTTTTAAGATAATCCTGGAACGATTTTTATAACGATCTTATAGATTTATTAGTGTCGTTGAAAGAATGTTTCAAAAATAAGGTGAAACTATATATTGGTCAATAGATTTCACCAATTTGAATTTTAGAGTGTTCATTTTATTCTAATATATATTCCTTCTAATTTTATTTCTATGAGGTTCAATTTTGTGCCATGAAATTGTGATTCTCTTTTTGTTGCTGTAGAACAAATGTCTAGAAAAAAATAAAAGAAAATTTGAGAAATAAGTATAGTTTTGTCTAGAAAAAAATATAATGAAAAAACATTTAATGCAATGGAAAATTATGATCTATTTGAAAAGTAGTACACCAACAACTCAAACTCACAACAATTAAAAATAACAGCAGTTTTTCAACCTGAAGATTCTGTTAACCATTAACCAACAATATAATGATCCAATGCATAAAATAAATAAATAAAAATAAACTCATGAATCTCTTGTTCAAGTGACATTAAGAACAAGGTGATATTAAACTCTCAATGTAGACTACTGGATTCATCCTCCGAGTTCCATTTACATACTCGGCCATCTCCAAAGTACCATTTCTATGATCATACAAACCCAACCTCAATTTCGAATTTCTTAATTGAAAATAATCCATAAGCATTTGATCATCCTCCGAAATATATAAAGTTTTTGAATAGGCATACTCACCCGAATCTCCAATGCAAGGAATATTATACAATTTAGTCCAAGACTCTTTATTTCCAAATTCCTTCATTATCCAAACGTCCAAAGACATATCAGCACTACTACTTTCAAAGATGCACAAAGAGTCCTTCAGCACCCCCAAGCTCCATCGATCCTTCTCCAAATTATTAGGATGTGAAAGCCTTTGATACGTCTCCTTCCGCAAATCAAGAGAAACAATAACACGTGAAGAGCTACTCGAGGCATCATGCGTCGACCAATTAATTGCGCCACTCACAAATACTCCAGGTCCAATATTTTTGCAAGGATATGGGAAGTCTTGTATCCTTCTCCAAGAATTGGTGCCCAAAGTTTGAACATTAACTTTCATTTTCGTCCATATAAGAATAAATGGAAATAACCTTATAATTATTAATGAAATGATCATATCCAAAGCCATAGAAGAAATAAGCTTGTATTTGAATATTATCCAAAGGAGGTGACAATATCTTGAATGCTCTAATGGAAGGGTTCCACAAAAGAGCAAAACCTCCATGCGTAGTGTAACAAAGGATACCGTCGCAAGAGCATACGCAGAAAGGATAATTGTCTCTATCTTTGAGACTCATAGGAAAAGGGATATGCGTTTGTGAGAGACAAGAGTTTGAAATATCATTAGAGAGAATTGTGGAATCAAAGAAACTAAGTCCAACTACTGAGGTGTACATAGTACTCCGCATGAGATGGTACCTAGTTGACAT
This sequence comes from Trifolium dubium, assembly GCA_951804385.1. Classification (NCBI taxonomy): domain Eukaryota; kingdom Viridiplantae; phylum Streptophyta; class Magnoliopsida; order Fabales; family Fabaceae; genus Trifolium; species Trifolium dubium. The sequence goes on along the minus strand of OX638076.1, from coordinate 31,177,948 downwards.
GCCAAGGTGTTTTCTCATGAATGTTGGATCTGAGATTAGTAAATTCCATGACTTACATACCAATCGGAGTTGAAGGAGGAATTTCACCGGCAACCTACACAAAATTTCAGCAACCAAATCCAACGGAAGAGTTTTGTTGGAGATAGTCAAATGTTGCCTCGTGGCGACGTCATCGTCGTCGTTGCTTGGTGCCATAAAACCCAACTTAACATAGCACCAGTAGTAGAGAAACAAACAAAATTGTTTAACTTCTTTGTAGCAATTCATAATGCCAAAGGTGGTGAGATGCTTCTTTGTTTTTTTTTTTGTTTTTTTGGTAAAACAAGCTAAGGTGAGATGCTTCTATGATCTACCTATGTTAACAATTTATAGTGCTGATGTTAGTCAAAGGTTTTTTTTAGTCAAAGGTTTTTTTTTTTTTTTGAAGCAGTCAAAGGTCAATTATTATCGTTATGTATTTTTTATAAAAATATTAATTATTATCAAATTATTGTGTATTATTGGAAAAATATTAATCTCTCAATTTTTTTTTAATTGTTACAATTGACTACAGCATATAAAAAAATGAACGCATAGAGTATAAAAAAGTGAAACAATATATGACTATAATTAATTTCAGTCAAAACTTATATTTATTGTTATTATTTTAATTTTATCAATATAATTTTGTTGACCGGTTGTTTGACCAATTGTTGCGAATATTTATTTATGTATCTAGACTATAATATAAACTAGATACATCAATTTTTTAATAAATTAATAAATTTAAAAAATGCATTTGTATCTTATAAATTCAAGGGAGTATTTATTGATTTGATCAATTTGACTTTAATAAAGAGGGACAAAAATAACATTGACTTTTAAAAAAGTGCATTTGTATCTTATAAATTCGAGGAAGTATTTTTATCCTCAGCACAACTTTTCAAAATCATCAAAATAACATTTTTTTCATCAAACATCATACAAGATAAAAAAAATTAATATCGTAAATGTTTGTCATGTGTTGTTCTGCCTTATACTGTCTTGTACTATATTGTCCAATACTTTTGTTTTGCAGATCAAACAGACCCAAAAAATAAAAATAATAAGTTACATATATAAACAACTTCTGAAAATGCTAAAATAAAACTTATAAAAAAAAAGTTGTATTTTATAAAATTCACTTAAAAATTTCTTTTTATTTTCACTGCCCGTTCTGACATCAAAGTTCCAAACTCCTCCCAAACATAGTTCAAGATGTCAAAACATGGTAGTGCAATCAACATTAGACTAACTACACAGTACTAGCATACAATAGAGAATACTAAAAAATTAATTTGTGCAAAGCATGCAATTTACAAAATTTTAAGCTACAATATAAAATAAAATAAAAAAAGGTTTGTTGACTGGATAAAGGAAAACAAAATTGTAAATAAAAAAATTTAAATGAAACATGTAATGATATTATATAAATAAGGTACTTTTAAGCTACATATATAAACAGCTTCTGAAATATAAACTTTACCCAATAACACAGCCTCTATAGTTCACTTTAACAAATCAAAATCCAAAACTTGAAACCAAAACATTGTACTATTTATGTACAATTTTTTAAAATACTATAAAGCTATCACAAATTCATAGCTAATTTCTGAAAACACACTAGAGTCAAACTAGAATGTGCAAAACAACTAGGCAAGGGTTACTTCTGAATGATGTATTATCCTAAGATTAGAATAATCTACTGTGCTTCTGTGAAGGGCAAAGAGGTCCAGAATATATGCCAATGTGCTGAAATGCAAAACTAATCCTTCTTGTTCCCAAACTTCTCTGCAATAATGGGACGAACATCATCCACATCAATCAGTTTCTCCAAAAAGGGAAGTAAAGAAACCAAAGCAGAATCAGACGGATCATCAAACCAACTCTCGATAGGAATTCCGTTGTTAACTTGTAACCTGAACACCTGACATGATCAAACGTCTGAAATTTGAGTATCGTTTACTAGATAAACAATAAATTGATAAATATTGGAAAGAAAACTAGTTATCTAAATGAGACATTTTCGAATAGTTATATTGCAAGTTACACGATGCTTCGATGTAATACCTGATATGACAACATATTTTGGATCATGAATGGAATAAATGAACTAGATGAAAGCCTAGTAGAACATGTGGATAAAGGAAATACCTGGGGAGAGTTGTCAACTATGGCTACTTTTGCTAGGTCAATTCCAAGAACTGTCAAATCTTTGATGTAGGTACCATCTTGATAGATGCACGAATCTCGGTATACTCGTTGAGAAAAAAGTTTTTTATCAGGATCAAGAACATCTAGCAACTTTTCAGCATAAATCTTTTTACTTGCTGTGAAAATGATGATCTTCTCAAACATCTTTGATACTCTCTCCAAAAACTCGTGGAGGAAGGGCCTTTTTCTCACATAGACGGTGTATTCCTTATCAAGTAAAACTTGAATTGTGAAGTCAGCACCACTGTCATATTTTGCCATTGTAGAGTGGATCAGTGTTTCTGTGAAAGCAAATCAATCAACAACGTTATACACTTGTGGAATAAGAAGGTTCAAGTGAAACAAACAAAGGCATCTATATGGGTAAAAATGCATCCGCAGACACAGATGAAATATAATTACCATCCAAATCAAGAACAAGGGTAATATCATTCCTTTTACTTGTCTCCTTGCTTACTAGAGCTGGCAACGAGTTAGATTTGTCTGATACCAAGAAGTTTTTTATGAATATCTCTGGATCAGTATAATCTGCTCTTTCAGAATCAAACTGAAAGGACCTGACATCAAGTTCTTCAGTATGTGGCTTGGCCTGATGACAAATGAGATTGAAACATGAAGAATCGAGCATCGGCTCCAAAAACTCTTCAAAAGATCCTACATATTGGTAATTAGCTGCTTCTGTGGTGTCCTCAAGGGTGGGAAAATCATATATCATATTTGTCCCAACAAAATCAAGATCAGGAAGGACACTATAGCTGAGACAGTCATCAAATAGATTGATCCCGTCACTGGAAAACCCATCAAGACATGCTTCATTCACATAGTAGTCTAACATATCAGATGTTTGGAAATTTGGAAAGGTCACTTGAGGAGGTGTAGTCATATGCTCGTTATTATCTGCAACGAGATCAAAGTCCATTGTTACAAACAGAAGTGCATAAAAGTGAATTAGTAATAGACAAACACCTACAGTACTTGGAGCCACCTATTAGAATTAAACTAATGTCTCCATCAAACATTTATAATGGCTAAGGTTCCAATATCAATTTGCCTCATAACTAGGTGACTAGAGTTCAAAGTTCTCAAGTACTGAATGTCTACAAGGAATGACTATTGAACTTAAAGATTATCATTATATATTAAAGACCAAAAGAAATAACCTAATTGTCTCTTATAAAATAATGTAACTTGTGTGTACCTTTAGTTGGTTCTTTAATTATGTTACTTCATTATCACAATAATTTAATTTTGCATTTGAATAAGTATCGTTTCAAAGTGGATACCTATTTCAAATAAATTACAATGGGCATCAGCAGGCCTATCAAAATAAGAGAACATTGCATCTGAACTTGCGGAAACAGAAACCGGAAAAGAATCCTGCCATAAAAAATCAGCATAGTGAGTAATGATAAGCAGAGAATACGTTGGCACTTCATTATTTTCTTTTTTAAGAATATACAAACAAAGTATAGCCAAATTATAATGCAATGAACTGATTTTCATTGAACGGAAAATTCCTAGATCACAAATCAAAGAAGTTAGGGGATAATATAATTGCCAATAAATCTTTGACTATAACAAGGAAAAAAAATAGAAATAACATCAATACTCCTAAACCATATTACAATACAAGGATGCAAGTGCAATAAATTTTTACTGCTTATGCAGTAATATTCCTAAATCACAGACATAATGCTTTGAGCAGATGCAGTAATTGATGGCAACATGATAAACACAAACTGCACGCAGAATCTAAGGTTACTTAAAAAACACAATCCAGAAAACTATATTAAGCTGACAACATGCAGATGAACACTTGCATATCAAAACTTGCACCAGATGGCTCATAAATTGAAGCCAAATGTTCAATTTAGGACCAATGGTGTCAACCATTAGCAATATTCATATTTCATACATCATACATTCATACTCCTGCCTCAAAAATAATGAGGACCGAATTGTTATTCAGATAGATCATTGTTTTGCATGCTTATATAAAATATAATGTACATAAACACAGCCAAATTTGTATCGATAAGATCCTTGAAAAGAAGGCGAGTCTTACTGTTTCTACTGGTGAATCTGCACAACCATTGAATAAGAGACGGTTCTGCCCCTCAGTTGTATCTATATCAGATGACATTTGGTGTTCTTCATTGTCACGCTCCTTTGAAGAGTCTTTATTTACAAAAAAACCTGCATCGAACATGTACAACTGATAAGTGACTTTGCTTGCATTATATGAACATAAAAAACTTCTTCAAAGCAATAATAAGTGACATCGCTTTCAATATGGTAAAGTATTAAAGCTTACCACCATTCTGAGAGATTTCGCTTGATATATCTAAATTTTCCATTTCAACGGTAACTCCGACCATGGAACATGGTTTTCTAGATATTTTATTTGACTTATGAGATACATGAGGAAACTTCCGATTTTGTCTGCAAATTGTAGGTGATTTAGCCACCATTTTAAGGGCTGGCATCAAACTCAGGCTTCCGAAGAATAGTCTAAGATCATTTCAACCTTATTGCAGTTTGTCCTTTGAATTTAACCTGTAATGTAAGAAACACAAAAACAAAATGCAGGTCATACAAAACACGTGTGCACAAATGAAATGAAAAAAATGGATCATACACAAATTATGCTAATCTACATAATGTTTATGCTATCCTATCAGCAAAAAGTAGTTGGCAGGTAAGTATATGAAAATTAAGGTGATTCAAAAACACACAGAGTACGGAAGATGCATTCCAATTGAACAAAGAACTTCGTAGTTCTTCTTGTAAAATATTTGAAAGCAACGGGATAATTGAATTTGACACTATCTCCATTGAAGAATATTTCAAGCTTGTTCATTTGAAACTTGTGAAATTCTTTATAATTGTCAAGACAGACCTTAAAATCAATACAATTAAATACATGAAATCTATATTAATGACAACTAAATCAAGCTGTAAAAACCCCACCAAACATTGAAATCTCTATTCACGGTCCATATTTTGCCAACGTCCGAACTCTCAAAATAAAATCTATAAAACCCTAATAAATAATATACTTATAGTATTTCAAATACGACATTCTCCTATCCACATATAAAACCCACAAAAAAATTTAAGAGGCTTAATAAAATATTCAAGTACATTTTCTGAATCTGTCCACCACCCACCCCATTGGGAGCTAAGGACACGAGGTGAAACTAACAAGTAACACCTTACCTACTACAAGTGATCCTCCACCAAGTGTTGGTGGATTGCAATTGCAAAACCGCAAAACAAATTGTGCCCTAATTGTAGTTGTGGACTGCAATTGAGAACTCAACTCCAAAATCCCCATACACAAATACAATGTTAGGGTTTTCTCATCATACAGTTATTAAATGTAAGTATCCATAAAATTTGTTTACTTTCTTGCAATTCTCGAAATCTAACGCACACAGTATAACACAAATACACAATCCACAAAACCCGCCAGAACAAAACAACCCAAAAAACAAAAACAAAAATTAAAAAAATCACTTTTTTCCGTTAGAGTGGAGATTATCAACTTCAATTAAACCCGGGAAAAAACTCCCAAAATTCTACAAACCCTTATCCTTCAAAAATGAAAATTTTAAATCACCAAAAAGAAACAAAAACCACAATTCAGCATAAAAAAAAATCAAATAAAAATTAAAAATCAAGTTCATAAGAAACTACAATTAAGCAAAATCCCAATCAACCAATTAAAAAAAAACACACAATTTCACCAAAAAATAAAAGTCAAGTTCATAAGAAACCACAATTAAGCAAAAACCCAATTAACAAAAGCTAAAACTCACGAAAACAAAAAATCAAAGCAAGAAATTAAAATCAAGAACAACCCAATTACTGAAGAAAACAATAACACAATTCAAACAAGAAATACATACATACCTATGCTATGGTTTCTTTGTTCCCTGTTGTCGCTGTCTCTTTCTCTCTCTCTCTCTCTCTCTCTAGAAGAGAAGAGAAGAACAGAAAAGAAGTGATGAGAGAGAGAAGCGAAAAGGGGTCAATGGAATGTTGTGTTGATTTGTGTTAGAAAGAATCTCTTTTATACCAACACTTTCAAACTCAAGATCAGGATCATTTTTAACGGTTACGATTTGACTTTCTTTGAAATCACATATCTAACGGTGTTTGTTGATGACACGTGTGTGATTGGGATGAACACACTACTGAAAGACATGAAGCTGAGAATGGCGGCGACAGGTGTCTTATTTTGGGACGGTGGGAGTAATAGAATTATACTATTAGAGCTTGATTGGTTGAGGAGAGATAGGAGAGAGAGAGAGTTAGAAGAGAGAGATTGTAGAGAAATAACAATTTCATCTTGTTTGGTAGCAAAGAAATGTTGAAGAGAAATATATGGATATGTGGGACCCACATGCTTTTGCAATCTCTCCAAAATCGAGAAGAAATAGGAAAGAGACGTGTTACTGTCACTGCTTTCCAATGTTGTCCTTGCTTTTTTCAAATCCTAACTATAATATTGTGTAAATGTATTTTTTAATTAGGGGCATTTTGGTAATTAAAAAATAATGAACATTTCTCTCTTCTCAATCTCTTTTCTGTTTCTTTTATACCAAACAACACATCAAATCTACTCTATTTCTCACATATATCTCTCTTCTCAATTTCTCTCTCATCTATTTCTCTCTTCTCACTTTCTTCTCATAACCAATCACACCCTTAGTAAAATTTTCTCTATCACCCTTACATTCTCTACATTTAACTCTTTACCCTTACAAATAATTTAATATTCTTATTTTATTCTTTTTATTGTCTCACTTCACTCTTATATTTAGTCAAAGGTATAAACCAAATTAGTTGAATTATGTGTTTCGGTCCACAAACTAGAATAATATATGTGTATTTTAGTAAAAACATTACAAACTGGAATAGTAGTTAGATTATGTGTTCTGGACATTACAAACATTACAAAAACAAGAACAGGGAGCAAAAACCAGAATTGGGGAGCAAAAACAAGAGCACTACAGCAAAAAAAGCTACCATTAGAAAAGAAAAAAGGATTGAAGCTCTATCAACAGGTTTCGATATTCAAAAAAAAAAAATCACTGTTCAAATTGTCACTTTAAAACCTTGAAATGACTCAACCACTACCTCTAAGAACGAGACTTTAAAACCTCCATGAAGTATAATCATAAAAGTTTATCAATATGTATTGAATTAAATTTATGCTAATAATTAATAAGAGTATTTTAAACTTTCAAATCATATCAAAAAAGTGGGTGATGTAAAGTTACACAACGAAATACTCATTTTGATCACTATTATGAGTAAAAAACCTACTTACGTATTATTTAAGAAATTTAGTTAAATATTTTTTTTTTTATTTGATGTAAGACATCAGTTAAGTTTATTATATTGTCATTTCAAAACACAAGTACCAAAATATAAAAGTGAAATAATTGTCTAAAAAACAGTAGAATTCAATAAAAGTATATTTGAAATAGTAGTATTATTTATTTTAAAAGTAGTTAATTTTTTCTTATAACACTGACTAAAATTTGAAATGTTCTTTGATTATAATAGTGATCGAAGAGAATACATAGTTATTATGTTTAACGGTGTGAAATTAATTTAGATAAATAATGCTATATTTTCTTCTCTAATCTTAAAGTATGTTCAATTTGTAAAAGTTAAAGTTTTATTTATTTATTGTTAAAAAATATGTATTTTTTATTATAGTATATATATTTAATATTTAAAGTACAATTTAGAAATACACTTGGTCAAAAAAGCAATTAGAAAGACATTTTTTTTAAGTCAAATCACATTTTATTAAATTTATCTTTATTCATATGTTAGAAGACGCGAGGCATGTAGCATATTGATTAAAAAAGTTGAATATACAAACAGAATAGAGAATTTTGGGTCTTATATGGGTATTATATAGAGAATTTTTGTTTTTACTTTTTACTCTTATATTAATATGGGTCTTTTTTATAATTTCTACATATATTATATTTTTAATCATATCTTAACACGGTTCCTTTTTTTTATTATATCTACGGACCTTACTATTTTATAATTTTTTTTTTTTTGAGATCTACATTTCTACTTATATATTAATATGGAGTTTGTTTATTATGATTTTTAATTATATATTAACATAGAGTTTTATTTTATTTTTTATTATTTAGGTGGATTTCTTTAAGTACTTTTTGTATGGTTTTTAAAATAACTCATAATAATTTCACCAAATCTATAATTTTTTCAAAGTTTTCATAGCGACCTTTATTTCTACTTATATATTATAATAGAGAACTATTTTTTTTGTAATTTCTACAACTATCTATATTTTTACTAATATATTAATATGCGAGTCTTTATTATTAATCATATTCTGACTCTTTATATTTTAATCTTTATTTTAAGCTAGGATGACAACCTCATAGAAACTCTTTTTTTTTTAACAATGAAACCCTTTTTATGATAAATATATTCTATCATTATCATATCATGTCCTTATCAAATTTCTTATCATATAAATCTATATCTTATCATGTGCACCAAGGATTTGATTCGATTGGAATGAATTTTATTATTTACCACTATACTCCATTTCATACTAATTCATTTCATCAATTCAAACATTACCTAATATCCATTTCATACTAATTCATTACATAAATCCAAACATAGCCTAATAGAACCCTAATTAATAGGAACCATTGTTTATTTAATACTACATGACATACCATTTACGTTAGCTTACTATACTTAAATCCAAATAGGAAGGTAACAAACAAACATGCTTGCTTCATAAGCAATTAACACTAACGTGAAACCAACCGCGAATACTCGCACACAAACACAATGTTGTCTGAAGAGCGAAGTGTTCCTTCGAATCTGACGCTTTCAATCTCCCAATCAAGCTCCCAAAACCACCGATTTGTCCAAAAACCCAATGAAAAACATCACAATTGCAGGGATTAACTCTATGAAGAAGAAGAGCAGCTCTTCTATATGCATGTCCATCAACGATTAAGAGTCACTTACTATGTTAGTTCCTTCTTCTTTGCAAGAATCGAAGATAGCAAAATCAGAAACTTATCGTGGTTTCACTCACATTTTTTCTTTCTATTCATCTAAGGTAACAATGACCACCATACACCTTTTCTTTCTTTGTTTTTTTGTCATTGCATTGGCGCAACTAAGTGTGATTAGGTTTTTGTTTCAGGTTGAAGTATATGATACAATGGTGAAACCCATGGTGGATGATTTTATGAAGGGTAAGAGTGGAATATTAGCTGCATTAGATCCGGTGGTTCCGAGAAGACTCACACTGTTTTCGGAACCCCAAGGAACTTTGGAATTGTACCACTTGTTCTCCGCCGTATTTTCAAGGAGATCAATGTTTCTAGGTATTTTAGCGGACTTCAAATCACCTCCGTACATATATGCACAAGATGTATTTGATTGATGTATGAATATGTTGTTTAAACATTTCGAGTCAATGCTTATGATTTAAAAATTTGCAGATCCTTCTACTTACCTATATTCGAGATATATGCTGAAGAGAGAAGAAAAGAAAAAATGTTTGATTTATTACCAAATGATGGTGAACCAACCGCAAAAGGCCAAAAAGAAGTTTTGTTTATTTCACTAAATGTGCATGACATGTTGGTAATATACATTTTTTTTCACTTCTTGCATTTTTGTAAGCAGGTTGTCATATCTAATGTTGAAGAGGCGGAATGTTTACTATCACAGGTTGCGAGAAAACGTTCTACTGCGATGACAAATATAAATAGTTACTCGAGGTGAGTTCTTTTGCTTGAAGTTATATCTAAATCTATTAATGAACTAAGTAGAAGACCTATGCTACAATGTAAAGATATCTCACCTTTTTTAATAGATGCACCATGTAAACTATTGTCCTGTATTTAGATGTTGCATCGTAGTTGGTTTGCTACTGATTCTACTTTGTAGCCGGTCACAATGCATAATAAGAATCCGCGCTCTTCAAAAATGTGAAGGAGCGGTCAATCCTAAGTTAGAAGATGTTGATTTGACTATAATTGATTTTAGATTAATTTGATTTTAGATATATCATTTATATCTCATTATGATTCTTCTTATGATGTTTAATCTGATTTAATATAATTTATTAGTGATGTTCAAATTAAGATTCAATAGTAAGTATATATTCAATATTAATATGTGATGTTAATATTTAAACATTTGTATATTAAATATTAATATTCAATATTAATCTAATTATGGTTCTTCTAATGATGTTTAATCTGATTTGAATGGCATATTTGAAGGCCTACGCATCCATCGAAGATCAGGTTTGAGTATATATTAATGTAATTTATTAGCGATGTTCAGATTAATATTCAATAGTATATATTAAATTGAATATGGTTCTTATAACGATATTTAATCTGATTTTAGATGTTTAAACATTAATATTCAATATTAATCTGATTATGGTTCTTCTAATGATAATCTGATTTGAAGGTATATTTGAAGGCCTACGCATCAGTCGAGCATCAGGTTTGAAGACCTGAGAAACATAAATCATAGAGGATTGCCCCCCTATGTAACGACCATAACGCATTGCCCCCCTATGTAATGACCAGAACGCATCGTCATTCCTGATGAATCATACGTATGTTCTTGGTCCCTAACACCTCATTTCAACTTCTGGTGGAGATGTGTCGTTTTGAGAAAAACTTTTGTACTACAATATATGTTGTTTTATATTACCAATGAAATATTTAATGTTTCTTTTTCTCTTCTACCCTTAATTAATTATTTCTCTTTCTTCTTTCAATTATATAATTTATCTCTCACATATCATTTTCATACAACAATGATTATATTTCTTAATTTGTGTGATATGGTCAAAACGAGATCTATTTTGATACGGAGATAGTATATTATAGAGGATAAAACAACAACAAAAATTTACAAGGGGGTAAAACAACTTTGGTCTATTTTACAGGGGGTAAAATATAATTAATTCTATAATTTATTAGTGATGTTTAGATTAATATTCAATAGTATATATTATATTATATTGATTATGCTTCTCATAATGATGTTTAATTTGATTTTAGATGTTTCAACATTAATATTCAATATTTATTTGCGATTTTAATATTTTTAAACATTAGCATTAACATTTTTAAACATTAACATCTTTATATTAAATATTAATATTCAATATTAATGTAATTATGATTCTTCTAATAATGTTTAATCTGATTTTAGTTTAATTTGATTTTTAGATTAATTTTTATATAATATCACTAATAAAATCAGATCAATTAAATATATCATTATATTAAATATATCATTTATAAATTCTTTTTTTTTGGCTTAATCTGATTTTAGATATAAATGGCTTAATCACTAATGATATTGTATCTCTCAGAAACATAACACCACCAAACTACATCTAGAAGGGAGATTTGATAATTGATGAGGCGTTGCTTGAATTTTTTATACAATACTCCCTTGAAGAACCTGAAGAAAAAAAGAAATAAAGATGGAAAAACTAGCAGCACAGAAAATGAATAACCACCCTTCTTCAAATTCAAGCACCATTTTGTCTATATTCCATTAGGAAATGAGTTAAGCATTTTTGGACCAGATAAAAAAAAACATTAAATGTTGCTAGCAAGCAATATTACTAACAAGAAAACTCACTCGCAAAATCATTTTAGTCAAATCAAATATCATATCATATATATATATATGTCCCATATTATAGTCTCATCGTTTTCCTAGAACGTTTGATGTAGAATCATAACATATTTGGAATAAAATTATCAATATTGTAGTATTGAATAATCTCATTGGTATCTTCGGTTTTAAAAAAATATTATTTAGAAACACCACACAACTTAAAAAACATTCTCATTTACATGTAATCATAAGTGTCGTGTTAACATAATGTCCGATACCGATGTGTGTCCAACACCAAGCCACATCTAATGTGAAGAGTGTCCATGCTTCCTCGTCTATGTGATTTTTTTTATTCTTATATAAAAGGAAACAATATGAAAGGAGGTGGTGGTACACTGCGTTATTTAAAACCATGCTAAGTAAATAACATCTGTTTACACTGCGTTATTTAAAACCATGCTAAGTAAACAACATCTGTTTGGGTTTGAACAAATCACGCGGTTCATATGTTGCATAAACTTAATCAAAACAAAAATGGGTATGTAGTTATAATTAGTGATATCCCTGTGGTTCTATTCATTGCTCAAGCACCACACAAAAATTTGCAACAGAACCATGAAAGATCAGCTAAGATTGGTGAATTGGTTAAATTCAATCATCTGTAGCTGTAGAGGAGTGGTGAGGAAAAGTAGACCACACATCTTCCCATGTCGTCTGGCCTTCGGCTACCTCCCTAATAACATCTGCAGCTTTCTCCACATCAACACGCACTTGATCCTTGCTGTCCCTCTCCCAAATAGTCACTGATGTTGTTGAATCAACAGTGACAGCAAAGGGCACACCAAGTTCATCTGTTCTTGCATACCGTTTTCCTATTGATGTTCCTGTAAACATTTTTCCGACAAAAATGTAAGGTTAGTCCTGCTCACAGCGAAATTGGCATAAATTCATTCCTAATACAGGTATGTGTGCAACTGCAAATAATGTTAACAGCTTCAGAACAGGTTTATGTCATTTAATATATATATATATCATCAAGAAAAAACACTTGAATATGAGGGTTGTTGAATGACTAAAAACCAGGCCTACTTCATAAAAAGTACTCCAAAAACACAACATTTGTCCATCCAAGAAATAATCTTACAAGTAAACAATCCTCTTAGTTTTGAAGATTTATAAGGTGAATGTTCTTAAAGAATTTATTTTAAACATTCATTTATTTAATATAATCTATAGGTATATTTTACATGTTAATGAGAACTTCAACATTAACAACATACCTGTAATGTCAATCTTATGCGAAATTCCAGCAGCGGTCAACAACTTGGAAATTAATTTGGCAACCTCTTCAAACTTCGGGTTTTGAACTAGAGGGAAAACTGTGCACTTAATAGGAGCCACAAGTGAAGGAAAGCGAAATACATTTAACTGTTCATCCCCAGCTTTACTCTGCCTCGTATAGAAAGTGTGCTCAAATAGGCAATATATTATCCGTCCAATCCCAAAGGATGGTTCAATCACAGATGGCGTAAAAACTCGCTGATGCTCTTTCTTTTTTTCTTTCTGAATGCTCACCATGCTCTTATTAATAGTTATAGTTTTCCCAAGCGTACACACTTCAAACTCAACTTCACCGTTAGATTCCAGGGACGCCTTCATATCCAACGCTTCTTTCTCATTCATTGCCTGCCAGAGAAGATTCCATCTCTCAGAAGTAATGCAAGTAACTATTTGCAGAGAATCACGGTACTAAATAGTAAATACCAAAACATTACACCTTGAATTACCTCAAGTGCTTCAACCACCATCTTCTGACTACCTTTGAATGCCAGGCCCAATTCTTTCTTTATGGGATTTATAACCAATTTCTGAAATAATCATTCACATATCAATTCAATTAATGATGAACAACAAGGAATGCTTATAGTCCTGTATGAAGTTGCCAATAAATCAACACCATCAGCATTAAACAGTACCTCCACTTCCTTAGGTTCTGAAAATTTTTCATGAGCCACCAGTGGAACACCACTTTTCTCCTACAGTATTGAATACAAAAGATTATGAGAATGCAGTACACCACACATTAAAAGATGAGAATTTCCTTACATGCTTTTGTATTATATGTAGAAAATGCTAAAGAGTGCCCTTAGGACATTGGTTAAGGAAACAAATATAGAAATGTTGTGTCCAAAAGTGGCGAGTTTAACATTTTAGAAGTTAAAAATCACTCTAAGCATGACCCATATATAATACATTTTGCCCCCTTTAATTATTGACACCAAGATTGGTGAATCTAGATGTCACAAAACCAATTTATAATATAAAATACATGTTGTCTTGGTTTATCACAAAGCATTCAGTCAGGTAAGCAGAGCAATTACCGAGTGAGCACGCAAATCGTATGCAGATCTATCGGCGATACCAACACACTCAATCCAACCATAGGAACACTCAATCTCAGCATCCCAACAGTCAGCGGCATAATGGGCCATCTCATTGGCAAGATGCTGCCTAAATCGCAGGCGGTCTTTGTCTATACCGAGACTCGTCAAAAAGAGATATACTCTCCCAATGAAATAGCCAAGAGTCTCATTATTGACAACACCCTGATCAAAATAATTATAACATATGGTTAATTAAATAGTCGTCTGGGGTGAAAAGTGCATTGACTACTACACGATTATTGAAACTAACCTTTGAAACAGCTTCGCCGAGACAGATTCTCTTTGCAGACTGGCCAGACATCTGTTCCTCCCTCGGGAACATGAAAAACTCCAAGTCAGCAACTTCGGCATACTTAGGATGAGACTTATCTTCGGGGTCAACAAAGTGCTCAATTTCTGCCAAGGTGAATTCGCGGACTCTCAGAAGGCCTTGACGGGGAGATATCTGCAAAAAGATACAGAAACCAGACTAAATCTCGATTCCATAAAGACGCCAATACCAAATGCAAGTTCAAACAAAATACCAACAAACCTCATTTCTAAAAGCCTGTCCAATTTGTGCAGCAGCAAAGGGTAGCTTGTTTCCATTGTAATAATACAAGTCCTTGAAATTAACAAATATGCCCTGTGCAGTTTCTGGACGCATAAACCTGTTTCAGTTGATAAAGGAGTTAAATGCTTACCATGATAATCAAAATTTTATTACACCAGGTGAAATAGAGCCATGGCTTAGAGCATTGTATGTTATTCATTGTAAGTTATTACACCGGGTAAAAGTCACATGACAAAAAAAGGGGGATCAGAATTGGCATTTTGAGCTTCATCACATCCAGGTTTAGGGCACTAGTGTAGCGTGTGAACTGCTTCGCTAAGTTGGGATCAGGACAACTAATTAGTGGTCTTTAATGACCCACCGGCCACCGCCCAGCATGCCAACTTTGATTGTTTTTCTATAAAGCATCATCCTTTTTGTTTTGGGTTTTTAACCAAAATAATGATGATGATGATGATGATGATGATGGTATTGATGATGATAAGAATAATAATAACAATAATAATAATAATAATAATAATAATAATAATAGTAATTAATCATAAATCATAATAATAAATACAAACAAAAACAACAAAGAAGAAAAACCGGGTTTGAAGTGACGAACCCGGGAGCTAGGCCAGAGGGACCGATGGAAGTTTGAAACATCAAATTGAAAGGGTAAGGATCAGACAATGGGTTCTTGGTTTCAGGAGCAGTGATACCATACTCCTTAATCTTAGCACCAAGTTGTTGAGAAGAGAAGTCATCCAGCATGGTAAGCACGTGTTTGAGCTCTGCAGCTTTGTCCGATGACAATGTGAGATCCTTTTGAAGTTTGTCATTGCAATAGTCCTTGAGCAAGTGATCAGCACGGTAACACGTACCAGTTTTCTCGTCCTTCACCATGAGATCAGTGAACAAGCTCCGGCGTCACGCAGGGACAATCAACCTCAAGCATGTTTTCCTCCAAAACAAAATGCTACATGAAGCACAACAACATTAAAATTTGATTTATTAGAACTTAATTTATATATACAATATACATCTATCTAGCATTATGATCCTATGTAATGTCTACGAAATCAACTTACTGAAACAGAATCACTTTTTGTGATAGGAAGTAGTAATTGTTACCTACTAACCTGACGCCATTTGGAGAGAACATTGGATTTAACGGCGCAACCGGGAGGGCCATAATCATAAAGACCGGCGACACCGCGGTAAATTTTGAAGGAAGGGATGTAAAAGAGGCGGCGTTCAAGTGTGTTGACGAGGGATTGACGGAATGCTTCACGTGAATCGGAAACGGAGAGGAGTGATTGAAGTGATTTTTCAAGTTTGAGAGCGTTCAGAGCTTGAACAGCAGCGTCAATGTCGGGTTTGGGAGCGGAGGAAGATTTGAGGGAACGGACTCTGTTGGCTTGGATTTCCACGGCGGAGAGTTTGTCGCCGAGGGATTTACGGAGGAGGGATTCTTCTTCGCTGGTGGTGGCCATGTTATGTTATGTGGTGGCTAGTAATGGCGGCTATAGAGCGCTCTCTCAACTCAATCTTGTTAAACCCACAAAATCTCAACATTACGCACAAAATTCATTTTAAATATGTTTGTTTTTTTCTTCTTCTTTTGTTACCCATAGTATAGTATTTGGCACCGTACATTAAACTTGTTTATGAGCACCAGTATTCAACAATTTAAGTTTGAATTTTGTCGGCTTATTCATTTTTAAAGAATTAAATTATAATCAATATATTACTTGATAATTAGAATGAGCATCCATGACAAATTTAATCCGGATGCAGCATTATTGTTTTACACATGCAAGCAAGAGGATTGACACATTGTAGGGAGTGATATTCTATAGCATTGTTTGGAATCCAATAAAAAGTCTTTAGATCACAATGAGATGCAAGCATTTCAATTATGTCATTGGCGGGATTGGTTTGCTATATATCCGGCTCAGCAAATAGAAGCACGGCGCGTAAGCAACCCAATCAAGGTTAGCCAAAACAGAACGTGGATGTTGGATTTCATGCTAGTTGAAGATGGGAATGTGTTACTTGAAGTACCTTGATGGCCATCAGTAAGAGTTGGAGTGAGTGGTGTTTGAAAGTCAATTTCTAATTTTAGTAGACTTTACTTATCGTTTAATTGGTATTTTCGAGTTTAGCTCCATTGTTTCTAGCTTTATTACTAATTTATGTCTACATTTAAACTTTAAGGTAAAATTTGTTAGACAACATGTAAATATGATTGTTCTTGCCCTTGCAAATATGACCATTTTATATACTAATCAATAATCATCGTATTGTTGAGATTGTAGTTCATGATATTGAACTTTTATTGCTTAATGATATGAGCAAATTTGTTTTGATAAAGAAAAAAGTGATTGGATATAAGGCTAAGTTGTCAAATTCAATAATTTAGATAAATTTGTTGTGCTTAGGGAAAAAATTGACACATAAGTTTATCGAATTTGTTTCATATTAAAATAATATTATAGTTAATTTTTATATATAATTCTATAAATACATATATAATCCAAACTTCCAACTTCAATATTAGTAAAATATCGCAAATTTCACTCATAAACTTACATAAAATATCAAACTAAATAGATTATCCCACCAAATTAAAAATCATAAGTTCTTAAAGCAAAACTAAAAAATTAGAAAAGCCTCAACAATTATGAAGCGAAATTAGAAATTAAGCCAAAATTTTAAATTGAAAAAAAAAATGTAGAAAACTTAAGTATGCTGTATATTCACGAATTCAACCGCGTTAATTTGGTTTCACAAGCAAATTTAGCATATTTCAAATCTATAAGTGAACTTATTCAAATTTTGCACCTAAAAACATAGAAGCATAAAAATCCACATATTAATACGCAAATTTGATAACCACCAGCTATAATATTACTTGCGTAAACATATATCACAAATTATTATTGATCACAAACACTTCCAATGAAACTCTAAATAGGCAAACAAAACCCATGCCACTGCCATCGAAAATCAATAGAAGTATAGAACATACCTGATTTGAGCACAAGATAATTCCTTAAACATAGTTATATTATTGTCCACCAAAATCTTTTTATGTTGGGGGAGATAAGTTTTGATTGATATCTATATATATCTCAATATTAATGTGTCTTATAAAAAATAAGATAAACGGCCTGATAGCATTTTGCACAAGAAATCTAAAAATGTTACAACATCTATGGCACAACAGAAACGAAATCTAACCCCCATTATTTTACAACTAGAGTGCTGCTCTGATTGAGTATCATTGCAAGAAACACATTACCAACCAATCTCAACGAGCCAACCTAGTGAAACTTATAAGCTCCGATAGTCGATGACAGTAACTTCTTCTTCTGGGGCATCCAAATCTTGATAACTGCACCACCAATAAGAAATGAGTTAAAATATTACACAAACAGTCAATCATAGACAGTGACAACAAACCATTAGGAAATGAGTTAAGCATTCTTGGGCCAGGTAATTACCTACGCATCCGTCTAGGATCAGGTCTGAAGGCTTGAGGAACAGCAATCATGGAGGCTTGCCCCCCTATGTGAGGACCAGAATGCATCGTCATTCCCGATGAATCATACGAAGGTCCTTGGTCCCTAAACATCTGCATTGCAACTTCTGGTGGAGCAGGAACAAAGGGTCCCAAAGGCCTGAATAGAAATAAAATTATATAAGCACCAACAAATTTCAATAAATGAATTAATTGAATAAATTTGTGAGAAGTGAAAGAGGAACCAACCCAGCACCAGGTACAGGCATCAAAACTGAAGGAGGAGGAGGCATATCCGAGTTGAAAGGAGCAGACCCTCCATATGCATCAAACATCGCCTCATCACGGTTTCCCAACTGCCTTTCACGGGATGGGGAACTGTCAGCCCTATCTCCATTTGTTCTGTCACCCCTATCCTGGTCTCGCCGATTCCCACGATCATCTTTCAATCGGCCATCCAGTAATCTTCGCTTTAAAGGTCTGTCCTTCTATATAGAGGGAAGGAAGAAAATAGACAGTGGGTATTTGAGAATCAAACCATAATATGGCTGTGTGCAGAAATATATCGCTAAGCTTAAACCATAAATTCCTAAGGGCGACAGGTCATGCTCCTTACCCTCATAGATTGTAGCATATATTTACAGGGAAATTTTATTTAAAAAATTGATACAAGATATGTAGACTACATTTGCAATGTTTGCTCAAATGTTATAATATTTAGACGAGACCAATTTTTTTTCAAAACATGAAATCATAAAGATGATTTTATTTATATGGTGAATAAAAATGACATTCTACCTGAGTTTGCTGCATGACAGGTGTTCCACCAGGGGCATAAGGATCACTACAACGAAGGTAAGGTCAATATAAGTGATATTTCCACCACCACTTGCAAGATTAACCACTAAACAAAACATAGAGCAGTTAATACTTACTTCATGTAATTTTGAAAATAAAGATCTTCACGCAATTTTGATGTTAGTTCCAGCACAAGCTCAGGGTGTTTAAGCTTGAGATGTTTGTACACAAACTCAACCGCATGAAAAAGCTTTGTGCAACCCTTGGCTCCACAGCCATACTTCCATCCATACTTTTCATCCCTTATTTTTCTAACATATGGATCTAACATGTCAGCTGCTGCAGCATCTATCTTTTCCTTTGCAGTCCTTACTTCCAAGGGATCCTGGCCATCCAACCTTCTCTGCCAAAATGAATCAAGTTTCTTCTCCCATTCTGACCCAGATTTACCTGATTCTTCATGCCTTGATCCTTCTGGTCTCACATGCCTAAAACCCTTGGCATCGTTAATCTCAAGCATTCCATAATAATCTACACCATGAATACGCCATAGATATGTTATAAGTGTGTCCAGTAGCTCAACACCCTCTAAGCCCTTAATAGATGTTAGGCCACGGATAATAACCACGGGCCCCACAGATCCACTGTGAGACTTGTCACCATTTCTACTATGATCACTGGTGCTTAAAATATTATCTTCAATGCCTTTCTCCTTGTCAAGCTTACGTACAACAGCCTGAACCTGTTGAACATCTGCTTGTATCCTTTTAGGTTCAGAACTGACAGGGTGAGCCTTTGGAGCAGCAGAGAAGTCATTATCCTTATTAGATCCCCTACCATGCCTTCTTCGTTTATCACCGGCATTTGTTTCCTCCTCTGAATTTGGCTCGCTGGCTTGCTCTGATCTAGCAGAAGCAGAATTTAAACCCGGATTTCTGCAAAAATCATTTATTTTAAAGTACTCTCATCATTAAACGAATTTTACTAAGCACGGGGAGAGAAAAACACAGAGTGAAAGGACAAAAACATACATGTCTAGCGTTCCGCTTTGCAAATCAAGCAAAAAATCCTTTGCCAGACGTCGAGCATTCTCATTCCTCCTAAAAGATTATGTGCCAGATATGATTGAATATAATTAGATATCTTCAAACAATTTTAGCCTGCCTGACTAACTTGCAACCATCTATCAACATGAAAACGAAGCTGCATTCAGCTATTCAACAAACTACAAGTTCTAAATAAAACTCACCTATCAATTACTGTAAGTAAATTTGTTGGATGGTATTTATCTTTCAACCTACAACAAAGTTTAAGTCAAATAAAGGAGTGAACACATGATTGCTTCAACATGAAAAAAAAAATGCTAATTTATACATTACAAAAAAGAAAATTTCAAGAGTAGATTAAAATTTTCAGCAGTGGGAAAAAACGCATACCATGCCTCATCCTTGTGAGCATTAAAATAAGCACGCTTTTGGGTAGTAACATACTCTGATTTGTACTCTTGGTATCTAGAAAAAATGAGTTACACACATTATTAATCAATAAGCATATCACAAATTCATTAGTACTAAGAGCTTAGGGAAAATGCAAAAGGATGTTAATTTTAAGAATTTACCTACGCTCAGCTTCAGATGGTAGTATGTCATCTTCAAGCTCCTGAATGAATTGCTTATAGGACATCAATCCTTCTCTGAAATAATTCATAAGTTCTTCAAGTGAACATACTTTCCCCAAAAGATTACATCATCAAGTTCAATAGAGTAAAATAAATGCAACCAACATCCAATAAATCAGCAACAGCATAACATAACATAACATAACAAACATTTAAGAGAAACGTCAAAAGCAGTAAACACACTGATAACACATTTTCTTTTTATTCAGCATATATGAGTCATGACTTCATGACTCACCACTAGCTTTGTGATCCTCTTTTAAACCTTACATATCTTGGGCCTGTAAGACATTTGGTCAATGGATTCAAGACTGTAGTCCCTATCACACTTGAGTAGTTCAACAAAAGTTTAAGTATACAGCAACCAAAAAGGCTGGCATTAAAAGCAGACTAGTAGGCCAGATGAAAGAACCATAAGATGGATGAATGCTCAACTTATTTATACTAATGTGTGCTAATTTGGAAGTAACAAACATATCAGAACTTGAATTTTTAACATGGGATTTCCTCGTACACAATGAATTGGAAAAATCAAAGATGATATAAATAGTTTGAATGTTTTTTGGTAAAACTTAGTATACAATTGAAGAAGTCCACAAAGTTTCAACTCAGTTTTATAGAAAATTAGTTATAACATATAGTATAATACATTGGATTTTAACTGTAAGGATTTCAGGATTATGTATTTCACGGATTAGTTAAGAAATGAAGACAGAGATGCATCAGAACTTTGCTCTTGTAGAAATCCTTCACTAAGGTTCAATCAAAGGAGCAAAGTCATGTTTATAGCCTGAAACCAATCTTCCTCAAAGTTCATAGACAATGCAATAAAGCCCGGGCTTCCAAAGAAGACTCGGGGTCTGTTTGAAAAAAGTGGCAAATTGACAAAATGCAAATGGGGAAAGTCTTTCCCCTCTTTACCACTTCTCTCAAACAGACCCTTAGTGTTCTTAGACAACAACTGTCCTCTGATATTTTCCAGTACTTTATTCCTCAGAGTGCATTTGTATGGATCTGAATTCCATATGCCCATTTTTGGCTGAAGGAGAATTGGGGTGTTGACATCCCACACACGCACACTGAATTCCTCTTAGAACATCCATAATCTCATCACCAAGAGGCTCAACAAATAGTAGCCCTTAACAGAGATCTAATACCGACCTTGTATAATCACTATGACAAGATGTATCCTCAAATGAAGCCACCAATTTAAGATATTGGAACAGTTCCATTCAAGATACTGGAACATTTCCATCCAAGATTAATTACAAATTCCTTAACACAGCATAAACCTCTAGGTCACATGTTTCAGATTCTGCACTCTTGGTATATTGGCATGTTGTCCATATTTCCTTTGTCAACAACCTTCCCATTGATGAGATTTGTTGTCTGTTTCCCAAGAAATGCATGATATAGGCAGGTAATATAAGTTACTCATAGTTTAAATTGGTAAGTGCAAAACTGACCTTCGAGCACCTCCACTTGACATATCTCCATAACCGCGATTGGCATCCAGATCTTGTAAAAATAAACCCATAACATAAAAAACATATTAATAATAAGTTCACTTCACCCTAAAAAAAGCTAGACATGATAGATCGGGTAGGAGTTATTTTACAACAAAAGTATTATAATGATACTAATGGATTCTAAATATTAATAATAAGTTTTTGAATGATAAGATTGGAAACAATTTGACTTCCATAAGGAGAATAGGAGAAAAATAAATAAAAGATTGAGTAATTTATGATGATTCTAATGGATTCTAAATATTTTCAATGCAATGTCTACAGAAGTAACCTTTTAATACAGAACTATTATATTAAACATGTTAATTTTAATTCATTTACTACCAGTACTGAAAGAACAGTGTCTCCAAAACACCAATCAAATTGATAGTGTTACTAGAGTCTGCAGCAACTAAAATTAGGGTTACTAAAATATCAGCCTAGACCCGCTTAGACTTGCAGCCATTTTCACAAGGCTTGAAAGCAGGACAAGTACTATATATTTAATGTCTTTACTATACATAATTTAGGGAGCGAGAGCTTGTAAATGGAATCATTCCCCCAAACATTTTCTGTCAAGATTCTAAACATTTGAAAAAAATACAGGTCATTAAAGCGGGTATGAAATTTGTACTAAGCAATAACACCATTTTAACACTCATCTGTAAGTAACAAATGCAACCCCAAAACCATGGCATAAAAAGCAAGAAAATAAATTATGCATGTGCATTAAAGCTAAAAATAAATTGCATTTATATGGTTTAAGAAAAATAATATTGGATAATTATTTGTAACTATTAACATACCAGAAATTCCGTTTTGATATCCCCCTGCAGTTCGATGTGGAAACCTACCAGCAGATTTCTCATCTGCATAACCAGCCCTTCCACCCACTCCCCGTTCATACCCACCAAAGTGATCATAGCCGAATCTGTTTTGCTCACATAACAAAGCAGTTAAGGGGGGAATATTAGCAGTGTCTGATATAAAAGGTAAAATTTATCTAAAAAAACAAACAATACAAAAAATTATTACACGCTATAATCTAAATAGATTCTTACAAAACCAATCAAATGAATGACATGTTTATAGTGATCAAGCCGTTATCATTGACAGTATGAAATATCTTCATACTGAAAGAGTATACAGATTAAATCATTTTATATTACAACAAACAAGAACGAAGTCCCTAAAATGAATCCCATGATTACATGAAAAAAGCATTACATGACTGATGATTCTGATTTCTAAACATATAACCATTCATCATTAAATAGTCAGTTACAAATGCTGTAATTTGTAAGACCTCAGAAACCGGAAAAGTTCAGAAGTACCGAAAAAAAATAGAAAAATATCACATAAAACGACTAGTTTTGTAAACAGTAGCTTTTCATATTACAACCTCACTAGCTTAACTTGTCGGTAAATACTTATAAGTTTATAACAGATTTGTTTTAACGCCTAACCATGAATTACTATGCAATGCAATCTAAAGTTTCTAGCACAAAATTCTAAATTAAATTGAGTTTCCCCTAATCTGAAGTTAAAATAAACAAGACCTAACCCTAGATTAAATGCTTTCAATAACTCAAAAATATGCAATAACTAAACAATTTATGCATTATTAAATATACTTGTCAGTACAATTGAATTATGCAAATTGCAATCACCTGTCGTTAGGTCCATGAGGGCTACCCCTTCTCGATCTCTTATAAGGCGGAGGTGACCTCCTAGACTGCGGATGAGGAAGAGGAGGAGGAGGAGGAGGAGAATAGCGGCGGTCACGATAGTTAGGGCTAGGGCTACGGCGGCGTTTGAAGTCTCTATCACGGTTGTAGTAACCACCTCGGCCACCTCTGCCACCACGGTGAGGACGGCGGTCGAAATCCCTATCGTCACGGCGGTCGAAATCCCTCCGACGAGGATTAGGTGGAGGTGGGAGATCGTCGTCGGGTGGAGGAGGAGGAGGAGCAGCAGTGGTGGGGGATGGGTCGTCAGATTGAGGAGGAGGCAAGTTAATAACCTCAGCCATGGAAGAGAAGAAAAAACCCTAGATGATGAAGTTGAAGAAGAAATGGATTCGGTTTAGGTTTTATGCGTTTTGTTGAAATGAGATGAGATGAGAGTGCGATTTTTCTACTACTACTTCTTTGCCGATGGTGTCTTCTTCGTGTGGTGGACCATCGTAGCTGAAGGATATATACATGACATATGACTCTTTTTGTTTTTTTACCACCATTTTATTACCGTACAAAGTTTGATGATTGTCCCTATTTGCATTTAAGTGATGATTAATCTTTGTCTATTAATATTAATAGGGTATAAATAATCTTTTCGTACCAAAATATATGTCGCTCCGACATTTTTATGCATATTAAGAAATTATAATTTCTATGAATCTTTGTTAAAATTATACATGTTTTTTTTTTCTTTTATCATTTCTCTCTCTTTGTTGGTATATGAAAAAATAATAAAGTTGAAGAGAGAATAATGACTTTTGTTGATAAAAAATGTATAAATGCATGGATAATTTAGGAAGATCAAAATTAATTTTATATTGGTATTGTAAAATGACATATATTGTGGTACAAATTTTTTGTCCAAAACAACATATATTGTGGTACCCATTTAAAATGTCACAGTTGATCAAATCATACACTTTAAGAAAAGTGTGTAAATGAAAGAGAGAGAATACTACTTTTACAAAAATACACTCTCTTTTTATTGGTAGTAGACATTGGAATAATAAAAAGTAGATCTTTAAGTGTATTTTTTCTCTTACCTAATGATTACTTTAAAGGAAATGTTAACATGTGCCCTTGAGGCACTTGTTAGTGTACTAATAAAAGAAATTTTGCATTGGAACTTGTGTATTTTATACTTTTAAAACTCAAACAATGTTAATTTCAAGACAAAATTACTATTTCGAGTATTCTTAAAATGTGTCTTTAGGGCACATGTTAACATGACCCATATTTTCTATAATGCTAACTTATATGTTGAAGATGATTATAAATTTACTTTAAATTTTACTTGTTATTAGAAAAAATGGAAGTTAAGGCAAAATAGGAAACAAAATAGGTCACACCAAAGGAGTGTATCATCTTTGTATAAGTATAGATTCTTCTTCTTTTATTATAAAAAATATATATAATTCTTCTTTTCAAAGGAATTTTTTGTTGCTTGCTTATAAGTATTTGATTATCATCTTTATGAAATCTGGATAATTTTTTTCTTGTATTATATTTGATAGATAAAATGATATTTCTTTTTTTTTTTGACAAAATAAAATGATATTTCTTGTATTTTAGATTATTTGTAATGAAACAAAAAAATTAATTGCAATCTAGTAAAGACTATAATTATAGTTTTTGTCCAAATTTTTGCTATTTATTTCTCCATTTTATGAATAATTCTACACGCAAGTGTATTATAATTGAAGTTGTATTGTGTAAATTAAAAGGTTGAATTAAAGCTTATTATCTTTTTGCTAATAAATTAAATTTTAAGGGTTTGTTTGATCTAACCGAAAGATAAGAGAAATTAAAAAAATTTAAGAAGGGAGTAAAAAAGAGAGAATGATAAATATATGTTTAGTTCAAAAGATGAGACGTGAGAAACTTTAAAAATAATTTATTTTTTAATTTTTGTTTTTGACTGAAAAACAAAGTAAACAAAAACCACAATAAAAAACTTAAAATATTTTTTTTTTGGTATAGTAAAACTTAAAATATTAATAAAAATTAGAATCAAACACAAAATAATCGATGTTTAAAAAAAACATAAAAGCAAAGCAAGAAAAAAAAAAAAATACATGGTCGTAAAAAAAACATGGTATTACACTAAAACTACACTAAAACTAACAAACTAATTAAACTTCATTCATTTCATTGATAATTATTACATTCATAGTTGCTCTATATATAAGCAATAAACCCTAAAATCTAAAACTTTCTATTCGGCTTATATATCTATTGGACCTATATTCATTCATGACATATACGTACAACAAACAAACACCACGTTTACTCAACAAAAAAAAACACCGCGTCACCACCTACGTAGCAAACAGTACAGTAGGAAAAGTGGAAAATAACCAAAAAAAGAAAATCTAATTACCTGTCTAGTTCCTTAATTACCCATAATTTACTATTGATTTATTTAATTTGACGGTCTCATCTGTCTTTTGCAATTTAATTTATATTTAATTTGCAAAAAAAAAAATCATATGTGTACTCAAAAACAAATTTATATTTTCAGTGAATTATTTAGGTTAAATTGCAGTTTTGACACATCAAATTTCATAATTGTGCAATTTTGACCCTTCATTTCAAATGAACAATTTTTATCCTGTGTTTTCTAGTTGTGCAATTTTAACTTTCCACGTTTACCGCCTTTTGCATCATAGTTATATGATTTCTAAGATTTTTCCATAATTCTTGTTTTTTTTTTGATAAATTTTTTTCCATAATTCTTTGTTGTTGAGTTCAACTTATGTTTAGGACCATCAATATTATGGATGAAACTAGGTACATAGGATTAGCAGCTCTCGCCACCCCAAGGACAAAAAAATATGAGCATATGATACTGAAAACTTAAACTCGCCCCATAGAGTTTGACTAGTATGTTAGTTATCAAAATTCATTGCGTTCATAGTATCAGTCATATTTTTTTTTTGTTAGGTAGTCTAGTGGCTAGAAATTCACCCTTTAAAGGTGAATAAGTGGGTATACCGAATTCGAATTTTGATCCCTACATTTCTGTGCAATATGTTCAACCAATTGAGTTAAGCTCATGAGACCACTCATTTTAAAGTTGCATGCATCACACTACTCAAAAGCAATTTTAATTGCACCTAACAAGTATCAAGAGGTTATTACATGATTCTTCCATGAGGTTATTACTATTTTTAATAATTAGCCACATACATTCGTTTAAATTTAAATATCTTTCTTATATGTTGAAAAGTGGGTAATAAATACTTAAATTCATCTCTTTCAACGAGTCTCATGTCCATGAAGATCTACAAAAGAGGGGTCATGCAAAAGGGACAAACGTGGGGTCAAAATCATACAATAAAGAAATTTGGAGGGTCGCAATCGCTCATTTAAAATATAAGAGGTTAAAATCGCAAAATTAGAAACTTAGAGGGCTAAAACTGCAATTTAGCCAATCACTTAATAATTACACAACTTTTAAATTTGACTCATTTAGTTTCTATTAAATTCCCGAGTATTCCAATCTAATACCAAAGCCCACTCCTATTGAATGAACACTTTCAAGTTGAACCTTATGGAACTTTTGTGATAGGAAAATATGATGTTTTATGAGATTCTTAATTTAGGGTATTTTGAAATGGTAGACAAGATGTCTTGCTATTTTTGTTTGTTACTACCTTTGTTTCTTTTTACTTGTCGTTTTAGCAAAACATATTTGTTCCTTTTTACTTGTCGTTTTGGTAATTTAGGTTATATTTTACCTATTATACCCTCATTCCTATTTTATTTTAATGACTAAATTTTGTTTTTTTTTTGTTGAAACAATATAATCTTTTTATTATATTTAATTTTTTTTTACTAAACTTATTCATATAATCTTTTTTTTTTGTTCCTATTTTTTTGTTTCGTGCATGTTTATTGAAAATCTTGTTACACAATATTAAGAAATTCAAAATGACTGCAACTTGAAAATATGAGAATTGTTTCAACACCAAGATTTGAAGCCATATATGAGAAGTTCTAAATTTTGTGAACTTATTAATGTTTTGGGAACCCTTGAAGTATCTCTTGTTTTTTTTTTTAATTTTGATGATGAAGTATCTCTCATTTAAGCACTAGTTTCTTGTAACAAATTTTTTGCTTGATTTTAAATAAAGTTTGTTACGATTTTTTTGGAAATTGATAATAATCGGAAAAAAAAAATGGAATTTATTAGTGGATTAAAAATATGATATATATTTTTAAAAATGGCATAATAGGAAAAAAAGGTGGACAAATAGCCCCTCTTATTTTCGTCTTTTTTTTCTAAAACGACAAGTAAAAAGGAATGGAGGTAATATATGTTTTAGGGTTTTGTGGAATGTACTCTATTTATAGGGATCATTATTTTGAAGTATGGTTTGAAACCTTCATAAAGCAGCAACAATTCGGTTTTATTCAAAAATAAAGCTTTTGGGCAATTTTTTTTTTTGACGTTAAGCTTTTGGGCAATTTGTTGTTCTATATTCATGGTTATAAAATACTACAATTAAAAAACCTGAACTATTTGTCTTCTCCATATTTCCCTTTGAAATTTTGGTGACATAAAATACTAAAACTAAAAAATTTGATTTATACTGCAAAAAATATAATGTGAAAGACATAACACAGAGAAAAATTCAAATTAATTTGTGATAGAAGGTACATTAACATTTTGTAGAAAATAAATAGTTTAAAATAAAAAAAAACTCTTTTTAGTTCAAAAGATGTGAATTTCAAAACTAAATAATCAGATAAGAATGAAACAACAGAAAATATAATACTAATATATCAACTTGTTTTATTCACCGTCAATAAAAGTATAATTTCATAGTACAATAAAATACTATCTATATACATTTTTGTCACCCGAGCAAGTTCCTCCACTTGTCTTTGAGATTTACCCCTCTTCTAAATTCAAAATTCCTCCACTTGTCTTTGAGATTTACCCCTCTTCTAAATTCAAAATCTTTGATTATCTTTCCAGTTCCCATCTCCATGTGCATAAAAAATATATTAAACTTATGGTTTCACTAGTTTTGTAAATAAAATACACCTCTTAGGGTATCATTAGTACATCTCCTTTTCTTCTTCTTTTGGCGTAGGACCTTGTGTGAAAGTAAGGAAATATAATATTGGGAAATATAATTTAAAAATATCTTATGTGGAATATGAATACGCCTTACAAACAGAAATTAGAGTGCGATTTTTAGAAATTATATTATGTATTTTAAACAGTATATTGAGGAAAAGGAGTAAATAGATATTTTTTTTGTATATTCTTTTTTAATTAGTTGAAATTCATATGATTTGTGTTGTGTATAAAGTAGGAATAAACCAAATAAAGAACTAAATAAGAAAAATATGTAAGTGAATAGAAACTAGAGAACAAATATTTAATATGTGAGATAAGGTTTGAAATATATTTTTTTAACATAAAAAAGAGTTTTTTTTTTTACAAAGAGCTTTTTAACAAAAAAAAAAGAGCTTTTAAATTTATTTTTTTACTAAAGATTTTAAATTTATTATTACCATATGCCTTCAAATTATTAGGTAAATAAATATTTTTAAAAGATATTTATTATTCTATCATTTAATTAATTATAATGACTAAATAATTTTTTATTAAATCTATCAAAAACACAAAATTTCGAATTAGTATAATGTTTATAAACAATAAAATCGTACAATTATTTTCTTTTAAATAGAATAGTTGAAAAATAATGTTTATTAATTTAAAGATCATGTATTCAAATTTTTGAAAGTAGTAATTTAGAGGTATATATACATATATGAAAAGTATTTTTTTCTTCAAAAACATGTATATATTTTAGTAGTAAATATATGGACATAAATAGGTGCTTTTTGTATGGTTCTTAAGGTTCTTAACTTAATGAATTATGACTTATTCAAATTCATGATTTTGAGAAAGTTTGTTATAACTACAAAAAATGAATTTTATGTTAAGAGTCATACGAAAAACATCAAAAGAAATGCATCTAAGTTTTGTAAAAAAAAACTAGGAAAAAAAATACTAAAATTACAATGAGTATAGGTAAAACTAGATATTTCCTACAAGACAAGAATCTCATTTGGCACTAGGACACTTGTTTTACACACGAACAAATATATATTTTACATTAATAATTTTATCAATATACCAAAGATAAAGTAATCAGTTTTTATTTTTGGGGGTGAGTCGTGGCCCGGCCAGACCACCTGATTTCGCCACTGCATAATTGTCAAAATGGTGGTTGGAGTAGTCATGGAAGACCATTAGCGGAGACATGGTAACATTAAATCAAAAATATAAGTTATTAACGTTTGAGATTTTCAGTTACCGTGAAAACAAAGCTATAAATAAATTCAAAGATATAAATGAAAGAATATATGTAATTGTTTATTGATTTCATAAAAAAAACTGCAATATTATTTTAGAATAAAGAAAAACCTAAAAAAACTAAAATTTCGGGATGGAGCGAGTAAAGAAAATGAACTCAATCATATTTTGCTAATATGTTAATCGATAAAATTCAAAATAATATAATAGATTAATAGCCTGAAACTCATAATTAGCTTAAGTGCCCGTTTGTCATATAGTTTTTTTATCTATTTAAAAAATCACTTTTAATCTCATGAGCTTAGCTCAATTGGTTGGACATATTACATGGAAGTGCAGAGACTGAAGTTCGAACCCGGTATGCCCATTTATTCACTTTTTAAGGGGTGAATTTTTAGCCACTAGGCTACCTGACCAAAAAATAAAATAAAAAATCACTTTTTAAAAATAACATCTATTTGTTATAACTTTTAAAAATAATCAAAATTTAAAAATGATTTAAAAACTGCTAAAAATTTGAAGTTGGTATTAATAATTTTTTTTATAGATTTTTTTTAGAGGAAAGTGAAAACAAGTCTAAATTTTTTCAACGTACCAAAAAAAAGGTGTAATTTTCTGATGCAAAATCACTTTTATATGGTTGTATCCAAACAAACTAAATTTTTTATTTTATAAAAAGTACTACCTTCGTTCCTTTTTACTTGTCGTTTTAGAAAAAAAGACCAAAATAACAGAATGTATTTTTGCACCTTATTTTCTTATTATGCCCTTTTTTAAATTATATATTATATTTTTAATCCACAAAAAATTTCCTACTTTTTCACAAAAATTATCTATTCCTAGAAAATTGTAACAAACTTTATTTAAAAACAAACAAAATTTGTATACAATAAAATGATTATATTGTTTCAACAAAAAAAATTATATAAAATTTAGTCAATAAAATAAAATAGTAAAGAGGGTATAATAGGCAAAATATAACCTAACTTAACAAAACGACAAGTAAAAAGGAAGAAATATTTTTTTTTAAAATGACAAGTAAAAAAGAACGGAGATAGTAACTTTTATAAAGGTAAACTAACACAAAATAACTTCTATTTTTTTTTTTGTAAAATCTCTAAAAAATAATCTGTAAGGGTCCGTTTGTTACATATTAAAAAATAAGTGATTTTGACGTTAAATAATTTAGACATTATTTTGTAGAGATTTTATAAAAAAAAGAAACTATTTTTTTTTTGTATGGCCAATTAGTGTTTGTTTACCATTATAAAAATTACTTTTTATAAAAAATTAATTTTTAACTTGTTAGGATACAACCATATAAAAGTGATTTTGTATCACAAAATTACAATAAAGTTTTTATTTTTTTATTATGGTCATATGACTATATATATATATATATATATATATATATATATATATATATATATAACTACAAATAATAAAAAATTCTAATTCTCATCATCAAAAAATAATAAACTAATCATATAAATTTTAAACTGGATATTATTGGAATATTAAACAAAATATTATTGAAGTATTAGAATAAATTTAAGAATCTTTTTGTCTAAATTTTTTTGACACTTGTTTTTTTTTTCTCTAAAAAAATCTATAAAAAACTACTAATATCAGTTTTAGATTCTTAGCAGTTTTTAAATTATTTTCAGCTTTCGATTATTTTTAAAAGATATAACAAACAAATATTATTTTCTTAAAAGTGATTATTTTTTAAAAATAAGTGATTTTTTTTCAAAAAAAAGCTATAACAAACAACACTAAATTATTTAATATCAAAATCAATTATTTTTTAATATGTAACAAACGGACCCTAAATATTGATAGAGAAACATACAAGATGAGACAATTGGTTGATTTAGGCTAATAATCTCTTGTTTGATGTTAATAATCTCTTGCTCAAATGACATTAATGTATAAAGCAGCAAAAGGGGAAGATGCAAAGAACATGAACTACCCTACTCAAGGGTGATCTAGAAAAAACCTAAGTTGATCAACCAAAACTCAAGAAGTCTGAATGAGAGTACTAATCATCCATTTCCGTCAATTAAGAAAGTCTTAGAAACACATTCAAATCAATTTTCTTAAACATTTTTTGGCCTTTGTAATAAAAATCGCTAGTGAAAAAACAAAATTCTTGATCTGCATTTCAGGCTGACTATGTACATTTCACTGGTTGTAGACACATGCCAATATCTGTCAGCACTGAGCACTACAGTAATGAATCAGCAAAGAGTCACTCTGCTTCAAGTGCTGCAATCTCATATCTGACTTCTTCTAGATGTTCATTGATGGCCATGACTGCATCCTGGACCCCTCTAATAGCTTCATTCAGAGCATTATCAAACTCAGCATCCGCTTCTGCTTCTTCAGTTCCAGAAGCTTCAGTGATTTCCTTAACATGGACACACTGATGCTCTGTTGACTTTGTAAATTTGCAATTCTCATGGCTCACCAGTCGTTCAGATGGCCGGCCAGCTTTCTTTAACAGCTGAATGGTAGCTGTCTTTAAAATGAAGTGATTGTCAGCAAAATACTAAACACTTGAATGGAGATAAGCATAGTATAAAAACATATAGAGTTCAAAATAACGAAGGCAACTAAGAGTAAGCAACATAACTAACTGGCATCTTTTATCAGTTATCACGCGATTTGTGTAAAATTTTCAGGGTTAACCAACACCACTTAGTGTGATGGGATATGTAGCCGTGGAGAAGTAACGTGTTAAAGTCAAATCAAACAAAAATGTCGCATCACACTAAGAGGTAAAAACAAAACTGATTTTATTTTTGAATCACTTATTTGTTTAGTTGATGCTTACCCTAAGTTACTTTACCTCACATATGAGGTAAAAACTTTAGTGGAGAATGCTTACACTAAGTTACTTTACCTCTCAGTGTGATGGAATATACCTCATAGTTTTCATGCATCAATACAAACAAGTAAAGCTTGTGTTTAGCTGAATATAAATGTACTTAAACTAAGGGCATACCAGATGCAATTTCTGCTTTTCCTGATCTTGAACAGCTCTAAGGATTTGTGCTAGATCAACGCGGCTATAGTCAGGGCTTTGAAATAGTGACTCCATTTCAAGGACCTATGCTAAATCAGAAAAGAAAAATAAATGTTAAAGAAATGCTGTAAAATTAAACAAAATCTTTCTATATTATAAAGAAAACAATAATGTTAGGATTATGTGTCAAACTTCTTTTGAGCAATCATTGAACTCTTTTGTGATTCCACTGCAAAGCTGCTGGTAGGCTAATTCTCCGCCAGAAGTCATGTAGTCCGAAAATCCACTGCCAAGTGTCAAATTCCAATGTCATTATGAAAATATTTGGTATGTATCATTGACACACTACAGGAGATCCAAATGCAATGGCCCTACTTCATACACTATAGAATGAACTATGTCTTTTTATAGTAGACAGAGAAAGGTAAACAATAGCATTACTCTCTAAGACTAAAATTAACCTACAAGTACAAACATTAGTAATAATTTTTTCTTAAAGTAATAAATATTTTGAAAGGGACTTAGATCTATGAATTTTAACCAAAAAATCCAACCCCTTGAACTACTGCAAAAAAAACAACCAATTTTAAAGTAGCACGATCTAATTCAAAAATTCCACCTAATTGAGCATGTCGAGCATAACGGACTCCATTAAATTAATTACATAACATGAAAAGTATTGTCAATAGCGCGCAATATCAGCATAACAGAGTAGAGCTGCCCTCGGCCACTATAGAAGACACAATAGCAGCTAATGTAGCAGCGTCCACCAAATTCAAACAAACTCTTATTATTTTAAGATACGCTATAACATTGTACTGTGCCAAACATTTAACAAACCCCTATTTTCTGCAATTGACAGTTGACAACATTGATAACACAGTGTAGAAAAATTTCCAATCACAATAGGCAAAAATAAATAAAAAATAATTGAGCGTCCAAACAAAACCTAAACATTAAGCTGATTATTTATGCAATTTTGGGAATCCAAACAAAACCTAACACAAAGAAAAAGAAAGAAACTAACCTTTTGAGTTTGGAATAAGCTTGGGCTCTGCGTTGTTGAATATCGAGAAAACTGCGAAGCAAAACAACGATTTTGGTTGGATTAATCACTTCCATTGAATAGTCGTTTATTGAAACCTTCTTCCCAAAATCCAAATCTTCTTCCATCGTTTCGCGTTTTATTTCTACTCACTCACTCGCAGTTTTTTTTTTCCCCTTTATCAAAACGACATTCTTAATTGTGTCGTTTTTAGTGACGTAAACAACTTGCCCTGTAAAACGTCTTTGTAATAGTTACTGCTACACCGTTTTAGAGATTTGTTTTACTATAATTTTAAGTGTATTTAAAGACCTTTTACCAACATAACCTCTTTTTTTTTCTTTTTTTTTTTTGGTGCAAAAAGAGGGCAAAAGCCCAAAAAAGAAACAAAAAGCTAAGTTACTCGGACGTTCCTAGGCATGCAAGCCCCGGAATTATCATCAAAAAGGATCCTTTGAAGCTCACTAGGAGGAGACTCCAAAACAAACATATTAAAATGATCCAAAGATATGCTATAGTTTGCAAGCCAATCGGCACTCCTATTTCCTTCGCGCCAATTATGATTGATTTGAACATGCCAACTCCGCTTTAGTAGCTTCCGGATACGGTGAACTAACGTAGGGATGCTCCCATTGAACTTGTAATTATCGGAAATCATGTCGATTAAGATTTTAGAGTCACTTTCCACTATCAGATGATAAAAGTGTTCCCTCCAAGCCATGTCTAGACCCAAATATAAACCCCACATCTCAGCATGTAAGGCATCACAAGCTCCAATCTTTTTAGTATATCCCTTAATCCATCTACCGTCGGAGTCACGAAAAAGACCGCCACATCCAGCAATATCTCCCATATCCTTGCATGCACCGTCACTATTGAGCTTGATCCAATTATCTTGAGGTCGCTTCCATCCAATGTATATAGTATCCTTCAACTGACGACCTTTATGAAGAGACTCCATAGTGCAGTCTTCAATATCTTTGACAAATCTTTGGATCAATAAAGTTGGGTGGTTAGGCCTTCGAAAATCAGCTTCAAATATAGTTTTATTCCTCCACTTCCACAAATACCAACACGTCGTCATAAAAGTGGTCTTCCATCTATAGGGGTTTCTACCAGACCCTTTTCTGTTGAGGTTTTGGAAAAACCAATCCCTACAATCAAAAGAAAAAAAATTAGTTATAAAGTCAGAAGGAACAATATGAAGCCATACCTGAGTTGCATGAATGCAGTCACGAAGCACGTGAAGCACAGTTTCATCCTCGTTTGCACAACAAGGGCAAGTAGGAGAAATCCCACTACCCCACCTACTTCTTCGAAAATTAGTGAGGATGCGCCCATGTGCAGCCAACCAAATAAAGGTTTGAATACGATGCGGGCCTTGCCAATTCCAAATAGTCTTCCAATCACCCTCTACCGTCGGACAATTCTGATGTTGTAGAGAATATGCGCTTTGAATAGTGAACTGATGGGTATTGGTTCCCCTCCACCCAATTGTGTCAGGGCCATCTGCATCTGTAGGAGGAGGAAGGGCCAGAACACGACTAACATTATCAGCTGGTAAGTTGTTCTTAAGAAAATCAAGGTCCCAATCTCCAGAATGGCTCAAAGTATCCCTAACTGAAAGAGTAGTATCAATATAGGTCTGATTGGTTATTGCTATCAACGCTCCTTCATTAGGAGACCACTTATCCAACCAAAAATTAGTACTTCGACCATCCCCAATTTGCCACACCACATGTCGATGAAAATCATCCCAAATACCTGCCAAGGCTTTCCAAAGAGGAGAATCGTAAGGTTGTGCACTAATACTTGCAATAAGGTCATTATTGCGCCTATACTTACTATGAAGGACTCTACACCAAAGTTCATCTGGGTTTTTAATCAGGTTCCAAAGCATCTTCATGAGAAATGCTTCACTCATGTGCTGAGCTTTTTTGATACCAAGCCCCCCATCAATTTTAGGCAGACAACACACATCCCAACTAATAAGGTGAGCTTTTCTACCTTGATCAGAGTCTCCCCACACAAAACCACGCTGAATTTTATCAACTTCCTCACATATCGTCTTAGGGATCTTAGCATATTGCATATGGTAGTAAGGAATCGTGCTAAGTACAGACTTTGTGAGAGTAACCCTACCAGCCAAACTTAAACATTGTTGTTTCCATCCACTCAGTTTACTTTGAATTTTGTTAATAATATGATTAAAATGGCTTCTCGAACTCCTTCCTGGCGCAAGATTAGCTCCAAGGTACTTGCCCAAACTATTAACTTGTGTAAACTCAGTATGTTGCAAAATTTCCTCACGAAGATGAGTATCAACATTTTTTGAGAAATACACATGAGTTTTTTGTCTATTTATCTTTTGCCCTGAAGCTTGACAGAAGGTATCAAGGCAATGCAACACTGAATGAGCCTGTTCGATAGAGGCTTCTGCAAAAAGGAGAAGATCATCAGCAAAAAGTAAGTGAGAAATTTGAGGACCATACCTGCCTGCGCGCATAGGAATCCAATACTTAGCTTCTACTTGATCAGCTATCATGTGAGACAATTTATCCATACAAATGACAAAAAGGTAAGGGGAAAGGGGATCTCCTTGTCTAATTCCTCTAGAGGGATAAAAACTCTCACTTTTATCACCATTCCACATGACTTTGTATGATGGAGAAGAAATGCAATGATGAATCATTTGGATGAGTTGAGGAGGGAATTTACACTCTTCCAAACATTTTTCTACAAAGTTCCAATTAAGACGATCATAAGCCTTCTCCAAATCAATTTTGATTGACATGAAGCCTTTTTTACCTTTCATCTTAGACATGGTGTGCACCATCTCTTGGGCCACAATAATGTTGTGATGAATACTACGACCTGGAATAAAACTAGACTGATATGGAGAAATAATTCTATCAAGTAAAGGTTTAGTCCTATTAACAATCACTTTAGCAATAATTTTATAAATAACATTACATTAAGAAATAGGTCGAAACTGAGAAACAAATTCAGGCTTATCGATTTTAGGGATCATACAAATAAGAGTATTATTAATATGAGAGATAAGAGAAGGATTCATCCAAACCTGTTTGACAAAGTTAAACAAAGATTCTGACACTGTATCCCAGCACTGTTGAAAGAAAAGGGCAGGGTAGCCATCTTCTCCAGGAGCCTTATGCGGACTCATGTCAAATAAAGCTTTTTTACACTCACTAAACTGAACATTAGTGCTAAGCATGTCATGGTATTCCTCCACAACATTCGGATAAGTGGTCCAAGAAACAATAGAATCACGAACAGGCATATCCTCTTTAAATAAATCAGTATAGAAATTCATCACAAGATTTTTCAAGTTAATTTGGTCTTCAACCCAGTTGCCAGAGTCATTTCGAAGAGACATAATTTTGTTTTTACGTCTTCTAATGATGGTTTTGGAGTGGTAGTACTTGGTATTTCGATCTCCATCTGCAATCCACTTACTACGAGACTTCTGGAACCAAAGACACTCTTCTTGGTATAGGGTTAATGCAAGTTGCTCTTGGAGATCCTTCTCAAGATTCTCAAGGAAATTACTATACCCATAACTTTGGCTATTCTGAATTCCGTTTAATCTAGCAAGAAGCTCCTTCTTTCTTTTAAAGATGTTTCCAAAAATTTCGAGATTCCAATCTTTTAGCTGAGGGGTAAGGCTATAAATATTATGGAGAAAATCTGAGCCTCTACCCCACTTCTAAATAAAGAATTTTGTATAAGCGGTGATTACTAATTAATTATATTAGTTATGATATGAAGTAAAGTGTATTAGTAATAAATATTGAAATACTAAAAGTGTAGATATTTGAGTGTGCTTTTTCTCTCTCTTAATGATAAATTTAAAAAATAAAATATGAAAAATTAATGTTTTTTTTTTTACCGAGAAAAATTAATGTTATAAATAGTATATGAGACTTATTTTGGGAGTATAACACTATATTTAAGAGTTTTTTTTTGTCACAAATTCGCTATTTAAGAGTTGGTAAATGTTAATCTGTGTCTTAAAAACATATATTAATGTTATAAAAGTATACTGTAAATAGTTATCTCAAAAAAGCTTTGCATTTGTTTTTTTTAAATCAAAATATTATATTTTTTTATTTTTAGATTCTTTAACATATCCTTTTAGAATACACGTTAACAAGATCTTTAAGAATTTTTTTTCTTCACAAATTCTCGTTAGAAGTTTCTACAGCCATTTAGTGACAAATTTTTAGTCGGAATCGTATTCACTTATTTAAAGAGTCTAAATTTATAGGATATATTTCTTATTTTATTGATTTTTTTATAAACGATGAAAACTCGTGATTGTTTATTTAAAAAAATTAAATCTATTAGTATCACTTTTATTGTTGGTTCTTAGAGCTTATTTCTAAATTAATTTATTTAGTTTAATTTCATAATTTAATAATATTTGAGCATACTTTATAAAAGCTAATTTATGACATGTAGGATGGAGGGGGTCAAAATGGAGAAAACAATTACACGAAGTTCTGGATTCAGAGCATGCGGCTTGGTCTGAGTCAGTGATGGCAGAGAGATTGATTGAGGTCTGAATTAGAAGGAAAAAACATTGATTTTCATCATAATCTACTTGCATCATATTTGAAACAAACTCAGTAGACGGCCATTGATTCTTCTCTAAGCTATCACCAGGAGGAGTTTTGAATTGGGAAGCATTTGACGTATTTTACTGCATTAAAGCCAAGCATCCCATATGATCAACCAAACTATAAACTCAAAAGCATATTTCCTTTGACAGAAATCTCAAGACATGACAAAATGTAGAAATTTAAGATGGCCAAGATCTTTGATATTGAACTTCACATGTAAGAATGATTCAACTGCATGAATTTTCTCGATATCATCACCAGTGAGGATTGTGTCATCAACATAGAGATTAACAATATTGTTAACTATAATTAGCAGGAATAACAAACAATGAATAATCCGAAATGGATCGAGTATATAGCTGAAATCAAGTAGGGTAATGATATGATATAGAAGAAACAAGGCTAATCAAGAATCAGCTAATAGGCATTTTGTATGCTGAAATGGCCAGTAAATTAGAGTATGATTTGAAGGTGAATTCATCTTTCGAGATTAGACTAGACAGTATATTTCCCATCTTAATCAAAATGTAAGGCTGTGAATCATTTTCCTTTATAGGTTGCAACGACACACTAAAAAATATACTGAAAGGACATTTCAGTTTCACCAAATTTTAAAATCAAATAAGTATTCAACAAGTAATATTTTAGGATACCAAAAGATGGTGCTAGTAGAATATTAAAAGCAATGAATGGAGACAACGATAAAAGAACCAACATCAACAAGGAAACAGAAATACAGGGCAGTGACTTCTCAACTATCTATTATATTTGTTGTTGTTGCTGTTGGTAAAGTTTATACCACTGTTATATATGTTCGAATCCTGTCAAATAGGAACATAACTAGAACTTCCATAACCCTTGGTGTATCTATAATATCGTCTGGTTAGACCTGGCTGACCCTTAGAAAGAAAGCAACCCTGTAACTAACTATTGTCTGTTATGGTCACATGTTAATGTCTATTATTGTTACCAACGGAACATAGGTTAGAAAGAAGTCACATGCTAATGTCTATTATTGTTACCATCGGCTATACTTAAATGAATCCTTACCCTATAACTAACTATTGCCAGGCTGCCAGTTTGTTACACTGAGCGGGCACAGTTGTAACTAAATTGCATCCCTATAAATACGTGATGGTGCCATTGCATCAAATCAATCGAGATCAATACAATTGAAAATAACTTCAGTTCCAGTTATTCTTTTTCCGTTATTCAGCGAGGAACGCTGAAATCTAAAATGGTATCACGAGGATAGTTAGATCCAAGAAACCTGTTCCTTCCCTCATATTTCCACCACGACCTCCGCCTTCTTCTCTGCTAGTGTTACCAATTTCTAATGGTGCATCTGTCACCTTCTCAAGCAAGATTTCTGACTAGCTGGATTATCTGAACAACCTTCTGTGGTGTAAGCAAGTGGAGCCAGTGATCAAAGTTCACCGTCTTCCTCATTTCCTCGTCAATCCTTCAATTCCAGCGAAGTTTCATTCCATTGATGACTGTGAGAACAAATGAATCTCAGAAGAATATCTGAAATAGGAGCAGCAAGATCAATCGTTGTTGTCGTGGTTGCAACCCACAATCTCAAGCGAAATGCTAACACGGGTCATTGGTTGCAAGTACTTGTGGCAACTGTGAAAATATTCATGTGTATTTTCACTCGCACAGACGCACACCTGAAAGCTTGTCATCTTCGTTCTGAACTTCACATCACTACTCTGGAAAATTGTTCTGTCTCTAAATTTCTACTTCGAATTCAAAGATTAGTGGATCCACAATATGGTTAATCAGTGGAAAATTCGGTCCCATTTCAAAAGACGGGGTTGAAACTCTTACTATAGGTCACAGATGACGACTGGAAGGAACACTTTCGCAAACAGATAACTGCTTCATTCAATTAGCCCTACTGTGTCTTCTGCTGGATCTATCTTCAACTCAAATTTGGACGCACAAACTTAAGACCTTATACACAATATTGGTCTGTTCATAATTGACAAGAATCGTAACTTAAAACCATAACATTTAGCGGCATTACTTTGATACTGACCACTTTCTAACTCTGCTCATATGAACTGCCTCTAATGTTTTACTAAGTCATGACAAATTATCGTCATCATTTAGCAAATATCTTACTCCCAAATCATTAGTTGATAACTGAGTGTTGCTAATTTCATATAGTATCTGGAAAATCATATGCGAAAGTGGATGAGAAAGGTCCCCCTGGTAAAATTTATGAGCCCGTCCTGCGATATTTATCCAGCTACAGCCAGGAGTTTTAACCAAACTTAGACCCCTCATCTTTGCTTTAACAGTTGAAACACCACGGGCCATATCACGAGATTGATAGATTCCACACAAAGCTACATAATTGCTAGTATTATTTGGCTCTAATTGAAAAAGATGATGCGCTGCAACTTCTCCAATTTCGACATTCTTGTGCATCACACAACCAGCAAGAAGGGCACCCCACATGCTTCCTGTCACTGATGATGACTCCATTCTTTCCAACAACTGAAGTGCTTCCTGAAGACACCCACAGCGGCCTAAAAGATCCACCATACAGGCATAATGCTCAGCAGTGGGCTCAAATCCATAATTTGAAATTGCGGAGCTGAAAATCTTCTTGCCTTGATCCAACAAACCAGAATGGCTACAACTAGCTAAAATAGCTGTGAGAGTAACAGCATTTGGTCTCAACCCCTCATCCATCATCTTCTCAAACAGAAAAACCGATTCCTCTCCTTTTCCATGCATCCCATAACAAGATATCATAGTCGTCCAAGTTACCAAATTTACACAGCACACAGTCTTGAAGACATTTTCTGAGTCCTTCAAGCTGCCACATTTTCCATAATTATCAATCAATGCATTCCCAATGGGAGCATCAGAATCAAAACCAAAGTTCCTAACAATAAAACCATGCACTTCCTTCACTTTCAACAAATCCCCTTCCTTCCCACAAGCACTCAAAATGCTAGGGAGTGTCATGTAATCCAACTCAAACCCATTTTGATGCTTCAACATTTCTCTGAAGCAATGGACAGCATCAGGATACAAGCCAGCCTTTCCAAATCCAGAAATCATCAAATTCCATGTCACTGAATCCCTACAAAACATATTAGAAAACAATAAGCATTTTAACCATTGGATTCACACCATGTACCACTTCACATGGCATATATGCATCGAAGCAGATTAGACACAATGCCACAATAAGAAAATGATGTTGTGCTGGGTCATTGCATTTAAAGTGCTTCCAGCACATTCGACGCGTACACAAATACAACTTATAGTTATCAGGCGCATCAATGCACCACTAAGGGAGAGTTTGGAAACACAAATGAATTAAGCACTAGTATTTAGTAAGTACTTATGTATAAGTGGCTTGAATGCTTCTACAATTAAAGAGCTATTAAGAGCGTATGACAATAAGATGTCTTGAGAAGCTTATTAAAATAAGCTGAAAATAAGCGATTTTCAAAATCTCTTCCACATTTCACCCATGAAAATAAGCTGCCTTAAGACAACTAATGGACATATATTATAAGTTATTTGAAAAAGCTCTTCCAACCACTTCGAAAACACTCAAATCATAAGATAAGCTTAAATAAGACTCCCAGTGAGTGTGTCACAATAAATCTATCGACGTGCATACATTATAAAATCATTTTTCGTACCGAGGAGCATTATGATTGGTGAACACAAACAAAGCCTGAGAAATGGTTCCACATTTGATATAAAACTCAAGGACAGAGTTAGTTACAACAACAATTTCTTCATACCCAAGCTTAATAACCAAACCATGACACATCCATCCAAACCAAGGTTCACCTATTCCAATAGAAATTTTAAACAGTGGAGGTAAGGTATAATGATCAGGCAATGACCCAGATTGTTTAAACTCTTGAAAAACAGTTAAAGCATCAAAATACATTGAGCTGTGAGTGTAAGAAGCAATCATGATGTTCCAAGAATGCATATTTCTTTGTGGCATTTTGTCGAACAGTTTACGAGCGTGGCCCATTAAGCTCAATTTTGAATAGGCTAATAAGAGGTCGGTTTCGAGAATGACATTTGGAAGTAAAGCTTGGAGGATGGTTTGAGCGTGGCATTGTGAGGTAGTGGAATGTGTTGTGCATGTTCGAAGTAGTGATGATAAGAGTTTACGTGACATTGTTATTGATTTTGTAGTGGAATTGGTTCAGC
The DNA here is from genome assembly GCA_951804385.1 of Trifolium dubium. NCBI lineage: Eukaryota > Viridiplantae > Streptophyta > Magnoliopsida > Fabales > Fabaceae > Trifolium > Trifolium dubium. The sequence continues at coordinate 31,134,545 of OX638076.1, read as the reverse complement.
AAAGGTACATACATACTCATAATGTTTTTTTTTTATTATTTTACTTTTGGTTTTCATCAACATTAAGGGTCCGTTTGGTAGGAAGAAAAAAAAAAATAGGAAGGAAGGAAAACACAGAATTTGAGGGATATATTTGAATTATAAAATAGTCCAAATACATGCATCGGTTTCCGTGTTTTCCTTCTTTCCTACTTTCTTTCTTTCCAACCAAACAGACCCTAAAGTAACTATTGTGTCTGAACTAACACTAATATGTTTTTTTTTCTTTTTTTTTTCTCTATTTTACATTAGGTAGGTTAGACGATTGTGACTTATTCTCGCTTAATCAAAAGTAGAAAGTTTGATCCTCAAATATAGATAAATTTTAAATCAACTATCCCAGAGCGAAAGGAATATCAATCCGAAAATTTTGTTTTCCAGACATCAAACACAGCGGGTATGCATTTAATTAAGGTAAAGTTAAATTCTATTAATCCATTGAAGACAAAAAAAAAATTAAAACAACGTTATTAAACAAAATATCCGTCTCAAAATAATTGTCACTTACACATATCAATGCATAATTTGAATCATTAATTAATCATACAATCATACAATATAATAAAGCAAGAGTAGATATTTGGCAAGTTTGCCATTTGTCATATAATAAGAGACCTTGCTATTTTAAAAATTTCTATTATTAGTATTATTTCCTTAATTGTGTTTTTATTTTATTATTTATTTTATTTGTTAATTACTATTAATTAGTATTCTATTAACTTTTCCAATAATAAGAATTTTAATGTTGTTTTGAGATATACATTGCATGCGTGTTTTCAAGGCATTGAAAGAGAAAAACAAGAAATCACATCCTTTCTCAATGCAAATGAAATCAAAGCACTAACTTGCATATGGCAGAGAATAATATTCAAATTTTTAAATTTGTAGTGGGAGAAGAATATCCAAAGTTATGACTTATGAGTGTTAAATTTGTAGTTGGTTCGATGTCTCTTCCTTTTCATTCTAGCTCTTTTTATAGTCGCAGTTCTTTCATGATAAAATTTGTAATTCTTACTTTTGCTTATAATTTCAGTCTTTCTTTCTGGTTTTGCATTTTTTTTTTCCACTTACTTTTGTTATTTTTCCTTCCAGGTTCTCCTCTATCTTTTTCAATATGGTGAAGATAAATGGTTTGAAGGTATCATTTTATATATGTTTTCATTAGTATTTTCTCATACTATATAAACCTTTCATTTGCCATATTCCTTATCATTTCTCATATTTCTTTCTTTTTCATATTTTTTTATCAATAGTGTTTTGTGATGCCTCTAATTTCTTCATCTATTGTCATTTCATATAGACATATGCTGTCAATATGATTAATTTTACTGTATATTAAAATTAGAGACTTAATTGGATACCATTCTAAAACTTTACTGTATATTGTCTAAAAAATGAATATATGGTTCTATATATGCCACATGTATTAGTAATGTTACGTTACATGCTTCATGCTTCATGTATATGTAAAATACTTTCTTCTATGTATTTTAAACATGATAATATCAATTAAATCTGCAGAAATTCAAGGAAAAAGAGAAAAGAGCCGTGCAGAATATTCATATATCTCCTCACATTATTTTTTTTAATCGAACACCAATATTGATGCTTATTTTAAATTTTATTTCAAACCAAAAGAGTATAATTCAAGTTTATTTTTTTTGTTTGTCAAAAAAAAAAGTTTATTTTTTTTGTTCAATTTTGTATATAAATTATATGCATAATTGAATGATTCAATTATGTATACAAATTATACTGCAATTTATTAGAAAATTTGGAAGATATATTATTTAATGTTTTTTTTTTTTGTTTTTGATATCTCAGGTAATAACTCAATCTCTCTTTTTAATCAAGTTATCTCTCTTTCAATCCAATGAGTGTTTGACATGAATAGAAATGTGGTGTATGGTTCAAATAAACCTGCTATGTGTTAGATGAAATTAAAGACAATGTAGTGGAGAATGATTTGAAGCTTTCAAACAATGAATTGAAAAGTGAAAGTGAATATTTTCTTAAAAAATTTAATATTATAAATACATTATTATTTAAGGAGAATGAAGGAGAATGATTCTAATTGATATAATTTATCATTTAATTAATGATATGTGATTGTTAAAATTGGTTTATTGCATTGTGATCAAGTCGGTAGGTATTGGTGTTAAACCAAATTATTTGAATTGGCATGACATTCTATTTTTAAAACTATGTTTTTTGTTCTTTTTATAAGCACATTTTGTGCTATGAAGTTGATTTTAAATATAGCATGAGAGTTAAAAAAATCTTTTATTTTCATGTGTTTTTTGTATTGTATTTGTATTTTATAATATACTTACATTATCTTATCTCAAATATTAAACAATTTGTGATACAAAGTATCAAATATTTTTTTATAAAAATGTTAATTTTTTAAAATTAAATAAAAAAAATCTTCCCCGTGCGATACACACTAGTATCTTTAGTATTATTTCATAAAAAATATAAAATTTAATAATGTGAAAATACTCATCAAAATAAAAAAAAAAAAATCTTATATATAAAGTAATATTTATTAATAGAAAAATACGATAAAAAATAAATGTCAACAATTACTGTCAAACAATTATTTTGAGAGGGAGGTGACTAACAAAAACTCAGGTGAATGAAGTATTAGCTTCATTCATATGTGCAAAACAGCCTATGCTGCAAGAGCTTGCCTAGCGGTGGAGAGCGTTGATCTCTTCTTAGCCAAACTCTCACTACGGCGTTCCCTGGAGCCAATAAATATTAATATGACCCTTTCTCTACAATAATTAAAAGTCACGGTGCCGTTTCTCTCTTTTCTTCACTCCAAACGGCAAAGACCCTCGTTGGTAATTTAATTTTTCGCTCCTTTTTTCCTCTTTGGTTCAAACCCTAGATTTCTTTTTCAGTTAATCATGAAATGAAGACTGTTTCAATATATGAAATGTTTTCAATTGTTAATTTTTAACCCAAAATTCAATTTTACTTTTTCTTGATCAAATCCCAATTCCCCCAAAGTAAGTTTACTATTATGAATAATGTGATTAAATGTATTTCGTTTTTGTAGGCGTTGGACACCGATGTGTGTCTCGCACCGGGATAGTCTAATATGAGGAGTGACTCTTCTTCATAGTTATTGTATAGTGTATTAAATTGTTACCATTGCATTAAGATTTCTAAGTTACTTGAAAATTTTACATGAATCAAACCTTAATTTTCTGAGTTCATATGCAGATGAAGTGTTTTAAATCGTAGCATTTAACCTTTGAAAAGAACTAGAAAGTTGTCATTTTCGGATTTTTATTTTGGAACAGTCCGTGTTTAAAATTTGTTAGAAAATATTGAGGATGATTTTTTATTCATGGTCTGGCTTCTGTTAAAATTTCGTGAGTATTGGTTCATATTTAAGTGCTCAAAAGCTACTACAATGAAGAACTGCACCTTCCGAATGTTTTTTGCACCAGCCTTGCTACTGTTTCAGATTTTCTCTACTTACGAGTGACGATTTTATGAAACTGAAAATATGATTCAATGGATTTTAAGATTTGTTCCAAACAAGTAAATTTATGAAATATGGTTTGAGCTGTTGTAGCTAGACTGGTACTTTTTACATGATAGTATAACCATTTGCTGTTTCTAACATTTCTTTGTTCGATGCAGTCAACCTTGCAAAAATGATTCTTGACAAATATGACATTCAGGAAACTCATTATGAGGTTCTCAATGTTAAGGAAGATGCAGATTATGAAGAAATTCGTACTAGTTACCGAAGTGCTTTACTCAGTTTACATCCTGATAAGATATTGAAGACATTTGATACACCCAGCAATAATCAAACTAATACGGAGAGATTTCTCAAAGTACAAAAGGCTTGGGAAATTTTAAGCGATTCAAGCTCCCGTTTATTTTACGATAAGGAGCTGCAAAGTTCAAGGCGGGATGTTTTGGCTTCTGAAGTTGCGGAAGATTTAAGCTTGCAGGATATGACAGCTGAAGAGGCCGATGAAGCGTTAGAACTGTTTTATCAGTGTCGATGTGGTGATTACTTCTCTATCGACTCATCGGAATTGCTGAAAATGGGGTATTCCTTGTTGAGAGATGGAAGCAGTATATCTATACTCAATGGTGATACTTTACCAGGATCCGTGATTCTTCCTTGTGGATCTTGCTCGTTAAAAGCTCGTCTGATACTCAGTATGGATAACAGTTGAATTACTGACATTTTTTTGTATGACTGAGCCTCATTGAGATTATTATTATTATTTTTAAAGAAAATAGCAAACTTAATGGTAGCTGCTCATTATTCAGTGTTGTGAATTGCCAATTGCGGAAAATTACAGTTGGTTCAAATTTCTCCATGCTATAACCACTTTATTGAATCGCGCATCGTGGGACAATAGTTTTGTTATAGCGCTATTGTGCTGCTAGATGCTAGTTGTGAGTTGTGAATGTACTGTATTAATCCTTTGGTTAATTTCCATGATTATACATTAATGTAATACCTTAGAGGGTTACTTAAGAGGAGTCCTTAGATTTACAAACAAGGAAGTTGCTTCAAAAAGATGGTATATTAGACAATGTTGTTTGGCTTGCGATGGCTATTTTTTTTTTATTCAAACACAAGTGATAATTATCATAGAAATTCATGCACATAACTGCAAGATCCCGAATTTAATTTCAACTGAAAATGTGAATTTGCCACTTCAGTTATGCTTGAAGGACTACAATGAAAATATTCGTTCAAAATGAGTTTGGTTACTTTTGCCTTAAGCATCAGTTATGAACAAATAAATATATTGACCTCTCAAACCTTAACTTCGGAAATGGAAAAATGTTATATATATAGCATGTTTATCATGAAACATCTCAAAACATTGCTTTGAAACAATGGAGGAAATTATAACATCACAACCACTTCCTGCTGTTCCTTTTGATCTCATTTCAGAAATTCTATGTAAGCTTCCAGTAAAGTTCCTCCTTCAATTCCAATCCGTCCGCTAGTCATGGAATTCTCTACTATCTGATCCAAAATTCGCCAAGAAACACCTTCACCTATCAACCAATTCCTTATGCAAGTATATTTTCATGTCTTACTCACTTGACTCCGTTTTCTTCACCATATCCCCTAACCTCACGCAACTCAGTATCCACGGAACTGTCGTCCATATTCTTCATATTACATTGTTGGCTCTTGCAATGGCATGCTATGTCTCGCCTACTATTATAATGATTGTTTTGTTCTATTATTATGGAGCCCTTCCATTAGAAAATTTAAAGAATTTCCGCCTCTTAAAATGCCAAGAGCGGTTGATGGTAGGATGATACATGGCTTCGGCTATGATCATGTTACTGATAGTTACAAGGTAGTTGTTGATTTAGAATATTCTATGATAGCTGTATGTGGCGTTAAGTTGGAGAATAAGGTTGAAGCGAAGGTTCATACTTTTGGTAATTTTTTTTTGGAAAAAGTGTTCAAGAGTTCCCTTTTGGTGGAGTCCCTCCTGAGCAATCGGGAAAATTTGTGAGTGGCACGATGAATTGGTTGGCTTGTAAACATTTAGATCGTTTTATTGTTTCTTTTGATTTGGGAAATGAGTCTTACCAAGACTCCAAGAGATTTTGCAGCCCGATTATGGAGAGGTATACACACGTCGTTTGATCTTGGGTGTGTCGACGGATCGTTTGTGGCATAATTTCTAGTCATGATGTTTGGATTATGAAGGAATATATGAAAATAAAGAGTCTTGGACTAAATTGTGCACTGCTCCGTATATACGAGATCCTAACAAGTCTTATTCCTTGACCAAGGCAAAATATATGTTTAAGGATGATCAAATGTTGCTTGAATGTAGAGCAGAATTGGATAACAAACTGTTATTGTTTATGATCCAAGGAATGATACTCTTAAGTTTATTAATTTTAAAAACACTAATCCAGGTGACGGAGTCCCAGTATTTTGTATTGAGAGTTTGATAATGATATCATCTTGATCTTAATGCTAGAATTTAAACGTGGCTATGCCACTTGAGCATGAGATTCAAATGCCGCCAATATGTTATTTTCTGATTATGTTATTTATTTTGTAGTTCTGATTATTACTAGTTACGTCATTGATTGTTGTTAATTAAGGGTCTATTTAACTTCAAAAATTGTAGTTATTAATTTATTATCATTTATATGTCCTGGCGTGGGACACACGTTGTGTTGGACACTAATTAACACGACACCGACACTTATGATTACATTAAATTATATCATTTTCTCAATTTTTTATCCTTGTCTGACATGTCAGTGTCATGTTAGGGTCGTGTCTGGCGTCCGTGTGTGTGTATGCGCTTCATAGTTGTCAAATAACCACACATTCATACTGTCAGTGAATTTACATCATTGGATTTCACACAAGTCTTTGATTTCAAGAGAAAGGTGAAATTCAGGGACTAATCCAACAGTGTAAATTAACTAACTGTGCAAGTCTTGACAACTGTTACTTCCAATGGTTGAAGAGTGAAGACTACATGATTCCTTGCTTTCCACAATTTCTACATGATTATGCAGAATAGTTGACTTACATCTTTATTGGTAAGGATAGTTGAGTCACAAAAATTTAATGGCTTCTAACGAAGTCTTCAACATGTTAACTGCTAAGGAATAGTCTTTCCGGCTTAATTACTTCAACAATTCAGCAATGCAGCGCTGAGACTCTCGGATAACTTCTTGGATGTAGTATACTGTACTTGATTAAAAATCTCTTCTTTGGTGAGATTCCACTATTTGTAGGAAATCTTGTGAAGCAAGAAAGCTCCTTCCTGAACATGTTGCAGTTTTAATTGACATTTATAGAAAAAGATCGAATAGAAGATAGTAGTAGTAATTTTTTGACTCACCTAGATACTCATGATATCATTTTGTAGTTGATAAGTATGCATGGAATGCGAGCTATCTTACGCCACTCTTTTCCTTTCTTATTCTTCCAAGCTGCTTCCAAAATTGGACAGTCAGAGATACTCAGTACAGAAAGAGAGGAAGACAACCCTTCGTCTGGCAATGACTTGAGCTTTGGAGCATCCGAAATCTCAAGGTCTTGGAGAGACGTAAGATGGTGGAGCCACTTCCCATCCAAGCATTCTATATCATCAAGTTGGTAGATGTGTAGAGACACGAGAGAAGAGGGTAGCAATGGCATTTTCATCCTCATCAGCTGATTCAAAATGTCGCAACCTCCGATTTCCAACACAGAAAGATTAGTGATACCTTCAAAACTACACTTTATATTCCACTTCATTCCACCAACAGAAAGTTTTCTTAAATTGATAGGTAAACCCTCTTCAGCAAAATGTTGCAGATTAGGAAGGCTAAAAACTCTCAATTCTTGAAGGCTAACAAGAGTGTTCATTGATTCCGGTAATGAATGAAGCTTGTTACATCCGTACACACGGAAACAGATGAGGTTAGGAGTGGACAATCCACCCGGGGAAATTGAATCCAGTTCATCACAACACCGTATTTCGATACTTTGAATAAATGAGAGACTTTGTGATGCATCTTTTGCAATGAAAATTGATTTGAGATTTTCGCAACCCTTAATATATAGACTTTTGAGCACGGGAAAAAAGCCTAAGGTAAAGGATGTCATTGAATTACAACTGTATTCAATAGACAATTGCTCAAGTGATGTGTAATTGTGCAAGGATTCATGAGGAAGGAACTCTAGAATCTCACAATAATGGAGAGATAGAGATTGTAAGGTTGTAGGTAGACCGTCTCTTGGGAAGGATGTCAGAGAGGGAAACCGATCTAATGTCAACTTTCGCAGAGAATTGAGAGGAAGCATCAATTGGCCGAACACATATGATGGCCTTAAAATAATGTTGCTATTATCATCTGAATGCCTTGCCTTCAGTAGTATATCACATTTCGTTAAGTGAAGTTCAGTCAAGGATGGAAGTGTGCTCGGTATGTTTCCTTTGAGTTTTGGACATCTATCCACTAATAGACGTTTTAGATTAGGAAACTCTATTGTTTTACCTCCAATTAAGTTCCAATCCTCCCACTTTGGCATATCCTCAAATTCTAGAGTCTCTAAGGAAGAAAATGGTTGAAATGAAGGGCAATTACTTCCATAGAATTCAGCACCGACACTCCTTATAGATGCCATCCAACAAATGCGGAGTTCTTTAAGACAGTGTAATTTTCCAAGGGGAGGAAGTAATGAGCAATGATGACAACCACTAATGCTCATAGACACCATGTTTCCAAAAGAAGAATCAGCCAACCATTTTGGAAAGTTGACTCCACCGTAGCCATGAATACCGAGATTCTTCAAATTTTTCGAGGGTCTCAACTGTCCAAGTACAAAACTTTGAATTTGTGATTCCATTGTAGTAGTACCTTGTGGATTCCATTGTAGTACCAACCAATCAATTTGTTTCTTCGTCATCAAGTTTGCATGAAAAGCATCACATGGCTCAGTAACATTTTGTAGCTCTGAGATGAAAAGATTCCCTTTTAGATGGGGAAATTTTCCCAGCTCGGCAATCTTCAATCCATCATGGTTTTTGCTGACAATGAAGTTAGACAACGTTTGAAGGTTTTGTAATTTGACGATTTGTACAGGCATATCTTTCAATGTAGTGCCTCTAATATCAAGGTGGCGTAGATTCACCAATTTTCCCATGTCCTTAGGCAATTCGGTAAGATTTCCACACTTGAACAACAAAAGTGTTTGTAGATTGTAAAGCTTGCAAATTGTTGAAGGCAACCTTTTGATTCCAGTGTAAGAGAGATTTAAGTATCGTAGATATATCAAATTCCCAATTGAATCGGGCAATTTAGTGACGTTCCAGTATTTTGGCATAGATAAAACACGTAATTGTTTCATTCTTGGCAAAAGGTTGTGCACTACCTTGTCTGATAAGGAACAATGTGAATGTGACGCCCATGATAATTGCAATGGTAAGGCCAAGAAGGTGCGTAGACCTTTTAATCCATACAATTTATCAAATTTATTGTATTGGTCGTATTTCCCTCTATTGTATGACAAATGACGTACCCTTTCATGTAGCTCCTCTTCGTCCAACTTGATACAATATGGAGATGAAACCATTGTAGCTAAATCGTTAATGAGGTCATGCATTTCAAAGCTTTCTTCCCCATCATCAACAAGGCATCGATGCATTAGTGACCTTGACACTAATTCATCGAAGTATTCCTCTCCTACTTTTTCCCAACTTTTTTGACTTTTGGATTCATGAACTAAGCCTTCTGCAATCCACAACTCGACTACCGTCTTTTTTTCCAACTTGGAGCTCTTTGGAAAAATCGAACAATAAGAAAAGCATCGTTTTAAAGGAGCTGGAAGATAATGATAGCTCAATAAAAGAGCTGGTTGCACCTCAACATTTTCCAAACTCCAAAAGTTACTTTTTAGCACATTATTACAATCATCCTCTGACGATTTAGTGCGAAGAAGACCCCCGAGTGCTACTGCAGCTAATGGTAATCCATCACATTTCTTAGCGATTTCTTTGCCAACCACTTGTAGGTTGGACCATTGCTGAAAATTACATGCTCCAAGCGCATGTTTGGCAAGTAAAGACCAGCACTCGTCACTTCCTAGAGGTGTCAAATAGTGAATCGGATGAAAGGTTTGCACGGCTAGTGCAACTCTCTCATCTCGTGTTGTGATGATTAGCTTACTTCCTGTTTTCCCGGCATTAAAGATGTCCTTTAGATTATTCCAATCAATATATCGCCGATCCCATATGTCATCTAATACAAGCAAAAACTTCTTATGACTTAAACTTTGCTGCAATTGCACTTGTAGAATATTCAAATCACTAGTATCAGTTCTTTTTGAGGTGAAAAATTCATCATGTGGACTATTAAGGTTATTTGCATCAAATGTTTTTGAAGAAACAGATTCAACAAGGGTTTTAGTGACTTGAACAATATCAAAATCTTTTGATATATATGCCCAACCTTTCAAGTCAAAATTCTCATTCACTTCTGAATCATTGTATAGCATTTTTGCAAGAGTTGTTTTACCAATCCCTCCCATGCCAACAATAGAAATTACTCCTATTTCTTTGCCACAATCACTAGCATTTTCTGACAGTAAAAAATCTTTAAGTTTTTTTCTATCAAAATCTCTTCCATAAATAGTACTTTCATCTACAACAGAACTTGTAGGAGCTCTATACCAAACACTGCATGAACTACTTTCTTTCAATCCTAGAATGCACCCCTTTTGCGCAAAGTGTTCCAATCTTTCAAATAGTGTTTGCATTTCAGAATTTATGACTTCATAAAACTGTTTGAAACTAAAAGAAAACATGTTTTTCACCTTATCACGTACTGTTTTACCTTGTTGATATTCAGCTTCCACTTTGCATCTTAATGCTTCTGTATTGATTTTGTCAAACAAATCATCAGCTTCAAAGACAACCTCTCTCAGATTTTCCAACCATTGTTTGATAGCAGGGTTTGTGATCTGTTTCTCCTCAGCATCATTTAGTATTGATTGAAGACTCAACAGTGTTGTTTTGAGCTTTTCCAAGAGTGAAACATCAAATTTTTTGGTCCTAAAGAAGTTCATGAACTCATGAGAAATCATCTTTTCTAGCAACACTTCTACAAAAGCTGATAGGAATGCTTCTGCAACAATAGTTGCCATAGATGTTGCTTGTGCTTGAGAAGAGTAAGAACAGGTTTACAAAAAAAGAAGTAAACTCTAGATTAGCTCAGATTTTCTTTCTATGGCTATCATTTCATTTGATCAAAAGGAAATAGATGAGTATCACTTTTACACCATGTGTTTCTATTTTTCTCTTAATTTTCCTGATCTCTCTTTACTACATAATTGATCCATCTCTTCAGTGGGCCCCACAGGCCTATGATTGGTATACATCAAATTAATCTAGTCAGAATTTTATAACTTAACTATTGAAATTCTTTTCAATTTGAGACATTTTCTTACTTGATACTTACAAATTACGACAACACAAAATTACTATTGACATGGTTTTATTTTTAGCTTTTTTAATTAAAAAAATAGTTTTTTTTAATACCAATTTTTTATTATACAAAAAGTGATTTATTTATTTATTTTACTATGGGTTTTGGGTCAATTTTTTTTACGATAGTCTATGCAGGACAAACTCAAATCAACTATCACAACTCATTACTCATAAAAATTGCTCGCCAAAACAATTTTGTATTTGACATATTTTAAAATGATAGCAAATTTGAAGTTTATGTCATTAATAGTTCATCAAAACAAAGTGATCGAATTGGGTTAGATTTTAAGCCAATGTGAATCACTTTCAAGTTTACACACACTCTCATAACAAAATCACTTTTATATATACATAGTTAGAGCTGCCTTATTATAAACTAGCATGAATGCACAAAGCTAATAAATATTTTGCCATAGAAGTTTATAACACAAATATTATAAACTAGCAATAGAAACTTGGCCTATAAACTTCTATAATAAATGACTACACACAATATTTTGCCTTATTATATAGAAGTTTCTATTGCTGTTTTGTGTCGTCTCTTTTGGATTTTAGTCTAATTATTATTATAATATAAAAAATAAACAAATGAATAAGTTAGGAAGAAACTGCCATTAGAAATTAGAAAAAGAAGAGAGAGAGAGAGAGAGAGAGTACTGCAGCAGGCCACCAGCACTGCAGCAGCCACAGCCTGCCCCTCCTTCTGTTGTCATTTCTCTTGAAATAATTGAATGCAACAAACCCCATTTTATAGAATCAATCCATGTTATTAAATAGTAATACTACTCTTCTTAAAAAAATACAAAGTACTACGGGTGATAACTAACAATAAAATATTCACACAAAAACAAATAAAATAAAATAAAAGATGTCGGACTATAATATCACTAATGTAGTGATATCATTAATTTAGCACCAATTATTTTTTCTCCCTAATAAAAGTATCTATGGTCTGTCTCCCATAAGTCTACATCAGACAGTTGGTAGAATATTTGCATATAATGTATAGAGATTGAGATTTGAATTTTAGTACCCAATTTATTTACATTTAATGAAGGAAATTTTAACCATTAAACTACATGAAGAAAAATGAATACTTATATCAGTTATATGATCTAATAAACATTCACGTAACTTATTTCAACTTATTAATGAATTTAAAAAATGTTAATTTTGAGATAACCATCTTATAGACATAAAATAATAATTAAAATTTTAATATATTTTTTTGGTTAAACTAGATATCTTCTATGTGTAACAATTACCTTTTTGTCATTTGTATGGAACGACTGTCTCATATAATTTCTGATCAAGTTGAAGCTAATTATTGGAAACCGATGCGTGCAGGTAGATCAGGACCTCTCATATCTCATCTTCTTTTTGCTGATGATCTTCTTCTTTTTGCAGAGGCAACCATTGAGCAAGCACATTGTATTATGCATTGTTTGAATCTTTTCTGTGAAGCTTCAGGTCAAAAGATTAACAGTCAGAAGACTCAAATTTTCTTTTCTAAGAATGTTGATGAGCAACTTAGGGAGGATATTTTACAACACACAGGATACACTTCAGTCAGCAGTCTGGGAAAATATTTGGGGGCAAATATAGCCCCAGGGCGGAACATTAGAGGAAAATTCCATCATATTATTGGGAAAATTCGAAATAAACTCAGTGGTTGGAAACATCAGTGTCTTAGCTTGGCCGGAAGAGTTACTCTCTCCAAATCTGTTCTTAGCTCTATCCCTTACTATCACATGCAGTATGCAAAGCTCCCTAAGACTTTGTGCGCTGAATTGGAGAAGATACAAAGAGGTTTCTTGTGGGGTGATACAGATCAGACTCGAAAACCTCATTTGATTAGTTGGGAAGTTTGTTGCTTGCCTAAGTGTGATGGGGATCTTGGTATTAGGAATTATAAACAAATGAATGAAGCTTTCTTGATGAAAATTTTGTGGAACATGATTAATAAACCTGAGGATCTTTGGAGCAAGGTTCTTTATAGTAAATACGGCAGAAATAAGGATCTTCGAGTTGCTATTAGTGCTCAATCTTATGACTCTCCCTTATGGAAAGCATTGGAAGGTATTTGGGACCAATTCCAAAGGCATATTGTTTGGCAGGTGGGAGATGGTCAACATATAAATTTCTGGTTTGATAAATGGATATCTGAGTGTCACTCTCTAATAAACTTATCTACCCAGCAGATCATTGATACAACGCTTACTGTGAAAGAGGTTCTAACAGAGACTAGCGAGTGGGACATTAATTTTCTCACAACTCATCTTCCTGGTACAGTTGTTAATCAGATTGTGGGTTTCCCAGCTCCCAAACAAACAGATGGACCAGACACTATAGGATGGAGTGGAACCAATACTCGTCACTTTACAGTTGAAAGTGCTTATAACCTACAACGGGGGCCATACCACCCCATTGAGGGTAACTGGAAAAGTTTGTGGGGTTGGAAGGGGCCACATAGAATTCAAACTTTCATGTGGATCGCTGCTCATGAGCGCCTCTTAACGAATTATCGCCGAAGCAAATGGGGAAGTGGCATCTCCCCCCTCTGTCCTACTTGCGGCAGTGCAGATGAAACAATTATTCATGTTCTTAGGGACTGTGTGCAATCAACCCAGGTATGGTTAAGTTTATTGGCCTCTAATCATATTACCGATTTTTTTACTTTGAATTGCAGGGATTGGATCTTCGATAACCTTAACCAACAAAGGAGGACGAGAGCACAAAGGAATGAGTGGCAAACTATTTTTATGGTCACGTGCTGGCACTTGTGGATGTGGAGGAACAAAAATATTTTCGACGAGGATTTTCATCGTCCCATCAATCCAACTCAGGTGATCCTCAAGATGGCCTCTACATAGTGACACTATTTTCATTGGTTGGAAACGACCCCAAGAGGGTTGGGTAAAACTCAATTGTGACGGTGCATATAAAAGCTCAAGTTCTCTTTCGGGATGTGGTGGCCTGCTACGTGATAGCAATGGAAACTGTTTGAGCAGTTATGCTCGAAAGATTGGCTCATGTGACGTGCTCCATGCAGAAATGTGGGGTATGTATATTGGTATAGATATGGCTTGGAAACGGGGGATAAAGTATCTTAATGTGGAGAGTGACTCAAAAGTTTTAGTTGACATGGTAACAGGGAACTGTAAGATTAACGGAAGTGTTCCTACTTTGATTAGGCGCATCCGCGACCTAAAGAGTATGAATTGGCAACTCCATATCAACCATATTTGGCGTGAAGGAAACAGAGCGGCAGATTGGCTAGCCAACTTTAGTCTATCCTTAGACTCTTATGATATACATAGTATAGAGACTCCTCCTAGAGAGCTTTAGAGTCTCCTTTTTGATGACGTCTCCGGCGCTTGTATGCCTCGGAATGTTAGAATAATTACCTAATTGTTGTTTTGTTTTTGAGCTCTGCCCTCTCTTTGTACCAAAAAAAAGAAAAGAAAGACTAACATATATTTCCTCGAGACTTGTGGAACTCAAATAGACTGCATATTCTCCCTAAGACTTGTGGGACTAATTAACTTGCATCACATTTATCACAACAACTACTACTATAAATTTAGTAGTACTATTAAATTAACTTATCAAAAATAAATTATAAATTAATAAAAACAAATTATAAACTCAAATGCAAAATTATCAACAAAAATCTTGTCATAAGGTGTAAGTTCAAATTTTAGTATATCCAAACAGAACCAAATAACATCCGTTGCTCAGATTTTTTGTTTTGTTTCTCCCCGTCAATACTATATCGCATATGATAAACATTTAAAATAAGATAACATAATTAATCAAAAAAATAAATAAAGAAAAACGTTTTTAATTTGTCAAAAAAAAAAAAACAACGTTTTTAATATAAGGTCTGATCATCTGAATTTCACTAAGGTTAAAGTCGTTGTTAACTTGTTATAGTATTAGTATATATAGTTTATTATCTTTAATTATAAGACCTTTTTTGACCATTGCACGTACGTTACAATTTTGACCACCAATATCTTTAATTGTCTAATAGTAAAATTTATAAAAATTTGATATTTTGAAAGTACTCATCAAAACAAATCAAACAAGATATTATATGCTAATATTTACATTCATGTATTATTAAAAAAATACAGTCAAAACAAAATAAGTGAATAGTACAATTTTATCAAAAATAGTCTTATAAAAAGGGACAGAGGGAGTATTACTAATAATTAACTAGTTTTTTTGGGTACATAATTAACTTGTTTTTAAGTACTACAGTACTATCAAATCAAGCTAGTTATTTAATTTATACTGTACATCTATCCAATGTTAAAAAGTTAAACTGTACATTTGTAATAGTTATAAGTCAAAGAATTAATAGGTCCATCCAAGTCAAAATCAGACACCTAATAAGAAGATTAAGAATTGAATAATATATAATGAAACCTCCTAGCAGACTTTCTAGAACAAACAACGTGACAAACTACTAGTATGATTTTTTTATGTCTATTGAATAATAATGAATGAGGGAAGGACATTTCACACCATTCTATAAATAAATAGATCGAACCAATTGTATTTAATATAACGATAATGATACTTTTAATTTTCTAAAACATCTCTATCTAATCTATAGTTCGGTAATTTATCGTTGAAACTAGAAAAGTAAATAGGTAATTTATTTGATAGAGTTGCACATATATATATAGATGAAATTAGTTCAACACCAAATAAATATAAGGGATATCCAACACTTAAGATTATACAGTAGTAATCTTGCTTCAAAAAATATTATAGTAATTTAAAATATAATAAAATACTATGATAGTAATATTTTTTAAATAAAACTGTCAGATTTTGAAATAGAGACTAAATCTACAAAAAGATAAAATAAAGGGAATAAGATTACAATTAAGACAAATAAATAAGGTTCATTTAAGACATGAATAAACATAAGGTTCGTTGTTTATCAAATATTTAAATGTCAATAAAATAGTGTTTCTAGATACACAATTACGACTTGTTCTTCAATTTCTTGCATTGCCCGCCATAGACTTACTACCTTTGACCTTCAAATCTCTCTCTCTCTCTCTCTTCAACACGCTTCTTCTTCCTCCTTCAATATTACTGTCAACACCCCCTATTTTTTTTTTTTTAATTTCTTCTATACTTTCATTCTCTTCTCAAACGTGTCACTAATATTCATTCCAAAAACTTCCCTTTTTGCTCAAAACCAAGTTCCTTTTTTCTCACATATCATTCATTTTAGCAACTTTCTACTTCTTGGTTAGTTTTGTTTCTATAAATATTGTTGTTTTATTTGAAAGAAAGTGTAAAGTCTTATTAACATGTTTAGAGAATCTCCGAACTAAGGACAAACTCTTAAAGCAGACAATACTTCAGAACACGGAGTAGATTATAAGTTCATGGATTCTCAGAGACCCCTTTTGTTACAATCACCAAGAACACCAAATGATCTACAGTTTCCAACAATTCCAGTTTTCCCTGAGCAACCAAAATCAAGTTCAAGCAACACAGTAACATTTTCTGGTGTGGAATATGGTCATCAAGTTGATAATAAGAATTCTTCAAACTCATCAACATCATCATCAAATAGAAGTGCCATGTCAATTCATTCAATGAGTTCTAGCAAGAGGAACAATAGTTCAAACCCTTCAGGATCAAAAAAACCTGTGACTGTAAGATATGGTTCAAAAGGTGGTGGTGATTCTGATGGATTAACTGTGTCACAAAGGGAACTTAGAGATGAAGATGCAAGATTGGTTTATATCAATGATCCTGAGAAAACCAACGAAAATTTCGAATTTTTCGGAAATTCAATAAGAACTGCTAAATACTCAGTTCTTACTTTCATTCCAAGGAATTTGTTTGAACAGTTTCATAGAGTTGCTTATGTATATTTTCTCATCATTGCTATTCTTAATCAACTTCCTCAGCTTGCAGTATTTGGTAGATATGTTTCGATTCTACCGTTAGCTTTCGTTCTGTTTGTAACCGGTGTGAAAGATGCTTTTGAGGATTGGAGGAGACATAATTCAGATAAAGTTGAGAACAACAGGTTAGCATCAGTTTTGATTCATGATGGTAGTTTCATAGAGAAGAGATGGAAGGATATCAGAGTTGGTGAGATTGTAAAAATCAAAACAAATGAAACAATTCCTTGTGATATTGTTTTGTTGTCAACTAGTGATCCAACTGGTGTAGCATATGTGCAAACTATTAATCTTGATGGCGAGTCTAATTTGAAGACTCGGTATGCGAAACAAGAGACAGGTTTGAAGGTTCAACCGAGGTATACTGGTTTGATTAAGTGTGAAAAACCAAATAGGAACATTTATGGATTTATGGCAAATATGGAAATTGATGGTAAGAAGTTGTCACTTGGATCAACCAACATTGTTCTTAGAGGATGTGAGCTCAAGAATACTAGTTGGGCCCTTGGTGTTGCGGTTTATTGTGGCCGCGATACCAAAGCTATGCTCAACAGTTCAGGAGCTCCATCGAAGAGAAGTAGGCTCGAGACTCGAATGAATTATGAAATCATTATGCTGTCCTGCTTTCTTGTTGCATTGTGTACAATCACATCGGTTTGTGCTGCGGTTTGGTTGAAACGCCATAAGGATGAGCTGGATTTGTTGCCTTATTATAGGAAACTTGATTTTTCGAAACCAAAAGTTAAAGACTATAAGTACTATGGATGGGGATTGGAAATCTTTTTCACATTTCTTATGTCAGTTATAGTTTATCAAGTCATGATTCCTATTGCTTTGTACATTTCTATGGAGCTTGTTCGCGTCGGCCAGGCCTATTTCATGATCGAAGACCATCGATTGTATGATGAGGCTACTGATTCAAAATTTCAGTGCAGGGCTTTGAATATTAATGAAGATTTGGGACAAATTAAGTATGTGTTCTCAGATAAAACGGGTACACTTACTGAGAATAAAATGGAGTTTCAATGTGCTAGCATTTGGGGAGTTGATTATAGTTCCACAAAGGCCACCATGGAGGGTGGTGAGCATGGTGAATACTCAGTGCAAGGTGAGTACTTTTTTCTCTAACATTGAATTTAATGCATCTAGTATTGTTTATAATTACGTTCGGTAGATAGTTAATGAATATATCAGGTGTTGAAACTCATTAATACCAATGTAATTTCATTAACCATTTTCATCTGTTCAACTACATGTAGATTTGAACACCTGAAAATGTTGGTTAATCACGTATGAATTCATGGTTAATGAAGTTATGTTAATGGTTAACGAGTTTTGATATCTGGTTTATCTATCAGTCATCTACTGATTATAACTAACCACCTATGTGAACCACATTTACCATTTAGACTGTTGTCGCGAAAATTGTCAAAATTTAATTGTGTAAATAAAACAATTGTTTTTTTTTTTATAGTCGAAATAACATGTGTATTTTCTGTTATTTTATGGTCTCAGTTGATGGAAAAGTGTTGAAACCAAAGATGAAAGTGAAAGTTAATCCAGAGCTGTTACAATTGGCAAGAAGCGGAGTCAAAAATGTGGAGGGAAAAAGGATTTATGATTTCTTTCTAGCACTTGCAAGCTGCAATACTATTGTGCCTCTTGTTGTTGACACACCTGATTATGATGTTAAGCTGTTAGATTACCAAGGTGAATCACCAGATGAACAAGCATTGGCGTATGCTGCTGCAGCCTACGGTTTTATGCTTATTGAACGAACCTCCGGACACATTGTCATCGATATTCAAGGAAAAAGACTAAAGTAAGTTGGTTACTAACAAACTTCCTATTCATATTGTCATCGATATTGCAGCGTTAATGTTTTTAGGGTCTTTGCGACTGCAGTTACAGTTGCATTAATCACATTTGTTTGCAATATTTCATTAATCACGTAGAAGATTAGTAATCTATACCTATGTATAAAAGCGATATCAAGTTTTGTACTTTTGGTGTAACGGTTTTTCTTCCACTTTTACCTTTAATTTAAACTAGTTTATTTA
The DNA here is from genome assembly GCA_951804385.1 of Trifolium dubium. Lineage (NCBI taxonomy): Eukaryota > Viridiplantae > Streptophyta > Magnoliopsida > Fabales > Fabaceae > Trifolium > Trifolium dubium. The sequence goes on along the minus strand of OX638076.1, from coordinate 31,115,489 downwards.
CTCGATCAAAATTACTATTTCTTTTTTAAATAATCACAAAAAATTAGAAACCTGAGTTAATTCGTTTCTTCATAAAACATAACAGGCAGTGCCTGTCTGGACACTAGTCTTGATAATGATCATGAAATCTTCCTATTATGAACATTGCAGGTTCAATGTCTTGGGATTACATGAATTTGACAGCGATAGAAAAAGGATGTCGGTTATATTAGGCTACCCTGACAATTCAGTAAAACTCTTCGTCAAAGGAGCGGACACAACCATGTTTAGTGTAATAGACAAATCATACAACATGGACTTAATAAAATCCACAGAAACTCATCTTCACTCATATTCATCGCTTGGTTTAAGAACACTGGTGATTGGAATGAAAGACTTAAACACTTCGGAGTTTGAGCAATGGCACGCAGCCTACGAAGCAGCAAGCACTGCAGTGTTTGGTAGGGCTGCAATGCTTAAAAAGATTTCAAACAATGTAGAAAGCAATGTTTGCATATTAGGAGCTTCTGCTATTGAAGATAAACTTCAACAAGGCGTGCCAGAAGCTATTGAGTCTTTAAGGGCAGCAGGGATTAAAGTTTGGGTTTTGACTGGTGACAAGCAAGAAACTGCTATATCTATCGGATTTTCATCGAAACTTTTAACAAGAAACATGACTCAAGTTATTATTAATAGTAATAATAGAGTTTCATGTAGAAAAAATCTCAAAGATGCTCTTGAAAGGTCTAAAAAACTTATGTCTTCATTTGGTGTTGGCAACAATGATGGCGCAGTTGCAACTCAGATAGCTATGATTATTGATGGTGGAAGCCTTGTGCACATTCTTGATAGTGAACATGAAGAAGAGGTTAGTTTCGTCATATATTAGTGAAATTAATGTTTCGGTTTAATTATTCTGTAGGTCTCCGAACTAAAATAACAGTCTTTAGTTGAGTACCTGATTTTGTCTAAAATACTTCTTTCGTCGAATTTTTCAACTTACTGATTCTGGTTACTTGTGTTGATTCAGCTATTTCAACTTGCAAGTTTGTGTTCTGTTGTTCTTTGTTGTCGAGTTGCTCCGCTGCAAAAGGCTGGTATTGTTTCTCTTGTTAAGAATAGGACATCTGATATGACACTAGCAATTGGAGATGGTATGAAATATTCTCTTTCACTTGTTTCAGCTTATGATTCCTTTTCAATATATTCAAAACCATGAACCTTTAATTCATCTTTGGCCCTTCTACTATATCCACTTTTTTCATTTTAGTTTTGTAGTTTTTTTTTTGTTTCATTTTGTCATGGTTATTTTGTTTTACTTTTAGTTCTTGACTAAAAAACAAAATAACGAGGTCAATATGAAATTTATTTAGGGACCGTTTTGGAAAGAAAAAAAAACATTTACCAAACCGAAAAAGTAGGTATATTATAGGGACCAAAAACACATAACAAACATAATTAATGTTTTGTGTATGCATTTTGTTACAGGTGCTAATGATGTGTCAATGATTCAAATGGCTGATGTTGGAGTTGGTATCAGTGGACAAGAGGGTAGACAAGCTGTAATGTCATCAGATTTTGCAATGGGACAGTTTAGATTTTTAGTTCCTCTTTTATTGATACATGGTCACTGGAATTACCAAAGGCTTGGTTACATGATACTATACAATTTTTACAGAAATGCTGTCCTTGTTCTTGTCCTATTTTGGTAAGTTAAATTCCAACAAATATTATATCATTGGAGAAACTACTATAAGATATATTTAGAGGTCAATGGTTTTGATATAGACATGGTTTATGATAGAATACTACGACGTCATTTGGTCTATGTAGCCGACCCTATCTAATTCAATAAGTTTCGGTTCTGTTGTATCAGTGTCTAACATTCCCCTATAATATGATAAAATCTATGTTGCACCGACACATTATAATGAAAGTTTGAGGCCCGGCTCCATGGACCTGGTTGCACCTGCTCTGGGCCGGCCCTGATTATATTTACGTGTGAGTGTCAATATTGTGTCTGTGACTATACTTCATAGATGATAATTGAAATTTACTACTTGATTTAGATTTTGACATGTTAATAATACTTTGTTGTGTGTGTGTTTTGGTTTTTAGGTATGTGTTCTACACTGCCTTCACTTTAACAACTGCTATAAATGAATGGAGTTCCACATTATATTCAATAGTCTACAGTGCACTACCAACTATTATTGTTGGAATTCTTGACAAAGATCTTGGTAGAAGCACTCTCTTAAAGCATCCTCAACTTTATAGTGCTGGCCAAAGAGATGAAGCCTACAACAAAAAACTGTTTCTGTTAACAATGGCTGATACTTTGTGGCAAAGTATGGTTATCTTTTGGCCTCCAATCTTTGCATATAGGAAAAGTACTATTGATGTAGCAAGCATAGGAGATCTTTGGACTCTCGCGACGGTTATTTTGGTAAATTTACACTTGGCTATGGATGTTGTTAGATGGTATTGGGTTACTCATGCTGTCATTTGGGGATCTATTGTTGCAACATTCATTTCTGTCATGATCATTGATGCTATACCTCAACTTTCTGGTTACTGGTATGTATGCACTATCTTTTATCTCTTAGTTTGTTAGAATAGCGAATCCGATTTTGAAGTACACTGATAAATAAACGCATAAGAGCACATTGACTGATCACATAGTTCGGTCAATTGTGCCTACGTTTCAGATAGAGTGTTGTTGTACAAACTTAGTATACATATTACATTCATTAAAATCTATTGGCAGAGACGTAGGAAAAATTGACCGAACTTTAATAACAAATATTGTGCGTTTATTATTTGCATTTTGTCATATATCTTTATTCTTTTGAACCGGCATTGCTTGTTATATAGAGAGACTAATCTTTGAATAATCTCCAAAACTTTGAAATTGCAGGGCATTCTTTCATGTTTCAAGCACCGGATTGTTCTGGTCATTGTTGCTAGGAATTGTGGTAGCAGCATTGCTTCCACGTTTGGTTGTAAAATTTATTTATCAATATTATTTTCCTAGTGATATTCAAATTTCTAGAGAAGCTGAAAAAATGAGACAAAATCAAAGAGTTGCTGAAAATGGACAAATAGAAATGCTTCCTATCTCAGATCATCAACAACATAGATAAGAGAAGTGATTTTTGTGTTTTTTTAATTATTTTTTAATTTTGTTAATTTTGTAAAGTTGCATATTCTTTAGGCTACAATTCATAGTATTTCTCTTTGCTGCGGATTTCATAGTTAGCTATCCAAAGGATAGAAATTTTTGTTACACTTTAGATTCTTCTGTGTCCATAGTTTTTTCTATTGTAAATTACAATTGAATATAATAGAAGAAAGGGTTGATTTCATTCATAGAAGTACACTTTCATATGTCACAATATTTATGTTTCATTTAGGTATGTAAATTCAAAGTTATGTTAGCTGGATAAAGTTTCTTTCAATTATAAAACACTAGGTTACGTTGGTGTGAGAAACAATGCCCAAAATTTTAGAACATATTTATCAAATTATAAGGAAAAGGTTAATTTAAAGTGATATTATTTTCAAACAACCGATTGAAATTGAAATCAAGTGACTAATGAACTCCTTACAAATATTTTCATTTTTCAGAATAATTGAATCTTATCTTAGGAATGAATAATTCTTAATCGGTCTTTATTTATCTCGCGGTTGAACTTCAATTTTTATTCGATTATTGAAAAGAACAATTTTTATCAACTTTACTTATCTCGTGGTCAAACTCTAAATTATCATTAAGCGTTCATTCCCCTAAAAACTCTTGGGTTAACAAAAAAATAAAAAAAGAGTAAGTGTGCACTTGTTTTTTTTTTCCTTCCCTTTTATTGATAATGAAATGTAGTGTACACTTACTCATAAAACTTGTGCTTAAATAAAAATTAGATTCACCCTAATTTATTTTGCAACTCTTAACAAATTCATTTTTCATATAATTTTTTTGAGATATTATTTCAGTCAACACTCCAATATCCTAAAAAAAAAATCCTGTCATTTTATATATAAGGGTAAAAAATCCCATTGCAAAATATCTAATCTAAGGATTCCTATATATATAGTACTACTATATCAGTTGGGTAGTAAGATTGATGTATGGGTGCATATAGCAAGTGTCTTATTCACTTGGAAAAAGCCCAAAACACCCAATTAATTAATGGTATAAAAATGAGGTAAAATGGGTACGTACGTACGTACAGTGTACCCTCACAAAATCATTCCTATCAGATCGAAACAAACACAGCGAGAGATAAAACGACGAACCCTTTCTTCGTTTGGTCCTTCTTCTTCTTCTTCTTCTTCTTCTATTCGTAACATCTTCACTGAATCTTCAAATCAAACGTGTAAGTTCTCTATAACATTGATTTCAATCTTAGGGTTAAGCTGATTGATTGTCTTGATTTTGATTTCGAGTTTATTGAACTAAATTTTAAGGTTAATTTTTCCTCATAAAAATGCATTATTGTTGTTGTAGGGTTTATTGAATTTGTGTTATTTTTTTTTATCTCAGCTTAAAATTGAAGTTGAATTTGTGCTTGTAATGTTTGTTTCACATCTTATTTAGTACAAATAATCACTTAATAAGAAGAATCTAAAGTGAATTTCCTTCCCCATGTTCCTTCATTGACTGTTAGTTATGTTTTACTTTTACATAAAATAAAATAAAAAAACTTTGGTGTTTGATATTATAGTGGTATTCAATCTATAAACAATGTTAATACTTTGATTTAATATTAAGAAATTTAAGATTTGACTGAGATTTATGAGTTTATTTTCATTTGTGTAGAATCATGGCTAGTAGTAAAGCCGAGCCAGTAAATGAACAAGCAGTTGCAAATATGTATGCAGCTATGAGGTCAGACCTCAACCAAATTTACACCAAAATAACTGAACTGGAAATGGAAGTTAGCGAGCACTCGTTGGTTCTTAATGCAATTCAGCCGCTTGACCAATCAAGACGATGCTATCGAATGATCGGAGGGGTGCTTGTGGAAAGAACCATCAAAGAAGTACTGCCTGCTGTGCAGCGAAATAAAGAAGGACTTGAAGAGGTTGTCGCAAGGCTTAACGAGACATTGGAAAAGAAGAAAAAGGAAATTACTGAGTTTGAGACTAAATATAAAATCCGGATGAGGAAGGCTGATGCTGATGTGAACGATGAATCTGGTAAGAAGGAAGGTTCTGCTCAAGGAGTACTTGTTGGCCCTGCAGGTGGTACTGAATGATATTTCTAGTTGTATTTTCTATTCTCAAACCCTCTTTTTACAGTTACTGGTTGTCGTTGTATCTTCATTTTAAATGCTTTCCGCTGAAGTAAACTTAATGGTTCACGAAGCAGTTGCTCGTGTAGATTTTTGTATGCACTTGAGCATATTATCTAGACTCTAGAGTAAATTGTTTTTTAGAAGTATATTTATTTTGTTTAACATGTTTGCTTAAACAAAATGTTGAACATGGAAAAAGATTATGACATATTAATAGTTTCATGTTAAAATGGTTGAGAAAGTTCAGTGGGATTTTTACTAAACCACTGTTTCTATCATTAAGTTGCAATGCTTACAGATATATTGCTTAAACAGTGGGATTTTTACTTGCAAAGTTATGCAACCCTATTTTTCTCTACCATAGATAAATATATTGTACTAGTAGGAGGAACTTAAAGGATTGCAGCTACAAGGATAAGATATAAGAACAACTAAATTTACAAGGATTGAACCTATAAGATTACAAAGAAATAATACAAAGGAGCAGAGACTTTCAACATATAAGTTAAAACAATTCTTTTATCTCAAAATAAGGTGCACCATAAAACAAAATGCCATCTAATGTACGCCCCTAGTGAAGCCATAGCATTAGCAACACTATTGGTCTCTTGGTAGATGTAATATATGTATAATCTGAACATTTCAATCTTGAAGCAGATGTTATATCTGTCTTAGAATGCTTCTACCGCTAAACACCACCCTGCTACTCCACTCGTAGACTCCGCACTGTGACCATGGAGTCCATTTCGTGCAAAACAAAGACCTAAGCACCCTAAAGCTCAACTATATAGGCATTGGCTGAGCTAATATTTCTAACAAGAAAATTGATTTTAGTGCCCCATCATTCTTGTGCGCCCCCTACGTCTTTAAATTTACTCCCTTCACTAACTAGGTAGTACGTGTGTTAAATTGGAAAAAATATGTTCACTACCTACATAGCAAACTTATAAAAATAAAAATAAAATTGTCTCCTTCACTCTTCTCTTAGCCCCCTTGATTTTTTTTTGAACAAAATATGCTCGCAATTTAAAGTGTGAATCCTCCCCAATAATTCTACCATGTATGTATGTATGTATATATGTGTGATTGGTCAATACTATTGGATAATAATGGAGCAAATCGAGAAATCGTGCACACAAATGTAATTATACGAGATTTCAATTTATAATAATTAGCGATCCGAGTTTGGGGCGTGATGGGTGCAGACATTGGTGTTGGGTCGTAAGAAAAAATGTTCGCTATTTAGGGTGCGAACTCACTTTGCTACCTAGGTAGCGAAGGGATACTCCGGTCATTTTCAAAGGCGTGTGAGAAATGCGATACAAGTTTCTTACACAAATCAAGAAAACAAGTACAAAGAGTGCTTTTGGGTAAAGCAAATATCTCATGCCATTGTTTTTCTGTTAAAGAGCAATCTTAAATGTAAATTAAATTTCAATTGAGTTATATGGTGAATTGGTGAATTGGTGATGGTCTAAAATTGAGTGAGATATGGTGAATCTGTGATAATCTAAAATTAAGTGATACGGTTACCGAGTACAGTATAAAAAGTTAAAAACTACGCGGATATGTTATGGAAATTAGTTGCTAAATTAGCTCCAAACGAATCTCTATCTCTATATAATATATTTACGGATGTCTCTCTCCTGATCATATACCTATGTGGCAAGCTATCAAGTAGCCATATACCTATGTGGCAAACTATGAGACCATCTACATAACAAACTAAGTCTTCCTTGATGTATCACTCTTCGATTCCCACTCAAGACACTTTTTCAATTATGAAACATTTTATTTAACTTTTTAGAGTTCCTTAATGTACCACTCTTCGACTCCCACTCAAAACACTTTTTCAATTATGAAACATTTTATTTTATATTTTAGAATTCCTTAATGTACCACTCTTCGACTCCCACTCATGACACTTTTTCAATTATGAGACATTTTATTTTATATTTTAGAATTCCTTAATGTATCATTCTTCGATTCCCACTCATGACACTTTTTTAATTATGATACATTTTATTTTATTTTTTAGAATTCCTTAGTGTATCATTTTTTCGATTCTCACTCATGACACGTTTTTAATTATGAGAATTTTTCTTAAAGATATTTTTGAGACACATATTATGCATAACTAAGATTAATAGTTAGTTATAAACAAAAACAAACAAAACTTTTGGATAAAAACAAGTAAATCAAACCGATTTCTAACAAATCACAATAATTTTTTTAAGATTAATACTTTTAATGAAAAAATTTCTTAATAAATTTTCCATAACTATTTTTTATTTAATCATCATAACTAATGGTATATCATAAAAAATTTAGTTGATTCAAAAACTGAAATACTATTATATAAGTATAAGTACCCAAACAATTATATGTATTAATTTTTTTAAATAAAGTTGTGTGAATTAATATATACCATTACATAAATATTATTATATATGATAAAAAAAAGTCATAATTTCTCAAATAAAAGTATATTTTATTAGTTTAATTTTTAACTTTTGTTCACATACAAAATTTAACTCATTTCTATCAATCATTATTTTATTACTAAGTTGTACCAAATATAAATCATACTTATTCCTATTTTATTTGTATTTTATTAAGAACATATTTTTATTCATATATTAATACAATAAACCCATTTTTTTTGTAATTTTTATGATGACTACACTTATATTAATATCAATGCATGTCTTTATAATTTACACGGGATCAATATTAATAATCATATATTAATACAAGAGTTTTTTTTTAAAAATAAAAATATACTCACATATCAAAACAAGGTCCTATATTTTTTTTAAAATTGCTACGGGGATGGGAGAAAAAATATCATATCGTTGAACGGAAAGTGGGAGATCATTCTCAAAAATATTAACTATGACTTATATTTACACTCATGTTAATATGAGTGTATTTTGATTTTGTAATTTATACAAGGCAATATTTGTACTTATATATTAAAACAAATCCTATTATTTTTGTAATTTCTACGGGGACGGAAAGAAAACACCATACTGTTGAGAACGGGGAGTGGAATACCACTGTCCACCATGTTCTATCCCTTTAAATCCATAAATATATAATTATTTTTTATAATTAAATAATATAAATATCAAATCATTTTCGCAAGTAATTAGAAAAACATAAATTACAAGAAAAAAAATTCATTAATTAGAAATAAGATACAAAAAAAATTGAATTAAAAAAATTAATATTTCAACTAATCTACTTTAATTTAATTATATAAATTAATATAATTTTGAATTTTAACCCGTACATTTGTACTGGTTAGTTATACTAGTATAATATATTTACGGATGTCTCTCTCCTGGTCGTAATCCTATGTGGCAAGCTATCAAGTACCCATATACCTATGTGGCAAACAATGAGACTATCTACATAACAAACAAATTCTTCCTTAATGTATCACTCTTCGATTCCCACTCAAGACATTTTTTCAATTATGAAACATTTTATTTTACTTTTTAGAGTTTCTTGATGTACCACTCTTCGATTTCCGCTCATGACACTTTTTTAATTATGATACAATTTATTTTATTTTATTTTTTAGATTTCCTTAATATATCATTTTTTGATTTTCACTCATGACACATTTTTAATTATGAGACATTTTTTAAAAGATACTTTTGAAACAAATATTCTTATAACTAAGATTAATAGTCACTTATAGACAAAAACAAACAAATTTTTTGGATAAAGATAAGTAAATCAAGCCAATTTCTAACAAATAACAATAATTTTTTAAGATTAATACTTTTAAAGAAATTTTTTCTTAATAACGTTTCCATAACTTTTTTTTTAATCATCGTAACTAATGATATATCATAAAAAAATTAATTGATTCAAATGTTGAAATACTATTATATAAATATAAGTACCCAAACAATTATATGTATTTATTTTTTAAAAATAAAGCTGTATGAATTAATATATACTATTACATAAATATTATTATGATAAAAAAATTCATAATTTCTCAAATAAAAGTATATTTTATTAATTTAATTTTTAACTTTTATTTACATGCAAAACTTAACTCATTTCTATCGATCATTTTTTTTATTACTAAGTTGTATCAAATATAAATCATACTTATTATTTATGTTTTATTTGTATTTGATTAAGAACATATTTTTATTCCTATATTAATAGAATAAACCCATTTTTTGTAATTTTTATCATTACTTATATTTACACTTATATTAATATCAGTGCATGTCTTTATAATTTACACGGGATTAATATTAATAATCATATATTAATGCAAGAGCTTATTTTTTTAATTTAAAAAATGAGACTTTATATTCACATATCAAAACAAGGTCCTATATTTTTTTAAATTGCTACGGCGATGGGAGAAAAAACATCACATTGTTGAGAACGAAAAGTGGGAGATCATTCTCCAGCTATGAATTATATTTACACTCATGTTAATATGAGTGTATTTTTATTTTGTAATTTATACAAGACAATATTTATACTTATATATTAAAACAGATCCTATTATTTTTGTAATTTTTATGGGGACAAAAAGAAAATACCATACTATTGAGAACGGGGCGTGGAATATCATTCTCCACCATGTTCTATCCATTTAAAATCCCTAAATATATAATTATTTTTTATAATTAAATAATATAAATATTAAATCAATTTCATAAGTAATTAGAAAAACATAAATTATATGACAAAAAATTCATTAATTAAAAATAAGATATAAAAAATTAAATTACAAAAATTAATATTTAAACTAATCTACTTTAACATTAATTATATATATTAATATAATTTTGAATTTTAACCCGTACATTTGTACGGGTTAGTTATACTAGTCTTTTTCATAACTATATATAAAGACATTTGTAAAAAATAAAAAAAATAAAAATCAACAAGACACTGGTCTCCTTCTACTTGGAGGATAGATATATGTGAAGTTGTCACTGATCGATATTTTTATGTAAGGTTTTTGTTTCTCTCTAATGTGATAACTTATTGAACAAGTCTTGTGGCAAAAACTGAAAAAGAAAGGTTGTCTTTATTGATGTGTCTAGATTTATATTTAAACTTCCGTCTAGCTGTTTGTTTGATACAAAACGGCAAGGACAAAAGTTACATTTGTTTGAAACTATATATTGGCTATAGAATAGATTGAATACATAAGTTGTCTATTCTAAGTCTAACCCTTCTCTACCCAATTGGTGCTAATATGGGCGACAAAGGAAATGACGCCGTTTCTGAAACAATTGCCGGAACCCTAGGATCACCACCGTCACTTCCCTCTCTTTCTTTCGATCTCATTCCGGAAATTCTAAGTAGATTACCGGTGAAGCTCCTCCTTCAACTCAAATGCGTCTGCAAGTCATGGAGGTCTCTAATCTCTGATCCCAAATTTGCTAAGAAGCATCTTCATCTCTCAACCATGCGCCTCATTCACACCTTAACCTTCTCCGATCTCTCAAGCAGATACATTCTCAATTCTTACACACTGGACTCAGTTTTGACCGATCAAACCGTCATAGTCGCGCATCCCAAGTTTCATTACAGAGTTGACTTTGTTGGCTCATGCAATGGCATCCTCTGTCTTCTTTTTAAGGGTTATGCAGACTTTGGTACAGTTGGATTGTGGAACCCTTCCATTAGAAAATTCAATGAATTGCCCTCTTTCCAAAAGCGGTTAACTTTTGACATGTATGGTTTTGGCTATGATCCTGTTAGTGATAATTACAAAGTTGTGGTTGTTTCTAGGGTAGCCAAAACTGATATGAATGTTCATACTTAAGGTACCAATATTTGGAGAAACATTCCGGATTTCCCCTTTGTTTGTATTGCTCTTCAAGAGTCCGGAATATATGTGAGTGGCACGATTAATTGTTGGCTAAAGATCATAGGTTGCTAAAAGGTTGTGCTAAGAAAAATAACTTTTTTGTTGTTTCTCTTGATTTGAGGAACGAGTCTTATCAAGAGGTTTTGTTACCCGATTATGGTAAGGTGGGTCAACATGATTTGCACTTGAGTGTTTTCGGGGATTGTTTGGGCATGATTTGTGGTCATGATGTTTGGGTTATGAAGGAATATGGAAATAAAGAGTCTTGGACTAAATTGTTAACTTTTTCTTGCATGCAAGATCCCCGTACTTGGTGACTTTTTACTAACGTAATGCAAATTTTTGAGGATAGTCAAGTGTTCTTGAAGTCTGGAGGGGATAAGAGAGGGATGTTGGTTTTTTACAATTCTACAAGTGGCAGTTTTGAGTATCCGTTTCCGTTTGAAAATACCAATACCCTGAATGTTTGCGTTGAAAGTTTGATATCACCTTTTTCTTAATGCTACAATGAAGATTGGTGTATGTTATGCCGCTTGAGCATGAGATTCAAATAGAACCTAGCTAGTATATGTTAATTTCTGTTTATGACTTGTTCTGATTATTGTTTACTTCTTGAATCAATAAATATATAAGGAAAGTATCTTCCTTTTACAAAATACTTTTTGTAATCTTTAACAATAGGAATCAAAAATGTCTTTTATCATGTGTCCTTTGTCTTTATCAATTTATGCTCAACATTTTTATTTTATTTTTGATAAGCCAATTTGTGCTCAACATGCTTTTAGACTTAACTGCTGTGGTCTGTGGTCACAATAATTTAGTTCATCTTGGTTTGATTGTTTTTTTTTTTTGTGAATGGAAAATATATTATTATAAAATTAGATTTTTGCTCAAGACAATTAAAGACTGGTAAAGAGAAGTATACAAAAACAGAGGCGCTGAATATACACGAAACACCAATAAAAAATTAAAACTTACCCTACTTAAAAGAGAATCATGTTGTAATCTCATTGTTAGTCTTTGACTTAATATTCCTAGAATTATTTAATGTGTAGGAATGAATTTACAAAGTGATCAAGATTTTCATTGCATGAAAGCACAAATATTAGTCGTTCAGGTTTGAAAGTCAATGTCGCCAAGTCCAAGGTTTTCTTCTCCTCTTCCACTAAAAGAGGAAAAATAAACTCTATTGTTACTAGCACTGGCATAAATAGAACTCATTCACTTGAAAAATATCTAGGGTTCCCTATGATGCATGGTCGACTTCAAAGGAAGGATTTTGAATTTCTGGAAGAGAAAATTAGTCATAAGTTAGCTAGTTGGCAGCACAATTTACTTAATAAAGCAGGTCGCATGACTTTGGTTAAGTCGGTCTTGAATTCCATCCCTAATTACTACATGTAAGTGGCTTGGCTGCCCCAGTCTACTTGTGATTCTATTGATAGAATGACGCGCAACTTTTTATGGAGAGGTACCTCCAATTCTGGTATTCATCTCGTAGGTTGGGACAAGATCACTAGGCCTAAAAAGATTGGAGGTTTAGGCATTCGTAAGGCTAGAGAGGCTAATACATCTCTCTTGGGGAAGTTGGTCTGGAGTATCCATCAAAATTGTGATGCGTTATGGGTTCAGGTTTTAAAGCACAAATATATTAATGAAGACTTGTTTCTCACTCTTCCAAAAAAACCAGGCTCAGTCACTTGGAATGCTATTATGAAAGCGCTTATGGCTCTTAAAGATGGTTATCAATTTCGTCTCGGTAATGGCAACTCTTCGTTCTGGTTCACTAATTGGTCTGGTTTGGGTAACCTTGCTAGTAAGGTCCTGTATATTGACATCCACGATTTGCAAATGACGGTGAAAGACGTGTATGTTGACGGTCACTGGAATTTTAACCTGCTCTATACGTTCATTCCTGAGGAGATCATCAACTGCTTGCTTCTGATCCCTGTTTGTTTAAATTCCCAAGTGGCTGACTGCTACACTTGGAGAGGGAACCTCAATGGTACTTACACAGCTCAAGATGGTTATTATTGGCTGAACCGAAATGATTTTACTAATAACAACAGTGAAGTCTCTTGGAATTGGTTGTGGCACATCCCTGCTCCAGAAAAGATTAAGTTTTTTCTTTGGACCACTCTGCATAATGCTCTACCTACAAAAGCTATGCTTTCTCATCGAGGTATGCTTCATGAAACCTCTTGTCCTAGGTGTAGTACGGATGAAGAAACCATTTTGCATTGCTTGAGGGATTGTTCGTTTGTTAAGTCCTTTTGGATCGCTATTGGCTTCACAAACCCAACCTTCCTCCAAGAAGATAATTTATACGCCTGGTTGAGGATTGGTATTGACGGACCAACTATTTTTCCGTTTTTGGCTGCTATTTGGTGGATTTGGTGAGCTAGGAATACTCTGTGCATGGACAATGAAGCAACTACTTATCATACTCTAAGGATGAACACTGAGAACTATGCTTGTTTACTAAAAAATTGTTTCCTCAAACATTATGAGAACCCCACCACTAGAATGGTTCGATGGAATACTCATGCCGGTGTTGGTATGATTCTGAATGTCGACGGGAGTAGCATTGGTAATCCTGGAGTCTCTGGTTTTGGAGGTTTAATTAGAAATTCTGAAGGTGCGTGGGTTCAAGGATTTGCTGGCAATATAGGTTTCTCGAATATTCTTCAAGCGGAGCTTCTGGCTATTTACCATGGATTAACTATGGCTTGGGAATTGGATATTAAAGAGCTTTGGTGCTATTCAGACTCTAAAACCGCTATCAAGTTAATTACTAATCCTGTTGATGTTTGGCATCACTATGCAGCCATCATTTACAACATCACGGACCTCCTTGCGAAAGATTGGAGGGTCAAAGTTTATCATACTCTCCGAGAGGGTAATGCTTGTGCTGATTACTTAGCCAAACTTGGTGCTCGCAACATTGAGCCTTACACAATCGTTGTTACTCCGCCTGCTGGGATGAGTCTTCTCCTACTGGCTGATGCTAGTGGGACTTTATTTTCTAGATAGTTTCCTTTTGTCTTTTTCTTTTTCCCTCTTTGTACCAAAAATATTAGTAATCATGACTCCCTTATTATAAAATCAAATACATCAATTCTGCAACAGAACTCCCATAAAACCTAAACAAGCATAAATCCTAAATAAGCCAAATGATTCAACCACCAAGGATTAAAATTAACCATAAAAAAAATATAAAATTAGGGATAAATAAATATATAAGCATAATCATATTTTTGGTTATAATCATTTATCTTTTTCTAACTCTTTAAATTTATAGTTTTCTTTTTTCAGGACACTTTCAAACATAAATATATCTTATGCCATAAAAGAAATTAAAATTATAGAATTGAAACTTAAAAAATCATCTATATAAACATGAATGAAGAACAAAAAAAATGTAATTTTGCCTAAAATATTGCTTATTTAATTTTTGTTTTACAAGTTTGGATTAGTTCTCGTAAATATTGTTTATTTTTTCGTTAGCAAAAGAAAGATCCAAAACCAAATTACTACAAAATAAAAGATGTCCAAAGTTGTAACCCAAAAAAAAAAAATCCAAAGTCATCATTCGTTACCCTATGAATTATCGGAGTGAGTTACGTTATTACGTTATATTTATATATATGTTTCTCTTCTCCTCTCTCAATTCTCACAAATTGCACCAAATCGCGCGCCGTCGCTAAAATGAGCACCAAATCATCTCTCAATTCTCCATCGTTATTATGATCACAATGGAAACAAAATCCATTGAGAGACTAACATCACCACCCATTCTATCTTTCGATCTCATTTTTGAAATACTAAGTAGATTACCGGTTAAGGTTCTCCTTCGATTCCTATGCGTCTGCAAATCATGGAAATCTTTAATCTCCTCCGATCCCACATTCACAAAGAAGCGGCTTCGTCATTCAACCACCTGGTACAGCCTCCACTCCTTTCAGAAACAAAGAAGCTACTCTCATAGATACATCAACCTCAAGTCTTACTCATTCGACTCTCTCATCAACAACGTCATCACTACCGATATTTCCAAGCTCCGTTGTGATTGGAACGGCAGTTATGTTTACTTCGTTGGATCTTGCAATGGCATTCTTTGCATTGCCGACCGCAGTGAAGGCTCCATTCTTATTCAATTGTGGAATCCTTCCATTAGAAAATTTAAGAAATTGCCACGTCTTCTAGAGCCAGAACAACTTAGTATATATGGATTTGGATATGATCCAATCCATGATAATTACAAGGTCGTTATTTTACCTGTATATTTTAATGGGAATGTGGTTCAACACAATAAAGGGAAGATTCATACTTTAGGTACCAATTCATGGAAAACCATTCCAATGTTTCCTTTTGTTGGTGTTATTGTTCAACCATCGGGTCAATATGTGAGTGGCACCATTAATTGGTTGGCTTTTAAGCCTAATAATACCAACAATCATCAATGTTTTATTGCTTCTTTTGATTTGGGGAATGAGTCTTATCAAGAGAGTTTCCTACCCGATTTTGATAAGGTAGATTTAAACTTGAGTGTTTTCAAAGATTGTTTGTGTATCATGGCAGGTGCAGATATTTGGATTATGAAGGAATATGGAAATAAAAAGTCTTGGATTAAATTGTTCACTACTCCTTATTTGTGGAATTCTTTTACACCGTCATCATCATCTCATTTCTATCTTAGGGCAATATATGTTTTTGACGATGACCAAGTGCTGTTGAAGTCTATAAGGGATCCGTCTCATACATATATTTTTTACAATTCAAAAAATGACACTTCAAAGTTTGTAAGGTTTGAAAATACGGTAGAAGTTTGCGTTGAGAGTTTGATATCAGCTTGCTTTTAATGCTAAGAAGTAGATGTAGATATGGTGCGATGCCACTTCAGAATGAAATTTATGATTTGTACTTGTTCTGATTATTATTTACTAATCGTCATTTGAATAAGCAGCTTGAGAAATTGTAGTTATTTTCATCTTGCATTTATTTTTGTATAGTTCACAAATCACAATCATGCATTGCTTTAAATGGTTTGATGTTAACCTTGTGAAGTTGAACCTAGTAAGTCGTAATCTCCGCCTTTTAGGGATAAAATCCAAAAACATGGTAAAAAATTCACAAATTTACTGGGACGAAATCCAAAAACTACAGAAACAAAATCCAAAAAAGCGCAAACTTATTAGAGGGATGAAAACGACTATTTAAGCGACTAAAATCAAAACTAGCTAAGATTAGAGGGAATTGCCCACAAAAAATATGAGAAGTTGATTATGTCATTGTCACGTCCAATTGTTTTTTTTTTTTTTTTGAACAGCAAATAATTTTATTAAAAACCAAATCTCCGCACAAGACGAACAGAGATTGGTATAAGAAGAGCTACAAATTAAAGGTGTCGTATATAAACGGAACACAAATAAAAAAAATACCAAAACAAAAACACTACTTAATAGAGGTGACAAAAAAAATGTCACTAGACACAAACTTCCGATCTCGAATCAAAATTAACCGGCTCATTAAAATTCAAAAGAAAGCTCCGTGAGTTAAAAGATGTCAATCCCACAAGGTATCAACCACACACAAACATCACTAGATCCAAACCCTAGACATCGCGCTTCACCGCCACACCACCCTCTCAACACCTCCAAGAACCACTGCCACCCCACTTCAACACCAAAAAAACGGACGGCCACAAACACCAATATCTTCTCACTGTCACGTTCAATTAATCCAATCATAACAGACAAACAATTCATATTTTGATTCTCTTAAACCACACGATCAAAACGTGGTCAGTTTTCATCTTACCTGTTGCTTTCAACATTCTCTCTTGTCACATGATCTTTCCTTTAGTTAAGTTACTTACAAATATCACATGGCTTGCAATTAAATTTTCTCTATTGTAATCTTCACCATTCATTTTTTTTGTTTGCTAGTTGTTCAATTAAAACAATAAATTTGGAAGGTTGAATATTATGTGGATATTATCTTCTGATTACAAATAAATATCAAATTTAAAACAATATAATAATTTTACTGTTTTGGTCTTAAAGATCGAATTCTTGAAATGATTTATTAGTCCAAAGTTCGGTTGAGAGGGTTGTACTTCTTCAGAATGAATGATATATTTTTGTTAAGACAATATCAAAAAGTTATATAAATATGTCATAAGGAGACAGTTGTATTAATATCATTCATCAAATCACACATAACATAACACATAAAATGGAGAATAATGATGTTGGAGTTAACAAATTGCAGCTTCATCTTGGTGCATCCAATTCTGTCTCCTCTATTTTTCCATCAACATCTGAACAAATGTCCCCTCTTTTAAGCAGTGAAAGAGAAGGTTCTCAAGACATTCTACAACAGGTGAGTTTCATTCAACTTTTTCTACTGTCAATCAATCAATAAAAATCTTCAACTCTATCATAACTACTTCCAATGTCACACATTTATATGATTGATTCTAATTTACTGTCGGTGTAAATTTTTTACATTGATTCATAGTGTATCAAAGTTGAACTCTTTTATTTCCTTATGGTAAATGATGCAATAGTGATTGTTGTTTCTACTTGCAGGAACCTAATAATAAAGAATTGCCAAAGTTATTGGATTATTCTTCATATCTGATTCATTTGGCTGTTTTTGGTATTCTTGGCGTAATATTCTATTCTTTGATCTCCAATTTTAAGAAACAAAATATGCAAGGGGTTAATCATTTTTGGTTAAGTATCATGTTGTGTAAAATTTGACAATTGATTGTTTTTTGTGAACATACATAACTTGAAATTAACACAAGTTCACTAATCACTAGTACTCGTGTACACATGATAGAAATTGTTTCTTGAATGTGCAACTAATAGAGAAATTTCCAACTTTAGCTTTATGATGTTTGGGCTTAAAACTTCTGTAAGTCTTATTGATTTCCAACTGTAAGTCTTGAATGAAATCTTTTTGATTTTCATTTTCTGTTTATAACATTGGCATTATATAATGCAGGTATTAACAAGATATACACTAGACAAGTTATTTGGCCCTACTGTTGGTCATGTAACTAGTGACCAAACTATTCTTTACCTTGACCTTCCATCTAATATGGTATCTACTTTGTTCCGTTCAAATTATTTCAAGTTAAGAACAGAATACTTTCGAATTATTTCTTGATATAAGTTTTATGAATATCATTCTAGGTTGGTTCTTTTCTGATGGGATGGTTTGGTGTTGTATTCAAAGAAGACATATCAAATGTGTCCGAGTATCTGGCCGTTGCATTGACAACTGGTTACTTAGGGAGTCTAACAACGTTCAGCGGATGGAATCAGAAAATGCTTGAACTCAGTGTTACTGGGAATTGGCTCTTTGTTGTGCTTGGCTTTCTAATAGGTAATGTTAAGGAAAATTTGATAAGTATGTTTTTTCAAAACTTGTTTGTTGAGACTCTTTCATTTCACATTCAATGGATATGTATATGTCTATGAAAGGATCAAATTACATCAGTGTAATACTTGGATATTGTCACACTATTTAATAAATTTTTATCGGATATCTATATTACAATACACACCGTTGGATTGAAAGTTCCTCTGGGCTTTTATATGAGAACTTGAGAAGGGATCAAATTTCATCAGTGTTTACAAATGACATTAATCTTGATATATGTCAATGACATATCAAATGTTTTTAGATTTGCGTCATAATTTACAGAAATGATGTTATCTAAACTTTCAATCAGAAAGCAAGTTTTGTAATACAAGTATTAGATAAAACGTTTTTGACGTGTGTAACAATACTCAAGTATTATATTGATGTAATCAGATACCTTCTCATATATGTGTGTGTGTGTCATTATCACAGTCTATGCAGCTGTGAATTAATAGGATGAGCTATTGAATAATTGGAGTTCTGCAGGGGTTTTTCTTGTTGCCTTTTCCATCATATTTGGGATAGAAACAGCCAAAGGTTTTAAATGGCTTCTTAGAAGGCTCAACATGACTTCAGGAAGTGAAACGAGTCGAGAGAAGATCAGGGCAAAGGAGAAAGGCTTCAAGCTTCAGTTGACAGTTATGGCGGTGTTATTGCTGATTTTGGGCTTGTTATGGAGTCTAAGTGGTATATTAATGATTGCTGAGTTTAGGAATGGTGAAAACTGTTTTCTATGGATTGCTTGTATGGTTGGACCACTTGGTGTATGGATTAGGTGGCTTTTATCCCAATTAAATGGACATGGATTAGGATCAAGAGGTTTGCTGAATTGGATTCCATTTGGAACTCTAATTGCAAATGTCTCTGCTGCTTGTATCATGGCTGCACTTGCTACAACAAAGATATATGTAAGTTTTGAGAATTTGATTCATCAACTACCTTCTCACATTTTCATGCTTTTCTGAACTTGCTTATCTCTATCCATGTTTTCATAGAATCATAAGCTATGTAGCACTGACACTTCATATTGAAAGTGTATCTGGTGTTAGACCCCGACACATGTGATTACATTCATTTATTACATATTCACACATTATTATTATTACATGTATCGACGTGTGTCAATGTCATGACCGATGTTTGTTTTTGCGTCAGTGCTTCATATATCTGAAGTACATATTTTTTGTTTGCTGCTAGAAAAAAACAATTCTTAATTTTGCTCTTCACTTGTTTGATGTAGGTGAACAGCAGGGATTGTGATACTATTGTAAAAGGCATACAGTTTGGTCTATTGGGTTGTTTGAGTACTGTCTCTACATTTGTTGCTGAGTTCAATAAAATGAGAGAAGGCATATGCCCTTGGAGAGCATATGTATATATTTTAATCACAATATGTTCTTCATTCTTTTTAGGGATCTTAATATACTGTGTACCTATTTGGAGAATGGATGAATTATAAATGGCAGGTAGGTAACTCTTGTTTCGACAGTTCAATAACTTGAAGGAATTGAGCAATATAATTTAGAGCACTAGAATAATCTCTATTTACTTATTTTTCGATGAAACGGCTATAGTTCTATTCTGCCTATAACATATATAGTGGAATTTGAACAAACTGTTATTGTTCCACGATCCACAATTTAGTATAAAGTTTTGTCAAATACCGACTATAGCGTAGTGGAATTCAAAGAATTGCTATTTTCTACTATTTGTGATTGAAAACACTAGAAAATGTATCAACTTGAGTCACTGAAAATTTATATCAACTCTTGTGGTTTAAACAAGAGAGAGAGAGAGGAAGTAGCTGATATCTATTTATATTTATTAAATTAGAGTCCCAAGCTATTTGGTTGACATCTCATCAATATTTTGCCAAGTACTACCATTTGTGTCATGTAATTCAAAAGTATGATGTGTCACTCTATATGCATTTCTACTACTTAACATTCTATTCTACTTTCTTCACTAAAGTTTCTTTTCTTTAGCAAGCAACATAAAAGCCATTTAATCCATTGTCGGTTACACATTTCATTTCATTTTATTAGTTACAAAATATAATTAAGATAATTTGATACCAAACAGTTACAAAAAAAAAAGTTATTCTTATTCTCACTGAGAGACATGTTTGGATCATAACCACAAACTTCCTCTTGCATTTTAATCTTCATTATTTTTCAATCTAAAAGTAATTTTCCTGCCACTTTTATTTTTCATCATCTTCTATTATCTTTGATGTTGATACATGACATATTTCTTTTGTAATTCTAGCCTTCACTGCCAAGCATTGACAAAAATATGAATGTGGATACAAACACACTAACACGTATCAAATATCAAATACGCATTCAAACAAAATCAAAAGTGTCATCTTTTATTTTGAAAAGGAGCCTCGTGTGTGTATATAGCGTTCCATAAAAACATTCATGAGTTGAATCAAAACTTTATTTTGAGATTATCACCGTTTTATTTTTTTTAGTCATGTGTGCCACAAATTTGGCCAAAGTTAATGTTTTTGATTTTCATATATTTGTCATTTTCATATATTGTTTTTGTATGATCAATAGCTGTTTATCCACTCATTTATATTCATCCTTGGATACAAAATACTTGATCATGGATATGCTTTGTATCTATATCGTTTATATTTGAAGGTTAAATAGCACTACATGGTCAATACCTCTTATAGGTTAATTTTTATATTTTATATATTTTCAAAATCCAAAATATTTCAAACCTTCTTGATTTGGATTGAATCTTAGAAATTTTAAATTAATGTCACTTTACAAACATTATCCTCTGATGAAGAGTCACATTTCATCTGCACGACTGCACCTTAAGGACTATAAGATTTAGCCACCCAAAACAAAGGCCCAACCGAGAGAAAATGAACAAACATAAATCAATAGACTGACCATTTTTTCTTCACTTTTTAATTTAGATTCAACTCTTTTATTACATTTCCATGATTTTGTATTTCTTTTCACTTAAACTTTTACTTCCTATTTGTGTTTCACGTTATGTTATTGTCGCAATCAAATCATACAACTTTTATGCATCACAACACCAACCCCGTGCAATTATAGAACACTTAAAAAAGTCATTCCTAACCCGCGCGATGCGCGGGTCTTAATCTAGTTAGAAAAGAATATAGAAACTTATTAACTTTTCTTAAGTGATTATATATTAGACAATGTAAAGTTGCAATGTAACTATAGGGTAGTAAAGAAAATCTTGGAAATATTTCAACTTGATCATATGATTGAGTTTGGCATTCTTATTCAACAATATCTTTTGAAACACAAATCAAATTATATCTGTAACAAACCATGTCAAAGGTAATTTTCCTACATACAAACATAGACAAAAGATAAAAATGACTTAAATAAAATAAAAGATTAAATTATAATCTGAAAATTAAATTAAGAAACTAAGTGTCTATTTGGTCTGACTTTGTTTTAACTTTACTTCTCTTTAAGTCAAGGTCAAACACATATTTTATGAAACACTTATTAAAAAAAGTGGCTCAATACTGATGAAGAAAATATAGAGATTTGTCTCGACAAAATATATATATACATACACACACACACTACGTAAACAAAAAGTACAAACTATATCAAAATATTTTAGTTTTAAAGACAAAAAATAAAAGATGTACACATAGTACTTTTAAATACAAAATAAAATTACCAAACAACTTTTACTTCATTTGTAAAACTTTTTATTTATCAAAAAATAGTAATAATCAAGAAACTATATGTTTTTTTTTTTTTGTCAACAAAAATCCAAATAATCAAATAATGCATGCATGCTTACCCTATGAATTATCGGACTGAGTTGTTATGTTTCACCTCTCCCTCTCACACACACACACACAGTTCTCACAAAATTGCCGTCGGTGAATTATGGCGCAAGGTAACGGCCTTTATTCTCCATCATTGATCACAAAGGAAACAAACTCCATTCAGACGTCACTTCCTTTCGATCTCATTCCTGAAATACTAAGTAGATTACCGGTTAAGGTTCTCCTTCGATTCCTATGCGTCTGCAAATCATGGAAATCTTTAATCTCCGATCGCAAGTTCACCGAGAAACACCTTAGTCTTTCAACCAGGCACACCCTCCACTCCTTTGAGAAAAAAGAAAGATACTATAATGGTTACATCAACGTCATGTCTTACTCATTTGACTCTCTCTTCAACAACTTCATCACTACCGATATTTCCAAGGTCTGTTGTTGTTGGAAAACTGATGACGTTGACTTCGTTGGATCTTGCAATGGCATACTTTGCTTTGCCGACCGACGTCTAGACCACTCCATTCATATTCAATTGTGGAACCCTTCCATTACAAAATTCAAGAAATTGCCCCATCTTCTTCAAATACCTAGTCACCTTAGGTCGGTATATGGATTCGGATATGATCTAATTAGTGATAATTACAAGATTGTTGTTTTACCTATATATGGTAAAGAGATGAAGATTCATACTTTGGGTACCAATTCATGGAAAACCATTCCAAATCCAATGTTTCCTTCTGATGGTGTCGAACGTGGTATCGGTTTTCAGGTATCGGGGCAGGGGCAATACGTGAGTGGCGCAACTAATTGGTTGGTTGTTAATTATAAGTCTATAGATTTTAAGAATCCTCAATATTTTATTGCTTCTTTTGATTTGCGAAACGAGACTTATCAAGAGATTTTACTACCGAACTATGGTGTGGTAGAATTGAATTTGAGTGTTTTCAAGGATTGTTTGTGTATCATTGCGGGTGCAAATATTTGGGTTATGAAGGAATTTGGAAATAAAGAGTCTTTGACTAAATTGTTCACTATTTCTCATTTGTGCAATTCTTTTACACCATCATCATCATCATTTGATCTATATCTTAGGGCATTATATGATTTTGACGATGGCCAAGTGCTGCTGCAGAGTGCAAGGGATCCGCCACTTACGTATATTTTTTACAATTTAAAAAATGACACTTCAAAGTTTATAAGATTTGAAAATATTATAGAAGTTTGCGTTGAGAGTTTGATATCACCTGGTATTTAATGTTAGGAAGTAGATGCAGATACGGTGCTATGCCACTTCAGCATGAAATTTATGATTTGTACTTGTTCCGATTATTGTTTACTTCTTCAATCACTATTCAGCTTGAGAAATTGTAGTTATTTTCATCTTGCATTTCATTTTATATAGTTCACAATCATGCATTATATTGCTTTAAATGGTTTGATGTTAACCTTGTGAAGTTCAACCTAGTAACTCCTAACATATTTTCTACCACTGCTGGAGCTTCCATTAGCAGTGAAAAATCCAAGTTCAAATTTTTTTAGGATTTTCCTTAGATAGGTTGCTGATAGAATAAGAAAAAGCTATTAGTCTTGTTTATATATTTTGCATTTATATATTTAATTTTTAATAAAAGTATCGTGGTCGTGTCAAGTGTATGGACTTTATAGCATGGAAGCACAAATGTATTGTATCATATCTGTGTCATGTCAAGTGTATGGACTTTATAGTTTATAGCATGGAAGCACAAATGTTAGTAATCACGACTCCTTTATTATAGAACTCTATCTAATACCTCAAGTCTGCAACAAAACTCTCAAAAACCTAAACAAGCATAAATCCTAAATAAGCCAAAGAATTCCCACCAAGGATTAAAATTAACCATTCAAAAAAACAAAGGAAGAACGATAAAATTAGGGATAATATTAAACATTCAAAAAAGAAAAAGGAAGAAGGATACAATTAGGGATGATAAAATATAGGTATTCAAAGACTTAGTATAAAGTGCTGTCAAATACCAGCTATAGCGCTGTAACATAGCGGAATTCAAAGAAATTGATATTTTCAACAATTTGTGATTGACAACACTAGAAAATGTATCAGCTTTGAGTCACCAACAATTTATATCAACTCTTGTGGTTCAAACAAGAAAGAGGAAATAGCTGATCTTAGAAAAGAATATTGAAGCTAATTAGCTTTTCTTAAGTGATTATTTTTAGGAAGACATTTGCATAAGACGATGTAAACTTGCAATGTAACAATAGGGTAGTAATTAAAGAAAATCTTGGAAATATTTCAACTTGATCATATGATTGAGTTTGGCATTCTTATTTAACAATATCTTTTGAAACAAATTATATTTGTAACAAACCATGACAAAGGTTATTTTCCTATGATCTACGCGATGAACGATACTTGTAGGAAGCATAAACGCCAAGTGCAACGACAAGAATTGTCGCACCGGTGTATATTAGCTTCTGTTTATCTTCATCATTGAACCTCTTTGCATAATTAGTTACAGCTTGAGTAGTAGATAAAGCCATGTCTTTGATTCTTGTCCTTGCTGATTCATGAATACCCTTTTTGTCACTCTTTTTCTCAATATCATCACCAAATGTATCATTGATCATTTGCTTTCCCTTCTCTATGTATGTTTTCTTTGGAGGAAGAGTTTCTTCTGTGGCAGATCCTTTACTTTCTTCTTTGGTTTTCTTGGTCGTGTCTTCTTCTGTTTGAAGTTTTGCATCTTTTGTATCTGTTGCTTTATTGAGAGTTTCTTGATTTTGTTCCTTTTGAGGCTTAGACTCATGTGTGACTTCTGATGGAGTTGAAATCTCATCGGACGCCTCTCCTTTACTTTCAAATTTTGATTTTTCAGAAATTTCTTCTCGACCCTTTGGAGGTATTGATTCTTTTTTATATATTTCTGCTTGATACTTTTGAGGTGCATACTCTTTTTCTTGTTGAGAAATTTCTTCCCGGTCCATTTTAGGTGCAGACTCATTTTGAGAAATTTCCTCTTGGCCCTTTTGAGGTATAGAATCTTTTTGAGAAATTTTTTCTTGACCTATCTGAGTTACAGACTCTAAATGAGAAATTTCTTCTTGACCTATTTGAGTTGCGGACTCTTTTTGAGAAATTTCTTCTTGATCCTTTTGAGCTTCTTCTTGTGGAGTTTGATCTTCTTTACTTTCAACATTTGATTTAGGATCTTGATTAGAAGTGTTTTGTTGATCCTTTACCTCCTCCATGTTATTATTATTATTATTATTTTCTTCAATTGGTTCTTGTTCTGGTTCAGCGATTTTACCTGGAATTTTTGGCATTGTAATAGTGACAATTTTTCCATCAAATTTACCTTTAATATTGCCAATATCACAATGTGATGGAACTTGATACTTTTCATTGAAACGGATCATTTTATTTGATCCAATTGATCTTTCACCAAAAACTCTAATCCTTCCAAAATCATATTCAACTTTAGCACCAATATCCCCTCTTGTAAAACCTGTGTTTGGTGCATTTAATAATTAGCAAAAACAATTAAAGGATTAGACTTGGGTAATTTACAACATAATTTTACTTCCAAACAAAAGATATTATGTAATTTAAAGTTGACTAGGTAAAAGTCTTTGAATAAAAATTCTGATAAGCAATGAAATGTATCAATGAATTTTATTTATTATTTTGACTAGAAAGGTTTTTTTTGTCAAATAATCTAGTGGCATGTATATAGATATATATAGTACGATGTTCTTACCAACCTAGTTATGTTCACGACTAAAAAGGTTATAGTAGTATCAAATAAACTTAAGAGCATATTCTATAAAATAAAAAAAAATAGTAAACCTTCTACCCCAAAAATTGATAACCCTATGAATAGAAGTGGATAAGATAATGTTAAGCCAAACCAATTACCATCAGGAATGTGAACAATCAGAAGCTTTGATTCAGGAGTATCCTTTTTTTCAATTTTTGGATGTAAATCTTCATAGATATATGATTGCAAGGTGGACACCATTTGTAATAGTTGCTTTTAGTTTCAATAAATTATATCAATGCTATAATATGGAACTTGAATAAATTGGATTTGTTGATTCCTATATTTATATTGAATAGTTGAAAACAAATTGTTGAGTTTTCATTAACGTGATATAGCTAGCTAGCTTCATCATGAATTTCCTCAAGTCATATGTGAGGTATAACTTGTTCAATAAATAAAGTTCAAGTTCTTTGTTTGGCTCATACTACACTTTAAATTAATTTCCATGAAGAGGAGGTAAGGCAAAGGTGACTTGTGTTATTAGCTCTCAATTATGGTGACTTGTGTCTACACAAACTTTGACTAAATGATACTATACTCAAATGGTTACTAAACTTTAATTAGTCACAAATCGTTTGAGATAATCTTAAGTTTAATTATGTCAAGTATATATCATATGAGATGATTATATATTAACTCATTCATTTTATATTGATCAATTTAATTCATAAAATTATTAATAAAAAAAAATACAAAGAAACATATTTAGAATTTTCAATATACTTATATAGCTAGCTAGATTTTTTAGGTGGCGTGGCAGAACATTGAACGTACACGTCAAAGGATTTAGCTGAGTTGCACAACCAACAACGTTGTTTTCACCAAAAACACAACCATTATTATTCTTCTATTCATCATCACTGTGTTTGTTTGTTTGTTTGTGTGTGTCTTCGTTCATTCATATTCAGAAATCAACAAACATGAGAAAAGCTTTGCATATGGTGGCATGGCATAGAAGAACTCTGAGAAAAGCATTGCATTTTCATTCTTTTTCTTCTTTTCTTGGCCCCAATCTACCTGATGTTTGGATACCCAAACAGAACACTTCCCCTCATACCATTTTCCCACAAAGTTCCCAATGTAAGTTATATTCTATATATCATGTTCATTAATTTCACTTTCTATAGTGTTAAGTTAACCATATGTTTTGTTCACTCTAAATAAAGAGATTACTTTCTCTTAGTGTATAGTTTTTTAAACATTATCTAATCAAATAACACAATAGTGCCATTTTCATTTAGTTAAATATGTTTTTAGAGAAAATAGAAGATGTAATGAACATGTTGAATACAAGTTTTTTTGAGGGGGGAAATTGAATAAAAGTTAGGTAAGATTAAATTTTATAGGGACTAAAATATATATTACATTTTTTTGTGTTGCATAATGTAGGGACTAGTGCTGCAATCCTTAAAGGTAAACCAATTGCTAAACAAATAAAATTGAAAGTGGCTGATGAAATAAGTAGGATGAAGATTGAGATTGGGAAGTTTCCTAGATTGGCTGTGGTTTTGGTTGGTGATAGAAGGGACTCTCACACTTTCATTGATATTAAGTTGAAAGCTTGTGAAAAAGTTGGCATTGAAACTGTCGTTCACGAGTTGCCGGAAAATTGCACCGAAAATGAACTACTTGATGTTGTTTCCAGTTTTAATGATGACAAAAATGTGCATGGCATTGTTGTGCAACTCCCTCTACCTCAAGTAATTTATTCATCACTTTTACATCTTAATTGTTCTAGTTGTTCACCATCTTAGAACTCGGGTTGATATACCTTATAAAAACAGCTCATAGCATATATAAAAACAATTTATCTTCGTTTTATCTTTTGCTATAAAAATAGCTTATGTAAGCTTATACATAAGCGCTTATCATGGTAAGCACCTGTGCTATAAGCTGCAAATAAGCTGTTTATCCAAACAGGCCCTAAGACTAAGAAAAGTTTTATCCATAAAAGCAAGATTGTTGATATTAATGAGTTATTCTAAAATATTTGATGCAGCATCTTGACGAGGAAAGAATTGTGAATGTTGTGAATCCTGAAAAGGATGTCGATGGATTTCACCCTTTAAATATAGGAAACCTTGCAATAAGAGGAAGAAAACCCTTCTTTATTCCTTGTGCCTCCAAGAGTTGCATTGAGTTGTTACTTAATCATGGTGTTGAAATTAAGGGGAAAAGAGTTGCAATAATTGGAAGAAGTAAAATTGCAGGGTTACCAACTTCATTGCTATTGCAGGTAACGAAAAAATGTTGTTGCTGAGCAGAGAATGTTTCAATTGCTAAATGGCTCTGATTTTGCCATCTTTTGAGTAGAGGCATCACGCAACGGTCAGCTTGTTACATGCATACACAAAGAATCCTGAACAAATAACGTCTGAAGCGGACATTGTGGTCGCAGATGTTGGAATCCCGAACATAGTCCGTGGTAATTGGATAAAAAAAGGAGCTGTGATCATTGACATGGGAACTAATCAAGTTAAGGTAACAACTAGAAAAAATTTACTTCAATATTTTTAGATTTGCTTTGATTTCTTAATGCATGGAAGACGAAGTACTTGAAATTTTTATTTTGTTATTTGAAGAACTTGGTACTCTTTCAAGATGACTTATCAAATAGGTATTCGGAGTTAATAAGGCACAAAGTAGGAAAGGTATACAAGATTGTATCAACATGGTAAATTCAAATAGAAATTCAGAGTTAATAGGCACAGAGTACCAAGACTATATCAAATAGAAATTCGAAGCTTTTCCTACTTTGTGCCCTATTAACTCCGAATATTTGACAAGATAGACAAATAGTGAGTATCTGTTGACAGGGTCAGGAAATTTTTCTCGTGATCACTTTATCAAGTGGTCGTTACACTTAAATATTCTCTAGATTCTTTCTTGGTTCTCAGTCATGAAATTTGTTAGAGTTCAAGTGTGAGTGATTAGTCTCACATCGGTTAGGAACTTGTTAAATGAAAAATATATTAGAGAAATGACTCATATTCAATGAAAAATTATAAATTTTACTTTTGATACTGTTAAATATATAATTATCAGGATCCTAACAGCCAAGTCTTCCGCATCACCGGAGATGTTTGCTTCGAAGAGGCAGTCAAGGTGGCGTCAGCCATTACCCCAGTTCCCGGAGGCGTAGGACCAGTTACAATATCAATGCTTCTCTCTAACACCCTTGATTCGGCCAAACGTGCATTTGGAATGGTTTGAAATAAATTGATTGTTTCTCTTTGCTGTACAAGTAAATCAATATCATCATCACATTTCCTCTTATGCAAAGCCAAATATTCTTTCCTTGAGTGATTAGGATGCATGCATGTTACTTGTTAATTACTGTCTCTTTAAACAGGATTTTGTTGCAACACAAGAAAATATATTCATTCAAATTGATAGAATGCATAGAAAACAATACAAATTAAACATCATTAAAAGCATAAAGGATGAATATGTGAACAAATTCACAACATCTAAGTTAATAACATAATAAAACAGTAAAATGCTTACAAAAATGATAAAACCAAAGTGACTAAAATATTGTCTTTGAAAATTGGATGTGTAATGTTGGCAAACAAAGTCATTGATTAAATTTACTACGAACCAAGCAAACATTTGTGGTTAAAATCAAATATAATGTGGTTAAAATCAAATAAGGCCTCATCAACATGACAGTGCAATATAATGTAGTTAAAATATCATTATTAATGTGAGTAGTTTTTGTCTCAAATATTTGTTTATTTTAAATGCGGAAATCTGTTAAAATATCGAACCGTGCCGATTGCAGACCATTTGTCAACCCTAAGTTAATGGTTCTCTCAAATGTAAAATAAAATAAATAAGGCATATGATTTTATTGAATTGCAGTATGCATGATTTGAACTACATTTCAAGAAATTAGTTGAATTGATGATTTGTGTACAAGTTTTATTAATCCTTGCCAGAAGAGGTAAACTTATAAGTTGCATAACCTCCTAGTGCTACAATTACTAGAATTGCAGCACCAATATTTGCAACTAATGGCTTTTCTTGTTCATTCAATTTTCCTTCTCCTATTTTTTTAACAACTTGAGAAGCTGAAGAAGCCACTTCTTTGAAGATTCCCTTCTCTTTTCTATACATGTCATTCTTCTTATGCCTCTTTGTTTTGTCAATGTTAGTATCTTTGTCCTTCTTTGTAGCTTTTGGAGCAAAAGATTCTTCTCCCTTTTGTGACTCTTTTCTTGCCTTAATTTCTTTTCCTTCTAAAAACATATTGTGCTCAACATATTTTTGGTCAACCTTGCTTGAATCATAAGTCTTCTTATTTTCTTCTTCAATTTCCTTTTTTGTGACACTTTCCTTTTCGTCACCATGCAATTGTTTTTTAATTGTTTCTAATATGGTCTTTTTTCTAATTTCCTCTTGAATTTTTTCATCATCTATTTGTTTTATATGATCCATTTGAATTTTGGATTTTGACTCAGCTTCCTCTTGACCCTTTCCACCTATTTCTTTGGCTTTTACTTTTAGTAACACATTATTTTCCTCATCAAAAGCTTGAGGTCGTCTAGACTCTACAAAGGGTTCTAAAGCTTTCAATTTTCCCTTAGGACTTTGAGTTGAAAAAGTGTCTTTTTGAGTACCCTTTTGTTCCTTCAATTTATTCAGGTCATTTAACCCTTTCACATTACTTGGAGATGAAGGATCTTTCTTGTCTCTAATTATAGGTTCCTCTAGCACTCTAGTTGCTGAAGATTTTGAAGGAATATTGGTTCCCATAGGTGTTCTAGGACTTGCTACAACTTTTTCTTTGGTTGATTCAACTTGTGCTTTAAGTGATGGGAACTTTTTTGGCATTGCAACAATGAGAGTTCCATGTTCAAACTTGCCTTGAAGTTTCTCTACTTCACAATTTTCAGGAACAGGATATGATTGGTCAAATTGGATTGATTTGTTGCTACCAATTATTTTTCTTTCTCCTATGATTCTTAGTGTTCTAGA
This sequence comes from Trifolium dubium, assembly GCA_951804385.1. Lineage (NCBI taxonomy): Eukaryota > Viridiplantae > Streptophyta > Magnoliopsida > Fabales > Fabaceae > Trifolium > Trifolium dubium. Next base: position 31,084,319 of record OX638076.1, on the reverse strand, counting down.
AATTGCCACATAATTGATCTTTATCCTCTCCTTTATAAAACCTTGCAAAACATAAAATTAAAGAGAATAATATAATGCATCAATTTTGATGAATATCAAGCAACTTTTGTAATCTGTATCCACTGATTAAATTTTATAACGAGAAATGCTAGCATTTCTCTTTTATAACATTTCAGATGTTAAACAAGCAAAATTAAGACTAAACTAATTATAGAATAGTAGTATATTTTGTTGCTGAGTCTTAATTTTATAAACTTAATTAATCACAAAGGTTCTTCTAATCAACATTTAAAATGTAGTATTTGTTTCTTTTGAAGAAAACATTTTTTTTATATATATAAACATTTTTTATGTATTTAATAGGGGAAATTTTGGTGTCATTACATATATGTTCAAGTCTAACAACATTTTACAAGTTAATTTCCCCTGTCTTAAAAAAGAAATAAAAAGATGTAATTTCCCCTCCAACTATCTATATATAATATAAATTTACACGCATATAAATTAAGGCATAAAAAAACTACTCAAAGAAATAGAAGCTGTTGTGCAAATGTAAATTGTGTAGAATAGTTAACAGTTTTTATATAGTTTTATATTTTGATATAATTACATTTAAGGACATAAAAACAATAGTTTTCTCTATATCTTTTCATAAATATTTTCCATGTTACTTCAACAAAGTGACATCTATAAAAAAAATTAGGATCTCTATATAAGCATAAGGGTCCATTTCAAAATATATAAAAAAAAAGAAGTTAATAAATACTCACCAGGAAGGTAAATATGAAGAAAATATGCTTCCTCATTTTCCTTCAAGTCTGACTTAGGCTGCAAAGTTTCATACACAGGATTAATGGAAGGTTTTGGTCTAGAAATAGGTGTTCTTGACCTCATAGCCATATTGTTCTACAAATTTTAAAAATTTGGTCCTTCAAATGTGATTTTTATTTTCTGTTTAAATGAAATATTATTTATACATAATCATGCACAGTTTTCTTGTACAAGGGACTATTCCTTTTTGTGTACTTTGGTTTTTTGATGTTAATTGGGATTGATTTTTGCATATCCTCTAGCTTGGTGAGTTGAGGTATAACTTGTTTTGCAAACATAAAGAAAATCAATTGTTCTTTGATTTTCTCATACACTTGCAAAGCTAGCTAGCCATGCAAATATTCATGTGTGAAAACTAATGAGGTTGCTTATTGATCAAGGCTTTGTGGTTTGAGTACAAAAAAAAAAATATACGGAATATTTGTAATTAAACAAAAGATAAATTTAACGGCGAAATGTCAATATCATTATAAACTCATATACACAAAATGGAGTAATTGTGGATCGAACTCTGGTCATGAGCATCCGCATCCGACCTAACAATTTTCTATCGGTTGAACTAAAATTTTCTTTTTACCTGTAGTAGTGGTTAAAAGTTGAGCTTTTATGTAGCTTCAAGCTACAATTTATAGTCTTAAATTTATGGTATTTCTTCCCAGTAGTAGGAACAGGGCGATAACTTTGAAAAGACAAATTAAGGGGTGGTTTATAAGTATAGGCAATGCTTATTCAATAATTCATAGTTGTTTGCTATCTTTTCAGGATTCCAAAAGAACTACAATCAAAGGTTACTCCAAAAGACATACCTAAGGAGGATAAGCACTAGTGTTTGTGTTTATGTTGATAATAGGATATGCTTAGCATTGGAATTTTGTTTTTATATGTGATTCTCTTGCATTGTATTTGAACACTGCTTTTTTTTATCTAAATAAATTTTCTATCGATGTATTATGTTCATATACAAAGTAGTATTTCTATGGGTTTCTCTTTGTTTTCGAAAACCTTTATTTTTCGGATTCATATTTATGAATAAATAGGAAATTATGGTTATTCCGCATTCTTATTTTATAGCATATTTCAATGATTTGTCTGCTGAGGAGTGAGAAAGCATCGACACAAACATAACACCAATGTGTAGACACCTTTAATAATTTGAGAAAGTGAAAGCGAAAAGTGCAAACACCGAACACGCCTTCAATGCTACATACTTAGAACTATTTGGTTGTTACGTTTCTTAGAATACAAATTTGGACTTACAAGTGCAATTTTTTGTCACTGCTGCAAATATATTATTGGATCTGAAAGGCCAAGATACTTCCATGAATGTCTTATTTCTCAGGCCTTCAGTGATATTATTGGATCTGAAAGGCCTAGATACTTCCATGATTTGGATCAACCAATGTAAACTTGCTCAAACCAATCCAACCCACCAATAGTGGGTTCATTTGGTTTTGCAAGTTCGTTTGGGTCTGAGATTGTTAGAATCCATTGAACTTGTGCAGTTAGCTGGTTTAGTTTTTTTTTTTCAATCTAGCTCGATGAATTAATCTTTGTAGTTGGGTGAGAAGGATATTCTTAGAAACCAAATGACAAAAACTAGACCCGCATTAGGTAGTAGTTGTAGCATGGATTCAATCTAGATCATTTCAGCGCTAACAGGACCGGAGTTGCCACTCATTACAACCATAGATTGAACTCTTGTGACCCTGTTTCATTCTATCATATGGTTTGTTATAAGCTTCTTTTGTTGTTTTTCATCTTACCCAAGTTTTATTACTTGGTTCACAACTCCATTTTTTAGAACTAGGCTAAGTTAAACTAGCTTTTCACATTTTCGAAACTAGACAAATACAGAATGAATCAAGTCTTTGGCCGTTTTTTAAAAGGCAAATTGTTGGCGACTTATTAGGAAAGCTCTAATTTTTGCTTTTGTTAGATTTTATATTTATTTCAACTTCTTTCTAGCTCAATTTATATTTATATGGTTTTGCAAAAATATATTTTTGTCCTTTTTTGCTGCCATTTCATTCTTACTATTCAATTGTCATTTTGACTTAATGAAATATAGAATAAACCGTACAATCTATCAACCTTCAAAAAAAAAGTTTGCCACTGGAATAGACCTTTTGGTAAATGACATTACAAAGATTCATTTCTCAAGTTGGGTAAATCAACTAGGACTATATGAACGACATAGCTTTTGTTCAAGAATTCTTGAAAGATTTGTCATCAAATTAATTTGATATTCCAAATATTAAAGCACAATTTAACCATTCAAATAATTTTTTAAAATGAAATTAGTTTCTCAAGAACAAAAATATTGTCACTAAATTTATGTTATTATACTACTCTCTCATAGAGTAATAAATCTATCGAAAGACAATTGTGTATTTTTTTCTAAGAGGAAATTTTAGTGGAAATTTTCTGAAAGACTGATAACGATATTTTGATTTGAGGGATCAATTTCATCACAAAATTTTAATTTGACAATATCATTCAAAATATTTGAAAGCATAATCATTCAAAATTAATTTTTATCACCACAAAACTAAATATACACACTCAAAAGAAAAATGACTCCAAATATGTTAACATTTTGGCATACTACCTTGATTAACAATAACAATTAGTTAAAAATAAACCAAACCGGATTCAGCTCGATAAGTAATCATTGTCCAATATCATAATAATTGTCATTAATAAAAGATGAAAAACAAACCTATTGAACAAAAAGGAGAAAACAATTTATGTTCATCATATCAACACCAACACATTGAATCTCACAAGAACACAATAAGGCTTCTAATTTGCCATCCAACCAAAGCACAGTTGAAGAGTCTTGAGCTCTTGTTGGATAAATAAACAAATAGAACAAAATTCATCATTTAATACTTGAAATTTCCAAAAGTCATTCACAATCATCCTTGAGTAATTTGCTAAATTAAACCCTAAGAACTAATGATGTGATTTATTATTAGATTGAAGTCTATAATTTTGCAACTCCATCAGACTAAATGTTTCATCCACTATCATGGTTTACTCTAATTATTATCCATGTGATTTAATTTCTGCAAAGTGCTACATAGATAAATGCAAACAAGTTTAAATCAGAGGCCTCGGTAACATTAACATGATATCAATGTTGAGGTCAAAAATTGATGATATTTAGAGATAAAGTAAACAGATGCCTTACATAACAAGGAAGTAACATCCATAAGGGAAAAAATTTAGCTACTGATTCAAGAAACATCAAACTACACCCAAACAAAAGTTAAAACTCAAACTGAAGAATGGCCTGATCCAACTAAACAATTGCCTGGGACTTGTTTAGGATCACACCATCATATTTAACTTGGAACCACTTCATGGCATCATCCTTTGTGACACGATGCTGGATTCCAACACGTGTCTTGCAACGGCGACGACGTCCCACACGGTATCCAGGGCGCTCCAAGACAACAAAGAAATCCATTCCATAAATACCAGTAGAAGGATCGTACCTGAGGAGTAGATTTAAACATCAATATGGTAAGAAAAAAATCATCCCTTGAATTATGAAAACAAAAAGAAATGAGGTGCAGAAGAAAAGATATTGATTAACAAGAACAACCATAGATTGAATTTCTTTTTACTTTTTCAAATTAAAGGTATAATAATGAGGATTATAAAATCAAACTGAGTTAGAGATAAATTATTTCAAAATAAATATACAAAAAGTTCAAAGAAACTAATCTGCAATAAAAACCTAAACCAATAAGTATTTTTTTGAATAATAAAGCTTAGTATTGGTACTTTCTATTGTGGAACAAAACATGGTTTAAACTACCACATAACACCGTGTGATGCCGGACTAAGCTGCAGCACCCACCATAAACTGATACGGCCATATCATATCATAAACAACCACAATCACCTTAGTACATACTAATTAGTTGCAAAAAGAAAGAATTACGCAAGTTTTCATCATAATATCAGAATATACAACTCCCCATTTCAACGAATCAAATATGCATATATAAAAAGGCAATTTCAGCATAAAATAGAAGTGTTTTTTTAGCTTACTTGATTCCCAAATCAATGTGTTCCTGAATACCGAAGCCAAAACAACCGGTATCACTGAAGTTTCTCCTCAACAGCTCATATTCCTTGACCTTCAAACCACTCTCCAAAAGCTGCATTGCCTTGTCTCCTCTCACCGTGACATAACAAGCAATCTTTTCATTCCTTCTAATACCGAAGGAACGGACGGTGTACCTAGCTGTCAACAAGCACAAGAGTGAAAAAAGAAACAATCAAAAGTCAAAACACAAACCCAGCCCAAAATGCACAAAACACATGTAACACAAGTCATGGACAAAACAAAATTATTATACTTTTCGGCCTCTTGGATTTCAGATTCTTAAACTTTCATTAACAAATCAGATAAGAATATTTATAAAATGTCAAAAAAAACTGGCGAGTTGCTTTGAATCAAGCTAAAATTACACGTAAAACACAATCAGAAGATGGAGACCAAATAATATGAAAATAAAACACATTACAAAATCAAATGAGATAAAATAATAAAAAAATTACCTTTAGAGAAAACAGGGGTTTGACCACTAAGTTGTTCAAGAACCTTGGCAGCCCTGGTGAGACGATCTCCACTTTCACCAACAGAGATGTTGAGTACAAGTTTTTGCACTTTGATTTCCCTCATTGGATTCGACAGTTTCTTCTCCGAAGCCTATCATTTTCAACGTTGATTATTATATTTTAAACAACCAGATTAAAAGAAATTCATTCATTTGCTCATATGATGCTATAATAAATAAAAAATACTAGAGTTAAGTAACAAAGTTTGTTTTGCAATCATTGTTTTAAAATTGAATGTTATCTATATAGTCTCAAATACATAGATATTGATAAATGTTTATGAACATAATATTTCATTTATACTAATTTCTTCAACTAACCAAAGTGCAACTATGTATAAAGAAAATCGTCATGAATCAATGCAGAGATGAAGCAATACCTAAGAATCTAAATCTAGAACAAAAATTTAGCACAAATGCACAAAATTTACAAAACAAAAACAAATTTGAAATCCTAGTTGAATTGAATACAACTATGTCAAATAATAATTACTGAATAGAATTGAAACAGAGGAAGAAGGAAGAGAGACGAAAGAGAAATGATATTTACCATTTGGAATTGTTGTGAGAGAAACGGCGCGGGTGATGGAAGAGTGAGCCGGTAACACTAATATCCCGATGGTAAGTAACTAGGGTTTTGAGCTTTTAAGGGATTCAAATGACAACTATACCCTTCCATTTTCCAACTTTTTTCGATTGTAATTTCTTTTAGAAAAATTCTTTTGATCAAGAGTATTTTGATTTTTTTAGAGATTATAAAAATGAAAAAGTTAGTCAAAAATAAAAGTAAGAATATTTTGAGGAAAAAGAAAAGGAAAATATTATTGATCACAAAAAAGGCCAAGATATTAGAGAGAGAAAAATTGAATAAATGAAAAATATTATTAATAATTGACAAATAACAATTTTATAACAGTCTATTACGGAATTTTACTTTACTAAATTACGCCCACAATCCTTACCAAAAAAAATTATACCCGCTGAAAAATGATTATATTAATAAAAAATTGATCGAAGTGGTAAGAGTCTTAAACTTTTTAAGCAGGTGATTAGAAGTTCAATTCTTGGTTATTGCGTATGAAAAGAGTGAGTAAAAAATACAGTTATACTTATATCATAATAGCCAAACAAAAATGTGATTGTAAATTAACGAAACCCTTTAAAAATTTATTAGTTTCTTTTTAATCAACAGTTTAAAGTAAACTTGAAGATAATTCAATTTACACTATAATATCAAAAACCTACAATTAAGTAAATTTTCCATGTGGAAAAACATACCAACACGATCAAGTACAAAGAAATATTCCAACTCATACACTCACCCAATCGACATAAATCCAATTTAAATTCTAACATTCAAAAAATAATTTTATTTCGAAGCAACAACAAACACCAAAAAACACTGCTCCGTGAGAGTAGGTGAAGTATGAAATCATTTTATGTGCTTATTTGACAATTTTATAACATGTAAGACAACAAAAGCCTAGGAATATCCAAAAACTAATCATTTATCCTCTTGCAAATAGAATATATATGTATCAATACGAACACCAAATACAGTACTAGGCATAAAAGTCATCTAATCTAAGATGTTAATACACATCCATCATCAGAGGGGCAATAATACCAACTAACAAACCTATTCTACACTATGCACAAGCAGATGTTACATTATAGTAGTCCTTTGATGGATCAACTTTGTTCTTTGTAAGGTGTCCAAATCAATTTGCTAACATCAACGTCCAGACCTCCTCTGCCAGCCGCTTTGAGATGGCGATCCAAAACTTTTGGATCCGCACAAATGACATGCTGCCCTTTCCTGTATTGAATCAGATCTAAGCTCTGAAGAGTTGTCAATATGTCTTCAGCTTTTATGGCAGTCATATCACTCAGCTCCTGCAAAAAAAATAGCTTCTTCATTAGCCATGCTCATAGCAATGACAAGTAGAAAGAGTTCATGTATTAACTCTCTTATGATAAGCGCTCTATTAAGTTGTTTATCTAAACCTACCCTCCATCCCAAAAAGTAAAATATTAAAAATAATCAAAATCGACATTAATTAACATAAAAGTAAGTTCAACAAAGAGCAAAAACTCTGCTTCAAAAAAAAAAACAAAGAGCAAAAACTCAAATGAACTTTATTTGTAAACATATGAACTTGAATTTGCAATTGCCGAACACTAAAAGAGAAAAAAAAATTGAAGAGGCTTACCTTGATGGAAATGTTTCCCTTGTGCTTTTTCAGAATGTCTAAAAGAACCCTGGTCCAATATCCTCTGTAGCTTAGCAGTCCAAGGTCAGAAAGGGGTCTTTCAGGAGTGCCAACTTTTCCTTCCTTCTTTGAAAGTTCGTATGCTGTTCAATGTTTGAAATCATAAATAATTTTGCTGGCATTGTCACAAAGAACTATAACAAATATGAAAAAGCCAATATTTCAAAAGGAGAACTTACAGAAAGCAATTAGAAATTTTCCATAACCTTTTCTTTGGTAAGGTGGAAGGGTGAGGATACATGCCAGATTGTAAGATTCCTCCGAATGTTTTTCCTTCACGATTAAAAAAGTAATCAATATCACTAAGATTGTGCATAATACAAGACAATAATGAATACATAATTGCAGTAACCAATAGAATTATGGAAGTTGAAGATATTGATATACCAAAAAAAGATATTTTTTTCTTATTACGACAATGATGCTATCAACAAACTTAGCTCATAAAGTAAAACTCCTTAATAAATAAATAAAATTATAGTACTGTACTACAGTGTGATAAATGGTCCTACTATTTCAAAGGTCGTGTACAAAGTACAGATACAATAGCTAAATGGGCTTGTTAGATGTAAAATAACAAATTTTCAAAATCTCTAACAGCAAAAAATAATAATAAAAATATATTGTATTTACCTTGGAAAAATATCCGACCATGTGGCATCCTCGTTCATCACATTCACACAAAACATAGAAGAGAAACAGGTCAACATCATAATAGAGGGTCTTGTGATCAAGAAATAATTTGGCCAAATAACAAAGGTTCTGCCCATAAACCTTGTTCTTCTTGCCATCAACCTGTTTTCAGACATATAGTGATATAAATTAAAAAAAAAATAGTAAAATTCAAACAACACACTGACTCTATTGCACTTTGCAACTGCCTGCCAGATAACACAGCATTCTTCAAAACTCAGTTATTCGTGCCTACAAACTCATTTCAATATTATTTTTTTAAAATGTTTCTCTCTCAATACTAAGGATACTAAAATATTTAACTATTTAAATGTGGAAGACAGGTATTAAGTTCCTCAACCAACATTTTAGGTAATTTTGAAATCCTCTTGCATCTAGAAAACCACATACATCTAGACAGAAAGAATATTAATATATGGATATTAAATACGAGAGTTAATATGAATATAGAGATGATCAGCATTTGGAGATGGAAAAATCTCATTAGTTTAGAGCAGTGTTTTAAAACCCAGACTGGCCGGTCAGGCTGGTCCGACCAGAAACCGGAGGAGTGGACGGATTGGCCAGCTTATAGAACTGGATGTGCAAACAAACCAGTGATACCCGGTGTGGCCCGGATGGTTTTACGGTCAAACCGCAAAACCAGTTTAACTAGCACTGAATCAGACCAGTTTGATGCTTAAGTTAAATGAAATTTTATAAAAATTATCAAAATGTACCAAATGGGAATCGAGCTCGAGACAAAGAAGAAACACTTCTAACCATTACCACTCGGCCAGGCAAATCTATTTGAAAATAATGCATCTAACTTGTATACATTTAATACTTCATTAAGAAACATGTAATAATCTCACACACTTAGATGTTTATTTCTTTTTCTTTTTTTCTTTTTTTCTTTTTTTGGTGGAGATGTTTATTTCTTTTTTATTTCCTACGTATACCTGTCATGTATAAATATAATACAATATTAATTTTACTTTTCTTGTAATTTTTTTAATATTTTAATTTTTATTAAAAAAATTTATAAAAGAACTTTTATGAAATTTTATAGATATGAAATTAATTGATGAATACTGAGTTAACAGTCATGCGCTCAGACAAGCAACCCACTAGTCCGACAAGTAACTCAGTGTCTTGATCGGATCGATCACCGGCCCGAGTTTCATGTCTATGGGCTTTGTAACTGAACAATTAAAAGATGCAGTATGTCCATTACAACCGTCAATAAACAAGATAATGAGAAAGATCAATTTAATTTATATACATCAGCCGCTTCAAAAAAAAATTATATACATCAAGCATTTATCATACATGATAATTTAAGGATAAATGAGACGAGAAATTAAAAATTCATTTCAATATCCAAAAATAAACATTGTGGAAGAGGGTCGCATCTGACAACAAAGAACAAGAAAGAAATAAAGGAGGACTTGTAATAATGAAAAGCATTAGAGTTAAAACGTAAGATTGTACCTCAAACATTGACAGTGTACCGCTTCTGTATATCTCATCACCAGGGGGATGCTTAAGATCACATTTTTTCTGTATAAACAGGAAGGCAGTGTTGGTAAAAGGGGCAAAAAATGATGTATCAGTATTCAGTATATAAAACTATGACATTTTTCTTCAGATACTTTTTGACCCCTGGGGTGAGGATAGAAGAAACACCAATCACGTCATTCAATGTACCATTACATATGACCCACTAGCCGGCTACCCATTTATTAACTCCAAGTATTCCAGAAAATAATGAATTTGATTCACCCAAAAGGTTTATTTTCAACTAAATAACAGCAAAAAATATTTTAAAGATTAAATTATTAGTCATAAATATAGAAAACTGCAGCATGAAGTTAGCTTATTTGCAATCACAGAATGACACGAAAGATAGAACTGCAACAAAATATGAGCATGACGAGAGCATATTATATGAAAAATAATAACACGATCATATAGGGAACTCAAGGAGGCCAACTGCAGTAAAATTCATAATGGTAAAACATATAGAATTTTTTTTTCTCCATATACAAGTTTACAGCCTTAGTATTTTAAAATAATGATAATACTAGAACAATAATAAACAAGTTTTATCTCACTAGGTGGAGTCAGCTACATTGATAAAAATACATTATAATGTTGTATCATAAAATAATAAGATTAAAAATCTATAATCCTTATAAGCAATACCAAGGATTGTTGACCAAAAAAAAAAGATATATATAAATAAGTCACTGAAAAAACTCACAATAAGAAGGGATAACGCAGGCAGAAAAAGCAACTTTCCAAAATAAAGGGAAATAAAGTGGAAAAAAGATTATTTCAAGCACCACTCACCATATGCCTCTGAAGCTGCTCTTTGCGCTTCATGAAATTGAGGCAAAACTCACAAAAGAAAAGCTTCAAACAGTCATTGTATTCTGATGGGAATGGGGAGAAGTACCATGTCTCGATCTCATATCTTCCAAGTTCAATAGTAGCTATATTTTTCACTTTTGTAAACTCCTCATGTTCTCGCAAACTAGCAGCATCAAGCTCTTCATGGCCCTATAAATTGAACAGTAAAAATATAACGAATGCAGTGCAGTTTGAGTATGGAGTATCAGTCAAGACTCAAGAGAACACTGGTTTTGCATTCAAGAAAGAAAGCAATCACAAGTGTTAATCTCAACCTAAATAATATCACAATTACTTCTTTCAGGTGATTCAAATTTATGATAAAAACTGCTAAGCACAAGGTTTATCCATGCATCATTTGAAAATTGAACTTAAATACTTTTTTTTGAATGGCAATTGAACTTAAATACTGACTACGAATAAGTTATTCAATCAGAGCAGGGTGAACAAATACTTGGCTACATCAACTTAAAACACTTAATTTATTTTCAGGCCAAACTGCAGATTTCCTTGGGTTCTGTAAAATTTCATAGAACTGTAACTAACTTTTCTAAATGTTTGAATCAGAATATTCTTTATTTGATTGATTCACTGAATGTGACAGATTACAGAGTACTTAAAACAAATTCCTAACAACCTACAGTTGACTAGCTCAGTAACTAACTCCAGCTGGTGCAATCCTATTGGCTTAATTTCTAAGCTTCATATTATATCTCTTATAGGTTCAAATCGCAACTAGTCACACTTGAAGCACATGTAGAAAGACTAATGGTTTGACATCTAGCATGTGGTCTTTTCTGGTTTTATTTCTGTCTAACAGCCTATGTTCTAGTAATAATTGAAAAGCAGCTATTCATTACCTCAACATGTGTCTCATCGATCTTCCTCTTTTGGTGACGTGTCATCTTCAAACCTGATGCCCCCTGGAAAATTACAAGTCCAGCTTTTCAAATGAGTATATTCAAAAACAGAATGCATGTCTTGAAAAAGAGGTAGACATAAAAGAAAAGGCAAGCACAGCCATTGCAAGTGACTACACAGTACACATCAATATTTAATTTCAAAGCACCATAAAACAAATATTCAGAAAATTGGCTAAAGTGTTTAATTTCATTATCTTGACGAACAGAGCTGACACCATCCTGTGGGAAAAGAGCTTTTATTATTGTGGCTGTAGAATAACAAACAGATATTGACAGGCAGAATGAGTCTAGCAGGGCAGGCCTAAACCTCTAGTTCTACTATCATAACCTATGACTCTAAAGCTAGGGTATAGAATGCCTAAAAAGTACTTTTGGCTGATTTATCATTTAGTTGAAAATGTCACTTGCACTCAAGGTAGTCAAAATCGGGATTTTACGCATAATCGGAAAGGGGAAGTAAAATCGTAAATTGTATAATCATTACATTAATCGCAAGATTATACAAAATTCTTAAATTCATAAATCTCTAATATATGGAATAAAGAAAACCTTAAATCACACTTAAAATACTTACTAATAAATATAAATTCATAGGCAAACATTTGTGCAAAGGAGGGAAATCAGACAATGAAACGTGATACAATATTGGAATTCCAAAAGGTCATTAATGCACTGTTAATGTGAAACGATTGTGTAATTACTACTACTTTAAAAACTGTTTCCCATAAAAATAAACCTAATTTCTAATGGGCTTCCTCTGACCCGACCCACTGAAACGGGTCATATACTAACTCAAGTCCTGAAACAGGTCGTCTTCTAACCTGGACCACTGAAACGGGTCTACTCTGACCCGCGACTGCAAGGATGAAGAAGTAAACCTCTATATGCATCTTTAAAATGGAAAAAAAATAGACAAAGTCCAAAATAAATGCAAGCAATTTAAACTCCATCAGTCCGATCGGTTTTCCAGAATCGATAGAAATCGTAGATTACACAATTTCACAATTAAAAGTGACGATTATACACGATTTTACAAATCTATGATTTTGGGTATGAGCGTAATTGCCGTGGCTGTTCTGAATCGTAAAATCGTACGATTATATGATTATAATCCCGCTTTTGACTACCATGCTTGCACTATTCTTCATAACAGCTCCTTCTATGCCTAGTGCTTTTTCAAATGGGCAACTGAGAGCAATCCCTTAATTTTAATGTCCAATTGTGTAAACCAAGACACCTACTCATTTTATGTTTCATGACATGAACAGTGTGAACCCTTGACAAGCTAAAGTGTGACTGGACTGGCCAGAGGGATAAGGTACAACCTATTGATGCTGGGCATCCAACTCTTCTTTCTCACTAAAGATATACTTACAACTTTAATGGAGCTAAGAATCCTTTCTTTCTAAGTAAACCTCTATATGCATCTTTCAAATGGAAAAAAATAGACAAAGTCCAAAATAAAAGCAAGCAATTTAAAGATATAATCATTACCTTCTCCTCCACTTTCTCATCAACAACTGCCTCCACAGAATCAAGATCAAGCTGGTCAAGCTTCACCCACTCATCAAGCCTCCTATTGACTGCCAAACACAAAAAAGATTAAAAAGAGAGACTAAAACAATTAGCATCTTAGCAACCCTGCATACAGCAAACAAATAAACAAAGCAAAAAACAACTAGAAAAATATATTAGAAGGAATTAGGAATATACAAAAACATAAACAAAGCCTCAAACATAATAAATAATAATCCATACATTCTGTCAAAAACCAATTCAATTGATATTCTGATAAATTCTAATACAAAGCATAATTCAACCAATTCTCTAAACCACAAAACTCAAATTCAAACAAAAACTTCAGAATTCAAAACCCTAACAATTCAAAATTCATTAACTCAAAACCCTAACAATTCATACATTCTGTAAAAAAATCAATTCAATTGACATTCTAATATATAATAATACCAAGTCAAAATACATAATTCAACCAATTCTAAAAACCACAAAACTCAAAATCAAACATAAACTTCACAATTCAAAACCCTAAGAAATCAAATTTCATTCATTGAAACAAAAAGCAAAAAAGAATTAAAATTAGGTTCATACACTCAGTATAATGAACATAATACTCGTAATCATTGGGTCCACAGCCATGGACTCTACGGCGTTCGATGACTTTGACAGGATGGTACTTCCCGTCTCTCCAACGGCACATCACGCGCGTTCCAACCTCCAGGGGAAGCACAGACGATCTCCTCCGCTTCGAAGCATCGTACTCCGGTACTGAATCTGACGGCGGGGCGCGTAGACCGCCATCGGTTAACGGAGATTTGCCGTGTCCGGCGGCCGGAACGGTGCCGATTTCAGCGCTGATTGGTGCATCGAGCGAACCCATGAACGGTTTGGTTTTTTTTTCCTTTTTGGTGAGAAAAATGAGAATAAATCGGTGGATCGAGAATAAATAAAATGAGAAATTGTATTTATTTGTGCGTCATAAGTTTTTTTTTTTAAGAAAAAAATGGATTTTATTAAAGAGAATAATATCCTATCCAATGTGGATTGGGCTTGGATTGCACAAATTATTGTTCACAAATTATTAGAATAAGGTGCTAAGAGTAAGAATAGTTTATTGAAATGAGATATTTAAATTAGTTAAATGTGCATTGGAGGCGGTTTGTTTTTGTCAGTTATCATTATCATGTGTTGAATGTATGTTAAAGTGGAAGTTATCGCTTGTAATTTTTATTGGATCACAATTAAATTTGCGTCGGGAAACAATTTGATTTGTATATAAACTTAATCTAAGATATGTATAATGAAACTTTCTAAAATAACATACTATAGATAGTGGAGGGGCCGACTCAAAAAAATAGAAAGGAGCAGAAGCGCGTGGAGTGGCCGGCTCAAAAAAATAGAAAGGAGCAGAAGCGTGAAGTGTACGTTATTTGATATATTAAGAATTATTGTACAGTTAATATTAATAAATATATATAATTGTTGAAAATAAAATAAGTTATTCAAAGCGTTCATAATTAGAAATAAAAGTCATAAAATAACATACTATATAGATAGTGGAGGGGCGACTCAAAAAATAAAAAATGAGCTGAAGCGCGTGGAATGACCGACTTAAAAAATAGAAAGGAGCAGAAGTAGCAAATATTATTCATCTGATACTATTCTCCCTCTCGAAAATAATTAAAAAAAACTTAGTAAAAATACTAGCAACAATTGAAACAGTGGAAACAAAATTTGGAAAATGGTAGATATAAAATCAAGTGAAGTGTATGTCAGCTCTGTTAAAAAGAGAAAGCAAATATAAGAATTAAGAACTCTTGCAAGGAGAGTTTCGACCATCTCTTTTCTTCAAAATCTCCTTCTTTCAGAACACTTAAAATCTTGTATTTGAATTCGGAATGTACCTCGTCGGCACCCCCATCTTCAACATCCATTTCATCTTCGTCATTGTCTACTCCATCACCATCCATCTCCATACATTGATCATCAATAAAATCATCGAAATTGGAGAAATCCACTTTAGTATCTGCTTCCTTAAGCGAACCTTGTACTTATTTTTATACATACAAATAAACAGTACCAAAATGCCGATTCGTTGAAAATTATATTCAAAAGAAACATAAGGTTAAAGCTTTCCTTTCTAGCCAAGTAAAATCAGAAAATGAATTGAAGCCTCTAGCTCCTAAAAGTTTGATGGACAAATAATATCTATAGTGATTGCTACATATAGTTCTACTATTAAAAAAACTATTGCATTCAAAAATAAAGCATTGCGACACTAATCCCACCATCCACTAGCGCGCCTAGATGATCTAACTACACACATTTTCATATATACCGCTCAAAGCCTCAAACTCTATGAAGCGTCCGACCTAACATATTTGCATTGCAAGTTAAGTTTAAGACTTAACTCAACTCAATATATTGATTTAAATAACTAGTATTCAAGCAAAATCAAACAAACATACAAATTTATATTCAAAATATAATAATTCATCAAAAGCATATACCATGAGGCGACTAGAGGGAGCTCCCTTGTAACCGTTTTTGAAGCTCAAGAACCATACGAGGATCAATTTCAAATGCAATAACATTCTTACCAGCATCTAAAAGCTTCTTACATAGAAGCTCACACTCACACCTAATAGAATAAACATGATAAAACTATTCATTCAGTTTAAAAATAATTCCCTTAATTCAAAGGTTTATGTATGTTCTCCAAGGGTTCAGATACTTTGCACATGCATAGATATACCAAAGGGGCAGAACATGAACTAAAACTCAATTTCAGAAACAAAGTTAAGGAAGGGAAACAACAAGCTAAGGTAGTATAGCCCGAAAAGCTATGTTCCATATCCATTACAAAAGTGACAACTATGAGCTCTAAACTTGCACAGTATCATGGTTCTATAATATTATAATGAAAGGGCAAGAGATAGATCAATTTGTTTATCTATTTAAATTAAAAGTAGCAAAAGAAAACTACTTCTTTTGTATCCTAAATTATACACTTCATCATTATCCTAAATTTCTTTTGTCAAAAATAGTGAAAAAATATTAGACAATAAAGTACCATACTAATGACTTGGCATAACATCTAAGTTGATATATTAGACAATCTAATGAATGATGAGAGAACAAAAACATCTAACAAACAAATAAATAAATGAAAATAACATTAATATATATATCTCAAGCAAGTACAAAACAAATATCATCATTAACTAAAATTAACATATAGACTGCATCTACATTCAAGAATTAATAAGAACAAGGTGATATCAAACTCTCAACACAAACTTCTGGGGTGTTTCCAGACCCAATATATTTGAAAGTACCATTTTTAGAATTGTAAATAATCAATTTATCTGTCCATCTTATAGACCTGAGCAGCACTTGGTTATCCTCAAAAATATTGACTACTTTGATAATCCCAAAAGATGTAGGAAGATTAATAACAAATAATTTAGTCCATGACTCTTTACTTCCATATTCCTTCATAATCCAAACATCATGATGAAGTACTATGCACAAACAATCACGCAATACACCCAAGGCAGCGAAGTGCAAAGTAGATACATTAACAGGTCCACAATTAGGCAACCAAACTTCTTGATAAGACTCATTCCTCAAATCAAAAGAAGCAATACAATGTTGCGTTTTGCTAGGATACATTTTAGAAACCAACCAATTAATTGTACCATTCACAAATTTTCCTGATAGTTGTTGCACGGCAATACCACCAAAAGGGAACTCAATAACTTCCCAAGAATTTGTCCTCAAAGTATAAACCTTCGCATAAGTTTTGGCAGCAGCTAAACTAATGCTTTTACGTGCATGTAAAACAACGACGACCTTGTAATTATCAATAACAGGATCATGGCCGAAGCCATACATGAGGATATTATCATCATAATGGTGCTTATTAAGTATGGGTAATTCCTTGAATTTTCTAATGGAAGGGTTCCACAATCGGAATAATAAGTCAGCATATTGAGCGTGAATAAGACAGAGAATTCCATTGCAAGAGCCAACAAAGCTATCAAAAAGGTAGGAAGGAAAAGGATAATCGAGGTTGGTGAAAAGAGAGTGGTGGTCAAGTGGGTAAGACGTGAGAATGTACTTATTATTGTGTGAGAGTTTGATTAAAGTGTGAACTACTTGTGTTGTGCTTGAGTGACGGACATGTTTTTTGATGAATTTAAGACTCAAAATTAGAGAATTCCACGACTTACATACACATCGAAATTTAAGGAGAAATTTGACTGTTAGTCTACACAGAATTTCCACGATGAGATCAAAAGGAAGAGTGGGAAGAATAGTTTTTTCCTCTTCCAATAATAGAGAACAAATCTCGTCTTTGCAAACCATGTTAGTGTATGTTTGGTTTCAATTCTAGAGGTGCTAGAATTGATTCTGGATATATAGAATTGATTCTGACATGTTTGGTTGCTGTAAAGTAGAATTGATTCTGCTTGAAGCTAGAAATTGTAGCTTCTGACTTTAGAATTGATTTTTACACTTGAAATTTACTATTCAACTCACTTTTAGTTGAATGTATTCAAACATAAATCAATTCTACCAAAATCAATTATGATAAAATCAATTCTACTAAAATCAATTCCATCTAAAGTCAAACCAAACATACCCTTATTTTTGAGAAAGAGAAGGAAGTAAAGGGAGGTTATCTTGGTTAGGTTTGTTTTGTTTTTTGATATATCTTTTTTGTTTGTTTACATATTGGGTAGTGATGATTAATCTCTGCAAGAATTTGTGGGCATATAAAGTGGACTTTTTTTTTTTTTTTGATATCATTCTATTATTTATTTTTTTGAAAAATCTCTCTCGATAGATCCTATAATTATTTATTAAAAATTCTACACTTTATATATCTTTGATTTTTTTTAATGTGATTATGGGTGCGTTTGTTTGAGATTAAAATAAAATAGATTTTTTTAAAAAAATCTATTTTAAAAAATAGATTTATTTTGTAGAGATTTTGAAAAAAAAAATTTAAGTTGTTTTGTGTTTGTTTACAATTATAAAAATCATTTTTGAGAACAAACACATGGTTCTTATTTTTAAAAAAATAGATTTTGAGAGAATCAATTAGAAATAGCTTTTCATTTTGAACTCAAAAATGATTTTTTTAACAAAATGATTTTTATGAAAATCTGAAACAAACACATCAAAATTAAAAAAAGTAATTTTTTTCAAAAAAAAAAAAGATTTTTTCAAACAAACGGAGCCTAAAACACATAAAGATCAACGACGTTTAAAACATTAACGTGACCTTCTCTCTTCTCCCAACATGTGACTGAAATGAAATTTCAAATAGAGGAGAAACAACATTTGGTACTCTTGGTCGACACAGAACCGGATTTGGGCCAGGGCAACCAGACCTCCAGCCCCCAAGGCCTCCAAAATCCAAGGGGCAAAAAAAAAAAGTAGTCATTCTACCACTTAGTTTTTTTTTATAAGCATACTACCACTTGAGTTAAAAAGAAGAGGTCCAATGAATAATTGGGCCAAATCACAATATCCTAACAAAAAAAATAATTGTTTTAGTAAATCAATTTTCGTTAGTTACGCAAATAATTGGTTATTTTTTATGTTATTTATAATTTAAATAAATCATGTTGTTTTAAAAAAAATTGTCTCTTTTAATATTAATTAATTAATTAATATAATATTGCCAGCTCATACTCTCTTGTGTCTTACTTTTCCTAACGAACTAGATAAACCAACCACTTTTGGCGCCAATTTGAGATATTCAATTTGTGAAAAACAAGAGTGTTTGTATGAATCATTTTGAGTCTCGATCGATAATTCACACCACTAATCGATTTCAATTTCACTTGTTAATTAAGCTTTTGCACAAAATGACGATATGATGGATACTGATGATGAAGTTCCTTTAGGTTCGTTCGTTCTGATTTCATATTCATGTTTCTAGGTAAATGCGATTTTGAATGAATTTTGAGTAATCAATCACACCACTAATCAATTTCATTTTCACTTTTCTTGCTTTTCTAGGAGACGACGTGTTGAACAATGAAGATGCTCGTGGTTAGTTGAATCTAATTCATCTGTTTTTATACTATTGTTGAATTTGATTCTACTTTTTTTATGTCGAATTTTAAAATCTGATGCAGAGAAAGACAAGGTTAAATCATCCGATTCTGGTTAGTTTATTTCTTTTTGTTTATGTCATTTTTTGTTTCATATGATACATGCGAAGTTCATTCTATGTTTACTAATAAATATGACTGTTAATTTGGATATTGCTGTTAAGAGCGTGCATGACTGTTGGTTATTTTTTAAAATGGTTAATATCTTTGTTAATTGCTATTTCCAAATATTTATGTGCTTAATTAGTTATGATATTCAGTTGTAGATTATGAGGAAAAAAACAGAACTACATGTGAAGTTATACAGTATATGTTTACTAATAAATATGACTGTTATATATGTAATATAGATGTTGAAATGCATAATGTCATGTTGGATATTGCTGCTGAGAGTGTGACTGTTGATATGATGGATCAAGTTGAGCATGTCAATGCTGCTGAGAGTGTGACTGTTGATATGATGGATCAAGCTGAGCATGTCAATGCTGCTGAACAAGCAAATGTTGCTGGGAATGTTAATGTGAATGATGGTGAGAACACTTACGTAAATATTACGGCTGTAAATAATGATGTGCTTTCTCTTAAATTTGTTTCTCTAGGCGAGGACATTGACATAAATAATGCTTCTCTTTTTCTCTTTGTAGTTAATGGGAGATATCTTTTTAATCGGCTGGAATTTGTTGACAGTAATGTTTCTAATTTGTGTTGAAGTTTTGTTGTTTAATTATTTTGAGGCACATTATTAAGTTCTCTTTAATTTACATTTTGTCTAGCTGTTTTACCTACTACTGATGATATCTTGGAAAAACTTTCTGAGATAAGGAAGTTTTTGTATGATCAAGAGGTATTGTCTGCATGTATATTTTAAGAAATTTTATGTATTGGTTGAATTTGTTATTTTAATTTCCTTTGATTTATATATTTTTTTATTAACTGAAGAGTATATCTGATCGCACGCTCAAGTGCTTAGAGATTATGGTGAAGATGATAATGACACAGTCATTTGCAAGCTATATATCCAATGAAGAAGACTGCTTTGACGATTTTTATATCAATTACCTTGAGGAATTGGAGAATATGTGGACACAAGTTATGAATACTTTGTAAGCTTATCATGTGCCATTTATAGTTGTTTGGTTGGTTAACTTAGGTATTAAATGTATTTGAGATTACAAATACTCTTACTTAATTTAAATCGTTGATTTATTAATTATTTGTGCATAGGCCCAAATATCCGATCTCCAGTGACATGTCAGCTGTGATTACTTCAGCTACTGCTTTCCAGAGAAAGATTTCAGATCACAAGTAATTTTTTCTTAAATTTTACTGTTATTGTCATTTACTTTTTCTAGATTGTTAGTACAAATGTTAATGGGTAATACCTTCTACCTTTGTAGTGTTATGGGTGAAGTGGTTTTAAAAAAACTTCCCCATTTGCTCCCAACTTTGCAGAATGGTGATATTGAAGGGTAATTTTCTATCATAACCAACCAACCATTCATTTATATATAGTTATTTCTGCAACCGATGGCAATACCTCATCCACCTTCACACATAACAGAAAAAACAAATCAAACCACAGAATTGACCTAGTTAATGGAAACTTACTCAATATAACTCATCAATCTCTAGTCAAGAATATATATATATATATATATATATATATATATATATATATCATGATGCTGAAAAAAACATACATTATTTATATGATAATATCAATCCAGGCTTTAAAATTATGGTGGTGTTCATGGTTTCATTGGATCACACCGTTGAGATTTTGAAAAATTGCAGATAAATGTGATCGTTACTGCGGTCACAATGTGGTTAAAGGCTCATATAATTAGCTCTATGATTATTCACTTGTAGAAAAAAATTATATGAGCCTATATATAGATGTTGCCTTAATTAGTGAAAAAAAACAGTTAAGAAAACATATTCCATGAATAAGCATTTTGGACCTTTTCATTGATCTTCTCCCTAAACTAATTAATCTGTATCTGTTCCTTTTTTATTGCCTGTTTTTTATTTTGTATTTTTATCATGCTAGAAAACTTCATACTATATAGGACTGCTCAACTAATTTTAACTTATACGGTGTATGTTAAATATAACTTCTGAATATATGTTGAATTTGTCAGCTTTAAGTGGCTTATGCTGCGAATAATCGATCATATAACCACTTTATACATCATACTGAATTCTTATTTCCAGGTATTTTTATATATATATATATATATATATATTTAGTTTTAGATTTTTTGAAAAAATTGTTATTTTTTTATTTCTGAATATATGTATTTCAGATGCTGGGGAAACTGGAATCATTTCTACGGATTGATATGCACATTCAGTTTGGAACTACTGCTGGCATATCCTATGATGAGGATGTGATACCTTTCATTCGAGGTGTTGTTGAACATGATAGTAGAACACTATGAATATGTTTACGAACTATAGGAATGCTGAGAAACAGAAGGAGCTGCACTACCATGACTAATTTCATTACTATTTGGGAAAGTTATGGTTTTTTTGAATGATGACATGCTATGAATGCTTAGTAAGCCATATCTATTCTAAGTCAAACTGACACCATCCTCGTGGATAACTGACTCTTGAGCTTTTTATAATATTAGAACCTTAAATCCTTAAAATTCATAGGTCACGTTGTGATTAAACTCTTAAATATGGTTGTTTCTACTATACTTAGTTTTGAAGTTTTGACGGCATAGTTCCCTAATAATGGCACTTGCATGCGGAATTATGCTTAAGCAGCACACCTAATTTCCTATCACTTCACATATGATGCACTTTATTTTTTTTGTTAGTTAGTTTAATAGTTAGAATTTCATCCCTAAAAATAAATAAGTGGGCGAACTAATGTTTAAACCTCGGTCCCTACATATTACGCGCAAATGTCCAACCAATTGAACTAAACTCATCGGACTTTTAACTTACAAGCATAGTAGCATCAATACATGCATATAGCCTATATTTTATTTTATATTGGACATTATATTAGAACGAATTTGCCCATAAATTTTATATACTATTTTTCAAATTGAGTCAGCTTTCAAGATATATATTGCTACTA
Organism: Trifolium dubium; assembly: GCA_951804385.1. Lineage (NCBI taxonomy): Eukaryota > Viridiplantae > Streptophyta > Magnoliopsida > Fabales > Fabaceae > Trifolium > Trifolium dubium. The sequence goes on along the minus strand of OX638076.1, from coordinate 31,061,828 downwards.
AATTATTTGCTATTGTGTTGTATTACATTCCTGGAAACAAATAGGTCGTGTTACATGATGTGAAAAAGATAAATGCTAGATGTTCAAATGAGTAGATGTCAGTCTAGTTTGTGCCAATCACTTAGTACATTTTAATCCGTAATACACAACATATCTGTCTCTGACATACACATATCACAATAAAGATATAATAGAAAGAAAAAAAATGTGCAAGAGTCAACTTTCTTAATTGAGTGTTACTATTCCAGAATGACACTTAAAAATAAAGAAAGGAGGGAGTAGAAGATATCAATATCAAAACAAATGGTATACATTAAGGAGATAAATAAATTATTAAATTACAATGCTGAAGTTCTAAGTCGATTTCATCTGATACTTCTCTCTTTTTAAAATCCATTGAAACATTAAGTTCAAAGTGACTAACTCAGCAGAATTACTAGCATCCATTGAAACAGTGAAAACAAAATTCGAAAATAATAAATATAAAATCAAGTGAAATGAATGCCAGCTTTGTTAAAAAGAGAAAGCAAGTACAAGAACTCTTGCAAGGACAATTTCGACGATCTCTTCTCTTCAAAATCTCCTTCTTTCAGAACACCTAAAACCTTGTCTTTGAATTCAGATTGTACCTCATCGGCACCCCCATCTTCAACATCCATTTCATCTTCGTCATTGTCTACTCCATCATCATCGACCTCCATACCTTGATCGTCAATAAAATCATCGAAATTGGAGAAATCCACTTTAGTCTCTGCTTCCTTAAGCGAACCTTCTTGCGAGATTTTTAGTGCCTGCACAGTCTTGTAATTCTTTTCAAGCATAGATATCACATTCTTTTGTCTAAATATTGCACCGAGTGTTTTGTTCTTTCTGTTAAAACAAATCCTTAAAAACCCATCCCACTCCTTTTGCTTAACTTCAATACGAGGCTTTCTAGGCTCAATCCGTACAACAGAGGAGTCAACCTTTGGTGGTGGCCTGAAATTGTTTCTTCCAACTTTAAGGAGGTGGGAGATTCGAGCGTGGAGCTGTGTGTTGACCGTAAGACGACAATAGAGTTTGTCACCTGGTTGAGCAACCAAACGCATGGCAAATTCTCTCTGGAACATTATGATTGCACACCTGAATCCAGGTTGGTGGTTGAGTAACTTGAACGTGAGAGGTGAGGATATTTGATACGGAATATTTGCCACGCATATGTCAAAATATGGAAGTTCAGTCTTCAGCACATCACCTTGGATAACCTGTAATAATCATCATAAAAGATGCAATGATAAATTAAATCAAGATGCTGAGTTTCAACAACCAAGGAAAAGGAAAATTCTCTCTTTCTTCGGGGAAGTTAGGATAGTTAGAGTGGCAAAAAGAATCATAAACACAAAGTAGAATACAAAAACTGTCAAAGCCTGCTACTTATGCAATTCAACATAGCATACTTAAAGTTAAAACACAATACAAGATAATTGCCTAATATTGTACTTTCTTTTCTATATATAAGTAAACAATAATAAAATGCTTATTTGTTGAAAACACCATTCAAAAGAAACATAAACATAAGGTTTAAGCTTTCTTTTCTAGCCAAGTAAAATCAGAAAATGAATTGAGATAGAGAACCAAAAAATACTAAAAATTCAGCATATTCAACTATATTATATGGGTCATGTTAACATGTGCCCTTGTTAAGAATCTAAAAGTAGAAATATTCTCTTAAATTTTATGCATTGAAAACATGAAAAGTTTAAAAATTACACTAATACACGGATACCGATACAAAAATTTCTTTTTTTATCTCACTAACATATGCCCTTGGGGCACATTTTAACATTTTTCCATATTATATATACAACCGCACTTCCAGCAGTAAAAGATGAATTAACACACACTAGCATTTTAAATTATTGAAACTGAAGCCTCTAGTTCCTAAAAGTTTGATGGCCAAAAAATCTCTATAGTGAGTGCTAAATCTAGTTCTATCATTAAAAGAAAACTATTGCATCAAAAAAAGAAAGCTTTAGTACACTAATCCCACCGTCCACTAGCTAACTAAACACATACTACTTCCTAATTACAGACGTCCAACCTAACAATATTTGCATTGCGAGTTAAGTTTAAGACTTAACCCAACTCAATATATCGATTTAAATTACTACTAGCATTCAACAAAAATGAAAGAAACCAGGCTTAAATAATGTTTAGGTCCCTATAAGTTCGCATTTTTTTGATATAAGTCTCTGTAAGTTTTTTTGTTTTAATTAAATCCCTGCAATTATTTATTTTTGAAATAAGTTCCTAAATTCAAAATTCGCAGGAAAATTTGAACGAAAACTGAAAATTGCAGATTTTCCTGCAGATTTTGACTTTAGGGACTAATTTCAAAAAAAACATATAATTGCAAGGACTTATTTAAAACAAAAAAATTTACAAGGACTTATATAAAAAAAATGCGAACTTACAGGGACCTCAACATTATTTAAGCCAAGAAACAAACATACAAATTTAAATTAAGAAAATAATAATTGATGAAAACTATTATACCATGAGGCGACTAGAAGGAGTCCCTTGAAAGCGTTTATGAAGCTCAAGAACCATACGAGGATCAATTTCAACAGCAATAACCTTCTTACCAGCATCTAAAAGCTTCTTAGTCAAATTACCAGTACCGGGACCAATTTCAAGTACAACATCAGTGGTTTTGATACCAGATTTCTGAACTATAGTATCAACAAGTAATGGATTTTTGAGAATATGTTGACCTTTAGATTTGTGAAAGGAAATTCCACCTTGATATGGTGTGTGTTGTGAAGAAGGTTTTCCTTTTTCCTTCTTAATCTTTCCTCCTGCCATTGTCGCAAATAGTAGTTCGTAGCAGATTGGTGGTGGACGCGAAATTTGACTCAGAAATCCTAAGTGCCTGTTTGGTTTGGTCCTTAAACGCGGGTTTTGTTTCTCCCTTGCATATGCATATAATAAGGCGGCTGCAAAACTGTTTGGTGTATTTCCTAGGTTAGAGAAGAACTGCACTTAATGGGCACTTTTTGGTTTTCTTACACAAGCCCGTGTATTTTAAGGGTTATGTTAATCCATGTCCTCGGTACGGTATTCGTTAAGAAAATTAAAAATAAATAAATAAATAATTTGGTAGTAACATTTTTTTAGATTTTTAAAATGTTGAGTGTACAAGTTGTCAAGTTCCAATATCATATTGCGTATATTTGTTTTATTAACTAAGTAATACTACCGGGATGTTGTTTAACATTTTTCTATTTTTTAAAGGACGAAAATTAGTGTAAAATTAATTTACTCTAATAATGTGTATTAATTTAATTCATTTGGTTTACCCAAAAACTATCATTCACAATTTAATTAAAAAATATGATTAATTTTTATGCACTTTTACATAAATCCAGTTAAATAACAATGTACTGCATTTTTATAGGTTAGATTCTAAACTATCATAAAAAAGTAGTAGTATTATTTATTTATTCTTTGGTCTAGTAGTTTAGAGATTAAGGTAGTGTTTGGCTTGACTTTTTTTAAGATTAAAAGTTATTTTAAACTTAAAGTAAAAACAAAGAACATTAAAAATAAAGTTTAAGTTGTTTGGCATATTTTAAAATTTTTAGCTTAAAATTGTTTTATAGTTAAACTTTTTTACGAAGTTCAACTTTTTTACATACTGCAATTAAATTTACAAATTTTGATTAAATTTATTAATATGTTTAAAAGTCTATTTCATATGAATGTATTTAAATAATTAATTATATTTATGCTTAAATAGATTAATGAACTAGTAAATCAATAAGATTTTTTAATATTTAACGTAAAATTTTATACAGAAATTAATTTTATATGACATTATATATTGATTTTAGTTTATAATAATAGACTTTTTTTTTAAGGTATAATAATAGACTTATATATGTAAAATACTATAAACTTAAAATATTGAAAATGTTAATAAATTTAAATTTTTTGCAATATAATACATATTAGATGCATGTATAAAATAATTTTACACAGACAGTATATATAAATTAAATTATATATATAAATTTGGATATCTAATGGTTGCTACTGTCAATATATATATATATATATATATTAAAAATTTATCAGGAACTCTTCATCATGAAACCTTGTAATATTGGGTTGTTGCAATTTTTTAGAATAAAATTAAATACTAGTTGTACTTATTGGTTTATAATGACTACTTTACAGTTTAATCCTCAACATATAAAACACAACGATACATCAGGCAATATGCTTTGAATCAAATATATGTAACATATTGGAGGAGCTGGGAATCAAAGGGAGTAACTTAAAAAAAGCAGCCGAAGAAGTATAAAAGTTGGTTTCAACAACTTTATTAAAAATTCTTTATTTGTGCATTTTTCTCACAAAAATTAAGTAACTTCTTTTATTAAGTACTTATTATAAAACTTGTTTGGCCCGACTTTTGCTTTTATTAAGAAGAAAAGTTAAAAATAAGTGGGGCTAAACACTACCTAAGAAAAAAGTAGTAGTATGTCAAAATAAAGTAGTAGTATAGATTAATAGGATGTAATTGTAAAAGAATTAAATTATAGACGTATATAAATTAGATTAAAACTTTTGAAATACACGGATTGGATATTTCAAGTAAATTATATGATTTTTTGTTTCAATTCATATAATTAGTTTATGGAGATATTTTAGTATAGTATATGATTACACATTCATTCAATTCAATCATGTTATATAACTATTTTTTTAAGATATTTTAGTAACTAATTTATAAAAATGACAATTGACCTCAAAGCACAAATATGCATCGCAAAACTCTCTAAATTTTAACTATTTTGCCTCAAGTTAAAGATTGAATTTATGACATTTTTTTAAGTTTCACCCTCTAAAAGGGGTCATAGTAGTCTAAAGTTTGGGTTAAATTTTGACATTAAATTGTTTCAATTTCATCCCAAACACAGCTATGAAGATCAAACTATGACCTCTTTATTAAATTTAGCGTTAATCAACTCTGAACCGAACCAATTAAAATTTGGTAGGATTTTGATTAAGTTTTTTTACAAAAAACTTTGATTAAGTTAGAAGAGATCTAAAAATATCTCATCTAAATTTTTTGGATAATTGTCAATGATAAATATATTTTTTATTACAGAAATAATATATGCTTACCAAAAAAATATATACTTTTTTTTTCTTCAAAGTAATAACGAAATTAAATTCCTCAAAATTATTGACATAGTCTTTATTTTTTCTTTGGCTAAACTCTCTCTCTCTCTGTCTGTTCTTTGTGTTGATTCTGAATTGCGAATGATAATTGCAGAAACCCCAACCCTCTAGATCGACTCAGGTTCCATTTCATTTTTTCGTTCCTTTTTTTAATATATTCTCAATTCTATTTTTTGCATTTCGAATTCACAGCAAAATTTTGATTTTTGATTTGTCCCACAATTACCCTTTGAATTTCGTCATTGATTTTTATTATTGGGGTTTTCTCGTTTTGTTGCAAATTATCAATCCTATTTTGAGTGTGATTTTAGGGTTCCTTGCGATTTGGAATTGTATTAGTTGAAATCGCATTGACGGGTAGGTGGATTTTGTGGTGGGGAGCAATTGAATTTATATCAATTTCGTTTACTCTGTTGTATTGAATTATCAATGGAAATTCAGTTTTTTCTTCTTTCAAATTTTGCTGTTGAAAAATTCATATTCAAATTACCTATTTCTGATTGCTGCATTTGATTGATTTATGCATATTTCTATTGGCGGTGACTTTGGTACAATTACTTTGAGCCTCCGTGATTTTAACAAAAGCTAAACTTTGGAGTTTTAATAATATCAGGGTGGCACCGTGATTTCGTTAAACTCACCTACAATTCAAACGAGTACTGAGTGGTTGCATTTTCGACGTTCCATTTTAATTTTAGTAGTTAAAGTAGTGAGTTAGGACTATGAATTTCTCTGGGTTCAAAGTTTTCATTTTTCTATCGACTTTCTATTTTTGGATTTATTGATTTTTGGTATCATTTTAAGTTTTTAACTGATCACTTGTGCTTTCTTTTTCTATTAGGATATCTTGTTTCTTTTGGAGACCTGAGATGAGATGGTAACTGAATGACGGTGGCAATTTAAGCTGATTTCATAAACTTTGCCCTCTGGTTCCATTGGATGTTGAACTATATTAATGATGGACAAAGGGCGGCAATGATTGAAGTCAGATGAAAATCCAGGATATTGGTGTTAGTAGAGAGACTGAAGTTATTATTACTAATGGCTCTGAAGTTTATAGCGATTTCGGCGGTTACTACAGTGTTAAGTTTTGTAGGTCTTCAGTTTTGCACAGATTTGTCATTAGATAAACTTAAGTCAGACGGACTAATCGGCTGGAATTCAATTCACTTAGACAATGTCAATCATGACATTGAGTTACCTTCGGGTTTGTATACCACCATAGGGTTACTGACGCATTGCATGATCAATGTATTTGTCCTTCTTAATCTTTGTCTCAAGGTGAGTTTGTTGTGGAATAGTAGTTACTGGTTACTAATATGAAGTATTTATAGATTATACCCAATGTGACATGTCAATATGGTGTGGTTTGTATGTTCAGCACTTCCGCTAGATGATGTGTATTTTAATATTATTTGCAGAATTTCTGCGGATTCATTTTAAACTAAGATAGAGAGTGAAACAAGTAGTGTTGAAGTAGAACGGCCAAATGCTTGAGTGTGATTTTCATTCTTTTAGGGGGGTGTTGCTATATGTAGCACTGATATTTCAATTTGAAGGCATGTCTGGTGTCTGACACGTGTTAGTGTCTGACACCGACACAACATCAAGACACGGGGTTACATACTTACCTTTAATTATTGTATTCTCTAAAATTATTATCAGTGGCGACATGTCAGTGTCATTGTCGTGTCCAGTGTTTGTGTCACACTCACTGCTGCATATAAAAGAATAAGTTCCCAAAAGTTGCAATGTTAAATTATTATCACAAGTTATTACTGCATGTACAAACAAATTTATTTTCTGAGAAGGGTTACAATAATGCTTTACACTCCCCTCTTTTTCTACTCTGTGAGGAATTTAGTAGGGGACAAGGGTGTCCATGATTTGTTCCGTGATAGTATGATTTTTTCCTTTCTCAACATTATTCTTTCTGTTCATGGTCCTTCTTATCACATGCAGGCTATGTTTTTCGCAGACTTGTATCCTTCTGAAACTCGTAAATTGATTGAACGTCTCGTTAATTATGTCATTTACAAGGTTAGTGCTTTTAAATCTACATGGTTCATGAAATGCGTCACCCTGCAAATTTATTCTGACTATTTGGTGAAAAATTCACTTAGCAAAGTAGTTTGTTTTGTCAAAATACTAATGAGTCTAATTTGTAATGCCTTATATGATTCTGAGTTACTATTGGGCCTCCTTTTTACAATATTTTTTTTTAGGATGGAATATTTTCATTGATATGTTGGCTTAGTGTTTGAAATATTTTATGAGCTAGTTGACACAGTCAATTTCAATGTTCCTTAGACACGTGGATTATGAAATATGTTGATGAACAACCGATTTTGTGACAACTTTGAAAAGTGTAAATGTAAATGGGGACCGTTTGTTGTTGATAAATCACAAACTGATGATACTTCATTGTTATTTATTATGTACCGGTGCATGAACAGGGGACATTTCTTCCATTGATTGTGCCTCGAACACTTTATCAGGCTGGTCTTTGGTCAACTTGGTTGGCTGTGCTTTGTTCTTTAAAGGTATTTATATTATAATACTAGAAGGGAACATATTGAAATAATTCTGTTGAGATTTGATATGTACAAAATGTTCATTAACTTGTTTTACATATTTTGCACAGATGTTTCAAGCTCTGGCTAGAGATCGACTGGAGCGACTGAATGCATCTCCATCTGCCACACCATGGACATATCTTCGTGTATATTCAGCATTGTTATTCATTTTCTTGGTTGATGTTCTCTGGTACTGCTTCTCTCTTTTACTCCTCTTTTTCAATACAATGCTTATTTAACATAAATAACAGCTAGGGCTCTGGAACCATGATTTCCTGTTTGAATTTATGGCACAATAAACTGGTCTGAACTTGTTTAGATTTAATTTTCATGAAGACTGAAACAATCACTATTGTTGTTGCAATTTTATAGCCTGGGATGCTTCTGACACTTCTCTTTTTATGCTCTCCTAGGATAAGGCTTTGTCTTGCAATATATAGAACACATGGGTCGTCTATGTTTCTCTTACTATTCTTTGAGCCTTTAAGTATTGCGTTCGAGACCCTACAGGTATTTAAAATGCATCTTTCCATATTTGAGATCTACTCATATAATCATGTATGGTTTAGTGATATTGTTTATGGTGTGATATGAATTGTAGGCCATTTTGGTACATGGATTTCAGTTGCTTGACATATGGATTCATCATTCGGCTTGCAGTAGCAGTGATTTCCGAACACCTAAACTGCTTGACACATTAACTGCAGGTAGTTTGGATAAAAGTCCAATCTTGAAACTTATTATAACTAATCAACTCTATTGGGGTACTAAGAATATGTGTTTTCCTGTTTTATATATGATTGTTTTTGCATAATGGGATTACCTAGGAAGATATGCTGTAACACCACTTTGTCATTCAATTTTCTTTTTTCGTATTCAGAATACCTGAATTCTTTCAATTTTTATCGCTGCTGCAGTCAATGTATTTGATTTACACTGCTGAAATAATCTGATTACTGTGAACTTGTTTTGCTCTTTTTCCCCCGGCAAGTCATAACATGTCTCCATTTGAGCTTCCTAATAATGTGGTGTAACTGTAGGCTCTTTATTGGAATGGAAGGGAATTCTCATCCGAAACTTGGGTTTTTTCCTGGATATGGCAACCTTTTTTATGGCACTTGGTCATTACTTGTATATATGGCGGCTTCATGGCATGGCTTTCCATCTTGTAGATGCAGTGCTATTTCTAAATATACGTGTAAATGTTTTTTGTATCTCTCTCATTCTTAATTTGCATAGATTTTGTATATTTCAGATGATTGCATATTCTGCTACCTGTATTAATTGATATTCTTTGAGCAGGCGTTACTTAGTGCAATGATAAATCGCGTAAAAGGCTTTATTAGGCTAAGGATAGCTCTAGGAGCACTTCATGCAGCTCTTCCCGATGCAACAACCGAGGAGCTAAGAGCATATGACGACGAATGTGCTATTTGTAGAGTATGCTAGTTTGCCAAACTTGTCGTTCTGGTTGATTTTGGTGTCGGTTGGATATACTTTTGAATAATATTTTTTATCTGCCTGTGACAGGAACCCATGGCTAAGGCTAAAAAGCTAAACTGCAATCACCTCTTCCATCTTGCATGTTTAAGATCTTGGTATGATTGGTTTTTTGAACTTTCATCTGTTTCTATTTGTGTTAATTTGTGTTCATTTTAGTGAGATACTATTTGTTGCTGCATTGATTCTAGGTTGGATCAAGGCCTGACTGAGATGTATACTTGTCCAACATGCCGAAAGCCACTTTTTGCAGGTCGCTCTGAAAATGAAACTAGCTCAAGTACAGGGGTAATATCCAGTGATGAGCAACTTGCACGCCAAATAAGTGCAGGATTTGATCGTCAAAACTCGGCTAGACATACTATGCCAGCAGGATTGTTTCCAAATCAGACACCCAACAATGCCGAAGGTGTTCCTTGGAGGTAAAATCTTCAAACTCCATGCTACATAGCCTTTCGAGTTGTAGTTTTGAACTGCTATAACTTATAAGCGTACATGAAGACACAAATTCCTCCTAGCTCAGCAGTCGATCAATGAAAACACTATAGAAGTAAAAAATATCGGAAACGTGTCAAAGATATTAGAGGATGTAACTTATACTCTTTATGTCTACAAGTCTTCATTTATTTATCTGAACTTTTTTATTTATTTATTGCAAGATCAGAATGGTTGACTACTCCATTTTAGGTCTTTATATGTAGATTTATTATCTTTTATGTATTGATGCATTCTTTTTTGCTGGTTTTGCCGTTTCTTATCTAGGGGTTCAGGACTGGACTCGGGATGGTTGCATTCTTGGCAAAATCAAGGTGTTGATGGTGCTGGTCCATCTACTGCTATTAGAACAGTAGGTCTTGGAAGAGTTCAAATGATGATGAGACATCTTGCATCTGTTGGAGAAACCTATGCTCAGACCACCTTTGATGATGCTTCTTGGAACCTTTGGCCTATTAATAATCCGTCTCAGGCTTCTACGAGTGGTCCAAGTCCGACGACCATTCCTTCTCCTGGTGTAAGAATGCCGGGAGGAAATGGTGGTTTACATATAAGGACTGGTTCACGATCTTCAAATGATAATGTAGCAAATGTACTTGCTATGGCTGAGACTGTTCGAGAGGTTCTACCTCATATTCCAGATGACTTAATATTCCAGGTATGTTTTAGATCTTTTGCATTGTATAATGTATATTTTAGTTCACATCATTTTTTGGAGTAATTTTTTCTGAAATTTTTGTATGATAACTGATGGTCAACAAGTGTTGTTTATGAAGTAATTTTGTACTCTGAGATATCTTATGCACTTATTCAATTACATCTCACCGTTGTTGCTAAAGAAATTGTACACATAGTTGACCCGAAAATGTAAAATGTGAACAAGAATGTAAATCTAGTGTCATAAAGATGAGAAAGTCCCAATGGGTGAACGGTTACAGAAGACATGACATGATTAGAAATGCAATCAAGGAAGAAAATTGGGGTTGTTCTGTAGTAAGAAAGATGTAGAATCTCGTATGAGGTGGTTTGAGCATGATTGAAAAGATGTATAGAAGTACCTGTTAAGAGAGTAGATCAGATTTATGATAGTCCAATTCGTGAGGGTTAGATACTCAGATATGCCTTATCAACAAAATAATAAAAATGTAATACTGAATTTTCATCATCTGAGTTTTGTAACATTGCTCTCTGTTCAGCATCCTTACCTATAACATATACAAAATTGCACTTAGGAAAAGATTCCAAGATTCAAAATGTTTAAGGGCAGTGTTGTCAATATGTCAATCACGGATTGCGGAAAATGACAGTTTGTTCAAATTCTGCTGCACTACATTGCTATGGCGCCACAATAGCCACTATTTGACCATACTTTGGCCAAATAGTGTATCCTAGAACCATAGTGATTTGTTCAAGTTCCACTAAGATGTAGCCGCTATTTGACAATACTGTTTAAAAGTTTATTTATTAAATTTTATATTTGACGGGGTGTATGCGCAATCAAATCACCCTATCGTTGATGCGTTTAAGGGTTTAAATTATTTTTCCAGTCCTTAATTTTATCATGCAAAATGCATGTTTGATGTCTATGTTGATCTAAAGCTTTTGATACTGTACAGGACTTGCAGCGGACAAATTCTGTCACAGTCACTGTGAACAATCTTCTACAAATGTGACTTCATTAAGGTTTTTATTTTGATCGCAATTTTATTGAAGAATCAAGGACTTAGAGCTACAATTGTCCTTGGAGAGGCATAGGCATCATTTTCATGTATATAGGAGTCAGCACATACATAAAATATGTTGTACTCAAGAAAGATAGCAGAAAATATATATTAGGCTTTTTCTTTCTCTTTATGTTCACCTTGAGTCCTCAATGTAGTAAAATAAATGTGGTGTATTTCTCCAAGTTGGGCAAGTTCCTTCATATCATTGTTTATTTCTTTTTGAATAGTTGTTACTTTAATTGTTTGAATCTCTTCCTTTGCCTCCCTTGGTGTAGGGAGTGGGAGAGAGAGTGAGGTACCTCAAATGATTGGATTCAATTTGGGCCATGTCATTATAACTTTCTAAACCATAGTGAAATGTTATTTGGACAACAATTTTGTTGTCCGACACGGTATTTATATATGGTGTAGATATGATTTTATTTTTTTAGTACATTTTTTTCCCTTGCGAATCATATCAATAGTTATAAGTGATGTATTTTTATACAATGTTGGAATGTGGTTTTGATGTTCAAACAACATCACTCTAAACCACATTGCGGTGTGAACAATTCTAACTGACCCGATTCTACTGGTGGATGGGCTATAGCTTAGGTCAGAAGGAATACAAGTATTTGTCAATGGATAAATTTAAATAAGTCGATCAAAATAGTTCTTAATGATAGAAATAGGAATACATATATTGGTAGCTCGCATCACATGCCCCTCATCGTCAATGACTATTGTGTGAACATATCAAATTTTGTGGTGTTCTACATAAAAATCACACACTAATAATCTTAGAACACTACATATATCAGGGCTAATAATCAATTAGCAAGTAACCTTATTGAACATGTTAGCAACATTCACATTTTCAAGTATCAATACATAAGACCCAGAAATTTTTTACCATATAATCTATAGGTAAATGTTTAGCAAATCCAAAATTTTACTTAAAGAATCAAGTAAATCAATCATTACATATAAGTTATACAATCTTTGCTATAATCCACAACCAAACAATATCTAATTTTATCTATCACTACTACTATATCAATATCAGAAGTTGCTCAAAATCTCTATAATTCCACTAGAAGATATCTTTTGATAGTGTATTTTGTCTGTTTGAACTGTTTGAACGACACAGAAGAGAAGAACAAATTGTGTACCTAATTGCAATCCAATCCACATTCTTCTAAAATTGGTCCATTTGTCTTAGGTAAAAATGGATCAATTTTCACCCACAAAACAGAGAAGAAAGATGCAAGCAAGATTGACCAAACAAGAACAATGGTAGGAGTCCTATTATTTCTTCCAGTCATACCCTTAAGGAATGGATACAAGTGAACAATCACCCAAAAGGAAAACATTAATTTTCCAAAAAATGGCCCCCATGACTCAAAACCATTGTTAATTGCATGTGACAATCCAGCAATCATAGCAATTATGTTTAATATAAGTAATGTTGTTGGTATGATTAGTAATGTTGTCCACTTCAAACCAAACATCATCTCATCATGTTCTTTGTCTTCATCTTTAGATTTTGATGTTGCAATGAAATTGCTATTTACACCTGTTAGGACTTTGAATAGACCTACAAATACAGCATATATATTTGCTGATACACCTCCAATTACCCAAAATTGTTCATTTCTCCACCATTCATCAATTGTAACTCCACTCCACCTCATCTCTAGTACACTTGTAGTGAAAATGCAAATGAAAAGAGAAATAAACCACATGCCAGCTGTATTACCTAGCTGCAATGAAAGGAAAAAAAAATATTTATAAAACTGTGATGTTTATTTTTTTTAATCTATACATTCAAAAAAAATACATGTTTTTAATATTCATTAAGAACTCAGTTAGCAACTGAAATGACACTAATATGCATTGACTCGGGTTTGCATCCGGGATATCACATTTGTTCGAAGTATCCACCAATTTTATTGATAGCTAAAATCATAGTCGAAAAACCTAATTGCTATCCTTAGATTTTATATTCAAGTCTCGAACCCGAGACCTTACTTTAGTCATCAAAGTATATATCAATCTAATAATAATTTAGAAAACTTAGTAGTAGTAACTTTGTTGGACTAATAAAAGGCTTCATACCTCAGGAATGATAAACTTTCCAGTAAGCAAGCAAACAGCAGGAAGAGTACAATATGCTACCAAAGGTATTGATGTCCATGGATATACAATAGCATTAATGTATGAAATTCTCTCTAACATCTTTAATCCTCCTTTATATCCATACCAAATAGGACAATGTTTACTCATGAATATGTCTATGGATCCAAGGGCCCATTTAAAAACTTGTTGTAGACCATTAGAAAGGTTATTTGGTGAAGATACTTTAAATGCAGTTCTTTGAGGAATACAATATATAGATCTCCATCCATGACAATGCATTTTGAAACCTGTTAAGATATCTTCTGTAACTGAACCATAGATCCATCCAACCTATATCATGAAAAATAAATTTTATAAAATTAAATTCATGGTATAGAAGTAGTTTAGAAATTTGACATTATTTTTTGTTATAGAAGTAGTTTATAGTACACACTTATATGATAAGCATTTATTCTATAAGCATTTAATTAATTTGTTTGTCAAAACAAAACCTTAGGACCTGTTTGGATTGACTAATTTGACCTTGTTATCTAATAGCATAACTGCATAACCACTTGTGGCAATGTTTGAAAAACATAAGAAAATAACTTGCGGTATGTCTATAAGTTGTTTTCACCTTATTTTCATAAGGTCTATAGGATATTTTATGAAAACAATTTGATTTTGCTTTATCTTTTGTTATAGAAATAATTTATACATAAACATTTACATAAGTGCTTGTTCAGATAGAGATTTAGAAGAAAAAAGTAATGAAAAATATATATTATTTACCTCTTTTCCCCATTCTGTTTTCTCTTCATAGCCACAGCTAATGACATGTATGGACTCTGTTAGTTGAGAAGCAAGGCTACCATGCTTTAGTGTCTCACCATCAACCAATTGAGTAGATGCAATGAAGATAGGAGATTGCCCAAATTTCTTGACATACTTTTGACTTAAGATTGGAGCCAAGACATCATCTTCATTTCCTATATTTGAGGTTTTATAAGTTTAGATATGTATTTATAATATCATCTATGTTCTTATTTCATAAGATTATTATTACATACACTTTTAAGAGAGTTGAATATAACATGTAGCAAATACTAGTACTATATGTTAAAAATTTACCTATGGTACTCCCAACAATAGATGATTCAAAATGTACTTTTCTATGACTAATGTCCATTATCTCAAGTTCAGATTTCTTCAACTTCTTATTCTTCCTCTTTCCCATACAACACAATCCAAAACAACAACACTTTAGCCAACAATTACATGTCTTGTTTGGTGACTTATTTTTCTTTGGTGCATCAAAACCATAAAATGCTTGTCTTCTAAATACACATCCTGTTCCAACATATGTAGGTCCTTGGATACCATCCAAACCTTTCATGTTTATCTATAAAGGTAGAGAGTTATCTCATTAGAATTTTCATTCATAAGTAAATATCCAAAAAAGAAAAAAATTCTCAAGCATAAACCATCGTTTTAGTTCCTAAAATATTATGTTCTCTTAAATTTAGTATTTAAAAGTACGTATATGAAAATTCGTCATATTCTCTAACATCTTTATATAGTCGAGATCATATGACATTTTTTATATACTTCAGAGAATACTTTGATTATTGTTTATATTTTTGAGACTAATTAATTGAAAAGAAAGATGGTTTATTAATTATATTTTGAGTTTTTGAGAAGAGTTTAATTACTTACATCAGCAAATGTATTTGTTTGATTGGCATATTGGTCAGTAGTGTCAATACCATCATCAAACCTTTGAGAGAATTGAACAAAGCATACCCTTTTTCCTAATAATGGATCCATCATGAAACACATTGCTTCTCTTATAGCCTTGCTATTGTTGATGTAATGGTTATAGTCTAAGTTCAACACAAAAGGTGCATTGGAAAGCACTGCTGACACTCTAACCTGTTTCATAAAATTATCACAATGAAATACAGTATATAAAAAATATCACATTTACTACTACAATTTTTACATTTAATAGTGATGTTAGACAAAGTGTTATTAAAATTGACACACTATAAACTAAATGTTAGTTGGTCAATTAGATACTCTTGCGGTTGACCCTAGAATCCATTTTCATAAAAAAAATTACACTAAATTAATCAATTTATGAAATCAAATGACAATTATGGAGAACTTCTCCTACCTTATCTTCATCCTCATTTTATGGAGGTTTGATTTTAAGAAAAGATTTAGGGTTCTAATTCCTATATATATGTATTGCTTACCAATGCATTTAGAGCTCCTGCTTTTCTTTGGTGATTGAAGCTAGGCCTCTTTTCTCTAGAAACATATACCAAACGTGGTAATTCATTTCCATCCATGTCACATCCCCCATTTTCACCTAAGAAAACCTGAGAAAAGGATTCACATTTATAATCAAAAGGTTGTGTAAAAATTGCCATATATTATCTCATTTATAATTTTGGTCCTCCATTTTTTAATATACAATTTTGATCGCTTAGTATTCAAAATGTCTAACATTTTCTCTACCTAAGTATGATTAGACTAATGTATATTTTGAATTTAATCCGCGGTTCAACAATAATTGAAAATTATATGATCAAAATACTAATATATTTAAAAATGAGGAGAGCAAAATCATAAATAAAACAAAATAAAGACCAAAAATGTATTTAAACAAACCATATCGCTCTCACTTGTATCATTCCAGGATGGTCACAAGTATTGTTTCCTGGCCATGGTGTCCCATCTTGCATTGTCCAACCTTCTTCTGGAACCTTCTTAGCTTTTGCAACTAGACAATTTATTCTAATTCTAAACTCTTCATACTCTCTCTGCAACATGATGAATGGTCAATACAATTTAAATATGTGGTTAACCGTGTTCAATCGGTGATTCATAAGTATAACAAAGCGATAAAACTCGTTAAAAATTGTGTTTTAATGTGTTTGGTAGATGGTTAATGAATTGTGTCACTTTGTCACATTCATTAACCATATTTCACCAAACGCAATTAACCTAATTTAAGACGCGTTAACCATTCAATTTTTGATGTACAATTTGTGCGACAAAATAATGCAACTCTAAATTCTATAGAATTTTAAAACCAAGAGTCAGACACATTTTTACCTTCATTGCTCTTCTCTCTTTAACAAATGATGAATGCACCTTATCTTTAAGATAGTTTATTTTCTCAGCAAAATACCATTCTGGAGCTCTAGGCTCAATGTTGAATTTCTTACAAAAAGGAATCCATTTTCTTGCAAATTCAGAAGTTTCAGATAAAGCTTCAAATGTTAACATGGCTGCTCCATCATCAGAAACATAACATGAAACCTTTTCAGCAGGGTAATCTATGGCTAGAATTGAGAGAACTGTGTTTGCAGTGACTAGAGGAGGCTCTTTTAATGGATCATTTGTGGTCACAAATATATCAATTGGACAAAGTTGTGAAGGTTCACCTTCCTTTTCATACCTATGCATGTGAAAATTAAGAATTTTTTTGTCAATAAACATAAACATCAAAAGAACATTAAATAGTCATTCTAGTACTTGAGTAGTTGTCACTAATCTTCAAATTAATGTATCTAAATTATAAAACCATATTTGAATGTGTCTTTTGTTAGCCAAAATTGGTCCTTGTATTTTCTCATTGGTTACTCTAGTTTTTAGAGATGTCTATTAAAAAAAGAGCATATCATCATTTTTGTCATTCAAATTATAAGGGTCGATCAATTTAGTCCTTAAAATTTTACGAAATAGCAACTCAGTCTTTAAGGGACTAATTTACTACTGTATTTCTTAAATTTAAGGGACTGTTGTCTAAAATTTTAAATTTAAAGTATCAAAATGTTTTATTTAGTTACTAACTAAGTGAAAAATGTAACACAATAATATAATCAAGCTATTTAATTGTGGATACCTTAAGGAAAGTCTATCAAGATAGGTTTCTCTGGTGATAGGAAACCACTTTGAGAATTGATCAAGAATCCATGAAAGAGTGAACCAAATCTCACAGATTACTGACACAAGCCACAAAGCATAAGCATTGTCTACTGGATGCATAATTCTATAGTGAAAGAAGAAGCCAACAACAATTAGTCTTAATATTATGATCATTCGGTAAGGATTGATTTGACTTGATGGAATTGGTAACTTTCTTGATAATGGTTGTCTTGATTCATCCATTCTGATAATTATCACAACAAAACAAAATGCAAAATCTCATAAGAAATTATATTGTTTAATTTTAATGTATGTAAAATGAATAAAATATACTCTCTTTTATTTTTTTCATGAAGAGAACTTTAGAGAGTGATACACTGATACTTACAAAGGAAAATCATTGTCATCATCCACAACCTTATCTAAGTCTTCATTATCATTATTCTCTTTTCTCATATCACCAAGTTTGCTCTGTCTTTGTTTCCATATCTCCATCCTTTCCTTCCAAGCAACACTTCCATAGCCATAACCAGCTAGGTCCTTGGAAGGATCCATAGGTCTTGCTTGCAATAAAGTTATCTCTTTTCTCAATATTGTTGAACTTAATGGAACTATAGCATGATTTTCTTCAGATAGTTCATCACCCTATTATTCCAATTGTGCATGCATGGAAAATACAAAGTATATAAGCAACACAAAAATTCTTTCTTTTTTCTTTTAATATCACAAAATAGTTTTTTCATGTTATAAGGGTGATGTAAAATACATAGTCTAAATAGTAAGACATTAATCTTAGAAGAAAAACTACAATAAGCTAGCTAGTATAAATTTTCAAACATAATACCTCAGGAGACATAGGGATTTGCATGTGATCTTGTTCATTTTGTCCATCAAAATCGAATTCATTCTCCAAATCATCAATGCCATCCTCTTCTTCATCCCCTTCAACTCTAGCACACCCTTCAACACATGTACACACCCAGTCAATTCATAAACAAAAAGAGTAATTCATTTTGTTTTAGTTCCACATTAATGACTATTTTAGTTCCTATTCATTACTTCTTCCCTCTCAAAATTCAAATTTCAAAACTATTACAATGATAAAATACATTTTTTTTGTCTGGTAGTATAGTGATTAGAATTTCACTTTCTATGGTGAATAAGTAGAATGTCTGAAGTTCGAACTCAGACTTCTACATATAAAATGTAATGTCTCTATTAAGTGAAATATGAACGATAAAATACACTTTTATATATGTGCATACCTTTGAGACGCTTAAATCTGGTTTTGCATTGAGGACAAACTTGGTTACCCTCCCTTCTTTCATATTCATAACAATCTCTACAAACAGGAAAGGCACACTCATTGCAAGCCACAAAGGGGTCACCGTCTGCATTTGCCCCTATTTCTTCTCCACATAGTTGGCATATATCACCATCTAACTCTTGCAATCCTCTCCTCTGTATGTATGTAAACAATAGAAAAACATCATCATCATCACATGTTTATAAAATATGAATCACGGATACAGACACAGACACTAGACACAAATACAAATCGACTTGCAACATCAATAATATTTTGAAATGATGACACAATTCAATGTAATCATATGTGGCATGAGATGATCGTATCATACATCGATGCGTATTCAATATCATAATATGTCTAATCTAAAAAGTATTTGTGATTCATAGTATATTAACCATGTGATTTGTAACTGTAAGTATATATCCTTTTTTTTATTGCTCTACATTTTTGTCTTGTATTTAATACAATTTTAATCTCTAAATATTTTTTAAAATTTACAATTTTGGTTTTTGATTATTTTTTTTCAAGAATTTGGTCTTCGTCCATAATACTTTTTTCTTGAATTAGTCTCTATATTTTAAATTACATTTTTAATCTCTTGATTTAATTTGTTGCACTTTTGATCTCTTTAATTTTGGTAAAAAGGCCTTAAAAAATGGTGCAAAAGTGGTAAAAAAAATGGTCCAAAAGTGTAATTAAAAATATGGAGACCAAATTTAAAAAAATAATATGTATGAAGACCAAATTAATTCTTAAAAGTAAAATAGCAAATTTAGATTAATTCCTTAAAAGTAAAATAGTAAATTTAGATTAATTCCTTAAAAGTAAAATAGCAAATTTAGATGGTGAATTGGAAAATAAAATGAAGAGACCAAAACTACATTCAAATCCTTTTACTCTCTATAGGTAGTAGATTTTGAGTGAAAGCAATTGATTGTTGGTTACGCTCATTATGCATTTCTTGTGCTATTGGATGTATCAAAGAAAAAGACCATGCATGTATAACATTATATTGTTGAAAAAATTAAATTAGCAATGAAAAATTATATAAAAGCGTGTATAACTTTCTTGTTAAATGTTAGAGACGTTAAAATTAAAAGTCATTTTCATTTTTTTTCTTCTAATTTCCCTATGGAATTAACACTTAGTAGTCTATGTATATATGCAAGAGATGAATTATGATAAATAAAGAGTTGCTATGAATTAATTACTTACACCAAAGTCACCATCTTGACGTATGATAATGATTTCATTGCTGTTGTGAGAGCCCGCAACTAACCCCAAATTGGTTTCCATTAATTCAATTGGTGCTGTCTAGCTATAGCTGAATATGCACCACTATTATACCTTAGTACCATTAATATTTATAATCACACTATAAAATAGTGTTTCATCTATTATATTCTTGACCATATATTTATACAAATTCTTTGCCTTTAAACTTAAGGAAGATATATAAATGTACTTTACTTGAGCTAGAGAAAAGCACCCTCATTACTTTTTATTAACCAATAAAAACAACCAAAAATGTTACAACTAATTATTATTCCAATCAATTTTATTCTTTTCTTCATTTTATATTTTCCATAGCCCTCTCTTTCTCCGTCTTATTTTTGTTGCATTTGTCACACATATATCATTTATAACTCCGCCAACATAGCCTATGTGTCATCATATCCAATCTAAAAAGGAAAAAGTAAAAGCTAAAGGAAAATTTAACTTTCCACATGTCTTGTTCTTGTGTCATTATGTAACTACAATATTAATATATTTTCTTATTACGAAGTAAAATCAGTGAAACATATAAGATGAAAGTCATGAAACATTCTCTAACTACATACTTAAATTCTTTTATAATTTGGATCAATTGATGATTGGACTATAATAATAATAGCATTAGAGACATTATTGTAAGCCCACTGCGTCTGTTTGAAGAAATATTCATGACCGATCACTAAGCCATGCTTTTGATGCTGAAATCGAATGAATTCTTTTATTAGTTTTTGTTTGTTGTTTTTACGTACAAGTTTCAAATCCAAGATCGAATGAACTCAACAACTAAATTATTTTAAATTTCATTAATTATATGTATAGCAAATGATTTTGTTGTCTTAATTATTTTTAGTATGATAGTTTAATGGTTAGAATTTTAACTTATAAAATAAATAAATCAACGTACCAGAATTTAAAATACGATCATTATTCACATGTTAATATATTTTGACCAAATATCTTTATTTTCTTCATTAGTTCTCATATATAATTTACTTTGACCGAAACTTTTTAAGTGTCACTGTTTGACCATATATATTAATATTTTTTGACCATATATATTAATATTTAGTACTTTCAAAATTTGGTTCCGAAAAATTATGTTTTATTTTATTTACAATCAATAGTATCTTTTCACATGTTCAAGAAAACAAAGTATTTTTTCATATGGTTCTATTAAATTGGTTAAAATATTTTTTTCTCTAATATAATAGTCTCAAATTATAAATTATTAATTTAACTATTTCACATAAATTAATATAGTTACAATATTTGTAATGAAAAAGATGATTTACCATTTCACTAATTTAACTAAAATTTGACAGAATTATAAACTTTTTTAAAAATATCTATCAAATCAGAGATTTGTTTAAAAGTGTCCTATAAAATTAGAAATGAATTCAATAGTTTAGTCTTTAAATATTTTGATAGAGTAAACAACATTTTAGTTCTTGAAACTGTCACACGGTGTTATAGTAGTTCCTGAACATCATAATTTTTTTTAAATTAGGTGAGTTTAGCAGTCAAGCAACATCTTAAAATATTTTAAAGTCTCTTATTGTTGATTTCATCAATCAAATTAGTACAAAATGTTAAAATGGTGTTAACTATGAAAATGATAATATCTCCCTTGTTTTTACTATGTCATACAATTATGTGTGACTTTTATGTTAGTTAGAGATTAAAATGACTACAATATATCTTTCATTTATTGAGAAAAGTATGTTGGCAAACGTAAGTGAAATTATTTTTGGATTAATTTGATTATTAGAATCAACAATCATCATAAACTTTAAAATATTTATGTTGATTCAATAATTATTATTATTATTATTATAACAGAGAGAATGACACTTTCGACGACCAATATGTCTGTTTGGGTGACAATATTGACTCTTAGAAACAGTTAAAGAAAGGTTCAATGAATGACCATATGCCTCCTTACCCAAAAAAAATGAACATATGCCACGTCAGCTGGTGACAATAACAACTAGCGACTCCTTAAACCCAAAACCAACCAAACCAAAACCTTCTTTCTCTTTCTCTTGTGTTGTGTCATCACATACATCACCAATAACTTCTTCTTCTACAGTTCTACTCAACACAACAATGGAGGCACCACTCCCAAGTGTATGGTGGGACAATTGGGTCCAAGAAGCACTTACAACACTTGATTCTCTCAAAGTACTTCGATCTCTTAGACCCATTTGTCTCCCAAACCACAAACCGCCCTCATTGCAGTTACAACTTGGGGAAAATGATGATGCGTTTGAAGTGTTTGATGAAATGCAGCAATGGGATCGTTCTTCTATTGAAGTTGAAATTGCTGAAACCACTTTTAACAAATGGATGCATGACACCCCAAGTTCTGGTAAATTATCCCTTTTTACTAATTTTTTTTGCTTGTGTAAATAATGCTTGCTCTGTTAAACCCTTTAAGATTTTGTTTTTTCTTCTTTCAAGTTTAGTTTCTCTTCAAATAAATTTATAATATATAAAGGAAATTATTCATTTTTCATGTGTATTTGCTTAAAAATGATAATTTATGTACGAGTTGAATATATTTTCAGTCCATATAATTGTTTCAAAATTTGTTTGTAGTCTGTATCTGGCTAAAAGTATGTAGTTTTACAATTTTTAGAGACTAAAGAGAGGGGACAAAGACAAACAAAATATGTAAATTTTATGGGGGTTAAAACCATATTTAGAAGAATTTGCAGTGACAGCAAAAGCAAAAAAAATGAAATTTGTAATTATCAGCTATAAGACTGGCGGTATTATGAGACTGAATGTTGGTAAGTAAAACAGCCAACAGAAGAATAAATTGAATGTAGTGAAGACGAGAATGCTAGATTAGATGAGATGGATTATGAGGCCAATGGTTCGCTATAGACATGCTTTATGATATAACATTATGATGTATTTTGATTCACATATCCAACCCCACCTAATCAAATAGGACTTGGCTATTGCTGCAATTGTTGCGCAAATAGAAACATTAACATATAAAAGATTTGGTTAAACCTTTAGCTTCTGCTATATTTGTTTGCGTCAAGGGGTTTACTTTGTTTCTCAAGTAATATTGCACTTACTTGTGTTTTGTTGAGACATTAAGTCATTAACCTTGGACCTTTTTTTCTTGTCGGGGAGCTTAGGTGAAGAGATTGTTTACAGCGCAGTTTCTGTAGATGATGAACCAGGGGTATGTCATGAGAAGCTTAAAAAATTAATTTTGTTTTCTGGAAATGATTATTTAGGCCTCAGTTCCCATCCAACTATTGGAAAGGCTGCTGCAAAGGTGAGATTTGTGAATTCTGAAAGATGAATGATTTTAATCTTCTTCCGAGTTTTTGTCTATGGATTTTTGTTTCTTCAGTTTTCTTAGTCTGAAATTATTGCCGGTATTTTCATTGTTCCCTATCAGGCAGCTAAAGAACATGGGATGGGACCAAGGGGTTCTGCTCTTATTTGTGGGTATACCAATTATCATAGGCAGCTAGAGTCGAGCTTGGCAGATTTGAAAAAGAAAGAGGTAACTAAGGATGACTGATGTTTGAGAATTCCTTAAACTGTTCTGTTCTGCTTTTGTTATTGATTCTGCTATTAGCCTAAGTAAAGTATAGTATATACTTAACCGCACAACTTCAACAAGTTATTTCCATAAGCTCTCCCGAACACTGTCACAAATGCATATGCTAGTTGATAAGGTCAAATAAGTAAATCCAAATAGACCCATACTGTTTGATATGAGCAAAATAATAACTATACCTCCATTTTATTGCCATTTTCAATGAAATTATTTATAATTTTGGGTTCGGTGAATCTGATGAAGTCTACGTATCAGTTTTCTACGTATCAGTTTTGAATTGAAGGAACTTATGGGTTACGTTCTTCTCAAACCCACCTATTGCATGATGAACTGAAGGATGGGCCGGTGCATGTTAGTAAATCTAGATTGTATGAAATGCTGACATGTTTTTGGTTTAAAATCCGTGCTATAGGATTGCCTTCTTTGTCCTACAGGATTTGCTGCCAATATGGCCTTGATGACAGCAATAGGAAGTATCGGTTCTCTCTTAGCTGGGAATAGCATACCTTCAGATGATGAAAAGATTGCCGTCTTTTCCGATGCATTAAACCATGCGTCAATAATTGACGGTATGCGTCTTGCTGAGCGGCAAAAAGGTGTAAAAGTGTACATATATAGACATTGTGACATGTCTCACCTCAATACACTCTTGTAAGTTATACCTTTTCCTGAAAATTGCACAGTATTATTCCCTTTTCCGCTTCTGGTACAGTCTCTATATAAACTAACATCAATGACATCTATGATTTTTAGATCCCATTGTAATATGAAGAGGAAAATTGTGGTAACAGACAGGTTAGTCATTATGCTACTAGTGAAATAGAACTGGAATAGTTGTTCAAGGTTTGGGGTCTTGTGGTATAAGCATATGTTATCTCAGACACATAATATTTGGTCTTGCTTTCATGAATATCTCCTACATGCCTATAAGATATGTTACAGTGATGGTGTGCATTATGTTCATCTGATTCATTGCAGCTTGTTTAGCATGGATGGGGACTTTGCACCAATGGTGGAGCTTGCAGGACTCCGCAAGAAGCACGGCTTTTTGTTAGTCATCGATGATGTAAGACCTCTTAATATATTTTAGCAAACATCTTTTTCTTCACGAAGGCTGTTATGCATTGTTATGTATATGGTTCTGATCCTCTGAATAAGGTTGACTCCTAATTAGGACTTAAGATAAAAAGTAAAAACCATAGAACAGTTATTCCATGCCATTAATGTTCCTGCAAAGGAATTACTCAGTCACTCAATGTTCAATATATTGTTTTCCCAATTGACTATATATGTGATACAATCAAAATGTCTTATCTTTTTTTGCTATAAGTCTGGTGCTACTATACACTGACAATAAAAACTTACATATCCAGGCTCATGGAACATTTGTTTGTGGCAAAAATGGTGGCGGTGTCGCTGAGGAGTTCAACTGTGAGAAGGATGTGGATATATGCATTGGTACATTAAGTAAAGCTGCTGGCTGCCATGGAGGGTTTATAGCATGCAGGTAACCGTTTGAGTCACATGGTTCTGAAATTAACATTAAGGGGAATGATTTCATTCTTGTTCTCTGCCCTACATCAGCACAAAAAAGCAATTATGTCTCATGAATCATTCACCAATAAATTTTGCTATTCTATGAATTCTTATAGCAAATCTTGGAAGTTATTAATACAGTCAAGAGGTCGTTCATTTATATTTTCAACTGCTACGCCGGTTCCAGTTGCTGCTGCTGCTCATGGTGAGCTCCAGTGTTGTACTTGAATTGATATATACACTTCAATATTGATGCTTTCCAAAAAATCAAAAAAATTGTTATTAGTTCCAATTTCAAAAAAACGATTACTTGCCCCTATCCTTTGTATGTATCATTATAGCCTTATATCATCTATGTACTCTTGTGATACATTTGTTATCTATCTCTCTAACTTCTAGCATGATGCATTCTCAATATTGCACGGCTGTAGATAATTTATTTTTAACATGAAATATGTTAAAGTTGGACCGCCTGAATCCATATGTAACAATTACTGTACATTTATTTATGCATATGTGAATACAAAAGTTGTCTAGATTTCAATTAGTAGTTTTAATCAGTTGCAGAGAAATGTTTGGTATACCGTGGTTCGGATATTTGTTCAGAGATTAAATATATGTCATTATTTCTTTTACAATTATTGTTTGAGTCCCCTCATGTGAGAATCACTTATTTGTTAAAATCATGATATAATTTTGCAGCTTCTGTTAGAGTGGCAAAACATGAGGCATGGCGTAGAAAGGCAATTTGGAACCGGGTGAAAGACTTTCAGTTGCTTACAGGAATCCCTGTTACAAGTCCCATGATATCCCTAATAGTTGGCAGTGAAGACAAAGCACTTCAAGCAAGCCGGTAAAATTCAGTTTCTCAATATCTTTCCCATCACGTCTTGCAGGCATTGTTTCACTAAGTATTTTCATTGTTTTTGGAACAGGCATTTATTACAAGCTGGCTTTCATGTCACTGCAATAAGACCACCAACCGTGCCTCCTAACTCATGCAGGTTAGTACCTTATATTTTCCCGAACTACAATTACAATCTAAAAGTTTAATAGAACTTGTTAGAAGTGCTAAAATGGGCCGAGTTTTATTTGTTCGATGTCCCGTGATGTAAAACATGGGACTAGCAAATTATTGAGGGCGGTATTTTTCGACCCACCTTTGCCACTAAAAAACCCTCATCTTTTCTAAAGTTGACATCTAGACCGACAAATTGTTTGGATGTATGCATCTGGATGTGTAAAAGTTCGTGGTTTTTTGGATGCATACTTTCAAATTGACATTGGAGGCGGGGAAAGTGGCCTCGAATTATTGACCAACAATTTGTTTGCCCGAACCTGGTCTAGCCCAAAATAAGCCGTCTCATCGAGGCCGACTTGCATAATCAACTATAAGTTAGGGTGATGGGAGTTGAAACTTGAAACTCTTTTACCTCTACTAATCAACCATATGTTTTCCATGCTTACATCTATTATTTTTTTTTCTCACCTCTATTATTTAGGCTGCGAGTGGCCCTCAGTGCAGTCCATACAAGGGAAGATTTGGAAAACTTAGCAGCTGCACTCGCCAATTGCATCAATTTCCAGGATACTCGCATTTACGGCTGCAATGGTTATGCAAGACTATAGTTTTCCATTCTATCATCAAGATGAATTGCATCAATGTGATTCTATCTGTTAATAGTACACCATTGGTTGCTTTATTAAGAATTTAAATTAAAGACATGGAATTTGTAGTGATTTTTTCTCATGTTATTATTACATAATGACACAAGATTTAGACAAAATAATTTTGTTACATGAAATGATATTTTCATGCTTTTAATTTTGATCAACTGTCAGTTTACTTTTTTCAAATACTATATATCTTTTAGTTTGAATTTAGTTTAGAAATTCTTGGAAGAGTTTATGAGCTTATTTTCTTAGACCTATGGAAAAGTTGCTCCACATTTATTCACTATTACTTTATATATATTATCCAACCACTCAATGTGCCTTCATTCCTTGTGCTTAAACTGTCATCAACGGTGGGAAATGATTTGAAGGGAAAAAATGACTAATTGATGGAAGGTAGAAGATAACCATATGGTTAAAAATTATGAGTACGGAAAATGGTGATAAAAATGGAACGAAATGGATGGTTTTTTAATAGCAAGAAATGAATGAAGAAGATGACCAAAGATAATACAATTCTCACATTCTCAAATTATTCAATAGTACTCACAATAATGTACCTACGGATCTTGAATCCATGATGTAGTAGATATTACATGCAATTTGACGTTGTACTGAAATTTAGACATTAATTCTTGATCGGACGTATTAGATTATAGATTCAAATTTATATTGCACAGCAATCTCAACCTCCGATTTAAAATCAGACCGCTCAAATCAGTTACTCAGTCTTGCAGTTATTACAGGAAATCAAATTACAGTTCCTACGTACATTATTTATTGTTACCAACATCTAGCACAATGGGGTAACACAACATCATTCAAAAGCAGCAGCTGCAGGAGGTGGAGGATCAACAATAAATTTATCAAGAAGTTGATCAATGGATGTGTAATCATAATCAGGATATAGTTGTGAAGCTTCAAGATCATCTTCCCCTAGCTCAAAGTTCACAAGGTCCCCTTTAACAAACACACTATGAATGATGGAAACTGGTATATTGTGTGGAGGGGGTAATGCTGCATCATAATGAAACTTCTTACCATTAGTAATGTTGCTTTCTCAATTTTAACTAACATATAAATATACAATTAAATGGAAAAAGAAAGTCTTACTTTGTGATAGCTTGATAATATCTTCCTCTGGAACAAAAATTTTGTTAAAGTTTTGACCAGTTTTGTGCTCCCAAATTGATATCAACTCATTTTGTGTTATGATATTCTTTGAAGGTCGATACACAACAATGCGATTGTGTGCTCTTGGATCATTTGCAACTTTAATTGTGTACATAGCAATGTCTTCTTCATAATTTAGTATAGCTAACAAATATAAATGTCCCACAAGATTGTTAAAATTGCTATTTTGTTTAGACACATAAATCACGGAAATATCATGTGTTAAAAGTGTAAATATATTCATTTTGAAACGGAGGGAGTATTTGCAATATATTTCTCAATATAAAACATTACTTTTTTTGGTGCAATATTTTTTTTATTATCTTTAATTAGGCCAAAGCCCAAAAGTGATATTTGATTTAGATTTTGTTAATCCATACCTTTGGCTTCACCTTTGTCATAGACTGTAATTTCATTCTTATTCTCATGTGGATGAAGCAAGAAATTCACAAAGTATGCACCAAAACAATTTGCAGAGACAAATGTATAAGGGATTTTAGATGTTTCAATTTCCCTTCTAATTTTTCTTTTTTTATCAAGAAAAGCTTGGAATGGAGGGAGTGGTTTTATTCTGTCTTCTTCCACGCCAAAATCTGACGGAAGAAATCTCTACAATGAAAATAAAATTATAAATAGCCAAATTTATTTCCATATTTCAATATCATCAAATATTAAAAATATATTAATAAATTATGGATGATATATAAAAAAGGAAAATTCTTAGTCCCGTTAATTAGTTTAGTTGGTAGCTACTAAACATCTCTATTTGGTACTTTTTGGTTAATGGAAATATTCATCACCTTGATATTTCCAGCAACTTTAATAGCATCAATAATTTTGAGTTGTTCCATCACTTGAGGATATGCAAAAGTACATATCACAATGTCTACTTCTTTAATAACATCCACAAGCTGACCATGCTCAAGTTCTCCCTACATTTAATAATATTGTTGTGGACACATTAACAAAATTATTAATATTATTATTATTGAAAAAGATTAAAAAAATCAATTAATCAACTTCATCACACAAACATGAAGAGATCATTTACCTCCACAAGTGTTACTCCAATAGAATTGAATTCTTTGCAAAGTTGTATCTTGGAGGTAGGAGTTTTTGAGCTGATAGATCTAGTATACACCAAAGTTGGATAACCTAAAGATATGCTTGCTTTCACCATATATTTTCCAATGTAACCAGTTCCACCAAATATAAGAATCCTATTTTTATTAGCATCCATTCTTTTTTGGGTACTCTTTGCTCTTGCTAATGCTTAAACATATAGTCTGCCTAAGTACAAGTACAGTATTTATAATGTCACACGTCACACTCACATTTATTACTCAACATTAGGACTCCGTACGTGTAATGTCACATTCATATTTAATAGTGAATATTTAATGTTATTCTCTCAGAACTCTAGATTATTAAAGCCCCTTTCTCCTAAAAATCAGAGGATGAAAACTAAAAAATTAAATCATGGAGTTAAGGCTCCTTCCGTAGAGAGAGTCTTTTTAAATTGAATGGTGATGGGGTTGTGATAGATAGATAATGCTGCTTTTTGTGATAGAATAGCGTGTGGGGGCAATTTTGTTTTTTTTTTTGTCAGCCGTGTGGGGGCAATTTAAGGAGAGCAAATAGTAAATGTTGCATATATTAAATTTAAAGGTTAAATATGTTTTTGGTCATTAGAAAATTTTATTTTTAGTTCTTATAAAAAAAAGTGGTGTATTTTGATCATTATAAAAATTTTATGCATGTAATTTCGGTCCATCTAATTTTTCAAAATTTTAAAAATTGTTTAATCATTATTAAACTTTTAAATAATTTTTTTTTCATACATGTTTTTTAAAATGAAAATAATTAAATACGAATTTTTCAAATTTTAAAAATTAAAGATAAAAGTAACATAAATATCGACATATAAATCAAATTTGTGAGGTTTTTATTCGTGGAATTTTTTACAATGTTCTATATATGTCTACGAAAAAATCATTCAAAAATACTCAATTTAACAGTAGGGATTAAAACTACATACATAATAAATTTATTGAGACCAAAAAATAGAAATTTTTTTTAAAAGAATTAAAAATATAAAATTCAAATATTTATAGAGATAAAAAAGATATTTAACTCTAAATTTAAAATTGCAGCCTATAGCATATGACAGACAGACATACTATGGTCAAGTTAGGAAGAGGATCCTCTCACATGACATTATTATGTAGTGAAATCTGGACCTTTGATTTATTTTTATAACATATTATTTTATTCTTTAAAAATCAAATAAATGGATCTTACTTTGTGATAGCTTGATAATATATTCTTCAGAAACAAAAAATTTGTTGAAGTTTTGACCAGTTTTGTGCTCCCAAAATGATATCAACTCATTTTGTGTTATGATATTCTTTGAAGGTCGATAGACAACAATGTGATTGTGTGCTGTTGGATCGTTTGCCACTTTAATTGTGTACATAGCAATGTCTTCTTCATAATTTAGTATAGCTAACAAATATAAATGTCCCACAACACAAGATTGTTAAAATTGCTATTTGTTTGGAAAAATATCAAGTGTTAAAAGAATTAATTCAATATATTTCTTAATAGAAAATGTTACTAGTACCTTTGGTTTCACCATTGCCATAGACAGCAATATCTTTCTTCTTTTCATAAGGACGAAGCAAGAAATTCACAAAATATGCACCAAAACAATTTGCGGAGACAAAAGTATAGGGGATTTCAGCCTCTTCAATTTCTCTTCTATAATCTTTATTTTCTTATCAAGAAAAGCTTGAAATGGAGGAAGAGGGTGTACCCTATCTTCTTTTACACCAAAGTCTGATGGAAGAAATTTCTGCAAGAAATATAAACAATTATTATAGAACGAAGAATGTTTTGTAATATAAAATTTATTGTTATATTAAAAATGAAAGTTGGTGTATATTTAATTAAAGAGACTAAAATATATTTAATCCTAAAAACAAAATAACAATAATTAATTAATAAAAAAATATTAGAGTGATCGAGGATCCATATTGTCTGTGTTCATTTGAGTTAAATTTAAGTACATTGTGTAATAACTAATAAGAGATATGCCATCAACTAATTGCAATCAATTATATTTTTTATTTTAAAAACCATTGTGATCAAATTCAAATATTCTTAAGGATATGTTAAATGTTGTGTTGCTAACGTCCAACTAATGTATATGGAAACTTGGTCAAAATATGTATACGGAAACTATATATGGACTAGTTTGTTAATTAATTACGGATAGATTATATAAAAGTGATTTTGATGTTCATGCATCCATGTTGTAGATTTCATGCATATATAAAAACTAAAAGAAAAAATAGACAAAAGTTAACATAAAGAGTGCGAATAAATATTCATATATATGGAATTTGGAATTTTTTTCGTTAATGGAAACATGTGTCACCTTGATATTGCCAGCAACTTTGATAGCATGAATAATTTTGAGCTGCTCCAGCACTTGAGGATATGGAAAGGTACATATCACAATATCAACTTGTTTAATCACTTTCACAATTTGGTCATGCTCAAGTTCACCCTGCAATTAATTAATTGTTATTTATATAAATTTAATTTATTATGTCATTTATTAAGTAGATAATTTAATTCGTAAACAATCTAATTGTCACCATTGCTACAACCTAGTATTGTTTAGCCTGTGACTGTGAGAATATTTTATGTGGAATTTTGGATTTGTGTCAGAATCTCCATCTCTTATATGTTTATTTTAGTATGTGTTTGTCAATAAGACAATAACAAAATAAAAAGAAAGATATAATTCATAAATACTATCAGTGCATAAAAAATGGTACATATCCTCGATTATTATAATTTTCATATCATAACTTTTATTTTGATAAGAATATCATCAAAATATTTTACTTAGTTATAAGTTATTTCTAAAATCACATATATATGATTTAATTGTAATATATATATTGACACACAGTCGGTGTATAAAATTAACTTAACTTTTAATATAAAAAATTAAGAATCATTTAATTAACTACATATATATATATATATATATATATATATATATATATATATATATAGTTAAGACTTACCTCCACAACTGTTACTCCCATGGAAAAAAATTCCTTGCAAAGTTGCACTTTAGAGGTAGAAGTTTTTGAATTAATAGGACGAGTATACACAAAAGTTGGATAACCTAAAAACATGCTTGCCTTCACCATGTACTTTCCTATATGTAACCAGTTCCACCAAATACAAGAATCTTATTTTTCTTAGCCTCCATTTTTGTGTGAGTGTGTGTATGTTCTATACTTCTATGCTATTTCTTAATGCATATAGTGTCACATTTAAACAAATATTTATAGTGTCACATTTGCATCTATCATTGATAAATATTCAACATTAAAAATTCAAAATAGTAATGTATATTAATTAGTATTTTAAGTTTTAATTTGTTGAAAACTAACATACAATGACCAACTTATTTTGTTTTCTTCAAAACATGTCAAAAGTATGACATAGTTTCCATTAAGCAGCCAAAATGTGAATGAATCTCATTGAGACCACACCAAACTCATATCGTATGCATGATTGTTTGATTTACCTTCAAAATATCATAATCCCATTTTCCTAAATTAGAGGATTAAAAAAAATGAACTATATAATTTTTTTAAATTACAATAATATATATATATATATATATATATATATATATATATATGAAATTTACACCGCTATTAACAATGACTATTCTCCTAAAATTCTATGTCGTATCATTCATCTAACATGTAATTATAAGTTGATTTAATATGAAATTGTTTTAGATACACCAAAAGTTTACTAGGCCGGATCGACAATAGCTGGTCATGTATGTGTTCAGTCACTTGGGATAAGTTTATATGTTTAATAAAAAATTATATAAAATATGACTCAAAAAATATATAATGTTACATGTTAATGATGTCATACACAAATATTATTATAGAATAATACTTACTTGAAAGTCTTCGGAAACATGATTGTTTTATATTGTATAAATTTAGTCTGATGGTGATTGACATTAGATTTAATAGGGATGGTCGCAATTTGATCCATGCAGCTGCGTTTAGAAGGAAACTAAAATCGATTAATGTTAGAATTCATTCATAACTCTAGACTGTTAGAATCCCTTTTCTTTAAAAACTAAAAACTAAAGGGTGAAAGCCAAAATAATTAAATAAACAAATGTTTTCTTCAAAAAAAGGCTAGAAGCCACTTTTACCGTAAGAGCTATATTCATCATATAACACTCAAAAAGTAACACTTTTTTAATCAACTAAAAAAGAATGTTTAATTTTTTTTTTACAGAAGAATGTTTAAACTTGTTGTTAGCACTTCTCATAATCATAAAGAGAATGAATCATAAAAAGAATGAATAAGTTAGTTCATATTATTATTGGTCAGGTTTATTTGGATTTATCTTAAATTCTTAACACTTAAACATCAAATATTTTTGTTTATGAAATACACCAAATTGCAAAAAAATTATTTTAAAGAAATAAATCAACAAGTAGCACCAAAATAAGATCTCTCAAATTTGGTGTTAAGCAATAAATTACGTTTTGACAAATTGTAGAGGCATTATTAGACGAGCAAGTTTGACCTTATTAGAAGGCAAAGAAAGGATGGAAAGAGACATGCAAGCAATTCTAGTCTAACTCAATTAAGTGAATGTTTAGTAGGGCGTTTTCCCGCCTATAACGTGTGTTTGGACCTCATAATGTTGTTTTCATAAATTGCAATTATGTTTGATTTTCTATTTCACAATTTATTCTAACTCCTAAAATTAAACTGATGAGTTATAGTCACATTTTTTGATTATCTTGATATTATATTGAATTTTTTTTTTTGTTGAGGATAACTTGGTCTTCATATTTATTTTCCTATGTGTGTAGTGGTGTGACAGTTAAAAATGAATAAAGAGTGTGAAATATATAGTTTAAAATACCTTTAACATTTAAAACCTATTTTAGTAATTGCACATCTAAAAGTAATTTTGATTCAAATTTTCCAAACAATATTCATTATGTTTAATCAATTATACATTATTGCATTTAAACATAAATCAATTATGTTTAACTCAATTCTGATAAAAATCAATTCTATCAAAATCAATTATGTCAGAATCAATTATGTTCACCGCTGAACTAAACACACACTAAGTTCATTTTTTTTAGTAAATCTCTTCACTCTCTTGTGTTTCCTCCCTTTTGCAGAAGAACCCAAAAAAGAAAGGCGATGGACGCCATTGGAGGAGGATACTCTAATAGCTGGCGTACATGAGTAAGTTTTATATCTTCTTTCCAAAACTAGTAAACTGTTATGGATTAAGATTGCATAAGTTATACTTAAAACCTCTCTAGTCAATAGCGCACTATAGTGTAGCGACAAACCCCCTCTCCGCCGCGCTATAGAGTCGCAAACTACTAGTTAGAGAAGCTGGAATAGCGGCATTCTGGCCGGTATTTTTTTATTTTTTATTATTTATGCAAGTTGAAGTTTAAGTTTAATTTATGTGGTTTTTAAGTGTTTAAGATAATCAAAGATTCTTTTCTAAAGATCTTTGAATATTGAACAGGGGTAAACCTGAAAGACAAGTGGAGAGGCATTATTAGACGAGCAAGTTTGACCTTACTAGAAGGCGGTAAATGAGGGGTGGTAAGAGACATGCATACGATTATAGTCTAACTCAATTAATTTCATTTTTTTTAGTGGTGAGAATCTTTGTTCATGAAATAGAATAGATATATAAAGAAAAGGTGGATTTTCATCTTTTTTATTCAACGATGCTTAATCTTTTCAATAAATTTATTAAACATATAAGACAAATCTTATCTTCTTAATGCTTTAGGGACTCAAAACTCTTACCATTTAAATCAATTCATTGTTGGTGATCAAACTTCTGCTTTTATTTATTTAAAAAGTTCAAATTCCATAATATTTAGATAATCTTTCTTTTTTGTATAACCCATTTAGATAAATCTACTACTAATAAAATATAAATATATTTTTAGTACTATTATTATATTAGATTTTGAATCATAAGCATACTAAGTTATTTGGCTGATGTTTTTGATTGATAACTTGCAAAATAAACATTATGAGCCAAATACACATTAAGATAAATTTTCTTTTAACATTAGTACTCACATTATAATAACATTAAGATAATCTTTCTTTTTAAATAAACATCAGCCAAATACCTCCAAATAAACATTTTGGCTGATCTTTCTTTTTAATGTTTATTTGGTTCATAATGTTTATTATACTAAGTTTTCTTTTTAACATTAAAATAAACATTATGATTCAAAAAGTGAGTACTAAGTTATTATATTCACATTATGAGCCAAATATTATTATATTAGTGTTGAATCATAAATGTACTAAGTTTTATGGAATTTAAACGTACAATTTTGAATCAATATATTATTAACATATTTGAGGGTATTGCAACTATTTAATAGAATTTATATTCACATGGCTCATATTGATGTCATATTTTTTTAGTGTAGTTTAAGGCTTGCATCAATATTCGATCTTGTACAATATGATTAGAAATGAATTCCTCTTATCTTGCTCAATAACCATAGCATGCAAAAAGTGAGTATACACCTTGATGACTTGGATATATATATATATCTGACATCTATATTCAACATCAGCCAAATACCTCCAAAAACATTGTTTTTCTATTATGAAATTCTTTTTTAATCTAGACATCTTTATTGTTTGTTTAGTTCCCACTTCACCACATCATAATCAACCTTCCACTGAATAAACCAAATCAAATTCAATTACTCAATGATGTAAATTGTTTTTTGTACTTATGCTCTTCTAGTACAACTAGTATAAGAATTAAGAAGTAATACATAGAATGATTAAATATATTTTTAGCCCAATAAACATCTGACTCTTCTACTTTTAATTCCTTTAAAAAAAAAATTCCACTTTTTAGTCTTCCAAATATTTCCGATTATGATTTTTGGTCTCTGCTTTTCACTCAACTGTACGATTCAAATTTTTTATATGATCATATTTAAAATATTATAAAAATTACTCAAACCAAATTCATAACTTTTTAACGAATGATGAATTAACTATGAATTTTAAGCGCAAACACTTCAAAAATTCATATTTAATTAATCACTAATTAAAAAAATTCAAATTTTGCAAATCAATTCAATTTTTAATATACTAAACATTATTGCAATACATAATTCCAAAATTTAATTAGTATACATGAGTTGACCTAAAAGTAGGGACCAAAATTCATGTTAAAAAATTTTATAAGGACTAAAAAGTGGAAAAAAAGTTGAGGAACTAGAAGCAAAAGGTTAAAATATTTATAGGAATCAAAAATATATTTAACCCTATGTAGAAACACAAATGTAATGTAACACTTTTTCTAAGGTGTATTGGCATTGAGAAGAGCATTAATATGATCGATAAACAAACAGAGCATATGGGATGATTAGCCTTTTGTAGCGATCAATGATTTATGAGCAATGGATACCAAAAAAACGGATATTACATAAGCACAAGCTATAATATGCACCATAGACACATAATAAGTAACTACACATAGAAATATTTCTCTTCAAAGTTATCTTAATGTTTTCATGAAAAACAACAGTTTAAATAATGCAATGTTAATTATTGGTAGTTTATGCAAGGTGACTTTGAGAGGTGGAAAAATAGTAATTCCTCAAATCCTTTGTTTGATTTTACAATACTGTCAAGATTAAAAATGTTAGTAACTTGTTTGGCAGTAGGGTTATACACACTACATACTAGGTTTCTCTATTTTAGACAGTAAATTTCAGCTTCCTGTTCAAACATGAGCCAATAAAAAGTACATTCTTATCAATTTTCTACTCCAACTAATTGCTTGAACAAGGCTTGGCGTAACGAAATCTTAATGATGAATTATGATCATTACTCAGGATGTTGATAGGACCAATAGCAAAATCCATTCAGTAACAAGTAGCAAGGTCCAACACAAGTTTGATAATACGGACAACAAAAAAGGCTAATCACGCAAATAAAGTACAACGGTACAGATGTTTCAAACCAAAAATATATTTAAATTAAAACCAAAACTGGAACACTCAGCGTTTACCGCCACCACCGCCCATTTTAGGACCCTTGGGCAAAGCACCCTTCTGAATATTCCCTTTGCCTGATTTTTGTGCCTTTGATGCTACTTCTGCTTTCTTGGCTTTCTTCTCATCCTTTGTTTTCTTAATCCTCTCCTTAATTTCACTGCACAATGGACTCAGATAATAAGATATGACATCCATATTTGTAAGAGAAAAAAAAACAATGACATGATTACATGATTGATGTAAAAAGTAAAAAAACTTTTTCATGATTAATAAAATAGTAAGCAGAATAAACAAGACACACACCGCAAAGCAGCTTCCCTAGCTGCATCTCTAACTTCAGGCTTCTCAGTTCTTTTCTTCTGAATTACTTCCAAGGTAGCACCAACAATGGACCTGGAGTATGGCTTCTTGGTAGCACGGCGCTTCTTCTTCACTGCTTCTTGAGCAATGTCCTGCATATCACAATGAATAAAATCAAATAACATAACATGCATGAAATAAATCCAAGGTACAGTAACCAAAACATCTTCACTTAGTAACAAGCTTCATTCATGGAAGGTTCAATTTCAACATGTTCAAGAGCTTGAATTTGCATTTTATCTTTGATCAAACTATGTTAAACAATCACCTTCTTGTGCTGCTTCCTGTACATGGCAGTCCATGTGAGCTTTGAAGGCTTCAAACGGTTGTGAAAATACCTTTTGCATTTTGAGTTCACAAAAAGGAAAACCTATAAATTCAACAGAAAAAGATTTTACATTAGTAAAAACTAAAAGATTGAACACCTAATAGGAAACACAACAGCAATATTAAAACCAAAATGTATTGACCCAAAATTCAACATGAGTAGCCATTTTTATTTAACCTGAGAATCACTACGAATAAATCTGATGCCTCGTCCTGGGTAGATCTTTGCGCCACTGAATCGGCAGAGCTCAGTTCTGAAATGAAAATTTCAATTACTAAGTTTTCCACTTAAGGAGGCAAAAATAATAAATCGAAAACACAAGTACTAAATAATAATATCAAAATGCAATGACAATGAATGGTGAAGGTCTTAAGGATCCACTATTTCAGAAAAGCTAATTTAAAAGAACAGCATTTTCTCATAGATATTTCAGTAGCAACAACTCAAACCATTAAAATTTGAAATCACATTCTATATTTTCAATCGCATCACATAATTGCAACCAAATACTCATCTAAAGTAACCAACAATAATCCTAATAATATAAATATTTGTTTAATACAATATCATTCAGAATTAATGATTATCACATCATAATCCTAATCCTAATGCTATAAATTAACAACTAAAAAAATCAAAGAATAGTGTTTGTGATAAAATATTGCAAAATTTTGGATTGAATTAATCTCGATTCATCAGCTAAATCCTACAGCAACAAAATCAGAAAATACAAATCCACGGAAAAAGTAACAACTGTGTCGATGATTGAAGATTGTTGAAAATAGCATAGCATGAACAGAAATTGGAGATGAGATGATAAACTTACTTCAAAACCATGGCGGCTACCTTTGTGGTATCTGAACGGTGAAAACCCTAAAATGGTTGATTGTAGCAGAAAATATAACCCCTAATTGTTATCTCT
Organism: Trifolium dubium; assembly: GCA_951804385.1. Taxonomy (NCBI): domain Eukaryota; kingdom Viridiplantae; phylum Streptophyta; class Magnoliopsida; order Fabales; family Fabaceae; genus Trifolium; species Trifolium dubium. The sequence continues at coordinate 31,022,950 of OX638076.1, read as the reverse complement.
ATATATAAATCCGAATTGGGCCTCTCTTAAATAGCCCAGCCCACTCAATAAGTGTGTGATTTGAATTATATTTTAATACTTCTGTATTTGCTTTTCTCACCCTTCGCTTAAATATGGAATAGCTGTATTGTAAATTTGTAATGTGTGGTTAATTACATTGTCTTCATAGTTGATTAATATAACAAGTCTTCCAAAAAAAAAAAATGTTTTTACTACCAGTATGTTCGGTCCATTGGGTCAACTAATCCAATTTGAAGCAAATTATAAAATAAAATGGTTGGTTTCGGTCCTCTCCCAATACATTAGTTTTTGTTGATTTATAAAAATAACTAGAGAATATTAAAATATATACAAATTAAAAAGTTTTATTACAATGGACGAAAAAGTACAAAAAGTACTTTGTCCCAAATGAGTTTTATTTAACAGTAGGAAATCAAGGTTAGACAAATCTCATCGAGTAGTTAAAACTTCATAATGGCAAATCACAGTTCCAACAAACTCAATAGGCAAAATAAAAATCTAAGACAAATATTTATACACAAGAACAATAAAGAAATATAGTGGTTTTTAAATTAGGTAAGATAAACCGTTAGTGTGAATGAGATGATAATCATAAATTATGTTTAACTTCTTTTTTTAGAAACTCAATATTTGGTCCAATGAACGACTAATGAAGACCAATTCTACCGTTTATTGGTGAGAGATTCAATTGAAGTAAGTTGAGAAAAGTTTTATATAAATTAGCCCAATAAAAGAATTGAAACTAGAAAAATCTGAATCTAAACTTAGAAAAAACACATTCGGATGTCTCAAGCCTACACTACCGGGGCCTACACTACCGGGGCCATTAGGGCTTATAAAATATAAATCATGTCTAACTGGTAGAGTGTTATATCCAAATCCTCTTTGACAAATAGTTATCATTTATCTCTTTCTAATTCTAACTATTAAACTAACATCAATTTCAATCTCAGTTCAAATGGTGAAAAGGACATGCAAATAGATGTTAGATCCAGCACATCATATGATCCAATTAATATATTGTAACAAATAATTGATACTGGCCATGGTTACCAATTTATGGTCATATCATATGAAAAGTCACATGCAATTTATTTGAATAAATATTATTGGTGAGATTTGCAGTTGAAGATTCAATCCTTCCTTTCCACTACTCTTATCTTATTCATAGAATTTTCAACTAAATGTGTGATGTTCCTTGTAAAACTAGCATATTAATCTGCCAAAATCCATAAATCATTGATAAAATTGGTCCTAAGTCCCAACAAGCCAACCATGACCTTGTCAAAGAAATCACCATTTAAATTATTGATTTTGTTTCTAACCATATGGTTAGAAGCAAGTCCATGTCACACTTGGCACATATAAAATGATTTTTCTCCAATTATAGAGCCATTGCTAGTGTGCAACTTTGACACTTACAAAGTAGTAAACAAGAACCACACTATTTTGAAAGCGACATGCCATATGCCAGGATGCTCTTTTAGGCCTCGATAACAAAGTCATCATATTTCAGTGGAGGGTAGTAATAGGATAAAACAATCAAAAACTCAGTTTTATATGTATATAACTATCCTTCATCAGTTTTAATTGCAATTTGCAACCACCACACACACACAATGATCCCACCATTACTCAGTGTATCCGTTTTGTGGAGACTTCCTTATATTGTGATTATGACTATATCATTATTACTCCCTCCGTCACAAAATAAGTGTCATAGTTCATCAGTTCACGTTTGCCAACGCATAATTTTAATTGTTAATATATTTAATTATCTATTTTTAAAAAATATAAAAATTGTATATTTTAAAAATACTCATCGAAACAAATCAAACAACATCTTACATACTAATATTTACATTTATATATTAATAAAAAAATACGGTCAAAGTTGATTATGTGAATAGTGTAAAATAACTAAGCTGGTTAATCTGCATCCCACTAAAAAGGAGCCACATCAAGAAAATGGCATCCTCTTCTAATTTTTAAGAATTCAAGTTAAAACATGTATAGTTTCTTAAAAGTTGAACATAAAAACAAGTTAGGCTCATTCCTTAGTTAGTACATAAGGTAGATGGTAAGCTCTTTTGTAAGTATCTCTTTCATTCAATCATTTGTATCATTTTCTAAAGTTACCAGAGTTTTCTAACAGAAGCACCTTATATATGTATCACTATCAGCATGTTCGTACAATTTGAATGAAGAACTTGGTAAGGTTGATACTAATCAGACCAAAATGCATTGTTTGCGGCCAAATTCATAAAGTAGTAATGATGCAAATTAACAGATTAGTAAACAAATCAATGAAAACTTACTGATATAAAACCCAATCAAAGATGAAAAGACACATAGATAAATCAAATCTATTTTGGGGTTTCCTTGAGACATGTCTATAAATCAAAACCAAATGAAAATTTAATATCAATACGAGAGAAATCTTAAAGATAATCGAATGCACTTTTGACGATAATTGTAAGTTGGTTTGATGACATCAAGTAAGTCCCACATCGAAAATTCAGATGCTTCTTTTAGCCTTCATAAACTCATTTCATGTACATGCTAACAATTCGGGGTATGAGGTGGATGGTCCATGTGCTCTGTTACCCTAACCCTTGTCCCTCCATTCGTTGGAGGTGAGGTCTATATGGGGTGTTTTACCTGTGTTTTCCCCCCTTGTGGTAAAAATAATGAAACATGGAAGCCTTGCACATGCGCTAAATCCGTGTGGTTTCCTTTGGGAGGGGTTTGTAGGTAGTGGGTACGACTCACTAGTTGATGTTCGTGGTTCACTTCATTCCTCGCCTCTCTCTCATACCCCATCCACTTTTTTTAATAATAATAATTGTGATTCTTATTTTTCTCTTTATAAACTTTTCTTATTATTTTAAGTCCCAAAAATATTACTCCCTCGATTTGTTACTCTTTACTCCTTTGGTCCTTAAATATAAGACTATATTTTATATTTGACTATTGCATGTATAATTTTATATGCTAATATTTACATTTATATATTAGTAAAAATAATACGGTTAAAACATAATAAATGAACAGTATAATTTAGTCAAACATGGTCTTATAAAAAATGACAGAGGAAGTATGAGGCTCTATGTTAATTTTCAAATACATTTATTATTTCTATTCTTATATACTCCTACTTATTTTGCCTTTTTTATACACCTTACACTAAATACTATGATAAAATATAAATAAGTCCAGTTCCAACTATTTAGCTTACATTGAAATAAGCTGAAAGCAACTTAAGGGTTAGTCAAGTTCCAACTATTTAGCTGACACATGTTTGTTAAAAATTTATCTGAAAACTAAAATTGAAATAAGCTGAAAGCAACTTAAGAGTATGGGATATCTCATAAGTTATTATGTTAAGTGTATTTATGTTATGAGATAAGCCTAGATAAACTCTAACTATGTTACTCACTTACTCCAAATGACCAATAAATTGTTCTGAAGTTTACCATATTTAGTGATACATATGCAAACCTGAAACTCTCTCTCTTCTAAGTTTCTATCTCTGTACACACTTAAATAAAGAAAGAAAGAAAGAAAGAAAGAAAGAAAGAAAGAAAGAAAGAAAGAAAGAAAGAAAGAAAGAAAGAAAGAAAGAAAATCAATGGCAGTTGCATTGGCTATAACATCTCAAAGTGAACAAAAGAATAATGGCAGGGTAACCCTGTATGTAGTGCTCTCTTGTATGATGGCTGCTATGGGAGGTGTAATATTTGGATATGACATTGGTATAACAGGTGGAGTGACATCAATGGAACCATTTCTGAATAAATTCTTCCACAAAATATACCTTAAGATGAAATCAGATGATAAAGTTAGCAACTATTGCATGTTTGACAGTCAATTATTGACCTCTTTTACATCATCTCTTTATGTTGCTGGTTTTGTTACTTCCTTCTTTGCTTCTTATGTCACCAGAGTCTTTGGACGCAAGCCATCCATTGTTGCAGGTGGCGCTGCATTCCTCGCCGGCACAGCCTTTGGAGGTGCGGCTTTTAATGTGTACATGCTCATAGTCGGTCGACTTCTGCTCGGAGTTGGTGTTGGTTTTGCAAACCAGGTAGCCAAATCTCTCCTTTCTCACATCCTGTTCTTCCCAAGCACTCATAAAAAAGAAATATTAAAGCAATCTTATACAATTTATTTTACTTTGTGTACTGGTTTTGCAGGCAGTTCCTCTATATCTCTCAGAAATGGCACTACCAAGATTTAGAGGGGCAATAAACAATGGCTTCCAATTAAGCATCGGTATTGGTGCTTTGTCTGCTAACCTAATCAACTATGGAACAGAGAAGATTAAAGGTGGTTATGGTTGGCGCATATCCCTAGCCATGGCAGCAGTTCCAGCCTCTTTCTTAACACTAGGTGCACTTTTCCTTCCAGAAACTCCCAATAGCCTAATCCAAACCAGCCAAGATCATCAAAAGGCAAAACTAATACTTCAACGAATTCGAGGCATAGAAGATGTGGAGGCAGAACTCGATGACCTCAATAAAGCAAGTTCTTCTACTTCAAAAACCAGTTCACAAAAATCATTTAAGATTATATTGAAAAGAAGATATAGACCTCAACTTGTAATGGCAATAGCAATACCATTTTTCCAGCAAGTTACAGGGATCAATGTCATTGCTTTCTATGCTCCTTTACTTTTCAGAACAATTGGGTTAGGAGAAAGCGCGTCCCTGTTATCATCTGTCATGACAGGCATAGTAGGTACCGGTTCAACGTTCATATCAATGCTCATAGTAGATAAACTTGGAAGGAGAACCTTATTTATAGTCGGAGGCATTCAAATGCTTGTGTCGCAGTGTATAGTTGGAGGCATATTGGCAGTTCATCTCAAAGATCATGGTGGATTAAGCAAAGAGCATGCTTATATGGTTTTGGTAATGATATGTATCTATGTTGCTGGATTCGGATGGTCGTGGGGTCCACTAGGTTGGTTAGTACCAAGTGAGATTTTTCCGTTGGAGATTAGATCAGCTGGACAAAGCATCACAGTAGCAGTGAGTTTTCTCTTCACTTTTGTTGTTGCTCAGACATTTCTATCCATGCTTTGCCACTTCAAGTCTGGGATTTTCTTCTTCTTTGGAGGTTGGGTAATGGTGATGACTTTGTTTGTGTATTATTTTCTACCAGAGACAAAAAATGTGCCACTTGAACAGATGGAGAAAGTGTGGCAGGAACATTGGTTTTGGAAGAGGATAGTGGGAAAAATAATGGACGATGACAGAGGTAAAGGGGATGTATGATGATTTATGGAAGATCCAATTCTAATACTATATGGAAGATACCAGAAAATATTTTGTTATTACATGCACAGAACATGGTAATTCTGCCTTAGAAGTTATCTATCGAGGAAGAAGAACCAAATCATTTAAATACTCCACAGAACATCTCATACCATTCTTCGAGCACCCAATAATACTAAAATGTCTATAATATAAAGATTTCCTTCTACCCTTTTCAATTTTGTCCCTCTTTTTCTCACTTCTACAACCATATCATGGAAAAGAGATGTTAGTGAAAGTATTCATACATGTGAGTTTGATTATTTGCACTTCTTACACTGACAATAATGAAATCATGTAGTCTGAAATCTTCATACAAGCATTCGTGTTGATATAAAATGAGAATAGGTAAATCTTGATCTTGCACAATAATTGTTAAATGCTTGGTTAATATCAGAAACGAGGTTGTTACATTTTAATAAGATTTGTATGCCATTAAATTTCCTCAACCAACAAAAATAGCATAATGACTTAAATTTAAATGCTGAAAGGTATCCAATTTCTTGAACATGCTATGTTTCAGGGCAGCACAGTAAAGACTTCTACATCTTTCATTGCAGGGCTTCTTACTGAATATTTAAATGTCCAACCATGGCAGGCACCAGCATGTTCTCCCGTTTTATTAAGGGCAACAACAGCTCCTACAAAGTTTGGAAACTTTTTTGTTATTCGCGCTATTGCATCCTTAGCAGCAAGTTTGGGTTCCATCCCCAACCTCATGCTTTCCACAACTTGATAGCTGAAAGTGAAAGAAGTGTTAATCTTAAAAGTTCATAAGAGAAAACACATAATATGATTAATTAAAGCTATAACTAACCAACTAACAATACAAGAATAAGGCTACTTGTTGAAGCTGAATCTACCAACCAATGTTTTAAAAACCAAACAGGTCAATTCAACTAGTTGAACCAGGAACCAGCCGGTTTGATCCAAATTGTATCGCTGTTTGTTCGAACCAAGTTGAATAGGTTGAACTGTGTTTGGTTCAATTAGTTTTTTTTCCCTCTTCATACATTTACTTTTTAATTTACTTATTTGTCATCCGATTCAACCGTGATTGAACCATAACCGAGAATTCTCGCCTCTGATCCATTTTCAAAGCATTGCAACAAACAGGGTAAAGATAGTTGTTGTATACACATTTATTAGGACCAATATCACTATACAACTTAAATATCGAGAAGTTTTAAAAGAAGCAAACGCAAAGCAGCTCAGAATCTAAACTAGACGAGCTATGGAGTTTCCATAGTACCATGGAAGGAAGCGCATCATGATGTCGCCATCCCCAGTTGCACAACATGCGCCAACTTCATCAACAGCATATGCTGAAGATCCAGCTATGGGACCATCACCTACCCTGCAATCAAGAAAAAAAAATCAAAATAAAACTTCATTATAAGAACCATTTTGGTCATTCAAGAAATGAAAAGATCTTCCGACTGCTAATATCAACACGCACAACATTACCTGCCAGGAATCTTGAATGTTGCCCCATTAGTTGATGTGCCAACAGCAATGTGTCCCATCTAAACCAAATAAAAAAGTGTCATTTGCAACGACAATCTATAATGTACAAATCAACTTTTTTTAAGTTGTTATGAAAATCTTACTCTATCGATAACAGCCATTGATATAGTATCATGGCTGTGAAGACCAACATGAGGTAATCTTAATATTTGATTTTGATTAGTAACGGAGCATATTTCATCAGAAAGGTCCAGATAATTATTCGGACGATAAGGACCGCAATTATTTGCAGGAAATACATTTTTCCTGAAATTGGGTTGGCAGCTGCTACTTTTCCATTTGATCCATTTCTCTATAGATTCCGATGAACTCAGGTTTGTAGGTCCTGGAAGACCCATTGAAATTGCGAATTCTGATGCTTTCTCTCCTACAAGCAAAGTATGTTCAGTGTGTTGCATCACTAGCCTGGCAGCCTTGATTCCATCCTTTACATATCTCATGGCAGCAACAGCTCCTACTTCCATAGTCACCTATATATTTCCTTAGCAGAAGATGGAACCAAAAATCATGCATTTCACAACTACAAAAAATAAAACAATGCAAGAAATAAAACAATTAACAGCTACAGAACATGATAATTGAAAGTTACTCCATCCATGACCAAAGCATCCATTGTAGTTTCTCCGTTCTCATCTGGACTCCCACCTGGACCAACTGTTTAGAATAGGATAATCAGAATGCATGGCCCAAGGGTATTTCAACAGGACCACTCTTAATTTGTCCGAGCCATTCTTATAATGGAAAAATAAAGAGAAACTGTCACAAAACAACAATGTTCAAATATTTCAAAAGTACATTAAGGAGAGATAAATACGCAAATATTTCTAATACAAACAAAACAAAAAAACAGAAGAAAAACAGTTTAATAACTTATGAAATGCCCATAAGTTGTTTTTAGCTTATAGAGTAGTCATATGATAAGTGTTTGTTGAATTAGATAAGCACTTATTGAATATCTTCTTAAGGATTTGTTTGGATAAACAGCTTCCTTAAGTGATCACTTATAGCATAAGCGCTTACCATACAAGTACTTAAGTATAAACTATTTTTACAATAAAAAGTAAAACACAGAAAAATTGTTTCCATATAAACTATAAGTTGTTTTTATAAGCTAATCCTAGAGAGCTTATTACCATAAGCTTAAAGCAGCTTAGGAGAATGTCACTTTCCATAATCTATCTCAAACAATCTCACAAATGTTTATGCTAGCATATAAGCTTAAATAAGTCAATCCAAACATACCCTAATTAGTTATGCTAAACATTACAAAGTTGATATTGAAAATCCATATTGAAGTTTCTCTGACCTGTTCCATCACACCTAAGTTCCTCACAAGTGGAGCAACCTTCAACAACTGAATCGACAGCAGAAGAGCCACCATCAACAGCTCTCCATGCAGCTCTAACAGCTTCAATAAACGGCCATGTACTCACAACCAGTGGAAATTGCTTCAATTCAACATTTTCATGCCCCATCACCTTATTATAAAACCAAAAAAAAAAAAAAGTTAATTTTTCAAAATAAAAAGGAAACCCCAGTTGAGAATTTATTCTAAAGTTGCTGAATTTGAGTTCTGGAAAGTTCAAATGATCATAAAAATTCCAAAACTGTGAGTTTGTCAGTAGAAAAAGCGAAAAGGAAAAAATGGAAAGTGATCGAGGAGGGTGAGAAAAGAGAATGTTTAGGGAGTACCAGAGTGAGTAAAGAGAGGAACAGTATGAAGTTGAGGAGCTTTGAAGCCATGGAAATTGAGGAGGTTGGTTTTTCACTCTTTTAGAAACCAAAACGAAGTTAACTCACAAAAATACAAGAAGCGACATTAATGATGATTTTTCTTTTATGATGTCTATCATAGTTTCGTCTTAATTCAGTTTGTTGAACCATAATCATCGTCATCATAATAAACACTTACTTTTACTAAAAAAAAAAAAAACATTTACATTTTATTGACATTTACGTAGTAATTATTAATTATATTAACAATAGGAGAGTATAGTGTTTTTAATTTGTGTGGAAAAATATCAATTTACACTTGTTTAGTAATTTGTATTCGCCTGTTCGGCCTTGATTATAAAAAACTGTTCGACTAGAAGAAACATATCGGTAATAAAAAATTGATGTATTTAATTAAAGATTTGAATTAAATATATTAACTTATTTCACCAATTTTCCTTTATATTGTGAGATAAAAAGAATACAATAGTGTACCAAAAAAAAAAAAGAATACAATAAATGGCAACCAAAAGAAAAAGAATACAGTAATATATCAAGAATTATTGAGCCTAAACCAAATGTTTATACCTCAATGTTATCTAATCATTTACCTCAAAAAAAAAAGAGTGTTATCTAATCATTTATTTTTGTCACACTTGTTACCCCATTTAGACCAATATGTAGTTTCTCAGGCTGAGTTATAAACGTGGAACCAAATTCTCTTGGTTGAAAATATAATCCCTTTATGAGCTATGAATTAATCTTCTTTTCTGTTATCAAACTCACTTCATTCAACCATGAAACATGCTTTTTTTTTTCAAAATCATTTTGGGTATGTACTTGGCTTATCTAAATACGAGTAGTAGAAAAATCACCAAATGTTGTATCGTCCACTTTCACTTCTTTTCTTTCTCCTAACATCAATTTGACAAAGGAATGAAAAAGTAGCATCTACTTAAGGTAAACTAATTTGTCATACATCGAACCAATTTAAATTTAAAGTAAAATATTGAAACACAAACCAATTTACTCGCCCCAAACACATTCATAAGTCGTAACCCTCTGGCTAAATTGATGATAAAGGACATGTTGAAACTACAAGAAAGTATTCACTTTCATCGCTCAAACTTGTAAAATTTGTTGTTATTCTACAATTTATAAAACATTATGATCCAAATCCATTTCTAACTAATATTTGCGAAAACAATATGAAGCCATGCTCAGATGAGAAACGATCAACAAAGTAAGAAAGAATAAACGTCTGTGTCCAACAAAGGAGAGCCTCAAGACAATGACCCAATCGAAGCATGCGATGACCCCATATCATTGAGACCTGAAATAAAGAATGGATTCTATTAGGAGTTTAGCCATTGTTAAATATTTTTGGTTCAGGATACTAAACATTAAAAGACCTCAACAGACCCTAAACATATAGCGTCCTGATGATGTTGTAGAGGAACATATATACATAAAAATCTAGAAGGATTTAATATACAACCAAAACATTTAATGCAGTTAAATAAATAGTTTGTTGATGAATCAATAAATTTCATAGGCTATATCATGTTTTTAATAAAATAAAATAAAATTATTTGTTAACTTCACATACATCTACTGAAAAATACTTGCAAAGATAATGTCAGTTGGAAAAGTAAAACTAGATGAACGCTTCGGCTCATACATGTGCGGATAACCAGGTGGAGGAGTGTACGCAACAATGTGTGTGGACAATTTATCAGTCAATACTAGGTTAAAGATTTTGTTCCAACTATGATACTTCATATGATTAATTAACACTATCAGTTAGTTGTGGGCATGTCAATCTGGTTATGGTGCTTTATATGGACAATTAAGCAAGATCTTATTAGTAATTTAAATCCATCAAAGTAAATATCTCTGATGCACGTGGCAGTGAAACAGTTTAATAAATTCCCCTCTATCACCAGGAACCTACCCAACGCCCAACAATCTATCTCCATTTAAGACATGAAAAACAGGGAAGTAAAATTCCTGGTATTAAATGGTGTTAGGAATGTTAAAATACCTCAAAATAGTTACCTACACGAAGCATCAGACTTAATTTACTCAGTTATGTACCAGGGCTATCAGCATTTCTACACAAATGGTTTCCTTACATCTTAATCAAGTAAGATGAATAATCTTTGTCATCTTATTTCAAGGCACTATTCTTAAATGAAATTTCATACAAACTGATGCAACTTTCAATTCAAAAAATCAATTTTGAAACAGGTAAGAGTAAGACATACAACAAATATTCAAAATATAATCCAATCAAATTAAATCAAAGCAACAAAAATGCAAGAACCAAAATAAGATGATTACCCTCGTCAACGCGAAGCATTAAGAGCCATGAGCAAGTTCTGTCCACCAGGAAGGTAAGAGACATTAGGAGACTTGGCCAAAGTAGACGCCACTTCCCTTGAAGCCTCAATCCTCCTAAGCTCAATCAACCCCATACCAGCAATAGAAGTAGCATCAGAAATCAGCTTGGCAGCTTCACTTTCTCCCTCAGCACGAATAATTGCAGCACGACGCTCCTGTTCAGCCTTCATCACAACAAATTTAGACCTCTCTGCCTCCTGCTGTGCCACCTGCTTCTGCTCAACAGCCCTGGCAATTAATTAATCACACACATAATCAGTATTCAGTACAAAAATGCCATCTGTGTCTACATGTCAGTGTTGTGATTCATCGCATATAATACTTGGTGCATGTTTGGTTTGGCTTGGCTTTTGAAAGAGCCAAAAGCAATTCTAAAGTTATAGAATTGATTCTGGAGTGATTTTAGGGTGTTTGGTTCTTCTAAAGCATAATTGATTCTACTAGAAGCTACTGTCTGTATCTTTTGAGTTTAAATATGATTTTTACGGTGATAGTTATTGTTTAACTTATGTTTACATAAATGTATCCAAACATACATCAATTCTGCTAAACTCAAATATGTTAAAATCAATTCTACCCAACTAAATTCTATCAAAATCGATTATGTGTCTGCGTGTCAGTGGCTGTAATTCATAGCATATACTAGTTAATGGAGTAAGAAATAAAGAAAAGAAAAGGACCTAGAGAAGTCAGGACCATAAGACAAATGAGTAATAGCAACATCATCAAGAAGAATATTGAAATCCTTAGCTCGTCTGACAAGACTATCCCTAACAAGAGCAGAAACCTGAGGACGATCGGTAAGAAGCTGATCGGCGTTAAACTGAGCAACAACGGATTTAAGAACTTCATTACCGATAGAAGGAAGAACCTTCTCATCATATTCAAGACCGAGATTCTGAACAATAGTTGGAAGACGATCGGTATCAGGACGAGAAAGAACACGGAGAGTAAGATTCACCATCTGAAGATCTTTAGTACCGGACATTGATGAGAATGTGTGAGGACGAGTTCGAATATCGAAGATGTAAGGTTTTTGAACCCATGGGATCAGGAAATGAGTTCCTTCGCCGACTGATTGTTCGAGAATGCCGCGGAATCGGTCGAAGAGGACAGCGCGTTGGCCACCGTCGACGGTGTAGAGAGATGAGTTGACGGCGGTAGCGGCGGCGCCGATACCGAAAGCGAAGCGTGCTATGTTGGAGAGGAATGATACTGCTGCTTGGCTGCTTCCCATGTTTTGAGAGAGAGAAGAAGGGTTTTAGGGTTTTGAAGGAAAAGGAACAATTTCACTTCTAAGAAGAGAAGGGTTTTGCTTTTCTAATTTCACGTGAATTCTATTTCTTTTTTATTTTCTTTATTAAACGCTTGCTTGGTGAAGGGTGTATTATTTTTTATTTTTTTTCAAATATATTATAGAATATCCTTTCAAAAAAACAATTTTATTGAATAACTTTTTTTGACTAATTCAAATATATTATTGAATAACTTTTTTAAAAAGTAAATATTACTTTTTTTTTTGGTTGGGGTATCCACTGCAACACCCTGTTTCCCAAAATAAATAAATTGCAACTGAAATAATAAATCAGAGTAACATTAAAAACGGAGTATTACGCTACTATTTCATTCAAGTAATAAATAAGAAAATTTCTATTTATTTAAATCAATCCTATCAACAGTATTCACTGAAATCGCAGCAGAAATATAAGAATATTTATTCAACAAGCAATAAGGTCTCAACGTGATTCATATTTCATAGTAGTAATTAAAATCAACATAATTGTTTTTCAACATAAAATCATAAAACTAATACGTAACAAGGAAAATCCAATAATCAAAGTCCGCCCCATTACGTATCAGAGCACCTAGACACGTGAGGAGTCCACTCACATCAACAGCTAGTCCTGGAAATCTGCACTTGCCCACAAGGCGGCAATTCCAACAGAAGGGGTGAGATCACAATTCAATAATTAAAAGCATAATAAATCATGCAACAAATAAATCAACTTAACAACATAATCATCATCTCATCAATAATTCATAATTCACTATTCAAGAAAACCATAAAAATTGGCTTTAAACTTCATCATCTTATCCTTCATTAAATCCTTCTTCTCATCTCTCAACAAATGCAACGACACGACTCGACTCGACTATGCAAGACTCTTATGCATGTGGTACCAAACGGAGCATCAAGCCCCCAACTTCCAATGCCTTAATTCGGCTACAGGGCATCAAGCCCCCATCTTAGAATACGGAGCATCAAGCCCCCAACGTCCAATATGCGACACGACGACTAACAACAGCTTTACATCAACATCTCAATGCCAAAACTAGGCCAACGTGGTTTACAACATAGACAACAATGTCTTACGACTCGATAACCTTGACGTTGACAAGGACTTCTCTCCACAAAATTCTTAATTCGTCACATAACTTCAAAAATTCATATAAAATTATTTACAAGGTATTTTTGTGTCAAACCAACGCCATTGGAAAGATAATTCAACTTTCTTGTTTACAACTAAGGCCAATTCTGTACCGATCAATACCAGTTTTTATTTCAAATTCGGGTACAGAACTGAAACTTCACTGTGACCTACATATAGTAATTCGAAGATAACTTAAGTTCTAAAAACAGTTTTGAAGTGAAACCAACGCCATTGGAAAGCTAACACAATTATCTACAACTTTCATGTTTACACCAAAACCCAGTGCAAAACGGAAAACGTGTGAAAATGCGCAAGAACATGAAACAGAGATGCTGTCACTGTGCAGCTCTCGGGAAAGTGACATTCTCTACCCAAAACTTTGTTTTAACTCCGATTTTCACCAAACTTGGCCCTATAATTCACTCTTACATAACCCAACTTAATACGACTCAAAACACAACAATCCAACTCTAGTTCATGCACAATTCATTAGCTCTATTCGTCAACCATTATTCTTTTTACCAACAACCCTAATCTTTCTAAACTCTATCATTCTCAACAATTCCAACACCAATCATTACAAAATAATCAATCATTAAAATTAACAGTAACAACACACAATTCATCAGTTTTCATGGGAATTCACAAATTAAACCCTAAACTCACTTCTACCCTTCTCATGAACCACTAATTAAACATGAAGAATTAAGCCCTTAATTAGAGAAGTGAAACCCACCCTTACTTGGTTTGATTGAATTACAAAGGTCCTAGCTCCTCTTGCCTCTTTTCTCTTGCTCTTGGTTTTTCCCCTTTTTCTCAAACTTCTCTGTTTTCACGTAAAAATATTTTTCTTTTATGTGACTATCCTTTACTTAACCTCCTTCATTCTAATTAATTTTAATTAATTCCCACTAATTCTTTTATTTCCTCTTAATTACACCTCCGCCCCCTTAATTCTAAAATATTCTAATTCCCATCTTATCCTTACTAACTATTAATAAAACCATTTAATTAAATAAACAAATCACATAATCACATAAATCAATTAAATAGGACTCTAAACTCTACCAAACATAAAATAAACGGGCGTTACATTCACCACCGAATGCAGTGACTATTCCCTCGCTAGATTGGAGGCACCTCGAAGGGTGAGATAGCTGACCCAATGATTTAAAGCTGCTCCATACCCAAGGTGAAGATCGAACCCTCGACCCTTAGTTAAGGGAGGATGAGCTCCATGCCGCTCAACCACACCCCTTGGGTTAAAAAGTAAATATTACTACTATTGAATAACTTGTAAAATCTATACCAAAAAAAGAATAACTTGTAAAATATACTTAAACTGCATTTTAAATGTATTTAATGAATAATATACATGAAATATAATTGTTATTCAATGAAATTAATTCTTATAAACATAATAGAGGGAGTATAAAATTAAAATAAAAAAATATGGGTTGGGTAAGGAGAAGTTCAAGATTCGATCCTTGGCGGGAGTAATCTATATTTCAGATGTACCAAAAAAAAATATTGTACGTATGAGTCAATCAAAATGATATTTTAGTTAGAGGTTTTTTTTATACATCGTAAGCTTCCGCTAGGATTTGATTCTGAATTTCTATTTACCCAACTCAAATGTCCCTCAGCTCATACCACTTGAGTTATCTTACGGAGAACTTTTAATTAGAGGTTCATGAATCAATTTTGAGATTTTTGGTTTTAAAGACAGTAAAATGAAAATTTGGAAAGGTCCAAATCAAAATATAATAAATAAGTAATAATGAGTTAAAATAATAAGTTAATAATCCATCCGTTATAAATTATCTTATAAATTATTCGTTATTAAATTAAGAATTTAACTGAATAGGTTAACCATATTATTATTTTATGAACTTACCAAAAAAAATATTATTATTTTATGAAACAATGTAATGACTAAAGTTTCAAGGAACAAATTTTCTCCCGTTGACTCAAAAAAAAATTCTCCCATTAAAGTTTTAGTTTTATTCAATGAAATCAGCATCATCCATTATTTTTTTGAATGCAAATTAGATCATCAAAAAAAAAAAATTATATAGTACACATCTGCATTGGAATTCCTCATATGAAATTCTCATGGGAGAGGATCCATACCTAAAGTTTTATTCTAAAAAATTAACAAATACAAAATCTTCTTTTCATTCTATCCATAAAAACTTGAATTTCATATTGTACATAAAGAAAATATCAACCAAACTTAAATTTTATCTTATACTTAAACACTTTAAAGAAAATATTATTGAAAAAATAATAATAACCAACCAACTTTTTTTTTTGACGAAACCAACCAACTTTTAGACATTTGCAAACATACATTTTGGTTAATACTCTCTGAATTTTACTATAAAAACAGATTCATTTTTAATGAATCCAAAAAAATAATTTTTTTTTGATAATAAAGATGGCACAAAGTATTAATTTTTTGGTTTACACCATTTAATTAATATAATTTAGAGTCAGTTCTAGTATCAAATAATTATAGTCTATCTTAATTGTAGTTTAGGGGATCGAAACCACGGCACTGATTATTCATACTATTTTTTTTTTTTATTTCCTTCAATTTTGTTGCCAAATTTGGTTAAATTTTTTGCGGTAAATCAAGTCAATTCTTCTTCAACCCACAAGTTGTTTTAGAAGCCGCCTAAAAAAACATCATTAAAAACCAAAAAACCAAACACTTTCTCTTTCCTCTTCTTCGTTTTACCTTCCAAACCTATGTTATGTATCTGCTCTAAAGTTTAAACCTTTCACCATTTTCTCATTATTATTATTTCCACTTTCAATCTTTCCTCAAATTATTTAAAATCTTTTGATATAATTACCAAACCATATAATTTCGTTTCCTTGACTCTTCCATAGTGAATGGAGAGAGAGGGAAACGATTGTAATTTGGGAGATGAAAAATCTTTCCCAACTGCTTCTTTGGATCGTAAAGGATCCATTTTTAACTCCATACTTTTGTTGGATCATGTTGGTGAGGTTATCCTTTCCTTATATTCAGATGGGTTGTCTTGGAAATCGTTGGAACCGTTGGAAAATGTATGTTTTTTTTTTTATTGCTTTTAACATGTTTGTTAAAATTCCTGACTTAGATTGTGAAATTGATAATGGGTTTTGTTTTGTCTTGGTGAAATTGATAATGGGTTTTGTCCTGGATATGTTCTTCAATCTAGGGCTTGTTTGGATAAATAATTTAATTAGTTTTTAAGTATAGTTGTTATCATAAGTGCTTATGTATAAGCTTTTTTTTATAACAAAATATAAAATAAAGTCAAAGTGATTTCAATGAACTAAGTTGTAGTCATAAACTAATGGAATCGGTTGGTTTCGTAAGTTATCCCTATGTTTGCGTATAAGCTCAAATGAGTCATTCCAAACATGCCGCTAAATCTTCAAAATGGGGTAAAGGATTTAGCTTTGAACCTAGCTTTTAAGCTGTTTAAAGCGACTTTCACATGATCATTGTTTCTTGTGGATGATTGTTTTTCCCTATGATTATGCCTACAACTTCATTTGATGTAGTTGTCATTATATACTTTATGATCAAAACTTGCTTGTATTTTATAAAATGCATTCATGGATGAAATATGATGGTTTTAGTTACTCTAGGGAATGCCTATAGCTAGTATAGCAGTAGTGCCAACAATTTCTCATGACTTTGCTGTTACTAATTTTTCCTTACATATAGCTTCTTTCAGAATTCTAATTAAATTATTAATTTCATTAATATTACATCCTTTTGTTTCTTCTTCTTAATTTCCAAAATGTTTAATGGAACAGGATATTTCAACTTGTTTAGGCCTTAAAGATGTTAGCAAGTTTGCTAATGAGATCAAACTTTTGGACATATATGCTGTTGAGTTGATTGATGACAGTTTGGTTCACAAATCAAATCTCCCTCGTTCCACTGAACGGACACTTTTGGTTCATGACATAAAGGTTTGTTCTTGTTCTTGGTTATGCATTTCTGTTCTTTTTAGTTTTATCATGTTTCATACTTTTTTCTTACAATTATGCAGATGTATCGCTTTACTGTGTATGGTTTTACACGGAGCAAAAATCAACCTTCACAGTGGATCCTCGCTGAATATACTTTTGGGCATAAAAATTTGCAAATATGTCAGATGTGGGTAAATCAACTTAATTCATCTTTGAAACTTCAAGTTGAAAGACCCCGGAATCTTTTGGTATGCTCTGATATTGGTCAAACACATGCTTTATAATTTTGCTTTTTATTTTTATTGATTAATTAAAATGAACTTTTCCCAGATATTATTTCTGATTCACTAGGTTTTTGTTCATCCAAGGAGTGGGAAAAGTAATGGCTGCAGAAATTGGGAAGCTGTGGCTCCTATATTCTCACGCGCTAAAGTAGAAACAAAGGTGAAACTATAGCATCTTGAGTGATTTCCTGAATGGATAGCCACTGATAGACTTATAATATTATGTTTGTGTATTTTTTTAGTCCAATTATCTGTTTTTGTCTAAGAAGCTCATATTGAGTCTTGAAATGGGCCTTCAACTCCTCGTTGAATAACTTTTCAGATATTATTTTTGAACTGTGGTCAGTGGTTAAAATTCGAATAACTACATTCCATTGATTTCATGCTGTGGGGTTTAGTAGCTTGCCTTTATGGGAGGTTTGTTGTGTTTGGAAGGGTCTGTAAGGGTGTCCGGGTAGGGGTGCTTGTTTAAGCCTTTTTTTTATAGGCTGTTTTTGCTTGTTATTGGTTTGTTGTGTTTTTTAGTAGGGGGCGTGTGGTTGTCTGATTATTTTGTTTTGTGCTTTTACTTAGCTGCCCAAATACATCTTGTATGGAGCAAGCATGAATAAATTTTTTGCCTATTCAAAAAAAAGAAAAAAAATAAAAGATGCACATTCATTCAGTATAGGCATGAACCATATGATTGACCAATCACATATATGATGTAAATGAAATGATTTTGTTGATAATTAACACATAAATTCTTCCAATGCAAACATGTATTCCTATTTTGGAGGAGAGGAATGAAGTCATCTGCTATTTTGTGTACACTTGTTTTTGCAAATGAGCTCGATTGATCTTTGTTTAAGCACAACCAATCGATAGCTTGTCTTGTGCTTTTGCTCAAGATTGATATGATTTTATTGAATTAGCTTGAACTGAATAGTATTTAATGTGGTTTCACTTAATTTCTGACCTACTTTTGGATCTGCTAGTAAGTATTTGTGTTTAAGATAAATCTATTCACAACTTGAGGATTTTGTTCCCCTAATACTTCAAATTAGAGCAAGAGAATGTCAACTTTATGATAATATTAAGTGGTAACTGATAATAAAATAAGATTGTTGACAGGATCCAAGTAATCGATTTTTCTTTTCTTCACCAGGTGATTGTGACTGAAAGAGCAGGACAAGCATTTGATATGATGTCATCTATAACAAATAAGGAGCTTAACTCATATGATGGTGTTATAGCTGTTGTAAGAACTTAACTCCAATCTTTCACATTTTACTATATTATATTGAAATTTTGCTGTTTATATCAGTCAGTGCAATATAACAAATAGTGGTAGGTTTATACATAAATAGTAGAAAATAGATACTTTCTTCTCCACTTTATAGATTACAAAATAGTGGTAGGTTTATAGAAACTTTCGTGACTATTCTAATTGTTTTCTTTTATCATACTCTTCTCGACTGGTCAATCTTACTGCTTAGTTATTACTAGGGCTATTAACAGAAAATCACATTTTATGCATATTCCAGTTATGAATTTAATTTTTCAATGTTTTATATGTTTAGGATGAGGCTTCATGTTATTGAAGTTTTAAACCATGGTTTTTATTATATGCATTCATTTAACCTCTTTTGTAGTTTCCTTGTTGCTTTCAAGTGATTTTCTTAGGTTCTTTTGAGTTATTGTATTTTTCTAATTGAGATGGTTCCAGGGTGGTGATGGATTTTTCAATGAAATCCTTAATGGGTTTCTTTCTGCCAGGCTTAAAGCTCCTTACCCACCAACTCCTCCAGATTTTGCTCATTTGGTTAAAGATAAAGGTGATTCCTTGGCTGTCGATGAGAATGAAAAATTAGAAGAGACTTCAAGTCAAAGTGAAGACCAGTTTCCTCTTATATCAAGTCCAAATCAATCTTGGTCTAGATTATCGTATTTGAGTGAGTTCAGTTTATCTGTACTTCATTAAGTTTTAAATAAATTCTTCCTACTTGTGGTCACTAGCCAACTCATCCATTTATATACTTTTTTGGATGTCTTTGTCAACTGAAATGAGTCATAGAAATAAAAAACCACAGTGAAAAGGAAAATATAACAACAATATTATGTTTTTTTTTGTGGCTTTTGAAGATTCAGAAGATAAGGCTCCTGAGTTTCCTGTTCCTAATCGATGGTTTAGATTTGGGATCATTCCTGCAGGTTCAACTGATGCCATTGTGATATGGTAACTTTTTTTCTTCCTATTATTTTTTACTTTTCAGTTCTAGTTCTACTTCTACACATACAAAATAGATGATTGTTGTCTATCCTTGTAGTTTTCTGTTACTATTTTTGTGAGTTATTTTTTATTCTGAATACAACACTGTCTTTTGCAGTACAACCGGAACCCGAGATCCTATAACTTCTGCATTGCATATTGTCCTTGGTAAAAGGGTGCACCTTGACATAGCTCAAGTTGTGCGATGGAAAAAAACTCCTAGTTCCAAGGTTGAACCTCTTGTGCGCTACGCAGCTTCATTTTCAGGGTAATTTCCTTCTGATTGTTGTTCAACTGACGTTCTTTAATCATATACTACATACCAACTTGCAGTTATTTTAAATATTTCTTTAGTAATTTAATATTCTATATTAATGACTGCAGGTATGGATTTTATGGTGATGTTATCACAGAGAGTGAGAAGTATCGCTGGATGGGTCCCAAACGTTATGATTATGCTGGAACAATGGTATTTTTAAGGCACAGGTATTGTCCAAGTGGATACAACACGATGCTTTGATCATCTCAGCTTTAAATATCATTTCTTGAACTGCGTGCTTTTCTTCTTTTACACCTTATTATTTTGTGCTGATTTACCTTTCCATTTGTTATAATCTTTGTTAATATCATTCAGGTCATATGAGGCAGAAATATCATACCTAGATATTGAATCAGAGGAAACCAATCCAACTTCCAAAAGGAATCGGGAAAGTAGCCCGTTAAGGGGATCAAAAGCTCCACGCAGATCAGAAAGATGTATCTGCCGTATTAATTGCAAAGTTTGTAATGATAAGCCGGAGAATGCAGCCACTGAAATTTGCAGCCTAACACCTCATTTATATTCAGAAAATAGAAGATGGGTGAAAACCAAAGGACGGTTTATTAGTATTGGAGCTGCAGTAATCTCTTGCAGAAATGAAAAAGCACCTGATGGTTTGGTTGCTGACGCACACCTTTCAGATGGTTTCCTTCATCTCATAATGATTAAAGATTGTCCTCATGCTTCTTATTTATGGTAAGCATTGTTTCTCTTTCTTTCCAAATTAGGCTATGTTTGGGTAAACAACTTAGGTACTTATAGAACAAATGCTTATGTATAAGCTATTTCTATAATAAAAGATAATAAAACAACTATTTTTAATACAAGCTATAAGCCATTTCTTTGTTTGCTTCTTGAATGATATAGGCACCATAATAATAATATAGGCACACTTATGATTTGGTACTTGTGCCTATGCTATAAGATAAAATAAAACCAAACTTTTGTTTAGCTTGCACGCGTAATAATTATATCATTTTTATTTGCTTCTTGAATGATATAGGCACCTGACTCAACTTACAAGAAAAGGGGGAAACCCTTTGAATTTTAAGTTTGTTGAACAGCACAAGGTTAGTTTTTCTTCCCTAATCTAAACCAACTTATTCCATTGCCAACATTACTAATTTTACTTAGCACATGCAGACCCCTGCATTTACTTTCACTTCTTCCGGAAATGAGAGTGTATGGAATGTGGATGGTGAGATGTTTCAGGCACACCAACTTTCTGCTCAAGTGTTTCGCGGTCTCGTATGCATGTTTGCAACTGGTCCTGAAGTTTAAATGAAGTATTTTGGCTGTGGTCTTAAATGGAACAATGATAATGCTTATTTAGTACCAACTAGCAGGAACTTTTGTGTACAATTATAAATATATACATCTGTAGCAATGCCTGATTTCCATTAAGTGGAAGATTTGGAGGATCTTTATAGCCATGTTTAGGACTTGTAGGCATGGAGGGAAAATTTTGCTACATTTGAGTATGTATATTTAACCTTTGGTTCATGATTTTATGCTCTTATAAGAGGAATTTTTGTATCATAATCCATGCAACTTATGTTGTATTTTTAATGACAGCTAGCAAGTTATCCTATTCAATGGGCATTTTTTTATGTACTAAAATTTATATTTGAAAATAAGTTAAAATATAAAAATATGTTTAGGATTTTAAAAATAATTAATATTAATGTGTTTTTGATTTAATATGAAAGTTGAAGAAATTCAAGAACCTAGACTTCATCTATAATATACAGGGATGGATAAAAACAATAAATAGTAAACTCCATATTATGGAGCAATACAAGTCTATAGGATAGAATCTCCATATCAACATACATACCTTTTTTTTTTTTTTGACTAAAACATACGTATCTTAAAGCTACAAAAACTTGTAACCAAAAAAGGTTTAATTATACTTTTGATCTATGAAATATTGCGTTTGTGCGATTAAGCCTTCTATTTTCAATTCCACAAATTGTGTTTATGAAGTTTTTACCATGTTACTATTAAGCCCTTATGTTAGATTTTGCTCCAATTCCTAACAAAAAAAAGGTTATGAGATTTACATTTTCTATTGACAATTGGATGGAAGATTAATAAGATGACTTAATAGCAACATGATGGAAATTTAAGCGAGTCTATATTGGTGAAATTGAAAATAAGAGAATTTGAAATTCTAAAATTGTGACACTTAAGGGATCAAAAGTGCAACTAAATTTTAAAATGTGACATAACCAAGCTATTCAATGAATAATATAAGGACCAACTTTGACCCCTAAGTTAATACAGAAACTTTGAATAGAATCAAATATCAAATATATTTACACTTAAAACCAAATAACAAGCATGAATGATATTAGTACACACAATATCTTCAACCAAGTAAGCTTCACATATTAAACTTTCTGGTTAGCCTAGCTACATTAAAGGAACCATTTAACTAAATATTAACATTCAGAAATGTAATGTAGTATGCCAATATTTTATCAGGTTTTCCACTCCAAAATTGCAGATAGAAGTGTATAATTAGGAATTAGATGCTTATGAGGTAAAACCATATTTGTCATCGGTGATTTGTCATTTTCTTGTAGCCACTTTTCAATTGCATTTCGATCGTATGTATATCCATCCGCGGCAACACAAGGATCATCCATCACATCCTGCATCAAATAAAATAAAATACAATAAGCATCTTCAAAAGCATCAGCAGAATAGCAGCTGTCGTTAGGATCAAGTGCAAGTGGTTGGTACGCAGTGTGTGTGAGAGTTGTAAACTCTAGAATATTCAGTTCGATGTTTTAACCCAAGTCTAAAACAACTTTACTAAAAATGGAATCTCAACCACAATACATTTCTTTTTATGTATATATTAGAAAACCAGTGTAATGCTGTTATGGAGTATTTAGCTACCTGAAGTATAGGGCATATAAAATGGTTGGGAGGTCTGGATTTTGTAGTAACCATTGATTCAGAACGTTGAGCTTGAGCCTTATCAGCAACTTCTTTCAACCTCTCTAGCATTGCTAGCACATGATCTTTCAAATCAGGTCGATCCTTACGCCGCATCTCTGCACAGCTCAATGCTAACTGAGCTAAGTCTAGTGTCTCTTGTAGTGGCCATGATCCTGCATTTGGATCCAATACATCTGCTAAATTACCACCATCAATAGCTGTTTCAACTACATGAGTAAGTGCTATGGCTGGTTTTGCTGTCAATAACTGTAAGATCACTAATCCAAAAGCATAAACATCAGATTTCGTAGATATTAAACCACTCCTTTGATACTCAGGATCGATGTAGCTGAGTGTTCCAACAGGCGCCGTGTCCTTATACATGGCAGATAAATCATTTGAATTAAGAATTGTAGAAAGACCGACATCACCAATCTTGCTGACAAGGTTATGGTCAAGCAAGATGTTTGCCGGTTTCACGTCACGATGGATGATAGGTTGTGGCTTTGAGCTGTGAAGAAAGGAAAGAGCTGATGCAATTTCCCAAGCTATTCGAAACCTATCAAACCATGGGATTGGGGTGGTACTGTTTTTCTGAAATAGTCTATCCTCCAAGCTACCATTCTCCATGTATTCATACACAAGGCATCCGTGATCAGGACATGCACCGAGAAGAAGAAGCAAGTTTGGATGATGAATTTTGCTCAATATCTCTAACTGGAAGCAATGAGAAGATATTAGTCTTGTTATGCAGTTCAAATCCAGTCTCATACTCATTAATAGATGAACAATGCTTAATGTTACGAAGGAATCTCACACAGAAATGCAAGAATAATACGTGGAAGGAAGCAACACTTTACAAATAATTCAAGTCGCATACTCATTACTAAACGAATATTGCTTATTGTTACGAAGGAGTCTCAGAATTTGATTGGTCAATATCCTATTATGTAGAAGAAACAACTTAGGAGTTATATTGCACAATTTAACAAGCAAACATTATATACCTTTTGTTTTGTCTTGCAATATGGAAAAATATTTACCTCTTGCTGGAATTGCTTGCTTTGGCGGTTTCCGTTAGAGTGAAGAACTTTAACAGCAACAGTTGTGTAATGCAAAGTGCACTTATACACCGCTCCATATGCACCAGTTCCAATTCTAAGATCTTCAGAGAAAGATGAAGTAGCTGAAACTATTTCATCCCACGTAAAAATTCGGTACTGAGGCATGGAACCACTCAAAGCATTCTCAAGCTTTTCTTTCTCTTTGGCAGCATGAATAGCTTTTAACTCTGTTTCTTTTCTTTCTGAAGCTTCTCTTCCAGCACATTGTTTCAGATATTCGGCTTCTCTTGCTGCAGCTTCATATTTCTCTCTTTCATGATTTGCTAATTCCTCGGCCATTTCCTCCTTAGCAACAATCTCTTTCATTTTCATGGATTCTTCTAATCTTCTCTTGTTTAGTTCATTCAGCTGCTCAAAGCAATAAGAAATGTTATTCTCTTGGCACGGAAGAGGGAAGAGGGTTTCTTGAAAAAAAATGTAGGTAGGGAAAATGGTAGAGAAAGAGAAGCTAGAAGTGTTTTTGACAATAAGAAAAGAGACATTACCTTTTCTGATGCATCAATGTTCTCACTTTGAGCTACTGCATGCATTCCTTGTGCATGTCTTAGTTCAATTCTCAACTTTTCTAGCTCAAGGTTAAAGTTTTCCTGATTATAAACGACGGCAAAGGAAGTTAAATTGCAACATGAAGTGTGTACTATTTCATCAAGTCAAAAGAAAAGAAAATTCAATTACCTGCCTATTTGGTGATGGAAGTTTAGTAACTTGTGGCACATACTTGGCATAATTTTTATCGTAAATGCTTGATTCAGTGTCTGAAATGCTTCCACCACTAGAGGCCTGACTTAGAGCATGATCAATATCTGAGTTTTTAGAAGAACTTGTAGCAGCATTCTTTCTCTCAAGATCGAGAGAATGACCTCTAAAATGAGTTATGTCATTTACATTAGGACTTGTGCTTAGAAGGGTCTGATCTATACTCGAGAGAGCTTTATGTCGTCGTGTTGCCAGGGGATAGGAATGTAAAGCAGCAGATGATGAAACTGAGCTATAATCTGATATACATTCAAATAACATTGATTATTTTACGCAACAGAAATCGGTTTTGACGTTTTTATGTAATACTCGCTAAATTTCCGTGCAATCGATAAACATTTCTAATCTGTTACATGCTATAGAATTGTAACTGAATATTATCATAATAAAGAGTACTATGAACTAACAATGCTGCAACACAAGAATGTTGAACCTGAAAATTTCAGGTATCACAAAACTTGCTATTTTTTTTACCTGTCTGAGAAATGGAAGTGTAGTTTGATGAGCTGCTCGAGGAAAAACTGGTTTCACTGGCATCATCTACAATGCTTCCTTCAGTCTGCATATCTGACTGCCGTATGGACAATTTTCCTTTTGAAACAGCATAAACTGTACAAAATTTTGGAGTGCGTATTGAGATTTTCGCAGACATGCCCTTATTTTTGCTGAAAGGCGTTGTTCAAAAGTAGTAGGATCAGATAAAGACCATAAAAAATTCAATGCTAGAAAAGTGAATATAAATAAAAGATAAATCAAATATGTGTAAATATATAGATATATCCTTTCAAAGCTGATTGTGCACATATTGGTAACCTAATGCTTAGCATGGCATTCCATGGATAGATCAAGTCCTTCAGTTTACAAAAAAATGTATTTTCTCTTAGAAACTTTCTCATTGTTTTGTTCCTATCTTGCATTTTCCCTCTACATTTTCTAAAATAGAAACTTTTAAGTAAGCTACTTTAGAAAGTGTTTATATCTTTGCTCCATCACTGTCGGAGACTGGCATTGTTGATGCCGCCTCACCAATATTAGACTCTTAACACTCCTCCCTCACGCCCAAGACTAGACATCTGGGTCGTAACACGTTAGGGCATGGACCAGCATATCTCAGATAACTCTGACACAATCTTAGAAATTTGGTTTGACCTTACTCTCAAACCCTATAAAACCGGCTTGTTAGGTGATCGATACTTCCTACTTATAAACTCATTTTCTGATTATATCTCATCCAATGCGAGACTCTTAACAATGGAACATAACCCTATTCGATCCCATCACATACCAACAATTTAAACATGGCCTAAACCGTCAATAATTGATATTGATAATATAATGTTAATCAACTTCCACTCTAAGATGTTCAAGTTAAGTTTATATCAGCATTTGAATAAATACCTTTTAAAAATACCAGAAGATGAAGCTCCAAGAACAAGTTTGGTAATAGCATCCTTAGATACTTCTTCTGCTAATGCAGTTGCTACATCATCTGATTCAATCACTACAACATCTACATGCACCTGCATAGTATAACAATATAAATCCAATACTATAGTACATTAATTATTGAAATTAATCTATATGAACAACACAATATCTTACCTTTCTCTGCTCACACAAACTCTTAAAAGGTAGAAGCATTTGATTTGTTTGCCACTCTACTTCCCTTTTGAAAGCATTTGCTACATCATTTCTTACCTGTGAAATAGGAAGCACATCTCCCACTGGAAGCAAAAGTAAAAGATATGAAAACGCGAACATAGAACACACACACAATATTTTTTCAGAGTTCGGCCAATTGTGCCTACATCTTTAACTGCAGAGCGGTTGCAGTACCTTGCTATTATTCAAGCTTAAGGTTTAAAGAATACAACTTGTGTTTCAATATTACAGTCCGATTTACAAGATAACCCCTGAACCATAACCGGCATAAACCCTTAAAGTAAGCCGCATAATAAGCAAATTTTTGCAAATTTTTAATGCATAGAATTGCTATTGTTGAAAATGAAAAATATAAAACATGTTATATTTCTTACTTGGTGTTGGAACCCCTTTTATAACAGCTCTGACATGAATAAGCTTGAAGATACTTATCCCTTCATGAACAAATTTATCAAGTGCCCATTGTACAACATATTTGCTTTTCTTGTTACCCTTTATTGCTAAAGCTACAACTGATGATTTATTATTTTCATCTGCCTCTTGAATCCTATCCATCTTTATTCCTTATTATAAATAAGAAATTAAAATTACCTGCAAAAACAGTGGAAAAGAAACAATTAGAAAAAAAGCTCTTATAGTTATAGCACAGCACAAACTATTGACATTTGACAGGTCCTAACTTTATAATACAGCAACTTCACATTGAAATACTTGCAAGTTGCAGCACTAATCTTTCAAACCAATCAAACCCTTGTCACCACTCAAATATACTATATAAGCAAAGATTCTTTCTTCAGATTCATTGAATAACTGATGTATCTGGTCTATTGACTAATTTGTTAGTACCAGATAGATCAAACCTTAGACCTTCTAGTCGTAATACTTCTTCAACATCTCAACTCATACCACTGAACTACTCCTCTGCCTATGATTGTTAAAGTTATATGATTAGAATCAGAAAGTGAAGATTTGGGAGTATATGAAGAAATAATTTTTTTTTCGAACAGAATGAAGAAATAATTATTATATTCAAATAATTTAACACTTTAATTTTATAAGGTCAAACTCTCTCTCTCTCTCTAATATAATATATAATATAGTATATATATTCAACTAGGATGAACACAAGAACAAAGAGAGAGGGAAAGATTCAGATACCCCTATAAACATATAGTTTAAATATACAAACAATAACAAAATTAAGAGATTATTAGCTAACCAATTAAACCAGCTTTGAATTATTCATTGCTACAAAATTCAAATCATATCATGCTCATATACTCATGTTTAAATACACAAGAAAAGATAGAAATATAAATAAATAACCACATTAACAGATTTATAGCTAACCAATAATGAAACCAACTTGCTTTGAACTTGTTCAATGATTGGCTCAAAATCTTAGCTAGAAAAGAAGATACTCTCATTTCAAAATCACTTTTTTTTTTGTCCTGAAGGAAGAGTTTTCCTCAGCCTAAAATATAAATACTAATAACTGAATACTCCAAAACCTCTCATAGAAGTTAAGTTTGTCTTACTACAATTCTAATTTAAAATGATTAAATATTTATTTTGGACCATAAATATTTGAGACGGCGGCATAATTATATTATTTTATAAATTAAATTGACTAATAGAAAGTATTTAAAGATCAAACTAGTTAATAATAATTGATTAAATGCCAATTTTTATAGACAAATAATTTTATCTAAAACTTCAATTTTTGATTAAGAAAAACTTCAATTTAAGATTTTGCAATTATGTCTGTGAATTTTTAATGGTAAGAAATATATTTCAAAAAAAATTTGATTTTTTTAATAAAAATATATTTGAAGAATAAACTGAGTAATAAAAGAGACATCATGTTATATTTTTATAATTTTGAAAAATTCAGAAACCATATAGTGACCATTTTTTGTAACATATTTGAGGATTTAAATTGACGGTTTTGTCATGGGCCATGAGGGATATGAAACGTTGCTTTCATCTAGTTAATGTTGACAACTAATAACCAATCCATTCAAGATATCAAGCAATTGAATAATTCAAAAAATAAAAGAAGAAAGTGTCAATATCATTGTAAATTGGATTTTTTTGGGGTATAATGTATTTTGAACTTTTAGTTTAAGGATTTAAATACCTTAATTAACAATAATAATGTCAAATCTGTGATTCAAGTTATAAAAACAAGTTAACTGATATGTCATGTCTACCACACATAGTGACAACTTAACCACCTGGTTGTTAGATAATAATATAAGAACACAATAACCAATCCATCATAATAACAACACTTAGTTTATGCAGAAAATTCAATTCGGTTAGAGATTTGATTTCTAACTCGTGTGTACACAGAAAATTCGGTTAGAATGGGAGAACTCATCTTGTGTGCCCAACAAATTTTCCGACAAAAATAAATCATTGCTAATGACAGAAAATTTTTTATACTAATATCATGGTAACAAAAAAAAACTTAGTTTATGTTCGTGGAACTAACTATAAACTAAGTGATAGTAGTTATGTACTTATGTTAGTTTTTTTTTGGTAAGGAGTAGTTATGTTAGTTTGAATATGAGAAGTTGGATAGTACACCTAACTTAAAAATTAAACGAGTTAAAAGAACTAAAATTTTGGAGTTCAAATCTTCATAAAAAAATATTAACGTACCAACTAATATAAAAAAATGTAACTTTGAATATATCATCAATCAATCAATTTACATGTACAAATTGTAACACATAATACGTACAAAAATAAAAAATAAAATCAAATTTATCTGCCATGAAAGTTCAATCTTCCTAACCAAAATCTGCATCCAAGACACTGGCACATGTCACAGAGACCTACACACTAAACATTTTTTCTCCTAAACCAAAGTATCCTATACGCGTTACTGTAGAGAGTAGAGATTAATCCCTTGAGACAACTAAGATCCATTTAATGGGTTGATTTCTCCCGACAAATGTTTTTTCATATGCACTAGTCAGAGATCAAACCCTACCAAATGATTAAAGAACTCAAATATCTACCACTTCACTTGTGTCACATGTTGGTACACACCAAAACTTCTAAGCCAAGCTACGTTAGACAAACTAATTCTATTTGACACAAATATCAACATTGAAAAAAATGTTAATGTACAGTATCATATTTCGTTGGACTTCCACTCCAAAATTGCTGATAGAAGTGTGTAATTAGGAATTAGAATCTTATGAGGCAAAGCCATGTTTGTCATTGGTGACTTGTCATTCTCTTGAAGCCATTTTTCAATTGCTTTTCGATCGTATGTATATCCATCTGCGGCAACACAAGGATCATCCATCACATCCTGCATCAAATCAAATCAAGTATGATAAGCATCTTCAAAATATATTAACAACTTAAGAAGATTGTTGGAAAACAATGCATATCTCAATGGAACAGTGAATAACAAAGGTTAGGCTTAGTTGGTACTACCTCACTACAACATTTTTGTTTTATGATAACGCAAAAAAAACATTAAAAAAGACCAACGAGAAATGAGTATCTGACTACCTGAAGTATAGGGCAAATAAAATGGTTTGGAGGTTTGGGTTTAATCGTAACCGTTGAAGCAGAATAATGAGCCCTATCAGCAACTTCTTTCAACTTTTCCAATGTTGGAAGCACGTGATCTAACAAATCAGGTCGGTCTCTACGCCGAAGCTCAGCACAACTCAAAGCTAATCGAGCTAAGTCTAATGTCTCTTGAAATGGCCATGACCCTGCCTTTGGATCTAATATATCTGCCAAGTTATCGCCATCAATTGCTGTTTCAACCACATGAGTAAGTGCTGTTGCTGGTTTTGCTGTCAACAACTGTAACATAACTAAGCCGAAAGCATAAACATCAGATTTCGTAGATATTAAACCACTCCTTTGATACTCAGGATCAATGTAGCTGAGTGTCCCAACAGGCGCTGTGTCCTTATACATAGTAGATAAATCATCTGAAGTGAGAATCGTAGAAAGACCAATATCACCAATTTTACTGACAAGGTTGCCACCGAGCAAGATGTTCGCAGGTTTCAAGTCACGATGGATGATAGGTTGTGGCTTTGAGCTGTGAAGAAAGGAAAGAGCTGACGCAATTTCCCAAGCTATTCGAAACCTGTCAAACCATGGAATTGGAGTGGTACTGTTTTTCTGAAATAGTCTATCTTCCAAGCTACCGTTCTCCATGTATTCATACACAAGGCATCCATGATCAGGACATGCACCAAGAAGAAGAAGCAAGTTTGGATGACGAATTCGGCTTAATATCTCCAACTGGAAACAAAGAGAAGATATTAGTGGTATATAAACATAAATATATTGCTATCTCAACCAAGAGTGATCAAAAGGTTTTTGGCAAATTGAAGAACTATATATACTTATTGCTATACATACCTCCTGCTGGAATTGCTTGCTTTGGCTGATTCCGGCAGAGTGGAGAACTTTAACAGCAACAGTCGTGTGATGCAAAGTGCATTTATACACCTTTCCGTATGCTCCCATTCCGATTCTCATATCTTCGGAGAAAGATGAAGTAGCCGAAACTATTTCATCCCATGCAAACTTTCGGTATTGAGGCGTGGAACCACTCAGAGCATCCTCTAGCTTTTCTTTCTCTTTAGCAGCACGAATAGCTTTCAATTCGGTTTCTTTTCTTTCTGAAGCTTCTCTTTCAGCGCTTTCTTTCAAATATGCAGCTTCTCTTGCCGCAGCTTCATATTTCTCTATTTCTTGTCTTGCTAATTCTTTAGCCACTTCTTCCTTAGCAATAATCTCCTTCATTTTCATGAATTCTCCTGATCTCCTCTTGCTTAGTTCATTTAACTACTCAAAGCAATAACAGATGTTACTTACCCAAGAGTACCTATTACTCCCTCCGTTCCTTTAAGAACGTAGAAGTGTTTCTGGTCAAAAGAAGTTTCACATTACCTTTCGTGATGCATCGATGTTCTCAGTTTGAGCTACCGCATGCATTCCTTGGACATGTCTTAGTTCAATTCTCAACTTTTCCAGCTCAAGATTAAAATTTTCCTGGTAGACAAACAAGCAAACCACAAATAAAGTTCATTTGCAAATAGAAGTTTGATGAAGCAATAACCATTTTACAAATAATATACATTTCTTTACATATGATTGCATATTGATTAATGTAAAACCTTAAACTTATACTCAGATATGATGAAAAACGGCAAACATATATGCAAAAGGAGTTTTAAATGATTCTAGCCAAGATGAAAATTTATTGTAAAGAATTATTGTCAAATATATGACACAATGAAAAGCAAAAGAGAAATGACGTTGTTAAAAGTCCATGTGTTTTTTAATATTCCTAGATTAGATGATTCCTAGGTTAATTGTTAGTATTCCTACTCATTATTCAACTTCCTAAGTTAGTGCTTATTTATTGAGATTCTATGTACTTGTTATAACATTATTATAAATACAAGTTGTGTGACCTCATTATAGACACACAGAGTTTTATATTTCAATAGACGTAAATCATCATGTCTGAAGAAAGAAATCTCAATTACCTGTCTATTAGGTGACATAAGTTTAGAAGCTAGTGACACATCCTTTAAAGAATTTTGATCATAAATCCAAGTATCGGTATCTGAGACAATGCTTCTGAAGCTAGAGGCCCGACTCAGACCACGGTCAAAATCTGAATTTCTAGCCGAACTTGTAGCAACATTACCTCTTCCCAGATCAATGGACTGACCTCTAGAATGATTAGTTTCATTCAAACCTGAGGTTGTGCTTAGAAGGTTCTGATTCATACTAGAAAGAGCGTGAAATCGCTGTGTTGCCAATGAAGAGGAATGTAAAGCAGCATATGATGCAACCGAGCCAGAATCTGATATACATCAAAGCATTTATAATTCTACAAAAGGCGAGTAAATCATATTTTAACCACACTTTTGTGAAAAATTTGTATACCTGTCTGAGTAGTAGAAGTGTAGTTCGATGAGCTGCTTGAGGAAAAACTGATTTCACTTGTGTCATCTGTAATATTTTCATCGATCTGCATGTCTGATGGCCGTATAGATAATTTTCCTTTCGAAACAGCATAAACCGTACAAAATCCTGGAGTGCAAACTGAAATTTTTGCAGACATACCCTTATGTTTACTGAAAGCAAGGCAATAAGGCATCAATCATATGGAGTGTGATCAAATGAATAGTGTAAGCATTATTATGGCGAGAAAATGTTGAGAGTTAGAATAAAGGCTTAAACGTCATTTTAGTCCCTGTATGTAGGCGAAATTTTGGTTTTAGTCCCTGTATGTGATTTTACTCCAAAACAGTCCCTGAATCGACCAAATTTTTTATTTCTGGTCCCTAAAGCAAAAATCTGCAGGAAAATTCACAGGAAAATCTGCAGGAAAAAATTTTCCTGCAGATTTTTGCTTTAGGGACCAGAAACAAAAAATTTGGTCAATACAGAAACTGTTTTGGAGTAAAATCACATACAGGGACTAAAAGAAAAATTTGGTACACATACAAGGACCAAAATGATGTTTAAGCCTAGAATAAATAACACAAATGAAACATGATGTTGTGAAGACGAGAATTTGTGTTGGATGGTCGTACTAAAAAAATATGATTTTGTTGGGTTCGGTTGACGGACAATCTTGTAAACTGGACCATAGTATTTAAACACAAGTTGTAATCAGTAAACCTAAGCTTAAGGTTGAAGGTGTGTCTAGTGTCCGACTATCTCACATGTGGCTACATTCATATATTTCACTTTCTAAAATTATTACTGGTATCGATGACGATGTGTTAGTATCGTGTCTGATGTCCATATTTGTGTTCGTTTTCAATAAATACCTTTTAAATAATCCACCAGATGAAGCTCCAACGACCAATTTAGTTATAGCATCCTTAGCTACTTCCTCCGCCACTGCAGATGCCACATCATCCGATTCAATCACTACAACATCTACATGCACCTGTTCCGAGTTCCGACAAAAGTATAAGAATGTAGATCCTATAGTGCATTATTTGTTCAAATTATTCTCCCTGAATAGTAATTCTTACCTTTCTCTGCTCACACATTCTCTTAAAAGGTAGAAGCATTTGATGTGTCTGCATCTCCACTTCCTGTTTGTAAGCAGCCGCTACATCATTACGCACTTGCGAAATTGGGAGATAATTTCCCACTGAAAGTACAAAAATGTTGAATTATCATAATGAAATAATCTTATAAAATCTTTCACTGGAA
This sequence comes from Trifolium dubium, assembly GCA_951804385.1. NCBI lineage: Eukaryota > Viridiplantae > Streptophyta > Magnoliopsida > Fabales > Fabaceae > Trifolium > Trifolium dubium. The sequence goes on along the minus strand of OX638076.1, from coordinate 30,988,977 downwards.
AACCCGGTTCTAAAGTAAACTGATAAATAAATGCATAAGAGCAAAACGTCGGTCATAAAGTTTGGCCAATTGTGCCTACGTCTTTGACAGCAGACTGACTGTTGTAGATTTCTATTATGCAACGCTTAAGGTTAAATACTACAATCCAAATTACAAGTTTACCCCTGAACCATACCGCAGAAGGAACCTTCCTAGTCGCAATCCACAATACAAATGGACCAAGCCCAAACGGTATCAACGAATATTAGTCATACTCAACATAACATTTTAGATATAGATCAAACTTCATTAACCAATCTCTTCAAGATACAAGTTCAATATTTTGCTTAATTTAACAAAAAATTATTTTTCAACTTTTAAATGCATAAATTGTTACTTTGTATCGTCACAAAAAATGTAGACTTATTAGAACATAATAAACAATCATATTACTTGGTGTGGGAACCCCAGTTATACCAGCATGAACATGTATCAACTTGAAGACAATCATTCCCTCAGGAACAAACTTGTTAAGTGTCCACTGCACAACATATTTGCTTTTTTTGTTACCCTTGATTGCTAGAGCTACAACCGAAGACGATGAATGCCGAGTTTTGTTACTTTCATCTCTCTCTTGAATCCTATCCATCTCTCTCTCTACCTTATGTAGAACAAAGTGAATTATCTGCAACAGTGGAAATGAAAGAAATAAGACAAACAAGCTCAACCAGAATAGCAATTTATAAGCAAACACTATATAGCACGACACGGATACAAACACCAAAAACGATACTGACACTGATACTAACACGTAGACACCAATCACGCATTTAATCGTGCCGGTGCACATAAAGGAGACACTAAAAATCAGGATACTCCACCTTTGTATTAACAATTTCACATTAAAACACTTGCATCATAAATTTCTCAAACCAAACAAAAATTGTTTCCTTCTATACCAAATATACAACATTACAAAAAAGCATAAATGCAATGAAACCATAGGAAAATATGAGTATTAAGGTTTGTGAAAAGAACATAAAAACAATAAAATCCCCAATTGATTGAACAAATAAACAGTTAAATTAAGAACAAGGGTTTCAACTATCAACTATATCAAACTTCAACTTCAAATCAAATAATTGAATTCCTAAAACATAATTCTAAGAAAAGAACAGTAGATTCAGAAACCCTTATGATTAAAGAAACAAAATTTACAACAAACACACAATAGAAAAAAAACCAATAACTACCTTAACAGAATTTCAACTAACTAACAAACAGAAATCAAACATACCAGTTATGAAATTATAGAGTGCAAAAAATCCTAGCTGGCAAAGAAAAAGATGTTGATATTTGTTCTGAATGAAACCATATTTTCAAGGTTGAAATAAAAACTCCAAAACATGAGACAAGTTTGGATTGTTATTAATTGGTCATAAGAGAAGAAACTGAGAAGAAGGAAGGTGAAACGTGACAAAGTGAACAATGGACCCCACAATACATCATGTGCTGTACGTTGAAATAAATTAAAAATTCAACTATTATGGCTGGTGGAAATTAAATAATTCAACTACTTCCATTGATGTCATGTCAGTGCAGCCATTGATTCAAAAAATAATAAAAAAATCAGTGCAGCCATTTTATTTTAAGACCAAATTTTGAGGTGAGATTTTTTCATCAAAAATACAGGGTCCGTTTGATTGGAAGGAAGGAAAACACGGAATTCGAGAGATGTATATGGATTATAAAATAGTCAAAATACATGCATTGATTTCTGTGTTTTCCTTTAAGATAAAAGGAAAATTTTATGGTACTCTTGTTAAAATTTAATGTATCGTTACAATAGAATATTTAATTAATGAAAAATTAGTTTTTGTTTATATCATCATTTTTATATTATATTTTTAAAAGTTAATCATTGTTGCATGTCAAATATTACTCCAACTATTAGTTAACATATTTTATTGTATCACTACAAAATAATTTATCAATTGTAGCGTAGCATTTCTCTAAGATGAATATTATAGTGCATATTTGATATTAAAGTGGATGTACCAGAATTACAGTAATTCATCGTGATTTTTAAAAACTATAAATTGTAACTTCTGCAAAATCATGATGATTAAATGCAATTTTGATACACTGCACTAAACTTAGAAATAGTTGGTTATTTTATATTGATTAATATGTAATTTTAATTATTTATTATTTAAAAATATATAATTAGAGCTGAGATGGCTATTTCGTCTTATTTAATTTTGTACAAAAGTTGGACGGATCAATTTAGAGATTTGATGATAGAGTGTTAATTCTATCAATTAACAAAATAAGGTTTTCTATGCTAATCCTATAAATAAAGAACATAAAAGAAGAAAGACAAATAAAATAAGATAAAAATAATAATTGATTTCATTTATTGATTAATTTATTAGTCACAATGAACATGTATATATATAGTGTTCATAAATGGATAATAACTAAAATAGGTTTAAAGAAGCCTAACTAAATTTAACTAAACAAACTTAAAAACTACTAACTATTATTTCTAATTAAAATGTGCGTCCCCCCCCCCCCAACCCCTTTTTACTGTGCGCCCCCCCTTCCTGCACGCACCCCCACCCCCCATCCCATTTTTTTATAGATTTTTTTAGTTTATTTCTCCAACTTTTTTTTTATGTTTTTTTTTAACCTTTTTTTTTAGTTTTTTTATTCATTTAAAATACTTATTACATGTACTAAAACATCAAAAATATTTTTTCGATGTTTATATATCTTTAAATTGCATACTAAAACATGTACTATAATTATGTTTACATTTATGACAATTAACATAAAAATTATTAAGTGGAGCAAAAATGGTTTTGACATACTAATAATAATTTAACAATAATAATCTCATTGTTCTTTTATTTTATTAGAAACCATAACATCTTGTATTAATATTTGACTAAATTTTTTTTATTTTAGGATAACGAAACCATTAAACCATACCAATGGTTTCAGTTTATAACGTCTTGAAACGATTTAACAATGTTAATGGTTTCAAAGATCTATTTAATTAAAATTTAATTAAGTAAAAAACTCCACAAAATTTATTTTATGTATTGAAACCATTAGACCATACTAATGGTTTTAGTTTATAACATCTTGAAACCATTTAATCATATTAATGGTTTCAATGGTTTATTTTATGATTTCAGTCATAATCATTATTTAAAACTATTTTACAATAATATTTTCATTGTTCTTTTACTTTATTATACACCATATAATGTTTTAATATTTGACTCAAATTTTTTCTATTTTACGATAACGAAACCATTAGACCATACTAATGGTTTCACTTTATAACATCTTGAAACCATTTAACAATGTTAATGGTTTCAAAGATTTATTTTATGATTTCAGTCATAATCATTATTTAAAACCATTTAAAAATAATAATTTTATTGTCCTTTTATCTTTATTAGAAACCATATCATCTTGTTTTAATATTTGACTCAATTTTTTTTTATTTTAGGATAACGAAACCATTAGACCATACTAATGGTTTCACTTTATAACATCTTGAAACCATTTAACAATATTAATGGTTTCAAATATCTATTACATAATTAAGTAGATGTAATAGTTTATGAATCTATTTCACCCAAAATGGTTTTGGTGTAATAGTTTATGAAACCATTCCACCCCCAAAATGGTTTTGGGTATCGAAACCATTAAACCATATTAATGGTTTCACTTTATAACATCTTGAAACCATTTAACAATATTAATGGTTTCAAATATCTATTACATAATTAAGTACATGTAATAGTTTATGAAATCATTTCACCCCCAAAATGGTTTTGGTGTGATAGTTTATGAAACCATTCTACCCAAAAATGGTAATAATTTATGATAATTTACATAATATTTTGTAAATTTTTTTTAATCAATAAATTAATATTTGACTCAATTTTTTTCTATTTAGGGGATCGAAATCATTAGATCATATTAATGGTTTCAGTTTATAACGTCTAGAAACCATTTAACAATGTTTATGGTTTCAAAGATCTATTATGAAATTATTCCACCCCAAAATAGTTTGGGCATGCTTTTAGTTTAATCAATAAATTAAATTCAATTAATAAAAAAAAGTAAAAAAAAAACAATTAAAAAAAATAAAAAAATATGGGTTGGGGGGGGGGGGGGCTGGGTTGGGGGGCGCGCGGATAAAGTTTGGGTGGGGGGCTTGGGGGTGTGCAGAGAATTGTGGGGGGCGCGCGTGAGTAATATAGGGGGGGGGCGTGCGAGTAATTTTGGTGGGTGGAGGGTTGCTAACTTCCTCCCACATGATTTTAGGTGGGAGGATGTTCGCAGCCCCCTATATATATATATATATATATATATATATATATATATTTCTATAATTTAAGACGGAGAGAATATAACATATAATTTGTGGTAATTTAATGGATAAAATGTTTATATATAAATAACTAAATATTAGTATATCAATGAAAAGTAAACCCATAAATATCAACTCAGTACCTGACTACCTTCTAGAAAAAGAATATTTGTATTATAACAACTTTTTGTTTTATACCTTATTCTTGAGGGGTATATCCTTCTTTGTTCAATGTTATGTACTAAGTAGTAGTTCAATTGATAACTTCATGATTCATGTGATCGTAAAATGACGTAAACATTAGTTGACTTTAAAAGATGGCGACCAAAACGTTACAAAACAAAACGCCAACTAAAATTACGTTTACATTGTTTTTTTTTTTTTTTGATAATACGTTTACATTGTTCTTGTCTGCGTGGATTTAGAACTAGCATTAATTAGACCATTGCTTGATTTTAATTAATTATAAAAAGTGATTAGTGGTAGCGATTGAGATTATCTTTCTCTGTTCCTCTATATATTTGTCAGGTCAAACTAATAAATTTCTTTTATACTAACAAATTATTTTAAAAGTATTTAAACTCAAAATTATCATAACTCATTTTGACCGTGTCTAATTTTTTTGGTTGCATAAACTAGGAATCATCTGTTCACAGACTAATTTTTTGTGTCTTGTGGGACCCAACATTAGTTAATGTAAATTTGTTACTAGCTTGATTCATACAACTAATAGGCTAATGCCTCTATAATCTAAAAATTGCAGTACTTTGTAAAATATAATTGAGAATCTTTCTGTATTATTAGATTTTTTGTAATACTCTCTGAATTAAGTCAACTATAGTATAATTGTCGCAAAAAAAGTCTTTACAAAATATATTGTCGCAAAATTGAATCAAGAGGTATTGCAAAAAATCTAACATTACATAAGAAATTACAAAATTCTAAAATAAAAAAATGATAAGAGACAAGAGATATTACAAAATTCGCATATTTTATAAGAGAATATTAATCTGTTAACCCTAAAACTTAAGTAGATCAGTGACTTTCAATATCACTTAAATGAGCAAAATTAATGGTTGATCGGACCATACATTCTAGATAGCAGTAAACAAGTTAAGGTAAAAAGAGTTTAGATGCAACATAAACATTTCATTAGCCGAAATTTTCCCATATTTAACGGTTCCATTTCATTCCCCTTCAATGAACTCAGATCCACAGTAGTCAACTGCAAGTAATGTATGCCACAAGACAGGATTGGTTATGATTGACACAAAAAAAAAACATCAAGATTAGTGGAACCGTTATAATTTTCCTTCTGTAATTTCCTTTGTTACAATTACAAGGCATCTATAACCATTTAGCAATCCCCGATGTGTTTAAGTGAACACTAACCGATCATATCTTGTCACATACACTTGTTGACTATGCATATGATCTCGTTGAAGAAGAGGAAGTTCGGTATTGGCTCCTTCAAAACAGACACGAAAAGGATTAAGGAAAATCTCGGGTAGAGGGAATTCAACCAATTTATTTATGACAGAACAAAGACCTCTCATCGTGGGAGATTTTACGCCAAGATTGATTACTACAAATCCTCAGAATTTGGATGGACTGTTTAATTTTTTATTTGAAGTAGTATGAGCCTTGTTCATATGCTTTTTTTATTAACATGTAGTAGTGGATGTTAGTAATGCATGCCAATATACACTTAACGGGGACATTCTTTTCCAAAAGAGATTTCTTCTAGCCATTAGCCTTTGCAGAGGAGGTCACTAGAAGAGCAAATATAATACAGTAATAGAATGAATGAGTTATAGATTGTCACTTAAATTGAAGTCCAATTAAAAGTGATCTAAAAAATGATTTGAATAATATGCGCATATAAGCATCTAATAGGATGTGGACCTTTAATGTGTACATACTAAGACTAAAGGGTAGTTATATTCTTGTGATGGCCTAAAATAGAGCCTAACAATAGATAATGTAGTCAGGGTACTATAAACAAAGACGGTATGGTCTTCATGTCACATATACTTGCCATTCCATATCACAAGGAGATAGAGAAATAATTAGGGTAGTTGTCTTAGAGGGAATGTATATTGATATGGAAGGCCAAACCGCAAACTATTTAACGTAACTATCATAATTCAACATGTTATTTCTAATTATTGACATGATTGATTATGAGTATTAAAGATTGATTCAACAAATATTTCTTTCTTAAAAGTTACTGTATATACTATAAAAGTGGTTCTAACTACTATTTCTGCATAAATCAAAATACACAAAGCTAGGAACAACTACTCAAACTTGATTAGTTTTTTTTTTTTTAATATTGCAATTTGAAGTATTGTCATCATTTGAGAGAGAAATATAAGTCATAATAAAAAGGAAAATAAATATATAATAGAAAGTGTTATGCATGAACTAGCGTCAGTTATATGTCTAAGAGGAAAAACCACCGCCAATTAAAGCATAGCCTCCTCTTACTCTTGGGGGCCTTTAGAACAGACACCAACATGGCCAATGGCCTTCAAAAAACCTAAAGGGTCATGTTAACATGTGCCCTAAAGGCACATATTAAGATTCTATAAGAAGAAATATTATATTGAAAAAAGTAATGCATTGTCTCTCAAAAAGTTTAATGCACAAGTTTCAAGACAAATATTTCTATATAAAGTTCTTTAACATGTGCCTTTAGGGCACATTTTAACATTTCCCAAACCTAAATATTATTGGCAATCGTATAATATCCCATGAGATAGCACATAAATAAAACTAATATGAAACAACAACCAACAAAAATGACAATCTTGGATTCGCAGAGACTACGTAAAACAGAAGCTTGTTCATATTCTGCTATGTTATAGTTCTATAGCTGCTATTGGAAAACAGTTTGTACTAAATCATGTATCGCATAAATAATAGCAATTTTTAATATTTCGATACACTATAGAGTTGTAGTTGTAGCATCGCTATTTGACAACACTGTAAAAAGCAAAGTTCAAATGTATTGGAAGTGAAATGGCAATAAAAAAGTGTTTATTTAATCATAGGCTAAGCCTTTACATACATAGAGTACAATATGAGGGCCAAAACCAAAAGCTAAAACAGAAAAAACTAACTAGTTGTAATCAGTTACTTAACTGACAAGTAACCTAACAACTAACCAAGTTAGAGACTTTTAACTAACTAAACTAACCCAAAAGGTTGCTTAAACTATATATAAGCAACACTAACAAAATGTAGAGTATGTGTATATGTAAATGCTAGAGTATATTACCGGGTGAAAGTAACATTATAAATCTGTCTAAGAAAAGATTAAAGCATGTAAGGATGGAAAGATTAAGAGTATTAGGTTTTAATTTTACACTCAACGACCTGACGTGGTTGAGCATCCCATACTTCAGCCTGGAAAGTTGTTATAGCAGGAGGGGTGTTGGAAGGATCTTCGTTGTCTTCTGCTTTTTTTGCTTCAAAGGTAATGTAATATATATAGTCATCAATAGGAGTAGCAACAGCAGAGCAACACTTGACAAGTTGATGAAACACATAAGGTTGAGCCTGCTGAGTACGTAGATTGTAATGTTCCAAAGCAAGATGAGAGTAGGGCGATTATGATCGTTTATCTCTTGGGGTGAGATACAGACAACTAAATTAAATAATGCAATTGATGGAGGGGCAATAGCATCGTACGGACCTAGGCCACGACATCGCTCTAAATAGTCTTCAATTGCAGCATCAGCCTTCTTCCACGCCTTATTCTTATACACAAAATCACTCCACTTACACCGATACATATAAGGTAGAGGCGAATCCTCATACTTATAGAAGACCCTCTTCATCTCCTCTTCCTCCTCCTCCTCCTCAGAACGAGGATATTCTTCCGGTTTCTCGTCCCGTCTCGATTCCATCCGCTTCCTGCCTCCTGATCTTGATCCCGATTCCCGCTCGTACCGTCCTTGTCCCAGTGCCGCCTCGATCCATTTAATCGACGACATTCTGCAACACGACGACGACGACGGAAAGGTAGTAGTAGGATTCACGTATACCTAACTAACTAACCCTAAATAAACGAAGTAGTCACCTTTCAATTCAATTCAATTTAATTCCATTCCTCCTCTCCTCTCCTCTTTTCTTATATAGTATATAAGCAGCAAAAAAGCTGTGTGTGTTTTCTTTCGGTTTTTATTTGGGCTGCTCTTGCTTCACCCGGTCAGGCCCGTAACAAACCTTTTCCATACACCCTTTAATTTACTAGCAGCAAAAGCCCTTTTCTCTCATACACCCCCAAAACTCACCATTCCAATTCCTTTTTCATTCTCATGATTCTATATATATCAGATACAAAAATATATTTTGAGATGATATTTATCTTAGATTACAAACAAATTCTAAAGATTTTCAACAAAAATATAAATTTTAAATATAAGTGATTGTTTGTTATAGTTTTTTTTTTATATAAATCACTTATTCTTAAAAAATAATCAATTTTAGAAAATAATATATGTTTCTTTTAACTTTTTAAAAAAATTGATATGAAAATAATCTAAATTAAAAACTGCTATAAAAGTCAATTTTCAGACAAAAATATCTTCAAATTTATTTTAATTTTAAATAATATTTTGTTTAGAATTTATAGGATTAGTTTTTTATTTTTAAAAGATGTGATTTAGAAATTTGTTTTATTTGTAGCTCTATATAAGTCATATGGTCATAATGAAAAATAAGAACTTGAGTATTCTTCGTATAACAAACAACTTTGTTATATATATTTATTTTATATATTTTTTTTTGGTATGAATATATATTTATTTTATATGATATATTACATTTGGATAATTGTCTTTTATGGTAATTTTATGATACAAAATCATTTTTATATGGTTGCATCCAAACAAGCTTAAAAATATTTTTTTTATAAAGGAAAACAAACACAATAACTTTTGTTCTTTTATAAAATCCTTATAAAATAATCTCTAAATTATTTAATGTCAAGGTCGCTTATTTTTTAGTCTCTAATAAACGGCATCTAAATCTTTTTTTGAAGCAACCAAAGAAAGAAATGTATTAACAACATAGAGTAGCACAAGATGTGCTAACTCTAAGGCAAATTACAAGAGTGTCATTATTCTCAGCCTATTTAAGTATAATATCTTAAAAAAATACTTAAACATTATTCTCAGCAGAAAAATAGTAGGATTTACAATTCACGTTTATCTAACTAACACTAAGTGAAGGATACAGATCGGCCTAAATTAAAGGATACAATAAACCCTTCATAAGATACATACTTAAACATTATTGTCAACAGAACCATCTTATATGTTCAAGCTATTAAAGCTCCAACTGATAACATGTGCTTTTTGAGTGATTGGTTGGAAACCAAGGGTTTTGCTTCAAATCACCATAGAGAAAAACATGCTGCTATTTAGTTTTTCACAGGATTGGAAACATAAGCCTCCACATAAGCTCCAGAGCAGATGGACTTTGTGTCAGAGGTACAGATTGCCTGTGGCTAACAGCCTATTAAAGTAAATATAATAAAAGCTTCTATAGTCTTAACTAACCTTGATAATTAGCAAGAAATGTGGCATGCATGAGGAAAAGTTGAAGCCTAACTTCTAGTAAGTTTAAAATGTTTTGAGCAGTGAAATGAATCAATCACATTCAAGTTTAGAAGGCAAAGAAAGTTAACCGGCTAAGATGCACACAGTAAGGAGTTATTACACAAATAAAAGACAATCAATGTCATGATGCTTAGTAAGACTACTACAGAAAAAGGGTTAGCAGATATTGTATGTTTTGACGAACAAATACGAAAAACGTAACATACTATACATAATAATTCTCTCTAAGAAAAGATTAAACATGTAAGGATGGAAAGATTATTATATTACCATGGTGGAGTGTATTATTAATTAGGTTTTAATTTTACACTCTACGACCTCACATGGTTGATCATCCCATACTTGGGCCTGGAAAGTTGTTATAGCAGGACTGTTGGAAGGATCATCTTCTTCTTGTTTTGCTTGAAAGGTAATGTAATAGCCATCAATAGGAGTAGCAACAGATTTGCAACACTTGACAAGTTGATGAAACACAAAAGGTTGAGCCTGAAGAGTACGTTGTTGATTGTAATATTTCACAGCAAGGTGACAGAGGGCAAGGAGAGTAGGACGATTATGATCGTTTATAGCATGGGGTGCAATACCGACAGGTAAAAGAAAACATGCAATTCCTGGAGGGGCGATAGCATCGTACGGACCTAGGCCACGACAGCGCTCATTATAGTCTTCAACTGCAGCATCAGCCTTCTTCCACACCTTATTCTTATACACAAAATCACCACTCCTATATATATAAGGTATAGGGGAATCCTCATACATAGAGAACTCCCTCTTTTTCTCCTCAGAAATAGGATCTTCTTCTGGTTTCTCGTCCCATCTCGATTTCAGCCGTTTCCTTCCTGATCCCGGTTTCCCTCTTTCTTCGGAGACGGTATCAAATTCCATCGACATTCTGCAACACGACGGAAGGTAGTAGGTTTCACTATTCATATAACCACCATTCCATTCCTCCTCTTTTCTTTTCTTGTAACCAAAAAGCTGTGTGTGTTTTCTTTCGGTTTTGATTTGGGCTGCTCTTGCTTGACCCACTCGTGCCCGTAACAAACCTTTTCCATCCATCATTTAATAGCCCCCAGTCTCACCACTTTTTCACATAATCTACTTTGATCCTATTTTTTTTATTATGTAAATGCAAATATTAGTATATAAGATGTTTTTTTTTTGGTATGGAATAAGATGTTGTTATTTGATTTGTCAAGATAAATTTTTATAATTTTTAAAAACACATAATTAAAGATATTAACGAATCAAAGTTGTACATTAGTAAACGTGAACTGATCAATTATAAAAATTATTTTAGGATGGAGGGAGTAGTAGATATCATAACAATTAACAAATGATTATTTCTGTTAAATAATTAAATTAACCAATTAAAGTTACATTGTACAAAAAATGAAGTAGTAACTTAGGAGGTGTGATTGAGCAGTTGAGATTCATTTTTCCTTAACTAAAGATCAAAGATTTGATCATCGCCTTAGGTACGGAGTAACTTAAAATCTCTAGGTCAGTTATTCCACTCTTTTTTGTGTATCCGATTTAATGAATGAAACAGTCATTATATTTGACGATTGATACCCTGATCTCAAAAAAAAATACTTACTTTTCTTTTGTCTATTATTTAAGTGCTCACATTCATGTAAGAAATCAACAAAAAAATTAATTATATATAAAATTTACTCCATTGTTTTTTTAATTGAAAATAAGAATAGTATTTTTTTTTCCAACTAAAAAAAGGAAATAAGAATTTCTACTCTAGATAGTTTGTAAATTTTAGTACTGTAGAGTGTAGAGAACCTTTTAGACACATGTCAAATGTATTTTATTTTTATTTTTACTCGTCTTTGGGAACCTTTTAGACTTTAGAGACATGTTAAGTGCATGTATTTTATTTTTACTCATGTGTTTGCTTTTATAAAGTGTTTAAATAACCCTCTCTAACTCATGAATAGATCTGCTCATGCAACTGATAATAAGACTTCTTCAAGAGATCGTTCTTACTTCTTAGTTGAGCTTGCAATCCTCCTTGCTGATATTTTTCAAGGCTTCTAATTAACAAGGACCACTTTTAGTAATCTGTGAATCTCCTTGTCAATCTTGTTGAAGACTATATGACCGTGAATCCTGCCTGATTTACACATTATTTATTACATGTGCGAATCACATCTTAGATAATAAGTTCTACAAATTCATCTTGCAAAGATAAGCATAAGTTGCTACACTACACATGCTACAACAAAATTGCAATTAATAAAGGAAACACAATATTAGAAATATTAGAAAGAGTCAAGTTTGGAACAATGTACAAATATTATAACACAGTTGAATTGATCAAGTTTTTAAGTTAGGAATACTAATTTTTCAATTCATATTATAATACCAATCAAGATGTGAAAGAGGACTAGAGATGATACCAATCAAATTGTCATCCACTTCGACAAGTCAATAAAAAAGCATATGAGAACAAGTCTTATATCACTTCAACTCAAATATTCATAAGGATAAAAAATATACTTAACTCTAATAATAATGTGATTAAACTCGAGTTGATTGTTGAGGTGAGTGCAGAGAAAAAACTATAGATGGCGAAAAATATTATTAAAAACAAATGAGACTTTTGCGTTGCTTAATTGAAAAAATGTCATATGCCAAATTGGCCTATAAATTAACTCTTATTGTGTATAATATTGAGGTTAAAGGAGATTGAGATTATGATAAGATTAAAATTAGTCTCCTTGTCGACTTTGTTGAAGACTTGTTGAAGAGACCATTCTTTACTCCTTAGTTGCGAGACCATTCTTAGAGCATAAATATTGGTGTGGTATTACTCTGCTTTAGCAACGCTGTGTCAGAAAAATAATATTGTATTATTTTTATTTAACTGATGAACCATCGCGTCTGCAGAATACCACAGTAGCTTTTGTTCATTTTGATAAGTTACTTATTCTATAACATGAGAATGTAGGGAGTATATTGTTTGGCTAGTGGGATCTATTTTAGATTTAAATGAGTGGTTTAAATATTGAAAAGTGTAAAATAATATATTATATTAAGTGGAACCCATTTAGGGTGTTATGGATGTGGGTGCTCTTAGTCTTTAGTTGCATTTGCAATCCGCCTTGCAGGTATTTTTCAAGGCATCTAACAAGGACCACTTTTGGTAATATGTGATGTGAATATCCTTATCAATCTTGTTGAAGATTTATGACCATGACTATCGTATTAGTTGCATGTGAAACTCATTGTCATTCTTGTTGAATACTTCTAACAAAAGTCACTTTTTCTTCTTAGTTGCATGTGAATCTATGTGCTGATATCATTGAAGACTTATGATAAGGACTACTATCAAAAGATGTATTTTGATAAAATTTTACGCTACTAAAATATGTACTATCTAGTGAGAAATTGAGGGGATTTTGAGTAACTCGCAGAGGGAAAGACGGAGGGAGAGAAGAACAATTACCAAACTCAAAGTTGTCAGACAACATGTAGTTGTCAACTTGCTCAACTGGATTTTACAAGATTCAAAAGAGTTTAGCTGCAGCAGTGAATTTTGGAAGAATAAGAGTTAAAGTACACTGGAAACTAAATTCATGCTCCCAGGAAGTGTCAGAACATCACCTTCTATTGTTCAAATAATTTTCTACATCATAACAATTGTTATATGTGGTTTTTTTGAACACAAGTTGTAACATATTAACTGAACTAAGTCACTAACATAAAACTATAGACCAATGTTTTGAAAACTAAATCAGACATCATCATGCCAATGAGACTAACTGGTGTTATAGCTCAGCTGCTTTAAACCGTCCAAAATATAATGCAACTACGATCAACCTACTCAAATAATCTAATCGTAAACTATACCAATCATAGTTCAACAGATCAAAACATATTAACATATACTCATCCATTTAAACGATAACTTCTACCACGAAAAGCAATTCCATCACCCTGATTTTGCTGCTGAGGGGAAGAAGAAGCACTCTCATTTGTTTCCTGTCTTCTTTGAGTTCCACCAAGACGGTTGCTTCTTCCTCTAAATACAGTTCCAGCTGATGGATTAGATTGCACTGGAGCATTTATTTGAGTACCCTCTCCCCAATATGCCACCATTTTGTGACTAGTTTACAGAGTTAAAGATTACATAAGAATATATATCACATGTATCAGCATCAACCTATTATTAACATGATAAGTAAAACTGAAAGAAAATATGATAAGCTATAAGCTAATTCCTAATTGAATTAGCTTATCAAAATAAGTTATATGCTAGTAAAAATAAGCTATTATAACCTCTATTATAATTTATAACCTCGTGAGAAAAAAAGAAATTAAACAAGTATTTTTTTCACAATGAGCTTATAAGCTATAAAGCATAAACTAAAAATTTGGAATTAACAAACAAATTTTATAAAAATATATTAACCTATAACCAAAACAAAAACATATATATTAACCTATAAAAATAAGTTATAACCTCTTGAAATATATGTTTTGTTTTCTAAAGTATCATTGTGACATTTTGAAATGGATTAATATGATGAGTGTTGAGAACAAAAACAAAAACTGAGAGCAATTGGATATAATCATTGTGATTGACTATTGCAAGTTGATAAAATAAAGGATACACTAAGAGAGGAGTATTGAACTTGAACTTTCCACCAGCAAGAGGATGAAGGACGGATAAAAAGTAATATAAGTGACCTGCAACCATCCCTAGAATGCCTGGCATTAATGGATTTCCAAATAGCAAATCCAGAGCTAGCATAGCCCATGGGAGATAGAAACCCTGCACAACCAAAAAGGGTAATTAATTAAGTCTAAACAAATCCATTTATGATTGGTTAAAGAATAATGGTTATAACAAATCAAGTGTTTGAACTCAAGCGGTTAACTAAAGACAGATCATTTAAATAAATCCAAGTTTGATTTTTGAGAAGAAGAATTTTTTTTCCAGACTTTACTTACCCCTCAACTGAACTCCCTATTACCAGAACTGGAGGGTTAACACAAAAACAGAAGAAGTTTCTAACATAGATTGTTCATGATTTAAATACATAAATATTGATGTATTAACTAATTGATATATTTTAAAAGCAAAGTGGTTAGAATTAGGTGATTAATAAGTTGAAGTGAAGTTCAAATTGAACGTGAGTGCATAATCCTAAGTTTAAGTGAAGTTTAACTGAAAGATTAACACAAAAAATAACATTATATTAAAATCTGATTGGCCGACTAATCTTAAATACTTTATCTTATAGTGGTTAATATTAGTGAAGTTCCATAGTGCATAATCCTAATTTCTTTATCTTATGAACTCACAGGAGAAACAAATCTTGTTTCAAACTTATCTTAAAATATGTTGAATATGTGATTGTGAGGTCAGATGGTAGCTCATTCTCAAAACAAAAGAAGTAGCATTGGCAGAAGAAGAGTCATCGGAAAGTATTCTTACCTTCAAATATACTAAACCATAAATGCTGATTATTGCATCTGGGAATTCACGGCTCCAGACGTACACGATCATGAAAACTAGAGAAACTCCCATGAAGGGAGACCATAAAAATGGCACAGCAGCCATCGCCTAAGAATATGATGAACAGTAGGTAATAAGAACAAAAAATAAATTGGGAAGAAAAGCCATTTTCATATCTGCAACTGAAAATCAATAAATATGCATTTTGTTAATGAATGAATAAAGACATACTCAGATCTCTCACAATTTTTGTGCGTTTTAGTACGGTCTGTGACAAAATATAATAACAGCTTAATCCTTGATATTTTTATATAGGAATAAATAAGTCTCTCTGTTACAACGAATCAGAGACTAAATAAAGACTTTATGAAGATGTCAGAGACTAATTTGAGTATTATTTTTTATCAAAAACTGGATTGTGCAGCAAAGAAATTGTGAAGGGATAAAATTGAGACTTAATTCTTAATTAATTGATTCAAACTAAAAACAAGTTGAATATAGAATTATTTATATTTACATAAAAGTGGCTTGACACATAAATTCAAGGGCTAAAAAACCAACATTAGAAGCCAAAAAACTATAAATTTAGTTTTAAGTTAAAATTAATAAGAGTAATCAAACATGTCAAAATCAACCGTATACATGTAAAATCTATTTTAGCTAGTTCAAAAATATAATCAAACATAGTACATGAGAAGTTAAATAAATTGTATTTATCAAAAAAAAAGTTAAATAAATTGTATTTGTTCTTACATACCAGAAGTGAGAGTGCACCAAATATCAGCATCCAAACATAATCTGCAGTTCTCTTGTTAAATGGTCCTCTTTCCAATGCAACCCCATATTGGGCTCTGTACAATACAATTTTCGTACCATTATAAAAAAAAAAACAGGAAATTTGAATGACTAAATTGTCTGAACTTAAAATTTCAATTACCAAAAGACTAATTTACTCTGAATATAGTACTCTAATGGACTAAAGAGGATGTAATATAGTTATGATAATAATTTTACATTGTGATGAGATGAACTCCAAATGGTACCGAGAACGGTCCAAGAAAGAAAAAATTGGTAACAAGTCTCCAAACCTACAACAGACAAAAACAAACATGATTGTGAAAATTAAATGGTGAATGAAGCAGAAAATGAAAACAATACAGATCAACACTTTAAGGGAAGATTTGGTAAACTTATTGATAATCCACTTATTCAATAAGCCAGATAAGTCTATGATATATCAGCTAAGTGGAAAGATTTTGACCTTATAGATCTTAAAAGCTGGAGTTCGAGTAAATTTTTAGCAAGTGTAACTTTAATTAATAATAAATCAATCAAGCACTTATAAGTTATTGTAAAAGTTAATTAATAAGCTGAAAATAACTTATGATTATTCATTATTAATTATTACGAAGCTATAAACACAAATATGGATCCGAGTTTCCTACAGTCAAGGAAACATGCAATCCTATCATCTGTGTTTTGAAGGTCGTATGATTGAAATTGAATGGTTCAGACTTAAATTTTGATAAATTAAAAAATTGTAAATCATTGATAGACTACATAAAATGGTTGATATATTTGTGTTCATTATTTAACCAATGCAAATCATTTCCTACAAATGCAACAATGAGATAGATTTATGAAGCTCGGACACTCCTTGGATTATGCATGTCTCGGTGTCGGACATGTGTCTTGTCAGACATGTCTGACACGACACCGACCCTTACGGTTACATTGAATTATATCACTTTTTCATAAAAATTATCTGTGCCGGCGTGTTAGTGTATGTGTCCGTGTCGGTGCTTCATAGTAGGATAGAATTAAAATAAGGTCTTATACATAAAATTATTGGATTAGTGCATACATACCTGGAACCTCTGAAAGACCAATCCATAGAACAATGCAATGTTCCGAGCATCGTAGAGGTGGAGATAGTAGGCAGCTGAAGTCATCAAACATACAACTCCATAGAACTTGCTCACCGGAGGTAGAGAATTGCAGTAACTGTATGTATGTATTAGACGACGGTTAACACCAACCAAAATGAGGGTTCAAAATTAGTAGTATAAACTGAACGTAAGTACTACGTAGGGTTAACAGAAGAAGACCGAAAATAAAGAGAGTGAGATTACTACTCACTCTGCAGGTGTCGACATTATTTGATCGAAGATCAAGTTGCGACGCCGAGGAGGGGTTAACGGTGGTTAGGGATTTTCAGCCTGTTTGTTACGATTCTGATTCTGTTTCTGTTTCTGATTCTGATCGTAGTACAAGACTAGTGTAGTAGTAGTGTTACTTAAATAAAAAAAAAAACAATTGACGGAAAATCCACAAATTTTAGTAGTACTTCCTTTTTTGTAATTTTAATCTCCTTTTATTTTTCCTGCAATATTATAGCCAATATTAGTCACATAAATCAATTTATAATGGGAATAAAACTTAATTTATAATGCATATTTCATTTTAAGGAAATTGATGATGTGAAAGTTTTGTTTTTTAAGACATGATTTTTAATTTTAAATGATGCTGTGGCAAAGATAAAGATACGTGAATGTTCAGGGTCGATTGGTTCAAATATTTTGAAGAATTTTAATGGATTTTGAGAGATTTTAATGGATTTTAAAAGTCTTGTGTTATTCAATTAAGATTTTTTTTTTCAATGCCACAAAATTCGTTGTTATTCGATCAATATTCTTTTTTTGTATTATAATTTTCATAAAATCCTGTGTTAAGAATTTTGATTGTAAAATATCTTTTAAAAAAAATCTCTCAAAATCAATATAATCCCACCAAATATTTTAAAATCTTCAAGATTTTTTTTGTCAAAATAATCCCGAAATCTCTCGAAATCTTAATCCAATAACCCCCCTTAGATAAACAAAAGCTTCAAAAATTCAATTTAATAATAATATATATATTACGTCAAAAAAAAAAACAAGGCAAAAACTAACAAAACCTAATTGATAATATAAAGTTAGAATTTAAAGAATTTTTTATTATTATTAACTTTAAAATAATTTTTATTGATAATTATTGTTTCAACAACTAATTAAACTAGGATAATTCAAGTGGTAAGAGTTGAGGTGACATATGTTATGTATGAGAAAATTCAAAGATCAAATTTTGGTGATAGCATTTATCTTTTCGATGTAAGAAAAAAAACCAAAAGTATTTCTTTGTTAAGAAAAATATATACAACTTTTATTTATTTATTTATTTTGACTAAAAAAACAAAAGTAAATCTTAAAATTAATTTATTTATATGTACCCAAAAAAAAAACTATTTAATTTTTTGACCTACTTATTAAAATGAATTTATTAGTAAGATCAAACATTTATTTGTTCCGATAAAGTTTTTGCTTATAAATAAATCGATTTCAATGAGTTGTGTCTCACTATCGTTCCCAGTACGCCATGTTTCAACGTTGAATCCGAAATAAGATTGAACAGTGAACACAACTTCATTTTCAGATCTTATCTTATATTTAATTACTTCATTTTCAATAAGATTCAAGGTGACCCATCACACTGCAATCTACTTTTATTAATTTAGATCTAATAAATTTTCTGTGATTCATTTCATTTTTCATCGTTAATTTGTTTTGTTTTGTTTTGAGAATATCAGATGGATGAACGGAGCCATTATGTGAAGCTGACTAAAGATCAGACACCTCTTGAAGATATCAAGCCCGGTGAACTTAATCAGCCAATTGAGGTTCCTCAGGTTTTAATTTTCATTCAACGTTATGTTTTGTTTAGAAAATTATCATTCAATGTATTGATTGTATGTAACCTATGATACACTGACGCAACACAGATACGGACACCAAACACAACACTTACTGATATGATATGATATCGTAATAGATTTAAAATATTGAATGTAAACACATGTGTTGGTGTCTGACACTAATTTGAGTTGGACACCAGACATGTGTTCAATTTGAAGTGTTCTATATAGTATTCACTGACACAAATATGGACATCAGACACAACACTGACATCGTAATAGATTTAAAATGTTGAAGGTAATTGAATGTAAACACATGTGTTGGTGTCTGACATTAAGATTTGTTGGACACCTCCGGACATGTCTTCAATTTGAAGTGTTCTTCTACATAGTGTGCACTAAGATGTGTTTGTTTGATTCACGTAGAACATGTCATTGGAGATGGGTTACGTGCTTATAGTGCGAGTATGTGTGTGTTTGGATTGACGGTTAATTTGGTGAAATTATGGCAACACCGAGTTTGTTAAAGCTTGAAAGTGTAACTTTTGTAAAAAAATCACGGTGGCACATTGTAATTTTATGAAATTCAGTGTCAATTTAAATATGCACTATGCCCTAGAGAAAAACTCTAAATACAGTGGTTACAATAAAATAGTGGGAAGATGAAGTAATGGACATAGTTTATTTATGCTTCATTGTACATTTGATTTGTGCTTCATTCTACATATTGGTGTTCATTGACTGGTATGGTTTATATCGCTTGTTTTATGGGTTAGATGCCAATAATATAGTAGGTACTACTGTTTATATGTAGAATTGTTCTCTAAACATATGTTGGTATGAAACTCGAAGATGAGAGAAATTGAAACCAAAATAGAGTTTCCACTATGGATCTTGATACTATTTATATGTTGTTTGTTTAATAATTTCACATATTACTCAATACCCCTTATTGTCAGAGATGAAAACGATTTGTGCTTTTATGACATTGTGACAGAAAGCAAAATGCAAATATGTGTGATTGTGCTTCTTTTGTGTGAGTTTTGATTTTAGTGCGTAGACGGTAATTTCTTATTTTTGTTTAAAACTTTGCAGTTGGATGTTAAGAAATGCATGGAATGTGGACAGCCATTACCCGAAAGCTATGCACCTCCTGCTGATGAGCCTTGGATGACTGGGATCTTTGGATGTGCTGAAGATAGGGATAGTTGTAAGTTAAACTATACTAGAACCAGAGTGTAATATTTATCTATATTGGAACTAGTCATTTGAACCTTTGTACCCAAAACGATCTAACTTTCTATGTTTCATTTGACTAGTAATCCTTATTATTAAAATCTCTTAATGCTTTATATGTATAATCATTAGTGTCAAATAGCGGCTAAAAACGATGCTATTGCACTGTTGTGTAGCGGATTTTGAACAAACCGTTGTTTTCCGCTATCTGCAATTTATTGTTGGGCCATACCATATACTTTATAAAGGACTTATTTGTATGACTATATTAGTAGTATTCATTACTGACTTACTGCAATGACTAACCAAGTAAATGCTTGCTGTTCTTACCGTTTCACTTTCACCTTAATTGCAGGTTTGACAGGACTGTTTTGTCCTTGTGTTTTATTTGGGCGCAACGTAGAAAGCTTGAATGAAGACACTCCTTGGAATGGACCATGCATTTGTCATGCCATTTTTATTGAGGGTGGCATTGCTCTGGCAACAGCGACTGCAATCTTTAATGGCATGATTGACCCAGGGACGTCATTTCTTATTTTTGAGGGCTTATTTTTTACTTGGTGGATGTGTGGTATATACACTGGTCAGGTTCGACAAACCTTACAGAAGAATTATCATTTAAAGGTATGTATTGAATTTCTTCTTTGCTTGTACTAGTAAATATTGCTTCTGATTATTGCTGATGTGTAATGTAGAATCTATTAGATGTTAATAACAATGTCTCTTCTCTAGGAGTTTGTTCTACTATCAAACCTTGTCTGTATATTGTAATATGTGCATATTTTAAACTTCTCCATTTGAATGTTAACAAACATGTCTTATCTAAAAAAATGTTGACAAACATGCATTTGTTTTCAAAGCTTATAAAACATACTGATGTCCTATTTATAAAATCTTAAGCTGCTTGCTGCTGCTAAGAGTACAGTACATAACCTTCAAAATAGTGGCATATTTTTGTGTAACATGTTTTTATGTCAAAGATGGGACTGTCACAATAATTAGATAAACAATGGTATTTTTGTTTCATTTGCAACAACTGATGTGAACTTTAAAAATATTGGTAATCTTGCTGGATTCAAGATTTGTATTTTCATATTAATAGTATTTATGTATTATAATCATAACTGTGATGTGTCCTGTGATTTTTAAATTTTGATATATCCTTGTTGCAAATCGTATTTGTGTCTCGTCTCATATCTGTGATTTTTAGGCTAAGAACCCCAAACAATAACTCCACTAACTAGTTATTCTTTTAATATTCTGACTATATATTACTTTCTTTAGCATTTCATTGTGCATGTTAGATGGTTAAGCTTTTAGAGATTCGTTTTAGTGATATAGATAGGATGCTTAGATCGTTTGAGCATGTCTAATGGAGTCTTCCGTTTCTTTTAAATATTTGGAGAGGATCCCTGCTCCTACATTATATAGACATTAGTTATGAATTTATGATATTACATTATGGCATCATTTGATATGTTACTGACACCACCAAGCGAGAAAAGACCTTAGTTGTTGTTGTATAGATAAAATACTAAACATGTTTGTCTAGGCACCGTGCTAAGAGGCTGACCCCATCTGGTGCAGCCTTGCCTTGATGTCCAAGGCAGACCTTTTTGTGCCTTTGTCTACACTGCTTTGCTTTACATCTCATACTTATTCTTATACAGTGTTCCAGAAGTTTCTTCTTTTATTTATTCATTTAAAATATAATCCTTGGGAGAACATGGTTATATATTCTTTGCTAGTGGTTATTTTCCCCATAAAGGAGGATGTATTTAGGTTCAAACCCTTAAAACACGAGGAAAACCCCTGCTTAATTCAAGGTGGTGACCAAAGGTTTAACGGCAGCTTCAGAATTTCATGGAGGGTCAAATTTTGTGTATTCAGAGCATTTTTACCTGCATTTCTTAGTAACTTGTACTTGCAATGCTCGAGATTTTAATAACTATTTCCTCTAGCTTTTATGGTTCACACAACATAAATCCATATCTATCTTTACAAGTGTCTTACTTAATCTTTTGACGATTTCAGAATTCGCCTGGTGATCCTTGTTGTGTCCACTGCTGCCTGCACTGGTGTGCATTGTGTCAAGAGCACAGGGAAATGAAGGGACGACTCTCAGAAAGTATTGCCTCAGAAATGACCATTGTAAATGCTCCTCCGATTCAAGAAATGAAGTCTACTGACGAAAAGGAAAGCCCTGAAGCCTCTTCGTCTAACAGCACTGAGCATACTAATTTAGAAATTCAGGCTCTATAAAGTACTGCCATTGTTAATATTCAAAAGAGCAACATGTATTTTGGAATTTTGCTTGATAGAGAATTGTTTTCTTGTACCATTGGGCTGAGTTTGTTAATTACAGAACTGATGAAGTTGGTTAATTGCTGTTAACAGTTAGTTTTATTTTTCCGCATTGTTAGGGATTTAGGTACCAGCATTTTTAGGGATTCAATTAAAACTGCCTCCGATAGTCCCATAAGTGCTAGCTAATCTGACAATGCTGATGTTGTTAGGTCGGACGTCTTCATCCGGTTCTAACCCAAGATCGGATACACTCGATTAACTCTTCTAGTCATATTTAATCACGAAAATGAGAAGAAGAAAAAAATCAATTGTGTGTGATTTAATTAAGAGAAAATTTTGAAACATTGAAGACAAACTTTAAGATTAAAGAAAGAAATTAGACTGTGCACTCGAGAAATTTAAGAGACAATTTTGTTGTGCTCGACATTTTGATTAATCACAAAATTGTAGCAACAACACTGCTACTCTACTACCTTAAAACACATTTTCATCTATCATTGGAAAAATATTGATCCTTGAACACATGCAATGAGACCTCATTTCTATTACAAGATTGCTTGATTCTTTTTTGAATAAGATGCACTTGAATGCTTTTTTCCTTTTCCTGCAATTAAGTACATATTAAGAAGCTGTTCAAAAAATTCAAAAAAAAAAGTACTCCTACAGACTACAGTCCTACATATTAAGAAAAAGTTCTACATATATATTAAATTCGACAAGAAATCTTCAAAGCAACTAATTGAATAAATTCAGAACTTAATTTGTATACATCAATGAATGATAAATGTTTTTAGAACACTAAGATTGCATGCAAGACTCACCATTAAAGTTGCAATAATAGGAAAAATGCCCAAAAGTTCATGTAAACACTCTTCTTCTTGTCTCAATGTCATTGTGAGTTCTGTAACTTGATAGAGAATCCTCTCAACCTGTTGAAATAATTCGAATCATTAAACTTGTAATCAACATTGCACGCTAACATTATTAAGTTTACATTTATTATATTCCATTGGTATGGTACAATTTCTTTACTTAATTTATTTTAATTTGGCTATGACGGGACATAATTTTTTTTCCTACATTTTTTTAATGAATTTATTACTTTGACATATAGGAGAATGAAAAACTACATTTTAGTTAATGTTAAAAAAAAAAATGCCAAAGTATAGAAAGGGGGAGAAAGAACCTGTGGTTGATATTTCATGATCAATGGCTCTAAATCCTCCATGACTTTAATTGTTGTATTCAAGGCTTCAAAGATGGCCTCTATATCTACCTGTATAGAAAATTAAATTAGAAAAAAGTATCAAGAAACTACATTTTCACAATTAAATGGTTTAATGGTTAGAATTTTACTTTTAACATGAATAAATTGATATATCAGAATTTGAACATTAATAAATATCAAAATATTACTCATACAACTCATTGTCATTTTTTAAAAATAAAAACTAATTCATGCACTGATTTAATAGTCATTAACCCACTATCACACACACAACACGACCATATAAAGTCCTCTCTTATTATGAATCATGCATTCACACAAATTAAATATATAAAGACATTCTTTTGAGTAGCATTACCTTGATACCGTGAGTTAAGGGCAATATGGTGGACAATGCTAACAACTTCTTTGTTAATTTGTCTATTGATTCGTGATTCTTTCTTTCCAATTTTTTCCATTCAATAAGAAGGGAGAGTTGACCAAACATAATGTCTTGAAGCTTGATCATATGTTTGACCTTTTGTACATCAATTCTCTTTTGTATTATGATCTTTCTTAGCATTAGGATTCCAAGCCATACAGAAAACAAATTTTTCTGAAATTTAAGAACAAAAACCAAGAAGACAACAAAAAATTAAACTCAAAGGTAATTACATTTTAATTAAAATTATACTATAAATAAGATATAGGCGAACAAAAAAATATTTTAAACTATAATACTATGTTATGACATGATGACTAAATTTATGAAATTTTTATTATCTTTTGTTTTTCTAGATTTTTTTAAGAATAATGAAATAACCATATATATAGTCAAATACTTAATATCAAAGGGGGTGTAGCTCATATGGTAGAGCGCTCGCTTCGCATGTGAGAGGCACGGGGTTTGATTCCCCCGCACCTCCAATGATAATCAATTAAGTTTAAATAAATTTTGATAATCAATGATAATCAATAAGAAAGTGGTTTGTTGGTTTAAATTTTAAAATATTAATAGTTGAAGAAATAACGAATTATACTTCAATTTTTCTTCTAACATTTTTAACTAGCAACTACTATACTAATTATTACTAATATTTGTCATTTAAAAAAGCGTACCTCGGCTGCATTTTTTATCTTAGCCATGGAAATCTCAGCTCTAGCATTTATGAATCTCCATTGCATAAGTCTGTTATGTAATATCTTGAACTTATGATACACTTCTTCTTGCATGGATGACACTTTCCTTTGTTTGAAGTAATTCAAGACTTTAGTAACACTATTACCAACTTTACCGCCAACATTGCTTCCGTTTGCTTTAGTTGGCGGCTCAGACCAAATTGGAGAACCAAGAGATTGCCTTCCGGGCGAAAGTGCCCACGCCGAAGGAAATGTTGTTCTCTTTGAACCTCCATTACGATCCGGGCTAACTCCATATTGTAATAACTTACTATTGCTTTTCTTCTTGTCAATAAACTTCGTGTTCCCTTCGTTGTTCTCTGTTCTTATCTTGGATGTTGACTTTGAACGATGAATATTGGTTAATTTTTCACTAGAATTGAACTTGCGTGAGGTTCTCTCTGGTGTAGTTATAGACGCTAAACTCCCGTTGCTTTGCGAACGAACAAGCCGTGGTGATGGTGGCACTATCGTGAGTTGGCCGCGACCAGAAAGAGTCCTAGCATTTTTGTCCATGAACGATAAAATTGATAAATGTTTATGGTTTTTTATAGGGATTCGGTGTATATATACATGAAGAGAGGACTTTAGTGTTAGAAGTTGGTTGAAAGCACGTTGCATATACTACTAATTAAGGAAGTGAAATAATTGACCCCTTGACATATTAAAGTGTTAGCTAGCACGTATTTGCTGAAATTTCAACGAGACTTTTCTTTTCTTATTTCAGCTTCTACAATTAAGCACTTTTCAAATTCATCTCATCATGCCAACAACAACTCTTCCAAGACTCAAATGCATTTCACTCTTAAATTCTTTTCCCAAACAAACCTTAACAAACAACGTCATAAAACAAATCCACACCCAATTAATCACTAACAACCTCAATTCCCCCGAATTATTTGCCAAATTAATCAACTTTTACTCTTTCACTTCATCAAACCCTAACATTCTAAATTCTATTTTTTACTACTTTCACACCCCACATTTACTCCTTTTCCACACTCTCATAAAATGTACTCCCCTTAATCACTCAATTCACATTTTCCAAACCATCTTCTCAAAACATCTTATTCATTTTGACCACCATACTTTCAATTTCATCCTTGGAGCTTGTGTTCGTTCCCCTTCATATTCAACGTTAAAATTAGGAACACAGTTACACTCTTTGATCATAAAACAAGGATTTTTATGTTCCAATGTTTTGGTTCCAACTACTTTAATTCATTTTTATGCTAACAATAATGATATTAGATGTGCACGTAAGGCGTTTGACGAAATGCCTGACAGAAATGTTGTGACATGGAATGCGATGATAACCGGTTATTGTAAGTTAAAAGATGGAAATGGAAAAAATGCTGTGAATGGGTTGTGTTTGTTTAAGGAAATGTTGATGGTTGGTTTGAGTGAAGTTAGACCGAATGATACTACCGTTGTTTGTTTGCTTTCCGCAGCTTCTCAATTGGGAATTATGGAAATGGGTGTTTGCTTACACGGGTTTGCCGTGAAGATGTTGCGTAAGGTTGAAGATGATGTGTTTATAGGGACAGGACTTGTTGATATGTACGCGAAATGCGGGTGTGTTGAGAGTGCTTTGTATGTTTTCTGGCGGATGAAATTGAGGAATGTTTTGACTTGGACTGCGATGACTTCCGGGTTAGCTATTCATGGGAGAGGAGAAGAGGCGTTGGAGATTTTGTATAAGATGGGAAGTGATGGTGTGAGGCCGAATGAAACGACTTTTACAAGCTTGTTATCGGCTTGTTGTCACGCGGGGCTTGTTGAAGAAGGGCTTCAATTGTTTCATGATATGGAACGGAAATTTGGTGTAGTTCCTCGGATACAACATTATGGTTGTGTTGTTGATCTTCTTGGAAAAACCGGAAACTTGAACGAGGCTTATGATTTTATAATGGCAATGCCGATTAGTCCTGATGCTGTGATTTGGAGGAGCTTGCTCAGTGCTTGTAATATTCATGGAGATGTTGTGATGGGAGAGAAAGTGGGAAGGTTTCTTCTACGGTTTAAAGAGCACAGTTATGCAGACTTGGCTCATAAGAGTGAAGACTATGTTGCTTTGTCAAATGTCTATGCTTCAGCTGAAAGGTGGAATGATGTTGAAACTGTTAGGAACAAAATGAAGACTAAGGGTGTTTCTAATAAATCAGGTCTTAGCTCAGTTCAAACTTTGAGCAATGATACATTGTAATTAACAATTGATATTGGATTATTATTTTCTTTAAGCATAGAATTTGAGTTGTGTAATTTATAAACAGGACATTGAATTTATATCTTTTTAGAAAAGTTTTACTTGTATGATTGTGAATATCTTATTTCAAAGTTTATAGTTGTTTGAAAAAAAAAATCTACTTTTACACTTTAAAAACCTGTGTGTTACACCTATAAATACCACACTTTTTATTTTGACAATAACCTATTAATACAACACTTGTAAATCAACTCAAGGAACAATGAATCAAACAAATGTTTTATGTATGCAATTAAAATAATTTTATGCAATCATCTAACTATTTAGTTAAGACGGCCATATATTCAGTTAATCTCCATATTTTGATTGTTATACTATATTGTAATATTGAACATATTATGATTAATAAAATGCTATCTATAAGCATTTTTACGTAAAAAAAATCTAATAAACAACTATCAATACTGTATGTCATATTCATACAACTAATCTTAAATCAATCAAATTGATTTAGCATAATATAAATATTCATTAAATAATAGTGTAAAACTACATGTGTATTTTATTTTCTCAATATGATGTCAATATGTGTATTAAATAACCTTTTGACCTTCGTCATGGTTTCATTTGATATTCACCATTTCACAAACAAAGACGGACCTAGGTGTGGCTAGAGCCCTTGCCAACTACTGTACTGTTAAAAAAACAATAAATCTCTATCGGTGCATCATGAATTACCACACATATGCACCATACACAAATGAATATATATTCTCTCCGATTTTAATTATAAATTATAAACAATTTTTCATTTATTAGATTCATTAAAAAACTAATGTATTTGGTATATAATTAAGGATGAAAATTATTTTCTAGTTTTATATTAATTATTTAATAAACTTAAAAAGTGGAAAATTACTTATTAAAGTCGGAGAGAGTACCCACATTATATACAATGGCTCAAAAAGTAATTATAACATAAACTAGTTATATAAAACTAGTATATGTTATATAAAACTAGTTTTTTGACACAAATAAAACTAGTCATAATTACATTTAAGGAATTTTGTCAAAAAAAGAAAATTACATTTAAGGAATAAGTTTTTTTATTTTGAAGCAATTTAAGGAATAAGTTGTAATTATAATCTTGCTTGAATTAGTTCAAGATTTCTATAACTATGTCTGAAAATAACAACTACCATAAAAGAAAATAAAATATAAAGAGTTTATCAAACGTTAGTTGGTTTAACAATAACTGATGCTGAATTTAATAGAAAGAACCACAATTCGATTTCCCGATTCACTTGGTTTCGAAACTAACCCGCACCATGTGTATGATTATGTAAAATATTTTATATTGTCCTTAATCACTTGGTAGGGAGATCAGTTATATCTTTTTTTGATACATCGGAAAGATGGAGATTTTTTTTAACTCAAAGGAAAGATGGAGAATAGTCATATCTAACCGGTAGTAGAAACTTTGTACTAATAGCATGATAACAAAAAAAAAGGAGATGCATATTGAAAAATGACAATATAATGAATAAATACTAGTAATAATTAACATTGTACTCCCTCCGTCCCAAAGTATAAGGGAAAAAAACACATTTTCTTTGTCTCAAAATATAAGGGAAAAAAATAAACATTTATCTTTCCCAAGTATTAATTTTACTTATTCTCACAAAATTAAATACAAATTGCATTTAATTTTCATTCTCTCTCCTTTTATCAATAAGCAACAACCAATAAAAAATGTTTTTACATCTTCCGGTGTAACTTATTTTAAGAAAAATTACACAAAATCATGTTTCAAATTTTTATGTTTTGGTTTTCTTAATAAGTGTGATTTTTTTATTTTCCCTTATATTTCGGGACGGAGGGAGTACTATGTTGAGTAAAAAAAAAACTAAACTATGTAAATGCATAATCTAATATAATAATCCCTTAAAAAATTAATGAAAAAATTCCCTATATAAAGATATGGTCAATTGGTAAATGTTAAATATTGTTAGTGAAGGAAATATTCATATGTTAAAGTAATAACGCAATACCAATTTTGAGTTTTTTCGTTTTTTAAAAATTGATTATTTTAACCTTTTGGTCAAAGAATCCACATCTTTTAATCTAACGGTCTACATTGAGTTATACCGAATGCAAAAGATTTATTTTATCTTTTTAAAGATCGAAAATTTTACAATCACTTCACAAAAGAAAGAGACAACAGAGTGGTAGAAAGTTAGAGTTTTGTCCAACTATGGAGAACAATGGTAGAGTATGTCTTATTTGTAACAAGTTCTTTTCTAATGGGAAAGCTTTGGGAGGTCACATGAAATCACATTTAGCCAAACTTCCAATCCCTCCAAAAGCTCCAATCAATATCCAAGGACTTGAATACTCATTTAAGTCACCCAACCATCCAAGGAATAATCTTCAATCTTTGAAAAGGAATTTTGGTAGGAACAATGTGTTTGATTTTTATCCAAAAAACCCAACTGGAAAGAGATCTAAGCGCAGACGTAGACAATTTGATGTGGCCGAAGAAATAGAAGAGAATGTGCAATGTAGGCTAGTGTATGATGATGTTGATATAGAAGCCGCGGAAACAATGTTTATTATCTGCGGGAAAGAATGGCAACAAATCAGGGAGAAATACTATGGTGAAGAAGTTGGTCGTAACATTAATGGTGATGCAAATGGAGATCAAGTGCATAAGTGCACATATTGCTTCAGAATTTTTGAATCTTATCAAGTGCTTAAGGAACACAGGAAGGTGCACTTTTTAAATTTTTTTATTTCCAATTGATAAAGGTGTGATTTTAAATCACAATTGCAATCATTTTATGTTTTAATGTTAAACATTTGGGTTTACTTCATTTTGATTATCATATAATAATTTTTGTAGGTAATTTTTACCTACTTTACATGTTACTTTTTGTTGTTAATGTTTGCTACAAGAGATTCCTATTAGTTTTGACGTCTTGATGCTGGATCTAAATTTGCTGCAATTATACTCGTTATTAATTTTATATTGAATGGTTCAAGTTACACCGTCATTGCTTATCAAAAAACAGAAAAAGTTCCACCGTCCTTAAATTGATGTTAAAGAATTTTAATATATTGATTTAAGATAGGACGATAGAAATCTATAAATTTTGTGATGTAGTTAGAGATGAAAATCCATTTATTTTTTGTTTTTTTTTTCTAACTAACCATGTTATCATTTTATACGAGACAAATTAAAGTTTTTTTTTTGTTGAGTAAAAGCGACAAATTAGAGTTATTGATTAATAGGTGTAGCTGAATTTTTATTTTTTAAAGTTCGGTATCCGGCCTAAAGATCGACTAATCCGAGGGGATCAATCCCATCGCCCACTTGCAGGGACCCTATTTAAGGCCATAGTTTTTTTGCTCTGTATGGACTTAGCCTATCGAAATTGACACCAGGTGTAACTGAAATTAATTTTGAATTTTTATGGATGTGTATCAATGTTCACATACTATGACTTAAATTGTTAATTTAAATATATGTTGGGGCAATCTCAAGTCAAAATAAAACATTAGTATAATGAAAAATATTTACTTTTAAAATTGATTAATTAGTGTAAGGGTTCAAACTATTTTGATAAAACTATAGTTTATATTTTCTAAATCGATTGTTCACAATTGTACACATGAGAATTTTATATTTTTATGTGAGGCCTATAAACTTTTGGTTTTATTTAGAATCACGTAGAGTAATAATGTAACATGTGGTAGCCCAAGTCTAATGAGTGTTTGATTTTGATATATCAAATATAACATATTTTGCATCCTGAATTAATTATAATTTGAAAGATGAATTTTGAGTTTGTCTCTAAAGTGTACCATGTGACATAATTTCCTTTAAACTAGTGTGTGGACATATGATGTCACCATAATTTTATTAAAATATAAACACATGTGTAATTACAAAAGCATGAAGTTTAAAAATTACTAGTAACTTGAAGAGAAACAAAGTAACTATTTTACTAATATTACATTTTTTCATTTACCAGTGTTTATACTTTGGACACATTTTTTCTTCAAATAAAATAATACTTAGGACACATTTGTTATCATGTGGAGAAAATATAAGAATAAGTGTATATTGTCTATAATGTGAATTCTTGTCTTTTATGAATAATGAAAGATGAATTGGTTGGTAAAAAATTAGCATATTTTAAAAATTTGGAGTATTTTGATTATGTTGAATTTCAAAATCTAACCCACCCACTTAATATTAGAACATCTTCAATGGTAGAATTTTAATATACTCATTTTATAATTTTAAGTGAGTTTATATGTGCCAACTCAACTTCTTCTTTTTTTTTCTTTTTTTTATAGTAAACACATCATTTCATTAGATAAGATAAAAGAAGTACATAGATCTAGAGACATAATGTTTTTGGGCATTTCCCATCCATATTCTAAAGACAACATAACTAGCTAAACCAAACATGAGGTTAACATCAATAAACTTTGAGTAATTAGAAATCAAAGGAGTATTACAAAACCAATAACTCCATCCAAGCAATCAAACAAAATTTTTCCACACATGAAGAGTATATTGAGGAACCAAAGTCTTTAGGTCTATTCAATTATGGATCATTTCTTTGGCTAGTGTACGCGCAAATCGATTATCAAAGGTCTCAAGATTGTTGAAACTCAACCAATGTGAATGAACTAGTTGTTATATGGAGAAGAGAAATTAGTTTGCATCCTTCCAAATTAGATCCTCACTCATAACATTTTCCCCATCAATCAACTATCTTTGAGGCTTTCTATCAAACACAATGAAGGCAAACATAAAGTAGGCTAACTTTAAAAACACAAACATCACAAAGCACAGAGAACAAATAACAAAAGCAAAACACAAAAACACTAACACAACCACAAATCACTAAACTAAACAGCAGGTTGGTAAAGTTAGTTTTAGATTTGAAAGAACCGCAACAAGCTTGATTTGTGCAAACTCAACTTTATAATACTCATAATTTTTTTTATTCCAATGAGTGATTTTATCTCTAAATTGTATAACTCAAAACTATTATTTCTCTCTCTTCCATATTTGATATTTTCTCTCTAATTATATGAAACTCATTTTTTAGTACCTTAAATAAACAATTTTGACTAAATCTATAAAACTCGAAATCTTACATGACAAAACAAGAACAAATTTACATTTTATTATTAAGAACATATATGATACTTCCATTAGAGACTTTATTATTGAACACAAAAGAAGAATGAATTGTTTTCATGTGACCTCAATATTGCCATCCAATCCCAACTTTGTGACTTCTTTTACAAATAAAACAAAAAGCAAAATGAAATAAAAAAATAAAATAAAATGATTGCAAAGTACTAAAATAAAATAAAAATGATTACCAAATAATCAAAATAAAAGACCCACACAAATCAAACTATCAAAAATCAATCTTTGATTGTGAAATGCAGAAAAATTCACTACTCTTCTTCACTCTACTTTCTTATTCTTATTCTTATTCTTACAACTATACAAACTTCTACTAATGCTTCCAAACGATGCCGTTTCAACCATTCCACAAAAACAACAACATCGAAAACCCTAATTTCACTTCTCCGCCATTGAAGAAGACCTTGCTCAATTCCAAAACCACCGATTCCTTCAACCACATGGTCCTCGCCATGCAACTTCACTCACTCACTGACCCCAATTCCAAAACCCTAATCCCCAATTTCGACCTAACACTTCTCCTCTCCGACGAAATTCTCCTCAAAATCCTCTCCAAACTTCCCAATTCACAGGCCAAATCCAATTCACTCGTTTCCAAACGCTGGTTGAATCTCCAAGGTAGACTCATTCGTTCCTTAAAAATCTTCGATTTGAACTTCGTTTTATCAGGTAGGTTAATTCATAGATTCCCCAATCTCACACATGTTGACTTGGTTCCTTCAACTTTCGTTGTTTATCCTCAAAACGGCGCCGTTTTAATCACTCACCGCTTCGTTTCAATGAGGGTTGATACAGAGTGGTGTTTCGGTTTTACTGAAGAAGCAAAAAACTTGCTACCGGTTGAAGCAATTGATAAGGGTTTGAAAGAAGTAGCAAAAGGGTGTCCCAATTTACGGAAGTTGAAGGTAACCGGTGGGAGTGAAGAAGGTTTGGTTACTATTGGGGAAGAGTGTGTTACATTGATGGAATTGGAGTTGCAGAAATGCAATGATGATGTGTTGCGTGGTGTTGCGGCATGTAAGAATTTGCAAGTGATGAAGTTGATTGGGAGTGTTGATGGGTTTTATGAATCTGTGGTTTCGGATATTGGGTTGACTATTTTAGCACAAGGGTGTAAGAGGTTAGTGAAATTGGAGCTTGTTGGTTGTGAAGGTAGTTTTGATGGGATTAAAGCGATTGGGTCATGTTGTTTGATGTTGGAAGAATTGGTTTTTGTTGATCATAGGATGGATGATGGATGGTTAGCCGGTGTTTCTTTTTGTGAGAATTTGAAGACTTTAAGGTTTGTGTCTTGTAAGGTGATTGATGGTAATCCTGGATTGGAGGAACATTTAGGGTTTTGTGTTGCACTTGAAGAGTTGCATTTTCAAAAATGTCATTTAAGGGATAAGACTGCAATGGGAGCAGTTTTTTCAGTTTGTAGGGCTGCTAAGGAGGTTGTTCTTCAGGATTGTTGGGGGTTGGATGACGGCGTTTTCGGTTTGGCTGTTGTTTGCAGGTAATGTAAAAAGTTATTGAAATTTTGAATTGGTTTGTGATGTTATTGATGTTGAGATTTATAGAACTGTTTGATAGCTTTCACCCGCATTGGCAACCTAGCTTGTGTTTCTTTATGAAACGGGCAATGTTAGTAATTAGTAACAATTTGTTCCTTTTGCAAACATAGGTGCATTTTAGTCGAAGGAACAGGCAAAACACTAATACTAACACATTTTTGGTTGTTAGATCAAGATTGGACATATTGTAATATGAGTTTCTCTGATTTTGATACAACGATCAAGATGTGATTATTGCATTGACTGTATTTTGACTAAAAACCACTTAGATTTGTAAGAAACTTGATCTATATTTTGGTATATATCTTTGTAGTTATCTAAAATGTAAATTAAACATGCAATTAGAAACAAACATACCCCCTAGTTTGCTGCATATGCAGAGATAAACTGTAAAACTTTACAAAGTACACTAAGTAGTAATTCTTGTTTTTAATCACAGCACAGCTAATCAAAATTAAAACAATAGTAAAATACATTAAAACAATACTAAAGTTAATTTTATTAGTTTAAGTTTTTTTTAATTAATTTTGCTTGTTAGTTTATGTGCTGAAATGGGAGTTATGTAGTTTATAAATACTAGTGAAAGTATTGGTTTTAATTTGCTTGTTTCAGTTTTATAATATCTACGGTATATGAATTTATCTAAAGTTCTGTTTCAATACTCATATTAAATGTTTTTAAGTTTAGAAAATAACTATGTTAGGGTAAATTTGTACACAAAAACTGACCAAAATTGATAGTTACATTTGGAGTTAACTTTGATATTGTATGGATGAAAAGGGAACTGTTAGCATCATGTTAAGGCAAATGTTTAAAGGTGGTTTTCGTAGTCTTAGTTGACAAGTTAGCTATATGGAAATGCGACTAATCTATGATAGTTATTTACGAGTTGCTTAATGGTTGTTGCTCTGTTTCATTTTCAGGCGTGTAAGACTGTTTGATATAGAAGGATGCTCATTGCTTACAACGGAAGGTTTAGAGTCGGTAATTGAATCATGGAAGGATCTTGAGTGCCTTAGAGTTGTCTCTTGTAAAAATATAAAGGATAGTGATATCTCTCCTGCACTCGCGACCTTATTTATCACTCTCAAAGAGTTGAAATGGAGACCAGACACAAAACATCTTCTGTCATCAAGTCTTGGAGAGGTAAACATGGGGAAAAGAGGCGGTAAATTTTTCAAGTGGACATGATGCTTGAACTTGCCATATACTGTCAGAATCTAGAAACAGATACTCACTGAAACAGTAATATACTTGTACCAATATGTAATCATGTAGTAGTTAGTTTAGATGGTTAATTGGATATAAACAGTGGAAGACTGTTGGAACTGAATTTGAAGCTGTCAGCAGTCACTTGATACTGATATTGACCATTGATGAAGAATAGACTGTTGAAATTCGGAGTGTTGTATTTGACCGAGACACAATGCGAGTCATCCGATCTCTGACTGCAGTGAGTCCAGCAAGATTATATGTTATATCCTTCACCTAGAGATGTAATCTGATATGATTTTAGGTTATTTCCTTCACTTAGAGATGTAATTATGTTTAGCATAATCCAGTTGACTCCATGATGAAAATGGGTGACTTTTACTCCCAGCATTTTTTATTGTTCTTTTATGTATACCATTTGAATAAGTGACTAAATAAGAGATGTATTTGTGTATGCATAACCCAATTCAATAGGGTACTTTTGTTTTGCAGCACTTGTTGCTTTTGCAGTAGTAGTACTAGTAGTTTTTTTTTCTTCTTATTTTCACTTAAATATTAAAACCACAAAATATATTTTATGATTCTTGTTTCTGTTTTGCCGTTAACATGTCACCATCAATGGTGGTTGACCACCACTAACAACCATAACTTCAACCATCATCATCACCACTTCAATTGCTTTCGACTAGCCCCCACCCTAACCACCTTTGGTAGCTAATTATCACTCCGACCACCACCTTCAAAATTGTTGGTCACTACGTGTAAACCTTTGAAATCACCACATACAATTACTAATATTAAAATGTTTGGTTGATCGATCATTGACTCTTACATATAAAAAAAAAATAGTTGGGGGGGAGGAGAGTCAATTTTGTGTGTTCCACATATTTTTCAATGGAATTGCAACCTTAAACAACATTGACTCTTAAACATGAAAAAAATAGTTGGGGGAGGAGAGTCATTTGTGTGTTCCACAGATTTTTTTATGGAATTACAACCCTAAACATGGTAACAAAAAATTGGTCAAAGATATGAAAACTTAGCATTGTGATCAAAATTATTTAGTAAAATCCTCAAAACATAGATATGAGTGTTTAAGTAAGCCATGAAGGCATGAACCCATCAAAACATAAAATTTGGTTAAGAGTGAAGATTTGAAACATGAGAGGATCATTTTCCTTTGCAGTACAATATTTTTTACAACACATTAAGGCTCATTCATGGTATTCAATGAACCTTCTGATGTGTTGATAATAATTGCTACTTTTAAAATTGGAACTTGGAAGTATTCACAACTTAAAGTGATCAATGTCTTAACCGTTTCTTTACCAGCTGCTATAGTCCTAGAGGAGGACTAATCTTTTTCTTTACAAAATTAGGTATTCATTCAATCAAACCGTAAGAATTCAGGCTAAAGGCAAACTGACCAAGCTCCCTCTATAATATACAACATAGATATGAAAAGGATATGAAGGACTACAAACATAACTTTTCAATCTTTTGATACATGACTAGACAAAATATTGATGTATCTCAAAATCTATGAAACTAAGTTGTCATGAATCTTGTACAATTAGATATTATCGATAACTCGATATGTATAACTATTCTCTCGAAAACGAAGATCTTGTAAGTTAGGCAGAACTGCAGAAGCAATAAGAAAACTTTTTTGCTACATCTTCCGAAGTCTATCTTCTACATTATGATCAAGAGTCCATACCTTTTTCCTGCAAGCATGAAACATTGTGATCATATCATAACACCTCTACATAGAAGCTGTGTATCATCTACATTTGCATCAATGAGTATCCCGTGCATTAAAATGCCTTTGGCCAATGATTCAAACCACGGTGTTTCCTATTATAATATTAGTTGCTAGTATTTGCTTGGACATTATGAATGCTTTTTTGGATGACAAATATGTGCCTCGCTTGACAATGAAACTATTTATTGTTGTAGTAAGTGAGGCTCCCGGACAAATCGGTAAAAACCTTCTCAATTTTAAAGAAAAGAGTGAGGCGTGCATATGGTATGAATACAATAAGGAAGTCGTGCGAGTAATAAAACAGCACAACCATGAAAACAACTCAGACAGAAAACCATCCCTTTATGCTTTCTTGATTTCTTTCCTCTTCTCCGACTCAACCCTAGCAGTAGCATAAGGTACAGTGTCACAAATGTGTTCAAATTGTTAAATAAGACATAAAAAAGTCTCAAAAGTCAAAAGTACCTCATGTGACAAAACAATGCCAATAGTAGCTCATCTCCTATATGGCTTCAAATGATAATTTTGATACTCTGACCCAAAAGTTATGGACTCTTGATCAAGTCTCTTCTTCAATATCCTCCAAGTCCTCAGCATATCAGACTGAATGAGGCCCCTATAAAGTGTCTCAAAGGTAACTTTCTGAGGAAGAAACCCCTTCTCTATCATCTCAACAAAATATTGGCAAGCTTCCCTCCACTTCTTCCTCTCGCACAACCCATGTATCAAAGCAGTATACGTATCCAAATCCGGTCCAACCCCACTCTCCATCATATCGTTCCACATCTCCTTAACAACTCCAATCATGTCTGCCTTCAAAAACATAGCAATCAAAACTCCATATGTATGCGTTGTCGGCTCGCACAACCCATCTTCCTTCATCTTCTTAAAAAACTTCAAAGCCTTATCAGCATCCTTCCTCCCTCTATACTCCTTAAAAAAACAATTATACGTTGCAGCACAAGGACTCACACCATTCCTCACCATCTCATCAAGCAAATCCTCCGCTTCTTCAATCCTCCCACACGAACAAAGACACTTAATAACCGAAGTATAAGTAACCACATTCGGACAAATCCCTTTCTCCTTCATCAAACCCAGTTTATCCAAAACCAACTGCGGCTTATGCCCCCTACTATAAACATGAAGAACAATCGAAAAACTAGTCACATCCGGTTCAATCCCAGTCTCACGCATTTCATCAAACACCTTCTCCGCATTCCTTATCGTCCTCTCAAACCTCTCTTCGGGATGCAAACTCGCTTTTCTACATATCCCATTCAATATAACATTATAAGTAACAACATTAGGTTCAACCCCTTTCACCTTCATCTCATTCAAAAACGACAACGCAGTTTTAAATCGACTAATCTTACACCAACCATATATCAAAACAGTATACATTTTCACATCAGGAACAAATCTATTATAATTCCTATTAAACAACTCACAAGCAAGTTTAACATAACCATACTTACATAACGTGTCAAGCAAGAAAGTAAAATGTTCCGAGGTTAATTTAGTGTTTGTAAACGGCTCAATTTCTTCGAAAGCGCGAATCGCTTGTCGAGTTAGGTTAGCAGAGATTAACCGTTTGATGAGAATGAAGAAAGTGGTTGGTGTTGGAGGGATATTATTTTGATCCATTTCAACGATTAATTGTGAAGCTAGGTCAAATTGATGAACTTTGGAGACAATGTCGATAAGGAGATTGTAAGAGGAATGTGAGAGAGGTGGATTTGGGAGAGATTTGGAGAAATTGTGAAGAGAGAGTGAGATTTTGGAGTTGTGTTTGAGGAGGGTTAGGGTTTGGGTCAGGAGAATTGGGGTTAGGGTAATGCCATTGAGTTGGAGGGTGGATTCTGATGGGTGATAAGGGTTGTGGTGTGTGAGGAGGATTTTGGAGATTGATTCGGCGTCGTATTGGGTTGGGGTTGAGGAGAAGAGGCGGAAGAGGGAATGGGGATTGCGTTGTGTGGGTTTGAGAAGAAACGCCATGGATAGCTTCTTCTGCTTTCTCAACTCAAGTAACTGAAACAAGTTTCTGCTTGTGAGATTTGTCCTAATCACTCATGTTCGAAGGTTTTTCTAGTTTCCATTAGGCTTAATTACACTTTTTTTGTTCTTTCACGCAATTTAATGACTATAATTTTGCTCTTATTTAGTGGTCTATCAAAGATTGAATTTTTGATCTCAGTAGTTGTATTTTACGTGTGTGTAATGTCTCTATTAAATGAATTAAGTTTGCGGAGACTAATTACACTTTTAATATCGTTATTTTATTTTGCTTACGGAATTAATCCTTTTTATTTAGAATATCAATTAATTTTGATTTTTTTTTTCTTAAATTATGTTTGGATTGGTAATATAAAATGAAATGTAGTTGTAACTAAACAAGTTTTATTGTTTAAATTTGTAAAACATGAATGGAATTTAATAGAACATTATGAAACTCATTTCATCTTATATCAATCTATCTTTCACTTTTTCATTTTCAATTTGAGGCAATATAACAAAATATATTTTATAATTAAGTTATCCAAATAATATAATATTTTTTTTTTCTATTTCACTTTACTTTATTTCATTTCATTTCATTTTGACAGTGTAATATTTTTATCAACTGAATAAAATTTATAAAAATTATTATTGAACCATTATTGATTTTTTTTGATACGTGAACTGTTATTGATTAGTAAAATACAATAACTTTACTTTGAGAAAAGAAATATACTCCCTTATGATAATATATTGATCAACGTAAAAATAAGATGAAAGATTACGACACAATAAAAATATAGATATATAATTCTCCTCAACCTCAACTCGAACATAAGGTAGTGTCATGATCTCAGCTTCTTATTTTCACGTCGACCAATATATTACCTACTAGAAAACAACAAAAGAAAATCACGTCGGCTAAAATGTTTGAATGAACACAACAAAATGCAGAAAAAAAGAAAAGATCCGTGACTAACAAATGTGTTTGTCAGCTGCTTCAAATTCCCCATCAAATACTAATTTCTACGGTCCAAATTGACGTTCCTAATTTCCTCCCGCAACAAAAACCCAACTTTCCAACCTTTTCAGTTACACCAAAAATCAAATCACAAAATCTAATTCACGATCCATATTGCACCAACAACTTCCAAAACCGCACTCTCGCGCGTTTCCACCACGTCCGTTCCAAGAATATTAACTGTGTGTAGTGTGACACAAATAATAGATATTTAAGTTCTGTAATTATTTAATTTGAATTTGATTCTTGACAGATGTATCATGTATATAGAAAAACATTTGTTAGGATGTCAATTCTTTAAATAAATCTCAATTACATCGAATAAATTAGTCTCTATAATTGCGCAGATGATATCTTTAGTCTAAAAAACAAAGCACAAAACAACAAAAAGTTTCATTTTCACTGCACCAAGGTCACTCGCCAGAACCTCAAAGAACTCTCTCTATATATATTTTTATATTGCTAAAATACCCCTCAAATCTCATAACACACTCTTCTAGATCCCTCTCTTCAACTCTTTACATTATTATATTCTCATTCTTTCTATTTGTTCATTCCATTCATTCATTGTTCACTTCACCAACAATGAATGTAAACAACCACACAATTTTGACCTAATTTTTTCTTCATTGAAATTTTCAACAATTTTGTTTTATTTTAAACAAACACAAATCTTGTATAGAAATTTCCAAATCTGAAAAAAAAAAACATGATTCACCTTGCAATTTCATCACAAAGTAACCAATTTGTGGTTATTAACAAACCAAACTTACGTAAACATCACAAAACAAAACAACATTTGAAATCATCCATAGTAACATGTTCTCAACATCACAAGAATTCTAGAAACTTCATTGAGAAACAACAACCTACATTAATGGTTGACACACATCAAAAATTTGTTGTAAGAGAGAACAAGAACAAGAACAAGAAAATCAAGGAAGAAGAACAAAAGAGTGTTTTGTATGATAAAGAAGAGAAAAAGGATTCAAATTCAACAAGTGTTTCTTCTTCTCCAGTTGGAACCAAACAAATGGTTATATTATGTGGATTTGGTTATTGGTTACAAGGTTTTAGGTGTTTTCCATGGCTTGCTCTTAATTTTCATATGGCTAGTAATCTCAATTTGGATCCTTCAATATTGCAACTTGTTCAATATTCTGCTAATCTTCCTATGGTTGCTAAACCGCTTTATGGAATTCTTTCTGATGTTATCTATATTGGTGGTGCTCATAGAATACCTTACATGGTCATTGGAGGTATAAACTTAACTAATTCAACTATTTGTATTGTATTTTTGGCTTTTTTTCTTTTGTGAATGTTTCAAATATTCAAAGGGTAGTAATAGTAATAGTAATATTAATACTATAGTATTAGTTTAGCATCATTAAGACGTGGTTAATTGGAAATGGTAATTACATTTTAACTTAGCAGTATAGAGACACCGGACATGACACTAATAGAGTAAGATGTAGATGTTGGTAATAGTTGTAATTACCAATTTCATTTTGGTGTTAGACATGTCTTTAATTTGAAGCGTTAATAGTGCTGCATAGACTTTAGTGTCATCAATTTTGGATCTTTAACACTTATAGTATCGAACAAGTTGATAACTGTGATGAGGTCACAATTCGGGGAATTGAAATGTCTAAGAAGACCTCACCACAATTATCAACTTCGAGAATTGAAAAGTCTAGTGGTTCATATGGTTCTAAGTTGCAGTTACGCTGCTAATCTTGATATTGCGGGCAATTGCGGCTGTAATTGCAGTTGCTATGCCATTGCGGTGACCTCTAAAAAAACCTTTATTAT
Source organism: Trifolium dubium (assembly GCA_951804385.1). Classification (NCBI taxonomy): domain Eukaryota; kingdom Viridiplantae; phylum Streptophyta; class Magnoliopsida; order Fabales; family Fabaceae; genus Trifolium; species Trifolium dubium. The sequence continues at coordinate 30,947,037 of OX638076.1, read as the reverse complement.
GTTGTATTCACAACCGCAACTTAGAATCAACTTTCAACCTGCAATTCCTTTTGCTTCGATCAGTCTTCTTATCGGATATTAAGTTCTTGGTTTTGTTATTTTCTGTTTGTGTTTAGGTTGTCCTTTTCTTCATATGGTTAAGCTAGATAACTCTTTCCATGTTAATATGTCTTATGTTCAATTGGCTTCTCTTTGTATTTGCAAACTCTACACAGAACAAGTACTAGATCAATTTCCTTATGAATAATTTCACCTTGCTTGAATAGAAATAATACTTTGGATTATGAAATTACAACAGCATAGCAATCAAGGAAGTTTCTTTGTATAACTATTTTCTGTTTTGAATGAATTTCTTCTTTTATCTCAAAATCTGAAACTGATTTGCTTTGTTCTTCAGTTCTTTTGCAGATCTTTGCTTGGAATTATCTAGCATTTGTCCCTGCTGCACGTGAAGTGCTTACCATCTTAGTTGCAACTGTGCTTCTCAGTAACTTGGGAGCATCCATTACAGAAGTTGCAAAGGATGCTCTTGTAGCCGAGTACGGAAAGAAACACAAAATTGGTGGCCTACAATCATACGCATTCATGGCATTAGCCGCAGGTGGAATCTTAGGCAACTTGATTGGTGGTTATTTTCTACTGAAACTGCCTCCAAGAATCATGTTCATTATATTTTCATCTTTACTATCTCTACAACTAGCAATTTCTTTCTCCACAAGAGAGGATTCGTTAGGCATACCACAACCATCAAGTGAAAATCTTGCAACAAAATCCCTCTTAGAAAATATCAGAAAACAAGTGTCCGATCTTATAACAGCTATCAGCGACAAAAGTATTTCTCGCCCCCTTTTGTGGATTGTTGGATCAATTGCCACAGTTCCGATGCTGACAGGCTCCATATTTTGCTATCAGACACAGTGTCTAAATCTTGATCCTATGATCATTGGTTGGTCTCGAGTGATTGGCCAGTTGATGCTTCTTTCAGGAACCGTACTTTATAACCGGTTTTGGAAAAAGTTTCCGATGAGAAACCTGATAGGCGTGGTTCAGATTATATATGCTTCGTCACTACTTCTTGATCTCGTTTTGGTTCAACAGATAAATCTTAAATTCGGAATTCCAAATGAGGTGTTCGCTCCTTGCTTTTCAGGTTTGGCAGAAGTTCTAGCGCAGTTTAAACTCCTTCCTTTCTCGGTTCTATTTGCATCTTTATGTCCAAAGGGTTGTGAAGGGTCTCTCACCTCTTTCCTTGCATCAGCTTTGATCCTATCATCAATAGTTAGTGGCTTTTTCGGTGTTGGATTGGCCTCTTTGCTCGGCATTACATCCAGTGATTACTCAGGTTTGACCGTGGGAATTCTTATACAGTTCGTTGCAGCTTTATTACCTTTAATATGGATTGGTTCAGTACCAATGACACAGCCTGACTCGGAGGAGAAGCAAAGGAGAAAAAGTATGAGTCGAAGAGCGCGTAGAAATAGAAGAGTTGGAAAAGTTGTGATTGGTTCAATTAATGCTTATAGGCGTGAAAGGGAATGGGAATCACAAAAGTAAGAAAATAATCGAGTTTACGTTTGTAGCTTTAATGATCATGCAAGGATGATTGGTGCTAACATTTTTTGAAAAATGATTCCTTACGTCATCGTTAGCTCACACGAAATGACTTATACTTCGAAGCTTATGATTTTTTTGGCTCCATATTTGGATTCTTAACTTGAGGCCAACACCTTGTGAATTGTCAAAGGTGGTTGGGAGAGAGAATGTTAACAAGTGCCGTTAGAGCATTGGTTAAGAAATCATGAGGCAACCTTGTATAGGAAAATGATGTACATTATATTGACAGGTGTTTGAACTTGTAATTTTCAAGACAAATTTTCCCTTATATGGTTTCCTTGATCAATATTTCTAGGACACTCATTAGCAAGTCCATTCTGAGAAGTGTATTTTGATAGTTATAGTAATTAGGATTTTAACATTCTACCTTTTGATTCTTCCATTGATATGTACTATACTTTACCTTGTTACTTTGTTTTCATGTTCATATCAACAATAACTAGAGGATATCACTTAACTGATCTTGAAAACTCGTCTCTCATTTGATCTGATTATGAGTTTATGTATCTAAACTCAAATATAACTGTGCAATAATATTTTACTGCAAATTTACCATTTAAACTAACATAGATTCTAGCTTAAAAATAACTTCACTTATAATAGACAAATGGGTAAAGCTTAATATATATCTATGGAGCATTGGAGCAGCATACAACATGTTGTGCCTAACCAACTTGTTTATTATTCACACCTCACCTACAATATATAGGCAAGGTAACAAGAGCAACATACAATTGGACTGGGCTGGATCCACATATAAGGCCCAATAGGCAAAATACCAAAGTACTCTACTTATCATTTGTATCAAATTTATCAATTTTTAGACAAGGATCCAGAGGTTATCAATTTTATAGGGAGGTTAATAAATGTGCAGATGATTTAGGTAATATAGTATGAGTTGTGAATTGTGATGGAAGTGAAGCACCGATTATTTATGAATTTTGTTCGACTCAAATTAGATATTTATTGTTAGCTGAAGTTATTGAAGTATACGCTCCTCATTTTATTAAGTTGTAGTTTCTCTTTTTTTAATTCTTCTGAAATTGTCAAAGTTAGTAACATTCCCTTAGAATTCCTTTCCAACAAAATCTTTCTTACTAGATAGTAATTTTTAACTCTTTCTCTTATAGTGTTCATCTTCTTGTTTTTCTTATGACTTGAGTGAATTCAACTCTAAAATTTATATAGGTCACTTCAATTTGAAAATATATCTCACATAAAACAAAATAATTTATTATAAATTTTATCAAATAAAAATAATTCTTTGAAAAAATAATATTAGATTGAGTGTTACTATTAAGTATTTTTCAATCATAATTTCTCTATATACCCGAACAAATCTACTACTTTGGGATCAAGTGGAGCTTGAAGGAACAAAAGGATGGGTTGGATTGAGGTGGATCAAAGTCACCCTTACTACCGACACTTCTAATTTCATGTCACATCATCTCTAACAAAAAGCTGCCTAATTAATTGTCTTATTGTTGTCATATTGTCACCATTTTGACCATATATTAATATAGGAAAATGCTAACAAATTACTACTAGTATGCAATGCATGCTTCTTTTTCTTCTTGTTCTTCCAAATTTGTGTTGTCGCCAGCTAGGATGTCCCTACCACTCTCCCCACGAGCTAATTTACTAGTAATTTTTTGTTAGTTAGAAACGAGTTTGAGTCAATTGTTTGTTCATCAATCATGCATTTTGTAAGTTAGTTTCTTAAACTTCTATATAAATATGGTGGATGGGAAAAACGTGGCTCACTGTATTTGACTGTTTAAAAGTGTATTAACTTCTCTAAATCCTTTGTCAAAAAAAAACTTCTCTAAATCCGACTTTAATCGGTAAAAAAATATTAAAATTGTTAGATGAGACATTTATAGCTAGAGTTCGAACTCTTATCCCACCACTTTATGTATGTGAGCTTACAATGTCAATATTTTTTCTAAAAATGTAGATCACAGAATTTATCAAAAGAAATGTAGATTTAAGAAAGCATCTTCCATGCATGCTGCATAAAACCACCAACTTCTATCAACAAAAAAATTATTTATAACTATATATATATATATATATATAATTTATGTGCAACCCTTCATCCCCCAAAGGGTTATGACTTACTTATGGACCCTTCATTTTATGGCCTCTAGATCATTTTCTTAATTAATTATGATTTTTAGGACCCTTCCAAAAAGATTATTTGAAGAGTTTCTTGGTTACAATATGTTACATGTCATGATCTTAGAATACACAGATATGAGATAACTTTAGTGTTGGAATATCCCTCTCTTATAGGTACAAGTCTAAGTTAAATACAAAACCCTACATTAATTCTTTGATTTTTTTTTTTTGATAAGTAATTCTCGATTAATTATCACTTGAGGAGTTCTCATCACCATATTAAACCCAAATCACTAATTCTCAAAGATGTACACCACCAAAAAGAAAAAGGAAACACCACCAAAAAGGATGTACAAGACACTCCACCTTATAGAGTACATATTATTGGTGGCTTTACATTACTTTATGTTTTGGATGTGTAATTTATTGTCACATTGATTTTTAAATCTTTTTTTTTACAATTGCAAATACAGCTTGAATATCATTTTTGTTAAGAAATTTATGTATTAAATTGACCAAGTGAAAATACATTTGAAGATCAAATATTTTTGGGTATATATATATAATTGAAAATCAAATTAACTAAAATCAAATTTGAAGAATAAAATGACTAAAAAAGAAAATCATACGGTCAACATCAACTTGTTTTTGTTCTAACCTGGGAAAGAAAGCAGTTTCATTTTTGGACAAAGAGAAAAGACAGTATCTTGACTCAACAAGTTTGAAGTTTGGTGAATGGAGAACACGCAAGACTGAGGTGGAACTTGGAAGCGTGTTAGTGTGTTACTAACAAATTTAATTTTTTTTTTTTTACATTTGACTCTTAATGTATCTGATTATAATATAAATTAGGTTTTTTCTTCTGTATCCTCATAAGATTTGAAGGTATTTACCTCAGTCACTTACAAAAAAATTTAACTGATATAAATTTTTATAAAATACACCGTTTGATTAAAAGTTTATATCATATAGATTATTTGTGTAAAATTTCAGACAAATCTAAAATAATTTGATATGTTATCAAGACGAATCAAAATTAACAGTTTCTGTGATTTGTTAAACACCGTTAATCTTTATGTGTCTTAATGACATATCAAATGATTTTAGATTTATCTAAAATTTTACACAAATGATCTATATGATATAAACTTTCAATCCAACGGTGTATTTTATAAAAAATTATATCGCTTAAAACTTTTTATAGTGGTTGGGGATAAATACCCCTAAATCTTGTGGGGTACACAAGTTGTCACCAATTATATAAATCATTAATCAAATGTATAAAAATGTCAAATTTACTTATATTTATAGTCGAATATAGTCGGACAGAGTAACTTGAAAAGAAAGTTGGACTAAATTGATGGTAAAATATTTTTCGTCAATGATAAACACGCAAGCCTGATGTGGAATCATACATATACATACAAATTGCTCTCATACTTTTTCTTTTTGACAAAATTGCTATCATACTGAAACACCACAACAAGTAAAAACATGTGTAATCTTATAATTAATTAAATTGAATTCGGTCAACTATTGAAAATATACAATATAATTATAGGAAAAATGCCGTCTAAAAAGAAATTAAATATGCAACGGAACAAATATAGTATTTGAAATCAAGTTATTCAACTAATGAACTTTCTCTAGAATCATTTAAAAGAGTCAAACTTTTTTTTCTTTTTTGACAAATAAACTTCTTTTTCTTAAAGAAATAGTATTTAATTGTAAAATTTTATTTAGCCCCCAGCTGAACCATCACCGAAGATTTAAAATACAAAAAAAATATATATCCTCGTCATCTTAAATTACGACAAACTAGTCAATCAAAATTGAATAGACTCTATTTTATATTTAAATCTTAATTTTAATATATTACATTCAATGTCCATATTAATTAACGTAATTCCATGCAGAAGGAATATTTTTTTATGATTCTTTTTTATATTTAAGATTGGATGAAATGTTTATAAGTTTATTTCTTAAAAAAATAAAATTGGATGAAAAATTTTATTGACACGTAATAATAATTAATGTATGGTTTGGAAGTTAGGTTGATAGTACAGTCAACAACCGCAAAAAAGGTTGTTTCCATGTAATGCACACTCACGTTACTTACTTTATTATTATTATTATTATTATTATTATTATTATTATTAGGTGTCTACCAAACATCGCTTATAAATACTCTCTCCCTTCACCTCTATTCCTCTCTTCTCTTCTTCTTCTTCTTTTCTTCTTATATATTCTTGGTATGTTCTATATCTCTTCCCCCCCCCCCCTCTCTCTCTCTCTCTCTCTCTCTCTCTCTCTCTCTCTCTTATTAACCTTTCTTTTTTCAGGTTTTGAAGATTATTATTATAGCAAGAACTTGCATTGTGAACTACTGAATATTTTCAAGTATCTATCTGGAGTTGTTCAAGATTGTAAATTTAGGTACTACAACCAATTTCTTTTAATGTTTCTTATTATGTACTTCTACTTTGTTTCTTTTTGAAGATTCTCAAATTTAGTTACCAATGTATGTGTAATGTTTGTTTTATTTTTTACTAGTTTAATTAATGAAGATTGCGTATATTTGTTGACTTTGGTGTTATATATAATCTTGTTTGTCCTATGAACCTTTCGTGTTGCTTTCCTTTTACCTTTCCTTAATGGTTACTATTTTCTTTCTTCTTCTTTAGTATTTTTCTATTTTTGATTTGGTCATATTCTTCATTCTTGACCACTTTTTTTTTTAATGATTTTCCAAAGTGAACAACTTTGTTCAAGCTAAGTGATTGATATAAAAATTAGGCTCAACATTTGTTGATTTAACTCCTAAAAATTAGGCACTTCAGTTGGTGAGCTAAGGGGCACACCGAATGAGTTTATAAATATGGGTTTAGAGTTCAAACTCTAAAATTTAACATAACAACTAACTTACTAACATTCGTCTATAAATAGAAATTGTTAAGAAAAGATCGAGGGCTAACATTATCTGCACGTGCATAACAAATCGTAAGTGCGTTGAATTGTTAACTATTGATTTCCCTTTTTTGTTTTTGTTGATAAAAATTAAACTCACTTAATTTAGATGAGACAAATCTTCTTAGCATGAATGGTTAATTCAGTTTTTTTTTATATAGTTTCTTGTTGTCATGATCATGTGATGTAGTAAAACTATTCTAAACCGTTCAATAGAAAAATAAAATAATGCTCCCTTTTATTAGAGACAATTCTCCTTATAAAAGAAGAATACAAAAGCTAGTGAATACAATGAATATAAAAAGCTAGTGAATTGACTTTTATAAAAAAAAAGGACAGGAGGGAAGTAATAATCAAGAAATTGATCAAAATGTGAGATTGTGAAGTCTTCTAGAATATATGGTCTAAAGAGTACAAAACAATATTTTGAAAAAGTTTCTGTTATTTTTTATATATCATGATGGCTACTTGAAATGGTAAGGCTAATTTTTCTAACTATTGAATTATGCATATGCAAAGTCAATATTAACTTCTAACTTATTAAACTGATATTTTAACTTATGAACAGCTTCTACTAATCTTAATTATTTTTGCAAAAGGGAGAAATTAGCTTCTTTGTTTTGTTTCTATTCATTTGAAAATTTAAATTACTATTTGGTCACTTTCTATTCAATTATTTCAAACTAATGAATTTTATGTTCAATGTGAAATTTGATACACATAATAAGTTTTGTTCTAAATTGTTGCCATCTTGTAAAATTTTCCATAGATCTGGATCAAATGGACCTAAAGGCAAATCATACTCTCCTTGCTGATACTGCAACCTTAACAAGGACAAGATCAAGGCTCGGTGCAGGCGCGCCTTCCAGTCTGTCATGCTCTCCTACGAGCACTTCAACTGTTCTGCACGGTCCGTCGCTGACAATTCCAAGGAAGAAGATAGGGATTCTCGATGATGTTCGTTCTAACGGTTGGCTTGATGCAATGAGATCATCTTCTCCTACTCACAAGAAAATATCTATGGATGTTGGTCATGGTGTCGCGTCTTCTGAAGCTGATGCCGCTTATTTAACCTGGCTGGTATAAATCACATACTCCATCGAACCCTCTATGTAGTTTGTATGTGCTTCATTGTTCTGTTTGTGCGAATTCGTTATTTGTTTCCTTTTTATAATTTTGCAGCTAGAGTTTCCATCAGCACTTTCATCTTTTGAGCAAATTACTAACTGCGCAAAAGGAAAGAAAATAGCACTGTTTCTGGATTACGATGGGACTCTTTCGCCGATTGTTGACAATCCTGACCGTGCTTTCATGTCCGACAACGTATGTAATATTTTGCAAGGCTGAAAATGCTAGAAACACACTTTTTTTACACAGTCTTGGACAACAAAAAAGTTGTTCAAACTAGTCAAAAAGAGTGTGTTAATAGCATTGCTCGTCTCCTTAGATTTAGAGTTCAGAATTTCAGTCGATTTTTTTCCTTCACGTGTTTTGATTTTGCTGATTCTGATCCTGTAATATCTGTAGATGCGTGCTGCTGTTAAAAACGTGGCCGAATATTTTCCGACCGCAATAATTAGTGGAAGAAGTCGCGAAAAGGTAATTAGAGACAATTTTCTTCCTTTATAGTATTATTTCTCTTGTATGTTAACTAATACCTGCATATAGAGAAATGTAAATAACAAACTTCCATGTTTGTACTAGCTCAGTGGTAAGAGCTTGACCTTGTAATCTCAAGGGACAAAGTTCAAATTATCTCGGGTACAGTTGTAAAATGACCAATAATATCACTTTATTTAATAATCATTTCCCAATTCCCCAAACTTTTATTTTAAATGTTTGTACCAGTTTTTGATTCCAAACTTTGTTGCACCCTATTTCCTCAGGTGCATGAATTTGTCGGAATAACGGAACTCTATTACGCTGGTAGCCATGGAATGGACATAATTGGTCCTCTTAAACAATCTGTATCTGATAATCATCCTAATTGCATTAGGTCTACCGATAAGAAGGTACTAGTTTTCAATTCAAGAATTTTATCTTGCGTATGTTTCTGATCTTACTTCACTGTCGTTCGAGTTCTAGAAGTATTTTTCTAAAGGGCTTCTATATTGATTTATAATCTTCTAAAATAACAGGGTAAGGAAGTTAATTTATTCCAACCTGCTGCTGAATTTCTGCCTATGATTGATGAGGTATGTATAATGTATATATGAAAAATATACTAGTCTAGCGTATGTAGCACCGACACTTCACATCAAAGATGTGGCACGTGTCCGACACCGATACATGTAGTTACATTCAAATATTTCATTTTCTCAAATTATTACATGTATCGATGTGTCTGTGTTAGTATCGTGTCCGGTGTTAGTGTTCGTGTAGTGTGCGGTGTTTGTGTCAGTGCTTCATAGATCCTGCTTGACTCATGTTTATGCAGGTGCGTAGGTTGCTCATTGAGTGTACAAAAGACATCAAAGGAGCAAAAATTGAGAACAATAAGTTTTGCGTCTCTGTACATTATCGTAACGTAGACGAGGAGGTATTGTTTACTACTCCTTCCAATGTAACACCATCTCTTGTTTTGTTAATAATATATGAAAAAGACATAATTTCATGAAAAGTAACAGATTTTATAAGTTTTCTTGGTATCTAACAACAACTAAAAAGAAACGGAGGAAGCGTCGTTTGCAATGCTTAGTAGTTAGTAGTATTAATGAATAGGTAGTATTTCTGTCTAAGATGATTCTTTTCACCGTGGTTTTTGAATTATTTCCTCTTATTTTGTTTCATACAAATGTATAGAATTGGGATATGGTGGCACAACGTGTTTATGATATTATGAAAGACTATCCACATTTGCGACTAACTCATGGTCGAAAGGTACTATTTCAGTTCTAGACCAAAACTTATTTACTTATTTTACAATATACATAACTTGTTACAAAACTTCTAGCAGGTTCTAGAGACATCATTTATAAAACTTGTAACATATGTTTACCGATAATATTCAGGTTCTAGAGGTCCGACCTGTGATTGACTGGGATAAGGGAAAAGCTGTTACATTTTTGCTCGAGTCACTTGGTGAGTTCATTTGATGATTTACGCTATGGTTGCTGTTTGTTTGTTTGTTCAAAGATCAGAATTTTGTTTTGCAGTGAATGACATTAGACATGATTTTATTTAGGACTTAACGATGACAACGAAGTGCTAGCTATATATATTGGTGACGACCGGACAGATGAAGACGCATTTAAGGTTAATATGCTGCTTGTTTTTATGATATATTTAAATTACATGTTCTTCAAATTTTCTTTTCCTTAGTTTATATATTTTCTTATATAACACTGATGATATAAATGGACTGCAACAGGTTTTGAGTGAGGTTAATAAATGTTTCGGAATCTTAGTGTCTTCCGCTCCTAAAGAAAGCAATGCGGTTTACTCGCTTTCTGATCCTTCTGAGGTAATGTTCGTGGTTGTAATTTAGCTTACAAAAATGATTTTTTAACATCAAAATTTTTATGTCAAATAAGGCTTGTTTTAGTTGTGTGTTTTTCCTAAAATATATGTAAGTTGCAATGTTTTAAAAACCGGTCCAAGAGACTGCTAGGTCATAAAAAGTTAGAGATTAAGACAAACACATACCGTGTTAGTGTCACATACAGTATTTGTATTTTGATGTTCAACTAATCCAACTGTTTAGTTTATATGTTTCCCTTGGCATTTGTTTGAGATTTCATACATTTACTTTGAAAATAGACATGTTGTTTGCTAGTACATTGAAATAATAATGTGTGGATCATTAGGTCTTTTTTCATTGTTTATATACAATATTAGTATATATTGGTTTTTCATAACATAAGTTTCACCGTAATGTTGTATATGCAGGTCATGGAATTTCTCAAATCACTTGTGGTATGGAAATCAAGCTCTTCAGTATAATGTATAGAGGAGAATATACTCTACTATACTATATATATTAAAGATAGATTCTGATTTTGGGTTCGGTTGAGAACATTTCAAGGGTTTCTTGGAGCAGAAGTAAGCTCTGAAAAAGTCCTCTCAAGATAGGAATAGGAATAACATTGTCATTACTCAGTTTTTTTGCTCAAAGCTTTTGTGGAAGCTGTAACTTATAATTATATATGTCAGCAAGATTATTTAATTCATTTTTCTTGTGATATTGTTCTTTTTTTTCTCTCTTTCAATTTAAGGAAGAATTCCCATGTGTTAAATTTTTTGTAAATGTATTAGGGATGTCATTAATATATAATATTATCTATCTATTTGATATAATTTTGATCATCACTATGTCCCTTACGATCATCTTTTGTCTCTATCAAGCAAATCTTGAATTTGTCCCCGTACGATAGCTCAAGTAGTAAGAGTTGGGGGACATGGGTTGGGTAGGAAGAGGTTCAGAGTTCGAATCCTAGGAATAACATTTATCTTTCTGTACCAAAAGTTTTAAAAAAATTCTTGAATTTGAGTCATTCTAGAAGAGATCCTATGAATTGTGAAAGTGAAACACTTGTTTCTGAAGTAAAATTTCAATTGAATCGTTCATAAAATAGCATAGGCCAATAGTCCTTGAATTATAAGGTTTTTTATGGGACTATCTTTATCTATCTTGTCTTATATTTCTAAAAATTTAACTTATTTCACAAGACCTAACTCCTATTGATTGTTGTTGACTAATTTGCACGGCCAGCCCTAATTCCTTCCACCCTTTCCAGGTTTTTTCTTGGTTGTTTCTTTGAAAATTGATGATTTTAGGTTTTTTTTTAATCCAAAATCACTCCTATTTATATTTTTACTATTCATTTTAATTTAAATAAGTAGTTTTCACATCAATTAAGTTTTTTATTTTTTATTTTTTTATTTTGTCGTCTCAGTACGATGTTTGTTTTTCTATCTTATGCGGTGGTCTTGTTCTCCCGTCTTGTGCAGTGTTCTTGTTCTCCCGTTTCGTTGTGGTGTTTGTTTGTTTGGTTTAGTCCGACAGATTAACTTTGATCAACTGCTAATTTAACAAGTGATTATGTTTGTTAACAATGCAGATCCTGATGCATAGATATTTTCGGTTACTTTAAGTTTATCATATTATTTATGTTATTAACTTGAATGTTGTAAGTGTATTCGTTAATTTATTCTTTTTGTTTTTAGTAAAGACAAAACAATGGAAACTTTTTTTTTACGCAGTTTATAGAACATTTAATGGCGGCACCTATGGTAGGTGAGCGTTCAAGGTCCTTTTTTTGACCTAAAATTCATTCTTTTAAGAAGACCACAAAAATATTTTTTGACAAAAAGAAGACCAAAATTATTTCACTATATACACACATTCATAGTTGTTGCGGGGTTAACTTGTCTACTGACACTATTTTGATTACTTTGTCCATAACATTTAGGGAGTCTAATCGATTAAGATTTGTTGGGGTTTTAAAAAAAAAATATGTTAAACAATTTTGTATATTCTCTTTCAAAAAATAAAAATTTTGTGCTATTTAATCAAAAAATTTATTAAATTAAAATAAATTTTGTGGAATTCAATTAAGACAATTAAGAATTTGTTTTAAGGTAATAAAATATGATGTTATTTGATTGAGATTTGTAAGGATTTTTTTTTAAGTACAAAGATTTGTAAGGATTTATAAATAAAATATCTCTTGTATTCAAAAATCTATGAATTTTAGTGGATTCTTTAGTAGAGTGAATTTTGTGTGACATTTTAATTAAAAACCTTGAGACGTTTTTAAACTCAGCAAGACTTTTATTTTGCTTTCACGGTTCATCCTTTTCTACCCAAACTTGTTTTATACAAGTTTTTTTTTTTTTGCTTTCACTCTATGCTTCTTAAGATAAAGGGCATAGTAGTTCATAACCCGGGACGAGTTTTAACATAAGTAGTTTCAGTTCTCTCCCAAACACAGTTTGTTGAAAATCGAAATGCGGTCATTTCTACTAAATCCAACATCAAACGTTTGGTTGTTTCCTACCAGGTTTTTTCTTCTTCTTTTCTTTGTTCACTTGGTTAACAAATATGCTTTCCACAATTTTATTTTATTTTTTGATAAATGGTTTCCACAACTTTTGTTTTAACTAACTCTTCATTTATTTTAAACATTATTGATTTTTCGTTTTATGATTCATTATTGCTTATCAACAGTATGCAATCTTGTTTCTTCAAAAAGAAATACAATCTTGTTATTCTTTTACAAGTTATTTTCTTCATTTTTATTTTCTTTATTTTTCTTGCAATAATTCAATGTTTTATTTACGATTGCTACTTTTATATTAAAAAATTGATTTAGTAAATATAAATGTTGCAATCTATTTTTAATATGAAAATTAAATATTAACCATTCATTAAACATGTTAAATAACTTAAAACAATTCAAATATATTTTATATTCCAATATTATGAATTAAAAATTTGAAATATCTTCCCATGATCCCATCTACTAGTATTGATATATCCTCCTAAAGAGAAACATGCATTGTGTGTCTTATTTTTTTTTTCTTCATGAATTCTCCAATATTGTATTAATTGGAACCACCATTCCAAATTCCAATCTAATCTAACATTCACATACTTACCATTCCACATCCCTCAAAATAGACTCCTAATCCTTTTCATTTTAATAGGACAAAGCCTGGTCAATTTCAAATTGGATCACAACATACCTCAAAAATGAAGGCCAATCCTTCCAATGATAATCATGCTCTACACACTCCATTGCTAAATAGTAGCAAAAAACCACCAAAGGTTATCTTTGTGACAATTTGTTCCACTGTATTCCTAATGTCAATGGTTGCATTGATCATAAATCAAAGCCAAAATCAAAATTCCTTGGAAAAATTGGAAAATGTCACTCCACTTGCTAACATTTCCTTAAGGCAAGAGTTGTCTAGAGGGGTTGCTCAAGGGGTTTCAGCAAAATCAAATCCATTTAATTTCCATAAAGTTTCATATAATTGGACAAATGCTATGTTTTCTTGGCAAAGAACTGCTTTCCACTTTCAACCCCAAAAGAATTGGATGAATGGTATGTGTGTACCTTAGCTAATTTTTCTATTCACATGTTGAAAATTTTAGTTTGCTACATAAATGTTTGGATTCGTGATGAGTTTAACAAAATCACAGTGAGTCACTATAGTTCTATAAAAACTATACTTTAATTCTTCAATAAAATTACGGCGTCAATGTGATTTTTTTAAATCTATCGTGATTTGAAACATGATATTTTTTTCTGTTTTATCCAAACTCTTTTTCACTAGCTAATATCTTTCATTGAATGGTAGGTGGTGAGATTTAAATCAATGATTGATTTCCAAAACCAATACCTTTCAATTTTTTTTTGTGTTCCTTTCACTTTTTATTACTATAAATTTTGATTACGAGACTAATCAAACGGTATTTCGTTGACTTTTTGGGTTCATATTACGTGCGGATGTTTGGCTTACTTGACTTAGATCCCAACGGTATGTTTCTTTTCATTTGTAATTATTTTTGGCGGATCTTTCTTCTTTCCTTTATTAAAAAACAAATAAACAATAAACAAATAAAATAATGATGCTTTTTTTTGTTACAAAAGAGAAAAATAACGATACATTTGCAATACATGAATTTGAATAGTTTTTTTATTTTATTATCAAAAATATATAATTTTATATTTTATTTGGTCAACAATTTGGATATATAATTTATTCCTTAAGGAGAAAATATATTCATATTAATATAAACTTTTAATGTTTGATCATATGTGAGCCATTGTAGTAGCTACTGTAATAGTTAACAAATTAATAAGCCTACTACTAATATAGCAAGCATTAAGATATGTTCTTGGAGAAAAGAAGAAACTCTTGTTAAAAAATTGACATCAAAGTAGGATTTTTGCATTGTATTGTATGGTTGCAGGTCCATTATTTCACTTGGGATGGTACCATTTGTTTTACCAATACAATCCTGATTCAAGTGTTTGGGGTAACATAACATGGGGTCATGCTGTATCAACGGACATGATTCATTGGCTCTACCTTCCCATTGCTATGGTACCCGACCATTGGTTCGATATCAACGGTGTGTGGACTGGATCCGCCACACTTTTGCCAGATGGCGAAATCATAATCCTTTACACCGGCGATACTAACAACTACGTGCAAGTACAAAATCTAGCTTATCCTGCCAACTTATCTGATCCCCTTCTCCTTGATTGGGTTAAATATGCGGATAACCCAATCTTGGCCCCCCCACCTGGCATTGGGTCGAAGGATTTCCGTGACCCAACAACGGCTTGGATTGGGCCGGATGGAAAATGGAGGATCATAATCGGGTCAAAAAAAGGAAAAACAGGCATTTCATTAGTTTACAAGACCACGGATTTTATAAATTTTGAACTCAACGATAACTACTTACATGCGGTTCCTGGTACGGGTATGTGGGAATGTGTGGACTTTTATCCGGTTCTAATAAACGGGGCTAACGGGTTTGACACATCGGTAAATGGGCCGCAAGTTAAGCATGTGCTTAAGGCTAGTTTGGATGATACAAAAATTGATAGTTATGCAATTGGGACTTATTTTATAGAAAATGATACATGGGTTCCTGATGATCCACTTGAAGATGTGGGTATTGGGCTGCTTTTGGACTATGGAAGATACTATGCTTCTAAGACTTTCTATGATCAAGTGAAAAAAAGAAGGATTTTGTGGGGTTGGATTAATGAAACTGATACAGAAAGTGATGACTTGGAAAAAGGTTGGGCTTCTCTTCAGGTATGTATTTATTGATTTTTTTTTTTAATTTGATCACGTTGAAAATTGTGGTTAATTGTGTTGATGATTTAGGAGTCTAGTGACTAAAAATGTTTTGTGGAGTAATTTACAAAACCTTGCATGTACACAATTTTCTTTTATCTTGCAGACAATTCCAAGAACAGTGCTCTTTGACAACAAGACTGGAACTAATTTGCTTCTATGGCCAGTAGAAGAAGTAGAAAGCTTAAGATTAAGCAGTGATGAATATGAAGAAATAGTGGTTGAAGCTGGCTCTGTTGTGCCACTAAACATTAGTCAAGCAACACAGGTTTTGTCTATAGCACTATCTTAATTATTATGATAATCAAGCTCTGTTTATTTTTAATTGTCGTTTTTAGGTTATTTATATAATAATGTTTACAATTGGTAAATTTGACGAGTTACAGTTGCACATGCACGTAGAGGATGCCGGATTCACACTAAAAAAGTGTAACTCTTATTCCCTTTTCTTTTACAGTTGGACATATTTGCTGAATTTGAGATTGAATCATTGGCATCTAAAGGGATTATTAGCAATGGCAATATTGATTGTGGGAGTGGTTCTATAGACAGAAGTGATTTTGGACCATTTGGCATATTAGCTGTTGCAGATGACACACTTTCTGAACAAACTCCTGTTTATTTTAGGCTCTCTAATGCTAGTCTTGCTAGTTCAACCACATTCTTGTGTGTTGATGAAACAAGGTACGAATATCTAGTGAATATATAATTTGATCTCTAGAACAGAATTGTAAATTATTCATTAGAAATGATTTATTGTATGATGCAGATCATCAAAAGCACCTGATGTTGCAAAACCAATTTATGGTACCAGTGTTCCAGTTTTGAGTGATGAAAAATTGTCAATGAGGGTCTTGGTAAGTGTGAATTACACTCTTGTTACACTTCTTGCTCATCATGCTTTATATGCAAACTGATCTCATGAATAATTTAAGACACATATTTTTCTTTTCAATTTATATATTTTGAAACACATATTCATGCTAGAGGTTTTTAGAATTTGTGTGCAAACTATAATTTTTATTTATACGTAAATTCTAAAAACTTTGCATGAACATAATTTTTCAAAATATTAAAATTTAAAAATATATGCACGACTATCATTTAAATTTTTTGGTGTTAAGAATGCGCTTACAAATTAAAAATTCAACTTCATTTTTTTTTCATGTCATGGCCGAGTTGATCCAAAAGATTAAGTTGTTATACAAATACATGTGACTTAGGGCCCGTTTGTTACAAATTAAAAAATAAGTGATTTTGACATTAAATAATTTAGAGATTATTTTTTATAGATTTTACAAAAAATCAGAAGCTATTTTTTGTTTGTTTATCATTAAAAAAATTACTTTTTATAAAAAAATTACTTTTTATAAAAAAATAATCTTTAACTTGTTTGGATGCAATCATAAAAAAGTGATTTTGCATCACAAAATTATCATATAGTACAATTTTCCAAATATAATATATCTAAAAATAACAAACTAATCATATAAATTATAAACAGGATATTATTGAAATATTATAATATTATTAAGGATATTTTTGTCAAAACATTTTTGACACTTGTTTTCTCTTTCTTCTAAAAAAAATCTATAAAAAAAAGCTACTAATATCAGCTTCAGATTTTTAGCAGTTTTTAGATTATTTTCAGATTATGATTATTTTTAAAAGCTATAACAAACAGATGTTATTTTTTAAAGAGTGATTATTTTTTTAAAATAAGTGATTATTTTCTAAAAAAAGCTATAATAAACGGTCACTTATTTTTATATTATATCTTATTCATAAATCAAACAATTCAAACTATATAATATATAATTTGAGTTTAACTCGTTTACTTAATGAGTTTAATTTATAGTTCAAATTTAACTCATTATTTGAGTCATCAACCAAATTTATCAAGTTAATTATATTGAATCGAGTATCGAACCAATTTCATTTCATTCGGTTTATTGTCAATCCTATTTCAAAGTTATAGTATAGGGCAACCTTGCATGCTCTCATTCTCATATATAGTTAGGAATGAAACTCATAAATTAAGTTGTTTGAATCGATATGTTTTTTTTTTTTTTTTACTTTTTGATAAGTAAAATATATTATTGTTGTGACCACATTAAACTTCCCAATTTGATCAGATTGACCATTCAATAATCGAGAGCTTTGCTCAAGGAGGGAGAAGGGTGATCTCAAGTAGAGTTTATCCAACAGAAGCAATTTATGGAGATGCAAGATTATTTCTATTCAACAATGCAACTAACATAAACATCAAAGTCTCCATCAAGATTTGGCATTTGAACTCTGCTTTTATACGCCCATTTCCCTTTGATCAAAGTCAATGAGAAGTGCAAAATCTATATGCAAGTATATACTAATATACCCTATGGTGATCACTTTGATTTAGGATTTTTGGGAGCACGGTTTCTCGTATGGAAAGTTTTAAATTGCGGGTTGTAGTGATCGAGCTAGAATACATTATAATCTTTGAAAAATTCTGGATAAAATATAATGTATTATCATCTATCGTCACAGTCTAGCGTAATTAATTGGTATGTAATAAATCCTCAGTTCATTATGGGGACAATATTACTAGTTTATCTTTAGTATGAAAACTTCAGAGACTATTTAAAATTTTATTTTACTTAAGTCAATCAATTTTATAATTTAATTAATAAAATGTAAATAACTATTCATTTTCTTGTTAAAGAAACCCTATTCATTTTAATAATTTCAGAAGACACACGAGAATATATGAGATAAGATGAGATTCTAATTCCAAGCCCAATCCACTTCCTTTCGAATAGAGGCCCATCATCACCATTCGCAAAATTTGCAGTCTGAATTGCTTGCGTCGTAGCAGAGTCCACTCCTCTCTCCTCACCGCGATTGACAACTGCCATCAACTTCTTCAGAGGTCTGTATCCATTACAACTCTATTTCATGCAGATCTTATCTTTAATTTATTTACCAATCGCTTATGCTATCTAATTCTTTAAATTAGATTCATAATTCATAATTCTTCATATAGGATGTTTCCATTTCATTTTTTTAGTAGTTGCAGATGATTTAGATTCATAAGTTCTTTTAAGTTTTCACCGATTTCTTGTTAGCTATGAGAGACACTGACACGGATAAAATTTTGAGAAAATGATATAATTCAATGTAATCGTAAGTGTCTGTTTGACGGATTTGTGTCAGTGTCTGTGCTTCATAGCTCTTTAGCAATGGATGCATAGTTAGTTAATGATCATAAATTCTTGAATTGTTTTGAAGGTTTGTTGGAATCAAGTGTTACATCAACTAGTTTGTCTATAGCTGCTTATTCAAATATATGATGGAATTAAATGTTAATATTTCGGATGGAGGCCAAACTCAAACAAATAATGGAAGTTATGTGGTGAAGATAAAAGTACTGTTTTTCGCACGGGCGCGCGATCTTACCGGCTTGAGTGAGGTGCCGTTGGAGGTATCATCTGGAAGTACTACTCATGATTGTTTGAAAAAGCTTCTTGTTCAATTTCCAAGTTTGGAAGAAATACAAGGGTGCATGGTTCTGGCTTTGAATGAGGAGTACACAACAGATTCAACCATTGTTAAAGATAAGGATGAGTTGGCTATTATACCTCCAATAAGTGGTGGTTGAATTAAGCGGCTTATAGTTTTATTACTACTGCAGGGTGGATGATTCAACTTGTTAGTTATCTTCTTCCTTATCTTAATTTGATTCCCAACACCTTGTTTGTTTGGTTAACAGTCACTGACTCGAGATATATGAATCTTGAGATAAGATCTTTGTAAATCAATTGAATAAATAATCCAAGTTATTGTAGTTTGTATTTGTGAAAATGTTGACATAAGTACAGAAAGCAAGGAGTATTATTCCACCTTCATTCTTATGTCCATTTTTTTCTTCTTCTTTTTCACTCCAATTATTCAAAAAACTTTTATTGTATCAGATTTGCATCAAGTTGAATAAAACAGAGTTATTTCAGGTCATAAAAGATTTTAAATAAATTTTTTAAGTATGATATATGATGAGCCTAAAAACACTTGAGCACAGAGTGACTAGCGTCACTGAAGTGCTCGTCCCACTGTAGTTAAAGTTGGAAGGTAGTGCTCATTTTTCGCCGCCATGAAGTTTGTTAGGTTTATGGTGAAATTGAACAACAAAACTTTATCAGCCGTTCGGTACAATTGTTTGTGGTACCATTATAGGGGTTAATATCAGTATGAACAATTAAACTAACCTAACACTGAAGTATCCTTCCCGATAGCTTGAATTTTGAGACTTTGTTGGTTGAAGAGGCACCTACGGTAAAGCCTAAGAAGGCAGCTGCTGGGAAGCCTTTGGGGCGTCCATGTTGTCGTGGCTGCAGTTTTGAATTGCATATTCAGAATTTTTGTGCCATATGGTTATAGTGTAGCAAGATTTTCTAGGTGGTCTTGGGGACATAAAAAGCAAAGTATGATACATAATATAGCATTAAATTAAATAGAGTTGAAGACCAATAGCATACATTAAATAGAGTTGAATGCTTTTGTTACAAGAAACTACTATAATATGGATTTTGTCTTGTATTTACGCAAATTCCCTCTTGACAAGTACAGTTAATAGAGAAAAAAACCTTGAGAATTCAAATTTTCAAAAGATTGTACCCTTATTGATTCCATCAGTCACATTAGTCCAATTAAAGTGTAACAAACCCATTTGCCAAAGTTTTAAGGTACATAAGAAGAAGAAAAAAACATGAATGAAACAATCAAGATTATCAAGTGATAAAATAGATTATTGTCTTGCATCATCTAATCTTTGAAACGATACTCTATGATGCCTGTCTGCTAGACAATCTTCACATGATTCAAGTGTTTGTCCCTTGATGTTTGGAAGATGATCTTTAACAAGAATTTCCAAACTTTTCTCACTCATGTGGCCTAGCCGTTTGTGCTACAATTCTAAGCAACATTGGTCTCTCTCTTGTTTATCTTCCCCTGGATAATGTATAAGGAGCCTTGCTTTTTCCCACAAGCAACAACCATGCTTCCTATAGGAACTTCCATCCACCAAGTCCAAATGTCTTCTCCGATATATAAGAATACATTCTCATCTACGAAGGCAACTTCTGTGGTGGTTCCATCTTCCTTTTTTCCCAAACTTTTTTCAGTTTTTCCCTTAAGTTTATCTTCTTGGATGATCAACTCGGGCAAGTCTTTGCAGTATAAGTGGCTTTCCACCATCAGCTTCCAACAGGAATAATTTTCAACAGTTAGCCTAAACATAGTAGTATCTCCTCCATCATATTCATGAGTGATATTTTATTCTACATGTTGAGTTGCACATGACGCTACTTTCTTCAACCAATGGGACTAATACTAGAAATTAGAATAAAAATGAGTTTGTGAATATAACACTAATATCTTTATTATCTCTAACAAACAAGAATATTTGTTTTTTGATATGAAAGATTAAACAATATTTCAACCATAGAGCATACTAAAAACTTTTTCTTGCGAATAACAGCTTACTAAGGCCGGTTCAACCAATTTAGTAGTAACTTTTTTTTCTTGGTCAACTACTAGAGAAAATAAATTTATTCAACAAACTAAAAAGCCAAATAATACATCATGTTCATGTGTAAATTACGCACACAGTATTAATGCAAAACTAACAAAATCAAATCTAGAGGCCAGTTTGTTTAATTATTTTTTATTTATTGCATTAAACAACTTAAAAATAAATAAATAAATAAATATTAATGATTCCACAATAGTGAGTGTTCAAATCGATTGAAAAAAACGCCGCCGCAGCATCTTCTCAGTCATTAAGAAGCTGCGGCAGCGATTAACAATAAGTCAGCCACCACGGAAACCTCAACATCACCATCCTCCGGTGATTCACCACCGCCGTCGTCCACCACTCTCTCATTCGATCTCATTGAAGAAATCCTATGTAGACTTCCGGTGAAATCTCTCATGCAATTCAAATGCGTATGCAAATCATGGAAATCACAAATCTCCAATGATCCCAAATTCGCTAAGAAACACCTTCACCTCTCGAATCGCCACCACCTCATCGTAAACCCTACTGATAAATGTGGTTACTGGAATTCACCACTTTCTTCTGTTTTCAACACTCTTTCCAAATCTATCATCACACAAACGAAGGTTATATATCCTTCAATATTGAACTCTGTTTCATCTTTCAACGTTGTTGGTTCTTGTCATGGCATTATTTGTGTTCAAATGCCACATTATGTTCTTTTTTGGAACCCTTCTATTAAGAAATTAAAGATATCACCTATTTTAGATTATTCTATTTATCACACAACTTATGGATTTGGATATGATTATTACAATGATATTTATAAGGTGGTTGCTATTTTTCGTTATGATGGTGGAAAAACTAAAGTGAATGTTCATACTATGGGTACAAATTGTTGGAGAAAGATTCCGGAGTTTCCTTATGGTGTTCCGGTTAGAGAATCGGGGAAATTCGTTGGTGGTGCTGTTAATTGGTTGGCATGTGAGAATGGGTTGTTTTTCGTTGTTTCTCTTAATTTGCGAAATGAGTCTTATCAGAAGATTTTGCAGCCTGATTATGGAGATGTGGATGTAGTTGGTTCAACATTAGGTGAGTTGAGGGGTTGTTTGTGTATATTTGCTCATGGTATGTCGTTTGTTGATGTTTGGGTTATGAAAGAATATGGAAATAAAGAATCTTGGAATAAATTATTCGCCATTTCTTTTATTGAAGATCTTGGTTTTTATCCATGTACGAAGGTATCGTATATTTATGAGGATGAACAAGTCTTGTTGGTGTCTAGAGATAAATATAAATTGAAACCGAAGTTGGTTGTTTATGATTCTAAAAGTCGTACTTTTAAACTTCCTATAATCGAAAACATCAACAGTAGGATGGATCCAGCGGTATATGTTGAAAGTTTGATAACGTGTTCTTGATATTGGCGTGTTGGTATTGGTTATTGATCTCACCTGATCGGAAAGAATGACCGGTGGTGTGCTCCGCCGTGTAAGTTGCAAGATACTCCGACGCTCAAGTCAACAAAACGTGAAATTGATGAGGGGAGGAAGATCCGCTTTGGTCATCAATGGTTGTCGGAATCTGGCTGAAGAGCCATGATGAGCACTAAATGCTCGTCATTCCGTGGCCGGATGTTACGGAATCTGGAGCTCTGCATCGCGTTTGAAGATGGCGACGCCTTGGGCCACCGCTTATTGGACCCGCTCGACGCGAGCGTTAATGGGCCTGGTCTTCATCAGGTCCAGTCCAGAACAGTTATTATGTTACATTTTCATTTATGTTATTATTTTATGCTTATTTTGATTACTAGTGGCTCTATGGGTTAATGGTATTGTTAGTTAATTAATGATTGACGGATTCCTTAGTTTGAGAAATTACTATGTTCTTTTTTCATTTAGTTGGAGTTATCGATTCTCTCATTGTGCATTCTTTTATATAGTTCGCAATCATATTACATGGTTTATGGTTTGATTTCCCAAGATCTTTGTTTATATAGTTCACCAATATGGTTGTTAAAATGTATGCTGACTGATGCACAAATTTGTTTGCTTAAACTGTTTAAAAAAAAAAACATTCTGAACTGAACATGTTACGATGGTTAGTTTTATATTGTGATGTCGTGTTTTGAACTTTTGCACACACTTAGCCATTTGAAAAATATGGAGGATTTACACAGGGCCATTTGATTTAGTGGAAGTGGAGAAGAACGCTTACGGTATTAAGGCAGCAGTGTAGCGACTCCAGGTTGTAGTTTAGCAGTCTTTTAAGTGTTGATAAGAAGCATGAGGGTCTAGGATTTTTGTATTGTGTTTATGGATTTGTTTAAACTTGGGTTTGGAAAACTTTGGGCCGACCTACTTTCGACTTGAATTGCATCATTGTTTATCACTATCACAATTCTGAGTTTGTTCACGCCCTGCATAATTCTGCAGTTTGTTCATCTGGGTTTGATTAAGTGTTTTGGTTGCTTTCTGGCGAGTAAGAAAAGTTGGTTTTTGCGCATATTATCATATGACATTTTTGTGCTATATATTGGCTATCATAATAGGATTATTGATGACTTGTTTGGTCTTCATTGAGCTGTGCAAAGGCTTGATGCTTAGGCCTTTTGCTTGATTAATTTTGTGACAGTATGTACAGGTTTGGAAGAATAAGATGTTGAAGTGGTGTATAGAGCATATTGTTTGGAGAGGAATTAAACTTTTTATTAAGTAAGAATGGTTCAAGGTTCTAATATGTAACTTGTATCAAATAAGATTCTTTTGATGATTTTTCATTCTAATTTGAGTTATAGAAAGACTTATTAGTGAGAGTATAATAAACAAAGTAGAAAGTAATGGGAAGTAAGAATTGATATCGGATTGACCGGTGAAGTATAAAATTTTACTTCGAGAAAGGACAATAGTTGTACGGATTGACCGGCGAAGTATAGAATTTCTATCGAAAATCCCGTGTTTATCTTAAGTGAGTGTTCATCTCAAATTTCCCTAGATTTTTTAGTTAATTCTACTGTTGAAGGAAGGATTAGGCCTTTGTTTTACTATTTTTTTCTTCTTGCTAATAAAAAAATGTCACCATTAACACATTATTGTTATGGCTAATAGCTAATTTCAAACAAACCAACCTTTATCATCATATCTTGGTAGCTTATTAGCATTACTCTCTATTTTATCCTCAAATGAATTGTGATAGCACATAACCGCACATTAAGTTGATGGTGAAATACACTTTGATAACTTGTCCCAAGTCAATGCCTGATAATAGTAAGGCACATATGGTAAAATAATAATAATAATAATAATAATAATAATAATACATTATTGGAAGGACTACTAACATCAAAATTTTCACTTCTGCACGTTTAAAATGTGTGAATCTTTAAATTTGAGAAGTAAGATATTATATACTGCTATATTTAGAAAAAGAGAAATTAATAGATGCTCATATTAAGGTTATGAAGTGGGACCAAAAGTCATGCATGTAAGAGTACGGGCACCTTCAGATTTGAGTACAATTGGATTTTGAAAAGTAACTAGAAGAAGAAGAAGAAGAAGCCCAATAAAAAGAAAAGTAAGAGCCAAAAAACGTTAATAATGTGTTTGTTTGAAGTGTCGAAATCACAGCAATCCAAAAAACCACGTCTTAATGCACTATTTTGCCGTAAATGAGAAGGTAAGATTTGCAGTTTCATATAAACGTGCATTTTTTGCTGTTTACCGCGGATCTAAACAAGCTACACTTTCACGCGTATCATTCTCTCATACACTACTAAATCCTTCTATAATTGAAATTGGTACTTTTTTTTGTTTTATAATTAGAGGATACGATTAAAAAAATGATAATTTAAAATTGCAAATGACGTGTATTTTGAAATGAATTTTTTATACTAAAATAACTTTTATTTTGAGATGGATGAACTATTGAGTAAAAAAATCCGATATTGAAATAAGGAAAATGTTAACATGTGCTTCAAGGGCACATGTTAGTGAGATAAATAAAGAAACTTTTGTATCGATATCCGTGTATTAATATAATTTTTAAATTTTTCATGTTTTCAATGCACAAAATTTAAGAGAATATTTCTACTTTTAGATTCTTAACATGTGCCCGACCCTTGAAATAAATGTAATGTGAAGTGAACTAAAATGGGAAGGAAACAAAGAGATCCTTTGTGACATATTTGGACGTCTGCCAAATTAGAATTATTTATAAGTAGAATTGTTATTTTTTGCAATAAAAGATTTGAATGATTGATTTTCCTTATTTGAGAGAATCAGATAAGGATTGGAAATGAATAAATAAATGCAATTTTGCTTAACAGAGAAAAATAATCAATAGATCAAAATGAAATGTGTCATAAAAACATCAAAATGAAGAAGAAGGTTCTTTGTTTTGAGTTGAAAATTATTCAAATATTTCATATAGAATCAATTTTTTGCATACGAAGATAAATTTGAAAATTTTTTTTTTGACAATAAATTTGAAAATTAATCACTACTAAACTGAAATACAAACTTTATTATATCGATATTATGGGAGAAAAATAATTAGTTGATTCAGTAATAATCAATGTCGGACTTGATAAAAAGAATTTACTATTCAATTTTCACAACTATATTTGAAAAAAGACAAAAATCATTGAATACTAAAATCTACTTCAACTTTGAATTATCTATTAGAGTCATTTTTCCTAAGATCAAGGGTAAAAAAATTGTTAAACTTTACATTAGTTGTGTTAGTCACAATAAAATCAAGTAACATTGGTGCATGGTTTTTTTCTTTTGAATAAGAACATAACATTAGGACAAAACTCCACCAAAATTACATTTTCATTATTTATTATTTTAGTTTTATTTTATATTGTGATTTTTATAAAGTGAATATAATAGGTATCAAAGCAAAAATAAGAATTTAATTAATATTTCTTCCGGTCTCAAATATAAGTAATATTTAAGACTAAATACATCAATTTTCTTTGACTAAATATTACTTATATTTAAGAGCAGAGTAGTATACACTGTCAATATACAATTACTTTACGCATGTATCCAATAATGTATAATTTTGGTAATTGAAACAACTACATTCATTTTCCTGTAATTAATATTGGTAAAATGAAAAAACTTTCCTAAAATTAATTTATTTCTATATAAAATATACAAAATAATTTTCAACCAATAGAATTTCATTGATTAAGGCACACTCTGTATGAAGTTCTAAATTTTCTCTCACACTCTTCACACACACCTTATAGCCGTTTCTCTCTTTCTCTCTCTCTCTATTTCTTTGAGTATACTATACTATACCCACAACAAAAATCTTTGCACTAATCACTCACTCACATATTTTTTTTCAACAATGGGTCTCTTCGGATTCTCTCATTTTTCTCTCTGGTTTTTCTTCCTTCACATTGCTCTGTTTTCAACCCTCTCTTTTTCTGGTGACCCAACTCTTTACACTGAACTTCACGTCTCTTACACCTCTGTTTCTCCTCTCGGTATTCCTCAAAAGGTTCGTTCTTTCTTTTTCTTTTTCTTGTTTCGTTCTTTTAAGCTTCGTTGTTCTGAAATATAAAAATCAGACCTTTTTTTTCTTCTCTGTTTTGGGTTTTTTCAAAAAGTGTTATCTTTTTAGTTATGATCATACACATGAAAATGGGTCATTTTTTTGTTTGTTTTTGTTTTATGGAAAAGGGTTGTTCAATTGTTTTCTTCTGTTTTTGTTTTTATCATTCATTCTTAGCATGCAGTGTTCATGTTCATACTATAGTCTCTCTCTTTTTTTTACCTCTCTTTCATTTATTTATTTTTGTGATTTTTTTCTTCTCTGATTAATATTTTGTGTTGATGTTTCTTGAATATTGAATCTTTTATTTTGATTCTGAGGTTGAAAAAGGATCAAATATTCTCTTTGTATATTCAAGGTTTTATTTTTCTTTAATTTTTGTTTTGTTTTGCTTATGGTTATGAAACAGTCCCTTTCATTCAAATGTATTAGAAAAGAAAAGTGTAGATTTGAAAAAGCTATTAACTTTTTCAAGTTTTGTGCTTTAAACTAATGTGATTGTGATTTTGCAACTGATAGTGGACTTGACCCTTGTGTGATTTCAATGGAGATTATTAGTGAGACTTTTGATTTGTTTAGTTTTTTTTGCCCTAATTTTTTTATTGAAGCTAATTTTCCTCATAAATATGAGTTATAATAATATATTAGTAATAACTAGATAGTTACAAGTTTGAAAGGTTGCAATAGTTTTTTGTTGATTTAGATAATAATTTGGCTAAAATGTAATTGCAGGTTATAGCTATCAATGGGAAATTTCCAGGACCTGTGATCAATGTGACAACCAATAATCATTTAACTGTGAATGTGTTCAATGAGTTGGATGAAGATCTTCTCATTACATGGTTGGTTTTACTGTTACATTGCACTATTTTAGTTTATTTTTCATTGTTCATCGAAAAATGATATTTTGACATCAAAATTATGATGTCGAATACTGTGTTATTTGTTTTTATGTAGTTTTGAAATGAGTGTAAGTTGTAGAAGATAACAAGTAAGAGAGATGGAGATAAACACATAGATACATTGTTTGTATTTTAATGTTTTAAATAACTCAATGTTGTTCATGTGCTTTGTAATCTAACAAATTTGATGTAAAATGCTTGTGGCAGGCCTGGTGTTCAAATGCGGAGAAATGCGTGGCAGGATGGAGTTCTTGGTACTAATTGTCCGATTCCTTCAAAATGGAATTGGACATATCAGTTTCAAGTCAAGGATCAAATAGGGAGTTTCTTTTACTACCCTTCTACTAACTTCCAAAGAGCTTCTGGTGGGTTTGGTCCCTTTGTGATCAACAATAGGGAGATTATACCAATTCCTTTTTCCCAGCCGGACGGGGAAATTTTCATTATGATCGGTGATTGGTATAATCAGAACTACAAGGTTAGTTATCATTGTTAGTTAATTTTTTTCTCTTGTAAATATTGGTGATTGGAGACTTTGCTAGTTGTTTTTGATTTTTGAGTACTATTGTGCATGTTTGTTTGATAAATATAGGATTTAAGATCAACACTTGATGCTGGAAGAAACCTCGGAATTCCCGATGGTGTTCTTATCAACGGGAAGGGACCTTATCAGTACAATAATACTCTTGTACCTAATGGCATAGATCATGAACAAGTCACTGTTGATCCAGGTATTATTATTGCCATCACCTTTTATCGTCTACTACGGTATTAGTCATCTTCACCATTTCATGCCGTATAATAATGTTAACATAAGAAGCACAAACATGGACACAATCACACAAGACACGATACCAACACTTACACATAGACGGAGGTACTAATAAGCGGTGATTGAACACTGCCATATTACCGACACCAGACACTTTCAATATGAAGTGTCAGTTCTAGATAGATGTGGACAGTTTTGGTGTTTTCCATTTTTTCTACCGGATTCTTAGACATATTGATTCGACTAGTTATTTCCTCACTAACTGCAAAGTAGTTTGTTTTGATTACTTCAGCTCCCATTCTTGATTTATCTTGTTGAAAGTTTTCTGTTAGAACATGAAATGTATTCTTTTGCTTTCTTTTTTAACCCTTTTTCAAGTACCCTTGATTTTCTCAAGTGTGCCCTCATGAAGTTAACTATATTCCAAAGCTTTTGATGATGTTGGAGTGTGATATTTGATTTATTCGTTATGTGTATCATACAGAGTGGTATTATCTCACTGGCTGCATTTTTTCTTATGACCATATTATTTTTCAAGTTATTTTTGTATCTTATATTTTACTTCAAGTCTGCTAGTTGTTGGAAATGGAGTAGGCTGGATTCTGACTAGAACTTAAAATATATTTTGCAGGAAAGACATACCGAATTCGTGTCCATAATGTTGGAATTTCAACTACTTTGAACTTTCGAATTCAAAATCATAATCTATTGCTGGCAGAGACAGAAGGATACTACACAAGTCAGCAAAATTTCACCAACTTTGATATTCATGCTGGCCAGTCTTACTCTTTTCTGCTCTCAACTGACCAGAACGCTAGTACAGACTACTACATCGTTGCGAGTGCTAGGTTCGTGAATGAGTCATTGTGGCAGAAGGTTACCGGTGTTGCAGTTTTACACTATACAAATTCCAAGGGTGCAGTAACTGGTCCTTTGCCTCCACCACCGGATGATTTTTATAACCAGGGCTTCTCAATGAACCAAGCAAAAAGTGTCAGGTTTGTAGAGGATTATATCATAATAATTTTACTGTATTTTGTTCTTGATGATTTTACACTTGAGTAAACTTCGATGAATTGAATTCTCCATAATGTTATTGAGCAGGCTAAACACATCTGCTAGTGGAGCTCGCCCTAACCCTCAAGGATCCTTTCGGTACGGCTCTATCAATATAACCGACACTTACATCTTAAAGGTTACACCGCCAGTGACGATCAACGGCACTACTCGAGCTACCATTAACGGAATCTCATTCCGTAAGCCTGAAGTTCCATTTCGCCTTGCTGACAAACATCATTTGAGAGGAATTTATAAGCTCGATTTTCCAAGCAAGCCAATGAACAGAACACCAGTGATTGACAGATCAATTATCAATGCTAGATATAAAGGATTCATTGAGATTGTGTTGCAAAACAATGACACCACAATTCAAAACTTTCATCTCGACGGATACTCATTTTTTGTCGTTGGGTAAGAAATGCCTTTTCGCTTTCTTGTGTTACTAATTACAATATTGTTTGATGATCATCATTTAAAAATTGATTTCTTTGATTTAGGATGGATTATGGTGATTGGTCAGAAAATTCTAGAAACAGTTACAATAGGTGGGATGCAATTTCTCGCAGCACAACTCAGGTAAGTTTTATTTTCAAACTGTATCAGTTGCTTCCCAATGTCAGTGAAAATCGGGATCCTTTTGATTAAAAGATTTGCTATAAGAGAGCTTTGATTATTGAAAATTAACCGGATATTGTAATGAGTTGAATTTAGGACTTGTTAATGGTTACTTTAGGGTCTGTTTGGCATCAGAAAACATTTTCACTTTTAATTATAATACTTTTCATTTTTCTACATGTTTCTTGGTTTCAAATTTTTATATTAGTGAAACAAGTTGAAAGTAGTCTTGCGAGTTTCATAATAATATGTGACTATTTAACAACTGTCTCTAAGAAAACTTGGTCATAAACCGAAGCTCTTACCATTGAGTTGACATCTTTTATATTACTAGAGTTACATGTTTATTATTGTTGCGGTTATAAATATCCGAACACTAGAGGATTGATTATACCAAAAAAAAAGAACACTAGAGGATTGATTATTTGTATATTTACCACTATAACAGGTTTTTCCTGGAGGATGGACAGCAGTCCTTGTGTCTCTAGACAATGTTGGATCATGGAACTTGAGAGCCGAAAACCTAGACAGATGGTACCTAGGTCAAGAAACTTATCTGAGGATTATCAATCCTGAAGAAACCGGCGACACAGAGAACAGTGCACCAGATAATGTTCTATTTTGTGGTCCTCTCAAAGGCTTACAGAAGTAACATCTCAAACTTTGATTGATAGTGTTTTATGGCCCGTTTGTTGCAGTTTATTTTTAATTTTTTTAAATAATCAATATTACAATTGTTCATTTTATTACCGACTTTTTAAAAAATACGAAAAATCTTGAAGCATCCTAAAAACCACTCAAAGTGAAAATCTATTAAACAACATAGATTCTTTTGAAAATAATTTTCGATAGATGATTTTTGTATTTAATTTGATTTTCCTTATGGTACGCAAGCACAAAAGACCTTTTTCCTTTTCTTAAAATCTCTATATATCGGTTATCAAACCACTCCTTTTAAATTGGTAACAAACAGGCCCTTTGTCCTTTTGTTTATCTTCTCGTATTTTGTAAATTTTAACTCTTTTTATAAATATTTGCAGACGGCAGTCACATTCTTCAGCTTCTGCAACTTTCGGATTTGACTCCCTTTTCACAATGCTGTTGGGAATTCTTGTTCTGATTTTCATATCTAGCTAAAGCTTCAAGGTGGCATTTTTACAGTTCTCAACATTGAATTCTTTGGCCTTTCAAGAAAAGTGTTATTAGTAATTTCTTGGTATAAAGAAATAACATTTGCTTTTGATCTTTTAGTTATGTGATACTTTGTACACATTTTCTGGTTGTTTATATGCTATTCAACAAAATGTGATTAAGGTTACTTGGGATTGGTAATTCATATTCTTATTACATTGGTTAGAAAATAGTGTTTTCAAATTGCAATATATTTTATATTCTAGTATGAATCATTTTTTTATATTCTAATTTCAGATCTTAGTCTCTCCTATATGTGTGATATTGAAAATTTATTCCCTGCTGAATTTGTAAGCTTGTCCTTATTTTCTGCTAAAATTTGTAACCCTCTAATCAACTTGATCATATGCTTTCTCTAAACCATATATTTAAATAAGATAATATCTTTTTTTACCCGGCTAACATTGTCCATCATATCTACAAATAGTAACTCAATTGGGGAAAATGCTAAAATTGTGAAGTTAGATGGCGTGACTGGGGTTTGAACGTTGACTCTTCCACTAATGAGTTTTTAATGACCGATAGTATTATTCATTCTTTCTATTTTTCAAAAAAGAGATACACCTTTGTCAACAAAAAAAAAAGAGATACACCCAAATAAGTTTGAATTATTCATCCATGAACATTCATCAAACACCATAGGTTTTGCACTGATTCATGAAATGTTTCTAAATCCAAACCACACTTTTAACATTTGACGAATAATAGAGAGAAAGATAGTAATCGTGGAAATCTCAACAAAAAAAAAATTGGTCAAGGGAATTCTCAAAATTTTAGTCTAGAAAGAATAGTTATAGATGACATATTGACATTCACTTATATACAAGTAGTTCCAAGGCCATCTATAAGACTATAACCATGACTTGGTTAACAAACAACTAAAGCACAAATAACTTGTTGAACATCTTATGAAAAAGAGATAATATTTATATATGCAAATCAATAATAATATTGCACATTTTCTTACAAGAATTGAAATGAATATCTCTTGCAATGTACAAAAGAATATTGAGCATCTTCTCAAGAATTACAATGAATTTAATTACAAATAATTGACACAATGAAGAAATGGTTATAGCACACAACTCAAAAGATCAAAGCCCAGAAGTAAATGGCACAGTAGTAGTAGCCAACCATGTTGGGCCAGCAAGGAGTCCATTAACTGTAAACTTTGATGCTTCATTTGGGCTTGTTATCACATGATAACCAGGCCATTTGACTCTGCTTTTTGTTGATGAACCAGGACCATAGTTTTCATACTCAGCATAATACAATGTGTCTTGAGCAAAATCAGTGTCACCCCATGGAGACCAGCCCAATGGGCTCACCAAAGTATCCATAAAAGTTTTCATGACCATAACTCTTGAGTATTGCTGCCAAGGCCGGCCCAAGAAGGTATTGTATTTGTCGACAACAGGCTTCAGATCAGACGCAGCCCTAATTTGACAATTGTGGAATGAAATTCCAGTGTTTTGGAATGGATCACCTCGACCTTGGGCTGTGATCATGTTAGCTTGACCATCTAAAGGCTTTCTTGCGAAAATTTTACAATTTTGAAATACCACTGCAGCGTTGCCAAAGATGAAGTCTACTGTGCCATAAATGTAGCATTGTCTGTAAAATTGACGTTGTGCATGAGTCATAAGGGTGTCTTGGTAACCCGATATGGCACAACGGTAGAATACTGAGAGGTCTGAGGCTGATCGAAGCGCCACAGCTTGGCCCTTTTGTGGACCGGCGGTATTTTGGAAGGTTATGTCACGCGCAATGAAGTGAAGGCCATCAATTCCTGCTGTTGCAGAGCTATAAGTGGTATAACCTCCTTGAACACTCCTAGAACCTGTTATTATAGTATTTTGCATCCCATCACCAACCAGCATAATGTTATCATTATGGACTGCAACCTCAATATTCTCTCTATAAACACCTTTCTTCACATGTATCACAAATCTTGTTTTAAATTTTCTCTTAGCAGCAGCATCCAAAGCAGCTTGCACAGTCTTAAAATGTCCAGAACCATCTTTTGCAACCACAAGATTGAACTTTACTGGAGCATTAGATTGTAAAAGCTTCTTTTCATGCCTAGAAAACCAACTTGGAAACCACCCTTCTTTTGTTTCTGTAGTGACGGATTCATAAATTTTGATTAGAAGATGAAATATCATATACTATAATTATTATTATTTTTTATAATAAATAGCATAAACGATAAAGTACATGATATCATTATCATTAGGTAAAAAAATTAGAGATTACAAATTTATATCATTATCATTATATATCTAAAAACCAAAGATACTTAATATCTACAAATTATATAATTGTTATGTACGAGTCTTTATATTTTAAATATTATTTTCAGTACTATCAAATATATGTAACTCTTATGTAAGTATGTAACCAAATAAACATTTGATAATTTTTCTTTCACATAGTTTTGCATTTAGTTCTTCACAAATAAAATAATTCAATAAATTTTTTAGAGGGAGAAAACTGAAGTTTTAATAATAATAAAATAAAATGATTGCTATTACCTTTGTTATGTTTCATGAAATACATATTGATGGCTAAGATGTTCCTTATCATCTCAATGACATTGGTTTGGACAATGAAATTGAAATCTTGAGTATTGAGTTCTAAAGCTCCACTTTTACATGTTTCAATATTTGTGAGAGAAGTTGTGAGCCATGTTTGTGCATCATTTGGTGAACATGTTTTGTTTGCATTGTTTAACCCTTCAAGTGTACGGTTGAGATGAAATATTGTGTTTTTGAAAAGCTTCAAACAATCACCATGAACCATTTTATGCACGGATGAATTTTGATGAGAATTTTCTCGTGCTTCTTTTTGCATGATAAGAGCTTGTTTTAATGCTAATTGAACAAGCATTCCTCTAAATTCAACTCTATGTTTGATTTTGAAATTTTTGTTCATTTGAGTTGTGTAGTGTTTGCATGGTTGAGGATGTGGTGTTTGGTTACACCACCAATCTATGTTGTTTGAGGAAGGTCCTTTTCTTGATGAGGCTATTGAGAAAATTGAAGATGAGAAAAAGAGCATGAAAAATATTTTTCCAATGATTGCCATAATTCAATTGTAGAAAAATTGAAGAATATAATTTTAGAAATAATAAGAGTTAGTTTATGTTGCATATAACAAATGTATTGATGATGTTTTAATTTGTTTGACTTGATTGTGGTTTTGACTTATGAGAATCAAGCTATATGAGCATATATATATATACATAATTTTTTGTAAGGTGGAGTGTGAAGGTGAAAAACGTGTAGAATGAATTGAAAGTGATAATGAAGAATGACACAGATACAAACAATGAATGTAATTTCAAGTAATAATTAATTGAATATAGGAATAAAATCTTATCTAGTAGGAAATATGGTATTACTTAATAATTCAGAAAGTTGAAGCCTAATTACTTGTAATTGCAAGAAAAACAAGTGTCCTATTGTGGATTCACATAACAACATTCCTATGCTTACTTACAAATGCATTAATTGGGAATTTGCGGCTGTGACTATGCATATAATCTTAGTTTTTTTTAATCATGATATGATACAAGTACAAAGTTTGTTATCGTGAATTTAACTTAAGAGATAGTGATATCATATTTTATATATAAGAATTGGAATTCAAACTTCAGTTGTTGGATCAATTATGAAAGGGTAGCATTGAGAGATCATCTATATTGGGTTCTGAGTAACCATATAAAAATGAATTGGACACCACATATTTATCTTAAATTTTAAGACAATGAGTTTATGAATTTTCTCATTTATAAAATGTTTGGGCTTCACTTTTCTGAGCAATGAAACTTACTCGCGTCACACTTGTCACAACACTAACGACTCTACTTATTTATATTTATAGATAAAATTTTAGTTACTAAACTATTTGACCACAAAGATTAATGTAGGAAGTTCCCACTATGTTAACTTCTAACCGCATAAAACTCTTATCACTTTTGACCAATTTATATTGTTTAGTAACTTTTTATATATAATTAAATTAATATTTTGATGGGAATGTAGAGTTGGCTTAAGGTGTGTGCTAGTGCTTGTTTCATATGCATGCATAATGTTGTTAAAGAAAATAGTATATATTATCCTTTTAATAAGACTTGTTCGTGGGTGTAGAGGAAGGATAGTTTCTTTGAACATAGTAACCAATTTCACTTGGTAGGCTTTTGTAAGCGTTTTATTGAAGCATATAGGTGAACATTTTTAGTGTACGTAATCCATGTGCTTTTAGTTTGCATATTAAGCAAACGAAGGAAATATCAAATATGTGAGCGGCTTTGACAAAAATTGTGTCAACACAACACACGTTCATGTATTTAAATCAATTGGTCACATTTTTATATTATTGATTAATATCAATTCTATTTTTCTTTATAGTTTGTGTGTTTTCAAAACATTGATGAAGTAGAGGAAACCTATGCGTACCAATCGTGTTGCCATTCAAAGATATGAACTTAATGAATTGATTATTGACTGAGTTTGAGAAATTAATGTGCTCTTACTTAGTTCAGCTTATTGAAATTGAAAATTTGTTACAATAGGAATATGCTATACTCACCAAATTGTGTTAGCTAGTAAAAATATTCTTTCGACCACATAAATTAAATGTTAGACTCTTATATTTTATTCATTAAAATTAAAAAGGAGTTGACATATATAGACGCAGCATTACAACTTAGATGTCTCTATAATTCATAATTTGCACATGTCACTTCCTCATCAATATAGCTACCCTGTAGCCACATTTCTATATAAAAATTGCCTGCACGATCTTTAGGTTTATAGACAATTCATATGACCCTATAGATTAATTTTATACTCTCTTTTTTTCTTGACTAAAAATATGAATTTTATACTTAGTTTCAAGTAAAATGTATGATGCTAATTATGTGTCACATTTCTATGCCGGCGGGTCATAAACTGTTTTTTATATTTTTGACGGTAAGATCCAGGGACGGACCTGGACACAAATTATCAGTGGAGCTAACATTTTTTGTCTAATAAATTTTTAATTGTCTAATAATTAAATTTATTAAAGCCGATTATTTAAATAAAACTAATGCTTACTAAATTGACGCCTTTTTATATCATAACTAAGAAAAATCAAAATTAACAAGCTGATGGGGGACTTTTTTTTGTTATAATATTTTCAAGTTAATGTAATTGTTACTCTCACTATTACTAGTTTTGTCTTTAGGCAATACCAGAAAACAATTTTTTCAAACTAATTTAGTTAAACAAAAAATAAATAAATAATATTTAAATTACTATTAATATGATTTAGAATAAAAAAATATTTACAAATTACAAGTAAAAATCAGTAGTCATTACACTAATGCAAATCACTAAATATTCCTAAGTCCTAATATTCAGTTATTATATGCTAGAAGAGCAAAACAAATAAAAGTTAAGATAATAGAGAGTTGTAAGTTGTAACCCACTTAATATTTTTTAAAACAAAAAAAAAAAAAGTAAAAACATTATATTTGACATCCTCTTGTTAACCCATTCTCTAAAAAGTAAAAACTACAGCTATGAATTTTGCATCTCGTATACTCACATCATCCTCATCAACTCAGTTACCAAACTTCGGTGATGGCATCCCCTTAGCAACGACAACACAATTCACTATAGAAAGGTTAAATTTCTCTTCAAATAAGCAGATCTGACCTCTTTCTTTCTATCTGTCTTCTATACTTCAACAACAACAACAACAATAATCAACAAATAATCCAAGAAGAAAATGATTTCTGATTGTTTAAGATTGATAACTGAAAGTGAAAACAGAGTATAGACGGCGGTGGTAGCGGTGCAGTCGCAGTGGTGCGTGTAACTGTGTGAACTGTGATACTGTGAATCTGTGATTGTTTCTGTGTATAATTTTTTTTTTAATTTTTTTTATTTGAGCTGGTGTGGCTATAGCCACACCTAGCCTCACACAGGTCCGCCCCTGCTAAGATCATATATATATATATATATATATATATATATATATACTTCTTTTATATATAGTTTATATGCACAACGTATCATTGAGTGACCATGTGGCACATATCTCCAAATAAATTAAAAAAACTATACAAAAATTTGACAAAGTAAAAACATTCTAGTGTTTGTAAATATCATTCAACAATAGAGAGATGTCTAGAGGAGAGTAGTAAATAATAAACTTTAAACACAACTCTTAATTATGGGTCATATTCGATCAATGTATGCGTGCAAAAAAAGTTTTACACGTATATATATACATATTCGATCCATTATTAAGGGATAATTAATGACAAAAAAATTTCAAAAACTAAAATAATATTCGAATCTCAATGGAAGTCAAAAGCAGGCCCAAAAGGTAACTAAAGACAATTCATAGCATCCTCTATTTCATAACATGCATTTTAATTTTTAACTATGGAATATAAAGATTAAGACGTGCCTTAAAATATTATTGAAATAAACCTATAAATCATGAAACATAAAGTCTTAGAAATGAAATAAACACACACATACAAGACGAAAAAAAATAGAAGAGCCTAGATCTAAATATGGAAGCCAACAGTTTTGCAAAATTTTCTTCCAAACATGTTCTCACATTTGCAATTTTCATCTTCCTAGCAATATCTAGCATCACTTTAGCTTGTGATGAAAATTCTACAATCACTGCCAATTCCACCAAAAAAAATGAGTTCAAAACCTACATTAAAAATTCATGCAATTCAACCACATATCCATATATATGCTACAAATCTTTATCTCCCTATGCTTCAAAAATTGAAGAAGATCCTTTAAAGTTATGCAACATATCTCTTTCGGTTGCATTAAAGGCGGCTCGCGGCGCATCCTCGGCCGTATCAAAGCTTCTAAACAACAATGACAATAAATTGTCAAGGATTGGTGAAGAAGTTGTACAAGATTGCTTTGGCAATTTGAAGGATTCAATAGAACAATTGCAAGATTCTCTTGATGCCATGACAAACTTGGATGCTGATTTTGATAGAGAATTTCAAATTAGTAACATAAAGACTTGGGTTAGTTCAGCTATTACTAATGATCAAACTTGCTATGATGGGTTTGATGAGATGAATGTGGATTCCACACTTAAAGACAAAATCAGAAGCAAAGTTTTGAATGTGGCAAGAAAAACTAGCAATGCTTTGTATTTTATCAACAATAACATATATTAAATTAAGGTACAAAGTTAATAAATTGAGGTTTTGTTTTTGAAAAGGTTTTATTTTGGGTTTGATATGTTATTTTGCTTCATAGAATGTGAATTGAAGTTAAATTAAATGGTTCGTAATCAAGTTAATTAGTCTTAAGTATGTGCAATTGATCAGTTCATGGTGTTTTTGTAAAATGGAAGGAAAAGTGTTCACTTGGCATTTAACAATAGCTGGCTTAAGTATCATTTTTGTCTTTTTTTTATGTACGTGAAATTTTGATTTTAATTTTTGTATTAATTTTTTCTAAATAAATCTTTGAATCAATCAAACTTTTTGTTTTTTATCTTTAAAACTAAAATCCACAGAAAAATTTGTAAATTTCTTGCTGATATTTCTGTAAATTTTTCTACAGATTTTAGTTTTAAGATCAAAAAACAAAAAGTTTTGTTGATTAAATGAAGCAAAATTTTGCGTACATAACCAGTCATTCATGTCAACATATTTAATAGTACTATAAAATTAAACATGATATATTTTAATATAATAGAGACTAATTAATTAGTAATGAGATGAGATGAGATTCGATTGATTTAATATTAAAGCCAAAAGGCCCATTTAACAAATTGTACACAGGAGCTGTGTACTTGTAGTTGTACATAATAAGAGGAAAACAGAGTCGGTTGGAAGGTGGGATTATTTAATTTTAGTAGGTTGAAGAATGGTCTACGCATGTATGTGGGTAAGGTAATATGAACAAGTGACCATTTCACATTTAGGTTGTGATTTTTTCTTCAACCGATGAGTATTTGTAAATGGTTAAGAGAGGGTAAAATAATAATTTTAAATTATAAAGGTCCAAATCAATGAAAAAATAGAGTATCAAATTGTTACTTACTTGTAGCTGTACGTACATACATTTATTTATGTTGAGGGGCGGTTGTGAATGGGAAGCCCGCAATAACCTCCATTGTATCTGATTATGCTTTTCAACTCATTTTTAAAAGGATTTTTTTAATATTTTAAAATAGATATTTAATACATAGATAAAATGACAAATTCATTAGTATAAATTTATACATAAAGTGGAAAAATCGTGAATCAAATCGGGTCATGGACGTCCGAATCTTAAAATAGTTCATGTCAACACACTTATGATGTTAGAAAATTGATAATTGTGAGTATATTAGACCAACCGCAATTGCCGTCAGAATTTTATTATCAAATTACCCACCCATTGACAATGACCGCCATACATACAACCTGTGTCTTAACTTATAGCCATCTTTTATAATATATTTTATTGCTAGTAATATATTTTAAATTCTAAATTTCTTAATGCATAAATTTGAGTAAAAGAAAACAATTAAAACTTCAACCTGCCAATATCAAACAAGCAACACACATAAAATTGATGTTTTAATTATAAGTGTTAGTTAGGAACATCAAATCCTACAATTAGATCCATAAATTAATTAAGATGTGTAATAACATGAAAGGTGCAAAGAAGAAAATCATATAAAATTAGTATCTCTATTTCACACTTAAAATGCATCACAAAGGATTCATATTCTATATATAGATAGATGTAATTACACATTACACATCACATAAAGTAAAATTAACAAAACAAAACAGCAAAACAAAAAGGAACCAACCACATTTAAGTGATATATTCTCAATCAAGCAAAAAACTTAGATTCCTATAGAAGAATTGAAAATCTTAATTACTAGTGATTAGTAGCATATTGATTAATAAGTGAAAGAGCATTACTAGTAACTTGAGCAACATTAACCATTCTAGATCTAATAGAAGCTTTGATTTTTCCATCAAGTGCTTTTCCACCAAATCCATCACTACAAGTACTTTCATCAGTCAAAGCTGAGCTAACCCATGTCTCAACATTACTTATATGCCAAGAAAAATCTTGACCACTCTTGCAAAGTTTAAGCTCTTTTAATGAACGGCTAAGCCTATCAACACTATCATTAATTTCTTCAACACAATCATGAAGAGCAGCATATTCTCTTGGTTTAAGATTCTTAAAACTCTTGCACTTTGTAACAAAGGTTTTTGTGGATTGAGTTTTGTTGAGACTAAGTGATAAAGCTGTTTGGACTAATTGATGAGGATCTTGTTGGATTGTTGTTGCATAGACAGAAAGAGATTCAACACAAAGTGTTGGATATGATGTTGTGCTACATGATGATTTTATGAAATTTGATGGTGTTGAAGTTGCAATTGTGATGAGAGTTATGAGAAAGAAGAGAAGGGTTAACTTTGTTGCCATTTTGGTGGAGAGGAAAATTAAACTCAATCTTTTGTTTTGTGGTTGGTTGTGATTTGTGATGAGAATGAGAATATGAATCTAGATATTATATAGAGATATAGATGTGGGTTGGGAATGTGAGTCAATAGTTCACATAACTATATCATGTGCCTAACTTTGTGTGGGGTATCCATATATAATTAAATTGATTTTAGAAAACCAAAATTATCAATTTAGTTTTGTACAATTACTATGTAATAAGTGGAAATTAAAATTGAAGGTTTAAATTGTTCAAACATATCAACTATCTCTATATTTTTTTTATCAATTTAGTTGTACTTACAATTAAATAAATGTGTTTTGTCTAATATACACAAATAAAAAAGTCTTTCATTATACATAAATTATTTTAAAAGAGTTCAATTGCTTATTAAAATAAATTTTAACTAAACTTTTTCTACCATCTATTTTAGCTCCAAATTTTATCCTAAGAAAATCATTTAAAGTCCAAATTACCAAAGGTCACATTCTCGTGCAAAGCAAAGATTTGGTTGTTTTGCACCTAAAAACAAAGTTGTCGACATCTCTTGTGATTAAAAAAATCACTAATATTACCATAAATTGTTTTAATTAAATTGTCTCCTTTTAACGCGAGGATTGATTGATGACTTTGGATTCTTATACAAAAATAAATAAAAATGGCCTTGCTCTGTGAGGGCCCACTCACCAAAAAATCTAGCAAAGTTGTTGGGCTTGAGAAAAGAAATGTGAATGCCATTGCAGCTCGCAAATCATGCAGTGACATGGGGTTGTGTTTTCTGATATTTTGTCTCAACCACCACATGTTATGTCCTTATGTGCATTATATTCTACAACTTGTAACGCTATGTTTGATGGAAGAACTTGGTAGGAGTTTAAACACAAGTCTAAAAATTAAAGTGTGTGAATTTGAAAATGTTTAATTTTAATCTCACATTAGTAAGAACATACATCTTAACATTGTTTATATATGTGTAGGTCACTACTTGGGGTACGTTCCAAGGGATACTCAGTTTTGTGAACTGGACACTCCATGCAATCTATGCCATATATATATCATACGCGCCGCCGTCCGTCCAGCCGGACTTGGACTTGGGCCTTAAAATGTCTTAAAGAGAGCGTACTGTTCCGCGACTCGGCCAATAATTTAATCAGTTGTGTTTTTCCAGAATCGATTTTTTCAAAACCGAGAATAACAGATAAAATGATTTAAGTTGTATTATATCTAATTTTAACTTTTTTCTTTTTTTGACAAAAAATTTAAAACTATTTTTAAAACGGTATAAGTTGGGAGAAAAACATCAAAATTCATCAGCGAGATAGAAGTTATATAAAATATTAAAATAATATTTTTTCTATTAAATATTGTATAAAATAAAAAATTTATTGAATATATTAAAATTTTGTCATACATTATGCTACGTGATGTTGAATTTTTATCTTTTAAAGATCAAAGAACCTTTAAAATTTTACTAAATAAAATTTATACTGATGAAATTGTGTATTATTAAAAATTCATTCATATAAAATGAAAGAAAAAAAAATCAAAGAACTTCTAAACTTTTACTAAATTTTTTCTATATTGATGAAATTGTATATCAGTAAAAATTCACTCATATAAAATTAAAGAATCGAGATTTATATTCTAATTATAAATATTTAATCTAACAATTTTAACATTCACTTTGAGTTAAATTAGAATTTACAAACACTCTTACTAAATTACTTGCAATTTCTTTTTCTTTTTTTTAATTAAAATACTCTTGCTAATTTTAACCGACCTATATAATCGTATCATATTTGGTTTAAGTGTTAACGAATGATAGAGGGTTATTCCCTTCTTTATTAAAAGATGGTCCATGACCTACCTGGTCGACATTATTTTCAAAATCACTTTCACACTTGATACTGTGGTGACTGCACTGCACCCATGTGACAAACACAATTAACTGATAAGTGATAACTACAACTTATTCTGGACTTATCTAGATGGACCATAGGCACTACAATCCTGTTTTTATTGTTATTTACAAATTTTTAATTTAACTTATTCAATATAATATATGGTATATGTATTTTTGTAATTGTCTTATTATATTCAAATTAATTTTTTAAAGAATCTATTAAATTGAAAGAGATAAATTGTAAGCAATTGAAGTTGTGTCGATCGAGTACTACTAAAGTACGTACAAACTGCAATTTATTTATGCTAGAAAAATAAATTATATTTTATGGAGCATTGTTGTTTATATTTTGGGGAAACTGTTGTTTTTTTTTGTTGGTCAAATAGTGGCTAGATTCATACACTTGTAATTATAAATTGAGAAATAGAGAAATCATTCTAATTAGAATGGATTTTGTAAGATTTTATCGTAATCAAACAAATTTAATTTGTGTTTTTAAATAAATTTTAATATTAACCTATTTTAATCAAAGAAAAACTAGTGACAAGAATCTACAGTATTAGAGATAAACTATAGAAAGTGACAAAGAAAACTTGACACTAATACCAACAAATTTTAACGGTTTCAGCTAATACTTGACAAGAACAATTATTATGCATAGATCAAAATACATGGTTGAAATTAAAAACTGTCATTTAAGTTTAAGTAACACAATTTGTGTATTATTTCTTCTAAACAGTCCCAAATAATTTAGCAATATATAATTATAACATAATTAGATATATTCCAATTTTCAAACAGAGTCGTCTTCTTTGATTTTATTTTACAGCCTAACTCTTCAAACAGGTGGATATGGAAGCATAACCCATGTGAAGGTTATACTGTGCGAGAGAAGTATCTTTTTATAACTAGTTAGAATTCTCATGTGGTGGAAACAACCTCATATTTAATTTGGCACAAACAGATCTTTTTAAAAGATTCAGATTTGGCTTAGCAACTTTTTCGAAACATGTTACCGACTAAAGATAATTTGGAAAAATGAAATATCATTTCTCCCAACGCTAGCTAAAATGTGTGGGGAGGATGTGGTGGTCTGGAAATAGCTCGACACTTGTTTTTTTTTTTTTTTTTGTATGGTTAGGTCTTAGATGGGTATATCTTCAACTGACCCGTATTTTTTACATTATCATTTTGCTTAGTTTGTATACTTTGTTGGAGGAGTGCGAGCTCGCCGCTCTTTTATGCAATTTACTCCCTCTTACCATAAATATAAACAAAAATGACTTTTACATCAACTAAAAAAATCAATTTTACTTATATTTGTGGTCAAAAGAAGTATATGATTATGTTGTGTTTGACTTATTTGGATAGAACGAAATAACAAAGTGTTCACTCTTCAATAATAAGAAAAATACTATTTAACATATGTTCGATAAAGTCAAAGTGTATTTTTCTTTGGGTTGAAAGCTAATTATATTAATATTAGTTTAAATTTCCATATGCACGGTGGTCGAGGCTCTCTAATTTATATAAAGATTAGTTTTTCTTATTTTTATTGTAAATTATTTTCTAAGACTTATTTTAGTACACTTTATACTGGAGGAAGTTTTCAATTCTTGTTAATATAATTCATTTTTAGTTTTTCATTTTTTTTTCTCAAATAAAATGATTATTTTCATTCAAACAAAACCCTGAATAAACCTATCCTACTTGGAAGTTATTGACAAAGTACTAACTTTTTATCATATTGCTTGCCGACTTGAGGTCCTGAAAATTATCTATATTTGCTAAAATAACTTCCTCCACTATTGTACTTGTATATAATGTGTTAGTTTGAAATCCAACATTATAAAATTAGTAGACACATTCATTTACAAAATTAATAAACAATTATTTTAGTCCAACCAATTTCTTTCCAACGTAAGAGTAAGAAATTGAGTTTTTTTTTATATAGTTTTTACTCTCTAATTTATAGAAAAAAGAACTCTAGTTCAGAAATCGACCGTAAGATAAATAAAATTTGATTATAAA
This sequence comes from Trifolium dubium, assembly GCA_951804385.1. Lineage (NCBI taxonomy): Eukaryota > Viridiplantae > Streptophyta > Magnoliopsida > Fabales > Fabaceae > Trifolium > Trifolium dubium. The sequence continues at coordinate 30,902,442 of OX638076.1, read as the reverse complement.
ATTATTTGTTCAGAAATCAAACATAAATTTTCTCGAGATATGTCATTTGATAAACTCATTAAACATTTAAATTCAACTTAGTTAAGAGATTGAACTTTTAATTCTCTTTAAGAGATTCAAAATTCATACACTTAAATAAATTCATTATTGATAAAATCTAACATTATTAAACATGGAAAGATATGTATATAAGAATTAATTTACTATCAATTTATAAGTCAATTTTATATGAATGCTCATAGTTAATTAAATTCAATACATTATGTAAAACATAATGAAAGAGGCATTAACGAATTTCTCAAGGTCCCACGCCCTTTATGTTATGGTAGCAAAATTTGTTGATGTGTTCAAACGTGGGGTGACTAACCTCTCAACTCTCTCCTCATTATACAGCATGGCATTAACTAAGTTTGCATATTTTATTATTTTTCTGACGGAAGTTTGCATACTCTAATCTATATATGAAGAGACAAAGATGTCCAATGCCAGTAGTATAGACCATTTTCCTTTTCCAATTAAAGGGCCCTTTCGTTATTATTGATTTGAAAAAGTATATTTCCATTCGTATAAAAGCAAACATTTTAAGATGTGCCACACATGTGCTAGCTTCGTGTGAGTAGAACTTCCTCAAAAACAACATGAATCCTTAGATTTAAGAGACATCATATTATTATATATGATTTTTTGAACTCTTTTTAAAATATTCACAGTTTAATATTAAGAAACTAAAAGTGTCAAATGTAAATTATATAAAACATGAAAAAATATGAAAAACAATGACTCTTTTTAAAATAATGACTTAATTGATATTAATTCGATTAAAGTAAAGAAAAATAATAATATAATTTATAATATTAGACTTTCTGTAAAAAAAAGTTATATTAGACTATGCCTATTATGCAAGTGTTTTAACCGTAAAGATAATGACAATCATATTTTTGAATTTTAAGAATAGTGTGTACTGTGTATCCATGGTTCATTAGAATTTTGATAATTTTAATTACTTTTTCACGGTGGACCACCAGTGGCACTCACCATAATAATTTAAGTATAGTGAAAGGAGAAATAATGCTACGTTTCAATTTTTAATTGGGTACTTGTCTTGTGGCTGCCTTGAGTTGTCTAGAAGTCTTTATAAAGGACAACAGTGTAATGGAATTTTGGTACCTATTATTCTAGCAATAATTCAATTTTACCTAATTAGCAGGGATATTATATAGAAGATATAGATTGAAATTCAAATTTTAATATATTTATTAATTTATTTTAAAAATATGAAATTTTAATCAATTAACTATTTAACAAAAAATACCCGTTAAAAAATAAAAAACTATTTAACAAAAAATGCAGTAAATATAACTGGAAATTAAGAAGAAGTAATGTTGATAGTTAGGACTGTTCATCCAAATTAATAAAATTACAATCTGATCCAAAAAAAAAAAATTACATAATCAAATTTTATTTTTACTGAATGCATGTGTTTAGATAAATTCAATGTGCTTTTGCAAAAGTTACTTCAAATTCCTTTTTCAAAACATAACTAAACCGTACGTGTGAATATTAATACTTATTTATTTTATTAGTATGATATATTGATTAATCTATTGTTTGTTGATTTTTAAATAATGTTTATTAGTTAAAATTAATTAATAAATTCTCTTACTATTTTTTTAAAACAAAAGCAAGAAGAGGGCGCTGCTACCCAAAAAATATATTAATAAAGATAAGAGGAAATAAAAGAGGAGGGGACAATAGCCAAAACCTCCTTAAAAATGTACAAATCCAAAAATTAGGCATTACTCCTCAATATATGGCTGGTGGAGGATCAATGGATCATACCAAAGAATAAAAGAATCACGAAACTTGATCAATATATTAGCATGCCAAAAGCAATAAAATTCATAATCAAGAAGTTTACAATTACACCATCTATATAAATATTAAGAGTTTAATTATTATGCACACCTACATCATTCAATGTGTTGTTACATTATTTATTGAATGTAATACGCCATATGTTTTTTAAACATGATACACTATGCATCAACTATATATATTAATGTATTTAATTGATTCAGGAACTTATTTAAAACAAAAATCGATACAGAGACTAAAACCAAAATTCTACCTACATAAAAAGACTAAAATAATGTTTAACACTTTAACCCTATAATTATTACCGGACATATGATGTAACTTGGACACTAGTGTGGGATGTTGCATGAAAAAGAAACCGGTGTCATGTGATGAGGTTGGAATTGTATTATTAAGTGAGAGAATATAAATTGAAGATATTATTGGATGAGAAATGAGATGAATATTTGATTGTGATTTGTAAATCATGGAGATTCAAGATGGAGATTCAATTCAAGAAACAATAATGTTCGAATCAAGGTTAATCAATAATAGAAGAACACGTATACATATACTTGAATAAGACTTTTACTTGTATCAAATTAATGTTCAACTTTTGTTTACAGCCTTTCATTATATATATACATGAACATGAGAAGAGATTGTGATTTGTAAGTAGTTGAGATTCAAGGAAATTAAGATACCTAAAATCTAAAACTTCAATAATATGGAGAAGTAATCATATCCACGAAAAGACATTTGATCGCAGATTTCATTCATTAATAATGTCCACATAGTTAATCTAAACACATATGAGCCCTTAATCTCTCTATTGGCATAGAACGTATCTGCAAGTTTTTGTGGTTTAATTTTTGTCGGGCCATTGTATATTTTAATTTTTCAAGAAAATAGATTTTGAGAAAAGCTTAAACACACAAACATTAAAAATTACTTATTTTTATTAAATCTAAAACAAACTACTCATTAATCTCTCTATTAGCATAGGATATGTATTACATATTTTGATTTTCTCACTAACAGGTGCAAAATTGCAAAATCGTGTATGTCTAAAACGTGTAAGAAGATTGGATAACTCAATTGGTTTGAGCTATTGTAGAAATTTAGAGTTGAAGTTCAAACTTTATATTGAAGACACAATATTAACATTACAACTAATATTCCAATGTTTAAACCAAAACATAAGTATTCTACGAACCCACATATAAGTAACAAAGTCTATTTCTTAGCGTAAACATATAATCTAAAAATGGAGATAATTGTGCAAATTAGTCTACGTATCATCTTATCAGTTGAACAAACGGCGAATAAAACAAACAAACAACTAATCAATAGATCATACAACTAGTCGGCTAAACATCATCAACTTAAATTTTACACTACAACAACAACTTTCTAATATAGATCAATCATTTTGGGACGGATAGACGTCCCAATTTGCAACAAGACCATGCTTATAGTTGTGAGGACATAACCAACTAATGGCTAACTATGCCAATGAATTTCCCAATTTAAGACCACAATTTTCATTGATTAGTTTGTGCGTGGGGAGACTAACCTCTCAATTCTCTCCTCATTATTCAGCATGACATGAAGTTGGCATACAAAGATGACCAGACAAAGGTGGACCAGCGCCAGTAAAGAGTAAAGACCATTTTCCATTTCCTAAACATACATATATACATATGAAGCATACTCGATATATTCTAATTTTCAAATGTTGAATTTTTTAATATTATTAAATACAAAATTTCTATACTTTAAGAGCATATATATTAACATCATGCCTTTTAATTGACTTTAAGATAAAATTAATGTGCCACACAACACAAGTGTGATGTTTGGAATACACCCTCAATCAGTTCCTAATTATAAAACTCTTTTGTAATATTTATTTGTCATCACTTTTAATAAATGTGTTCACTGTAAAAAAAATTGCCTTGATATATACATTTTTTTTTCTTTACTAATTACAAAAGTATGAAAACTTCATTGAGAAGTAGATTATATATATATATATATATATTAGAAGAATTAACTTACAAGTTGCAGTGAAGTGTAATTGGAATCTGAGACGGGGTGACCAGCAAAATTGGACTCAGATGATTGTTTCTATTTGTTTTTTATTCTTTTGGAAAAAGTAGAAATTGGGTCCAAAGCCCAAAACCAAACAGAACATTAAAATAAGATAATTTGTTTTTGTGCCTCTCACCAATTCTCAAGCGCACCAAAAATTACAAAAAAAATGCCCCATCCTCGCTAATTAGGTGGGGAACTAACATACGGTAGTTATGTAGTCATTGTTAGAAAAATGTGACCGTGTTGATTCACTCTCACCCTTTCCTCATTTTTTAAAAAACACGGTTTGTTGAGCGAAATGAGCGGTACACACTACAACCAACTATTTTCATCCACTCCAAACCTCTTCAAAATGTAAATCATTAGACTTTAACTGTTTTTTTTTATTTATAAAATGGTTATAGTCCAAAATGTAAATGACTATTTAAATATATAGGAAATGATATTTTGATATTATCAGTTTAATTATTTTTTATATTTATTAACCAAGCATACAAAATTGATAGATCTGAGAGTTCAGAGCGCAAACATGTATGAGGGTGCATAATTGATATATCATATTTGGCCACATGTAAATCACAATTGGCTAATATAATTAGCAAATAATATTTTTTTTTCAATTTTTGCTATTTAACACACCCGCGTCGCTACCTAACAAAGTTGTAAAATTGAAAAGTCAATGGGCTTGTAAGAAGCTCAGGGACGCGAAAAAGAAAATATAACTAGTTGGGCCAATGTTTTTTCTTTTGCAAGGAAATTTGGTAAAGTCCAGCATAATTTTTTTGTTGAAATAAAAAAAATCTACTTGGGCCAATGTGTTTTTTTTTTAAAGAAGTTTGGTAAAAGTATAAGAGAATATTTGTTTGTTGAAATAAAATACTCCTAAGTCAAAATAAATAAATAAAAACTAACAAGTCTATTATTTTTTTAGTACATAGATGAAATGACAAAGTCAATATAAACTTACATGCACGTTCTACTTAACAATTTCGATATTTTTTACCAATTGAACTGAGACTTTTGGATAAAACAAGTCTATCATATAGATTTACATAAAATATATCCATTTATCTCTCAAATTCAAAATTTGTCCTTTTATCCTTAAATCAAATTTTTGAAGTTTGGTCATAGCTCATAAGCAAGTCTAATATATATGATAAAATAAAAACCAAACCAATATCTAAATTTATTGGAATAAATACTTTTATTACACAACTCAAACAATACTTATTAAAACATCCTTATTAAACCAAACCATTCTAAAAACCCTAACTAATGATGATTTCTTTAAAACAAAAGCAAAACACTTAACCCAAAAGTGTTTAGACGAGATGACACAAATTTCTTCTAACTTAATTTAACTCTTGACTTCAATTTTTGGCTAAAATATGCAGCAAAGTTTACCATCTATTTGAATTTCACTGGATTTGAATAATTAATTTCTGCAATTGCACGCATATGATATCCAGTAATCCGGTTTACACCATAACAAAACAAAAAAACAAAAACACTCAACTAAATTAAAAATAAAATAAAATTATGCACCCATAAATATCAATCTACAACTATGCTCCTCAATGGTTGTTCTTGTGTAATTAACTCTGAAGATGATGGTTTGTCTGTTGTTAATTCTGATGTTGGCTTGTCTGCTGTTGGTAACTCTGAAGCAGGTGGCTTTGGCTTGTATACCGATCTAAGAAAGTTATAAGCAAGTGCTCCAGCTATGGCTCCAACAATCGGACCAACTATATATATCCATAACCCTTTATAAATATGTATCACAATTGCAGGACCAATACTTCTTGCTGGATTCATTGATGCTCCTGAAACTGGTCCAGCTATAAAAAGATTCAACATTATAGTCATTCCAACCGCGACACTTGCGGAATCATCAACCGCTCTAGCATCAGTCGTAACAGCCGAAATAACAAACATCAAGAGAAAACTTATAATTATTTCAACAGCTAAAGATTGACCATCTGATCCTACCGGTACCGTTCCAAAATAAGATTTTGGTGTGATGTCAAACATTAGAGATAATGTGACACTAGCGAGCGTCGAACCAAGTAACTCAGCAGCGATGTATAGTGGAGCTTCTATAACAGTGATACGGCGGAAGATGGCCCATGTTATGGTAACGGCCGGGTTGAATAGGCCGCCGGAGATATGACCGACGGAGTAACACATGACAGTTACAATCAATCCCCATGTGATACAAATGCCTGGAAAAGTGATGGAGCCATAGATTTTGTTAACTGCTACAGCTCCACAACCGGCAAAGACTAGAAAATATGTTCCAATAATTTCTGCAATCACTTTTTGTATTAAGGTTATAGCACGGTTTGATGAACAACAAAGTTTCAAGGCGGATGAGTTGCCTTGATATTTGATGATGGCCATTGTTGCTAATTTTTCTCAAGTCACATGTGGTTGTAGAGATATAGGTGCATTGTGCGTGCTATATATATATATGTCCACACCATGCATATTAGTTTAACATTATTAGAAATTCTAACGACGACAATTTTTTTTAAAGTGAAAAACTACAATCTCTTTGTCTTTACCGCTAAAACATTAATTACTAACATAATTGATGTATGTGGAATAAGAGTTATATCTTTATTTTTCATTGTTTTAATAAAACCAGAATAAATTAAATTATTATTTCAATTGTAAAAATGAGAATGACATCTATATATTAACTTATATTTCTAAATAACAATGTGTTCCATCGTTAAAATTTTATATATTTTTTAAATATTGATACACGGTAGACCACTTATATATAGTCTATATGAAAAATTTCCATATACATATACAGTAGTTACAAAAAGTATAAAAAACTAAACCATTTTTATTGTAAAGGCTGCCTGTATGAAAACAAAATAGGTCAATTGGAGGGAGGTTAAGAGATAAGGTGATGTGTATGTTCGACACTCTACTAACATTATATTCATTATAACATCATTTGCTATGTCTTTGCTTAGGTGTTTCTTAGGGGTTGTGAGTTTTCTTAGCTTATTTTCTCTCCTTTTGATTTCAATGTATTGATATTTTTGTTTGTCTTGTTCTATCTGTTCACTTCTTGTGCCAAAACTAACTGGAGAGTTCTTAATATATTTAGTTCTTTTGGCTGTTAAATAAAAACATTCATTATTATAACAAAAAATGTTTAAATATATTTTGGTCACTATAAATATATATGTTAAATTTTGGTCCTTCAAAGTTTTTCCATCATCACTTTTGATCATTAGTTTTAAGTCAACTCATGTATAGAATTTATATTTTTGAATGAAATTTTTAAGGAATATTTATAACATTATAAGAAATCATATTTAATGTGTGTTTCGTAAAAAAATAAAATTATTTGGGAGAGATTCTTATATTTTCAAGACAAATTTCTCTTTTATATTTTTCTTAAACAATAATTTGAAAAGATTATTAATATGGCTCATCTTAGCAAATGTGATTTTTGGCACAAAGAGGTAAAAATAAATATACTCCTAAAAATGAAGGGAGTAGGGGTAACGGTAAGTAAGAGTTATTCTTCTTGGGATTGATGTTGGTTTTTCTGTAAGTATTGTTGCTGTTATTATACAGTACTCAGTACTACTGAGGCTGTTAATGGGGCCAACAAAACTTTGCACGTTTGGGCATTGGTCTAAATACAAGGTTGGCCAGTTTTGTGCAGGTTCAATGATAATGTAATTTTTTTTTGGTTACTATGAATTTTTTTTTAGGGTGGCAGTTGAATGTAATGAGAATGAAATGAAATGAAATTTTCTTACATTTAGATAAGATTTTATTATGAGGGACGTCAGAGAGAGATATTGTATGTGTATGTATGTGTTCTCTGCAACTTATTTATAAGCAAATTTTATTTTTTAGATATATTAAGTAATTAATGTATCTAATTTATTTATAAAATAGCTTAATATATTTAAAAGAGAAATTTGTTTATAAATAAGAGTGGAGGAAATATGTTGTAAAGATAAAATCTAACTTTACAAAGAATCTAATGTAGGGGCTTAACTTTGTTTGTCACAACAATTACTAATATGCCAGTCTTTGAGTTCTAAATTAATCGATTTGTTTATAGAAAAAAAATGTTGTTTTTGGTCGAGACTGAGATATCTATCATTGATAGTGGTTTATCTCTCGTTAAATTAGAGACATTTTAAAGGATGAAACAATTGATTTAGTAATTTTTTTTAATTATGTACATTTTCTTAATTTATATGAATTGATCAATTAAGTTAGTTAGTCGGTCAGTCTGTCAGTCATTTTGAGACAAAAATAAGAATGAAAAATTGTTACAAATAATAATAACAACTCATTAATAGTCATATTATAGGGTCATTATTTGTAATGTTAAACTCTTATCACTAACAACCTATTGACATAGAGTACTATATTGTGTCTCTTATGTCTGTTGGGGTTGACAGTCAAGTCTCACATTACTGACCAATTTCTTAAATAAGGAAATGAATAAAAATATTTTAGCATAAGATGTGCTTAGAATGACAAGGATTAAGAGTACAAACAAAACATGCAACCAAAGCCTATTCGAACAAAACAACTAATCGGATGAATCCACGCCACATATTATCATTATAATTAAAACATATAAGTTCTTGGTTTTTGGATACACCAATTAGTCGCACTTTAAAGTTATATCTTACTTAATTTAAGTATTTGATTTGTGAGAGTGTGCTTGTGTATTGGGGGGAATTGGGTGAGAGTGAGAGAAGTATACGTGGTGTAAAAAAATTTACATAATAATTCTTTGAGTATTGATTTAGACAACAGTCATGATTTTTTCCTCCAACTTTAATATGGGTCTTGCTAACTACTGTCCTTAGGGCACTAGTTAAAGTTATCAAAAAAGGTAATATTTACATTGGAAATTGTGCGTTATTATTTTATAAAGTTGAATGCACAAACATCAAAATTTTTTATACTATTTTTGTTTCCTTAACCATTACCTTTAAGATAATGTTTATCATTTTCCTTTTAATATTTCCATGCTATATTATTTTGTTGTGATTGTACTTATTTTTCTTCTTTAGCTCAGTTTTTTACTAGCTAATAATGTCTTGATAATTTTAAACAAAAAATAACTAACTTCACAAAAAAATTATTAGTACCTTCACAAAAGTGATTATTGTGTTTTTTTTGTCTCCAGCTCTGACATTTACTAATAATGTCTTGATAATTTTAAACAAAAACAACTAACTTCACGCAAAAAATCATCAGTGCCTCCAATAAAGTGCTTTTTATATTTAATTCTTGTTCAACTCTGTTATTTACTAATAATTAAATAATATTTTAGATTAATTTATTGTTGGTATAAATTTTTAAATAAACACGTACTTATATATTTACAATTTAGTTGAACTTTCATTATCAGTAAATAGATGAGTAAAATAATTTATTTGTCATATGCTAACTATTTCATTATCTGTTTTGTTTGTGTGGTTGTTTAAAATTATTCTTTATAAAAAAATTGAACTCAAATTCTTCCTTAAAAAAATTCGCTAACTTCATTTTCCTTTACAATGTGAAGGAGTTTATAAATGTCTTGTCTTAAACTTAAAAATAGTAGTTGTAAACAAACATATCTTATTGTGATTGATAAAATCACCAATAATAGCATAATCATTGTATTTAAGTTTTTGTCATTTTTTAACGGATGAGTTTGGACCATAAAAATGGACTTGCTTTGTCTGGGTCGACTTAGCAAAAATCTAAACAATGTTCTGTTCTTATTTTGTGAGAAAATGAAATCTAGCTGGCAAATCATGAAACGACACGAAGGCACTGTCCTCTTAGTTGTCTGAATAGACACATGCCAAAGCAGTGTACAACTTCCACGTTTCATCTTCATCTTGTCTAGTTTCTTTTATTTGAATTTGAATTATTAAAATGTTCTTCATCATTTCAACCGACATCAGAGAAATCATATATGGGTTAATTATATTTTTTTATTAAAAATAAGATATTCATTCATTTCTATAATTGACCGATTATATTATCAAATATAAATATAAATTCGTTAAAAATAAAAAAAATGAATTTGCGAACAAACTCACAATATCAAATTAATAACACATAACGGCATTTTGTTTAATAATAAACATAATAAAAATAAAGTCATCAGAATATTTATACGTCTGGATCTCTGCAACGTTGACGTAAATTTATTGATTAAATCTACAAGTGGTACCAACCAGACGAAAACAACACACTGCCGCACTCAGACAACGAACAATGCACTACCGCACTCAGACGAGGAACAACACAAAGCTACATGGTATTGAATAGCACAATATAAGATACTCTAAATTAATGTTTGATCTGTTAAAGAGTAAGTATTTGACGACACATTAAAAGATAAAATAGCATAATATAAGATAAAAAAGCAACAAAGGACCAACTTTCATGGTATTGAAACAATTTCGAAGTATAACTGAATTGTTATGTTCAATACCTTATTTTTAGCTGATAAAACACACTATATTTTTCAAGGTCCCATCCTCTTCGACGACAAAATTTTGTTGATGGATTGGGTGTGTACGTCAACTCATATACGTGGGGTTATATTAACATCTCCTCATTGCCCAGCATGGCATTTACATGCAAAGATGCCCTGACAAATTAAGGTGACAAATTTTGCAAGTCACAGAGACCATTTTTCTTTTCCAAATATTGAAGGGTCTTTTTCGTTACTCAATTAAATTTTTTATAAGAAAAATATATATTTTTTTTGAAGAAGTTAAACTAACACACCTAAATTGTCACTGGAGAGAATTGAACATGAGACCTCGAAGAAGAGCACACTCTCAGATCTCAAGCCAATACCACCAGACCAACTCAAGTGGGTTGTTTATAAGAAAAATATATGTATAGACATTTATATATTTTGTCAAATAACCTATACACAATACTCCATAGCACTAAAAATTAAGGTGTCAAATAATAATTTTAAAGTTTAGGGTTTAAGATTCAAGGTGTCAAATAATAATTTTAGTGCTATGATGGAGTATTTAAGTCGATCAAAGAGAGGTATCTACTAAGTAAACATAGTTAATAGTTTGTGTTATAGTTAATGTTCTCTATATATCTTTTCATTAGTTGTTTTTCCATTATGAGTTACTTGATACTAACCATACAAATTGGAAACGCAGTTGCAGTCCTGTGCCCTCGGATACACATCCAATAGGACTAGCAATTCAAGGGCTTTCTGATTACAAGCCTTAGCTTTGACAACTCTCCCATTCAAGCACCCAAGTTGTCTAGCCCTTTCACCTTTAGCTATATATAGATATAGATGAGGATGATGATTCATCAAGTTGATCTGATCCACTTTCTACAGTCCCAATCTCTTCCCATTATTTTATGTTATTCTCTTCCATTTGTATTTGGAATTTCCATTTTAAGTTGAGAGAACACTTTGAGATGAAGGATTGTATAATTGTATGCTTGTACAATTATTAACACTATTTTGCTGATTTAACCATGCACTTCAGTTATGGTTTTGCAAGTTGTATTTAATTTGAAAACAAAATGTACAGTGCACAAATGTATCCTTATCAATTGAAATTGAGTTAATTAATTTGATCCAAATTTTATTATCCCAGTCTTGAAACATTAAGTTATCTCACATAATCAGTTCTTTTGTTTTTAATCCTGGAAGGATAGTCCTTAATATTTTTGCGGAATTATGTTTTTATGCAATATAATATTTATATGCATCACGAATAATGAAATTAAATGCTATAAAATTTAACTAAATAAGATGTAATTGTGTAACAATAATTGCTCTATTGTGTTGTTCTGTATTTTATTTTCTTAATTTTTGGTATAGTAGAAAAACAAAGACTTATTTGCAAGCCTTGATAAAAAAATGACGATTGATCAATGTGCATGGCTACCAACCATAGTTCCACCATGTAAGTAACATTTGCACCTTAGTAATACACTCTCAAATTTACGAACTTCATGATTTAGCGACATTTTATTCAATTTTTATCTACATTTTTAATTCGAAGAATACACACAAAACATTTATAGTTTCAATATATAATTCTAATATAGTTTTTATAATTACATTTGTCTTGCACTAATCTAAGACTAAAAGTTTGTTTGGATGGAGAAATTTAAAATTCGGGGATTTTGAAATTTCATGTAATTCAAATGTTTTAATTTGAATTCCCTTCATTTCAAAATTTAATGTTTGGATAAAATAATTGAACTTCTTCATTGTCAAAATTTATTGTTTGGATAAAGTAATGAATGACAAAATAATTCATTGTTCAATTTTTTTTATGATATCGAGAAATTAAAAAAGTTCTAATTTTTTTTCGTTTTTGATAAAAAAGTTTTCAAAGTTTTTCCGATTTTGAAAAAAAAATCATTTATTTTCAATTTCGAGAAAAAAAAAGTACTTAGAATTTTTCTATATTGATAAATAAGTTCTCAAATTTTTTTGAATTATGCTTCAAGGCGGATACCATGACTTTAGACTTTAGGGTTCGTTTGGATTGATGGTAAGTGGTGGAATGGAATGGAATGGGATGAGATGGAAGTAGATTCCATTGTTTGGTTTTGTTAAATATGAATGGAATGGAATGGGGTGGGATGGAACTCATTCCATCCGATACCACTCATTACTCCAATTTTTCATTCCGCCCAATTTGGGGTGTATGTGATGGAGTGGAACAGATTAATTTAACAATTACAACTTTATCCCTAATTTTATAATATTATTTTAATTCTTCACTCTCTCTTCTTGCGTCACTCCCTATATATTGTGTTGTTTCCTCTTCTCATACTTGTTGTTTCTTCCTCATATTAGTAAAATATTAGTAATATACACCATGAACATGACTTTCTTTGTTAATAATGTTTCTGCACAAAAAGAAAGAAAAATAAAATTGAAAAAAGGGATCACTTTCAATTGAAAAAAAAAGGATTGGTTCACGTTTCTGTAAAAGGGATTAATTCAATAGAAAAAAAAATCTGTTTCCCACTTAGTTTCGGTAAAATTAATTTTTCTCTTTTCATTGAAAAAAATATTAATGAAAGGGATTGGTTTGTAGAACATGAAATGGATTGATTTAGATCTGTAAAATTGAATCCTAGAAAAAAGGGATTGATATTGAAAAAAAAAGTTTTTTTTTCAAAAAATATTGTTTTATAAATAAAGGATAAAATTGGAATAAACAAGTTATAATTCATTCCGTTCCATCTACTTTCCAATCAATGGAGTGGGAAATTAACTTCATTCCCTCGTAAAATATCCAAACAATGGAATGGAATGTCTATTCCATTCCGTTCCGCTCCATTCCATTCTGTTATGTTCCGCTCCGCTCCATTCTATACCATCAATCCAAACAGACCCTAAAGTATTTAAGTCAAACGATGGAAGAAAAGAAAACATTAAGAAATATGAATATTAATGATAATAATAACCTAAAAACCTAATAATATTATGATACTCACTTGATATTTACAACCAAGTGAATATATATTTAAATCTAAACTAAATATGTTTGGGTTTGTTTGGTTCAACCGAGGGAAAAGGAGGAGAGGAAACATACTTTGATAAAATATATGTTTGGTTCGAAAGAGGAGAGAGGAGAAATTTTAAAGATAATTTACTTTTTTTACCCTTAACTTTATAAACTCAAAAGAACTTAGGTTTAATTTGTTTAAAATTTTTAAATCACTATTTAACAAACCATGAACAATTAATTACCTTACCAAAAAAAACCATGAACAATTATATTTGAAACATTTTTTTGGTAAATATTTTGAAACAATATGAAATAGTGAAACAAAAAATGATTAAATTCTAATGGATATATTACATAAAAAAAATCTAATGGACATATAACCCAAAAAATAAAAAATATCTAATGAGTAAAAAATTTAATTTGTTTTTGTTGTAAAAAAACAACCTAAATTTTTTATATTCCAACAAGGATAATTTATGATTTGAATAAAAAATTGAGGTAATTTTGTCAACATAATAAAAAAGTGCAACCAAACCTAAAAATTTAAAATATCATCACGCTCATCGCCTCCCCTCCAAATCCCCAGAACCCATCGGACCCTTAGTGCATATACAAACCAAGAAATATAATAAGATATTGTCTCAACAAAATATAATTTAAACCTAATGCATGTCACAAAATATATTTTTTTAGAGGGACATAAACCAAAACCCTAAAAAAAAAACATAAGGCGATAAAATTTAGAAATATACAACGATACTAATAATAAGAGTTTTTTGTGATACATTTAAAAAATAAACTGTTCTCTAGAAGAATTGATCTCTATCCATTCCATATAATATAATCCCTCGGTTACAGTACTAGCTAATAATAATAAGAGTTGATTGGTATAAGAAGTGGGTGTGAATGATGCAAAAACAGCTAGCGAGGTAAAAATATAATGTTGCTTGCGTGATAAGAAATAAATAAAAAAGGTGAAGGTAAGCCGTTGTTCTCTCCTTCAACCGCAGCCGCCCGCAATCACCGTCGTCGTCGAGAGTGGCCGTCCCACTTTGACTTCATACTTTCCTTCTCCTCTTGGTAATTTTTTCCCTCTAGATAGATGGTGCATGTTGATAATCGATTTTATACATATGATGATTATTTGTAGTTAATATTTCTGACTGAGCAGCAAATGTATGTATTCATCAAGTTAGCTATGCTGTTTGTTTATTCTTTATTTATCAATTGCTTTTGCTTGAGTAAGCTATTTTCATAAGCTCTTTCAAACACTTACACAACTGTTTTTTTTCTTGTACAACTGACAAAGTTATTGAAAACTCACACATACAAAGTGGATCGACCGAAATTCAAACTAGGTTATGAACATCCGGTCTAGCAATTTCGGTATTTTTTGTCAGTTGAACTAGGACAAAAAATGTAACTAGTAAGATAAACACAAATGTACCCTTGAGGATGCTAATCTAATTGTATGCTTTTGTTTGCTTATGAGTGAGGCAGTGAGAAGTCTTTGTAACTAGCGTTTTCATGATAGTAATGGTTTTTTTTACCGTATTTAAGGTTTAAATTATTGGAAATACAGCTGAATTATGATAATAAATCATTCTTGTCATTAAGATAATTAGTATTTGTTTGCAGATTTTTAATGCTTATAAAGATAAAGCAAGCTGCCCAATCTGTTCATCGAGGCAGATACGTGCAAGTGCGTAGGAATGGCCTAATTGTCCCATTCGGACCAAATACCCACCACTGTCGTCGGTTCTATATGCAATATAAGTTTGGCAGTGAAGCACGTAGTTCATTTTTGTGGCCTGCAACAAGGGAAAGCCTTAACAAATGTTGTTCTCCTAGAAACTTTTCCGTAAGCTCAGCAAGCAACAAATTCACACATCATTCTCAAATTGCTTGGAAAAGGCTGCTGTACAAAAAGTATTGTTCAAGTGGTGATTGTACATTTTCTCCCACCATAAATATGATTGCTCAAGCGCTGAGCTTGACTTTGACTCGCTCGTATTTACTGGTACCTGGAATTTTCGCAATTGCGTGTGGAGAGCTTGCGTTGTCTCAGGAACGTTACCCATCACATGAAGGATTGTATATGCTTGCACGAGATGGGTATAATGACATGTTTACATTTAAGTTCAAGATAGTTGAAGGTATTGCTATATTAGTGAGGGCTTTATATCTATTCATATTATTCTCTCGTTGCATTGTGACGGTACCATTTGTTTATTTTGAACCAAATTTTTGGAAACTGTGGGGGGATGTCATTTGTCGAACACTAGAAAAAGCAGGTCCTGTTTTCATAAAATTGGGTCAGTGGATAGCTACGCGGCCTGATATTTTTCATCAAGATCTATGCGATCAGCTTTCTAAACTTCAAAGTAAAGCTCCCGAGCATAGTTTCAGCTACACAAAGAAAACTATAGAAAAAGCATTTAACCGAGAAATTTCCGAAATTTTTGTCAATTTTGAAGTGGTTCCTGTCGCATCTGGAAGCATCGCTCAAGTGCATCGTGCTACATTAAAATATCGTTATCCTGGTAAGCAAGCAAAACCGCTGGAGGTTGCTGTAAAGGTTAGACACCCTGATGTGGGAGAATCAATCATCAGGAGGGATCTTGCTATTATCAATACGCTGTCGAATTTTTTGATGTTCATTCCCGCTCTTAAGGGGTTAAGATTAGATGAGTGTGTACAACAGTTTAAAGTTTTCATGATGTATCAAGTTGACCTTACTAGGGAAGCTGCCAATTTGAATCGCTTCATTTATAATTTCCGCAGTTGGAAGGATGTTTCTTTCCCTAAGCCTGTCTATCCACTTGTGCACCCTGAAGTTTTGGTAGAAACATATGAAATGGGAGAAAGTGTCTCACATTATGTTGATGGTTTTCAAGGACACGAACATTTTAAATCTGCTATTGCTCACATCGGGACTAATGCTTTTTTGAAGATGGTTCTGGTAAAATTTCTTCCATTTGCAAATTTTGCTGCCATTGCTATCTTGTCATTTTGGATTGTGTCATTTTTTGCTTTGTTGATTACTTGATTTATTATTCACCACAAATGGTGAAGGTGTTATAAAGGACGGTCTCGCAAGCAATTAGACAGAATATTAGAGCAGCATTTCTTTTATCCTAAGTTTATTTTTTCTGCACATGTTTGATCTATTTTAATTATCATATTATACACATACTAATATTTAATATGAAGTAAAAGCAGCATAGTTCCAGTAGTAGTTTTAAATATGGAACATCATAAATTTCTAGTTTAACCATGCAGTCTTCTTTCAGGTGGACAACTTCATTCATGCAGATATGCATCCTGGAAATATCCTTGTTCGGAGCAAGTCTAGAAAATGGTTTTTCAAATCAAAGCCTCATGTAATTTTCCTAGATGTAGGCATGACTGCTGAACTCTCTCGTAGTGATAGGGTAAATTTACTGGAATTTTTTAAATCTGTTGCCCGCCGGAATGGCCGCACTGCTGCAGAGTGCGTACTCAATTTATCGAAGAAACAGAGTTGCCCTAATCCACAGGCTTTCATTGAGGTATTTTTGTTTTTCCATCTTACATTAATCTGATTCCTATATTCATAAGTGAAGATTTTTACTGTGATTGGTTGGGTTGATCTTCCTAATTTTAGATTTAAATGATTTATTGGGCATTGGTTTGGTTTTTGCATTCCAATGTAGTACACTTAAGATTTTAAATAAGATCGGAAGAGCAGTGAAAGATTGTAACACAACTCGTAAGATCTTACCGAAAGCCAAAATGTACTTATACAGTTATACATATACACACACATAAGCATAAAAACTATTATATATGCATAAAATAATCTTTAAATCACCAGTAAACTAAATCAAATGTAAGAGAATGAATCTGATTAGAAGAGTGTTTCGGATATTGAAGGTTACTTTATTTTTAATTTTTTTTTTCATGTACTTGTGAACTCCTCGAACATAAATTTGCGCTATTTCATTCATTACTTCCTTTGTTTTCTAACAGGAAATGGACGAGGCGTTGATAAGTGCCAAAAAGTAGTTATATTTCACATTTAAATAGGGCATTTGTTAACTTGTTTTGTTAGTTATTTGTACATAAAGTCCCCAAGATCTTGTATATATTTATTTAATGATCTTTTGTCTTATGTTATCTAAATTTAAGCTTATTTTGACAGGTTTTTGTGCTTAGAATGAATTGTTGGCAAAGTGGAGCATTTTTGGAGTGTCAGGAGCTCGCCAGACCTCGCCAGCCAGCGAGCTGCCCCCTGTTATGGTCGCCAGCTCTCGCCAGTGCTCGCTAGCCAGCGAGCTGCTCCTGTTTTGGTCGCCAGCTTCTCGCCCAGCGAGCATCAGCGAGGAAGGCATGAGTCAGCAGTACTAATCCACGTGTCAGTAAACCCATTGGTGAAGAAAGCTTAGCTCGCCCAGCGAGGATAGCTCGCCCAGCGAGAAAAACAGAGCAACTTATATAAATAGCTTTTTGAAAACAGATTTCATTATTCTATTCAGTTGTTTTTAGATCTAAATCAGAGAGAACGCAAAGGAGAGAGTATTAGGTGCTTGAAGGTGGATTCATACAACTTGAGACATCAAGTGTTGATGTTCATCTCTTGTTCTTCTTATCATCATCTTTGTAAGAACCCCATGACAATGGGTAGCTAAACTTCTCTTTGTTGGGATTAGATGTAACTTGTTCATGACTATGTTTCTATTTTGATCTTAATATATATATGCTTTAGATTATTCATCAATATGAGTGTTATCCTTGATTTTCATGTTTATTTTAAGATTTGAATGATATAGACATATGTTATTTGAATCAAAGATTTAGGATAATACTTGTTAAAACTTTAAACTCTAGACATAGATTTAGGTTTTAATATTCACACTTAGTATCGAAACTTAATGCTATTGAAGTGGTCGGATCGTCCGAGACATCGGAATTCGAGTAATTCAATATAGCTGTTGTATTGATTGATCATCCGAGACATCGGAGGTTAATAGGTATAAACGGGTTTTTCAACGTTCTCTGGACACGGAAACGTTAGAGTAGCGATACGTGAAAGTATTGATTAATAAGCTAAAGTGTATGTATAATTGATTAAGATGGTGCATAGGAGTGAATGAATTATTCTAATCCCGACAATTTTATCTCTGAAACTAAATCAACTTTTATTTGAAATTTTATGTTTGAACATTTTACAAACGAAAACCATTGAAACCTTAACTTGAAATGAGTATAATTGTTGAACGGTATCTAATATCACACTAGTCCCTGTGGATACGATATATGCAAAATACTTGCTTTTGTACTTTAACAAAATGGCGCCGTTGCCGGGGACTGGCGTTTAGATATTAGAAGCATTGCAACAATTTACATTGTTTTAAGCAATTTTGCACTTTAAATTTTTAGTTTATTAATCCTTGAGCTGGCTCACTTGTTTGTTTGTTGTTAGCCTTTGTTTATGCGAGGTAAGACACCGGAAGATCAGTTGTTATTCGATCCGGAGATTGAAAAGACTGCACGGAGAAACAATAGCAAAACAAAGAAGAGAAAACAACTAGCCAAGCAACAGAGACAACAAGGGGATACTTCTAGCTCTATTTCTTCAACACCTCCACCGCAAGAAGAAGTAGAAATGGCGAACCATGGTCAAGCACCATGCCAAAACAGTCCAAGACGGATGGCACACATTGCCAGGCCGTTAGCCAATACCAGACAAGCAGAGATGAAGACGGGACTTCTTCAGCTCATTTATGCTAATCCTTTCTCTGGTCTTAGTCATGAAGATCCTTACACCCATCTCACAAGATTCTATGAGTTGGCAAGTACAACAGGTGCACCTGAAACTGAAGAAGAAGGTGTGTATGAAAGATTGTTTCTGCATTCGTTGATTGGTAAAGCAAAGGAGTGGTACTTGGATCAACCGAATCAAACCATCATGAATTGGAATCTGCTTGAAGAGAAGTTTCTTGATCGTTTCTTTCCACATGCCAAGTTCATGGATGCAAAAACCACAATTGCGGTGTTCTCTCAAGGAACAAATGAAACATTGTGTGAAGCTTGGGATCGTTATAAGTCTTTGTTGAGGAAGTGTCCTAATCACGGGTTCGATGAGCTCACTCAGATTCACATTTTCAGAAATGGACTTCAGCAACAACCGAAGCTTCTGTTAGATGCAACAGCCGGGGGTTCATTGTTATCAAAAAGTGCCGAAGACGCAATAGCAATAATTGAGAGAATGGCACTCACTGATCATCAAGGAGAGTATAGCAGAAATCCGACACAAAAGAAACCAGGGATGTTGGAACTTGGTACAGGTGATGCAATGTTAGCTCAGAACAAACTTCTTACAAACACTGTGGAAGAGCTTTCAAAACAAATGTCGAAACTGATTAGTCTACAAGAAGAATCGAGTAAAGCCAAGCAAGTTGCATACTGTGAGCTATGTTCAGGTGATCATCAGACTGGTCGTTGTCCCCCGCCAACTGAAGAAGTAAATTATATGGGGAATTATAATCAACAAAGACAAGCACCATATCAGAATAATGCTGGTTATCAAAGAGGGGGAGGATCAAACTACAATCAAGGTTGGAGACAAGATGCTGGGTCTTCAAACAGACAAAATCAATATGAGAACTTCAACCAACGCCCTCCTCAACAAAGCCAACAATCTGACTTGGAAGCAACTTTACACAAGTTTATGGAGATGCAAATGAAGCAGAACCAAGACACTCAAGTTTACCAACGCAGCAATGATGCAGTGCTCAGAAACCTTGAAACACAAATTGGCCAGATAGCTAAACAAGTGGCCAGCAATAACAATCAAGGAGGATCTTATGCAGCCAACACCGAAGCCAATCCAAAAGAACAATGCAAGTCCATCACAACAAGGAGCGGCAAGGAGATTGGTAAAGGTATTGGTGATAACTTGAGGACAGAGGAAGCAGTTGTTGATAGAAGAGAAAAATTTGAGGGAGAAGCTGAAGAAAGTGAGAGAGAGTTAGAAGAGAAAAATAATGAGGAAGAATTAGTCAAAAATGAAAAAAATCAAAATAATGAAAAAAAAGAGTATGAGGGAGAAAGTAGTGAGGAGAGGAAGAACAAAAATCAGAAGAATAAAGAAGAAAAGAGCATTCAAAAGAGTCCTCCCGCTCAACACTTGCCATATCCGCATGCTCCGACAAAGAAAGACAAAGAGAGGCAATATGCAAGGTTTCTTGACATTTTCAAAAGGTTGCAGATCAATATTCCCTTTTCAGAAGCCTTGGAGCAGATGCCCACATATGCCAAATTCATGAAGGAGATCATCAACAAGAAGAGGAGATACACTGATGAAGAGACTATTCAGTTAGATGCCAGTTGCAGTGCAATCATTCAGAGAACCTTGCCAACAAAGGAGAAAGATCCTGGGAGAGTTACATTGCCGGTCACTATAGGTAATGTTAATGTGGGAAGAGCTCTCATTGATTTGGGTTCAAGCATCAACCTTATTCCATTATCTGTTGTGAGAAGAATTGGTGATCTGGATATGCAAAAGACAAGAACAACACTACAGCTGGCTGATAAATCAATTGTACGCCCATCAGGGGTAGCTGAAGATGTCTTGGTGAAAGTAGACAAATTTTTATTTCCTATTGACTTTGTTGTGATGGACATTGAAGAGGATGATGATGTTCCTCTAATCTTAGGACGATCTTTCGTCAAAACAGCAAGAATGATGATCGACACTGATGATGGGGTGATGAAGGTTAGAGTTCAAGATGAAGAAGTTAGCTTTAATCTGTGGGAAGCCATGAAACATTCAAAAGATAAAGGAGTCTGTTTTAAAATGGATGATACTGATAAAGCCATCAATGATGTGAAAAAGCTGTTGCACACACCGTCTCCTTTAGAAAGAACTCTAACAGATGCACTCCATGTTCTCAGCAGAGAAGAAGAACAAGAAATTGATGAGTGTTTGAAAGAACTAAACACTTTTGAAGAAGTTCCTCCTCTTGAAGCCACATCTGAAATATGCGTTTCTGGAAGAGAATGACAACAAACCAGTCATCATCAGCAGCTCATTGACAAATCAAGAGGAGAAAGAGTTGATCCAAGTGCTGAAAGATAATAAAGAAGCGATCGGATGGAGGTTATCTGATTTGAAAGGTATCAGTCCATCTTATTGTATGCACAACATAATGATGGAAGAGAACTACAAGCCTGTTGCACAACCTCAACGTCGTTTGAATCCTACGATGAAAGAGGTTGTGAGAAAAGAAGTGGTGAAGTTACTTGAGGCTGGCATGATTTACCCGATTTCAGACAGTGCGTGGGTGAGTCCAGTCCAGGTGGTTCCAAAGAAAGGGGGGATGACGGTGATCAAGAATGACAAAAATGAATTGATTCCGTCAAGAACAGTTACGGGATGGAGAATGTGTATCGATTACAGAAGACTGAACAAAGCCACCAGAAAAGACCATTTTCCATTGCCGTTCATGGATCAAATGCTTGAAAGATTATCAGGACAGGAGTTCTATTGCTTTTTAGATGGTTATTCGGGGTACAATCAAATTACAGTCAATCCCGAAGACCATGAGAAGACAGCATTTACATGCCCCTTTGGTGTCTTTGCCTACAGACGGATGCCTTTCGGGTTATGTAATGCTCCAGCAACATTTCAACGGTGTATGCAAGCTATTTTTTCTGATTTGATGGAGAAATGCATTGAAGTATTCATGGATGATTTTTCAGTGTTTGGTCCCTCCTTTGCTTGTTGTCTGATGAATTTGGACACCGTTCTGAAGCGGTGTGTTGAAACAAATCTGGTTCTGAATTGGGAGAAGTGTCACTTTATGGTAACTGAAGGCATTGTCCTAGGTCACAAGATCTCTTCCAAAGGCATTGAGGTTGATAGAGCAAAGGTGGAAGTTATTGAAAAGCTTCCACCTCCAATAAATGTCAAAGGAATCCGGAGTTTTCTTGGTCATGCCGGGTTCTACCGGCGATTCATCAAAGACTTCTCAAAAATTGCAAAACCGTTAAGCAACCTGCTTAACAAAGATAAGTCTTTTAACTTTGATCATGAATGTTTACTTGCTTTTGAAGAATTAAAGAAAATGTTGACAACTGCACCCATAATCATTGCGCCAGACTGGACATTAAATTTTGAACTCATGTGCGACGCAAGTGATTATGCTGTTGGTGCAGTTCTTGGCCAAAGAAAGAACAAAATTTTTCATGCCATACACTATGCAAGCAAAGTTTTAAATGATGCTCAAATCAATTATGCAACAACAGAAAAAGAATTGCTTGCAATAGTGTATGCATTGGAAAAATTTCGACCTTACCTCATAGGTCAGAAAATTGTTGTTTATACTGACCATGCAGCTATCAAGTACTTGGTGAACAAACCTGATTCCAAGCAAAGATTGATCAGATGGATGCTATTGCTCCAAGAGTTTGATTTGGATATCCGGGACAAAAAGGGAACAGAGAACTTGGTAGCAGACCACTTGTCAAGGCTGGTGAACAATGAGGTGACCAAACATGAACGTGAGGTTCTTGAAGAATTTCCTGATGAAAAGTTACTCATGGTGCAAGAAAGGCCGTGGTTTGCTGACATGGCCAATTACAAAGTATCTGGATTAATACCGGATGATTTCAATTGGCACCAGAAAAAGAAGTTCCTCCGTCAAGCTAATCAATATGTTTGGGATGATCCTTATTTGTTCAAGATTGGTGCGGACAACTTGTTGAGAAGATGTGTCACAAAAGAAGAGGCCGCAAGCATAATGTGGCATTGTCACAATTCACCATATGGCGGTCATTACAATGGAGAGAGAACTGCTGCTAAAGTTCTACAGTCGGGCTTCTTTTGGCCGACTTTGTTCAAAGACACTTATGAGTATGCTCAGAGATGTGATAATTGTCAAAGAATTGGGGGAATTTCTAGGCGCAATGAGATGCCTCTGCAAAACATTCATGTGGTAGAAATTTTTGATTGTTGGAGCATTGATTTTGTTGGACCATTTCCCTCATCATTCTCCAATGAGTATATTCTTGTGGCGGTTGATTATGTGTCAAAGTGGGTGGAAGCAATTGCATCACCAAAGGCCGATGGCAAAACGGTGATCAAATTTCTCAAAAAGAACATTTTCACTCGCTTTGGAACTCCCCGTGTGCTTATTAGTGATGGAGGATCGCATTTTTGCAATTCACAACTCGCAAAAGCACTTGAGCACTATGGAGTCAAACACAAAGTTGCATCACCATACCATCCACAGACCAACGGACAAGCTGAGGTTTCGAATCGTGAGATAAAGAAGATTCTTGAGAAAACTGTGTCCGCTTCAAGAAAAGATTGGTCATTGAAGTTGGATGAGGCATTGTGGGCATATCGGACAGCTTTCAAATCACCGATAGGTCTCACACCTTTCCAAATGGTCTATGGTAAAGCTTGTCATCTCCCAGTGGAGTTGGAACATAAGGCATATTGGGCTTTGAAGTTCTTGAATTTTGATGAAAATCAAGCCGGAGAGAAAAGGAAGGTTGAAATGCAAGAATTGGAAGAAATGCGGTGTCAAGCTTATGAGTCTTCCAAGTTGTACAAGGAAAAGGTCAAGAGCTATCATGACAAGCGGATTCTCAACAAAGAATTCAAGCCGGGGCAAATGGTGTTGTTGTTCAACTCAAGGTTGAAGTTGTTTCCCGGAAAGTTGAAATCCAAGTGGTCCGGTCCTTTCAAAGTTCATGAGGTTAAGCCATATGGTGCAATTGTGTTGGAAGATCCAGTAACAAATGATAGGTGGACTGTGAATGGTCAGAGGCTGAAGCTCTATTTTGGTGGTGAATTTGATCGTTTCACCACTAAAATTTCACTCACCGATCCTCATAATTAAATTTTCAGGCGTCGAGCTATTGACGTTAAACAAGCGCTTGTTGGGAGGCAACCCAATTTTGTAAGTATTTAATGTTTTTGTCATGCATTTAGAGAGTTAAAAAGAAAAGAGTGGTTCGGACTAGTTGCGCAGAAGCAATTCTGCAGAAAAGCAGAAAAATCTGTTTTGCTCGCCCAGCGAGCTATCCGTCGCCCAGCGACGCGCGCAAAATTTTGTCTGCCTACATGGCAGACACAGCTGTCCCCCACTTCAACAAAATTTAATTTCTTTAACCTCCCTCACCCACTCAAACACGGTTTCCCACTCTCCAAACCCTAGCCTCCATTTTCTCTTCTCCAAACTCACCTCTCTCACATAACCCACTCAAATCCAACCAACATTCTTGAATCCTTGGACTCTCTCAAGTTAATCTTCATCATTCTAAGTTCCATTAGTGCATTCAATTGAAAAGGTATGTGATTTATGGGTTTCTCTAGTTTCAAAGAAAAGGGTTGAAATTGGAAACAAAGTTAAGAACTTTCTCAAAATTTTTTGTTGAATTCATCTTGGAATCACCACAACAATCCAAATTTTGTTCTTCTTTTGATCCACAAATGATCCCCCTTTCCAAACTTTCTACAATTACATGTGTGACCAGAATGAGGCAAACTTTCGGGCGATGACTGCAGTGCATCAATCCATTTATAATACCCAGACCATGCAGCCCGTGATGACACCGGAAGCATTCCAAGCTTATGTTCAATGGCCTGCGGACAGGCCAAACTTCTTAGGAGGGGGTAGCACTAATGCTACTACTACTGATGCTGCTACTGATGCTGGTGTTGATGATGAGGATGATGAAGAACTCGATGCTGAACTTGAGGCTGCTGCAGCAGCTTTCAGAGAAGAAGATAATGAGGATGAGGAAATGGAGGATGAAGATGAAGAGGAAGATGATGATGATGATGAAGAGGAAGATGATGATGATGAAGCATCTGACTGAGCAGATGTGCAGATGACTGAAAAGCTCACCATTACTGAGTGAAATGTTTAAAGCTTTCAGTCATTTATTTCTTTAAAAATTTCAGTCTTTATCTTTTCAGTTTAGTTGAACAATTTGGAAGCATGTTTACTGTTTTAACTGTGTTTTGAACATGTGGGGATGTATTTTGAACATGTTTATGTTTGTGTTTTTTTTATGTCACTTAAGGTACTTAGTAATTTATATTATTAGTATTAGTTAGTATAAGTTTTAGTTAAGTTTTTGATGACAAGCTTGCATGATTCAGAAGTGCAAAGACAGGTTTGTGATAAATCAAGTTTCATAGCATGATAAAATTTCTTTTTGTGAGCCGTATGTTAACTTTTGATTGAACTTTGGAATATGCTTAGGAACTCAACATGCTTTTGAACTGTGTTGCTTGTCCTAAGATGATTCTCATTATTTTTGTCAAGCATGAAAATTTTTGTGTTATCTAACCTAGCCGGGTGAGTTTGTGTGAACTTTCCATTGTTTACATAAATATTTGAGAGCCGGCAATTGTGTATGTGCATTTGATTTTAGCTTAATCTTGCTGTCACTGATGTGTTTGATGTCATGGAAAGGATCAAGGCCTTGTTTCTTTTTGAGTGATAACTACTTATACCAAATAGCCTACCTTGTGAGAATGTGTGATCCGTTGTGTCCCCTTTTGAGCCGTAAATTGTAAATATTTGTTTGTTTTAACCCTAAAACCAAAAAAAAAAAAAAAAAAAAGAAAAACAACTACTCTACCCTTGTCTTAGGATAAAAGAGCAATTGTATTTCAATAAGGGTTGTGTCAAAAATTCAAAGTTGGGGAGAAGTAGGTTGAAGAAAAATTGTGGTTTTGTAAAAGTAGTTGATCAACACTCTTTGAAAATCAAGATAAGAAGAACATTTGTATATTAAGTTTTGATCAACACTCTTTGAAAATCAAAAGAAAAAAAGAACATGAACTAAGAGTGTTGATGAATCAATTGTGTATAGAAAAAGAAAATCACCTTGAAATGAAGAAGGGGGAAAGGAAAGAAAGTGAATAAAATTGAATGTGAATAGTCAAGAATTTGCTCTCTTATCCTTAAGGCCTTTTGAATTCAAAGAAAAACAATGATTTTTGTAGCCAAGCCCCATTACAAGCTTGAAAAAGTCCTTAGTGATCCATGACTGATGACATGTTGTGTGATATGGCGTAGATGAATGTTTGAATCGAATTGTTACATGCATATTGCTCGGATTGAGTTAAACACTTACCCTTGAGTGATATAATTGTGAGGATTTGTGATAACACTTGAATTTTGTGTGTTTGATTAAAATGTTGAAAATCTTTGCTTAGGCATAGCAGTCTTTTCTTAACCATGCTTTGTATCTTTGTATATTTTGAAGGTTAGTTTTAGTTGACAGTGCTGTGTTCATGCTACTAGAAAAGAAAAGTTGCAAATATTGATTGATTACAAACCTACTCTTTATGATGTGAATTATTAGCTTGTTAATATTTTGATCTTACTTTTGTTTGAGGACAAACAAAGTCCTAAAGTTGGGGAGAGTTGATAAGTGCCAAAAAGTAGTTATATTTCACATTTAAATAGGGCATTTGTTAACTTGTTTTGTTAGTTATTTGTACATAAAGTCCCCAAGATCTTGTATATATTTATTTAATGATCTTTTGTCTTATGTTATCTAAATTTAAGCTTATTTTGACAGGTTTTTGTGCTTAGAATGAATTGTTGGCAAAGTGGAGCATTTTTGGAGTGTCAGGAGCTCGCCAGACCTCGCCAGCCAGCGAGCTGCCCCCTGTTATGGTCGCCAGCTCTCGCCAGTGCTCGCTAGCCAGCGAGCTGCTCCTGTTTTGGTCGCCAGCTTCTCGCCCAGCGAGCATCAGCGAGGAAGGCATGAGTCAGCAGTACTAATCCACGTGTCAGTAAACCCATTGGTGAAGAAAGCTTAGCTCGCCCAGCGAGGATAGCTCGCCCAGCGAGAAAAACAGAGCAACTTATATAAATAGCTTTTTGAAAACAGATTTCATTATTCTATTCAGTTGTTTTTAGATCTAAATCAGAGAGAACGCAAAGGAGAGAGTATTAGGTGCTTGAAGGTGGATTCATACAACTTGAGACATCAAGTGTTGATGTTCATCTCTTGTTCTTCTTATCATCATCTTTGTAAGAACCCCATGACAATGGGTAGCTAAACTTCTCTTTGTTGGGATTAGATGTAACTTGTTCATGACTATGTTTCTATTTTGATCTTAATATATATATGCTTTAGATTATTCATCAATATGAGTGTTATCCTTGATTTTCATGTTTATTTTAAGATTTGAATGATATAGACATATGTTATTTGAATCAAAGATTTAGGATAATACTTGTTAAAACTTTAAACTCTAGACATAGATTTAGGTTTTAATATTCACACTTAGTATCGAAACTTAATGCTATTGAAGTGGTCGGATCGTCCGAGACATCGGAATTCGAGTAATTCAATATAGCCGTTGTATTGATTGATCATCCGAGACATCGGAGGTTAATAGGTATAAACGGGTTTTTCAACGTTCTCTGGACACGGAAACGTTAGAGTAGCGATACGTGAAAGTATTGATTAATAAGCTAAAGTGTATGTATAATTGATTAAGATGGTGCATAGGAGTGAATGAATTATTCTAATCCCGACAATTTTATCTCTGAAACTAAATCAACTTTTATTTGAAATTTTATGTTTGAACATTTTACAAACGAAAACCATTGAAACCTTAACTTGAAATGAGTATAATTGTTGAACGGTATCTAATATCACACTAGTCCCTGTGGATACGATATATGCAAAATACTTGCTTTTGTACTTTAACAGGCGTTTACTTTTTGGGGCACCCCGGAAGGTAAACTGGTTCATCCCGCAGATTGCTTGGAGCAATTACTTGAGAAAATTAGGCGTCATGGAGTTAATATTGATGGTAATGTTTGTGCTGTCATGGTGTCGACCTTGGTTCTTGAGGTAACTATTTTTCTTTTTACCATGTTCTATAATATCATGTGACCAGACATGCAAGTTACAAGAATTTACTACTGGCATTGCCTTTTGGATTGCTAATATGGTAAGCCTAATGTTTGTAATTGTATAATTTGTAGGGTTTGCAGCGAAAGCTTGATCCTGGGTACGATGTGATGCAGACGATACAAAATTTGTTGCTTAAAGTTGGTTGGGCAAAGGATCTTTCTTACACAATTCATGGACTCATGGCCCCTTGAGTAGAGGAGGTTTTTTCTTAGTTGAGGCTCTTGTGAAACAATTTTGACAACATAACCCCGAAAACATCTCATGTCCTAAGGGCTTTCTCAAGATTGCTGTTTTTTTTTTTTATATAAATTTTATTCCTTGAAAAATCTATTCCCTGTATATTTTGTTTAATTTTATTGTGAATCACAGTTTACGACCAAAACGAAAATAGAAAGAATAGATCGATTATCACTTCTCTCCCGGCATTACCTTATTTTGCAGTTTTTTGCAGTTGTGGCTGCAAGATGAACCAAGTAAGGAATTTTGATCTTGTTATTTACAATGTATGATAACAAGGTTAACACGTATATCGATCATGTTGGAATTTGAAGTAAATATCGTACTGATTTGAACTGTAACAATGTTCAATTTTGTTCTTAGGAACTACCTGACTATATAGATAATGTGCACAATCAATGTTGAAGATTGTTATAGCCGCATTCTGATTTCAAAAAACTGAACTGAGCTGATTCGCTTCAAAATTGAACAATCGGAGAAATATCATAGGTCATGGCTAGATCTTAACGAGTTATGATAATAAATCTATAAAAGAGAATATATATAGATAATAGAATACATGGTCCAGAGGTATACAAGAATATATTTTAGCTAATTCAATCATGTATATAAGAATCTATTTATACAATGAGAATCAATTTAAAACAGTATTAAAGAAAATAATAATGAGTCTCACATTATTTCTACCTTCATTTTCTACCTATCTCCATCTTATCTTTAAATCATATTCTCAATCACATCCTTACTTTCTCTCGTTTCTTTTCTTTTCCTCTGTTTATCACCAACCCACCGACCCAAAAAATAGAGTAAATAAGAATCGATAAAATTACGAAAACAGAACAAATAAGAACCGAATAAATAACCAAAACCGAGCAAAAAGGAACCTAGTTTCTTTTATTGCCGTCTCTATGAAGAGCCACTTTTTTCACCTGCCGGTTTTCATGAAGACAGCAGATATTTTTAAAGTGTGCATTCACATGACACAAATTATTCAAAATTATACATTTAGATGACAAAAACATGATAGTTTTGTCAGATGCAAGCATCTTATGCAATGTTGGGGGGTAGGGAAAGTACCCCCTAGATCTATAGCTGTATGTAACCATTCTGAATCATCCACTTGAGACTCCAATGGTTGTATTGACATTTGTAGGACCAATAAGACCATCCAAATGTTGCATTAGAATACACATCCAATTGGGCTTGGCCATATCTTTGATAGTCTTGCTTAGGTGCACCTTGCACTTTCCACTCACCAGTCCATTCTCCTACCAAAACAGAAAACCAAAAATATATAATTTAGTTTTTTATCTATATTATAGACCTTAGCTTTTTTATAAAAAAAAAAAAAGTATGAATGGTGAAATATAAAGGCCAATAACATTGGCAAGGATTTGATTCTTACCAACAAAAGTTAGAGCATTTGTGGAAGAGACACCACTAAGATCTGAGGCTCTTTCATTTCTTATGTTGTCAATGTTCTGTTGAACATTCATGTTATTGAATTTGTCCACATAGAGATTGTAATAATGCACATCAAGGACTACATTGTTGAAGCCACCAACAAATGAGAGAAGAACTTTAGAATCTGCATCCAATGGATTTGACATGATCACATAAACATTTGGATTGTATTTCCTCACAACATCATAAGCTGCCTTGTAATATTTCTTGAGGCTATCTAGATTGACACCTTGTGGCTCATTCATCAACTCTATTCCTCCTAAACTTGGTCTATTACCATACCTATCAACAAATTCAATTCAAGTATAAGAAACCAATTATTTATCCTTCATTACATCATATATCATACATAGATGGAATTTTAACTATGAATGGTTAGTCCTGCATCAATTAAGAATATATAGGCCAAATGAAGAATAGATAAGAGAGACGACTCATACAAGATCGACTCAACAATTTTTAATAGTGAGTGAGATCTAACGAAAGTTTTGATGTATTCTTTTTTGTCCGCATATGAGGTCTTTTGTTTATAAAACTAATGAAAAAAAATTGGTAGGCCTAAAGTTAAGACTTTTGTAGCCTTAGGTGTCTTATCTTTGGGTTGGTCCTAGACTCGATATTTATTGCCTAAATTTTTTGTGAGGAGATGTGGTTCCAAGGTGTGGCGTGTTCCTGGACTCGTATATGTAATAAGCACTCAGTTGAATGTTACTACTTTTACTCGATATATAGGACACTTCTCTTATATATTCTTCTTCTTCATTTAGTTCATTTCTATTTGATACGGAGTAACCATTCATACTTGAATCACAACTGGTGGAACCAATTTCTCGATACAAACCTTTTTGCTAAGAACTCTATGACTGAGACTGTCTGAGGAATGTAGGAATCACCCCATTCTCTAAACCCATCTCTTGTCCCGCTATGGTCATTACCATTTTGAGAACCTTCAACAGCATGCAAGTCCACAATCACTTTCATCCGATGGTTTCTGTAATTTACAAAGATATACTTGATTGGTAATCATGTAACATTAATGAAAATATATTGAATGTTACACAAAAGTGTACATTGCAGATTAAGTATAATTTAATATCATCTCAGAGACTTTGTGAGGCGAGCATACCCGATTCACACAAAAAAAAGTGAAGACTTACTGTGCCCATGTGAAAGCATTGTCTAATGCAGCCAATGATCCTCCAACAAAAGGCTTAGGTGGGTTTGAATCTTGAGCTATCCACCATCCAACAGGCATTCTCACTGCATTTAATCCATTTTGTGACATGAATACAAAATCATCTTCAGTTATGTATGAACTCCAATGATCCTACAGAGACAGAAAATTCAAATTTATCGTTCAATTCAATTTTAGTCAGAATTAAGATTTCTCATGAAAAAATTATAAGATTTCTCACCCTTAAGACTTGAGCAGCTTTAACTGGACCATAACCATTAGCAAGTTGGTACTCTCCTTGTAAAGTTCTTACAATTTTCATACTAAAAACTGATGGATCACTTTCATCCCAACTTGTGCCATGATAATCTGCTGTCACCGATTTGTCTGATTGAACCTTCATACATATATATGATCAATCAGAGGATTCACATTTCTTTGTAATTATTAATGACTTAATCAGCAAGCAATAGCATTTACTATTTGAAAATTCAATAGGTTGTGAGTGGAGTGAAGAGTACCTGCAAAAATAGACCATTTGATGCTGATCTGATCCGAACTTTGAGAGGATCATTAGTATTCCTTATAATCTGAAATGTTTCTTTGTTGCTAGGTGAATTTGAAACAGCTACAATTTTGTTGCCTCCTTGATTATCTATCCCCACAAATTGCTTGTTAAACACTCTAAAATTGAAGTATGTGTCATTCACCCTCCAAAGCTGCAAATAATTTGAATGATTAAGATTTCTAATGTTTCTTTCTAATGTCATATGTTATGAGTCATGTTTGATTCAAATTAGTAAGTTATTTCGAGCAGTTGCTATGGGAACTAGCATTCTTATACCTCTATAAAATTAATTTTAACCCTCTAAAAGTAAAGTAGAATCAAATCTATTAACAAATTTAATCACTTTTTTACTTACAATAGTTTAGTAGAATAGGCATTACTTACAGGGAATGTTTCCCAATCGGAAGCTGAAGCACGGTTGGCCACAATAGCAACTCCTCCACCATTTTCAGCTGCAAGATATGTTTGATACTTTGTTGACATCAATTGTACTTGAGTTCCATCCTAAAATCACCAATTATATATATAAATAAAAATTAAACAAATGACTTTGACTTGTTTATTTACCAAACCAAACACCAAAGCTAAAGACAACCCACATGCAAATTTTCATGATGCAACCAACAACAAACTACCAATAAACTAGAAACAAAACTAATTAACTTTGTATATGAGAGTAATACCAAGAGATCTTTGTTGACAATTCCATCAAAGAGAGAAGGGTTTTCCATCCATCCCTCAGCCACAAGCCAGTTTCCAAGATTCACAGCTTTGTATGGTGGATTTTGTGCAAGCAAATTAGTGTAAGGACATGAGAGACATAAAGCTAATATGAAGCTCAAATAATAGTTTCTATATTCCATATTTTTGAAATGATGATTCTTTTCTTGAATTGGCTTGTAACAAGGATGCTATATGTATAGGAGTCATGCATCATGGCCATTGAAATATTATGACCATTTTTCTATTATTATTTTTTTGGATAAATTGCTTCCATTTATTATTAAAAGGACTGCATGAAGACTTGTATTTAGACTTTATGAACTATTTAGACTTTTGACCATAAAAAATAAAATCAATGAACAATAATTAGGAATTCCATGTCTTTAGTTCTTAGAATTAGTTAGACTTTTAGGCTTCTCTTTAGTCTTGCACCAAGTGTGAATTGAAAAAAAGGAGAGTTGACAAAAAGTTCTCTCTTAGTAATAGTATAGCCCACTAAACTGTATAAAGCCATATGAAGACAATTTTTTTTATACCTAGGCCTAACATTACAATGAAAGAAAGATCACTATTCTTCCCCAAAAAATATCAGCTAATTATAACTGTTTAATCTGAGTGCGCGGCACGATTTATAATTGTAATCAAGTGTGCACTCAATGTTTGCTAATGCATCTACATATTGATTGACCTTTTGATATGAATGTGCAATTTGAACATGTCAATTTCAAGCATCTCTTAATGAATGATATTGAGCTTTTGAAGTGGGTGGTCAAATTCAACTTATTTCACCTGTGTATCGGTTGAAGGCATAAACGCACTTCGTATCTCTACTAATTCTTCGATAAAAATTAGTTATTGCTAATCGCGTGATGAAAGTTTTATACTACTTATATCATGCTTCCATGCACAAATGAAGCATAATATAATTAAAGTATTTTTAAGAAAAATAAAATAAAATCAATATAATGGAGCAATCTTAACGGCAAGTTAATTAAAAGGATAAGAGAGAAGTAAGAGTCCATTTTGGCTGCGCTTCCACTCAGTGCCATGCATTTAGAAAGCTTCAACAGAAAGTGTACTCTGTTATGTTGTCTTCCACTGAAAGAGAGAAACAAATAAATGCCATCAAACGCGTTTTTATCAAAGTAGAATAAAACTAGGGAATTCAAATCAGGACCACACTGTCTGCACATGAAATGGTTACAACTGCACTTGTGCCGTGTTTGAAATGCATAAAATGCGTTTGATCTTTGACTTGTTAAAATATAATAGATTCAACGTAATAACTTTAGCTGTATTGTGTTTAATTTTAAGATTGTTTCTGAGAGATCGAACAAATTAGAGGTTAATAGATTAGACAAAAACTACTGAAATTTTGGCTCTCACTAAACCATTTCATAAAGTTTTGTCCAATGCATAAGTGGGCAAGTTGTCCAAAATAATCTTTTGTCCACCAAAACATTATTCAAGAATTTTTTTTGCTCAATACCTCAAATGTTAGTCCTACATTCTTAATGTGATGTCATATATTATATTGAGTACTCGTATTTTTTGCAAATTAAACGAACTCATAGTCTCGCCGCACAATATCTGTTTTAAACTCCACACCATTGATGATTGATTCGACGAAGACATTAAATCATTGGTTGAATCGAAAGCTTACAAGTTGATCTGATCATCTGATTACTTACTCGGTTTAAGGTAATAAAAAGAAAAATGCTAACATGTGTTTTTTTTTATATTGTCCATCTTTTGATTTTACAAACATGAGTCTTTAGAATACATATTAAATAAGCAAATATATAAACTTCTTCTCAAAAATTAAGTTGTTTCTTATACAAAAGATGAGAGTATAGTATTATAATACTAAACTCTTAAACTAATATATTACTATTACTATTAGGTATCAATATTACAAGCCTCTAAATTACTATCCCACAACTTGAACTGTGTAATTCCATTATTTTTACTTCTTAAATATTGCCTCAAATTCTCTAGATAAAATTAAACTTACACTTTGCAGGGTTTCAAAGGAGAACCACACAAACAATCATTTCCAACAAAAATACTTGCAGAAAAATTATTCTTTGGTAACTCAC
Source organism: Trifolium dubium (assembly GCA_951804385.1). Taxonomy (NCBI): domain Eukaryota; kingdom Viridiplantae; phylum Streptophyta; class Magnoliopsida; order Fabales; family Fabaceae; genus Trifolium; species Trifolium dubium. The sequence goes on along the minus strand of OX638076.1, from coordinate 30,867,762 downwards.
CACAAAGATGATTATAACTAACATTCAACTTCTCAATCCCAACAACACTTTTTGTCACTTTTCCAAACACCAAATTATGTGACAAATCCAAATACTTTAACCTGGTACCAAACCTTAAACTCCCCAAATCAAATTTCAACAAATTCTCAGAACCTCGAAACTCAATCAAATACTCTGTCTTATTCAACAACCCAATTGCACTTCCTGAAATCTCATTCCCAGAAAGATCAATAAAATCATAGAAAAATGTCTCCAATGGTTTCCAATCATCAAGTTTCATCTTTATTCCACAATGTGCAAGTTTCAAAGAGAATATAATCGGAGATGAAGTGACCCATTTTGGAATTTCCTTCAAATGAAACATATTTCGTGACAAATCCAATGATTCTATACCTTTTACGTTCAATAAAGGAAATGGGTCAACGAGAAAATTGTCTGAGAGATCAAGGCTGAAAATTTTCGTTAGGTTGGCAAAACTCTTCGGTACGGTTCCTGAAAATTGGTTTTTTGAAAGATCCAATGTGTCTAGTGCTTTGAATTTTCCTAGAAAATCTGGGATTTTCCCAGAAAGTGAATTGTGTCCTAGGTCAAGGTACCTTAGAGTTGAAGATAGAGATGAAATTGAAGGTGGAATTTTCCCGGAAAATTTGTTATGAGAAAGTTTGAGAGTAATAAGGTTTGTGAATGATGTGAAAATGTCAGGTATGTTACCACTAAGTTGGTTTCCTTGGAGACTAAAATATGTGAGGTTTTTAAGGTTTTTAATAGATTCTGGAATCGTTCCTGTCATAAAATTGTTACCGAGACCTAACTGAGTTAAATGAGTTAATGCAGATATTGAACTCGGGATTGTTCCTGTGAATCGGTTTCCTTCTAGAGTCAGTGTATCTAATTGGATCATGTTGCCAATGTTTTCGGGTATTCGACCCGATAGTTGGTTATTCTCTATGTAAATGAATTTGAGATTTGGAAGTTTAAAGAGAAGATCCGGAAAAGGACCCGAAATGTTTTTGAGGTTTTGGAGAGAGAGTCCATCTAGGTATTTGAGTTTTGAGAGCGAAGGTGAGAGTGTGCCTAACAAGAAGCTTTTTGGATTTTCAATGTCACCGGATAAAGCTAAAGTCGTGACCCGTTTGTTGTCGAATAGACACCCTACACCGTTCCATGTACAACAATCTGTACCCTTTATCCATGTCTTCAACATGGATAACGGATCAGATTTGATGCCTAATTTGAAGGCTAATAGACCTGATTCATCGTCTGCATGACATTTGGCACCATTTACATTGAAGGGAAGTAGGATAAAGATAGTAACTAGGATGATGAGAAGGATTTTGGTGTAAATGAGGTTCATTCTATTTTGTTCTTACACAAACGATTTGAGGATGGGAGTGAGAGTATAGAACTCAAAGGTGAGTGAAGTGTGAATTTAATAGATGTAGAGTTGAGGATAAGGTTTTGAGAAGTTTGATTTCTTTTTCATTTCTTAAAAGGTTTTTTCTTGTGTACCCTTACAAGATTTGGAAGTATTTATTTCCAATTACTTAAATAATATTTAACTGATATAAATTTTTATAAAATACACCGTTGGATTAAAAATTTATATCATATAGATCATTTGTCTAAAATTTCAGACAAATCTAAAATCATTTGATATGTTATCGAGACGCATCAAAATTAATAGTTTCTGTGATTTCTTAAACACTATTAATCTTTATGTGTCTCAATGATATATCAAATAATTTTAGATTTGTTTGAAATTTTACACAAATGATTTATATAATATAAACTTTCAAATCCAATAGTATATTTTATAAAAAATTATATCGCTTAAATTTTTTTATAGTAATTTAAAATAAATACCTCCAAATTTTATGAGAGTACACAAGTTGTCATCTTTTTAAAATGAAATGCAAGCCACCAAATTTGACTATACATAAATGGTAATGTAGTGTCATGGATTAGTACAAAAATTGATGTCTAACAAATTAGTGTAATTACTAACTCCGTACCAAAATATAAGTCGTTTTGACTGTATCACACAAATTAAGAAATATAATCATTGTTGTATAGAAAAGAGAAATTATGAGTTACTACATCCGTCCCTAATTATAAGACCTTTTTTGACCACTGCACATATGTCAATGCACAATTTTGACCACTAATATCTTTAATTGTCTAATAGTAAAAATTATAAAAATTTGATATTTTGAAAGTACTCATCAAAACAAATCGAACAAGATCTTATATGCTAATATTTACATTTATGTATTATTAAAAAAATACGGTCAAAACAAGATAAGTGAATAGTGCAATTTTGTCAAAAAGGGTCTTATAAAAAGGGACGGAGGAAGTAGTTTACAAAATTGTCCTTCATTAATAGTATGGAAAATATAAATTGTAAAAGTAAAAGAAGAGAGAGTAATAAATAGTTAAGGGTATTATAAAAAAAGTAGCACTAAATGCTGCATTAGTATTGCAAATTAACTTATATTTTAATACAATTTTATTTTAAAATGATTTATATTTTAGTACAGAAAGAAAGAGTAAATTTTAGAGTTAATATATGATGCCCCACCCCCTACCCCACCACCACTTTAATGTGCATGTGCAAGGTGGTTAGGGTGTCAATTCATGGGACATGCAAGGGTAATGTAATAACTTGTTGTGGACTTGTGGTGGTCTTATAAGAGGGTGTAATGAAGAATGGTTGGGTGGTTATGCAAAAAATATTGGTAAGTGTAGTGCGTACGTGGTGGAAATTTGCGGAGTGTTAGAAGGATTGAAGTTTGTGAGAAGGTTGGAATTTTTAGTTATCGAAGTCAATGTAGGCTCTTTGTTAGTGGTAATATTAGGACACAATATTACAAATCTCTAAGCAATTTTTTTTTCTTTCAAATTTTAGTCATTATTATAAGCAAAAGTTAACTACTTTAAAAATAATTAATATCACTATTTTAAATATACCTTTATTTAATTAAGTTACTTTTTAGACAATTATTTCACTTTATGTTTTGGTACTTGTAATTTAAAAAGGCAATAGAGTAAACTTAACATATGTCTTATATCATATTAAAAAAATTAACTACACTTAACTAAATTTTTTTGCTTATAATAGTAACCAAAAGTATTTATTTAACTGAAGTGTAAAATTTATAGACAACAAACTACTTAATTAAGATTATTACAAGCCACTAACTCTCTTTTTTCTTCTTAAATATTTGCCTCAAATTATCTAAAAATAACAACACTACACTTTGCAGGGTTTCAAAGGAGAACCACACAAGCAATCATTTCCAACAAAAACACTTGCTGAAAAATTATTCTTTGGTAATTCACCACAAAGATGATTATAACTAACATTCAGCTTCTCAATCCCAACGACACTTTTTGTCACTTTTCCAAACACCAAATTATGTGACAAATCCAAATACTTCAACCTATTACCAAACCTTAAACTCCCCAAATCAAATTTCAACAAATTCTCCGAACCTCGAAACTCAATCAAATACTCTGTCTTATTCAACAACCCAATTGCACTTCCTGAAATCTCATTTCCAGAAAGATCAATAAAATCATAAAAAAATGTCTCCAATGGTTTCCAATCATCAAGTTTCATCTTTATTCCACAATGTGCAAGTTTCAAAGAGAATATAATCGGAGATGAAGTGACCCATTTTGGAATTTCTTTCAAATGAAACATATTTCGTGACAAATCCAATGATTCGATACCTTTTACGTTCAATAAAGGAAATGGGTCAACGAGAAAATTGTCTGATAGATCAAGGTTGAAAATTTTCGTTAGGTTGGCAAAACTCTTCGGTACGGTTCCTGAAAATTGATTTTTTGAAAGATCTAATGTGTCTAGTGCTTTGAATTTTCCTAGAAAATCTGGGATTTTTCCGGTAAGTGAATTGTGTCCTAATTCAAGGTACCTCAGAGTTGAAGATAGAGATGAAATTGAAGGTGGAATTTTCCCGGAAAATTTGTTGTGAGAAAGTTCGAGAATAATAAGGTTTGTGAATGGTGTGAAAATATCTGGTATGGTACCACTGAGTTGGTTTCCTTGGAGACTAAGATATGTGAGGTTTTTAAGGTTTTTAATGGACTCTGGAAACGTTCCTGTAAGAAAATTGTTACCGAGTTTTAACTGAGTTAAGCGAGTCAATGCAGATATTGAACTCGGGATTGTTCCTGTGAATCGGTTTCCTTCTAGACTTAGTGATTCTAATTGGATCAAGTTGCCAATGTTTTCGGGTATTCGACCCGATAGTTTGTTATTCTCTATGTAAATGAATTTGAGATTTGGTAGTTTAAAGAGAAAATCCGGAAAAGGACCCGAAATATTTTTGAGGTTTTGGAGATAGAGTCCATCTAGGTATTGGAGTTTTGAGAGGGAAGGTGAGAGTGTACCTAGCAAGAAGCTTTTTGGATTTTCGGTGTCACCGGATAAAGATAAACTTGTGACCCGTTTGTTGTCGAATAAACACCCTATACCATTCCATATACAACAATCTGTACCCGCAATCCATGTCTTCAACATGGATAACGGATCAGATTTGATGCCTAATTTGAAGGCTAATAGACCTGATTCATCGTCCACATGGCATTTAGCACCATTTGCATTGAGGGGAAGTAGAGTAGAAACAGTAACCAGGATGATGAGAAGGGTTGTGGTGAAAATGAGGTTCATTCTATTTTTCTTACACAAATGATTTGAGAATGGGAGTGTGAGAGTATAATAGAACCCAAAGGTGAGTGAAGTGTGAATTTAATAGATGTAGAGTTGAGCACAAGGTTTTGGGAAGTTTGATTTTTTCCTTTTTTTAAATGAGAAATGCAAGCCAGCAAATTTGACTATACATAAATGGTAATGAAGTGTCAAGTGTCACGAATTAGTACAAAAATTGATGTCTAGTAATATGTAATTAAAGTCAATATAGGCTGCCCCACACTTTAATGTGCATGTGCAAAGTGGTTATAGTGTTCAATTCCACTATGAACACATCCCTTGCAATGAATCATACGCGGCAAAGGTTCTTGAGTCTTGAAAGAGACTAGCACGTTTGGAATGTAGTTTAAACTAAGGATTAATATTAATAATATATTGTGTTGGATTTAGAAAAAAAAAAATTGGCCTCAATTAATGTGATAGTGCAATTTAGGGGTGAGCTAGAATATTTGAACCAACTAAACTCATACTTATTGCAATTAGGTTTAGTATGTTAGGCAGATGTGATGAATCAATTTTGAAATATCAAAATGTTAGTAGTGGTTGAACATGTTAACCTGTTATAATGAAGTACTAAAATTTGGTTTAATGAATCAATTACAAAATAATAAGATTAAGTACAAAATTGTGTATATTGAAGTTTAATGATTCACAATTTTGTACTTAATCTTATTATTTTGTAATTGATTCATTAAACCAATTTTTTGCTTCAAAATAAAATTTAGTTATAATGAAGTACTTAAAACCCAACACTTTCAATATAACATATTTTCCCTTCCGTTTAATTGTGAATTTTTACTTTAAAGACTAAAATCAAAAAGTCTAGTTGATTAAGGGACTTATTTAAAAAAAAAATTGATACAGGACTAAAATTAAAATTACGCGTACAAACTAAGACAAAAATATATTTAAGCCTATTTTTTTATGATTTTACAATTAAACATTGCACGTAAAATTGTAAATTTTCGAAGGCAAACATTACAGTCAAAATTACCGATGCTCTTACTAATGTGAAGTCATACATTACATTGAAAAGTATAGATCTTCCGGCTGATATAAAGTTAGATATTGATGCTAAAGTCGTAAATTTTTAAGTAAAAAAATTTTCAACCAAAACTAACTAATTTTAAAATAGTGAGATCAATTTTATAAATATGTGAAAATAAGTTCATAAATAAAAGATCCTATTAAAAAAAAGTTATCACTACAATTTTTAATTTTTTTTAAGAAAACAAAAAATAAAAACTTTTTTTTTTGACGCAAAAAATAAAAAAATAAAAACTTGTCAAAAAAGAAAACTTCAAAAGTAAAAAGAAAAAAAAACAAAAACTTATCTTACCGGCTTAATTCTTAAACCCTTAAACCCTTTCAATCAGAATCGGTATAGTAAGAGAGGTAAAAGCCGCACAACAATTTTCGACAGCAACCTCAAATTTCTGAGTTTTCAAAGACAATCCAAACCTTCGAATCACACATTCTCAGGTTAGTTAAATCATCTTCTGCTTCTTTCTTTGTTTTTGTTTTTGTTGTTGTTGCATGCTTCAAAAATATTGCATCTTTTAGAGAGTTTAGAATAAAACCCTTGATTCATAGTTTTCCCCTAATTTTTGTTTTTCTGTTTGTGGGTCTTAAATATTGTTTCTTTTGTTTATTTGAATTATGAATTGTTATCATTATTAGATATGTCTTCAATAACATTTGATCTGATTTGGGAATTTTCTGTTTTCATATCCTAAAATCAATTATAAAGCATTAACATACACCCTTTTTCAGAAGCAAATCAAAACCTATGAAGCACGGACACAGACACAACAAACAATGACATAGACACCTAAATACTGATAATAGTTTAAGAAAATAGAACTGATTGATATGTTTTGAAGTTGTTTCTAGTAATCGAGTCCCATATTGCTCAGGTTCGTTTAAACCAGCGTTTGGGATGCGATCCAAAGCCCCTTTCACAAAATGTAACCACATCTCGGTTTTGTGTAGCTGGCAGACACCGGCACATATCAGACAATAGACTAGTGCTGTCAAATTTGTGTCATGGCATATAGCATTGTAGATTTTGCGCCAACCACTAAAGACCACAGCACATCACATCACATATTTTATGTGTCGTAGGCCGCAACACCATGTTTATAATATGGAAGATTTTTTGGTTGGCTCCCATAATCGGCCGTTGATAGAGCAGTGAACACGCCTACAATTATAAGTGTCGCTGCATCAGTGCTATGTAGATCAAAATTCAAAAGCATATCTACTAGATTTTGATTCTCAGAACTAGGATGCAGTTTCTCCTAACCCGCTTTAGAGTCGAAAGTACGTGATATCAATCATTGATTAGTAATTCAACAGTTGATATTAATGGAACACCATAATTTATAACAAAGTATATGTTTGTTGCAGCAACAATTTTTTTCAGTTAACTAACTGCTCACTTTAAAGGAGATTATTTTCAAAGCTAAGAGTTTCAGACCCTATGTTTTACAGCGAGTAAACCAGATGGATCATTTTGCAGCAGCTGAAGAGCAGCAAGCTTCACAGAGACTTAGGCAGAAACTTGAAGAAGTGAATGCAGCTGCTCAAACGAATCTTGCTCCTGTTCAAGACCATGTCAATTATACTCTCCAGGTTCTTTTTGGTCTCTTAATGTCATAAGTACTTCAATGGTTGTCAGTTTTGACTTTTAAATTTAAGGCTAGAACTTTCGTCGGAAAATTGAATAGTTTTGTGGCTTGATGACTAGAACTATATTGAAATCGGTAACCAGAAAGTTAATACCATCCGGTTTGCTGATTTGTTTGTCCTGCATTATTCCTTTCTAAGTGCTTATAAGTCATAAATGTGAACTAGTACATGGCATGACTTTCATATTTATTGGCACTAATGGTTTTGACTTTCTATATCTTTTTATCTTTTACGACAAATGCTTTTACATTTTACTGTAGATATGTAATGCTTTGGCTTATAATCGTAATATCCGGCTATTCCTTTTCTTGAGAAATAAAATTTCTATTCCTCATAGTTGATTGTTTGATTGAATATTTGCAGAAAGCCTATTTTAAATGCGCATATGAGTGCTTTGATAGAAGCCGAAGGCAGGAAGAGATAAGCAATTGTGTTGAAAATTGCAGTGTTCCTCTTTCTAATGTTCAACAGACATTTGAGAATGAGATGGCAAAGTTTCAGGTAAGCTACCCTGTACTTCTGTGATCATATTCTCTCTCCCTCTCCCCCCCTCTCTCATTTTGTGTAGATCAGCTGTTGATATTTAAACATAGATAATTTGTCACGCATGTTCATTGAATAGTGTTTTCAACATGGTGCAGGAGAAGTTGAATAGATCTTTGATGGTTTGTCAAGATAAGTATGAGGGAGCTAAGCTCCAAAACAAACCTGGAGCTATGAATGACATGATTTCCTGTGCTGACCTAGCAATTCAAGACAACATTAAGATACTTCCACTTCTTACTAATAAGTTGAAGGCTGCATTTGGTATTCGCGATGACAACGGTTCTTTTTAGCAAAATTTGCTTTTCTCAAAATTTATATTCAGTTGCCAAAGAAAATTGTTGCAAGACATTGTTTAACTATTTCCGGAGCACAAAAGTTAGTATATTTTATTCATGTAATTTTATTGGTGATGCATTTTGATTGATCCACCAATAATTTTGATGTTTTCTAAGACATTTAGAATTGTAATGCATAAATGTTATCAACCAATGAGTTTACTTGCTTTACATTTTAAAGTGGATTCTTCAATGTAGAGGAGTAAAATTCAAATCTTATGACCATCAAATACATTATTTTGCTCAAGAGTTTTACTCAAGACCTTTGGCAAATTTTTCTTCATTGATTTTACTATTATGCTTTGATACTTAATATTCATCGTTAACCTTTCTTGTTTTATGATCTCATCCAATCTTTAAAAATCCGGATCAATAATCAATTTGGTCAAGGTCTTGGATTATTGGTCGAGAAAAAAACTCATATTTTTGTTGTAAAATATAAGAGAAAAACATAAATATTTATCTTTTTGAGAAAAGTTTACCCTCTTTCTTACTTTTTTTAAAAAAATTCTTCCAATTATTATATTTTACTTTTTTTTGGTAGAATATTTTACTTTTTTTAATAAATGTGATTTTTATCTTTTCTCTTATAATAGTATGACAATTACTTTGGCCTATTTTATAAAAATGATGAAAATATCGTTGCCTAGCTCAAGTTTATAAATATTGTCATTCATTCTTGATTTGCATAATTCATTCTCTTTTCTCAACTAATAATACCGTGAATCATTGGTCTACTATATCGTTTTTATTGTAGCTCAATTAGTAGTCACCAAAGATGTTATTAGAGGAGCTTAATCAAGTTACTAGACTATTTGTAATATAGTAATATTGCCTATCAAAAAAAAAAGTTACTAGACTTTTTGACCAAAAAAAACTTAATTTTTGGTTACAAAGGATTTTCTTTTTTTACAAGGTGGTATAAATGATTAAATAGTACTTTCTTAGTCCATACTTATAGAACATTTTTACGAAAAAAAAAGTTGTCTCTAAATATAAGATTCTCTGATCCCTATGTATAATAATACCTAATGTCTCTAACCAACTAAGTTATGTTCACATAGACATTTTTATTTTTTTCTCTTTCTAAATATGTCTCTAAATAAATATATTTAACCAACAAATAATTTTTTTTTTTTTTGATATCAACCAACAAGTAATTTAGTAATAACACGTAATTATAAAAAGTGACTGAATGAGTATTTATAAATTAAATAAATTTCTTGTACTATACATTAAGAATTTCCTTTCCATATATATATATTGATGTTGAATTTTTGCATATGAACTCTTCTGTTGGCAGATAATAGAAGAAAGATTCATAGTTGCCACTGCTGCTGCCATCTTCTATTCCAAGCTTAAGCTAAGGTGATAACTTCATTCCTTATCCATTTCATTTCCTTTCCTTCTTCAAACACACACTCACTCTTCACTGCTACTAAAATTTTATAGATTCAAAGTTACAGATAGATATATCTCTTTAATTAAGAATATGGATTCTTCAATAGTTTCCTTCACCTTATTATGGTTTCTATTTTATTTATTTATTTTAAACATGCTTTGCAAATAACTGTATTTCAATTTTGCTTTACTTAATAATGTTCATTTATATGCTATTTATTTGTCACTTATGGATTATTTTGTATAATATTTGATAACTATATGACATGTTATTCTATTGTTAAAATTTTGGGGAAAAAAAGGCCCTAAAAAGTTCAACTAGTTATTATAAATATATAATGTGATAAATTGTTATAGATATTTGCATAGATTTCTAGTAAATATTTTAAATCAATGTCTCATATCTTCCTTGACTAAGGTTTGTTTTAACAGTTATGTTATCTTATAGGGTGGTTGCAAATCAACTTTTATCCCCGGCAACGGCGAGATTCGAGTCATTTACTTAAATCAAGTATTTGAGGTGTGGTTATTAACTTATTATCACAGATAGAGGCTTTCTTCATTGAAATACTGTCTGTGGTGTGAAAATTGAAAATAAACAATGCATGCAGTATCTCAAACCTTCATTTTAAATCTAACTCCACAGGTTAATCCTTTTCTTTTTCTCTCCTTTTTATTGTTTTTTTCCCATTATGTTGATCTTAATAGTAGTTTGTTCTTTCATAACTTGAATATTTGCTTGCAGATGATCAGATACAGGCAGATAGTAGACGATTTTGTTTCGCGTAGCTCGAATTGTAGACAATTCTGTCTTTCATCGAAGCATAGACACGGCGCAGTGAGGATTTTGAAAAGGCACTGCTTTTCTGAATTTTATTTCAAATTGCATATTTGTTTATGTAAATTAATACTATTTAACATGACTTAACCATTTGAGTTTCTCATATAATTACACGGAAAAGCTTGGTGCGAGTTTTCAGTTATAGTGTTAGTGTTCTCTCTTTACTGACTTGAACATCACTTTCTTGACATAGACCATGCTTAGATTAGCTTTTAGCTTATAAGCACTTTTTAGTTAAAATAGGTTTCTAGTTTTCGACTTATGAAAAGGTCTTCAATTTTTAAGCTTATAGATGTTCATGGAAAGTTAAATGAGAGAGCTTCTGAAAAAGTCGAGATGCTCATGGAAACTAATTGTCATATGGCACTATGCATGTGATTTCAAATCAAATCTGTTTAAATGATACTATAAGGTTAATTTTGAAATCAATTTCTTTTTATAGGGAACAATGTAACTGTCTTCCTACTGCTTCTGTGTTAGCAGGTGCTATTTTTTTCCTTTTTCTGTCTACATGCTTATTAAGTTAGTTAAATCCTAGATTATAATTTAAATGTTTTAAGTTTTGTCTTTAACTTTGATTTTCATTTTTCTTAGACGCCGAAGTTTCTTCTACTCGTTTTGAGGAGTTCTCTGTCTCTACTGCTAACACCAATGATGTCGGAGAACTAAAGGTATCATACAATATTTAACTGAAAAAATTTAAATAGCAAGAGAGAAAGAGAAACAGATGATAGCTCAGAAAATTATAAAGCAGTTGATTAGTCGTGGTGTAATATGATGCGACAAATTGTTGTGCTTGTGCCAAGTAAGACGATAAAAGCATTACGCACACATTTGGACAAGGATAAGAATTTTGACAAAACGGTCTAGTTGAGATGAGCATATATAATTTTTTCAGTTTAATTCTTTTCAAAACTCGTAGCAGCAGTTATTCTCTAATCTGTTAATATATTCGTCATCGATCGCATCTGATCTAACTTCTAAGGTTATGTAGTCATGATTGACATATGCTCATAAGCTTTAAAATTTAAATGAACTTTTAGCTCTTCTGTCCAGATAAGCATCGAGGTGTCCGGAAACAAAACACGGAAGACATTTGATTATGTGTTTCAGAAAATGGTTGACGCTGCACAACCAATTCCAGGATTTCGTAGAGTAAAAGGAGGTAAAGACTTTTGTTTTTGGCACAATAGGAAACAATCATAACAACATAACCAAAAACATGAGTAGTCATGATAATAATAACTAGTATAATAATTTGAATGAATGAATGCTTGAAAAGGTTTTCTTTCGAATTTTTTCCTTCTCCTTATATCAAAAGATTTTGACATTTTTGTTGTGCTTATTGGTAAATCGCTGCTCAAAAATTGACGACAACCAGGAAAAACACCAAATGTAAGTTTTTTTCTCAATGCTTGTGCAGCAAGTTAATTATTTTACCTATTATTTTGGTTATCGTTAACAATAGCCACCTTGACCACCATGTCTGTGTGTTATCAATGAAGACATACATAAAAAATGGCAAATGAATGTGTCCTACAAATAGTACATGCTAGTATAAACCAGCTTTTGTGTGTAACATACAGTTTAGTTGAAAGTGTGCAAATTCTGCTGCAGAAATTATGGATACAGAGGAGATTATTAATTTTAATGATTGTTTACATATCATGTTTCACAGATACCGAAAGACATTTTATTAGAGGTTCTTGGACCTTCCAATGTTTTTAAGCAAGTAATCCAGGAAATAATCAACTCGACTGTAGCTGAGTATGTAGAGAAGGTATTTTTCAATTTGCTAATTATAATATTTTCTAATTTTGTTGCCTATACTACTACTACTATTCGCCAGTGATTCATATTGATTGCGTTTCCTTTGCTTTACATAACTTTGAGGTTGCCACCTTGAAGCGTTTGAGGTTGCCTTTGGGATTCATATCGATTGCGTTTCATTTGACATGATTTTGAAGTTGGCACCTCTGTTGAAAATGTTGTCAAATTGTGGCTACAATGGTGCAATAACACTGTGGTGTAGCGAAATTTGAACAAATCAGTTTTCCACGACCTGCAAGTGACAACATTGCATTAGACAGCTTGCTATTGCTTTGCTTTTTCTGTTAATACATATATTTACTGGAAAAATTCATTGCAGGAGAATTTAGAAGTCAGCAGTGACTTGAGAATTGAACAAAGCTTTGAAGATCTTGAAACTACATTTGAGCCGGGAGAAACTTTTAGCTTTGATGTTGTACTTCAGCTTCCAAAGTAGAATTGACATGCATTTATATGTTAAAATTTTATCAGATGGAGTGACATTGCGACTTTGTCCCGAACTAAGGAATGTCTTAAATATGATTCAAAATGGATATTGTAATTCGATAAATTTTCAATGTCAGCTAAATGTATGTTTGGAATCACTACGAGCGAAAAAGTTATGTTGGCATTGTGATTTTGTTGAATTTTCAAGGGTAGTTTTTGTCACAATCACAAAGTTACATCGTAATTATGTCAAAATCACTACAAATCCGACACTAAGTGCATGTTTGGTGTAATTTTGGCAAACCTATCATGAGAGACTTGTACTTAACATTTCAAACTTCACATGCATAATTGACTTATACTATTTTTGTTTATTAAAACAAAAACACATGTAAACTTGATTCACATAAACACTTACATACACTCACATTTTTTGAGTTTACATTCTAAAAATTCATAAAAATGCTGATATGGTTAGATTAGACACATTCACTTGAGTTTGGAATCTCCTTATTATCTATGTGAGTTTTCGATAGTAGTTTTTCAATGCGGAACTCAACCTCTTTAGTTTACTTGGAAGCTACTTGATGCACTTCTTATTTGGCTTTGTGGCCTTTTGTTTCGTAATTTTGAGTTTTAATTACATTTTCTTTTAACCTTTGTATTGAGCACACCTTGTGCCGATGACGAGTGTTTATTATTAATATTAGTAATATATTAGGTTTTTTGGTTGATTAAAAATCAGTATTTTAGCGGTAAGCTTATGATTCTCAAATTCAAAAACTTAAAAGAAATAGTAAAAATATTAATAAAAGATATAAAATAGGTTTTTTGAAAAATAAAAATATTGGACTATAAATGATTTAGTTTTTTTTTTTCTTTTCAAGTATACGAAAATTCATTTCATCCTATTTCATTTCACTCTTTCACATTTCATCGATCCAAACAAGATTCTTCTACTTACTTCAAGCAATTTCATTCTTCAGAAACGAAAAGCGCCATTACAAACGAACCACCATGTTGTGGACTCTCACGGTTGCTCGGAACAAAACCGTCCAACTTTTCCGGCACAATCTCACCCTCCTCCGCCGCCACAACTTCTCCTCCACTTCAGGTCTCTATGGCATCCCTCATTTGAAATCTCCGAAAGGTTTCCAATCTTTCGTAGATGAAGCCATTCAAAGGTCAATTCAATCATTCACTTCTTCTTCTTCTTAACCATTTCTCTTCAATTCAATTCATTCTTCATTCTTCATTCATCTTTCTTATTTTTCAGGTCTGGAGAACTCGTTAGTTACATTTCTACGAAGCCTTCAGCTTCCGAAATCATGCGAGCAATGGATGAAATTTCTGACACTGTAACTAACCCTTTTTTTCTTCTTCCAATTATATCTTTGTGTTAACACTTATGTTTGTTAGCTAAGAGAGTGTAAGTGAGTGAGTTAATGAAAAGTTAGAGTCTTTACCAGCTTATACCATATAAGCGCTTATGTTTAAGCTATTTTTATTATAATAAATTCCAGCTTATAGCATTGGTTTTTTTTTTTTTTTGAATTCACAGGTTTGTTCTGTTGTTGACTCTGCTGAATTGTGTAGGCAAACCCATCCAAACAGGTCCTTTTTCTTTTTCTTTTTTGAATTTATTAGTAGTATAATTTATTTAATTCTTTTCAAAGTAAAGAGCTAATTGATCTTTGCGAAAAACCACGGAGACTTATTTGGTTCTTGGGAAACAAAAAATATTCATTTTGTCATTGATCATCTTCAAAAATATCAGCTGTTGATCAAATTAGTCATTTTTAAGATAATTTTTAGGTACATTTTAGTTTTTGTGAGAGACTATTTTGAGCGTCATTTGAGATTTTAGAGTTGAAATAAATATGCTTGCTTCTTGTTAATTTATTTATATTTGTGTTTCTTTGCATAGTGATTACCTTATAACTTGCTTTTCTTTCTTATGTGATTAATCAGAGAATTTGTTGAGGAAGCTGACAAGGCATCGATGAAAATTAATGAATATCTACATGTGAGGTGACCCGTGATTAATTTGTGTCAAGGATTTGTTGTTGTTGTTGTTGTTGTTATTTATTTGTGTGTAACCAGCTCAGGTTTAGCTCTTTCCATTTCCTTTGGCATTCAAAGATTGATTTAAGACGATTAGCTCTAGCAATTATGTTCCGTTGTAATTTGTTACAACATACTTTCAATGTCATCAATATTATGAGGTTTAAAAGTCAGCATTTTGAATCTAAAATACTTTTTTCTTAGATTTACAAGTTTTAGTGGATTATATTCCAAACCATAAGTCATTGAAATGTCAAAGTTATAAGGATTTTGAAAGACAATGAGGAAAAGGGAGCACAGAGTCTGAAAATAGAATACCAAACTATGTCAAGAATGAAGTTATGTAAATGTCTAATCCCAATACAAGCACTTAGTAAGTTCTCTGTTTTCTTTATAGTATCTGAACACAAGCCATGATCTCTATGATGCAATGAAGAAAGCCGAGCAAGAATGTCATACGCTTTCTGAGGAAACTCAAAGGGGAATTAAAAGCTTACGTGTTGACATGGAAAGGGGTGGAATTCATCTTTGCCGCGGTAACCATATTACTCATTATACCATGTTATGTTCTCAAAAATAATGTAGGGAACCTTTTCCCTTTGAAAACTTTTTTATATGAATCTCCTTGTTTGCAGAGAAATTAGATCGAGTGAACAAACTAGATATTGAAATTTCTCACCTATGCAGAGAGTAAGTCTGTTAATAACTGATATTTATCAATTGGTTGGTGCTTCCTTTGCTTGTTTAAAAATTAATAGTTTGCTAATTGCTATTATTGGAAGCAGTTTGTTTCTCAAACATTCTGTATTTCTATTATTTTGGTCCTTCAGTATTTGTCGGTAAATAAATACATGTAAAGAAAACAGGTCCTTCAACGCTACTCAGTAAACGAAGAAAGGATTACATGATTGAAAATTTTGTGCTCCAAAAAATCAATACTGTTGAAATTCTTCCTATATGTTTGCAGTAGTTACATCATTGCATGATTTATCAGCAGTGCAAGTTACACAGATTAGTTTATGTTATTGGGCTATACAATAAAACCTCCATGGTGTAGGACATTAATGAATGGTGTGAAGTGTTAGAATGCCGCATCAACATGCTATGTATGTAAGCAATGTTTAACAGAATATTGCACCATGTTAGTTTTTAAGGATCTAATCACAAAGTTTTAAAACTATATGGACTTCATGAAAAGTTTTTAATCCATATCAATTTGATTGACAGGAGTTGATAACAATTTGAAATGTTTCCATCTGTGATATAAATTCAATTGTTGCATCATTATTCATCACTGGTTCTCCCGCAAGCAAGTAATAACATGTCTTGAATACGCCTGCTTTTGCTGTGCTCTTGATATGTTTGCATTTTGTTTGGTTTGCCTTGAATAGGTATACTGAAAATATTGTCATGGACCCAGGAACTGTTGATATATATCCTTCATCTCGCATCCCCAAAAATTTGCATCATCTTGTCAAGCCTATCTATCAATCAGAACCTTTAATAACTAAGGGTTTATTAGGGTCCAAGGGTACCTTTAAAGAGAAGGGATTTCGAATTACAACAGACCCACGAACTCTTGATTCTGTGCTGCAGTTGTCATCGGATGACGAGGTAGATTATATTCAATAATTTGGAAATTTACATTGACAAGTTAATTCCTATAAATAAGGATTAACCATAAGTCTTGTTAAGGAGTTTCCTATAAATTAAAGTGAACTAGAAAAGTATTTGGAACAAGGATTTGGATCCTTTTCTGTATTTCAATAACAGGATGAGGCTGTGTAGAAGAGTGGAAAACACAGATTAATTAATTGATCAAATATTTCTGTTGAAAATGAAACTGTGTTGGTTTTTCAGTTCAAAAGTACTTTTTTCATTTAAAAAATAATAACATTTTTCTCTTCTCTTTTTTTTTATCTTAATAAATAATGGGAGAAAGAAAGACACTTCTTTCTCATCTGTTTCTTTCTTCTTTCTCTTATATCCAAATGTTGACTTGATATTTTGTTCTTTTCTCTATATTTTAAGATTAGGAAAATGGTATATATACAAGGGAATTCTGTTCCACATGCAAATGTTGATGTCCTCAAGAGGCTTATATCTGCTCGACATGAGCAAGCTCAGGTCAGAATCATCATTTAGCGACCTGACTCTTTTTAATCCCTCTGGTTGGTGCTGTAGCATAAGGATCTATGTTGTCTGTTTTTTCATTCTTCGTCACTTTTTAGTGTACATGATTTCTAGATCCCCTAGCATACATTTCTATATGACCTATATCTATTTAAGAACATTTGATATTTTCTGTTTTTTTCCTTTTAAAATGGTAAAAAGACGTTTATTAATGAAGTCTAGAGTCAAAAACTCCCACACGTATCTCATGCAATAAGCACCACATAACCACAAAAACAGAACAACGGTGCATCTTTAGCCTCCGTTGCAACCCAAAGCCGTAAATAAGATAAACCGATGCAATTCCTTAGGAAGGACCTGATATTCTCCAAAAATCCTACCAAAGAGAAGTAGCTGCAGAACAGTGTTAAAAGAGACAAGCCCTAGTTTCCAAACTAGATCTGCACATAACACACTTGTTGGTAGACAAATCAGTGGGAAGTCTGTGCATCTGTAACATGTCATTAGTGTTAGTCCTGTTAAGAGCAACAATCCAAAATAAAATACATGACTTTTGAATTTCCACATGGGGTTGTCCAAGACAAATCTATCTCTATCAGGAGCATTGATGAAGAACTAATATTAGGATTTACCAGTATTAGAAGAAAAATGAATCGGCACTATTAAAAATAAAAGAAACTGTAACTCACTTACCTAATTTGACATCTGTTTTAAGACTGTGAGTAACTTAGTGTATTTGATCAAAATATGGATAGAATGTCATCCATGTTGACTTAAGATAATAATTTTCACCAGTATTTCCCAACAAGCTTATTGTTTCTGCTATTTTGACTTCATAACTCATTGATTTTACCATCTGATTATTTGATCCAGATAATGGGGTGTGGATCTTATGCAGAACTGTCTGTTAAGCCCAACATGGCTTCATCACCAAAAGTTGCGATGTCATTTTTACTTGAAATGAGCAAGATGGTCCAGGCAAAGTCTACAGAGGTATAGAATATAGATTCCTGTTAGGCATATTGTTAGACTATTTATTTAATAATACCTTTTCTTGGGAGAATCTGTATTATAGCTATGGTGACTTGTGTATATAACTGAAAAAACGATTTTCAATTTTCCTTACAATCTTAGGAACTCAACCTACTTACAAAATTCAAGAGAGAAAAATGCGGTCAGAGTGGTGGAGATTTAAGGCCTTGGGATGAAGCCTATTACACATCAATGATGAAGACCTCTGTTTATAAATTGGATGCTTCGGTACATATGATATACCTGCATGTTTTGTTCTTCATTAATATACATACACCATTGTTTGTTTTTCACATAAATGCAAACATGTGTGCAGGTTGTATCATCATATTTTTCTTTGTCAAACTGTATTGAGGGTTTGAAAGTACTGGTGAAATCATTGTTTGGTGTAACCTGTCACAGAATCCCTCTTGCACCTGGTGAATCTTGGGACCCACAAGTGCTTAAACTGTGTCTTCATCATCCTGACGAGGTATTTAGCGTATAAATCTTTTTGACTTGAACTGAATTTTGAACCAATGGATGCAACTCTAAAATGTTAGGATAGAACATTATGACATTTGTTTGATCCATGTAGCTGACACTACTTAGTGGGATAAGAATTGGTTGTTGTAGAAACTTTTAAGTCATACAATGATTTCTCTAGTTTTAAATTCTGTATAAAAATTACATCTTTGTCTATGAAATCTTTATCGATTTTTGGTCCAAAATTTAGTAAATTCTGTCTAAGACCATTTAACAAAAAAGTCAAATAAACTCCTAGTAGATTGGCCTATTATCACATTGTCTTCTTGTGGTCTGAAAAATAATATCATTTTTCTGCTCCCAATCTGTCATTTTCTTCTGTTTGCTTGTACATGTCATCTAAATTTGTCTATACTCTATAGTCGTTAGCAATACCATGGTGGGTGGGATTATCTGGTACTACTTCAAAAGGGGAAATTATTATTAATCAAATATTGCTACTGTTGTCCTTTTTTTTTTTATCATACCAGTATTTCTACTGTATTATTTCATTCGTATGTGCTACCAACCATTTGATCCCCTACATATAATTTCCATCCCAAACGATATCAAAACTCTTATGTATTTTTTCTTTTAATTTAGTTTGAATGCACTGAGATCCGAACTCATTTCAGGGTGACTTGGGATATCTCTACCTCGATTTGTACTCAAGAAAGGGAAAGTATCCTGGTTGTGCTCATTTTGCAATTAAAGGGGGTCGCAGGATTTCTCAAACAGAATACCAACTTCCTGTATGTCAAAATTTCTTCATTCCCTTATGTTTTTTCTCGTCACTCAAACATGCAGTTCCTTTTGACATGAATTTTCATAAAGATGTTACATTAGAAAGAAAAGATAAGAGATACATCCTACAGTAGAAAACAAGGTTTTAGAATTAGCTAGGAAAACGAAAGCATTTCATTTATTAAGGTGCTTATGGGCTGCATATGTGCTCTTTCTCCAATGATGGAAGTGGGCTTTTTAACACAAGCGGTCCATTAGAAACTGGTCCGTGTAGGTATTAGGAGAAGGTTTTTCTCTCAAATACATCTTTGAAAGCACAGGTGTTTGGAGAGTTGGATAGTAAATTATTCTTGTATTGATAAAATCTATTATTAACGGTTTAGATTTGATTAGAGCTATGTATTATTGTTTAATAAATGATTTTTCTTCCAAAGATTAAAATTATTTCTTCTTTTTTTCACAAACATCAACACTCATCTAAGCACACTTCACCCATTTAATTGCTTTATAACTTTATTTAATGTAGTGGAGCCAAACTGTTTCTTGATTCTGATGATTTTGCAGATTGTAGCTCTTGTTTGTAATTTTTCAGGTTCACGGAATCCATCAGCTGTAAGGCTTAATCATTGGGAAGTGGAAACCCTATTTCATGAGTTTGGGCATGCTCTTCATTCATTGCTTTCAAGAACGGTATTCTCTTGAACGTTTCATGTGGAAATTGTAGCTTTACAAAATTAGGACAATCAAAGCTATATAAAGTGGTGTAGTCAAATATGAACATTTAAGGAATTTGGGTTGATGTTGGAAGTTTGGCATTTATAATGTCATGTAAAATAAAAGTTTTCAAAGTTAACAACTTTTTAATGTGTTGGTTTGAGTGGAAGAGGCTTTATTCCTTTAAAAAGCTGTTAACACAAATATTCTAGTTAAACACAATATTGTATAAATAATAGTCATTAATGTATACAAAAAAGAAACATAATGCGATAATAATGCTATCTCTTTGCTAATTAATGAGTTGTGTATTGAAGAAGTAAAACCTATAGGGAATAACAAAATTATTTGGGAAAGGCACATTTCCCCTCCGACTCCCTTAGCTCATAGGTTTTACAAGCGTTGAATTATATTTCATCATCTTTTATAAATACTAATTTTACTTCTTAAAACATATTTGCACTGATAAATGGTGAAATATGATTGAATGTATGTGAGAAATTTGTGTCCATATTGTCAGTTAATGTTTATAGAACACATAAAACATGTTAAATTATCATTAACATGTAATTTATAGCATTCAAATATATTCTTATCATATATTCTAAAGATGTATATATGATCATGATTTAGGAAAATTGAGTGGAACTTTGATGACATTGTTTAAATGACTTTTGAAATCGTAATCATGAATTGTCTTACAAATTACCAAAAAAAAATTAGTGAAGCAAATACCTTCATAGGAAATTAATAAATGATGGTTACTTGATCATAGAAAGTTTATGAAAAAAGGTTACTGCTGATACTTTTGTAATTTGACGCTCTCATTTTTGCATTGTAGGACTTCCAACATTTTTCAGGCACAAGAACGGTTCTTGATTTTGCAGAAATACCATCCAACCTCTTTGAGTGAGTTGAATTTTCTATGCTGATATGATATGTAGAATGCTGCAAGAAATACGCTCTTTAAGTCCTTACCCTAGATCAAGGTGGCAAAATAAAATATTAGGGGATATAAGGGAAAATTAATTTGGGGTTATCGCATAACATAAACTCTTATGTTAGTGGTTGGATACATTTATGAAAATAACTTATGATATGCCCATAAGTAGTTTTCAGCTTGTTTCAGTAAGCTCTCTAAAATAGTTTATGAACATGTGAGTGTGGTTTGATTTAGACACACAAATTCAACTATCGTAAATGAATAGGGGAAAGGAATGAAGTTTTTGTGTGAGGAACCTTGAAACACATCTTACATGAAAATATTAAATAGGAAAATTGCTGTGAAACACAGGGTATAACTTCTTGTGTGCTGACACTGGTAGTGATTTGCTAGATTTAATTAACTTGATATTATTTTTCATGAACAGATACTATGCATGGGATTATCGAGTTTTGAAAACCTTTGCTAGACACTATTCAACAGGTGATGTAATCCCTCAAAAGCTGGTCGAGTCAATGCTGGGTGCCAAAAATATGTTTGCTGCAACTGATCTGCAACGTCAGGTGTTTTTCCTTTTGTTTTTCTTATGCTTGTTTGGGGGAGGACCGGATGTTGTCTTAAGTTAGCATCATCCCATAGTTTTATACTTGTGAAAAAAAGTAACATTGTGTAACTATGCTTTCTGACAGATCTTCTATGCCCTAGTTGACCAGACACTATTTGGGGAGCAGCCACTCCCTCTTGGTGATAGTAGTTCTGTTGTTGCTGAACTGAAAAGAAAACATACCAATCTGGAACATATAGAAGGCACACACTGGGAGGCCCGATTTAGTCATCTCCTTAATTATGGTGCAGGTGGGTATGAAATAACTTGAACTTTCTCTAACCTTTGAGCTGTATTGATGAATTTGAGCCTACTGAAATGTCATTGAGTTCATTTTTCTTTATTGTCAAGATATGCTCGCTTTTTGAGAAGGATAGAACTCTTCGGGGTTTTTTTAATTTAGAGGTTTAGATTAGATCACGAGAGTTGATTTTTCCTGGACAAACTGCTTTTTATGCGTAAGCTTCAACATGGCTTGATATTTTGAATTTAAATTTTAAAATATGGATCAGATTCTACTTCATTTTAAATATTCTAATGTCATACTAATCATGGCAGAAATTGTACATATATTAATAACGATAGCAACATCTGTTGGTCCAAGTGGCAACCGAAATCCCAAAATCAAGTCTTGCTAACGGAAAAAAATAGGCATTGCATTGTGGATACCAAGGGTCTAAACCAAAAAACAATTGCCAACGAAACATGTTAAGCCACAACTTAAAAGTTAAAACTCTTCATTATTGAAAATTTTAATTGTAGTCAATAATTCTTCATACTTGTTTTCTCGTTTGTGCAGGGTATTATAGCTATTTGTATGCCAAATGTTTTGCTGCAACCATATGGAAGAAGTTGTGCCAGGAGGATCCGTTATCACCGATTGCAGGCAATGCTATTAGAACGAAATTCTTACAGCATGGAGGAGCCAGAGCACCATCTGTTATATTAAATGATCTAGTACCTGATGGTATATATAGGCACTATGATGGGGGGATAATCCCTGATATTTCAAGTCTCTGTGAGGAAATGGAACTCATGGAAGAACATCAGCAGAAAGTACATTTGTTGTGAGTTTTAAAGAAAAAATTGGACAGGACCCAACTAGCAAGGAACAAAGGAGATATCGTCAACAGAAACACGTTGCAAATGAAGTTTCACTAACCTGATCAAGTTCTGTGGTAGTCTGCGTATGTCAATGGTGGCATCCTGAAGTCGAGCGTATGTCAATGGCGGCATCCTGAAGTTGGGCAAGCTTTCCAGATGATTTTTTTCTTGGGGTCCTATTCAAAATTTCATTCCGCCAAATTTTGTTTAGGATGGGGTCTGTATCTATGAATATCTTCTCATCATCGTTTTGCATATATCATTATTGGACTGGTCAATGCTACAAGCTTAGAATGTACTATTGCTAATCTCTAACATGTTAATTTTAAATTTTTATCTCTTTATAAACTCATGATTTTTACTGTTACTTTTCATATTTTATCAATACTAAAAATATATTAACTCTTCTTCATGCAACAATTTCTAGTACGTGTACTATAGAATTATTTCTAAGAAAGAAAGAAAAAAAAAGGCACTCAGTGTAAAATTATTTTTAAATTCTCAAATTATAACAATATTTTGTCATGTCACTTTACTTCGTTCACTTTCTTGATATAACATAAAAGTTTAAATCATTATAATTAGTTGTCGGTGTAAAATTAATTTATAACAATAATGCCCATTCTTTAAACTTTTAATATACTTCATCTTCATAATAACTTTTCCATAAACAACATAAGTGAGAAACCTTAGACTTATTTTAGGCAGTTCTAACTATAATAAATTAAACCTATTCTAAATTCACCTTAATCCAAAGAGGATATTATGACTTTGACTTAACTAACATTCTTAAGATTTACCGATAGTTGAGAATCACGTTGTGAGCAACAACATAACTAACAGTCATTGGTCTCATCGTTGTAACACTTTCCTTCATTGTTATTTCTTTGTTCTTCTTCTTCTACTACATTCAATTCAAACTCAATTCTTATACATACGTGTTAGTAATCATGGAAGGATTAACATCAAGATCAACAACCTCTTTCCATGATTTTCTCCACCGTATGCGACACCCTTCTTCACTCGACCTCGTCCGAGCCATTAAGAGGTAATTAACAAAACCATCTTTGGTTGATGAATTCAAATGTTTATGTTATCTTAAATAACTTTTTTATGTATTGGTTTTGCATTTATTTGTTCTAGTTATGCATTGTTAAGGCAAGGAAAACTTTTCTTTTTACAGCTTTCTTTAATTTCTAGTACTTTATAGCAATTGATTTAATAATCAGATGACAAAGAGTGTACACTTAGAACCAACATGAACATTGGTATAAGGAAGAAAAAAAAAAGACAAAATGAATACTAGTATGCAGTGAAGAAAGTTGGTTTCTTTCATGATTTATTTGTATCACTAATTACATCATTGCTTAATTTACTCTTAACATGCATGTACCATTTATATTATCCAAATTGCTTCTGTTAATGTTTATTTTATTTTTATATGTTTCATTAGCTTCATTGTATCATTTTCATTTTACCAACCGAAACCTGAAAATGACGGTGAAAGAGTTCAAGACTTCTTTGTATCAATGGAAGTTGCAATTAGAAATCATCCACTTTGGGCAACTGCCACTGAAGAAGACATTGATTGTGCCATGGAGGTACATATAACTAGACATTGTGTCTTAGTTTAAATTCTAAATGCAATTTTGTTTTAACAAGTATTTCAGGCCTCAGGGGTAATATATTAGCTTACTTCTTCATAATTTCAACCAAAGCATAGGAATAACTATATATATGTATTATATATATCTGCAGGGTTTAGAAAAATATATAATGACTAAATTGTTCTCCCGGACATTTGCTACTTCTTCTGAGGATGTAAAGATTGACAGTGAAATCTCAGAAAAAATAAGCTTACTCCAAACCTTTTTGAAGCCGGAACATTTGGATATACCGCAAGTTCTTAATAGTGAAGCCTCGTGGCTGGTATGGTATATAATATATGCATCATCATCATCAATTATTAACGAATTTAATACTACTATGACTTTTTAATCTCGGCACCGTTTTCCTTTTCCTTTCACAGCTTGCAGAGAAGGAATTACAAAAAATGAATGCATTCAAAGCTCCACAAGAGAAACTCTCAAGCATTATGAATTGTTGCAGAGTTATCAACAATTTGTTGCTCAATGCTGCAATGTCTGAGCATGTGCCAGCTGGTGCCGACGACTTTCTCCCTGTGCTCATATATGTTACCATCAAGGCAAGGCAAGCCCTCCTTCCTTGGTAATAATACACTTTCTGCTAATTTTGGACAATATGATACTTTTTTCTTATAGAATAAAGACTAAAGAGCTTGAGCATGTTTGTTTTCCATTATTTATCAATCGTGTTTATTTTGGTTGTTAGCTCTTCGTCTCTCTGCATTGTTCACACTAGAAAAAAAAAACTATCGGAAGATATTAGACTACAAACAATCTTTTGATCTTTTGATTATCAAAAAATAAGAATGCATTGTAATTTCAATGATTTTAGGCTACAAACAATCTTTTGATCTTTTGATTACAAATATCTTCCTTTTGGTTTGTTACTTTTAGGCCAATCCTCCAATGTTGCATTCAAACCTCAAATTCATAAAGTTATACAGAAGGCAGACAAAACTCATCTCAGAAGCTGAATATTATTTCACAAATCTTGTGTCATCCAAAACATTTATAATTGACTTGAATGCTAAATCCCTCTCAATGGATGAAAACAAATTTGAGGAGTGCATGCAAGAAGCCAAATTAAGCAAGAAAGTCACAAGTGAATTACACTCTACATGTCAAATGAAACAGCAAGAGAAGAATGAGTGCAGTTTCTCAAATAAAATGCATAACAAACTTAATACTAGAGGTTAGTTTAGCATTTTTAGATAAACAGTTTAATTAAGCACTTATAACATGCTCTCTTTTTGTTCTTAAGTCTTCAAAACACAACTTTAGGTAGTTGATTTGTTATTTGCAGATTTTCATGTATTGCAACATGGATCAAATTATCCATACATGGAAGCAAAGAGCAAAGATTTAGCAATGGGTGATGTGGATATATTACTGCATCAATACAAGGATTTAGTTGCAAAGTACACAATCCTATGCAAAGCAATCAATTGCCTTTCAGTGTCAGAGAAAGAGCCATTGTTTCATCAGCTAGAAATGCAAGGAGCAGGAAGTATCAACACAAACACAAATGACCAAACCACGTCACATCAAGATAAATCACAATAATAAGAAATAAGAATTACATATATGTATGTGTGTATTTAAGCTATTATTATTGCAATATATACATTACAATTTATATATACTAAAGATGGGCACATTTTATGCACCAAAAAAAAAAGATGGGCACATTTTGTATTTCAATAATCATGTTGCATGTTTTTTTTTTTGAATAAATGTTGTATGTTTTAAATTCCAAAGTTACATATATTTTGTATAATGTATGTTTTATGTATACTTTGCTTAACCTTTCAAATGTTAATTAATCAATCTCATCTTCTCTTTGCACATTGGTAACAATCAATACCAATTCCGGTGTGACTTGTTTTTAGATTTTTAACATAAGTTCAATCATCCAAATTAAATAAATCAATTCCCATGTAAACTGTTCAAATTGGTTGCATTGAATTTAAATTTAAATTAATCAATTACATAAAACCAATTATCAGTTTGTTTTTACATAGTTATGGTTTCATTTTAGTGTAAAATCCATCAATGTATTCACAATTAATCTGACTCGACTATTGCCAACATAAATGTCGTTCCACCACAATTTTTTAGAATATTGTGGATATATAAGGTTGTTTAGCATATTTCATTTTAAGTCCATATTTTTGACAAAATTTTAAACAATATACTTGATATCAATATCACTTATAAATATTGCCAAAAGAATATTACACTTGCCAAGTCATAATGTATATTGACCGTCGTGCTTTCGAGAATAACCCTTGTATATATAATCTTACTGAAATACAATAACATGTGAACCAAAACATATTGAACCAGAAGAATGACGGAGGATAATATGTTCAGGCAAAAGCCTGGGTACAAAGCAAAAGCCTGGGTACAAAGCACAAGCCTAGCAAATCAAATGTAATACGTTATCATTTTCATTTGTCTTAACCATTTGGTAAGTAAAGTCTAACCTAAGATTTTTCAATAAGAAATCAAGCTCAAATTCTCTCAAACAATCCATCCTTAACCACTTTCCGATCACTTGGTTTTTAGTCAAATAATAATAATAAAGTTAGAACAAGATATGCAACTTATATTGCTTATTTATATGCCTACATGCACAATGTCAATAAACCCAACTTATTATTGGAACTTACGTATTGATAAATAACTTTTGCATCATTTGCAGATGTATCTCATATAAATATACTATCATGATATACACCATATGTTCAAGATCAATAGAATGCTCTTGTATACACCTGCAGGCTTAGTCACTTGATCAGTCTTTCACCACTCCTACAAAAGTTGTATGGTCGCAGACATCTAAAATGAGCTTTAGCAGTAGAAAATGTACCACTCGCAAGTGTTTCAAGTGAAATCAAGCAACTACCTGTACAGCGTGGAGTTGAATATTCTGTAATTCGTCGACTTGCACAAAACTTACTGTAAAGGAAACTCCTTCTGGAGAAGGTCCAAATTACGACTATCACAAGCATCCAACATGTCATTTCTAGAAGCGCAACTGGAAAAGGGGCGACAAAAATTTAAGATGCGGAAATATAAATTTAAGTTAAATTGTAAAAAATTAATGTTTATTGTTTTTATCATACTCTGCCTCAATCAAATACTGTTTAATTTTTCATTGTTAATGTATCCGAAGAGTTGAAGTCATACCTCAATGAAATTCTCAAATATTGCCATGCATTATCTGCTTTTGGATTCATGGCAAGCGCTCGAACATAATAACGAATAGACTCGTCATACATGCCCTATAAGGAAATGCAGAGGTTAATAACAAATTAGTAGTTTCACAATGCGGTTAGGATCTAGCATATTCAATCAAGAGTGAACAGCCCTTTTAATTTTCTATACGCCCAAGTGGTATCAATTTGGTCCTCCAATATTGAGTGCTTTGAAATTGCCCTTCATTGTTGAATTTTGTCATCAAACTGGTCCTCCAGATGTCAAAACCCAACAATGAAGATTAATTAGAAGCCGATATTTGGTATTGAAGGGTGATTTTGATATAATGACTGTTTCGGGATCAAATAAAAAATACTTGGGTGGTTGCAAATCCAAAATGAGAGTTCACACTAAAAACAATATAGGATTAACACAGAAGCATAAATATTTAAGAAACCACATCAAAGTTTCAAAAGTTTGTCATTGTTACAATGAAATATTATGATTCATATAATTATTGTGATAATCCCACTCATGTATTTGTATATAGGTATCCAAATGCACCCAACCATAGCTACATAGTACTTTGTAGCAAACTATTAAAGTGAGACCAAAATATCATATTCAAGTTGATTAATTCTACTAGAGTAACTGCCAGAATATTAGTTTTCTAGTAAACTTTCATATGCAACAAACATAACAAACCAGAAAGATGACAAGCCTTATTCTTCTTTCAATTTGATAAAATATATGATAAAAATAAGATAAAAGCTGAGAAGGGAGTTTACCTGATTTGCATAACTAATACCCATATTTGCCCAAGCACGAACATAATTAGGCTTTAAATCTAGTGCCTGGAGTGAAGATTGTTTAGGTCAATAGAGAAAACAAAATTCCATAAGAGAAGAATAAATACATAAAGAAAATAAACACATATTTTATACACTTGAAAATGGAAAGTCTCAACATAAAGACATGAAACGGGAAACAAAGTAAAAAAAATCCAGTACATACCTGTTGATAAGCCGTTATGGCATCAGCACTTTGAACACTGTTTGCTTGTGTTGCACCAAGCTTGTTCCAGAGAGAGTAATCCTGGGGTTTAAGTTTCAGTGCTCGTTCAAAAGCTGCAATGGCTTTGTCATATTCTCTGGATAAATTGTACAGAACCCCAAGAACTATGTGGACATCTGCATCATCAGGTGAGATTACAGCTGCTTCGTTGAATAATCTAGCAACCTGCAAAAAGGAATATCAATCTTTCAAAACTAGTTATAAGATACGTTAGTATAAATACAGTTAGGTAAGTTTTTCAGTTTGTTTGTCAGATAAAACTTGGCTTCAAAAATAAGTGAGAAGCAAGATGAGATATGAAAGTCTAGTGTTGAATGTAAGCTTCATGTCATTGAGTGAAATGTGTCTGCCTCTTCCAACAATTCACGAATAAGATTAGGGTGTGTTAATAAAACTACCATCCATATTTCATTTAATCCAGTACACATAATGGATTGTCAATTTTCATAAATAAAAAAACTTAAGGCTCTTATTTCTATTTGATATTTTCAACAAAGCCGACAACTGAAAAGATACATTTACAAAGGCATCAATCGGGTGATAATGGACAGCACATGAAATAAGTATGACTGATAAAAGAATATGCAGCATAGGTTGATGGAAACTTTAAAAATATGGGCTGGGAGAATATGTTAATACACTATTTAACAAAGTCGTTCTCACTAGGTGGGGTTGGCTATATGCACATATCTAAATCATAATGTGCTTTTAGCAAACATGATATTCTTGAAGCATTCAATTCCACTTACATCAGCATAGTACAAAGAATCAGACATCTCAGGTGGGGCAATCGTTCCATATTTTGGGTGATTCCGTAACCATCCAAATAGATACTTTAAAGCAGCATTTTGCTCCAGTTCTGCAAAAAACAACACATGTTCAATAATTTATATTTAGGAATACAATTTATTTGTACCAATCTTGCAATAACGAACAAATTCAAAAATAGAAGACAAGTACAAAACAGACTATAAGAATCCAAGGCAGGAACAATAGGAAGTCAATCAAGCAAATAAAAGTATATTAGCTTCTTAAATGAGCTCTTTAACTCCAACCCCCAAGTATATTAGCTTCTTAAAAGAGCTCTTCAACTCCAACCCCACAATTTTTATTGATGTAAAAGTAAAACTGAAAAAAAAATAGTAGATTTCAACACAATCAATTCAAGCATCAAGCATGGTATGACAAAGCAGCTTTTGAACTAATATTAACTTCCTATTGTACAAGATATTATTTATCATGAAAATTAATCAGAAGCATTCAATCACTAACCATTTGTATGACTGACACCAAGAGCAAGAAGCACCTCCAAGTTTGTTGGATCAGCCTCCTGTGCACGCATCATCGCTGCAATCGCCTGTGTACGGATTTTATCAAAGTTATGTGTTAGTAAAAGAAAACATCTAAAACATGAAGTGATAGATTAGTCGTAGTAAAATCACGATGTATGTGGATGACTAAACTGTACAATAAACAATAATGATTCGAGTACAAAAGGATGAGTTAGAGGAAGACAGCACAGCGATTTACAAATAATTACCAATATGATCTTGGAGGCAAAAGAATAGCTAAAAAATAGGTCATGGAATAATAAGATTCCTGTTTAGTTCAACCTAAATGCATCTACCACTTTTGGAAATACCCATTTAATATTAGTTTTGTCAACATGAAATGGTCAACAAATGTAAACTAACTGAAACCATTTTGTCAAAAATCACAGGATGGTAAACAAAGAAGCATAATAGAATAGCATATTTAGTTATTGAACAGAAACACTATCTCTGCTATGGAGAGTTGAAACATAAATACTAACTAATTGATAAAAATTGCTTTTTTTTTTAAGGAAATGGATAAAAATTGTTATTCTGTAGAAAATCCGTACAGCCCCATGTTAGTGTATTATACTTGTAGTGATTAGACAATAGTAGCATATATCATAATAGTCTACACAAATAGGGGAATTTATCATCTATAAGGCACAATCAAACCTGTTGATCATCATCATTTTCTGCGTGTGCTATTCCAAGTAGTCTCCATCCTTCGGCATTTTCAGGGTTTTTTAAGACTTCAGCTTCTAGTGCTAGAACTGCTTCACTTAAAAGCCCTTTTCTGAATAGATCTTGGCCTTCTTTTAGTGGATTTGGATGACCAACATATGGATTTAAATCTGAAAACTCATACACGCCCCTTGAGCTATCTGACCGCTGCTTGGCAGCAACTTGCTCATTCAGGAACCTTCACATAACCCCAAAAGAGATTCTGATTAATTCAAGGGAATAACCACCATGCAGGTATGTAACAATTTCAAATTTAAGGGGAACATAAG
Source organism: Trifolium dubium (assembly GCA_951804385.1). Classification (NCBI taxonomy): domain Eukaryota; kingdom Viridiplantae; phylum Streptophyta; class Magnoliopsida; order Fabales; family Fabaceae; genus Trifolium; species Trifolium dubium. The sequence continues at coordinate 30,836,871 of OX638076.1, read as the reverse complement.
TGGGCACAACCCAAGTATAGCGTTAGAATATATAACAATATCTTCTAATTTTTTATGGTTTATTTTTACTATCATAATTCATTATTCATTATATTTAACAATTTCAAGTTTAAGGGGAACATAAGCGGGTAAAATCCAAGTATATCATTTGAATATATAACAATATCTTACAATTTTTAATGAATTTTTTTATCATAATTCATTTGGTGATATAGGTTATAGGTTAATTAATTACAAATGGATGTTGAGAGGTACTGCTAGTTTTGCCTTTGGAAAAGGAGCTGAAACGGGTATCTTTGAGCTAAAAATAACTAGGAAAAAGGGAATAAAAAATGGGTAAAAAATTATTTATCTTAAAAGGGAAATGTAGAAAATCAGACTAAATCATTAATTAACACAAAATTCTAAATAGATAAGCAAAAAACAGTTTTCCAATCTCTTCACAACTTCCAATTCTATTCATGGAAGTACTCATGATTCACAAAGAGCGCATAAGTATGCAAAATGGCACAGTCCGGAGTCATTCAATAAATACTTAAAAGAAAAGGTGTTTTCATTTATAAATCCAGCAAATAGCTCTTTATGCAAGGGAAAAAGCATGGCAATTCAATCAGTAGAAAAGTTTGACTTACTCATCATATGCCTGAGCCCAATTATCTGAAGAACCTTCCCCAAAGGCTCCTTCACCAATCTGCTGACCAAATTCATCTGCCCAGTCATTAACATGCAACTTTGAGAATTCATCAACCCACTGGTCATCAACTGCTCCATTTTGTTGTCTTTCAGTTGCAAATTCATTCGCCCACAGTTCAGGTCTAACTCCACTAAAAGCCTTCAATCCACAAACAAGTGTCCAAAATTAGAGAAAAAGGATTCGTAAATTAGTTAATTCTACAGTTGCGCCAAAGCTTAACTCTCATAACTTTAATAAAGTTCAAATGAAATCTAGATATAGTAGCATCCAGCAGTACTTAATATTATACAATGGCTTGTCCACAACGATGTAGGCATGCACAAGTAAGAACACTGGTGAGTCTATAATGTTTAGAACATGCCTCTTCCGTATTTTTGTCTCGTATGATCAGTAAACAAAAACTACATACTGATAAATCTTAGTTTTTCTAACTGATTATAAGCCAATCAATAAAAAGCTTGCAAATGAATTTTGTTTACAGCTTATTGGACATGCCTTATTATTTAAGAATTCACCAGCCCATGCATCGCCGTGATTATACTGCTGCTGATATTCTGATGCCCAATCTCCGGGTGCGGGTAAAGCGGTCTCTTTAACTTGATTGTCATCGATAATTAACTCACCGCGGCTCATCTTTGATACAAATTGAAGGAACTTCGAGTTCTGCATGCCAAAGGAACATGTTATTGAAATTTTATATTTCAGGTTTCATAAAAATGGAAATGATAAGATATTTTGCATGGTAAGGACACAACAAAAGACAATCTCATCATAACAAAGTTTGTTATTCCCTCGTGACAATTGTGCATCAACAAAAAATACCAGAAAACAACAATATAAACAGTAAACCATCATAGAACTTCTCCCACAATCTTTTAACTCCCTTTTCATCGCGATAAATATTGTGATAACTCGTTTTATAAGGAATAAAACAACATACTCCCAAACCAGTCAAAGCACAGGAAAAAAATAAGAAAAAGAGTGATGCAAGATATCAACTCAAGCATATAACCAAGAAGTAGAAATTTAACAGTCAATAGCAGCGAATAAACCTGAAATTTCGGGTCATTATTTTGGGCCAATGTATTTGCAAGCATACGAGTCTGCTCCATTGCAGCAATGTTTGACATGTTCATACCTCGCATTTGATCTACTGATGACAATTGTGACTGAAAGATATAACCAAGAAATAATAATATCAACAAATAATAGAAAGTTGCTTAAAAATACAAATACCAGTATAATCCTAGCCTACGGGTACCAGCATCAAGACCGATGAAAAAAGAAGGCATCGTATCAAAGACATATTATTTAGAGACACATGAATGGCCGCGCACAAAAACACCAAAAAAATGTTATATCATGCCTTGTTTCATTGGATCCCACCAATTTTCAACATTCTGGTTGAAATTATAATAGTCACAAAACAGAACAGAAATCAAATTGTGACTCTGCCAGAGATATTCTGAAGCCATGTGCAGCACACAACTCTTTCTTTTGAAGTGTGTGCTGGGCACAGGAGATGGATGCCAACATCAAGACCAATGAAGAAATATTTTGGTAGGAAACTAGTGGTTATGTTAGTGGTGGAAGCAAAATTTTAGGCTAGGAAACCCTTAAATTCAAAGTTGTTAATCAATGGAGACCAAACTCGGAAGATTTAATGGACTGGCCAGAAATAGGTATTCCATGACTAACATTATTTCGAATTTAGAATTTGTGCAGCTTTGACCAAGAAATACGAGAGCAACCCTACAATGTTTGCTTTAGCAGTCAGTTCAGCATAACAATTTTCCTCAACAAAGATAAAGGGTTTGAATTGCTTGTTATTAACAATTTTAGATATGCATGGCATAGGAAATTTTTAGCTAAAAATAGAACAGTTAAGACTTCTCACATGTTCAAATTCAGAGGCCCAACCATTAACACCGTGCTGTTGCTCAAATGAGGTAGCCCATGCATCAGGATTATCATATCTTTCCCTATTTTGACTGAATTCGGAAATCCATCCGTCTGCCGCATGAGCACCGTGTATCTGGTTGCCTTGAGACTCATTCCAATAATCATCGAGCTCCCTAAATCTTTCAGGCATAGGTCCCTTGCCACGAACATTGCTGTCAATATCTAGAGAAGACAGAAGAGCATTGACCTGAAAAGTAATACATGTTATAAATCTAGGGATACAGAATCAAGACTCACTTTTTCCCTAAATGACAAGTTCAGTTTTCAGAAAATTATGTTTGTATGCAGGTAGGTGATTAGTTGAATAAGCAAGAAGAAAAAAAAATAAGCGGAAACTAAGGTATCCATGAATTTCCTTACTTGGGCATGGATAAATTCTTCACTTTTATCTGCAAAGAGGTGTCTGGCCATTATGCTGCTACGGTCACGTATACATTGTTTATCACCTTCAGATAAACCCAACACTGGAAGAGGGGCAGGATGAAAAGGTACTCCACCACGACTGCTGTCAAGAAATGAGTGCAAAAAGGTAGATAGAACTCTTTGTGGTGTCCCTGAGAAATTGGAAAGAAAACAACATCAATTTGATGTCTCTTCTTTTATGTTCACCATCTCAAACCATCAAAAGAGCATGTTCATCAATTTGATGTCTGTTCTTATAAGTGTTTCAGTTTTAGTGTGTGTTTGGAAGACCCCTATTTAAGCTTGTCGTGCAGCATAGCCATTTCTTTATAATATATTGTTCATAAGCTCCTCATAATAACTTAAAGAAATAACATAACAAAGTTTATGCAAATTTTCTCCTCATTCCCACTTCAATGAAACGAACAACTTACGCAAAACCACTACTTTTAGGATAAAAAACGCTTAATGAACTTGTTTACTCAAACAAAGCCTTAAAACACAAAACAAGACAATCGAAAGAGGAAATGAACTTTGAAATTACCATCCAGTGTGGGTTGATGAAGCTGTGGTGGAAGCTGTCCCCTGCCATCATAGAGCCGGAGTTGATTTCCGTCACGCTGTATCTCATCCCACGTTTCCTCAAACCCACCCGCACCCGCAGACCTAAACCTATTCAAAAACTCCGAACCCTACACCAATCCAAAATTCATATTCAAATAAATAAACCAAAGCCATTTACTCATTCATTCAATTTCAATTATGTTATATGAACATCAAAATACAAACATTGTATGTGACACCGTATAAGTTTATCTCTATCTATCTTACTTTTTATCTTCTACAACATACACGCATTTCAAAAATACACATAAAAACCAAAGGACATCAAATATTTGATGTAAAAAAATCAATTCTCATTCAACTCGGATACAAGTCAACCAATACCCGCGCATAATCATAAACATAATTCCAATTTCTAAACCCTACGCTGTTTCAAAAATCAATAAATTTCAACAAAAAAAAAACAAATTAACTCATCCATTCATTCAATTTAGATACTACTACTACTACAAAGTAGCAAATACACACACAAAACATAAATATTACTATTTGAGCCTGAGAATTAGCATCTAGAAAAGGTTATCAAGCATAAACAAACAAACCAAATTCATTCAATTTAGATACAAGTCAAGCAACACACATAAACATAAACATATTATATAATGATAAAGCAAAATTCCAAACCCTACACGTTCTAAAAACCAATGAAATTCAAATAAACATTGTAGAAACCAAATGAATTCAACGAGTAATTAATGAATTAAATATAGATAGTAGAATACTACAAAAAAAAGATAAAGAAAAGTAATGAAAACATACCTGAGAATTAGCGTGAAGAAAAGGTTGATCGAGTTCGGAACCAGGAAGTTGAGTAAGAGGTTGAGAGTAAAATTGAGATGCAGAACCACCAGTAGAAGTGGATGTAGGAATTTCCCTCAACTTCTCCTAATTAATTAATTAATTAACAACAAAAATTAAATGAATCAATAATTGAATTGAATAAATAATGAAGAAAAGTGAGTTAGTTAAATAAGTACCTGAGTTTTGGAGGAAGAACCGATGAGAGCGTTAGCGAGAGAACCGAGAGGGTTTTGAGAGGAAGATGAAGAAGAAGAAGGGTCAGGGCATGAAGTAGCACCCGTTATAAGATCACGCATCGCCATAGATAGATAGATAGATAGATGGATTGATATTATTCAACTAACTAACTAACTAACTTTTATTGGAATAATTGGATTGAAATTGATGAATGAATGAATGATGATGATTTCTTCGCTTCACTCACTCGTTAAAACAAAAGCCCTTATGCAGCTCGGTGGGTGCTGTGTTTTTCCTTCCTTCTTCTCATCATCTCATCTCATGTCATCTGTGTGTCTTGTTTTCTATTTTTTTTTTTTTTTATTATTATTATTTACTGCTATCTCCTTATCTATTTTTATTGTACTAATTAAGATAACTTTGTACTAACATATAAGGGTCATCTCTAAATTTATTTAAGGGTCATCTCTTTCAATAAATAGGGATCAAATTTGTATTGAAACAAATAATTTTAATTAGGGATCAGCAAATGGTCAACGTTGTTTAAGTTTCAACGACTTTTTTGATAATTCACACCTAAGTTTACAGACCTATAATAATAACTAATAATTTTTTGACAAATTCTGCATCAGAGTGTGGCAACATTTTGGTGGCCGGCAGAGCTTGATGGTGTCTGATAAATTATATTAATATTTTTGTTTAGTAGAAAAATAATCTAAAAAAGTAATAAGAAATAAAGAAAAATTAATCAAAAATCACCTGTGCATATTTATTGGAGTTAACTTTTCCTTTAAAAAAGAATTTAATAGTAATCAAAAAAAATTACTCTCAATAGTTATTGATCAATAAAAAATAATTTAATTCAATCATCTACAACAACATTTAAAAGAGACTTAAATTACTTGATATCAGAACTCGCTCCAAACTTTCTGAACTATAATAACTTTTTTCTGTTGAAACTAGAGGGTTAAAGAAAAAAAACATCAATAGTTAACCTAACCTAACATTAGTGCATATCTTTTATTCTATATGTTTGTTACGATGCTTAAAACTCAAGCAACAACTTAACCTAATATTTCCCTCCCAAATTTTATCATTAAATTAGTCAATAAGAGATTAATTATATTAGTCTTTCCAACAAAAAATTCAAATTTATATTAGTCTTCTCTCAATTTATAGAAGAAATAAAACCAATGTATAATTAATGCTTTTTCAAATCTTATAGTCATTTTTTATTATAATATATTTTGTTTACACACATTTTAATGTTATTTATTTTATGATAAATTTTATTGCTCGAAATAATATATTATAAAATCCGTACAACGCGCGGGTTAAAGATTTAGTTTATTTAGTGAATATGCTTACCTCAACTCAAACTTTTTTTACTAGTAGTACAAATGGTACAGTAAAATAATAAAAAGCATATGCTTAGGACATTGGAAATTGGGGGAGTGATGATGATGAAATGAAAATCACACACACACACACACCACAATTCATTATCTTGATTGAGTTGAGTGAAGACAGACACATACAGGATGGGGATTGATGGACCCCACAGATTTCCACTTGTCCCCTATCGATTTGTATAATGAAAGACGGTGGGGACTAACTATATTCCAATTCCAACTCACACACATTTCGCAAGCCACAAGGGTTTTTCTCTCTTCTATTCTATTCTTTACTCTCACAAACACTCTTTCTCTCTTCTCTTATCGCGTTTCAGATTCAGGTATTCTTCATTTCAATTTCTCTTCTTTAATTTTCAATTTTTCAATCTCAATTTTAGTTTCTGTTGCACGGTTTTGATTTTTCTCTCTATTTCAATCGCTAATTTTTACCGTATAATAATAACCTAATTTATCATTATTCGTTTTTTCTCCACCTATTTAGGTTTTTTCACTCGTCATGGCTTCCAATTCTCAAAAGGATTTTCCTCCTGCTGGTATCTATCTATCTTTCTACAATTCATGCTGCTGATTATGATTATATAGATATTGTGTTATTGTTAATTTGTTATTAGATTTTTTAAAATTCACTATTGCTTCAAAATTCTTACTCTGATGATCTCAATAGATGTATCCTGATTATGTTTTTTGTATATCAAAATTTAAATTATTACTAGATTAGTTTCACTTTCATGTTTATTTTCAGTTATAAACTTATAACATTGCATTACTATATGCTCCTATGTGTGCCACTTCCTGTGTTGGCTCAGTCCATAAAGTTCTCACTTTAAATGGCCTCACCGCTAGTGGATTATGGGATTTTGGTATCACTCAAATTAGTCAGTCCTTGAGCCGGATACTGAGTTAAAAAAAAAAATGTATTCTCCTATGTGATTTTTACTCATATGGATATGGATATGGATAATACAATACAAAGGGCAGTAGTTTAGATACTTATACTTAGGGTGTACTGCATGTAGCTACTTTTTTATAAAATAAATAAATAATTGGGTAATAATACTTAACTAATTCTTCTGTAGTATTTTGGAACTTTTGATATTTATTAATTTAATTTTGCACTTTTTGATGTTTTTTAGATGACAAAGCTGCTTCAGCAGAGAATAAAAAAGCTGATTCAGCAGAGAGTAAAAATGCTGGTTCAGCAGAGGATAAAAATATTAAAGATGAAGCATCCTCTAAATCAGCTCCTGGACCTGCGGGTGGTTTTCCGGCCAACCCTTTTGATTTCTCAGCAATGAGTGGTCTGCTCAATGTAAGCTATTTTTATCCTTTCTTGTGTTTTTTGCATTTTATGTGTGGTGTCTGCTGTGTTCACTTTGTCAATGATGCTGAGTATGTTATGTGCATGCCCTTTATGAGTATGTACTTTTGTTTTTGTACATGCTTGTTTTTAGAAGATCTGGTCATGCATCAGATGTGGTCCATTTGCAGCCTATGTCGGATAATGATTTTAGGAATAGGTTGTAAGGAAGTAAAAAAATTAACATTTTTCTGAGATCCTAACTGTTGGCAGTGGCACTGAGAATTTGTTGGAATTTCATACTCTTTTCCTTCAAATGACTTAAAAGATACTTAAAATGTCTGTCATAGGATCCAAGTATCAAGGAATTGGCCGAACAAATAGCCAAAGATCCATCATTCAATCAGATGGCTGAACAGCTTCAGAAAACTTTGCATGGAGCAACACAGGATGGTCTCCCAAACTTTGATAATCAGCAGTATCTTTCAACCATGCAACGGGTCATGGAGAATCCTAATTTTATGACCATGGCTGAGCGCCTTGGTAATGCACTGATGCAGGTATTTATATAATTTCTTCGTTATGTTTGTTACACAAATCTACCAGTTGTTAAATTATAGATTTATATGCTGTCTGTCACAGGACCCATCAATGTCTTCCATGCTTGAAACTTTTTCCAATCCATCAAATAAAGATCAGCTTGAAGAGAGAATGGCACGCATCAAGGAAGATCCATCTTTGAAACATATTTTAGATGAGATAGAGACTGGTGGTCCTGCTGCAATGATGAGGTCTAAATACCAACAAAAAATTGACCAAAAATTACCAATTTTTTTAAATCGTGTTTTCTTGTTTTGCCATTTCCGTATTTTGACCATAATTTCTTGTTATGTAAAATGGTAAATAGTTTCTGAAGTGATTTTTTCCATGCAGATACTGGAATGATGAGGAGGTTTTGAAGAAGTTGGGACTAGCCATGGGCATTCCTCCAAACTCTGGAGCTGCAGCTACCTCTTCTGAAAATGCTGGGCCAGATGAGACAGAGGATGTGGGAAATGATGATGAATCAATTGTGCATCAAACTGCTAGTGTTGGTGATATCGAGGTATGCTATTATGGCTATTCACTTTATCGTTGAAGTCAGTCAAAATGAAACAGTGAAAGACAAAATTGTAGTTGTGCTTATGCATGAAACTTTTTTGGGTAGAGGGTGCAGATGTGGAACACATAAGTTTGCTTAAGGTCATGCTAAATTTGAAGAAATTAAAACAGGCTTCGAGTGTAATTAATTAATTAATTGTCTTACAATTGGAATTGGAATTGAAACTCTGGTTTCTACGTGAATTGTTTTGTAGTTATTACAGCAGTGGCATAACTCAATTATGTATGTTCTTGCAATGGTTGTATGTTTTGTTTTATTGTTAACTTTGAAGGAAAAGAAATTGAGACAGAATTTATATTGCTTCTTTCTTTAGTATTGATTACATTTTTAAGCTTGTTATCGTGTTGTCAAATTCTGCCATTGTCATATTATTTATTGGTACAATTTGAAGAAACTTAGCTAAATATTTACGCCAATCAAACAGGGCTTGAAAGCTGCGCTAGCCTCTGGTGCTGATAAGGATGAAGAAGATTCAGAGGGAAGAACTGCTTTGCATTTTGCTTGTGGATATGGCGAGGTATGCAAATATACATTACAGTGAAATATTTTCTCATCTTCATGACATGCTTCTTTGCTGCGTAGCATCCTATTGGTCTTTTTCACTTTGTTATCATGGGGAAACTTCGTTCTTATAAGTGAGGAAAGAACAACTTCGTTTAATTTTAAGTGGGACAGGTTACCCACCTCCCCTTTTCACAATTTTGATCTCTTAAAAAATTTATTCTTTTATCTGCCAAAGTTAGGCTGTGTAATAGTATAGGCAAAAGCGTTGGTGGAAGTACTTGTAAGTGGTAACAATGGTGGTGTTATGCGCATTTGGAATTAGAATGTTAGATTCTAGTCTGGTTCTTTGTAGCGCATATACTGCTGAACATGCTGGCTCCGTCCAGCCTTACTTCCTTCAAGGAAGGGCGTGCAAGAAGCGAAATAAAATTTTTAAAAATTATAATTTTTATAATTCTAGTTTGTTTTTCCAATTTATGGATTAAAATATCTCCTGATATTATTCCAGGTGAAGTGTGCGCAAGCCCTCCTTGAGGCTGGAGCAAAAGTAGATGCTTTGGATAAGAACAAGAACACAGCTCTTCATTATGCAGCAGGTTATGGCAGGAAGGAATGTGTGGCTCTGCTCCTTGAAAATGGTGCAGCCGTGTAAGTAGTCTTGCTTAACTTGTGTGTTTTTAAAGTCTTCAACTATTCATGCCAACGCTTCGAAAATCTTGTATTGATTTAGTTATATATTGCTGATTCTTGTTTCTTGTTCAATTTGCAGTACTCTACAGAATCTGGACGGGAAAACTCCTATAGATGTTGCGAAGCTAAACAATCAAGATGATGTCCTACAGCTGCTTGAGAAAGATGTTTTTCTGTAAATGCAAGGCATGCGTGATGGATGCAATGCCGTCACTGAAAAGAAAAGGGGAAACTGTGAGGGAAAACAAAAGCATGATATGGTGACTTTGTTTATCTTTTGATTTCTTTAAACCGTTGTGTTGAACTTAATTAGTCACTATAAATTTGTTATTCATACGCTAGTAATGCATTTGTTTGTTGTTACAATGCATGATTATGAAGATTAGCACGTTAACGGTTTCATTTTGTTGATACAGATTTTAGAAAAAACTAAATTGGTCTATCGCAAGATTCTATTTTGACTGGTTTGGTGTTCTAGTGAAAAGCTACAAATTTTAGTTTTATGTTTGGATAACTTAAGTAAAAGTGATACTTCATAAAGAAATTATATGAATCCATGACATTTTTTTTGTCTATAAACAAAGTGAAAAACATCATTTAAAAACAACTACAAAATTCCAATCAAAGATTCAATCCAACAATATCAATATTATAAAATCTTAAATTATCGGTTATCCAACAATAAAATGTTTCATCTACAACCAACAATGAATTGATCTAAGTGGCAAGATCTTGAACTCCTTAAGTACCTGATCAAAAGTTCAAGCATGATTCTTCCATAGAAAAATTCAATTGAAAGAAAAAAATTCATCTTATACGTCTCATAGGTTTTTTCATTAGAGATTAATCTTCTAATTCACCTATTTCAAGTCATCTTCAAAACCATTTTGAATAACAAAACACCGATTTATTGCATGGATACGGTAGTTTAAACTATTATGTGGCGATCAGCATAACAACAATATGCATTTGAAGTATAAATTTGGATATATTATTATAAAGTTAGTTAATTGAAAGGCAGAATTGGATTTTCGGTGGATTTAACAGCATTATGAAGGACTTAAAGAGCAAAATTTCATACTTTTAGAGAACTAAGAGCATAAATATCAGTTACTTTGTACTGTAGTTTCATAAAAAAATAATAAAAGTGTCAGTAAAAGTAAGGCTTTAACAAAGCAAAGCACCGATTGATTGCATGAATACGGTAGGTTAAGCTATTATGTGGAGGTTAACATAACAACAATATGCATTTGAAGTACTCCTATAAAGTTAACATAAATTTAGATATATTATAAAGTTAGTAGGACACTATAAATTTTTAAGAGTTGTTTGAAAAATAGATGAGTTGTTTAAAGTGTTGGAAAGTGTTTCTACCAAAAAAAACAGTGTTGGAAAATGTAAAATAATATATAAAAATTAGTGAAGTCTATTTAAGCAACCAAATTGAATAGAGGTGGATGCTCTAAAAACTGACGTTTGACCGATTGTAAAGCTCGTACACCTATTTGAACATGTAACAAAACATTCGTTTTTAAGTGTTTTTTTATTTTAGAAAGCCAAAAGTGATTCCAATCACAATTTATTTTGACATGGTAACAATGCTGACTACAATTGATTTTAATTCTTGATTGATTCTAACATAAAAGCTAGAATTTGGAACTTTTTGCTCAACATAAACACAATTTTTTTTTGTTCAACTCTCATCTCTTCTACGTTAATATATCCAAGAAATATATTTAACTAATATGATAAATTCAAGGTTATTGCAAAAAGAGTATATTTTTATATTTTCATCAATGCTTTCAGAAAGCAAAATATATATCCATACTAGCTCATAAGTTCTACTTAACTGAGTAAAAACCCTATGCTACCAAGAAACGCAAAAGAATTTTGTACGCATGTGCACACGATAATGAAGGATGATGACTCAACAGAGGATCGCAGTGAAAATTCATATCATGTGTCCTCTACTCTCCCTATACTCTTCAAATCCAAGCAATACTAAGCTTTGATAACCCCAGCCTAAGCAGCAAAGAGAAGACAAAAATATGTGCCTACAGAGTTGGAAAAGTGCTTTGAAGCTGTCCACAGCAAGACAGCTAGAAATGAGCAGCAAGGCGACATTCACATGAAAGCAGTCCGTCCACCCCTTCTGGTATGCCTATCATATGCAGTACTGAATTTGTCCACCAAATCATTCATTGCACTACAGGAAGATAAATATAAGAGTGTTTATTAATAACACGTGAATAAAGTACAAGGCTAATAATCAGAAATGAGAACCTTGTTTTTATATTGATTTGATTTGAATTGATTCACGAGATTAAGAATACAAATTTTTTTCCTAAAAGAACAGTTTTTTTTTATCAACTACAATTATAAAATCCAAAAGAAACAAAGGCAACAATTACAAGTATGTCATACCTTGAGCAGTTGGTCAGCATGGCAAGGTAACTAATCAATAAGGTGTCATTGTACTCCTACAAGGGAAAGAAGATATTGAAAGCTAAAATAATATTGACATAAGTATTTATGCTATTAAACCCATAATCCAGCTCAGATACCATATTGCAGCAACATGACTTAGCACAACATTTTTATGATAGCAATAATCCCAACTTGGAGGAAGAGTCTTTATATCTGTACTCTCAACACAACATTTTTATGATAGCAATAATCCCAACTTGTGGGAAGAGTCCATATATTTGTACGGGTGTCTGAATCTGATAGAACCATTCAAGGTAAGAAACAGACCAACCAAGGTAAGACAAACAGAGAGTATTAATATTTCTTAAAAATAGGAACTTCTAAAGAAACATTATCCCCAGTAGTCTAACAGCCAAGCTCAGATAAAAACTTAAAAGCATATCTATGCAGCCAAAACTGTAACATTCCAATGCGCATAACTGACTTGCACACTCACTGGCTCAGTCTGCTCTCCCCATATCAATCCCCATACACATTTGTTTATTTTCTCAAACTCTAACAAACATTAATATGCATCACAGTTCATGTCATGATATATATATGCACACAAAAAGTCAAATAAACAAAGCACAGTAAGTAACCATACAGAAAAGGAAATTAAGCCTATCAATGCTCCTTCCCCACTACTTGCAAAAGCTACATTCCCCAAACCGGAAAAAAATGAAAGGGAGTAGCTATAGTAAATTTTCAGAATGGAACACACTCACCATCAAGAAATCATCTTGAAACTTCCCAGATTCAATAGCAGGCAATCTTCTCAAGAGACTCGACACTTGCCTTAATAGTGAATTCTCACAAGGAACATCACCTGCTTTTAAACAAGGTTTAAATGATATTACTTCAGGGAGTTTTGATACAGCTAAACTGTGTATAATTAAGGGTTGAAGCAGGAACAAAAATATTATTCACAGAATCAATGGGTATTATTAGTCTATTTCTCTATTTTGAAACTGATTTTTTAAATACGTACGAGTTTTAAAATCCTCCTAGCAATAAAAGAAAACTTGTCGAAACTGTCATTATGTATTTATTCTCACTTTTATTTATCTACAACTCTTTAAAGACTATTGGTAAAGGATTAACAACTCAAAAGGCCCAACAAGTAATTATTTTCTTTGAAGGAAAAAGGCCTAATAAGTTCAGATATCAAATAATATTTTTTATAAAACTGGAATAATCAAACAAATAACTTATCATCATTAAATGCTAGTTTTACAGAGACATGATACCCTCCTACCTTTTTCCATTGCAAGAAGATAGTGATGTAGCACCTTTATTCTGCTATGAAGCATCTTGATGGCGCTGTGTATACCAGTAAGGTTTGCTGCCACTGCCAAAAGAAAAAACAGTATAATTAGATATTAGATGTAATTATAACTAAAAACATCAAAGCTTATCTCTCCAGGTAGGAATCAGCTTAGCTACATGCATTCATGGAAACATTTGGCTCTAATGAAAACCAAATTTCAGCAGACTTGGGTCTTCAATTGTCACGAATATCGAGGCCTAACTCATCCTTACAAAATCGGCTTGTAAGGTGAGGAGTGCCCTCTCTTTTATCAAGAACCCTATCTATCCGATGTGGGACTAAATCCCACCGAGTGTTGGCCGCTAACATCAATTTCAATATCTTACTATTTCAGCTACTTTCCTCACTGAAACTCTCATCGTGCTCGCAGCACAATGGGAAGAAATGGTAGAGGAGAAACAAGAATCACAGAAAAGAAAATGGGTCTAACTGACCCAACCTAATTTCATGATATAAATCATGCACGAGCTTTTGAAACCCTAAAGCACAACAGGCTCGCCTCTTCAGCTGTGTGTAGTCTACTCTCACTCAGTCACTTCCATTTTCACACAAGTATTTCCTCTTCCATAAATGGTCACCTTTTTCTCAGACATCTTCCCTTTTAGGTGAACAAACAATTTTTTTAAATTTCTTTCTACTATCATGTCTCTCTGTGTGAATATACTATTCTATTAGCTGTTGCTTTGTGTTTAGCTTAGCTGCAGAGGCTTAGTTTGTTTTGGCTAGTTAGAGTGTGTCTTGTATTTGCACACATGCCTATTTCTTCTCTGCCTGGTCAGCATAACTGACTCAAAGTTAGTTACACTTAGGTGTATGCTTAGCCACTACTTGGTGTAGGTTAAGCTCTCTCTATAATCCCTTGGTACGGTGAGAGCCCAACACAACTCTTACCTTTTATTCAGATTTGGGACAAGCTATGCAAAGTTCAGTATACGAATATGGGTCATGCTATGGCCTATGGGGCACTTGTTAAAGAACCAGAAAAGTAAACTCTTGTGTTCAAAAAAGCACTTTCTAGATTTTCAAAGGTTTGACTACACAACTTCCAATACATTACTACTATATTAGATTCCTTAACAAGTACCCTAAGCATTTTCCTAAGTATATAATGAAGAGACATAATTACATAACAATTAGAACAGAAATAAAATTGCCTCTTGCTTTCTCCAAAAATAAACTTAATGATAGATAACAAGACTGCAATGGAAAGAAGAGACAAGAAAACCACTCACATTGTGTAGCTGCTGAACCACCATCAGATGGCTTTAGATGAGCAACATGATCAACTGAGATTCGTTCTGCTTCAACAGTCTTCAGCAATCCAAGAAGAATGAAGGGGGAGTCAAGTCAATCTTTATTGAGATACAGAGGTTTCATAAATGAAAAAAGGAAAACAGCAGTTATAAAAGCCTAACCTCAATAGTATAGCTTGAGTGAACAAAGATAAGTTGTGGAACCCCATCTATGACATGCAGTTCTGAAGTTGTAACAACAAGCACCAGCAATAACACAGAATTAATCTTCCCAGAACAAGCAGGCAAAATGACAACCAAAAGATTGAACAAAATATATATAAACAGCAAAAACAAAATAGGGATCTGCCTTCGAAAGAAGAAACTAGAAAGCCGGAAATATTAAATGCAACAATAAATGTAAATCACTTAGAAAAGAGTCTACAGCAAAGCAGCCTCTGCTTCAAATATGTTTTACTTTTACATGCTCCATCCTTTCTTTAAGAAACTGCCACCTCAGTTTCAGATTGTCACACTCTACATTCTCTAATTTGGATATGCAAAGGGATTGTCTCTATGTTAGGAGTTTCTTTTCCATGGCTCTGTTTGTCTCGTTTTGTATTATCTTTGCTAAGGTAAGGATTCATCCTTCAATATTTTGAACTTCCGTCTCTAATAAATTTAGGCTTCAATGCACTTTTGGTCCCTCTATTTTCAAAAACTGAAGTATTGGTGACCCAATTTTAAAATTCAGTTTTTTTATCCCGGATTTCACTTTTTCTAAATTTTCCGCTCTGTCCCATTTTTGGGCCATTTTGCTAGTGTGCCTATTCATTATTGGCCTGACAACACTTATTGGGCAATTTTTTCGGACATGGATATTTAGTGTAACCACATAAGTGTTGTCACGTCATTAATGACCAAAAGTGCATTTAAGCCTAAAATTTATTCTTTTATAGGAAAAAAATAATGAAAAATAAAATGATAGAATAGAAATATAATTCAAAGTATCTAAAGTTCTTTCCTTTTTAATGTTTTTTCACTATTGCAAGTTGCATTAGTGCTTGAAAGAAAGATCACACACTAAATAAGACAGTGATGAAGATTGCATACCACTTTCAAATATACTGACAGGGAGATCCTTCTGAGAATGATTGATAGCAGGGTTTAGAAGAACATAAACCGGACTTTCATTGATATCCATCAACTGTTGC
Source organism: Trifolium dubium (assembly GCA_951804385.1). Classification (NCBI taxonomy): domain Eukaryota; kingdom Viridiplantae; phylum Streptophyta; class Magnoliopsida; order Fabales; family Fabaceae; genus Trifolium; species Trifolium dubium. The sequence continues at coordinate 30,820,901 of OX638076.1, read as the reverse complement.
AGTAGAGTTTTGGATGGTAAAAGGAATTAAAGTAACTTTAAGAGAATTTCAAGTGATCAAAAGCACAAAACTGTAAATACTAAATACATGTCCAAGTCTAAATCTAAATCAAGTAACTTTCACCAACCAACAGAAAAAAAATTGCAAAAAAAAAAACATAAAAGGAAATTTGATTCAACATGCTACTGACCTATTTAAGGCATGCCCTGACCCGTTCCCAACACTATTTGGAGGCTTTGGTTTATTCCAATGTTTGTAATGTCAAATAATCAAAAAAATTGAACAGGAATTGCATTGTAACATTAGACTATTTCTATCTTTAGTTTATGGGTAAATTGTGCATTCTCTATAGGGTAGTTATGTTCAGTTGTATACATATTCTACCATCAACAAAAGTCAGCTTTTAGAATTAAGTTGTATAAAAACTTCTTGACACACACACACTCACCTATTGTTCAAACCTCATATGGGTTCACTAAACTTATGTGGTACCCACATGATTTAATGGAACTTTGTTGAATTACGATCAATAGAATATAGTATGTTGATAGCACTCATCAACTAATAGTTAAAAGGGACCATAATGAAATTTAACAATAATACAAAGGATTATTAGATGTTAATGCATTACAAGGTACTCACTTAGAAGTAAGATTTTATGGGAACTACGGAACGATAGTGTCATTAGCTAAGATAAATAAGCTAATCTCTTGCCCAGGATATGCAATTGCGAAATTTAAATAAGCCCATCTAACAAACATCCCATTTATGTTAGCGGAATAAATGTCTCGCAAAGCATGTGTGCCACAACACATAAAAACTTTAAAAAAAATTGCTCCAAACTAACATAACTAAGTAGAATTTTAACCCCACAATTGGCAGCTTCAAAATCAAAATACCCACTCAAAGCTTAAAACCGAAGACAAAGAATCTCTAAACTACGAATACAAAACAATACACGATAGCATTCGTCAATGCAAACGATTGCAAACTTCAAACAGAGATACAAATCCATGTGGCAAAAAATGAAAAATAGAAAACAATGACGAGTATGGTTAAATTACGACACAGAACAGTTAAAGAAACTCACAGCTTTGTGAATAAGCATATCAGATTCTTCTGCATCACTCCCAGTTGAATACCATCCCAGTATGTAGAAATGTGGAAAAACCTTCTTGTCTGAAAAAAATCACCTTAAATTTCAGAAACTAAATTTGCATAAATAAATAAATAGGGAGTACTAACTACTTAATCAAACAAACCCCAAACTCAAAAAGTTCTAAGATCAATTTCATATTAAAAGTTAAAACCCTAATAACAAAAATAATAATCAAATTAAACTAAGCAAAAGAAAACAATAGATGAAAAAGGAATACTGAACAGAGTTCTTGCTTCTTCTCAAGGAAAGGACGATCGAGTGAATTGGTAATAGGATCATAGAGAAGTTCAAAGCTATTGAAAATCTCAACAGTGCGACCTTTCTGAACACCGATGACACAACCATAAACCCGTGGCGGTGGAAGAGAAGAAACGACACCGTCACCACCGCCATTGTTGACAGTGTTGTTGTGAGGAGCATGGGTAGGGTTCATCTGAGACTTAACTCTAGTGTAATGATCGGAGATGTTAACGATGACGAGTGGGTGAAGCTTGAATGTTAATCCGCTGCTTGATGAGGAAGCCATGGTCGATGATTGTGAAGAACGAATGATTTGGGGAATTTGTGTTGATTAGGGTTTAAACGAACGATTGAATCAGAAATTAGGGTTTCAGAAAGAGGAAGAGAATTGTAGCATTGTTTGTTTCACTATTAAGGAGTGTGAAGTGAAGTTTTCTTTTTTTCTATTTTTGGTGATCTCAATATATATAAGTGAAATAAAATAATTAATCCCTTCAAGAATGCTCACTTTTTTTTTACTAATTCTATTGCATTTTTTTTAGACGAATACTAAGTTTTTTTTTTAAAAAAAGTTCTATTTTTTTTGGTATATTGAAAAAAACGAATGTTTTTAAGTTTTTTTATTGTTACATAAGAGAAAAAGAAGAAATACAAAAAATTTAAACAACTAAGAAATTACTTCCTAATAAATTATAATCTAACCCATAATTGATAGAAAAAATAAATTTAATTATAATTTTAAAATAAAGAGAGGATATAAACCGTAATAAAGAGTAGAAAAAGTTGAAAGTCTACTAAAATAAGTATTTTGTTTCTCAAAAAGTGAGAGAGAATTTAATTATTGGTATACATTACGATTGTAGTCCATTTAAAAAAAAATACACTTTGACCGTAAGAGCTTTAATATCATACATCAACTCATGAATATAATGAGAACTTGGAAATCCTCCTATTAAGCTTATAATGGTTAGAGAATCATTTACACTATCGCATTAGTAATTGTTTGTACAAAAATTTATTTAAGAGATTAACGTCTTCTTATCATTGTTGTCATGTATATTTTGACTATTTTACAATTGAAAATAAAAATAATAACAAACGTAATTTAGACGGTTATAGAAATTGTCGTATTAATACTTTTTTTTTTGGTCAGGTAGTTTAGTGGCTAGAAATTCACCCCATAGAGATGAATAAGTGGACATACCGGATTCGAACCCCGGTCCCTGCACTTCCATGCAATATGTCCAACCAATTGAGTTAAGCTCATGGGACATTGTCGTATTAATACTATTAATGCGATATCTGGTTTTTGAATAAATGTGCATCCTCCTAAAGCACATGCCAATGCCATCAAAGAAGTACTCCCTCCGGTTCTAAATATAAAAGAAATTTTGCTTTTTAAGTTCATGGAATGATTGATGTATTTGGTTCATAATATAGACTAGATACATCAATCATTCTATGAATTTAATAAGCAAAATGTCTCTTATATTTAGAATCGGAGGGGAGTAATTGAGTTGCCTTCTTTGTTCAATTGAATTAGGTGTAACACGAATGGAGCATTCACTGATTCTCAAGCTGATTTGGTTGGTTGTTTTGCTGAAAAGCTTAATATTGTTCAGCTTTCTTTGCTGAAATGCTTAGAGTTGTACCAAGTTTTAGGTTCACTTCTTCAAGAGGGTTTTGGTATGGTCCCCTCATATTTTGTATCTTCTTTGTTTATTAATTCTATTTTGGTGTTTGCAACACTTTATTTGCTCCACTCTACCGAAAAAGAAAAGAAAAAATATCAAACTTATAAATATAATGTCTTAAAGTTTTTGATGAACATGGAGTATTACCAATCCATCAAAGTGAGACTCCCCTCACAACGTAACCCCTTGATAAATAAACGAATGTGATTATTTTTTAGCCGTGCTGAGATGTTGTAACTTGTAGCAAAAAACAGGCTCTCAAATACACAAGTAACTCCATTCTATTGATTGTTCACCCTTGCAAATTTGCATAACCCAATGGACAGTGGTATTCACTTTGCTCCATCAAATTGAAAACACAAATGACTTTGGTATGGCAGAACCTTTATTAATAATGAAGACCAGGTAGTAACTTAGTAATTACACCATCTAATTATTCCAAGATCATAGTTGTGTTATTTCAATGTAGTGTGCTACACGTAGTTGAAGTTTTTGAACATACAATATACGGACATCTAGGAAATAAGATGCCTTTTGTTAGGGACATTGAGGGGGCAGCTGGAGGATCATCTACACTGATGATCAAGAGCATTGTTACAAGTGAGTTAGACACCACACTCTTACCCAAAACCTTAAGGCATTGAGTTTATGGGTCCTCCCACTTATAAATGCTCAACTCTCCACACATTTTTCCAATGTGGGACTTCTTTCCCATACTACTCACACTTGACACTTCTTGAGTTTCAACACTCCCCCTCAAGTGTGAGTCTACCACATTGCTCCCCCTCACCGTTGATACTTCATTTTTCTCAACGGCACCGTTGTTTCTCAACGGGTCATTACTTTTAGCCGGTCCCTTTCTCTGAACCGAGGCTCATGATACCACTGTTAGGGACATTGAGGGGGCAGCTGGGGGATCATCCACACTGATGATCAAGAGCATTGTTACAAGTGAGTTAGACACCACACTCTTCCCAAAACCTTAAGGCATTGAGTTTATGGGTCCTCCCACTTATAAATGCTCAACTCTCCACACATTTTTCCAATGTGGGACTTCTTTCTCATACTACTCACACTTGACACTTCTTGAGTTTCAACACCTTTAGCTTTGAAGTTTTGTGACTGAAGATTTTTTAACATTAAAAATCAAAGATCCTCTCTAAATGATTATAAAAAATAAAAAATAAAAAATAAAAATCCTCTCTAATTAATTAGCCAAGTTTATGTTTCGATTCCACCTAAACAAAACGAGTTGACGTAAAAACTCATCTGACAATCTTACTTGATTAATGGAAGTGATTCTGTTTCACTAAAATCATGGTCATCAATTTTTATTATGCCTATGCTTGGTACTAACATTTATCATAACATGTTGTCGTGTTGATCATAATAAGACTTGGAAATTAAAAATGCAATAACATATATATGTGCCTGGTTTCAATTTTATGTATCTTTTTACCTCCTTTTTGCCTTATAATTCTACTATGATCTGAGACCAACTTTTTGATCTTGCATTTAGTTTCTCATATTTATCAAAAAAATTAGAGGAGCAATATTATGCTTGCTTTCATGCAGGCCCGGACTTATGGGGTGTGCCGGGCGAGCCACCGTGCAGGGCCTCAAAAAATTAGGGGCCTCTAAATATTTGTATGTGTTTATTAAAATTTAAATATATGTATAAAAAATAATGATTTTGTTATTGTTTGGGGTTATTGGATTGAGATTTTGAGGGATTATTTTGACAAAAAAAGTCTTGAAGATTTTAAAAGACTTCGTGAGATTATACTGATTTTGAGAGATTTTTTTTAAAAGATATTTTACAATCAAGATTTTTAACACAGAATTTTATGAAAATTATAATACAAAAAAAAAATCTTGATTAAAAATCTTATTGAATAACAACAGATTTTGTAGTATTGAAAAAATAAATAAAAATTTTTGATTGAATAACACAAGACTTTTAAAATCCATTAAAATCCCTCAAAATCCATTAAAATCCCTCAAAATCCTACTCCAATAACCCCCAAAAATATTTTGTTTTTGTTAAATAAATAGATTTAGTAGACATATTTTTAATTTGATAAATAACTCTGTGATCTATTGTAAAAAAAAAGACGTAACATCACTTAAAAAAATATAAGCTAACAATATTTTGTAGTTAAATACAATCACATTTTAAGCATAATTTTTTTTTAAAAGGAAATTGATGTATTTTGTTAAAAAATTGGACTATATGCATTAACTTTGGTTGATCAATTTTACATTGTATTTTGAGACGGAGAAAATATTAATTAAAGTTACTATAAAATATGTTAAACTTAGTTGACATGGGGATATTGCATTTTATAGGTGAAATTTTTAGCCACTAAACAATTTGACAAAAAAAAAAACAATATGTTGCGTGAAATAAATTAGATGAGCCATATTGATATACTATTAAACTTTTTGAAAAGCGTAATTTAATTTGTTTTTCTAACATAGTTATTGGCTATTTTGTTATAGTTGTCTCTATAAAATGACTTGTTTTATGTAAGTTATAAGATATTATATATGTTGTTAATGATTAAATTATGAATGTTTTTATGCTAGTTACAATTTTTTTATGTTATAATTTAAATTAAAGATTTGTTCTTTTTTTAAAAATTATATTTTTTTTATCAAAGGTCTATTTTTAATTTTTGAACAAAGCCTCTAAAAACACCAGGCCGGCTCTGCTTTCATGTTGCTAAAATGACATAAAACAAAGATTATATTATCTTTAATTCTAACAAAGTGGACTCTACTCTACCTTCTAAAATTGTTTGAGTGGTATAAAACAAATTAAGGTAGTTTTTCATTTTATTTTGTGAAGTGGAGTTTCTATGAGACTTTAATTTCCTCATCACCAATATCACTAACTCTTCTTCTTGTTCTTTCCTTTGCATTGCTTCAATCATATAGATTCATTCAAGAGGATATTGGAGTTATTGCTGCCAATTTTTATCAATCGGTATTGCTATATATACGTGTAAAGATTAGTAGACAAAGGCTGTGCTAGAGATGAGAAATAGAGTGAGAGAAATCCAAATTCAACAATATGCGCGCTACTTTGCTTCCCACCCCCAACAATTCAAAAAGGCCAACAAAAGTGTTTATAGTCCTTGCATTGCATTATGACCAACTTGACGTCCTCGTTAGTTACTCCAAAAAATGACTTAATTAGTTAACTTGATGTCCTCATTAATTACTTATTTCGATCTTAATTATAAGTAATTTTCCACTTTTTATGTCAACTTTCCACTTGACTTTATGTTAAGATGGTAGTTTTGTTTATGCGCATCACATCTTAAAAATTACATTTAATATTTTTTTTTATTCACTTTTTGGTTCTTAGGAGAAATTAAAGGACCTTGGTAGTCTAAAATTTTATGCGAGTTCCGGTAACAAGTGGTTTCAGTTTTTCCCCAAACATAATTGTGGGGATCAAACTGTGGTTCTGCATGCGTCAATCGCTACTAAACCAACTAATTAACCAACTAATTTAATATATTCTATACACATACACATAGAATTTAGTATGATCAAATTCAAAAGAATTAGACAATTAATAATCATCATGTCAAAGAAAGTTGCACATTGGTTGAAAATAATTGTGTAACATAACATGCAATTCTATTAATTATACCCTACCTCCTTGATGAGTGGCACGTGCACATGAAATTGAAATGTGCTCACACTCACTCACTACTAGTCACTACTGTTAACATTTTGTCTTGCATGGAAATTGAAACATCCATTCCCCACAACAAATCTAGAAATTGTTTGTTTGTATTCAGGATCAGGATCAGTACAATGGCAGTGCAGTGGAGACAATCAAAACATCGTACATGCGACCAGAGACACTGTCAAAACAATCATATTCATAGATATACTGTCCAATCTATGTCTACGGGAATATAATGGATCTTCTACGGTGACATTTTTGATATGTTTGTTTCAGATTTTCATAAAAATCATTTTGTTAAAAAAAATATTTTGAGTCCAAAATGAAAAATTATTTCAAGTGATTCTCTTAAAATAAATTTTTTAAAAAACAAAGACCATGTGTTTGTTCTCAAAAATAATTTTTATAATTGTAAACAAACAGAAAACAACTTTATATTTTTTTCAAAATCTCTACAAAATAAATCTATTTTTTAAAAATAGAATTTTTAAAGAAAATCTATTTTATTCTAATCTCAAACAAACACACCCATAGTATGTGATGAAAAGCAATTGAAGAATTGGTGCAAAAAAAAATCAGGTGAAGAAGATACAGATGAGTTTAGGTTTATTTCTATTTTGTATATATTATATGTTGTCTATTTATTAAAGAGATAACACAACTATAAAATCATTCATCCTTGAGATTCACCGTGTCTACTTATAAAAATCAGTCATATTAATCTCTGTTTGCGTCTATCTCTTTCATAAATGAATCATATTAATATTAAAATTTATGTTTTTAATAATATATTAATTTATGTTATTTGAACATTAAAATATTAAATTAAATATATATTTATCTTTATCTTTTTTTTTTTATTTATTTATGAGAGAAAATTAAAATGAATGGAAGATGTTTTAGACTAAACACCAAAGAATTCTCCTAAAATTCATAGAGATAATACAAAAAAGAACATTATATTTTCCTTTCATCAATAGTAGTACTTGGCACTATTCAATTCACCAGTTAGATTATGCATTGGTCTACATAACCATTTTGAATTTGTGGTGATTCTTTTTCCTTAAAATCTTGACATTGGGTTCCTCATTAGGGCATTTTCAAAACCAAAATTTGGGGTGATAACTACGCCTTTGAAAATGAAAAGTGATATGGACCACTTTATTTTTTTTAATTTTATTTTATGAAAAGGGGTGGCCAATATTGTTTTATATAATAATGTAATGATTCCTTTTCTCACGTAATTTCAGCTTCCCAAGCAAGACCATATTATATTGGAGTATTTTATATAATTTATTACTATAATGAAGAAAAAATGTAGCAAAAGAGAACAAAAATCAAAGCTAGCAGCTGAAGTAGGTAACACGTAGAGCTGAAAATCAGGACAAACAAAGGAAGAAAGGAGGAAAGAAACCACACTCTACCCCTATTTCAGAATTTGGACAAATAAGGTGTTATAAATCCTAATTTGTTTATAAATGCAACAATTTTCATTTCATTTTTCCTTCCAGATATTAGTATAAATTAGTCTTTATTCAAGTAAAGCAAACACAAAATTTCTGTAGGATAATTTAAGTAGTAAGAGTTGAGAGAGATATAAATTGAGTAGAGAGTTTAAGAATCAATTCTTAGAGAGAACAATTTATCTTTTTGATATACAAAAAATAAATAAACATGGAACAACAACTCTTCGATATGAATTGACCGAGTTATAATTTGTAGAATAATTATCAAATATAATTAAGAAATTATCATCTTCACAATTCGCGCAGTACAAATGACAATCTTATAATTCTTTGGATAAACCTCGTCTGAACTATGAACTACACGATCTCTTTCTCCTAGGAATTAGAGAGTAAAAAAAAAATACTATCCTTTTTGGTCGAAATTAAGGTATCCACTGTCGAACGTAATGATTATTCCCTAGATTGAAGACACCTCAAATATGGGGATAACTTATTCATAAATTTAAAGTTGCCTTGTACTCAATGTGATAAACGAACTCTCAACTCTTTAGTTAAGAGGGGATGAACCTCAACCGATCAATCACACTCTCCAAATTATCTATTTCATTATTTTTATTTTTTTGGTACAAATCTATTTCATTATTTACTTACTCAAAAAAATAATTATTTCTTTATTAAAAGAGTCATGCTAAACAATACTCCTATGACACTTATTAAGCATACTAAAAAAAATATTAAAATACAAATTGCAAAAAAAAGTATTAAATACACAAGCTCTAAAATAGAGTTTAATTCTTAATAAACTTAACTAGTACCCCATAAAACACAGAAACATTTTCTTTATTTCTTTGTAAAAGTTTTTTTTATTTTTATGCACACATGAGACACCCATACCACACGGACACACAAGACAAGACACAAAACAAAGTACTCGAATAGAGTAAAGTTATTATTTATTAATTCCTTCATTATTTTGATGAATCAAACAAACAAACAAACAAAGAATCAAAACTCAAAAGTGTTAGAAATTGAAAATTAAAAAAACAGAATTCAAACACTACCATCAACAACATCAAAAATGTCAAGTAAATTTTCACCAACAACAAAAACAAGTGTTATTCTTCTTCTTCATGTGTTTGTTTCATTCATAACACTAACCTTAACATCATCATCATCATCATCATCAACAACCTTTGATTCAGCAACGTTGTTAAACAATTTCAAACACTCAAACATAATTTCTGATCCAAATAACTTCCTTTCAAATTGGTCACTTTCTTCTTCCCCTTGTTTTTGGCGTGGTATCACTTGTTCACTTTCCGGCCAAATCACCACCGTTAACCTCACCGGAGCTTCACTTTCCGGCCAAAATTTTAATCTTTACACCTTCACTTCAATACCCTCTTTACAACATCTTCTATTACATGGAAATTCATTCACTTCTTTCAATCTCACTGTTTCAAAACCTTGCTCTCTTATCACTCTTGATATTTCTTCCACCAATTTCTCTGGAACTTTCCCTTTTCAAAATTTTGCAACTTGTTATAGTCTTAGTTACCTCAATTTATCTAGGAATTTGATAACTTCAACAGAAAATAATAATCATAGTTTTTTTGGATTTGGTTCTTCTTTGATTCAGCTTGATATGTCTAGAAACATGTTTTCTGATGTTGATTTTGTTGTTGAAGTTGTTTCAAAGTTTGAGAATTTGGTTTTTGTTAATTTTTCTGACAACAGAATCTATGGTCAAATCAGTGATTCACTTTTTCCTTCTGTGAATTTGTCAACTTTGGATTTGTCTCATAATTTGTTGTCTGGAAAATTACCCTCTAAAATTGTTCGTGATAGTGTTGAAATTTTGGATCTTTCAAGCAACAATTTTTCTTTAGGGTTTTCTGAGTTTGATTTTGGAGATTGTAAGAAACTTATTTGGTTGAGTTTATCTCACAATGTGATATCCGACTTTGAGTTTCCACAAAGTTTGAAAAATTGTCAAATGTTGAAAAGTTTGGATCTTTCTCAAAATCAATTTAAGATGAAGATTCCTGGTGTTGTTCTTAGTGAGTTGAAGAATTTGAAGGAACTTAATTTAGGGAATAATCTTTTTTATGGTGAAATATCTGAAGAGCTTGGAAGTGTTTGTGAGAGTTTGGAAATTCTTGATCTTTCTATGAATAAGCTTTCTGGTGAGTTTCCTTCAGTTTTTGGAAATTGTTCATCTTTAAAGAGTCTTAACCTAGCTAAGAATTTTCTCTATGGTAATTTCCTCGACAATGTTGTTAGCAAACTTTCTAGTCTTAGATATCTCTCTGTGTCATTCAACAACATAACCGGAAATGTTCCTTGGTCAATTGCTGCGAATTGTAGACAACTTAAAGTTCTTGACTTAAGTTCGAATGGTTTCACTGGCAATGTTCCTTCGATGTTTTGTCCTTCGAAATTGGAGAAGTTGCTTCTAGCTGATAATTATCTATCAGGGGATGTTCCCGCGAAACTTGGTGAATGCAAGAGTTTGAGAACAATTGATTTTAGCTTCAACAATTTAAGTGGTTCAATACCTAAGGAAGTTTGGTTTTTGCCTAATCTTTCTGACTTGATTATGTGGGCAAATAGTCTCACAGGCGAGATTCCTGAAGGAATTTGTGTCAACGGAGGGAACCTAGAAACATTGATCCTTAACAACAATTTCATTTTTGGTTCTATTCCTAAGTCCATTGCTAATTGTACCAACATGATTTGGGTTTCACTTGCTAGTAATCACATAACTGGAGAAATACCTGCTGGTATCGGGAATCTGAACAAACTTGCTATCCTCCAATTAGGTAACAATTCTCTCGTTGGAAAGATTCCTCCCGACATTGGAATGTGCAAGAGACTAATATGGTTGGATTTGACTAGCAATAACCTCACCGGCACTATTCCGTCCCAGCTTGCGAATCAAGCTGGATTGGTTATTCCAGGGAGCGTATCGGGTAAGCAATTTGCATTTGTGAGAAATGAAGGTGGTACTGATTGTAGAGGCGCCGGTGGACTTGTTGAGTTTGAAGATATAAGGGTAGAGAGGCTTGAAAGTTTTCCTATGGTTCATTCTTGTCCATTAACACGAATATATTCTGGCTATACAGTTTATACTTTTACGACCAACGGAAGCATGATTTTCCTTGATCTATCTTACAATTTCTTGTCAGGGACTATTCCGGAAAATCTCGGCGCAATGTCCTATCTGCAGGTCTTAAATCTAGGACACAATAGGCTCAATGGAAAAATTCCGGAAAGTTTTGGTGATTTAAAAGCTCTAGGAGTGCTTGATCTATCTCATAATAGCCTTCAAGGATTCATCCCTGGATCATTACAATCTCTATCATTTCTCAGTGACTTTGATGTGTCGAATAATAACCTTAGTGGATTGGTTCCTTCCGGTGGTCAGCTAACAACTTTCCCGGCATCTAGATACGAAAACAACTCAAACCTTTGTGGTGTTCCCTTACCGAAATGTGGCACTTCAAATCGCTCGGTAGCTTTGCGTACGTGGAAGAAGAAGCAACCTATTGCAGTTTTGATTGTCATTTCCCTCCTTTTCTTCCTTTTGTTTGTTGTTGTGGTTTTATTGGCTTTATATCGAGTTGAAAAGACTCGGAAGAAGGATGAATTGAGGGAAAAATATGTAGAAAGTCTTCCGACATCTGGCACCAGTAGTTGGAAGCTTTCAACCTTTCCTGAGCCTCTGAGCATCAACGTTGCTACGTTCGAGAAGCCTTTGCGCAAGTTGACGTTCGCACATCTTCTCGAGGCTACTAACGGTTTCAGCTCTGAAAGTTTGATAGGTTCGGGAGGTTTCGGCGAAGTCTATAAGGCTAAGTTGAAAGATGGCAGTGCTGTTGCTATCAAGAAACTCATTCGTGTCACGGGCCAGGGAGACAGAGAGTTCATAGCCGAAATGGAAACCATCGGGAAGATCAAGCACAGGAACCTTGTTCCACTTCTTGGTTACTGTAAAGTTGGAGATGAAAGACTACTTGTGTATGAGTACATGAAATATGGAAGTTTAGAAACTGTTCTACACGAGACAATCAAAAGTTCGAAGCTTGCTTGGGAAACAAGAAAGAAGATAGCACTAGGATCAGCAAGAGGTCTTGCATTTCTTCATCATAGTTGCATACCTCATATTATACATAGAGACATGAAGTCAAGCAATATTCTTCTAGACGAAAATTTCGAGGCTAGAGTTTCGGATTTCGGTATGGCGAGATTGGTTAATGCTCTTGACACTCATCTCACAGTTAGCACACTTGCAGGAACACCAGGTTATGTACCACCTGAATACTATCAAAGTTTCCGATGCACAGCAAAAGGCGATGTTTATAGTTACGGTGTCATACTGTTAGAACTTCTATCAGGGAAGAGACCGATCGATTCGTCCGAGTTCGGCGATGATAACAATCTTGTTGGATGGTCTAAGAAGCTTCATAGAGAAAGAAGAATTGTCGAAATACTCGATCCTGATTTGGTTATGCAAACATCTAGTGAAGGTGAACTTTTTCAATATTTGAGAATTGCTTTTGAATGTTTAGAGGAAAGACCATACCGGCGTCCGACAATGATACAAGTGATGGCAATGTTTAAAGAGCTTCAAGATACAGATAACGATAGTGTTGTTGATGGTTTCTCTATGAAAGACAGCGTTATTGATGAAACATGAGAAAAAAGACTCAGAATCCTTTTTGGCAATGAAAAGAAAAAGGTCCTGTGTTGTTGAACTGATTTTGTTTTGATGTAAATATGAAATTTTGTTGAGGTTATAGACAATTCAGTCACTTAAATTTGGGAGACATTTTTTGAGCCTATGAACTTTTGTCACTCCATAGTCAACCTTACTTTTGATGATGAAGCCTTCGCAGGCTTCAATATAACTTGTTTTCCATTTTTATTGGATTTCTGTTATTATTATTTTTTAAGTATCACAGTTTTGGTCTCAAGGTTTCTGTTCATTGGATTTCTATTACTGTATATCACATTTTTGGTCACATGTGTTTTGATTCATAATCAATCTTTAAAAACTTCTGAGTGGACTCAAGGTTTGATTGTGTGAATTTAGATAAATTTTGCATCATATTTTTTCTTTTGGAAATTTTGTATAATTCAAGAGAAAATAAAAACATGAATATATTTTTCTTAAGCAAAATGGAAGTGCTAAAGGTGCACCACCAAGAGTATTATTGATAACAAAAATAAAAATTAGACAAGTCAAAATTGTCCCTTAAAAAACCTCTCTAAAATAATTTGGTAAATGACCCCGTCAAACTAAGCTACGATCTCACGAGATTTATAAACACACACATGAAATGTTGGGTTTTTTTATTTGACGAAATAAAATGCTGGGATAGACGCATAAAATTAAAATGTTGGGTTAATAACTTTTACCTCTTGTAAAGTGAGAGAATTTTGATTTATCTTCTGTAAAAAAAAACAATTTGAATTATCCCCATGTAAAAATTTTATCATTAACCTCTCACGAGCCACAATTATCCAATCATATAAAATATTTATATTAATGTGTAGTTTAGTTTTGTCAATGATTCTATTTTTAGTTTCCTTATAACTTTATTTCTTTCCTCTTAGATACACCTTATATTTCATCAAAATGTCCCTTTTAATCTTTAATATATATTTCCTCAAAAAGATATTTTGATATATATTATTTGGTTTGTTAAAAAAAACAAAACATGGTAATGTTAGTTAGTAGTTTATTATGAACCTAGTGTAGCTAACAAACATTAGCAAATTAGAGACAAGTGGTAACTAATGAGTGAAAAACTAATAGTGTAGTATTATTTGATGCGAATTAGATGGAAGGAAAAGGAATAAGAATTGGTGGTCACAAGCTGCACTTACATTTTAGGATTCCAAGTGTTCTGCAACCAGCCATATTTGTTATTTCTCCTTAATTTTTTAGTGTATATATATATATATATATATATATATATATATATTTGATTCTATTTTTAAAGTGGATAAATAATTGATTTAGAAAATGTAAGTAAAATGATTCGGATATATTTAGTTGTTTTTGGAGTATAATGAAGTGGAATGATTAACTATGTTTTTGTCAAAATCATCTATTTTCTTGATATAATTTTAAACTTTGAATAAATTTTATTGATTGTTTGTATAAGATTAATTTATAAAGATAATATTCATCATTTAAACTACCAACAATAAATTAGTTTACGCGGTAAGAATCTTAGTCTACTTAAGTATGTGGTCAGAAGTTCGATCCTTGATTTATGTGTAGAAAATTCGATTGAGAGAGAAGATCTCCCCTTATATGCCCCACATGTTCATCGACATAAATTAGTCATCATTAATAACCATAAAAACTTCATACCAATATCATAGTAACAAAAGAAATACACAACATTTAAACTCAATAGAAAACTACTATTATAACATTGTACCCAAAAAAAAATTATATTATAACAAGAGACATAAGAATTTGGCCATGTAAGATCCAAGATCCTGTTATTCTCTTGTTGATCTTGATCCTATCTATATCTAACAAACACAACACAACACAACACGGTTACTCATTTCATAAAACAAACAAACAAACTAATGACTTCAAGGCCAGCTGTGATTGATTTTGTTGCAGTAACCGACAAAAATTGGTATCAACCCCTAAATTTGGACAGGAAACAATATTTTAAATTGTAGTAAAAAATAGTGGAAACTAAATCTATCCTACTAATAGAAAAATTTAGAAAATAGAATTTTCCAACTGTTGCAGTCTTGCAGATAAGAATAAAGTTCTAAATTAGTTATTGAATAAAATACAGAAACTTATAGCAAAAAAAGATACAGAAACTTTTTATTTAATTTTTTTACATTATAAAATTTTTCATAGGTTCCTTTCCTTAGATTTTTTATAAGAATTAATTTCATTTGACTAAGAGAGAGGTAAGATATACAAAATATGTGTATATGACCTTTCTCTCTGTTAAAAATCAAACATAGACTTGTTGTATTATGAGAGTCTAATCTCTTTTGCTAACTCAACTCCCATTCATCAAAAACTTAATTTATTGTTAAGAAATAATGAAAAATACCAATTTAAATTCAAAACATTTTAAATATTAGTCAAGTTATTCACTTATTCATATCAATAAACAACATAATTTTATCAAAACATTAAGCTTTTGATAACTAAACTAGTTTTTTATTAAAATATAATTTTTTTATTCGTAAAATATAGTTAAATTAACAATGTCGATATTATTAAACTGTACAACTTTATTCGGTTTAAATCTAAAACCTTATATTATTCCTAAAGATCAATTTTAATTTTGTGTTTTATTAAAACTCCATATTGTCACATTTATAGGATTGAATTCAAATACTTCAAATAAATTTAACTTTAACTAAAATTTATTAACCACTTAAATTAGATGGGTTAGTTTAAACCTTAACTATGAAATTAACTCGTAATGCAAACATAAAGAAATGGAAATGAAATGAATTAGATTGTGTGTGATTAAAGATTTATAGTAGATAGGAAGAAGCAAGAAGAGGTGAGATTATGTTTTCATGTGTATGTCAAAGATTCCATTGATATTTGAGGTCCACCACCATTTCACAATCATCTCTCTTTTCTCTTCCACCTTCCCCACAAAGTCCTTCCTTCCTTTTGCTTTAATAATAGTAGTAATTATTTATTAATATTTCATAAATTAAAAATATCATCATTAATATAATATTTTGGAAATAGATAAAGTTATGCTTTATTGAATAATATTTTAATTAATATAAATTTTATTATTAGATTGAAAATTTATATTATATGAATCATTTATATAAAATTTTAATAAAATTGATATGCTATTGAAATCTATTAAGATTAAAAATATATATTCAATAAAAATGTATAAATTATTAATTATAATGACTCCG
This sequence comes from Trifolium dubium, assembly GCA_951804385.1. Classification (NCBI taxonomy): domain Eukaryota; kingdom Viridiplantae; phylum Streptophyta; class Magnoliopsida; order Fabales; family Fabaceae; genus Trifolium; species Trifolium dubium. Next base: position 30,804,695 of record OX638076.1, on the reverse strand, counting down.
AATAATGTATCAAATAATTTTTAATTTTATTAAAATTTTATATAAATAATTTATATAACATAAATTTTCAATGAAGTGACGAATTTTGTAAAATTTGTACTATTTGTTAAAACATTATTAAGCAGTATAAATATTACATCAGGTAACTTGATTTATCTTTATATATTTGTTATTTTATTAAAAAAAGAAATAATTAAATAATTAATTATTATATTACTCTTTTTGTATCTATTCTCCTTCTTCCTTCTTTTTCTCCTCCTCAGAGAAACAAAACAACACAACATTCATTCATTCATACAAAAAACTGTCACAAAGTTAAGAAAGAGAAAAAAAAAAACATGAATCATTGTATTTGCTTGTAAGATTAACACAAAAAGGAGAGAGAGACCCAGATACATATTTGGGTCGGGTTCGGGTTTCTCGGATCCGATTCTTTTCAATCATTTCTAGTGCTGCTGCTGTTGCTGGTGGTGGTTGAGCTCCTTTCTGTGTCATTCTTTCATGTTCAAATTCTCATCTTTAACAATTCATCATTTTCTAGGTAAGCTCATTTCATCATGTTTCATTTTGATTTATTATTTGTTTGGTGATTTTAATGATTTTGTAACAATGTTGTTTGTTGTTGTTGCATTTTGTGAATTTTGTCCTTTTTTGTTTGTTTGTTTGGTTATTGGTTCTGTTTGTTACATTTTTTTTTATCATTTCCTTGTTGCAATGAACAAAAAAAATGATCTTTTTTGTTTTGTTTAATGATGATGATTTTGGGATTTCTTTTGTTGAATCAAATGAGAAGTGGTGAAATAATTTTGGGAAATTGTCAAATGAGAAATGGGGTTATAAAATTTTCATTTTTTTTTTCTATGGTTGAAAGCAAAAACATTGTCCTATGATTCATTTTAGCTTTTTGTTAAGGTTGTCTTTTATCAATGGATTAAGCAAATTGCATCTCTGTTTATGAACAAAATCATTTTCTTTTTTCCCCCTTTTTTTTGTTGAATTGTAATTTATCAATATATTTATTTTGGGTAATTTTTGGATCATAGATTAAAAAAATTGAATCTTTGCAGGTTAGGTTTTTGATAAAGTGAGGTTTGAATGGCTGGGATTGATGAAAATCTTGCACTCAATGGTGATTGGAGTCTTCCTAGTCCAAGTCCAAGGAGCCTTTTTTCTAGAATGCTCGAAGAAGATAACAATGTAATGAGACCAAATTCAGAACATTCTGGAAATGGTAGAATTGAGGCACAAGATGTCGATTCTGGTACACAATTGAGCGACATGAGTTATCCAACCGAGCAAAAATCGAGCTCACGGGGTGGTCTTAATGAAAGAATTGCTGCTAGAACCGGGTTTAATGCTCCGAGGTTGAATACAGAAAGTATTAGATCTACGGAACTTTCTCTGAATTCTGATATTCAGTCTCCTTACTTAACTATACCACCTGGTCTTAGTCCTACTACACTTTTAGATTCTCCTGTGTTCCTTGCGAATTCATTGGTGAGTTCTTCTATGTTTGAAACATCGAGAAGATACATTTGTGTTTGACTTGTTTACATGTATATCAATTTTGTTGTTTATTCTCTAAAGTTGTTTTTATAGATCCTAGATGAAGCACAATCCATTATTGTTCATGATGCATACATTTCATAGGATAGACAACAATATGTAGGGCTATGGCTTTATTGCAGTAGCGGTGACGGCTTCAGTCACGTCATAATCCCAGATATTGTCGAGATAATCACAATTAAATGTTGCTGATGCAGTTTAAATTGTCGTCACCGAGACATCTAAAACCATGATGTTGCAGCCCAGATTGTGCTTGGTTGCTGACCTATTTTTTTAAACGCTAAGCATGGCTGTGTATTTAATTCTTTTATGAAATCTTAGTGTTGCAATTGGATAATCTATGGCCAATTCTTCAACTTGAACAATGATTTTATTGCACGATTTTGAATCAATTCTTTTCTGCTAAAGGCAACAATAGTGGTCAATCTGATGTTGTAGTAAACTGAAACATGATTCTATTGAAATTGTTATTCCTTACTGAATTACGAATCTGTCTAATTTCAGGCACAGCCATCTCCAACAACGGGAAAGTTTCCATTTGTTTCAAACGGCAACATCCGCTTCACAGAATTATCATCCGATGTTCAAGACAAATCTAAACAGAATGGCTTTAATGATATTTATGCACCGTCCTTTGCTTTCAAGCCGACAACAGAATCGGGGCCCTCTTTTTATCATGGTGCTGGTAGAAATGTAAGCACATTCTGATTTATTAATTTATTTTCAATTGTATGTTTGGATTATTTTATTGAATAAATCATCAATTTAGTCCTTAAACTATGATTTTCTTCAGTTTAGTCACTAAAGTATATGAAAATCAGTCAATTTAGTGACTTACATCTTAATAGCAGGGACTACATCGACAGATTTTGTATACTTTAGGAACTACTTATTAGTTATTATATTTTTGTAGTTTAGACTTTATAGACTAAATTAATGAGGGTGTGATAGCTTAAGGACTAAATTGATGCTTTATTCTTCTTTTATTGTTGAAAAAAGACATGGTAGTTTCGGTTATTTATGTGCACAGTCAAGTTATTGCAGTTATGTATCAGTGTTGTCAAATATTGGCCATGGTAGCACTATGGAGGATATCGGTGGCGGGTTTTTGGATCTCCGCCATCGACAGCACTATTATGTATATTGTAAACAATTCAAGTTTACATTTGTTCTAATACACATATGACCTTTATTTATTGATAGCCATGTCTGGGCAGTGATATATAGATGCATATTTAGATTAACGGTGAGTTTAACAAAATCATGTTGTGCTACCGTGATTTTGACAAAAACTACACTTTGGAATTTCAATAAAAACATGGTGTTACCGTAATTGCATCAAACTCTCAGTGATTCCAAATATGAACTAGATTTATATAGACTTTTGTGGTCATTTAGTCTTCCTTCAATTTGCAGATGAATCCAACTACACTTTCTCAGCAACCCCTTCATGGTATTGAAGCTTCAGTTCAATCTCAAAGAGTTGATGCTGTCAAAGTTCAAACTGACAACAAAAGTAGCCTCCATCTTAAGGCAGAGTTCTCTGACTCGCCACCTCAAAGAGATAATTCTATACCAATGGAAGAGCAAGCGGATGAAGAGGGAGAACAAAGAGTCAACGGCGACTCGTTGGTTGCTGGTGTTGGTGGTACTCCATCAGAAGACGGATATAATTGGAGAAAATATGGCCAAAAGCAAGTTAAAGGTAGCGAGTACCCACGAAGTTACTACAAGTGTACTCATTCTAATTGTCCGGTTAAAAAGAAAGTAGAACGTTCTCATGAGGGCCATATAACGGAGATCATCTATAAGGGGGCACATAACCACCCGAAACCTCCTCCAAGTCGCCGGTCAGGCTTAGGGTCCACTAACCCCCAAGCTGACATGCAAGTGGAAAATCCTGAGCATGGCGAACCACAGGGTGGTGGCGATGGTGATCGCGGCTTGGCTAATTTACAAAAGGGAAATATAGCTGGAGCCGGTAATTGGAAGCATGACAACCTTGAAGCGACATCATCTGTCAACCCCGAGTATGGTAACCAGTCTACCAATATACAAACACAAAATGGTACTACTCACTTTGATTCAGGAGATGCAGTCGATGGCTCATCTACATTTTCTAACGAAGGGGAAGATGACCAAGCTACAAATGGTAGTGTATCGTTAGGTTACGATGCGGAAGGAGATGAATCAGAGTCTAAAAGAAGGTATTTCATACTTGTCATTGCTGCTGCTGCAGCTTCTTTTTTGTGAAAAGTATTATTGGTAACATTCAAAACACACAATTTATTTTCTCAGGAAACTGGAATCGTATGCTGAAATGAGTGGAGCTACTAGAGCCATTCGTGAACCTAGAGTTGTTGTGCAGACTACCAGCGAAGTAGATATCCTTGATGATGGTTATCGGTGGCGTAAATATGGGCAAAAAGTTGTCAAAGGAAATCCCAACCCAAGGTCATTCTCCTCTTATCGATTCCAAATGTTATCTTTCTCTTTCACATTCACACAATCCAATATATGTGCATGCACATAAGCTAAAGAAATATATACTCCCTCTGTTGTTTTATAGTTTTCGTTTTGGGGATTATTTACACATACCAAGAAAATTAAAAAATTGTTATTTTTGATTGAATAGTTTTTTTTTCCCCTATGAACCTCAACTATTTATTATCTTATTTTCCTTTATTTTATTAACACATGAAACTCTGGTGAGACTCTAGGTAGCTCGACTAGTTTTAGCTAAAGGTTAAAGAAATTGAAGGAGTTAAAGGACCAGACTCAAACCCTGGTGAAGAAGAAAATACTAACATTACAACTAATATACTAACATTTTCCTATAAAAAATAAAAACACATGAAACTTTCTCTAGATCTGCGTTGCAACACGGATTACTGCTACTAATTTATGTTGATAGCTAAATGTTTCTGTTTTGCGGTGCAGGAGTTACTACAAGTGCACCAATGCAGGGTGCACCGTAAGGAAGCATGTGGAGAGAGCATCACATGACCTTAAATCTGTGATCACTACATACGAGGGAAAGCACAATCATGATGTCCCTGCTGCTCGTTCTAGCAGTCACGTCAATGCGAACGCTTCTAACGCAGCTCAAGGGCAAGCTTCTGGCATTCTTCAAAACCATGCCCATAGAACTGAACCATCTCAAATTCACAATGCCATTGGAAGGCCTTCTCTTGGCTCATTCAACCTACCCGGAAGACAGCAGCTAGGTCATCCGCACAGCTTCTCCTTTGGCATGAATCAACACCTGTCGAACCTTGCAATGTCGGGATTAGGCTCTTCCTCCCAAGCGAAGTTTCCTGTAATGCCTATGAATCCATTCATGGCGCAACAACAACAACGCCCTACAAATGAAATGGGGTTCATGTTACCAAAGGGAGAACCAAATGTGGACGCTAATCCTGAACGCGGTAGCCTTAACATGCATAATGGCTCGTCATCAATGTATCAAGATATTATGAATCACATGCCTCTTGGACCTCACATGTAAAATTTTATTCTCTTATATATTTCTCAAATGCAAACTAATGATTTACATTTCATGATTTACATATATATACACATATGTAATGATCAGACATACATAGGTGGACTTCACATTAGTCTTATTGTAATGTGTTACATTATTCTTCATATATCATTTAATTTTGAGTTTGATATGACAGATATTTTCAGTGTTCAAGATATGTTGATTTTTTTTGTTGAGGCATGTTGATTGTTCTTATTGAAAATTGCAGTGTGTATTTAATATGTATTCAAGTATGATTAAAATAAAGAGTAAAATCTTGTCTGAAAAAAATGCAAAACTTGATTTGGTCCTGAGGTTAAAAAGTCTACAACATTATTAGAACTATCAACTCAGGACTCATAACTGTGGATTCAACATTTTTTTTTAGTAAGAGATTTTTATTTTTATTTTTTTATGAATTTTTACACAAAAACAGAAAATTTGGAATGACTAAAACTAGTCTATCTAGCAACTCTCGTGATTTATTTAGTTTATTCTGCACATATATATACTTAAATTAATTGAGAAGCTTTCATAAACTATTTCATCCAAAATGGGTTCTAAGACAGCAACAACAAAAATGCAAAATTTACATGCAGAAAATATCCAGTTCCATTACACATTTACATTACTAATCACAATGAATTAGTAATTAGTGATTGATTTCATTCCATGTTTGAACCAAGTTGGAAAGTGCTTTTGTGGATGACCCAAATTCTCCAAATGCATCCCTAGCCATCTCTTTGAACTTCAAACTCCTCTCCCTTATCTCTCTCCCTCTCTCAGACTCCATCAACTCTCTCACCCTCTTCTCCACTTCATTTCCACTCACAAACCCATCTCCTTCCCTTTGCTCCACAGCAACAGCGACTTTCATGTCCTCCACCATCACATTCCTATTAACATGCTGCTCTGCATACAATGGCCATGCAATCATTGGCACTCCAGTAACCACCCCTTCCAGCACCGAGTTCCATCCGCAGTGACTCACAAACCCTCCGACCGATTCACGACTCAGCACCTCCACTTGTGGAGCCCACGACCTCACCACCAGGCCCCTCTCTTTTGTTCTCTCTAAAAACCCACTTGGCAAAACAGAACTCAACTCAAACTCCCCTGTTGTATTGCTAACTTGATTCTTTCCGAGATGTTCGTGTAGTATTGGCCTCTTCACAACCCATAAGAATCTGTGTCCACTCCTCTCTAACCCTTCAGCCATTTCTTTCAGCTGTGCCATTGAGAACGATCCACGGCTTCCAAAACACAAGTACACCACACTTTTACTTGGTTGTTTATCCAGCCATGATAAGCAATCTTTGCTATCCCTTGCTTCATCTGATTGTCATTCATACAATCAGAGCTTCATTTTATTTATAAGCAAAACAACATCTTTATACTTACAAAGAATAAAACAAGATTAGCACAAGAAGAGCTATAATTGAAAATAAATTTGATTGGCTTTTAGTTTCTACATTGAAAATAAACTCGTAGCTCGTAAACCGATATTTGAATTCAGGCTTGCCCACTTATTCACCTTCAGCTTTAAAATGGTAAAATTCAAGCCTACATAATATTTGGACAGATGAATAATCTACGAAATTAGTTGAATGAGATAATAATTTAGTGACTCTTTTTTTTATATTAAATTTAGGCTCTGTTTGGCACTGTACTTGTTTGAGATTATAGCTTATAAGATCAATTTGAAAAAATAGTCTTGTTATTTAGTAACTTCTTTCACATCAGTTTATAACTTATTTTTACTAGCTTTTAAATTATTGTTTTTTCTTCAAACTTAACCCCTATCATCTTATTTAAAAACAATTAAATATTAATTCAACATTTAATTTTTACATAATTTAATATCTATAAGTCAATCTAACCGCCAATTTATCAAACAATTCAATTAACTTATGAATTATCAACCATATAAGTCATCAGCTATAAATTATCACTCATCAGTCATCACTATAAACTAGTCATAAGATATAAACTATTTTTCCCAAATAGAGTCTTTTTGACTTTTTAGTTGACTAATAGTTTAGCGACTAAATTAGCGATAGAGTGATGGTTTATGGACTAGTAATTGAACCAACCTGGTTGCTGAGCTTCAGCAATCAACGGTCCAATACAGTAAACCGGAGGCGGAGTTCGATTCCGATCCGGAAAACAAGCACCGTCTTCAACCGCCTTAACCGCTTTAACTTCCAATTCACGAAAAGTATTCACAACAATCCCCTTCGCCATTGAAAGATGCTTACAAAAATCCAACATCTCCCAATAAGCAGGATCGTTCCTATCAAGCAACGGTTCCGGCATCAAAACCGCATTCATCGGCACATTCCCCGGCGCAACAATCTCAGCTCCTCTCATTTCCCTAAACGACACCGTAGTTTCTTCATGAATCTTCGGGAAATAAGAATACAGAGCAAGAACAGCAGCACCAGAAGTGATAAAATAGTAAACCGGAATATCCATGGAAGAAGCTATTTCCATGGCGGAAGTGCAAAAGAGATCGATGATAAAAGATTTAATAACGGAAGTTAGAGAGATTTGACGGAGTTTTGACTCGACATTGACGGTGTTTGATCTGATGAAGTGGCATCCTGTTGCGGCTAAGGATTGAGTGGCGGAGTTCATGGCGGTGATGGGAGGAAGACGGTGGAAGGTGATAGAAGGATGAGAAGAAGAGATGTTGGTGATATAAGTGTCGATAGATGGATGGTCGAAGAAGCCATTGGTGAGAAGGATAGTGATAGTGATGGAGAAATTTTGATGAATGAGAAGTAGTTTTGAGAATTCAACCATGGAAATAATGTGGCCTATTCCTGGTGCTGGATACATTACTATTGTTGTTTCTACCATTTTAGTTACAAACAAGCTCAACACAAGTTAGAGAATAGAGATAGATGACCGAGTGACTGAGGGATCTAAAGATCCTTTGCAAATTGTTTATACTTTTGCAAATTCTTTCTTCGTTTCAAAATAAATGTCTTTTTAATTAAATTAGCTTTATAATTGTATAGGTTTGTTTGTTTAGAAATAGTGCTTAAAGTAATACTCTCTTAAGACTTTGTTTGTGAGTTTGAAGGGGAGGGAATGATTTTGAAAAAAAAGTGGAAGGAATAAACGAGTTTGGGAGAGGAGGAGTTTGGAGGGTTATTTTTTCTTCATAACTTAAAACCCCCTAATTTGGTGGAACTCAAAAATTGTAATGGATGGGGCTTTGGAGGGGGTTTGGAGGGTTTATATGAATTCTTCAAATTTAATTAATGTTGTTATACTATTCTTAAATTCATAATATATTAGTCATAAATATTTATTTGTCATTCTCTATAAAAAATACTTTCTCATAAAATGTAAAAGATTTTTCTATTTTTCTCTCTATTTTCCTCCCTCCAAAGCCCTCCCTTCCCCTCTCCTCCAAACTCGCAAACAAAGCCTAAAAGAAAAATGTTCTATAAATTTAAAAAAGTTAATTTATTGGAGGGAATAATTATAAACTATAATTGAAAAGTGTTGTATTAAAAATTAACGACAATTTTTTTAAAACATAAATATTTTTGATATATTGTGTATGGATGAAGAATACGTGTTTGATCCTCTACCATAAAGGAAAATGATTGATTAATTTTTAGTGGGTTCCACGTTTTTTATGAATTCATCCAAATGTGGAAGGAAAGTGACATAAAGAGATATTCTTTTTTGAAAAGATAATGTCCCTTTTCTAAGAATATTTTAGTTATATTATTAAATAAATATATGAATATTTGTATTAAATAATTGGTATTTTTTCATAAAAGATTCTCATTTTAGTTGTTTTAATATATTTTTCCATGAATATTTTATTTTTCTTCTCTCATCCAAATAAACCATTTAATTAGATGCTGTTAAACATTGTAACATGAAAAATACTAACAACACTCTTTTTTAAATACTCTCTAATCATCTTATGAATTCATTTTCTCAACACTAACACTTGTGATTAAATAGTAAATATAATTACATTCATTTTCTTAATTACTATTGATGTCTATGCGACAATATTAGTGTCGTGTTTGGTGTTCATACACACACAAAAGAATTTTACGTTCCACTTTACCTTCCATCAACCAGATTTTTGTGTCAAGTTCCAGAAAACGAAAATCAAATATGGATTCACCAAATGAAATCATCTATCATATAAATAACTGGTGCAAACTCACAATATAGGTTATGAACAAATCAATATTTTCAAAATGGTATCCAAAGCAAAATTTGTTTTTTTTTCACATTGTCTACAACAAAACTCCACTAGCTTTGACCCTTTATGTAGAAGAACCAAATAAATTTACCTAAGGAACCACGAGACATATACCCTGCAGTAAATTTTCACAGCTTTACATCAGGACCGTCTAATCTAAAATGTACGGTCAGGATCATTTTAAATGATTTTATAACAGCATTAATCTGAACCGTCAGATCTATAATTAACAGCCAAGATTTAAAACTGGGTTCAAATTTACTGTAGGAAATCTGAATCCAAGGAACCAAGGGGCATATGATACCAATGAAACATAGTGCAATTTCTGATTGTAAACCCTGTTTCTATTTCCCATTGTATTGAGTACTGGTATTCTGCTTCTTATGGAGTTTACTTTACAAATCTATAATGCCCTAAATTATGCAAAAGAATCTGAGATTGTGATCAAGAATCATTGATTCTTAATGTGTTGAGGGTTGGAATCATTTTTCTTCCTTATCAAAATAACCACTTTTGTGGCATTAAAAATATACATGAAGTGATATATGGTCTCACATTTAAAAGCAACAAAAAAAGCTTTGTTGCTATTCTTTTGTAATAAGGGCAATCAAGAAGCTTGAGCCAGGACTTAATGACCATTTGTCAAATTGTTTTCTGTTCTACTTTGATAAGCTAACTTCCTGTGGTTAATCTCTTTCCTGCACATAAACATATATAAATTATGATTCTTTACTTAGAAAAAAGTACTTACAGCTCAAAAAAAAAAATTGTAGAGAAGTTGATGGCAGAGTTTCCAAAAAAATTAATTAAGATGTAAAAGCCGATTTCAATTTACACAACTGTTGTTTAAAAAACTTGAAGTTATTATAGGGGTGGAGACAAAGACAATCAGTCACTGAGATGATATTACGAGGTGAAGCAAATATTATAAGCCAAAAAGAGAGTCCTTGATTCCAAGTTAGTTGGGGAAGCAGATATTTAGTATAGATAAGCATGGCTATCAAATCGAGATTTGTATTGCATCATAAACTAATTTCCGCATCGTGATCAAATCTTGCTATGAATCATAAGTGACAGCTAAATTATAAACTGATGTATCATATACGAACCTCAAAAAAATTTAAGATTCAAGTGGTTGATTATAGAAATGTGACAAAAGAAGTGGTTGGCTACGCTTAGTTTAGATAGTGGTTCATTAGAAAGATGAATTGAAATTCAAGATGAGATTATTGTCCAAAATATATACACACTAGAGATTTGTATCGATTGAAATCAATTTTGTATCAAATCGAGATGCAGCAAGATAATAACAACCATTACACAAGTATCAGAATTGAAGAAAAACCTGAGACAGTGCCATAGTTCGTCATAATGAAGAAGACCAACAATTCTCCGCTTCCTCTCTCTATTGTGATCTCTACTGCGTTTAACTACAGGTAATTGCTTAATTCCCTTGGCCTCCATTAACTCTCTGGCCATAGCCAAAGTAGTATTTGGATAACAAGTTAAAAGTCCACGTGCTCGCCCACGATAGCTCATTCCTCGAGTACAAACAGAGGAAACAAGCAATGTGTTCACCTGTCAAATATTCAATATAAATTATTATTAGAAGAGAATTGCAAGATTAAATTAATAACAATTAGTTTGCAGAAAACAATGTCTATCAACATTTTTTTCTCTGTTCCATTTTCTCATGAATTCTCAAAAACAGCTGTTTCTACAACAATTTGCAAACAGATACGTCATTCTTCAATATGTAAAGACGAGGGGCACTTTCTACATACATCCAAAACATCTGAGTCGCTCTTGGGAGTCTCATTAGACTTCTCGGATCGACACCTTCTAATGTCACCATATGTCAATATTCCTTCCAGAAAATCATCTTCATCAACCACGAGCACACAGTTTTGTTGGCTGTCATGCATGATTTTGATAGCATCTTTTAGGAATGCAGATGATGGAACCTTCAGATAGTATTTTGACATGGCCTGAGAAACCTGACAAAACGAATAATGACATTGAAATGTTAGGGTCTACTTAGATTGACTTATTTCAACTTATCTATTGACATAAGCACTTATGAGTGACTTTGGGAGAGCTTATGGAAATAGTTTATGACATGTCCATAAGTTGTTTTCAGCTTTTTTCCATAAACTCTCCTAGATAGCTTATGAAAATATCTAATAGCTTATGTGAAAGCAATTTCACTTTATTTTATCCTAGGTTGTAGATATAGCTTATACATACGCACTTAACTAAGTTGTTTATCCAAACAGAATTTTGATAACAAAAGATGGATGATGTCAATGATCAGAAGGAAAAACAAAAAAGCTATCTCAACCTTAAGATTGTCCAGAAACAGTTCTTCATCGATGTCTTCAAGCTCAGAACCATCTCCAACAATACAGAGTTCTAAACCATTGGTATCATCATTATCTTCAGTATGCGAAATTGAAGAATATCCTCTTGACATTTTTCTTTTATCAGGTGCATCACTCTCCTTTGCCTGATTTGTCACTGAGGGAACCCAAATTGCCAATCCAACAGCCCCCTAAGAAATTCAGAAATCAAAACACAAAAATTACATAATTTAATAGTATATCTTAATAAAAGTGTTGTTTCTATTCAATACAATCTCTGGGTTCCAAATAAGTCATTTATTAGAGATTAGTAAGTAATAGGCTTAGTATAAAGCAGTAGTGTAACAGATGTAATAGAGTGGTTAGTACAGTTGTACATTATCATTCATATGAAGTAGCAGGACAGTGGAAAAATACACAAACATCAAACTGGGAATTTTTTAGAGAGAATTTTATTGGATTACCATGAGAGGAAGCAGTATCCTATAATCTTTTGTCAGCTCAAACAGAAGTAGAACTGAAGTCAAGGGAACAGAACAAACAGATGCTAGTGTAGCAGCCATTCCAACCTGCAGAAGTTAAATGAACTTGTAATCATCTGAATTTACATCAGCAAAATAAGTCTTGATGTCGACAGTGACATTCCTACAACTGACATACTACACGGCAATGTTGGCAAATAGTGGCTATACAGAAGCACTATATAGTTAGTACCGGAGTTTTTACAGACCGTTATTGTTCCACGATACACGATTTAGTGCAGAGTGTAGTCAAATAGTTGCTACAACAACGCTATAGCACTATAACGGAGCACAGGGAGTAAAGTCGGCTTACCAGAGCATAAGCCTGGGGTTGAGCAACAGCGGCATTTCCAGGAATTGCTGAATTGATAACTTCTGCAGCAAATCCTCCAAACACAGCACCAACTGCAGCACCAATCATTAAACTTGGTGCATAAAGACCACCTACCAGCCCAGATCCCTTACAAAGAGCTGTGGCAATAACCTTAGCACCTGCTAATTGAGTCAGAAGCCATATTCCAGGAGCGGAAGCACTCTTGCCGGTACGTAGAATTTCTTCCACATTTGTGAAACCCCAGTATAATATTCCTGGATATTTAAGGGCAATGATTCCGGCTCCTAAACCACCTATGGCAGGGCAGACTACAGTAGGAAGGCCAAATTTCTCCTGGATAACCTCGAAAAATTTGGTGAACCAAGCAACTAAACGAGTCATTGCAACGCTCACACAACCACATAGCATTCCCAATATCAGGTATAAAGGTAGCTCTGCATGCAACATAATGATGAAATATCAAACAACTGTGAATCATGGTAAGGACTTCTATTTACATTGAACCAGGAGACATTACACATTTCTAACGCTCCCATTCAAATTGGGGTATGAGGTTATATGTCAAAATATACAACAATGTAAAGAATAGTACCAGCAGCTGATTTCAACTCGTACTCGGGCACTGTAAATGCTGATTGGGTTCCCTGTAAGACATTTGATACAGTTGACGAAATAACAGAAGCCAATATAATCATGGCAGTAGTAAATGGAGGAGAATTCTCCGCACGGAGTGGCCTCAGCACAGTTTCAATAGCGAAGAAACAACCAGCAACCGCTGCATTGAAGCCTGAAGAAAGAAAAATGCAAAGCTAAAACAACCAACATTTAGAATGCAAAAGACCATCAAGGTACTGCAAAATAAACTCGGCTCCGAATCCAATCACGATCAGCAAGAAAACACTAGTTTAGTATAACTTTAAGCAAAGCTTGATGCTGGAACATATAAGAAAAATGTCCAGGGACTCAAATTGAGCTTTAAATAGTGACTTAACCAAGATTGTCACGCTACCTGAAGAAATGCCGGCTGCTGCACCAGCTGCAACAAGTGCTATTTTTCTTTCTCTGTTGTTTTCCATCATTAATGAGAATCCATTGGCACAAGACTTTCCAATATCAACACTAGGACCTTCAGGACCCAACGAACAGCCAGTACCTAAAGTGACTGCAGCCTGAATAGCCTTTACCGTTGGATAGATTCCTGCAAGCAAGTCAAAACCTTGTCTTTGAGGGGAATAACTTGCCTGCTTTATTTGGTCCAATATTTCAAGTAAACCACACATCATGCCAACCATTACTCCTCCAGTAACTGGTATCAAAAGGATTCGATGCCATGTATCGGCCAATCTCTGCAAACGAAGCCAGGCAGCACCCTCGTTCGGAGTACCAGCCCATACCCATTCATGTATTACATGCACCTAGATGATAAGATTTACTATACAAGATTAGTAGGTAAAAGAGAATCTTCGATAGTTTCAGTCAGTTCTATTGATAAATCATGCAGTGTAGACATGCCCGATTTCTACAATATTATACTCATTCTTGATGTTTGCAATATAGACAGGCTGGCCACACCACAGTACACAGATAAATTACATAAAGGTCAGACGACGATGAAGTAGACCAACAAGCGCATGAGAGAAAAAAACTGTCATATAGGATCAAAACTAACAAGAAGTCGTCACAAAGGAAAAAAAGATACACACTTAACAGGATGACATTCGGATCAATCAAAGAATTAAGACACTTATGCATTCGATCTTATACAACACCAAACCAAGTAGCCATAAAATAAACCACAAGTTATCTATTTACCAAACCATCCATCCCCACTTTTTTTAATAGAGACAGTCCTTACTTCTAACTTCAAAGTTTCAACATTAGAAAAAAATTTGTGCACTCCAAGAAGCGCCCACCAGGTGGGATCTAATGAGGAGAAATGTACGCAGCTTTACCCCAGCAAGTAAAGATGTTGTTTCTTAGATTTGAATCGGTGACGTCCAAGTCAGAAGTCACAAGCAGCATGAATACATGTCAACTGATCACATTTATAGATACACCATATTTAAATAGGATTTGAATCTACGTAGCCCCGACAATTCAGATTGAAGGTGTGTCGAGTATCCCACACATGACACGTGTGATTAAATTCAATCACTTTCATATTCTCAAATTATTACAACTGTCTACGTGTCGGTGTCAATGCTAGGTGTCCGTGTATGTGTTTCATAGATCTGGATCATTGAGAGTATAACTAACTAGTACTAGTTATAGTTTCTCCTAACACCATATCCTAGTTAATCCAAAAAAAAAAACATATCCTAGTTTGTTTTGCTCCTATATCTATTGAGATCAACATTCACACACATTTTTATCAAGACTCGGTATCCGGCCCAACGGCCGACTAATCCAGAGGACATTATTCAAAGCCATAGTGTCATTTTGTATGGACCAACCCAACACATGAAGTGGGCACCGGGAGGATTCAAACCTAAGATCTTGAGATCAACATTCACACACATTAATTTTGAACACAAAAACAAACAAAAATAAACTTGTTCTACATATAAAAACATAAACATGTCAAAAACCAAAGAAACAAAACATTGCTAAAGATTGAAAATTGACAAACCCCTTTATTGAAAGCGGCAACAAGGAGACCAGTGGCGAGACCAAGGAGACAACCAAGAAGCAACAAAGCCCATTCAGGAGGTGCACTATCAGCAAGCTCATCACCAGAAGAGTCAAAAGAATGAAGATCAAAATCAGAGTGAGAATCACGAGGATTACTATTACTATTACTATTAGCATTAATATTATCACCATGAAGATGATCTCTTTCTCTATCTAACCGCTTGAAACTATGACGATGATGACCTGATAATTTCAACAAATCTCTGAACCCTTTACCACTATCACTGCTTCCACCACCACTGCCATTGACGCCGGCAATGATTTCGGATCCGAGAGCTTCAACATCTCGTTCTGCATCTTCTGATGAACCAAGAAGACGGTGTTGATCGTTTTCCGGCATTGGAAAACTCTGTTTTTGGAGATTTGTTCAAAAACCCATCAACGAAAACCGCTTCAATTTCAAAACCCAGGTCTTAAATTTCTCAAATTTCAAATCTTGATAACCAAAAATCAAATTTTTTGAATGAATTTGAAAATGAGAATTAAAAAAGAAAAATATATATAGTGATTGGAATGAGTTGCTGAAATGTTACGTAGTTCTATTGTGAGTTTGAATCCAAAGTTGCAAATTTGTTGAAGCTTGTTCGTTACTAGTTATCGCATCAATGAACAATCTTTCTCTAATTGTAAAATGCAAAACTTTTTGGAGATGAAAACTAAGGGCAACAAAAAAATTGGTCATGTGTCATATCATATAATCATATGTGACATTTGTAATTCAAATGAATTTAATTTAATTTGCACTTCCTTTAAAAAAAATTATTGATTATAAATTTGGACAATAATAATAATTATAAATTTGATGACTAGCTATAAAACGAATTGTTTGTGTTAATTTATGAGCTACTCGGTTTGCTTGCCTCCTAACATAACTGACATTCGAGTTGCTAATAAATTTCGACGAATATCAATAATGATGTCAAGTTCAAAGTTATTTGTATGCTTCGTGTTTATTGCCTGCAAAATTTGGATACTATCACTCTCTATCTCGATGACTTCATCCTCCCTTTGCATGCTCCTTAGCCAACGTAACGCTTCATACATACCTTGGCTTCAGCTTCAGCTATGTCAGATGTGCCTACAATTCTTCTCGTGTAAGTGACTAAGAACACTCTGATTTCTTTTATATACGAAAAGGAATTTTTGTCCAAAAAAAAGTATGAGGAACAACAGTAAAGAAAATATGATTGAGTGGATTAAGTGGAGCGTCTGAGATTTGTCAATAGATTACCACAGTAATTAATTAGGCTTACGATATACTTCATTCGACCTTATTTATAAGCAAATCTATAAAAGTCAACAATTTTTTTTAGTCTTAATATAAGCAAAAGTCACAAAATTCAACTCTATATAATAATATTTTTCCAAAACTATCCTTGCTACTACTAGTCATAGATTTATAGTTCTACAAGTCTATTTATTATTACAATTCTCTATGTTCGTTCCGCATGCAACATTTGCAACCTCTCTGTATCTCTTACCTCTTACATAATGATCGTATTTTGGATTGTATAACTTACCCATTTTTTTAAGTTGAGTCTCTTCATTTTTAATGCTAATTTATTCTCAATACAGCTTGCTGCTCCTACTATAAATTAAAAGAGAGTTTTGTTCATGAATTTTTTCACTATACTCCTTCACAACTTCAAAATGGCAGAACGACGTAAATTATGTGACATCCCCTCATTTGATTTGGGCATAAGTGATGATGAAGATTTATGACAACTAATTGTTGAAGATTCATTAGATAAGAATGAAGAGATCGGATACATACGATAATAACAATTAGGTGCTCTCACAACTAATTTTTGAAAATACTCATTCATATCAACAACAACAAATTAGATCGAGAGGATCATGATTTAAATCAATATTAAGAGGCATTGTTTAACACACATTCAATAAACTACTCATAATTGTTGTTAGTATTTGTATCATGTTCAAGTTTATAGACAAAAATTTGCGGTAAACTTAAATTTTAGTTAAACTAGAAAGCGGGAGTCATATAAAATTTCAGAACAAAAAGAGTAATAGGAGTACTCCATTCACACTTCTAATCCATTCCATCTTCCATCTTTATTTTTTTTGACGTGTCTTCTATATTCTAGTAAAGTGGAAAAATACATAGTAGCTGCCCAAATGATGATAAGTTTGGTATTGACTGTAATTAATGATAAAGCAAGGGCATTTTAGGAATAGTAAATATAAATTTCACATAAAATTAAAAGAAAAATGAGCCTTTTGATATGTGGTGGTCGAACCTTTTATTTATATGTTTATCACGTGAGTTTTATTTTATTCCGACACATCTTATACTTGCAAGAATTCCATCTGATGTTAATATGATTCATTTTAGTTCCCTCAAAATAAAAATCTTGTAATAATTCGAGGAGGAGCCCATAAAATCTCAACGATGTGTCTCACGTGATCAGTCTGATGTGACCTGAAACTAAAGAAAATTTGTCAATTATCACGTAATATTATGAGTTGTGATGTTTCATTCGAGCCATTGATGCGACCTGAAACTAAAAAACTTACTCCAAACCTCCATGGAAATAATTAAGATCGTTTCAAAATATTTTTACATGCATAATTGTTTAAGGGTAATCACTAATCAGTACATCTAGGACAAAGATTATATTTGGCCATGTCTCTATGATAATATATTTCATCATCGGTAAAAAAAGATCACGGGCTATCTATTTTCCACAAAAGAAAACTTTGTACATTTTCGGACCTTTGCCAAAACTAGATGTGTTAGAAACTAGCTTGATTTGTTAAGAAAGAGTGATATTTTTCATGCATGATTAAATAAGCAGATTTGAGAGATAAGTTACCATTGTACTGTATATTAAGATTCCATCTAAGGAAATCTGATTTACCATTAAATGGATGCTATTTTTCTCACAAATATTTTTGGGTAAAAAATTGATTGAGAACTTCCCAATTCAATCGGCAAAGACACAGTGAAACACAAAAAATTCCATATACAACAATACTACAGTAGGAAAAATATTCAGCAAAGTTTCACAGTGCTATACCAAACTACATGTGGTGTCTATTCTTAATATACCAAGTGATATATATTACTAGGAACATCTTTCAAAACTCTAACAAGTAGCAATAGTTTTCCATTTAGAGATAAAGATGTATTTACGGTTTAAATTATTAGGTTTCCACTTTTTTTTTAATACTTTTACATATATTTAAAATGATATACTACAACATAATTGTACCCAAAATAATTTGATACATGATATCATAAATTAATCGAGATGAATATAATCTAAGGTGTATTTCAATAATTGTCTGTCTCAACTCTCTGAAGACACGTAAATTTGTAGACTATTTTTGTCATATATTTGACATATTTTCTTTAATAATTAGAAGATATTTTCAAATTTTTTTATTATTATAAAAGAAAATTTGGTCAAAAAGTAGTTTATTATTTGACGAAAAAGATTAATTTCAAAGTTGGTCTTAATTTATGCCTATGAATAAAGTTAGTTGGTTTCGTACAAGCGTGCAATTCATTATTCACTATTATTTATTATGAATGAAAATAAAAGGGTCTAATCTCATGTTTCTCTTCCCACGATAACTTACTGTGTTCCCTTTCTCCTTCATCACCATTTTCAACCACTTTCTATTTCATTCTTCTTCATACTCATCACTGCACTGTCACTTCAATTTTCCAGATCTGATTCTTTCACCTTTTCAATTCCCTCTTTTCTTCATCAATTTTCCGTTTTTCTTATCGAATTTCTCAATTTTATTATTATTATTATTATTGATTTTGAATTTGATCTGAATTATTGTTGTTGTTGTTAGATTGAAATTGAAACAGTATGCACCCTAGACAACGTAGTCCTAGAGGATTTTATGCCTCTGAATATCGCCATCGCGGCGGTGGCGGTGTTGGTGGTGGTGGTGATATTGGTGTTGGTTTTGGAAGAGGTTATAACAACCGTAGAGCTTCTGTTGTTCCTCCTGCTGCTTCCGTCGTTCCCGGCGGTGGCGGTGATATTTTTGTTGAGGCAGGTAGGTTAGCTGCTGAGTATTTAGTTTCTCAGGGATTGTTGCCACCAAGTGTGTTGTCTCTGAAGTTGTATAATAATAATAATAATAATAATAATAATCAAAATGGTAATTTTAAGAAGCATATTGGTGTTGGTGTTGGAGTTGGTGGTGTTGTTGGTGGTGGTGGTGTAGGGGAAATTTCAGTTGATGGGGGGAGGGCATCGGTGCTTGCTCGATTGGGGAATAATGCGGTTCCGGTTGTGGATGGAGGGTTGTCTGGTGAGAGGAGGAAACTAGGATTTGAAGAGTTTGGACAAAAGGGTGGTGGTAGGAGGAGAGGGAGTTTTAAGAGTAATGGGTTTGATTGGGGTAATAGAGAGTATAAAAGGAATGGATCATGGTCTGATAGATTTGGTGGTGGTTCGGATATTAGGGACGATGATGATGATGGTGTTGGTGATGGTGGTATTGGTAGTGGGGCTGGTGTTGGAGATGGTGGTAGTAGTAGTAGTGGCGCTGGTGTTGGCAATGGTGTTCGACAACAAGATGAAGATCAGCGTCATCCACAGCAAGAGGAGGAGGTTGTTGGTGGTGCTGGTGGTGTTGATAATGTGATGCAGAAATTGAATTCGAATGAGTCTGTGCCTACTAGTGAGGATGGTAATGATTTGGAAGCTGAGACGGATAAGAATGAGGTGTTTGATGGTGAATCGCTGGAATTGAAACAAAGTTCTTCTGGTGAAAGAAAAGATGCACGTGATATGGATGTGGAGTTTGTTGGGAGTGCCAATGATTTGGAGAATGTTAGCGGTGAAGTTAAGGAGGTGGTGAAGGATGGAACTGGTAGTGGTGAATGTGATGATGGTGACAAACCAAGCATCTCGAACAATTCAAAGAATTCGTCTGCTCAGTCAAGTGATCAAGAGAATAATAGCTCTGGCATGGTTTTCACTGATTTACTTTCCCTATGCAAATCTATTAAGGTGCCTACTAAAACACGCTCTTCGCTGACACATAAGAGTTTGAAAGCTCTTCCGCTTGTGAATGATGGAGAAGGGAATGCCGATGATATTGGGAATCTTCAAAGACCTGAAGTCTTAGCTGAAAATGAGTCTATTAAAGGCTCCTCCTCAGGTGTTTTGCTATCTGAAAAGACTTATGATATAGTGCATCTCGACTCGGACAGTCCCGAGGTAGAACCGGCAGATTCTGTCCATTCTGATGAGGATATGAAAGAATTGGATACTGCTTGTGAAGCTGAGGAAGATCAATCTGTTGAGTCTCAATCTAGTCAAGATGGGGGTTATATGCATGACAAAGGACAAGAGTCTACCGTTGAACTGCCAGAATTTGGAGGCTGCAGTTCCGTGTCTGAGGAAAGGGGTGAGAAACGTGTTGCGGAAGAAGATGATATCAGGGAGGACGCCAAAAGACTGAGAGAGTGGCAGCCGTTGCCCTCCCCTATAGCGAAGACCGAGGCGTACTTTCTGCATAACATCCCAATTGAGGTGAAAGAGAGTCCAGAGGAAGATGAAATTTCACATGTTGAGAAGGTGAGTATAGTTTCTGATCAAAGAAACCTTATGAGTAGTTCTCAGTTCACAGATGAGGGAGATAGATCCTTTTTTGGGTGTTCAGAGGAGAAGCCACCATTGCCAAGTTCGTTTAGAACTTGTGATCTGAATCTCATTGAAGCATCTGAAGTTCATGACAATCACGTTGATCATCCAGTTCTTATGTACTCCCCTCCTGTTCCTGAAACAAAGGAAGTTGTACCGGTTGATATTGATCTGTCCAAAAATCATGCTAGTGCATCAGGCAGATTCACTACTCATACAACAAATGGTAAAGAGATTGAAGTAATTGATCTAGAAAATGATTCCATCCAAGAAGAAAAGGCAATCGACAGTATAGATAGAAAGTATGTTACAATTTTTTCTCTCACTAATATCGTTTTATACATATTTATGCCTTTTCTGCATGCTTTTATTTAGGACCCAGTGTCTTTTGGTTGAGATTGACTTATTTGAGCTTTTCCATCAGCTAAAACACTTGTGAGACTTTTTGTGAGAGCTATGGAAACAACTTATGACATGCTCATAAGCTCTCCAGGATAACTTATGAAAACAACTTATAGCTTATATGAAAGCAGTTTGATTTTATTCTAGTTTTTGTTATACGAATAGCTTATACTTAATAAGCACTTATATGACTAGCTCTTATGCTATAAACGCTTAATTAAACAGTTTATCCAAAGTGGGTCCTAATTGATCTAGTTTTCATCCTTTCTTCCAGTTACTCAATGAACAAATTAGTTGAAGCTTATAGTTTAAAGATCCCTTCTTTACCTTGCAGCTTTATTACTAATATATTGTTATTCAAATACACAGGACAGACACTTTGTTTACAGGCCTTGAAGGTTTTACGAGTCATGCTCAAAATGCTGCTGATATACATGATGTTCAGGATGGATATGGACTGATGATATCAGAGTTGCTTGGGACAGATTTCGCAAACTGCTCATCAGTACCCGACGACATAAATTCTGTGCACGATGAAATAGGCCTTCATAATGGAACGGTACTGATGCTAGCTTCAAATTGATTTAAATTTTTTTATATTTGTCATCTTAATATAACCTTTGTGGACTTGATATTTATTGCATGTCTTTATAATATACAATGGAAGGGGTCAATCAACTTGTCAGCTGCATTTTCTTTGTTCAGTTAACATAATTGTTAATAACCATTCATGATTTTCTCATACTTTCTCTCTTTCTTTTATTTCAGGGGACACTTGCTGAGGATGATTCCATATATATGTCGCTGGGAGAATTAAGTATGTCTGTTCTTTTTAATGCTCTTATTTGTTAAAAGTATTTGTGATTTGTATCTGTTGCTTTTTATTGATGTGTGGTGGTTGAGTCGGTTTCCGCACTAATGCTTTCATTGGCTTTTGAGAAGGCAGAGATATTAGCTGTATATTTGTTGTATATAATGAATGTTATTATCCTCTATTCTTAAAACGTAGTGTTTTCCCCAATAATTCGCAGACACGCTAGACACTTCCATATATGTTTTATTTTTAAGATCCCTTCATCTATGTTTTATTGGGAGTTGAGGAGGGATAGACCCTAAGTTTGTTATTCTTTTGTGCTCCTTTCAGTGGTTGTTTGGCTGTGTTCCCCTCCGGCTACAAATTCTGATTCCATATACCATGTTTACTGCCTACCCATGGTTACTTCATCCTTCTTTTTTGACTTCATCTGGAGTTACATAATACAATCACGAATGCTATCTGCTTTTCTAACTGCAAGAAAGTTTGTTTTCCCTTCATCCATGTATGATCTCTAGTTCACTTGTTATGACCACTTAGTCACTCCTTGATCCAAATTACCCATTTTGGGCAGCCTTCGTTTAGATCAGGTTTGAAACACAGGTATTCTGATCAGGACTTCCAATTCATCTAGAACCAGTGCCCCCAATAAATTTGACAAATGCAAAACTGTCACGTGCGAATAATAGTTTCAAATCATGATAATAATTGCATTGCTTCCCTTCTCCAATGTCCTTCCGTTGCACAATCCTATCTTACAGTAGTAACCAGTCTTTTTGTTTCCATTTTCAAAGTTATATTCTCTGCTCCCAGTCCTCATTGCATGATAATTGAGTTACCATTGACATCTTCACCATATTTTGCTTTTGGCACCTCTTCACTCATCTGTCTCTTTACTCATGAAGCTTTATGCTATTCTGGGTTGCCAAAACAATGATTAATATGAATGGAATGATTTCTTTGCATTCTAGTGTAGTACTGGCTCTTGGCAGTTTTGCCTATGTAAACCCTATAATATCAACAACTATAATGGGAAGGATAGTTTGGTTAGATTCTCTTAGTTTGAGAAGTTGATCATAGAAACTTCTCTGCTGCATGTTATTTGAGAAAGTGGTGGGGGTAGCTGTGTGGACATATGAATATAGGATTGTTAGTTACAGCATGATCAGAGCCTAGAACTGAAACTTACTACCTCCGTCTCTAAATATACGAGCTTCTTGAGATTTTTTTCTTATACCTTTTTACAAGATCCCTCTCGAAATTGCATTTTCGTTACCAACAATATACCTCTAATTATGTTGCTGAATTTATAAAATAACGATATATCAGTGTGCAGATTCTTGTATTGGATTTCATATGTTCCATATGTACCTCAACTATTTATCTTTTGTATAGGCTTTTTGCGCCCATGGGAGCAGCCACCGTCACAGGATTATCAGAAGCACTTCTGATCTATTATCACTCAAATCTTCTCTGAAGGCATTATGTAGAGGTATGCATCAAGCATCATAGTCATACTAGTCAACACAGTCCTCTGTTAAAAGGTTACTAGGTTTCCACAAAAGTGAAAATGCTGCTTTGGATTTCTCTCTGTCCATGTTTACCAATTGTCTAGTGTTTGGAATTATATAAGCTAATGTCCTGTAATCTCACAACATGGCATTTAGATTGTTTTAAGAGTTAGAGATGCAAAATTGTAAAATAGCCCATTGTAACTTCACTTATGTATTGGCCATCTGTATGAAATATTTGATAAAATGGCTTTAAATCAACGTTTTTTTCGTTGAGATATCGAGCCAATTATAGTCTTGTGCTGTACCTACGAGTTTTAATTGTGAATCAATTTTATAATTTATATTGTTACTTACTACATATTTCTTTTAATTTTGAAAAAGGTATTCTTATAGGAACTGGTTTTCTACCAAGACAAATACTATAAAGAACAAAATTTGGAGCATGGCTCCATATTCAGTGTATAGTGGATATTAATCAAGTGGTCTGGCTCAAGCGGTAATAAATTTCAGTTAAAGACGAATTGTAACTGAAACAAAAACACTTTTTATTGACAAAAACACAAGTATAATATAAGGATTGAGTATAATCAAGCTTTGAGAAAATATACAAAGATCAAATCCAATGTGTACAAAGATAATAAGCCACCATGTTTACAAATGGATACATAAGGCTCGAGACTCTCATACTTTGCTGTAAATCTGTGAAGTATAAATTTCTGTCATTTTCTTGTGATCTTTAAGATACTTCGTACTCGTAGATGTATATTGACAATTTCGTAGATACTCTTATACTGTGATACTTTTGGATTTGCATCATAGAAATATATTTTTTTTTTGTTTTTAAATGTATATTATTCAACTCATTTTATATAAAAATGTAAAAATATGATATTTTGCTGTAAAAATACAATTCAAAAACAAAAAATAATAATTTGCAGTAAAAATGTAAGGAGAGTATTATTCAAATTATTATTGAGATATTGTTTTGTTAGTTTCCACATGCACCCAAAATCCCAAGAACAACTATATGTTGAAAGACATCACCTTTTGCAACTAAGACAATTTCCATGTTTCATCTCTGTTCAAGTTGATACAATTTCAAGAATGAATTTGGTCATTCACTCTACATTATCATAATAACATTACACATGGTGAAACAAAACAAACATGTTCATATCTTGCTCCTCATTCTCACCAACCTTGCCAATGTCTCTTGAGCAGCCAAGGTTTGTGCATGGTTATGACCAAGCATCACAGTTCTAATACTAATACATGTTCTACAAAGTTCTTTACCACTATCTAAATGTCCTCCTCTAGCTAACAACTTAGCTCTAGTCTCGAGCAATGTTGCTTTCAACAATGTAACATCTTGCCACACATATTCATCAACTTTTTGTCTTCTTTGCAACCTTTTCTTCCAACAAATTGAGTCATGAGACCAATCTTGTATTTGAGTCACAAAAGACTTTTCAACTTCCTCAAGTGCATTGGTGCAAACTTTTAAGAGCTCTAAAGAGGAATTGCATCTCGAAAAGACGGTGAAGGCTTGAATCGCGAGCGGTAGAGCTGTTCTTTTGATGTACAAAACCATGTCGGTTGCTTTTAGTTCCACGACTGGAGGCTCGGATTTGAATCCGAAAACAAGAAAAGCTGACTCCCATAAATGATCTGAGATTACATTGTTGCTCATTTTTCGAAATCCTTGAATTGCAGCCTTTGCGTATTTCAAACCACCTTTTCTTTTAGCAAATGTTTGTGTTATGGAATGGAAATGAAACCAACATCCGTCTTCATGTAGATTAGTCCTTTTCGCTAGGCCAAATTTCACAAGAAGCATAGCAGAATCTTCTTCATCTTTCCACGTCTGCGGTGATAAACAACTTGATGTTAGGCTCATACAGTTTGTCCACTTCTTCAGATGATTTTCACTTTTGGAAATACTCTTAGCTGCATTGATTAACAAATTGGCTGAAACTGGAGCAGGAGAAAACCAACCACCAACAAGAAGCATTCTTATAGCAAGAAAATTCCCTTTTGCTTTAGTTTTCTCCAAAGTTTCGAAACAAAAAAGAAGTGTCTTCATGAGGAAATGATTGTTCTTACACCATTGTTCTTGTGCAATACTCAAACAACATGAGCTTGAAGAATCATCATTGAGTGAAACTTGGTTTATAGCCTCAAAGAGTGCAGAAGGACTAATTGCAAGTTCTGATAACAACGAACCAATCATCGACAAACCAAAACTTAACCTACCAAGTTTCTCATAGAATTTTTCTAGGAAATTTACCTCATCTATTGAGTACTCTTTACTTTTTCTACCTCTTATCATAATCATTGCATCATATAATGGCAATGGAGGAAGGTGAATGGTGTCATAGTTTTTTACCTTCGAAAGCCGAGTAGTAATGATAACATGAGTCCCTCCTGCGTTGTTTTTCGGTATCAAATCATATAAATCTTTCCCTTCCCACCATTCCTCTTCAGTCTCAAGATTATCAATTATCAACAAATAAGGCGTTTCGCCAAAAAGTTCCCTCTTGATTCTCTTGAACGCCTCGGTTTCTTGCTCCTCGAAGCTGCGAATTCGACCCCTTTCCGTCTCAGAATCAGCACCAACATCCAAACCAAAATTTCGCGACAAGTTCAATATGTTCTGTCTAAGATTCCTAGCTTCACCACCAATCCACAAAACCATCTTGTACCTTTGGTAATATCTATGTGCAAATTCTAATGCCAATTCAGATTTTCCAATGCCAGAAACTCCATTAATGCAAATCACACTGCTACTACCACACAAACTCTTGTTGTAGCTTCCACTTTTTGACTTCTTATTCTTCAACCTCTTCAATGAATTGTTTCCTACCATTGGTTGTTCAATCCAAGCTTCTAAATTTGGTTCTTTGTTCCTCCCTATCTCTAAGCTTATATACCTTCCACCACCGCCTTTTCCGACCGTACTTTCACTTTCTTCATCTGCAAGTCCTTCAGATTGTCCACTACCACTTGCTCTACAATGATCTTGAATTTGTTGTTCCATAAGATTCCTATTTCCAAAGAGTAAACCATCAATCTCCATAATCTCTTTCTCTCTTCCAACAAAATATGCATTCCTTGGAAAAGGTAAAAAATTCTCAAATCCTTGCATATCATGATTATCCTTATGACCAACATTCTTCCTACCAAGTCTTGCTCTTAAAATACTCGAAACTTTCGATATGCAACTTCTTAAATTACCATCATTAGCCTCTAGACAAAACTCGTTGCATTTAACGAGTCCATCGATTGCTTCTTTACATTCTTTATCAATTGAATTGCAATTAAGAAGTGACATAATCTCAGCAGGCAATGTGTCAAAGAATATAGGAATCAAATTCTTCTTTTGAGCAAAGAATCTCACCTCTTCCATGCTTAAACGGTTGAGAAAACTCGAACTTGTGACGATCACTAAACCGAATGCAACCGAGCAAATGACTCTATCAGCAATCTCATGGCTTTGAATATCTGAATACTTTGATCTATCAGCAAGTAAACAATCAATGCCTTGAAGCTCAAGCTCAGATTTAAGCCACTTACAAAAGCGAATAAGATTCGGATTTTGTCCATGGAATCCAATGTAGACATCACAGCTTCCAAGTTTGGAATTTGTTGTAGCAGGGGAAACTGGACCTTTTGCAAATGAAACCCTAGGAACTGGAAAT
Organism: Trifolium dubium; assembly: GCA_951804385.1. Lineage (NCBI taxonomy): Eukaryota > Viridiplantae > Streptophyta > Magnoliopsida > Fabales > Fabaceae > Trifolium > Trifolium dubium. The sequence continues at coordinate 30,777,390 of OX638076.1, read as the reverse complement.
GAGAATGAGATTCTTGGTGGAACTGTTTCAGGAACACATGTCATGAATTTGAGCTTTGTATCAGAAGTGTCATCAGAAAACTCATAAGGATCAGAAGGAGGGGTGTATGAGCTACTAGGCAAATCTTCTGGTGTTGAAGGATTTGTGATGGTGAAGGTGCATGTATTAATAGTACTATTAGGGTTTGGAATTGTGGCTCTTGGTGATATATATGGAGATTGTAATGCTGAAACAAATGCTGATGAAGGTGGAGAAACAAGAGGTGATTCATAAGGTGATGATTCTATGGAACTTTTTGTATTTGGTGAAGGTAATATTGAATTGTCTAAACTCTCTTCACCTTGTTTTTTGCTACTACTACTTGTTACAATCTTGATTTTGAGGTTGTTACTAGAGATTTCTATGTTGCTTTCACTCTCCATTGAATAACAACTCTTCAATTCAAAAATGGCTAAAAGATTGAAGTGTATGTGACTAATGTAAACTCTGAGGTACTAAGTTTGAATCCTATTCATCAGAATCTAACACAAATGATTGAGCATGAGTATTGTAAACCAAGAAAAAAACTTCCAATAATGTTTGTGTAGGTCATAAATAAACTCATAGGTAGGGTATATAGGTCATTCAAAGGTACCATTATTTGCTGTAAGGAAACAAGAGACCTGAAATCTGAATAATGTGTCTGATTGATACTGACCAAAACCATTATTTTCTGCAATGCTAGACAATAATAGAAAAAATATCATACACTAGAGGCTTGCATGTGTGGCACAGATTCATAGCTTGGTTTTTAGCATCTGAAACTTTGTTCACTGCTTCACACCAACTAGTACTAATGTTGTGTGATTGAATTCATGAACTTCTGCTTCTAGATTTGGTCATGCTATGTTAATAACTGTGATGATGAAAAAAAAAAGAAATGAATTAATATAATATATATTATTAGCATACAAAAATTAAGGAAACATATATTTTTTTCTTATATATTCAAGTATAAAATTATACTAACCTGTTTCTTCAAATACCTTTTTCAAAACCATGATGATTGATGATAATGATGCTTATATATACTTCTGTTCTGACTTCTGAACTATTGAAAAAATTTCCTCAACTTTCTACTATTTTAAGCTGAAATGTGGAAGTGAAAGAAAAAAGTGATACCTCTTCTTTTCTCTATACTTCAACTCAATGTACTCTTTTGAGAGTCGAGACTGAAAGGAAAAGAAAATCACATGGCCCTCTTCTGTGTCCACTTACAAGATTTGGATTCCATGTGGTAGCAATCTCATGCTTTGTTGTTATAGTCAGCACATGAATAACTATCTGATTCAGATCAAACGATCTACAAAACAAGCAAATTTTTGATTTAATGTAAACTCTAAAATATCATGTCCGCCAACAATAAATTGGTCTAAATGGACAAGTTTTTGTCCTTGCATGGTTAAGAGTTCGATACTTTGATTTCAAGCTCTAGCATATGAAAAAAAATCGGTTAGACAACAAGAATCTATCTTGTATGTCTCATATTTTCTCTTAAAGATTAGTCATAATAACTGTAAAATTTTCATTTATGTCATGGTAATTCAATAAAAAATTATAACCGTCCGCTCTCGATCCAACGGTCACCGATACATTGATGGTGTAAATGCATGGCATTGTGACTACAGTGAATAAAAATGCCAATATTTGTAGGATACACTAGTATCTTTCTCTTCTCTCTCTCATGCACATAGGTATGCAGGGAATCTAACATGGGGGGTTGATTTTCATTTTCCAAGGTTTGAATTCAACATACAATACTGTTTTCTCTGACTAAACATAAACATAATATAATATTAAACACACTCTTGGAAAAAACAAGGATGGTGTATCTACCAAAAAAAAAAGCAAGTGAGTATGGTGTATTTCAATAAATAGTTTAATGCAATATGGTAATTTTCATTTTTGTCTTATGCACTAGGCTTTGCATTGTGTCAGTTGTTGCAAATAAAAATTCTATTAAGTTAAAGTGGTTTATCTTAGCACACAGGCCAACGATTTGAATCAGAACTTGTAAAAAAAAAAGTTTATAAAGCAAACATTTCAAATTGTTGATAAAAAGTTAGATGGTCCAGGCATTTTTACATTGTTAAGTTGAACCAGAAATCTTGTTACAATTTTTTTTTGTTCAACTTGATATTGTAAATCTGTTCTTCTAAAGTTCCTAATCTATATCAGCAATGAGATATATCACAATATATAAATAAACCCCAATCTGGATTATGGGAAGAAGAAAAATCCTCAAATTTTAATTATAGTTAAAACAGAAAAACTAAATTTAAGTCTATTTTGTTTTAAACTCAAAAAATATTGAAGAACCTTAATCAAATTACTACCTTACCTCTGTGTTTAATATAGGACACTAAATCGCAGTAATTAAAAAATTTGGTAATAGTATTAAATTTATTAATAATTTTTATTGTTTTTCAAGTTTATTGTTTAGAATGAAAAATATATTTATCCTTTTTAATGTAAATTGTATAAGATTATCAAAAAAGAGTGAATAGAGATAATTTGATCCTTGAATTTGTAACAATTATTCAATTATTCAATTTAATTCTTACCTACCTGAAAACCAAAATTCACTAAAGTATGCAAACCTTCTGCCGTAAAATCAAATCCTTCTCAAATTTAAATTCCTCAACCAAATAATAGCGATGATGAAGCTCATCTAACACACTTTAAAATCCTTCTTCTCCACTCCAACCAAAATTCATTCTAGACATGACAAAACTATCATTAAACACATTAAATTTAATTTATTAAATTAAACCTTTTTTTCGTGATAATCTTATGATGGATGGATAATATTTCAATGCGAGACAAATAAAATCTAATTACAATGCTATTCAAGTTAATCTTCATTTAAATATACGTCATTAAAAATTGGCTAAATTGCACTTTTGGCCCCCTATGTTTTAAAAACTTGCGATTTTGGCCCCCTATGTTTCAAAATAGCACTTATAGCCCCTTATGTTTAACCCCTTTTGCAAAAACCAATTTTGACCAAGTCAACGCTGACGTGGCAAGTCATTTATGTGACATGGATGCCACGTCATCACCTAATAATAATTATATAAAAAAAAAGTGCAATTATATTAAAGGATTTTGTGAACACTGCTTTATATGTGGTTCACGTAATGAACATTGATGCAATGGAAGAAATCACTAAGGCTAGGAAGTCAAGTTCTTAAGTTTAATCCTTAGTGTTTTTCTCAAATTTTATTGAGAAAAACTAAGATTTTGGGAACACTGCTACTATAACTTAATTTCAGCGATGTTACCTATTTGTTTTCAAAATGCAGGACAAGGGTAATTGGAGAGCCTATTGTCTCTGGTTTAGCCCTTAATGACTCTTGACTTTGACATCCTAATTTCGACACCGTAGGAAAGCAAGTGTTTCGACTTGTTTCATTGTTTTCCATAGTTGTTAATCTTTTATCGTCTTCAATTTTAAAAATTTATAAGCCATATTTCAATTTTCATGTGATCAAGGTATGTTCTGAGTCCTCCTATAAGGAGTCAAGGACATGATAAAGCCCTTCAAGCTACCTTTGCGACAAGAGTTTTGCAGGTTTTTAAGGGATTTACGTTTCTTTAATTAAATTGTACTTTTTTTTCTTCTTTTTTTTATTTATAATTATTATTAGGTGATGACGTGGCATCCATGTTACATAAATGACTTGCCACGTCAGCATTGACTTGGTCAAAATTGGTTTTTGCAAAAGGGGTTAAATATAAGGGGCTAGAAGTGTTATTTTGAAACATAGGGGGCCAAAATCGCAAGTTTTTAAAACATAGGGGGTCAAAAGTGCAATTTAGCCTTAAAAATTCACATATATAAACTGGTAATAGAGATGGACATGGAGTCCAACCTAACTATATTATGTAGAACTTGAATTAGAATTTATGGATACAAACATAACTCTTCAACACTAAATTTATTTATTTAATTAAATATTAGTAATTAACCATTAGGATTTAGGAATTATTAGGAGAGTAAAAACTGAAAAAATAAGAATTGTGTAATACTCCTCCACCCAAAATAAGTGTGATATACTATTCATAATATTTATTTTGCCTATTTTATCATTTAAAACCATTATTAAGAGAGAGAAAAAATAGACTAAAGTATCTACATTTTAGTATTTCAATGTTTACTACCAATAAAAAAAAGAGATATTTTAGTAAAAGTCATATTCTCTTTCTTTCATTTACACACTTGATTTGACTAATTGCGACACTTAAAATGGATGGGAGAGAGAGTAATAATAAAGTGTAACTGTTGACACAAAATAAAATCCTCTCACCTCAAAATTCACATCACATGCTACGTTGCTTTTCGAGATTCCAAAATTTGTTTCCATCTCAATTCTCATCTCACTCACTCACTCACTCAATTAATTAGGTTAAACTCGCTTTCGCCATTTTAATTTTAATCAAATCAGGTAGCTACTTCTTCTTCTTCTTCATGTTTATCAAATCATTTTTTGATTTCATAATTTGGTGAATAATTCATATGATTGTTCATGTAGTATTTGTGTTCAGTAGTTCATGATACGAACAATCATGATTTTTGATTTAGATCACATCACATGATTTTTTTTTCCTCAAAGGTTGAATTTTGAATGAATGAAGAGAGAAGAGAATCAGTGTGTTTAATGAATGTGATGTCAAATATTCCATTTTTAGTTTCTTACTAAAACTCTTTCACTAAGGCCCTATTTTTTTAAATAAACACCTTAATTAAGCGCTTTTAGTAAGTGCTTATGTATAAACTATTATGGGCATCTTTGAATTGGCTTATTTGAGCTTATAACTGCCATAAGTTTTGTCAGTCTGCTTGACAGAACTTATGAAAACAGCTTCTCACAATTTTCATAAGTTCTCTAGTATAGTTTATAAAATTAGCTTGTAATGTTATAAAAATTGCTTATGTAAGCACTTATCATGATAAGTGCTTCTGCTTTAAGCTGCAAATAAGTTGTTTATCCAATCAGACCCATTTCTATTACTAAAGATAGAATAAAAGGAAATTGTTTTCATATAAGCCATACACTATTTTTATTAGCAATCCTGAGAGCTTATGAAAAAAGGTGAAAACGGCTAATAGACATATGTAATAAGTTGTTTCCATAAGCTCTCCCAAAAGTCTCACAATTGCTTATACCGGTAGATAAACTCAAATGAGGAAATCCAATCAGGTCTCAATTTTTCTGTTAGTTTTTCTTGTCAGTGCATATCTTTAAGCTGTTGGTTACATGCCACAGTGTCTATTTATAGACAGAATCACCATATTTGTTATTACTTAATTGATGAGGGGAAACATATTTTCCTGATCTATGATATTAACTGTATATGTGTTTGTTATTATCTGGTTACTTCCTATATTTATTTGGTCAATTTATTTTTCCGATTTCAACATGTTGTGCTAAGATTAAACTTGTACTTGATATATATCACATAGTTTTGCAGAGAGAGAATGTATATTGGGCCTCATGGTGTTGCAGCTCTGCATAGGCACAAATATAGTGGTGTAGATCATTCCTATGTGGCTAAATATGTACTACAGCCTTTTTGGACTTGGTTTGTTACTTTGTTTCCCCTATGGATGCCGTGAGTACTTCTTTCATTTCAAATTACAATCTTTTTTTGGTATAAACTTATAACTTAATTATTTTATAACTATAATAATAAAATATCTCCTCTCTTCAAGGATGATAAATCACATTATGAAATTTTTATGTCAAAATTGAGTTTTGTTATTCTATGTAACTTTTCTTCTTTTTATACGTGATAATGTTATTATTGATATATTGCCATTGATATGTGACTTCGTTTTGATACTATCATTACCAGTTTTTTGAATGAGCAACTCAAAATTAGGTGTAGCCTTAAGGTATAATTGAGGGTTTTGGATGGAATAAAAATAAGGGTAAAGTTTCTCATTGTGAATCATGAGTTATATAAAGTTTATAAAAGTGATCAAGGATCAGGACATCAAGTTTTACGATAAATGTAATTGTTTGCTTTCATTCTGAAAATTTCAAGTAGATGTTTTGCATTTTCTGGCTTTTATCACGCAAAAACTCATTCATGGAGACAATACCATCATTTACTCTTCTGTTGATATTTTGGTTGAAATATTCTTCTTAGTTTTAATTTTATAACTCACTAACTTGTACATTTCGTTTCATTTATCCTCATCACTTGGCATTTTGGCAATATACAACATTTTGCAGACCAAACTTGGTAAGCCATTGCCTCCTTTTTTTTCGTAGTATCATCTGTAATTGTTACTGTTATTATATAACCTATATTTTTGGTACTGATGTTTCTTAAATTGTTTGGTTGCAGATAACTCTGACAGGATTTATGTTCTTACTAATATCTGCATTGCTCGGCTATGTGAGTAGGACCTGGGTCCATTAATCTTTTTCTTCATAAAGTTGAAATCATACTAGTGATGAATTTTCAATCTCATAACATTTTTCATTTTGCCAGATGATATACAATAAAATTTAAAATTTGTAGAAACGAGTATATGAATACAATTAGGATTGCTATTGATTTCAAGCTTTATTGAGTTTTTCTTTAGCGTGAATGGCTGTGTTGAAACAGCGAATTCCTTATCCATCACACTGATTTTCTTTTTTACCTAGATATACTCACCTCAATTGGACTCGGCTCCCCCAAGATGGGTTCATGTTGCACACGGGGTACTTCTGTTTTTATACCAGGTTGGTTAAATTCTCATTTTATGGTGCTTGCTTGCTTAGTCTCAATCTTCTGTTGGACTGAGTATATGATACCATATGATGCCTATGTTTCCACTGATTTCTGTGATTAAGTTGATTATTGTTTTCGTTTACATATGTATGTTTATTTTTTGACAAAGGCTTATATATGTTTATGCTTATATTTACTTGCTAGACATTTGATGCTGTTGATGGGAAGCAAGCTCGACGAACAAATTCTTCAAGTCCATTAGGGGAGCTGTTTGATCATGGTTATTTTCCTTCAGCTGTTTTTCATTCTATTATTTTTCATTACACCTTTATGTTATTAATGAATATATTTTCAACTGCATTGCAGGGTGTGATGCTCTTGCTTGTGCCGTATGTCTCTTTTAGCTTTGGTTATTCTTTTCAAACCCTTAAAAGAAAATAAAGACAATCATCTATAAGAACTGATTTTCAGCTTGAAGCACTTGCTTTTGGGAGCACAGCCATGTGTGGAGGAAGTACTTTCTGGTGGTGGTTAATATCTGCAGTTACATTTTTTGGGGCAACCTGGGAGTAGTAAGTTATTTTGTTCAACTATTTAGTAGACAATAGGTTATATTACATCATTTTTTTTTAAACAATACTACCTCTGTCCCTAAATATAAGACCCCATTAACTAAATCACTTAATTAAAATGTTGGTAGTAATATTAAATTTGTTGACAATTGGTATTGTTTTACAAATTTACCCTTAAGGAGGGAGAATTAGTTTATGTTTTCATCATAGTATTTAGTGTTTACTATAGGTTGCAGAAAAAAGCTGTAACGTAATTAGGAGTGTTAGAATTAATCGCATGCTATTTGTAAATACATTATAAATGCAGCTTCTTGCATTCTCATTAGACACAGAAATTAAAAGGAGTAAATCTCATTGGTAAAGAAATAGTTATTGTACTAGAAAGTTTGAAAAAGGTCTTGTGAGAAGGGACAAGGATAAATCTCAAGAAGTTCCTATTTTTAGGGACAAAGTATTTTTTAAGATTTTATTAGAAAGTCTTGCAACATTAAAAAGTCTTGCAAAGAGGGCGGCAAAGGAACAAAAACTGCAATGAAGGCGGAAAAACAAAGGAAACCATCTAGACGGCAAGTAGGGTTTACCCAAGGCCCCAAAATTGGGAGCTCTTGATAGATACCATGTAGAATTGGGAATAATTTTCTGAATATTATTTCAAAAGTAACGAGAGTACAAATTGATTAACGGGCCAAATATCACATGTAATAATAATTATAAAATATACACTCCAATGCACAACAGTTAATTAGTTAGTCTGTTTGTTGTGTCTCTTAGTTGGTTAAAGGGATGGGGTTTGGATGTTAGAACACACACTAAGAAGCATTGAGACTTGAGATCACTCACAAAAACAGAGAAACTAGGGAGAGAACAAGTAAGAGAGATGGGTATTGAATCTAAAAATATTATTTCACTTAAGTAGCACATGTAAGATTGTATCACTTTAATAGTACACAGTACATTATTTTGTTAGTTAGTTAACAACCCACTAACTAACTAACTAACTAACTAACTAACTAACTAACTTAATTATCTACAACAACGGCGTGTTATGTAATAAATAGGTAGATGGGAGAACGAGAAAGGGGTTCCGGAAATCAAGTCAGAACTTGGGAGAGGTTGAGCGGTCTTGAATCAGCTCTATAGTGTATACCAGACTAATATCAATCCAATACATTTCATCAAAAAGGTGTGACCAATTAACATTCATCCTCAAGATCCTATTGATCTAGAGGAATCTCTAATTAAAATTATTTTATTTTTTTCAATCCTTTCTCTTAATGCCAGTTGATCCTATCATTCTATATACAACTTGGCATGATTATATATTTTAATATCATATTCCATGTATACTTTTAGATGGATTAGAGATATTGATTCTCTTTTGAATGTTTTTGGATGCAGCTATTTCATTAATACACTCATACTGCCTGTTGTAAATGGACCTACTGAGGGTCTTATGCTAATATACCTCGCTCACTTTTTTACTGCTTTCGTGGGTATGCCTTTCTTTGACCTTTGTTTTTTAATATTATATATGCTTAAAACTCAATCATATTATTATTTTTCTACAGGTGCTGAGTGGTGGGCTCAGCAATTTGGAAAGTCTTTGCCTTTTTTGAACTGGTTGCCTTTTATTGCAAGTAAGACTGCGTCTTTATATGGTGTTCTTTCTATGCTTAGGTGTTCGTTCTATACTTGGGACAATTGGTTAAAAATATCTATTTTTTAATGCTATTCACGATAACTATTGTACTTGCACCAAAGTTTCATGCATAACACCCCCTTATTATTGCTTAATTTTGACTTCATTCTTGATTTCAGATGTCCCAACACACAGAGCTGCATTGTGTTTGATGGTAGCTTTTGGTGTTATACCAACTATCATATTCAAGTATGTATTAACTAAAACCATTGAACTTTAACGTTTACTAGCAGTCTAGCACGCACAGATATTGTTAGTCCTTGGCATAAAATTTCTAATACTTTTTTAAGTCTTTATTAGGATTATGAGTTTGGTACTGATATAAACAGGGCTTAGTACTGATATAAATAGGGCTTAGTCATTTATATTTTGCATCATATCTTATTATCATATATCAATTGGTCCAGTCCAGAACAAATTTAATATGCTATTCCTTTAAGGCTCTATTCTCTGTTTTTTACCTAAACCTTATAGGTTAAACACAATTATAGGATCAGGACATACTTCAGTCTTATTTTTTATATTCATTTAGTGATATTTTTTGGATGTTTATAATTACATTTCTTTAATCATCCATGTAAGCAACAAAGAGTGTACAACATTTTAAGATCAAATTGATCCTTGTGTTTATATATATATATATATACATACACTGTTTTCTAAGGTATTTTCAAATGTTAACGTTATCTTTTGGTTCCATGCAGTGTTCAAAATGTTTATAAGGTTGTGAAGGCAAAAAATAGAAGTATGCTCCTTGCATTGGCAATGGTAACATCTTTTCCTATTGGAATTCTTCTCCTGTAATCTGATTGCTTTTTTGATGCGTTTTATTTTTTGGGCAGCTTTACCCATTTGTTGTCCTTGTCGGAGGAGTGCTTGTGTGGTATAATTCAGTTCAAGTTGCATCGGGTTTTTTACCAGTTTGTTTGCAAGATATGCACATTTCATTTTTCTTAATTTTTGTTGTATATATAAGCTTTGGTGATTTTGGTGCAGGGATTATTTATCACCTTCTGACATCATAGCTAGTTATCCACATTTAGTTATTTCGGGTACAGGGCTTGGTTTCGGATATCTTGTGGTAAGATATTTGTCTCTTAAACCAGAAAAAATGCTTTTTTTAAAGCTTCATTTTTCTTTTCTCATTTTTATAGCAACTGCCTGATTTTATGATCTTTGGTTACTGTTTTAGCTGAATATCGTTCATTAGTGTCACTTAGTTCTTTGGAAAATCTATAGATTTAAACAGGGCCAGATTAATCAATATAGCTTATTTCCTTCTGTTTTCATGCAAAATCTAGTTTTGAGAAGCCACATTTTCTTAACTAAAAAATGTTGCCTTTGAGGTCCATTAAATTACGCTTTTCATCTTTTTGAGCAAATTATAGATCCTCGCTTGGTTAGATTTGGAGTGTTGATGCTAAAAGGATATATCGATGTTCATTCTACAATATGACTTTGACTTTGACATGTTATTGGTAATTCATAATTTGAAATAGAAGGTCTTTGCTTGCTACTATTGTTTTGGTTGGTTATGTTCCCCTTGGCGGTTTCTTTGTTAGTATACTTCTAAAATTGTAGATCTTGCATTTAGGTTCCTTATCTAGACAATCTAATTTCCTATGTTACAAATTCGTCTGAAGGAAGCTTAATTTTGCAGGGAAGGATGATTTTGGCCCACTTTTGTGAAGAACCAAAGGGCTTAAAAACTGGAATGTGCATGGTATTAAGTTGTTTTATTTGGATTTTACTTTCTCAAAACCTTCTTAAGATGCCTTTTTTCATATTAGTAAAATCTAGGTTTAAATTTGATACATGATAGGAAATTATGATTCATCTGATCCATGTTTCTGACCCTACCCAGTAAGAAAAAGCTTTGCTATTGTTGTTGTCATATCAGTATCTAATGCAGAAATGTATCTTTAATCTTTAATAATAAATAATAATTAGAGATGCATCATTCATAATGAGTCCATCGATGATGGAATGACAAAGTACAGGTTAGCTAAATAAAAACACTTTGATCAATCTTATTGACGGATTTCATTCAAGTGGTCAATTGTTGAAGTTTATTACTCAATGATAATTGATGTAAATTTATCTTATACAGTCCCTCCTGTATCTCCCATTTGCCATTGCTAATGCACTTGCATCAAGGCTAAACGATGGGTACGTTGATTTTTCATTCTAAATTACATTGATCGATGTTCTTTGTGACTTTCTTATGTATTTTCTCGGAGAAATTTATTATATATTTTTTTTGCAGAGTTCCATTAGTAGACGAGGGACTAGTTCTTCTTGGTTATTGTGCATTTACAGGTACAAATTTTTTCTCTTTTCTACAAGAAAAGACAATAGAAAAGGGTTAATATCCTTCTAATGAAACAGAGAAAATAATGTCCTGAAATAGAAAGGAAAACAAGTATACAATACAAAAACATGGCAGTATCCGAATGACTGTTTTTATAGTAAAATCTTTATTCTCTTGATTGATAATTCTGTTTCTGCAAACACAGGATCACTCTACTTGCATTTCGCAACGTCTGTCATTCGTGAAATTACAGATGCACTCGGAATATATTGCTTCAGGTATATCACTAGCATTAGATTAGTGTAGTGGTTGTTGATGCCTTTAATTTTAAAGCATTGAATGCACTACTTTCAAGATTATATTACCATTTTTATTTCCTTAACCATTGGCACTGTTTAGCATTTTCCTTAAAAAAAACGGATTCCAATAATAAATACTAAGAATATTTTTGTATTCTTCAACAGTAATTCTCTGTGGGGTATATTTATATTGTTTTTGTTGAGAACATTTGTCTTGGTTGTAAGTGTCTGGTCTTTTGTTTGATTGCAGGATAACTAGGAAGGAAGCTTGAAATTTCCCAAGATTTACTTTAGGGGCCTACCTTTTTCTTGACAGGAGTTGTGTCCTTTTCTAATGCATTGTAAACTAACATTTTGATTAAACATGTACGTTTGTTTCAAGTGATCTAGTTATATTCTTGGAAATATATTGGTAGGGAATGTATATTCCTATTGCTAGGTTATACAATTTTATTCAAAAGCTCAAAAAACTGGAATATTGAATATTATGAATGAATTGTCATGAGTTTGCTTTAAAAAAAAAACACTTATTAAGTCTTACAACTTATCTCACATATCAATATTTATTTCAAATTAAAATATTAAGTTTTGAGAATTATGATGTTGACAATTTTGTATAAAATGTCACAAAGACTAGATGATGCAAACTGCAAAGGGAATTGGTGGACACAGTGAATAAAGTCCCTCAACTTTCTTTGAAACATTGGTATCTAGATTTCTTGACTTATTAAACCATGTCATATCATATTAAAATAATAATTATCAATTTGGTACCTAGATATCCCTTTTTTTATATCACTCTCTTATCATATAAAATATGTTGCCAAACATTGTGGTCTTATTTTTTCTATGACTTCATACAATTCATGGGGTCTTGCTACTATTCAGAAAAAAATAGAAATACCTTCTTTCTTTATGAAAAAAATAAGAATACTAATATTTTGTTTTCTAATTCTTTATATTTTGAAAATTAACACCGTAAGGGCATTCATTTAGAAACTAATTTAGTTAGTATACTTTGTTAGTGTACGATTATTTTACACGTGTATTGCTGCATCAATTAATAATGAATATAAAAACACATAAGTTGTCATATTTATTAATTGATGTGACACATATTATTAGATTTATATGTAAAATAATTGTACACCGATAAAACATTATAATTAAACTCTTATCAATTTTCAATGGCATCATCTTTCTTGTCAAAAAGAGCATTTTATCCCTTATCAAATTTTAACGGATGATGGCTTGGTGAACTTTTTAAAGATAGAACTATTAATTGAGTGTACTCTTTAATTAATGTTTATGTTTAAAAGTAAATACAAAAATCTCTTTTTCTTACATCATCACTATATTTCATAATCATATACAAAAATCTTAAATTAAACTCATTTTAAAATATAGTGAATATCAATTTCTATTTATTATAGTTTATGTTTGGTGTATTTCAAAACACACGTTTGAAATCCAACAAGTAACTAATTACTTTATGTTTTGTTAGTGATTTGTAAGATGTTGAATACTTCTTGTACTTCTTATAAATTAATTTTCTTGTTTATAAAAAAAACAAATAATTACCATTAACTTCAAGTGTTTTTGAGTATTTGGCATGTGAAATGTTAAAAAATAGGGTCATGTTCAATTATTTGTAAATTATTTTTTTATAAATTTAAAATAAATTTTGAATTTGAAAAAGTAACTATTTAATCGAATATTTAACTAGTGCTTTTTTTTTTTAATTTAAAATACATTTTTTTATTTTCTATAACCATATAAAGTAAATATTGATTTTTTATTTATTTACATATATGGATATTGTAAAATAGAAACACACTAATTAAATTACTAAATCAAATAATAAAATATATATACACAATGAATACAAAAATGTGAATAAACAGACATTTTGTGGTAGTTATAAATGATAATAATAATAATTGAATGTACTTTTACCAAAAATAAAATAAAATAATTGAATGCACCTTGTATTATTTTTATATATTTTTTTTACTTATTTGTTAAAAAATAATAAATGACAATAATAATTGAATGTAATTGTACAACTCCTATTTGTTTTAATTTTTGGTGAAATTTATTTATTTATTTCTTACAATATTTTTTTTTCCTTTTCTCCCTTTTGGTTCTTTCTCAATCTCAACCTATAAAATCGCAAATCCGTCAGAATCCCAAATTTTAGGGTTTCGATGTTCAATTCACGGCTTCATTTATTAAGGTGATTTGCATTGATTCATAGATCTTCTTCTTTTTCTCTCTCATTCCATTTTTTAAAATTATTTTTTGAAGAATTTTGAAGTGGATTTTCATGTGATTTTTGTTGCTTGAAGCTCAATTAATTTGAATTTGATGCATTTAAATTGATTTCGATTTCTGTTCTCAGATTTAGCTAAAGGGGTTGAAATTTGAATATGGATTTGGGAGCTGAATCTGTGGAAGAGAATGAAGTGAATCACGGTGATGGATATGAAAATGGAACCAAGGGTGAAGGTTCTGCTTCTGCTGAGAAATCAGGGTTTGAATTTGATGGGAATTTTGGTGTTAAACCGGATCAAGATGGAATTGGTGTTGAATTGGGTAGTGGGGAAGCTGTCAATTCCAAAGGGGCGCCGAGTGGACGTGGGTTAAGGAAATGGAAGAGAATTAGGAGGGATGTTGCTAGGGATCATAATTCGAGTGCCGGTGATTCAAGTAAAGTGTTGAAGAGGGGGTTATCTGGCTCTGGAAATGCCAATTTGAGTGAAAACATGCGAGGTGTTAAGGAAAAAAACAATGGATCTTCGAATGCGTTTGGGAATGTAGTGTTTTCTGATGGGTATATGATCCGGGCTTCTAGTTCGGATTCTAGAAATGCAGTTGGATCTGGTTTTGTTGTTGGGACTGATTCCGAGAATAGTGAGGATTGGAGTAGCAAGTCTTCCACGGCAGCTAGTGAGCTGAAGGTGAGGCACGAGAAAAGTCGTGGTAATAGGAATGCAAATTCAAAGAATTTGGTTAACTCAGCTCAAAAGGTTCAGCAAGGAAAGGGACGGATTGAAAACTCTATGAATCATGGAGGAAGTGGAAGAGTTATAATTGAGACGGAAAATTCGATTTCGAGTTTGGAATCAGATTCAAGATCCAACTATAAGCATACGGTTACTAGTAATGGAAGACATAGCGGTAACCCCCATGTTTATGATGGAGGTAATGGTGGTGAAGCTCACACTAATGAACATTTTACTGAGGGAGATGAAGGTGGTTATGGAAATGAAAATGGTGAAGATGAAGATCTTCTACCGGAGAATTCAGCGGCAAATCTGTCTTGGAATGCTCCTGAAGAGAAAAGTGAGAACAATCAATCTACGAGCACGGAAGATCCTTTAATTGAGTCTATCAGGAGCCTTCAGGCTGTCCAGGAGGCACTTGAAGAAGGTTTGTACTGTCCTATTATGTGTTATTCTTCATTTTTATGTGAAACACTAAATATAATGCCTTTTGGCAGTTTGCGATTGAGATTGTTATATTGTTGGTGTTATAATCCTTGAGAATTTTTTTCGAACATATATTATTTTATCAGCTGTTTGTTGATCATTGGATTTTTCTCCATGATTCAATTCAACTGTCAATAAAGCTGCTAGCATGGCAGATAGAATTGCATGAACTGTCCGAATATATAGTTGATCTGGCTTAAACTCCATAACTATTTAAATCTTTTTATTTTTATCATGTTAAGCCAAACCATGTATTTGGCTCTGTTTAATCGGTTTGGTTCCTTGAGCACGCCTACCTCTAGATGGTGTTTTTGCATAAAGCTGTTGCTTGAAAGATAACAATAATCTTTCCACTTTGCTAGCAGTTGCAAATTTTGGATATAAGAGGAGTGCTAGGAACACTCTCTTTCCAACACTCACTCTTTAATTGGGTGAAACTCGTGTGGGCCTCACCACTTTATGTGGGACCTATTTCCAAAGTGAGAGACTCACATTGATTCCAAATCCAATCAATAAGAGAGTGTGTTGTAGTGAGTGTTGAAAAGAGAGTGTTGCTAGCATTTCTCTTGGGTATAACTCTAACGTTCTTATTTAAAATGTTTCCCGAGGAAAATTTTCCAGCAACTTATTTCTCTATATGAATGAAATGTTAAATGTCATGAATTTAAACATTGGTGTAATTGATGCATTTTCCGTATTATTTGTTGAGAATAGATTCTGATTTTTTCTTTATAAGCAGAATAGATTGTACTTGACTCTAGATAATTTTTAAAATATTGCATTGACTGACGGGGAGATAGAGGGGGTTATCAATCGTAAGATCGAAGTAAGATGGTTGAAAACTGAAATGGAGCAAATGTTTCATGGAATTATTGAACTGAATGTTGGGCAGTGAAATGCTACAAGAAAAGCTCCTATTGTAGGAACGACGATAGAATCCTGTTTTTGGTGGTTGGGATGTGTGTGAAGTTGAACGCTTCTAGAAATATTGTATGGAGATTTGTCCCAATGGGGATAGTCCATTGGCTAGATAGAGGTCAAGGAAGACCAGGAAAACTATAAGTCAAACTATTTAGAAGGTATCATTGTAAAATAGTTTTTAGATATTTGGTCAAAAAAAGAAATAATTTTAGATAGGATTCATAATTGGACTCTATGACGTCGTTTAATCCATATTAGCATGTGCTAGGCTGCGGTTTGCTGTCTTCTGGTTGTTCTTGATTTGGTGCCTATCATAGTTGATGTATTTGACTTGTTTTAATGGAATACTGAATCTCTCATTCTCCCTTTGTGAAGATTATCAAGTGGTTCTTCAATTGGATTCCATATATCTGTATTGATAAATTATGGCACTTGCATATTATTTGCTTTAGTAGGATTATTTTTTCTCTATTTTTTTAAAAATTACTTCTTTTGTTTTGTTACTTAATTAAAATTCACGTGATTCCAAGATCTTGTAAATTTTCTTGGTCAACTGGTTCTAAGTTAGGCTGAGGAATCCATTTTACAACATGGCTTGAGGCAACAATAGGAAACAATTATGGTTTGCTAATATTTTTTTAAAATCTATATTGTATGCTTTTCCTTAAGCTAATTTGAGTTTGTCTGTTAATATGCTGAAAGTAGTTCATTGTTATCTGAAGTTCTTTCTTTTCGTAACACCATGTGCCATTACTGATAACCAATTTTTTTGTGCTCTTGCAGAAGTCCAAAAATTCAGGGAGATTGATACTGAAGTTATTTCACCAGACGACGAAACAGCTAAATGTAGCAGTGCATCTGCTGGTATAACTGCTGTTGATCTTGAACTTCATAAGTCATTTTTATCTGGTCATTCTAGCGCAGAAGAAATTAAACAAGACACTTCAAATCCCTTGGAGTTTCAGATATTGAACTTGACACAACATGTAAACCTTTTGGAAAGCAAGCTTGAGGAGTTACAAGGTGTGCTTGCCGTAAAGGATTCAAGGATTGTTGAACTTGAAACAGCCTTGAGTAGTGGTAAGTTTCCTAAAGAAGAATCTACTAACACCATAGGTTTATCGGAGGAAAAATATAGAGAAGTAGAGTATGAGGTCGAGGGGCTTTTTAGGCAGAAGATTGAGGCTGAGGTTGAATACCTAGCTATCACAAAGGTGACACAGAACTTGAAAGTTGGGGCAGATTTACGACTCAAGTTATTGGAAGAACAAGAGAAACTGTCCGAAAATCAAGAACATGTTCTCAGCAAGCTCGTAGGTGCGGAGAGTAGGGCTTCAGTGCTGAAGAACAAAGCAGAAGAATTGGAAAAATATTGTGATGATAGTTTAATAGTCGAAGAGTCTTTTATGCTGCAGAAAAGAGTATGTAAGGTGTCATTTTATCTTTTTCTACAGTTGATGATGTTAATCTTGTTCTTTTGGTTTCTTGTGTCACAGTTATCCCTCACTTCCGAGGTTGCTGTACCCACTTAAACCTGCAAAATCATGTTGTGTATTCTCAAAAGTTTTTTTGTTCATCTTCAATGTAAAATTTCACTGTTATATAAAACTTGCCCTTCTTTTTTGTGCACAACCTAAATAATTCCCTGTAATTTGAGTTTGAGGAAGACACTTGTTATGTTAGAAATTTATAAGTGAGATTTCAAATAAGTACTCAAATATGTGTTTCGTTTTTAGCATGTTTGAATCTGAGTTGCACAAGGTTATCTTGCTCTTCGAAGCTAATGACTGCAATATCATCGGAATTATGAATTCTAATTATTCAGTAAATGCTCAAGTTTGTCCTTGAAAATGTAGGGTTTTATCAACCTAAAATCATCTTTAAAATTGTAAATTCTTAATGAAGTTTATCCTTCTGTTTGAATCAGTTATCAAATCCACCGCTTGTATTATTCACGTGGTTTCAAATTCTTTTATGATGTTACTAAGAGTTAATGTCATTCTACTTCCTACAAATGTCGATGGAGTAATGAATTTGATTAAAAGTTTTAAATTCACCTACACACCATGGGAGAACCGCACAGATGACGCGAAAAATTTAAAAAATCATAAATCCGGAAAAACAAAAAAAGCCTAAAACCGCAGATGAACAGTGAAATGTGGTACGGCTCTTGTTAAGGTTATTGATAACTACAAGACAGGGATCCACCAAATTCAGCACAATATTTAAGACTAGCAAATTACTTATTTTTTGTCAAATAAACCAAATTTATAACTGAAAAACACAATCCGTAAAACAAAGAACACCATTAAAATACATAATTGACTAGCTGTAAACAACAGCCCTTTTAAGTTGAAAACTAATACTACAATATTACCAATCCTAAAGTAACTAAGTGCATACGTTTCTGCACTTAGTTACTACTGTGCTCCTAAGTCCTAATTTTATCCTGTGACTTAACTTAGCTGCTGGGAACAGCACAGACTTTTATATATGTGCTATCTATCACACCTATTACCGAGTCAATTGACTTGAGAAGAGAATTCTACTATAGCTTCTTTCTTGTTAACAATTCTCGATGCTTCGTGTCAATGCCTTTTCAACATAAGATGGATCAGCAGAGAAAAGAAGTATAAGCATGGCTGTGGTGACTGCATCGGAGAGTAGGTATTATTCCTCCTCCTTCTACTCCAAGTTTGTT
The DNA here is from genome assembly GCA_951804385.1 of Trifolium dubium. NCBI lineage: Eukaryota > Viridiplantae > Streptophyta > Magnoliopsida > Fabales > Fabaceae > Trifolium > Trifolium dubium. The sequence continues at coordinate 30,758,628 of OX638076.1, read as the reverse complement.
CATAGATTTTTGAGCATGCTCCAAGTTTGTAACTTGGCCATGAGTCTCTTCAATGACATCGAGTATGGCATTGGTTAAAAACCCATATGATGCGTGGTTGGTTAATCTGTTTGGTGTCGGGATGAATAATTCAGATGCATTCTGAATAGGATTAGGAATGGTGGCAGAATTTTGAACTGGTGGGAAAGGAGTCAACAGAATTACGCCGCCTGAATAAGAATCATCATCCTTTTTCTTCTCCTCATTGGGGGTGTTGAGGATATCAACAGAAGACAAATTGGTAGTTTCAACCATTTTAAAGCCCGCAATGTAAACTACACGTTTCCTTGTGTAATATTCCATCAAATTTTTTCGGGTTTCCTTGTGTAATAACTAATAACCATGAATCAAAGTATTATAAGTAACAACATCAGGCTCAATACCCCTAGTTTTTATATCTTGATAAAATCTAACAGCAGTATCTAATCTCAAAGACAGAAACATACCCCAAAGAAGAATATTATTAAGTATGCGGAGTCGGCTCAATACCTTCTCTCAACATAGCATTGTAACCTTTTCGCCATCATGTACTGTCCTCGCCTCAAAATCATCTTAAACAAAGCATCATCAGATTTAACACTTTTGTTATCAAATTTATGAAAGATCTTAACAGCTTCTTGAACAATCCCCGCGCGACCGTAATCTTCAATCAAATCAACAAACATATCTTCATCATAAGGCAAATTCTTCTTAGGCAAATCAAGTAAAATATAACGAGCATGATTATGTTTAGAGTAACGAGTAAGAATCTGAAGCATTTTGAGAGTAGTATAAAAAGATTTGAGCGCTCGAGCCATCGGTAGAATTTTAGGTCTTGATCAGGATTTGTGGTGGCGTGAAGGATATTGTAGACAAGATTTGAATCGAATTTGGGAGCAATTGAACGGATAGAGTTTTGAAGACGAGTTGTCCATTCTCGGTTAGCGAGCATGCGGGTGATAATGAGTTCAGGATTGGATTGTTGATGTTGAGGAGGTGGTGGATCGGGAGGGGAATGGAGAGGGTAGTGATATGGTTTGGAGAGAGGTTCGGCGATGGAAGTGAAAGTGGGCGCCATCGGAGAAGATAAATTTGAATTATGAAGAGGTAGTGCTACTAGTTTTGGAGTCATTCTGGCATGGAAGATAAGGTTAGTTATAGTTCCACCTATTGTTACTGTGTTCAACATTCAAAGAACATTGGAATAAGGAGCAACTAAACTCATTCATAGGTGGCAATACATAGCAGATAAATTTCATGAAGATCTTTACATTAGAATAGTTGCTCAAAATTCAGCCATATTTAACTGTCTTTTAATTTCCTTGGACAACAAAATAAGTTAAAGAATGCATTGAAATGAGTTGGATTCAATCAGTTTTGTACAATAAACTACAAATGATCCTAAAGAAGTCTTGTTGAACAGAACTACAAACTACAAAAGCTCATTCAAAGCAAAATCTGATTATGTCAAAGAGCCTATACCAGAAACAGAACAAGTTTAGAAGGTGCATGGAGAATGATTCTAAAAGAAGATACAGCAGCAATGCTGATAATGGAGAATCCTTATTTTGATTATGGCATCAAATATCTAACTTAGATGATGTCACTGCATCATGACAGACACATGAGTGATCAAAATTACAGTATTCTGACATGTTGGCCGTCTCCATGTTTGCTGTCTGTTTGATTTGAAACGAAGTGTCTTGTCAAAATCATATATCATGTATGTACTTACTATCTGAAGACGACTTACTGATTCAGCAGACTGCTTAAATGTTTTGGTTGTGTGAATATGAAACTAGCCTAATATGCAGCTTATCATGGCATGAAATTCAATGGATAGAAAAAGTAGGGAATATATATATATATATATATATATATATATATATATATATATATAATATGACTCTCTCATCTGAAGTGAGTGTTTTAATTAATTGTTAAACAACTTAATTTGTTGTTTGGTTTAAACTAAAGGCACTCCAATGACTCCATATGTGACTAAGATACATGTTCAATTAATTGTTTTGCGTAATTGGAGTGCTTTCCATGCAATGCAGGTAGGTACTTTGTTCACTCTTTTGACCATGCATGCAGTATGCTGATTTTCTTTTGTTTGTTTTATGAAACTTTGACCGTGTTCAATTTTGTCAGTTTTCGCGTTATTTTCGTTTTTTATTTTTTCCATCCATTAGAGTGTGTTTGGATGAGGGATTTTTTTGAGCTAAAGTAATGTTTTGAGGGATTTTAAATTCCTCAATGTAAGTTCCTTTGTTTGGATAACTAATTTAGAGAATTTTCAAAATGATGAGAATATGTGAAGTATTTTACATAAGTTAATTTGAAGGAATTTCAAATTCCTTGCTTTGAAATTCCTTTCTCTCTATAAAATTGATAGAAAAATTTAAAATTGACCAAAAACTCCAAAATTTATTCTAAATCCGATCTAAACCCAAAAATCGATCAAAAACATAAATTTGACCGTAAACCTGACGTATATCATCAAATAGGTCGTCAAAACATAAAATCGGCCGAAAATCCTAAAATCGGCCGAAAACCTGAAAATCGAACAAATATCCTAAAATCAACTATAAACCCGACCTAAACCTTAAAATCGGCAAAAAAACGTAAAATAAATCAAAAAATCCTAAAATCGACCAAAAATCATAACATCAAATATAAACCCGACCTAAAACCTAAAATCGGGCAAAACCCCGTAAATCGGCTATAAACCAAAAAATTGGCCGAAAACCAGAAAAATCGGTAGAAAATCCTAAAATCGACCAAATATCATAAAATCAACTATAAACCCGACCCAAACCTTTAAATCGGTCAAAACACAGAAATCAGCTATAAACCTTAAAGTCGGCCAAAAACCCTAAAATCGGTTGAAAATACTAAAATCGACCAAAAATCAATAAACCCCACGTAAACCCTGAAATCAGCCATAAACTCGACCAAAACCCTTAAATCGGCTATAAACTCTAAAATCGGCCAAAAACCTTAAAATCGACAGACAAATCTAAAAACATCCGAGAACTTTTTTCAGGTCCGGAAGAAAAAATGTGAGGACTTTTTCTCGAAATCGAAAAAAACTCGAGATTTGTTCTCGAAATTGAAAAAAAATTGTGAACTTTTTTTTAAAATATCAGAACAATTTCTAAATCTTCTTTTCATGAAATCGAAACAAATTTCGAAATTTTATTTATCAAAATAAAAAAAACCCGAGAACTTTTTTGTTCAATAAAGAAAAAAAAGAAAAATGAATTACTTTGTCATTCATTACTTTATCCAAACAAATAATTTTGAATTGAAAAGAATTCAAATGTTTTATCCAGACAAAGAATTTTGAAATGAAGGTAATTCAAATTGTGGCATTTGAATTCCATGTATTTGATTTTGAACTTCTCCATCCAAGCCTCTAATGTGAAACATGAACCCATATTCATGATCAGGGGGCTAATACGAGTGTGATCAGCAATCTGTATATGCTCCGGTGATGTAACCACCGCCCCCGGGAAAACACTTCTTTGCTGGAGTAGAAAGAAACATGCGTGAACCCTTTCCAATTAGTTTAAATTTCATTCGTCCGATCTATCCTTTTGATATGTTCGTCGAATCACAAGTTTAAACGAACACTTAAAGTGTTTCTAAAACACTTAATTCTCTTATAAGTCATAAATAGGGCCAAACTGACACTAAAAATGTTTCTAAAATACTTAATTCACTTTTAGCTTATGTTTATAAGCGTATGTTTGTTTCAGCGTTTGCATGTTCAAACGTACATTTTTTCTCTTCAAACGTAAGTTTTTAGTTTTAAGTGACGTTTGGGTGGAATGATTAAGCGATTATGTAAAGAAGCAAACGTGAGTTGAACTGAAGCTACAATTTCAAGCTTCTGCGTTAGACCAAACGTGAATCAAAGTTTTAATTTTCTGTAATATCTATACTTACCAAATTACCCATATCTTCTTCTCCAATTTCTTACCCCATAAGCATAATTTCTTCTCATTTTTTCAGATGAAACAGAGAGTCCAATCAACATTTCATAGTTTTACAACTCTACCCATTTTTGTGTTATATGTGTGTTTCTACTTCTTTGTTAGAGTGTCGCCGTCTCAAGGTTAGAGAAGAATAAGACTTTCGACCCATCTAGTGACCTGTGTATTTACCCAATTGCTTTTATCATTATGGCTCATTGTAAATTAATTATTATAAAGAAAAACAACATTTATTACAAGATAAATAATAATTATGCAAATATTAATATATACAAATAGATATATTGAATATGTTAGATGAATAAATTAACTGGTAGAAAATAAATTAAAGACTTGACCAAAAAAAATAAATAAATTAAAGATTGACTACAAAAAAATTTAAAGATTAAGATAAATTATAAAAGAAAAGGAAATAATTAAAATAAATAATAATTATGCAAATATAAATATATACAAAAATATTGAAACCCATTTATAACAAATCTCCTATTTATACATTTTATATCAAATTCTATATATTAAATGATTATATAAATATTAAATCAAATCAAATTTTAAATACACGTGTATGTCTATTTTGGTAATTATACATCCAAAATAAATTTTAATTCAAACTATCCAAACAACATGAAATGTTAAGAATTTTTATCAAAAAAAAAAAAAGAAATGTTAAGAATCACTTTTAGATTAATGTATCCAAACGTAAATCAATTGTGTTCAATTCACTTTTAACTAAAATCAATTTTATCAAACTCAATTATGTCAAAATCAATTTTACCTACCGCCAAACAAAATACATACTAAGTCCTTTTGGCTCTTAATCTTTAATAAGTAATTCTTGTTTAAGTTTTTTTTTTTTGTTTACTTTCACTTATATTCATTGACTTTTTTCTTATTCAATGTACAATATATGAGGAGAAGAGCTGTGTTGGTTGATTGTGATACCAATTTTTTGGAGATGGCACCGTGGAATGACGTTACATTCATAAGACAAGTTCTATGTACATTTTTCGACTTTGCGTTGAATGATATCTACACCATTTTTTACGATGATCCAGAAAATCTCCCCACACCTCAAAGCATAATATCAGCTCTGTAATTAATGTCTATGAATGCTTCACGAGATGACTTCCTTCTATTTTTCTACAGTGTTTATGGCTTTATTGATTATTGTGACTTTGGGCTAGTGATAGATGTATTTGACAACACACTTTCATATCATCTCATTAGGTAATTGGCCCGTGACGCACAAGATTGGTGCGGACATGTTAGTGTCATCCTTGGTTAATGTTTCTTGGCTAATATTCTTACAAAGTTCTTCAATTTGGTAGATATGTGGAGTGACCCTTGGATTGTTTTCTTTGCATCAGCTAGACCTCATGAGTATTCATCCTTACTTTACGAATTTCAACATGATGGTGCAATTATTTTTTATTCGGCGTATACATACTTTTTAGCCACACCATCATGGATTTCAGTGGTTATAACTTCACCAACCTAGAGCTTGGTGAATTAGTATATCCACCCGTTGTTCTTTATTGTTATTTAGAGTTTGATCGGAATCAACACCAATGTTTGGGTTTCCCTTAGGTTTTCAGCACCTTAGTTTTGAAAGTTTGTAGGTTTTTACTTAGTTATTCTAAATGTGGCATTACAACAACATGTATTGGATTCCTCTAGTTTGTTTTTATCTTTTTGCTTTGCTTTTCTTTACTATATCAAAAAATTCAAATTCTATTAATTTGTCTTCTTATTACTTTGTTAATATTATCGTGTTTCTTTTTTTCATTGGAGTCAACTTATGAAATTGTTTATCAGTTTTCCTCCGGGATTAGTTTCTAATGGAGCAATTAAGTAATTAGATTTCAATCAGAAATACATTAAATTGTTGATGATAGACAAATGCCAATCGGCAATGTTATAACAAAAGATGACTGAATGTTTAATTTAAACATTTGTTATTTTGTTTTAAACATTCAATCATAAGAGAATATATTGTTACATTGTTTGAAAAATTAATTTGGGATTGATACATATGTAAATATTAGTACAATCTCTAAACAATATCATAGAAATTTTAAACTTTACCATCATTTGTTTTGAAATGAATAAAATAATCATTAAACATATTAAACATAATAAATTAAGAAAGTTAATCATACAAATATAGAAAATGATTTTTATGGAGCAAAAGAAATATAAAAAATTACTTACAAAATGATAAAATATATATATATATATATATATATATTTATTCTTGAACACGTACATATGATAAATCCATAATATTCAAGATTAACTGCAAGATTTGATATTATCTAAATTTGAAAAGAAAAAGGAAAAATGTCAATAGATTTATTTGGAAAGCTCATGACATAGAAAAAGTATTTAATTTTGAATTGTACAAAAATATAAAATATTTATGACGTAGTGTTTACACATTTTTTTTTGTAACATATATAATTTTGGTGTTAACATGTAGATGTAGAAAAACAAAATAGACTGTGACCAAAAATAAAATAAAAATAGAGGAATTATAGTATTGAAGTGCACTAGTAAATTATTCTCATGATGCACTTTGTCATAATTGAAAACACAATCCTGCACCTCATGAGCATGCTTAGCCCGCAACAACTTATTAGTAGTCACAATGGCACCAATATATACTTATCTCTTTCTCTACTTTTTTTTTTTTGACACAATCACTATCTCCTTGTTTATAGATATTTTAGAATTACGCATAAAATCCAAATAAACATCAGAATTTTGATGTGAAAGACATCATTGCTCTTCACTAGAAATACAATTTTGACTTGATTAACAATTCAACTTGATTAGAAAATGGGTGAACTATGTGCATTACCACTTTAATTGGATATAAACAGTTTAGAAGTTCTACTTTTAGATATTTATTTCAACTTTTAAACACATCAGGATTTAGTGGGAATAGTTGCTCTTCATCCCTTAAATTGATTTATAATTTTTTCTATGTTTTCCTTCATGTTCTCTTTCTGTAGTGTAAATTTTATTAAAAAATATTCTTCAATAGTACAAATTTTATCAAGAAATAATTTCTAATAATATTTTTTCAGTGTGAACAATACTGAAGATGAAATGAATCTTCTTTAATGGGTTGTCAAAAATGCCTATCCATGACAGCTGCTGCACATTTAGCAAATTTTTTCTATGATGATATGAGGCTAACAGTCACTACTCACTAATAGTCGCAAATGTTGAAATGTAACCCATGATATAATACTAATTAAGGGTAAATATGTTTTTTTATGGTACATAAACATGTTAATTTAATCTAAATATCATCGGTGTAACACATGTATTAAATAATATATTAACCTATTATATATTGTGTTTAAAAATACATGACGTGTCACATTTATTAAATAACGTGACACCATATTGATATTATTGAATATATGTGTAAAATAACTTTACATTGATAGTATATAACAATTAGTTCATATAATTTATAAATCAAATACATTAATTATTTTATAAATTTAAAAAGAAAAATTTCTATTTAAGAGAATACATGAAAGGGACCAGCAAAGTAATGTCGGCAAAATTTAAATACAATTTTATAAATCTAATATCAATTTTGATTTGACTTAGATGTAAATGCCCTTCCCATTATATACTAGTAATATATATTAAAATAATTACTAAATTAAAATTTTAATAATCAGAAATGAAATTGAACTTACTCTAGTAGACTGATTACACTCCAAATGAACTCAGTAAATTGGAATATTTTCACAAACAATTTATGAGTTTATTATATCTTAAGTTTTTCGGCTAAATTGCTTTGATTTTGTTAAAGTCAATTGATTTCAATGTACAATTATATATATGCAGTTTGATTCGGCTTGAATCGATTTTGAAAAATTAATTTAAAATTCATTCTAATCCAACAATTTTACAAAAATGCATGCAAACATATGAAAATATTCTGTTTTTTACAACTTTTATTTTTTTAGATCGATTTGCAATTTTTATTTGAATCAATTTAGATTTGAATGTCCCTAATTGCTACATTCCTAGTTTAAGAAAAATGTTCTCATTGTGAAGTCATTAGTTGTTTTGGTCTTAAACCGAATAATAATACGAAGTTAACATAACGAATATATGAAAACAAAGGCTAAATACAAAAATGAAAACAAAGGCCGAAGCATGATGGAATGCCAAGCACAAAAGAAAAGAAAAAACCGTTTTTCTTCTTCTCTGCTTTGGAAATATCACTGCCACACCCTTTCTTTATTTTTTGTGGTGTTATGGACACATACATACTTGTATGATTACATTTATAAAAGAAAAAATATAGTATTGTTTAGGCTCATTAAATAACTGATGTATTTAGTCTATAAGATTTTTTTTTGAACCAATTATAATTCAGATACATTAACTAATTACTCAATAAATTTTAAAAAAATACTTCAATATTCAAATAAAACCTAAACAATGTAAAATAAAATGAACCAATTATTCAAATATAAAATAAGGGAATAGGAATCTATTTGGTATACCTAAGAGGGAATAGAAATCTATTTGGTCTCTCTATGCTTCAATATTCTTTTTTTACCTTATCAAGTGAACAAATATTTTTATTTTATATTATAATATAGGTATGGAGTTTTCATCATCATTTAGTAGTAATTTATCTCTGTTTAAGAATATATGAGATACATAAGTTGATTTTTTCACTCCCAACCAATTATTCTTCATACACGAGTTAAAAATCGAACCCTTGACCACTTATATCTTATCACCAGTATCAATTCATTATTCGTTAAGCGAACAAATATTATATGTGTAAATAAATATGCATGTATAAACTCTCTTTAGTCTTATATATATAAAAAGAAAAAAATATCATCGTGAACATAACTCAATTGATAGGAGCATTATTATACGTAGGGGTCAGAGTTTTAACCCCAAATACTCTACTTATTTCTAACCCTTGACCAAAGAAAAGGTCATTTAAGGCTAAGAAGACTCATTAAATGTGGTCATTCCAAAAATGTTTTTACTTAAAGTAACCTTACATTAAACATTTTCACTCAATTAATATGGGCATTAATTGCATATTTAGTCAATAAAAAAGTCATTATACACCTTAAAATATATAAAATTTTCTATATTTGAGGTTAAAATAATCTCTAATTTTTTTTTATATAAGTGATCAAAGAGAGTATGATTCATGACTCAAATCATACTCAAGTAGTGAAGAAAAAAACAAAGAGATGGATCATCTTGCAGTGCTTATGATTTTATCTCTTTCAATCTCTTGTGTAGCTGCTACTTTAGTTGAAAATAGTTTCATGAAGTGCATGCTAGACAATATTAGGACTAGTAGTTATTCTGAATCCATTGAAAAAACAGTGATTATCAGCTCATCTTCCTTATTGTATCCAAAAGTTTTGGAATCATTGGAACAAAATCCAAGATGGTTGAATTCATCAAGCAAGCCTCTTCTCATTCTTGAACCTTCTCATGAATCAGAAATTCAAGCAGCCATATTATGCAGCAAAGAGATTGGTGTGCAGATTAGAGTCAGAAGTGGGGGGCATGATTATGAAGGGCAATCTTATCTTTGTAAGACACCCTTTATCATGATTGATCTCATCAACATTCGATCGATCGAAATTAATCTTGTTAATGAAACTGCTTGGATTCAGACAGGTGCAACATTAGGAGAACTTTACTACAAAATTTCCAAAGCAAGTAATGTTCACGGATTCCCCGCAGGTAATTAGTTTGACTTATTTGAAATTATTTACCGACACAAACATTTATAAGACGATTTGAGAGAGCGTATGACAATAGCTTTGACTTTATTTCAATTTTTTTATTTATAAAAATAGCTTATACGTAAACATTAAAATTATAAACGCTTAATTAAGTTGTTTCTCCAAACAGGGGTATGTCCGAGTGTTGGAATAGGCGGTCATCTCAGCGGAGGTGGATTTGGTGCCATGGTTAGGAAACATGGTCTAGCAGCAGACCAAGTTATTGATGCTTACCTAATAGATGTAAATGGAAAAATTCTTGATAGAAAATCAATGGGAGAAGATGTATTTTGGGCTATTAGAGGAGGTAGTGCTACTAGTTTTGGAGTCATTCTTGCATGGAAGGTAAGGTTAGTTAGAGTTCCACCTATTGTTACTGTGTTCAACATTCAAAGAACATTGGAACAAGGAGCAACTAAGCTCATTCATAGGTGGCAATACATAGCAGATAAATTGCATGAAGATCTTTTCATTAGAATAGTTGCTCAAAATTCTGGTGCAAATTCAAAAACAATCTTAGCCTCATTTAACTCGCTCTTCCTTGGACAACAAGATAAGTTAATCTCTGTAATGAATGAGAGTTTTCCTGAATTAGGATTACAGGCCAAAGACTGCATTGAAATGAGTTGGATTCAATCAGTTTTGTATTTAGCAGGATACAATAAAAATGATCCTACAGAACTCTTATTGAACAGAACTACAAACTACAAAAGCTCATTCAAAGCAAAATCTGATTTTGCCAAAGAGCCTATACCAGAAGCAGGTTTAGAAGGTGCATGGAGAATGCTTCTAAATGAAGATACAATAGCAATGCTGATAATGGAACCTTATGGTGGAAGAATGAATGAAATTTCAGAATCTAAAATCCCTTTTCCACACAGAAAAGGAAACTTGTACAACATGCAATATTTGGTCAAATGGGATGTGAATAGCATTGAAGAATCTAACAAACATATAAAATGGATGAGAATGCTTTATCAATATATGACACCTTATGTATCAAAATCTCCAAGAGCTGCATATTATAACTATAGGGATCTTGATTTAGGTAGCAACAAGAATATCAACACAAGCTACTCAGAAGCAAGTGTTTGGGGAATTAAGTACTTTAAGAGAAACTTTAGGCGCTTGGCACACATTAAGACAAAATTTGATCCTCAAAACTTTTTCAGGAATGAGCAGAGTATTCCTCTTATAAACTCTCTTCCTTGATTGTATTATTAAGAGCAATTAGAATCTTTGTGTAGTGGTTGGTTTAATATAGCTCTGCTTGGATTAACAACTTTAAAATGCTTATTATGTAAGTGCTTAAGTTGTAGTTATTTATACAACAAAAGATAAAATTAAGTCAAACAAATTTCGTATAAGCTATAACATGTTTTCACAAGCAATCTTGTAGACATAAGTTATCTTGTAGACATAAGTTGAAAACAGGTTATGAACATATCGTAAGTTGTTTCTATAACCTCTCAATAGTCTCTTAACTGTTTATTCTAGACGATAAACTCAAATAATTAAATCTAAACATGCTGCATAATGGCTATATATGGATAAGAAAACCAATCATGTTAATTTTTTTTTATGCTCTTGTAATAAACTCTTCCTTAACTGATTTGCTAGAGAATACAAATTATAAGTTCTTTTTAAATAACTAAATGAAAACTATGAAGCTTTAATTTGGTCTTGCCACCTCTTTTATTCTTCAATGTCTTCCATAAAGGCCCTTTATGAACTCTATCGTTAACTATTCAAAATAACTACAAAAAATACAACAAATTATCTTTTTCTTTTTGTCGATTCTAGTTTTCTTAAAAAAATCTTAACAAGCAATGATAGTACTAGGAAAACTTGAACTATATAGCATAGCTTATTATGTGCTAAGACAACCAACCATTCACTGTAGAGCGTCGTAGACTTGTAAATATGGGCATAAATTGAATGAAAGATCCATTTTAGAAATACCTACAACAAGATGAACTACTACAAGATGTTTAGCAAAATCATTCACCAGAATTTACACCAGAATTGTCTAAAAGCTACCTTCCTAAACCATCAGTTTTCTCATGAGGAAATTATCAGTATAACGATAAATAACACCAACTACAACAAGGATAAAAGAGAAGATCACAAGAGTCTATTGAGGAGTTGAACCGTTGGGTTTGTACTTCAACATTTCAATCCTATATCTTTCTTTATCTCTCAACCCTTTCTCCTGATAAACCTGCAATAAATTAACAAAAAATAGTACAAAAAAGATGAGATGAATAAGCCCAAAATATAAGTTCAAACAGATAAGAGCAGTTATGTCTTTGCGGAAAAGTAGTTACAATAAGAAAAAGGAATCTGCACAGTGTTGTCAGTTGCGGAAAAATAGTGGTTTGTTAATATTCCTCTACGCTACAACCGTTATTTAACAACACTGAATCTGCAGCAAAATAAAAAGTCAATCTTCTGACTGCATCAATGATAATAAGCGTGCGTCTATACCTGTCTTTCTGCATCTGTCAGATTGCTCCACATAACCCCAAGTTTCTTGTTAATCTCTGTCTCTTTCCCGATAAATGAAGGCTTCAGCCTGGCATAATTCTCAGCAAAAAAGAAATTGTAACCATTCCTGTTTGATTTCGGACGATATGGACCATTTAATGCCAATCTTGATTTCTTTCTATTCTTTGAAATAGGCATACCTTCAGTATAAGAACTCTGATATGCATTACTAGGAACATGATACAGGACACCTTTCAGCTGTTCAGAACCCAGGTCCACCGTTATTATATACCCACCATCAAATTTCCCATCAACTGTTCCACGCACTGAAGAACCTGGTTTAACTGCATATCAGAAAACAAATCGTCATCACAGACATACACAAAAAGTATATCCACTTAATCCCATAGATTAGCGCACTATTTGGATAAATAATTTAATGAAGCGCTTATAACATAAAAGATTCAAACTGTTTTCGTATAAGCTATCTTAGAGAGTTTATGGAAACAAACTGTGAAAATAGCTTATAGACATGTCATAAGTTGTTTCCATAAGCTAAGCTATCGAGGGATATTGCTTTAAGTAAAAAGAAACGTAGATACAAATGAATGTTTGAAGCATCAAAACATTAATCAGATCTTAATGATTCATTGACTTACCCTGAACAGGTGAATCATTGATAGAAGCACCCTCTCTGTTGTTTGTGGAGCTATTGGCAAGGTTCCCACTCAAAGCATCTGGATATATGAAATTATTGATTGGTGAAAGATGAAAATTTCTAAACAAGACAATTAGAGGGGGAAAGGGTTAGTATCTTTACTTACCAGGTGTTGAGGGAGGGACTTGCTTGCAAAGATAGTACGCTTGCTCAAAGTGATACAGCAACGATAGATAGTACTTACGCACCATGAATGATGCGCTTGTTATGGTCTCTGGGAACTTGAAGGACATAACTACTTCCTTCCATTTACGATCTACAATTACCTACATAAATTTAAGAAAAATCTTAGAGGACTCATTGTAGAAAAGTTGTATTGACGATAGAAACCTATCTAACAAAAAAATTTCAAGATAATTGAGCTATATCATACATAGATTTCGAACTCAAAATCTGTTTAATCAAAACTAAATCTGCCGAAAGTACAAACCTCCTTTATCTTTGTTCCTAACTCAAGTCAATTGGAATCATATCATGAAAAAAATGGGGGAAGAAAGAAAGTCACGAAAAATGTATGGCTTTTAAGCTATAAGCTAGCTTATCAGCTACCTACTGTATTTTGTCAAACAGAGCCTATGTTTCATGACAGAAGGAGACTGGTTTTTAACAATTACTGTAGTAGAGAAATATACAATGCATACCTTTTCTATACCACCACGAGATGTTACTTCAACGAAAAGGTGATGTAGATCTAGTGGCTTTCCCCCTATAGTAGGAATCCTACACAAACAAAACGGGAAAATCATACTTATAGGGATTGTATAAACATACGATTCAAAAGAAAACTAAACCCAAATGATATGAACTATTGTATGTATCTGCTTTGGATATGAACCCTGATTCATTATGATAACTCTCAATTCACTATGACGAATCCCAATTCATTCTAAGAATGAATTACAACCACAACCTAAACTATGTGTAACCAACCACTTTTTATTGTCAACTTTAAGTTAGCAAACACTATTCTAATGAATCTTGAATTATTTTTAGCTTCGTATATGGTATGTCAACCTATATTTTTGCGTACGTCATTTATTAACAATGGGAAAAAGTAATAACAATTTTTGTTCTATCAAAATTTCCCAATCATCTAAACTTCATACTAGCACATTTTAGTTTTGACCTCATACAACAAAAATTGAATTAATTAAACATGAAAGAAGTAATACTTGATAGAACAGACACAACAAACACCGACACGTTGACACCGATAAAAATTTGAGAAAATGATATAATTCAATGAAATTGCAAGTGTCACTGTCGGATAAGCGGGGACACGCCAATCTGGAGAGTGTCCCTGCTTTGATATACTAAATTAAACTATCCAAAAAAAAAATACAATTTTTAAATTTCACCATCACATGCAAATTCTCTCTATCAGCAACTAATTGATAACTGGGCAAGTGAGAAAACACAAAAAGCACAAAAATTTACCCTAAATTCAACAAACTTGACCTAACCCACAAAATAAAAAAAAACCATAAATTAGCAGAAAAATCACTAAAAAATGGTAATTGAAACAGAAAAAATTAAATCATTACATCAATGAACAAGTTGCAGTAAAAAAAAAAAAGGCATTTTTTAATTGTGATTGAAAAAAGAGAGAAAAAAACTTACTTTAATTTGGTAGCATATGAATCATGAAAAGATTGAAGCTTTTCGAAGAAGAGATTAGGATTATGAAGAAGGTCAGAGTAAAGAGCGGTTGGAGGAGGATAAGGGTTTATCTTTGAATTTGTCATTTTTGTTGTTCCTAAAAGCTCAAAACTCAACTCAAATTCACTCACTCACACTATCTATCAACTACTCAATTCTCTTTCTTTTTCATACGGTTACATCCACCACTTTATATACCGCATTTCATATTATACTACGGTTATTCTCTTTATTTGATTGCAAAATATATATAAAGAAAATAAAAATTACAATAATATATTTTTACCAAAATAATATTGATATGTATTGATGTATTTATAATTATCAGCTAAAAAAAAACTTTTCTTGTTACCAAAAAAATATATATTTTCTTACTTGTTATTCCGTTTTGTTAAAGAGTTTTATAAAATAGAAATAATTTTCATCTTATAAAAGTATAAAACGATTTTACGATAGTGAAGACAAAAAACAAAACGTCGTCGAATAGAGTTTTTTTTTTTTGAACCAGAGGTTGAAAAAGGATCTTATTGCTGTTTTTTTTAACATAAGAGGAATAGTTTTTCAAAGCAAAAGCTTTGGTGAATTTACTAAAAATTGAAAATAATGAATATATGAACAAACTCACAATAATTGTGTTACGTAGCATCATTATAATATTTGCCTCTGAGTTATTGATTAATAGTTAATACTTATATTACTCCCTCCGTCTCATTATATAAGCTCCTCTGATCAAAATCACACTTATTAAGAAATGTTGGTAGTGTAATTATTATGTCTAGTTTGTATGTAAATTTTACTAAATTGTCCTTTGTTTGTATATGTATTTAATTTGACTTTTCACATTTCAATGCAAGTTAGTGTAATAATTAGGGGTATGTGTAGGGAAAAAAGTAATGATTGCACATGGTAATTTGTAAATGGACTTATATTTTGGAACTAAACTTTTTTTTGAAAGAATGCTTATATAATGGGACAGAGTATTCATTTTTTACTTATAGGAGTAGAATCCATTTTTCCATACAAGAGTAAAAATTGAATCCTAAGATGGTCAAATCCATAACCACTTGGTATGTAGTAGCAGGCCAACGGTATGTTCATTCATATATGCTAATTAACTTCAACTTATTTTTATAAGTTGTTCTACCTTATAACTTATTCTTTTTACAATTCCAAAAACATTTTATAGATAAATTCTCATTGTATCAAAATAAAAAATCTCATAGATTTTTTCTAATAGTAAGCTCTAATTGTTTTTTTATAGAATAAATTTAGAGCAAGAAAATTATGATTTAATCAATACATGAGATCTTATGTCTCGACTCAAAGAGGAAGATTTACATTTTTCTCCATTCAAATATAAAACCTTCAAATCTAAGACACATGTCTTGTACCACTAGAAGAAAATCCAAAGATTATTATAAGAATGATTGTTTAATTAAGTTGTACTAGTATATCTTAACACCTCTTAACTTTTTTAGATAGATAAAATGACAATAACTATCAAAAACTCACATACAAAGACGGAGGAGACGGGGCTCAAACTCCAGTTACAACGAAACAATTTCGATATTTTTATTGGTTAATCTAGCATTTATGTACATAAGTGATAAAAGCAAAAAACTGTTGTTCAAAAATTAGAAGCAAAATTTAACAATATTCAGTATAGAGAGAAGTTTCACTTTCCATTAATTGATTATATCAACTCATATCCAAACCAAATTCAAGTCCAAATAACTAGCCAAATTAATTAGCATAATCAATCCAAGGTACATAGACTGAACTTGTAGGATCTCTCATCCAAATAAACTATACATCATCACATTACATAGCAACAAAAAAAGATAAATTAGAACAACATAAATGAAAAACAACATAACATTACAACAAATTAAAATAAATCAACCAAAGAAACTAGGATCATAACCATTGCTAGAAGTAGCCAAAATATAATAAGCAACAATATGACCTAAAGAACCCCAAGCCAAAACATCAACAAGATTAAAACCAACAGGATCATTTGATTTAAGCAAGCTAACATATTCCTTAGCACGTTTGTCACCAGCTTCAAAATGTGTCACACCATTTTGTTCAGGTAATCCTTGTTTGGCTACATTCTCTCTTTGGAAGTTGAAAAAAACAAACCTTCCTAAGAACAATGAAAGACCAGTGCTTAAGCTTATAACAAGTGAAGGGTTGAGTTCAGCTTTGACAACAAGACTTGAGAATCTCTTTTTGCTTGAAGTGAAAGTGTTGACTTTTGTTGACCTTGTTAAGGGTTTGAAACCTTGGAAGCATAAGTTTGATGGCTTAAGGTTATGTGTTTGGCTTAAGGCATGAGTTGATATCATGGAAGAAGCTGAAGCTGCCATTTTTTTTAGGTTTGGAGATTGATTACTATGATGAGTGAATGGTAGCTATATGAAATGGGATCATATTCATATAGTATGAAATAAATATGTGGTGGAAAATAAAGATAAGGTGGTTTATGATTGTGATTGTGAACCGTGGAATAAAAATTTTGGTTTGTGACTTGGCTTGTTTTTATTGGTTTGTTTTGGATTACAGATAATTTAATTTTTCTTTTTACTTTGTGATGCTGTTTATTTGTTGATATCTGGATTTGCACGTAGAATATCTTGTTATGTTTTTTTTTAAAATAAAATAAAATAGATGTGACCAAAATTAGGACTTACTAAATAGTAAATACTGTATGAATTAGCTTTGATTTATGAGATTCTTTAATAAGTTTATTGTTGTTTATGGAAAAGTTTAGCTGAAATTTTCTAATAAAAGATATATAAACTAATTTTGACAGCTTATTACAACAATTTTTAATTGTATTATACGAAATTTTGAGAATTTAGAGTGCATTTGATCTATTGAAAAATAAGAAGCTGATTAAGATAATTTAGTTGTATTAAGTTTGATTTTAAAAATAATATTTTTGAGATTGAATAATTTGAAGACCAAAAACTGAAAATCTTTTTCTTCACTAAATCGGGTGTGGTTATGGTGCATAAGCTTTTTCCTTATGCACCGTGCATAAACAATGAAAATTGCTTAATGAACCACAAATTACTTAATACACCTCTCATATTGCTCAGCGCACCCCCCAAATTTCTAGCGCCCCTCTTAAAAATTTTGGGATGCGCTAAATAATTTGGGGGTATACTAGAAATTTAGGGGGTGCACTAGAAATTTAAGGGGTGTTCTAAGCAATTTGAACTATTTATTCACCGTACATAAACATATGACTTATGCACCATAACTTATGCCCACTCGAGATAAAATTGTCTCAAATATAAATTATTTAAAATAACAAAATAATAACAGTTTGTTTGTACAAGACAAACTGTTCAATAATAGACAATAAGGTTATGAGTTAAGAAAATGCGCCAGTTTATTACAACAATGTTTTTTTTGTTTGATAATATTGTTACACCAATTTTTAATTTCCCTGTTTTAATATTAGTTATTAAATAATTCTTGTTTAAATATACTTTTTTTTAAAATAAAAAGAGAGCAAAGTCCAAGAAAAATATTTAATTATACTTCCACACCTTCCATTCGACACAAAACATTTACGAATAACACATCCCTAATTTTCATAAAATTGAGTGTCTATTTCTTCACCTCTTTGTAAATCTTTCAAAACTGCTTGAGATTTGAGAATCCATGTTAACTAGACAATCAATGAGCTAATAAGACCAAGAAATATAACTATTTATATGTTATTACCAAAATGAGTTTCCAAGACAGAAAATTACTTCATTACATACTGATGATGATGATACTCGGCATCTTCGAGATCAGTTACACACTTTCCACCTCGTTTGCATCATCATCGCCTTCTTCTTCTAGCTTTCCTATACCTCGCTTACCACACACACACTGGTATAAACACACCCTACTACAACTACAAATTGAGAACATTTGCAGGACACTCAATTTATACATACATTGACAACCTACCCTAAGTAGTAAGTACGATCCATAAAGCAGGCTGTTCAAGTGCACTGATTGTCATTCAACTAAAACATTGAATCGAGGTATGAGTAATTATGGCGCCGGCCATATTCAAGAAGGCTTCCATAAGTACGATCCCATACACCGATGAAAAGAGATTCGGTATCTGGACTGAAAGATATGCCTGAAATCTCACCAAAGAAATCAATTTCCTGTTCTTTCTCATACCCACTGTTTACGTCATATACATGCACAAAATCTGCAGGTTCAGCTATAGCCATATACTTGCCGTCGGAACTGTATCGGATTGAACGGATGGCTCCAAGATTTCCCTTCAGCACAGCCACTGACTTGGATAAATTTCGCATGTCCCAAATCCGGCAGGTTTTGTCCTGGTTTCCAGTGGCAAAGGTTACCCCATCGGGATTCCATGATGATGCAAATGAAAAATCTAAGTGCCCAGATAATGGAGCAACAGTCTGCAAAACAAAGATCAGATTAGCAAGATTTTCAATCATACACTCATAGGGTACAACAATTTGATGAAGTGATTGGTTGTTTGATAAAAAAAGGGAGTAGAGTGATACCTTTCCATTTTGAGAGTCCACCAACATACTGTCGGGATTGTCTCCAACAATGAGAAGTAGCTTACCATCTGGACTGAGAGATGTATGCTGCAGCATACCAAAATCGGAAAAGATTGGAAAATAA
The DNA here is from genome assembly GCA_951804385.1 of Trifolium dubium. NCBI lineage: Eukaryota > Viridiplantae > Streptophyta > Magnoliopsida > Fabales > Fabaceae > Trifolium > Trifolium dubium. Next base: position 30,739,264 of record OX638076.1, on the reverse strand, counting down.
ATAGAAATCAAAGCAATATACCAATAACAGAAAGATATCTCCAATTCTAGCTATTTGCTAAAGGCTATATATATTGACACTTTGATTCGTTCATTATTTCTTCAAATTATTTAACATCCAGAATAAAAGTAGTCAAAGTGGGGTGGGAACAGATAACAAAATTAAAGTATTCACTTATCAATCTTAAGAGGGGATAGGTAATTAAAAGTTTTGAACATAATCTAAGAAGACTCACATTCACTGGCCACGGAAAACGAAAATGCTTCGAAAGTTGAAATTTCTCCATATCAAAGTTTCTGATCCCGCAATCATTATTTGATGCTGTGAAATGAATTGCACCACTAAAAACCAGGAAGCAAGTATATTAAATAGGCCAACTATATCTATTATTAAATTAAATTAAAACTAAAATAACAACAATTGAAGGGAAGGAAAACTAAATACCTAGGAGAAGCATAAATCTCAATGGCATTGGTGATAGCATTATCATCATAAGTAGTCCTTGAGCAAAAGCTGACACCAGGTCGATCAAGGTGCTGCATTTCAGTAACAAAGAAAGTCATGAAAGTATATCAGCAGCTGATGGTTCTAAAATTAAACAGATGCTGTGAGGGACACATTTACAGCATCTGCATATATAACTAAAAAAACCATGTAGTCTAAAAGCAGTGATGACACAAAGTATGAATATGCAAATGCCTAATTAGAAATAGCATGAATGAAAAAGATAATTCAAGCATTACTTGAGAAGAAGCTAAAACATGGGCTGGAAAAATGGAGAAAGGAGCAGCAACACTCTAGGACTCCACCAACTACTAAAGCAGTGCTCATTAAATTGTTCTTGTGTTCCATGTGGTTTGTAAAATTTTAAAAACATTAAATTATATAAGATATTTAATTTAGGAAGCCACAAAATGAGAAAATTCAGCAAATGAGAAATTTTGGCAAATCTTCCCAGAACATAATCTTATAAACCACAATCAGCACAATGATGAACTAAACCACAGCAATTAAAGTGAAGTGGGGGGTGGTGGCAAGGGTGAATGAGAAGAGGCGAAGGGGAAGAGGAAAATAAACCCCAATGTCACATCATCCAATTTAGATGCTATATCGAATTATTAAGTCATGTGGCACAGCAAGATGGATATCTATTAGCTAAGTTGTGATATTTGTGAAGGAAGCTGACTGTAGGGAGCAAATGAAAAGTCTTCGGACTTTACAGGGATCACAAATAAACAAAAGATTTTGACAGGATTAAAGGGAAAACCAGTATCTCTATTTATATGAAAAGGATATTTAAGCCTTTACAGTATTTCCTAAAACGTTACTCATCACCACATATAAGTCACATGTTTGTGTCTTCTGTGCATTGGATTCTTCAAATTTTGTTATAAAATCTTACACAAAATGTTCAGAAAGTGGATGTCCAGGATTATAATTTATACCGAGTGTTCTATCCACAACAGATTAAAAAATAGGCATTCTTCAAAACACAAGCAAATTAACATTTACCTTGCAAATAAGTTCACCCTGAAATCCTCCAGCAACTAGAAGATTATCTTTTACTGCAAGTGTACTAACTTGAGTGTGTGTGAATCCCTCTAATAGACTTCCGGGATGTTTCTGACAATAAAAATTGATAACATAGAAAATTAGGACCATGATCGATCATTTATTTTCTTCAATTTTACCCAACGAACAATAAGAAGTCAAACTATTATTTAGACCAAGTGCAACATGTGTTAAAGGGTTATTCAATTAAAAACATAATTTAAAGGGCTATTCACCTCTGATGGTGCAACATGTCCTGAAACATTGAGTACTTCAGACCTAGTGCAAGTTAAAGAAGACCAATGTGTTACTGAGAACTGTGACATAAGGTATACATCATGCTTTGATGTAGCCCAAACCAAATTCCTCAACTGCATAAACATAAAAAAAGAGAGGGAATATCAGTGAAACCAAGCGAGATCGTATATCTTCAAAGCCTATCACAAGCCAGGTACTGCTTGAGATTTCCATCCTATGAACAGACTACACAATTTTAATGTAATATATAAATCACATGTTGCAGATGTGAGGACCTCACAAATCTCTCTACCAAATTCAGTTACATACCATACCACTTCCTGATTCAGACCAGCGATTAAGTATTTTTACACTGTCCACCAAATAAATATCGCAAGTATTAGCTATCTACATTTTTTTTAACCTATTATATGATTTTGAGCATTTTATTAGGTGCCCGTTCAAAGGTGTGAAACCAAAATGAATTTTATGGGTGAGTGACCTAGAGTCTCTTCTTGTACGACTCTTGCTATCAAATTAGCATGACGTGCGTAAATAACAACACTTTACAGACTTCACTTAAAGTTTGAACCTTTGGTTTAATATTTCCTGACAACAATAAGCAGATCCAAGTTCCAACCATGTAAAACAATTAAACAGAGCTGTTGTGCAGTAAAATATATAAGTGCGTCCTTAATCCAATATAGAAACCAGAGTAGATACAAGCTACAGCTTACCTGAAAATGAAGAATTGTTGATTTTACTGATCTTGAATTTCTCCTGAACTCATAAAATGAGTAACCTTTGTCTGTGCTTTTGCAATCCTGTTTGTAATAGATAATAATAAAAAGGTAAGCATGGTGTTATGTCTATAACTATTCACAAAAGTAATACAAACAGGTACTCGCGAATCAATTCACGGTTCTGTGACTATGGTTTATATTGGTCATAACTCATAAGTTATGACTAATGACATGATTGAAGTTTTTTCTCTGGAATATTAAAAAAGAGAAGGCATCAAATTGTTACCTTCCCAGACCTGTCCCCTGAATGAGGGATATTTTCATAATTCTTGTATTGTTCAAGCCTAGTTTGCCGATACCTTTCTCTGGTGATGCTAAGGCTATCCCACGGAATCCCCTGGATGTCTTGTCCTCTTCTAGCTTGAGCAGCTGTAGTGTCTACCGCTTTACTACTCTGCAAGTATAACTACAATATTATTTACTCATAGAAAGATAAAAATAACTGTATACATAGTTTACATTTGCTTGATGAATTATTTAATTAGGAGGAAAGTAAACACCCTCGTGAATGGAAAATGAGTTATTGTACAATAAAACATCACCGCGTACATCGTATTCATAACACAGCAAAAATTTAAAAAACATAAAAAATGGCATCTTACGAACCGAGTAATCATATTCATCAACATCAGAGTCGACATCACCCGCCTCTCTATTAATAGAGTCACCATCAATTTCAATATCATCTTCTACATCTTCCATTTCATACTCATCCGCAAAATATTCAGCATCACCCCCTTGGCGATGAGACATGTTTTGACAATTAGAACCTATCACATCAACATATGAAAACAGATAGAAAATCAGAGGTATGTAATGTTCCAGTTTCTGCGACAACATTTGAGTCCAAAATTTGTGTTTGTTTGTGTCATTATTCATACACATCTACACACACAGTGCATTAACAGATTTTAAGTTTTTAACCAACAAGGTTCACTGCATTAACCAACGATGAAAAAACAAGCAAGGTAAACATTCTACAACATTATAACCAACATGTTTCGGCAATCACAAAACAATAATAACAAAATTGCGATCGGCGCATTAAGCCTCTAACAAATTAGCTTTTATTCCTATTGTATTCCTATAATACAATATAATCATATTATAACCAACATGTTCCATAAATTGCAAAACCATAATAATATAATTACAATTGCCGCGGCGTGTTAACTAATTAGCATTATTCCTATAAACCCTTTCAAAATAAGAAAAACAGAGATTGAAATTACTTAAGCCAACAAAAAATTAGGGTTTCAATAGATTATGATCCAAAATAACATAAATGAAATCAAGTGCATCTAAATATCTAATTAAAACTAAAAATGAAACAATTTTGTAAAATTAATTTAGAATTTCAATTTCATAAAATTAGGGTTCCAAAAGAATAACCTATGAATTATTTAACGATAATTTCTGAAATTCATCAATAATTTGGCGTTAATTTTATGATAATTTGACAACGATAATCGTAATTTGATATTAATAATTTGTAGATCTGAAAAAAAGAGAAGAAAACGAAAGGAAAAAAAATGAAAAACGGAAAAAGGAAAAAAAAAGAGAAAGAAAATTAGAGAGATATGATGCGAACCTTGGTTTGTCGGAAAGAGCTTCTTCGATCTATTTTTTTCAGAAATACTACAAATTAATTAACACATCAATCAATATAAATATCATCATTATTATTAATCTTTTTTTGTTTTTTTTTTAATTTTTTTAATTTTAAAGGTTTATGAAAAACTAAAATGACAGATACCTTTTTATACATGGCTTGGCTTATATAGAGGGGTTGTCAAAAAAAGGTTTGAAGGGTAATGCTTAAGAAGGACTAACTAATTTTTTAAAAAATTTGTCCTTATATAACTTTTTATTTTCATTTTTAAAACAATACTAATTTATTACTACATTTTTTTTGTTTTGTAATAATAATTGAAAAAACATCAATATTTTAAAATGGAATTTTGGTAATATATATCATAAAGACGCACATTAAAAAATTAAAAATAATAAGAATTCATAAAAGTTGTGCAATTAATTTGTAAAATATTTAAAAAGTAAAATATTTTTTTTATTTGAATTATTAACATGAGTCTTTATGGGTTATGACACCTGTTAACTTTTTTCTTTAAATAAAAAAACAATTAGAAATAGAAAATCAAAGCTCCATTTAAATCTTTTTATTTTTATTGAAAAATAAATTGGATAATGCAAACAACTAAAATGAATCTTTACCAAATATATATTATTTTTATTATTTGTATTTAGAAATCTTAATTCAATTCACAAAAAATGTTAAATTTATTTGATCAGAAGTCGATGACAAGAAAAATAAATATTGTTTTTGTGAGTTTTCACTTTACAATTTGGTCTAAATACCAAAAAAATACTATTGTTTTCTTTCAAGTATATATTAATGTCCCGATAGATAGTTGAAGTGATATAAATCAGAATGACAGGGGGAGCTTTAGATCAATTTTAGGGAACAATTTATGTTTAACGTCGTGACGATGTTTATATTAATATTTTTTCTATGAGAGAATATACCCGCGTTTTCATCATCATGTAGCAAACTTAACCAACTACTACTCTTCAAACTCTCTCTCTCTCTCTCTCTCTGTTGGATTCCAAACCAAACATTAAGGATGTCGATGTTACTAAGAAAAGTGTTGGAAATGTTATTAAGACGCAATCCAACATATTCAGATGAACAACAACAACAGCAACAAGTGTTGTTACCTCGTGGTGATTTAGGTGAATTGGATCAATTACCAAGTGACATCTTGGTACAAATATTGAGACTTTTGGGTCCCAAAGAAGTTGCAAAACTCAGTGTCATTTGCAAGTCTTTGAGATTCTTTGTATCTGATAATCGTTTATGGCTTCATTTCCTTCAGACTCATCAGTCTGATCCATCTTGGGATTCTGTCTTTTTTGCTGAAACTAATTTGACCTTTGGTTACCCTATTCCGTTAGTATTCCAAATTTTGTTTCTTTATTATTGTTCTTTCAATTCAATTTGATAGGTTGTGTTGGTTTGGTTGATTGAAAATAAGTGATTTTGAATCTTTTATGGGTTGTGGTGTGATTGTGAATGATTGTTATGTTATGATTTGATTTGAATTTTCATGGGTTGTGTGTGTGATTGCAAATTTGAGCTTTTTTATTTTTGGTATTAACCGTCTTGCTCCTAGGGAAATGAGACTTTGGTAATACATAATTCGGCCGCAAGTTAAGTTTAGTTTGGCCAAGAATTGTTCCCGCCAGGAATCAAACTCAAGTTCTCCCAAATGATTCGTCCTAGGGGGAGCTCATTAACCACGTCCAATATCTTGATTTGCAAATTTGAACTTTGATGCAAAGTGATTAGTTTGTGGTGTAGATGATTGTTTGTTATTTTGTGATATGATGTGAATTTGATGGCTTGTGCAAATGCTTGTTTTTTCTTTATTAAACCACTAGTGATTTTGGGTGCAATGACGGAATCACTAGTTTAGTTCTTCAAATTGTAGGGATAATTCATTTTGGTTGTGAAACTACCAAAATCTCAATATAATAAAATCCATTCACTTTTGTGATCGAAGATTTGTAATTTCAGAGATTATCTTAAAATTTAGTTAATTTCAGATACTGAATTGCACAACCCTGCAAATTTATGACATAAAATGGTGATCCAATTACCAATAATCACTGTGTACTTGAATTGGTATTTTGGTTTTTTAGCTTTGATGGGTCATGAAAGTGGATTGGTGATCTATGATTTGATGATGGTGCAATTATTTTGTGATATGTTGTGAATTTGATGAGTTTTTGTAGTCCGTGTGATTGGTATTTCATGAAATTGAGTGTTTGAGATTCGATGAATCGCAGATCCTTTGATGGCCAGAGGCCTCAGTTGTCGTTCAAACATATTTATGGCCAAAGAGCACAGGTTCATGGTGCTATTATTATTGATGGTTGGTCTTGCAAATTTTTGTTCTGTGATCTTATATTTTTGTTGCTCCTAATGATTACATTTTTAATTTAACATTTTGCTTTTATATGTATTTGCTCAAGGCGGTTCTGGTTATTGCAAATTTGGATGGAGCAAATATGCCTGTCCATCGGGAAGATCCGCAACATTTTTGGTAATGATTTTGGTTAAATTTTTCTGTGTCTGGTTTTTGCTGTGTTCATAAATCCTTATTGGCTTAATTGCATGTTCGATCCTATACGTTTATTTTATGTTTCAAGTTGGTCATTTACGTTTATAAAGTTTCAAGTTGGCCCTTAGCGTTATTGTTGTTAGCATAAGTTTGTCCTTTCCGTCAAATTTTCAGTTAATTCCGTCTAAAACTTCCATGTGGAACCCCCATAAGTTATCCACTTATTCAATAACTTTGTTAGCCATGTGGACGATTTGAACGGAAATTTGACTAAAAGGACTAACTTATTGTAACGTAAGAGACTAACTTGAAACTTTTTAAACGTAGGGGACCAAATTGAAACCTTCAACAAATGTAAGGGACCAAACATGCAATTTAGTCCATCCGTATTTTACCTTATTCTCATTTTGAATTTGACCGAGGAAAGACTTATACTGCAGAAAACACTTCTTGCAAATACTAGGCATTGCTTTTTCGGTATTTTTAGTTTTTCTTTCTCACTCCATCTGAAGCTTTTCCTCCTTTTTGATGTTCAGGAATTTGGCAACATTGAGTCGCCAATGTACACTAGACTTCGACATTTTTTCGCAACAATTTATAACAGGTATATTGACATTCCGATTCTCCCTTATGGTGCTTTGCTTGAACAATTATGGTTAAATGAACCCTGATCGTCTCTTCCGTTGCAATTAAGTACTTTTCAATCTCTATACATATACTTACATGTGATTTTAAATCAATGCTCTAAATGAATAATGAATACATAAAAAAGTCAAAAAGAATAATGAAAAAATGGAAAAAATAAAATAAAAACTGGTTCGACGATACCACATTATAACTATAATCAAGCCAACCAACGTAGTCAATTTTCAATTGAATCGCTTGAACTGGCCAATTCAGTCTGGTTTTTAAAAACATCATTTTTAATACTAGTTCATAATTTTAAAAAGGGGAAACTTGGTGCTATAAAACTCCTGCCATGCATGGTAACATCTCCAACATTTGCGCCAAGGCTCTTCTTCTAATACTAATTAACTTGTTACTAGAGAAATATTCATGCTTATCGTGCACAAAGACATAATTGTTTTATGTTATTTACCTAATTTTTTCATGTTGTTCTTGCTTGATGTTTAATATATTGGTTGGTTTCTCGGCAGGATGCAGGTGAAACCAGATAAACAACCGGTTATTGTTTCTATACCAATATGCCACTATGATGGTAAGTTATATTTTATGATTTACTTCATTTATTGTATGGCGATTTGTTCCATGATGTTTTCAACAGTACCGAGTTAGTAATCATAGTCTTGTTACATATATGGTTCACGGGCTTTACAAATTGTTGCTTCATTCCAGATACTGAATCAGCCAGAGCATCGAGACGACAACTTAAAGAAGCGATTTATGCTTCCTTGTTCGACTTGAATGTTCCTTCTGTTTGTGCTGTCAACCAGGTAATATATTTTAACGTAGAAATGTAGAATTTAAAATAAATAATTTGGTTAATAACGATTTTGTAACCTTTTATAATGCATGTAAACTTGATGGCAATTTGGTTAATAAAAGTATAAACTTGTATCGCATTGATCTCTAATAATTCCATATACTATATGAAATGGTACCTGAAGAGTTTAACTTGATAAAAACTTGACAACTTATGGAACCAAGAACATGATTGTGCATGTCTTTATCGCAAATTGCAACATAATACTGTTGCTTCTTTTATTTCTTATTATTTCACTTATTGTATATTTTGAAAAATGTAGGCGACTCTAGCTCTGTATGCCGCAAAACGAACTTCTGGAATAGCTGTTAATATAGGTTTTCAAGTTACATCGGTAGTTCCAAGTATGCCCTACTGTTTTCTTTTCTCTTTTTCTTTCTCTGTTTGAATATAATTTGTAATTTATGCATAACAATAATTTCCGTCATGAAGTATCTCAATTTATTGTTTAAGTGTGGTACAAGGTTGATGTATGCCTAATGCAATACATTGATTAATTGTTCAACGTCGTTGTTAGCCTCTTTTTTCTTGGTGTAAATGTGTTCTTCGTTATCCTTTTTACAGTTTTTAATGGTAAAGTAATGCGCAAGGTCGGTGTGGAAGTTGTGGGACTGGGAGCACTGAAAGTTACAGGATTTCTTAAGGAGAAGATGCAACAGAACAACCTAAATTTTCAATCATTGTACACTGTTCGCGCTTTAAAAGAGGTATTATTGTATTAATATTCATTCTTCTTCGAAATCTGAAATATCAATAATAAGGAGAATAGGATGTTTGATTTTTCTGTTCTTTTTGCTTAATTTTTCTGGTTTGCAACAGAATCTATGCTATGTTGCTCTTGATTATGAAGCTGAGCTATTAAAAGACAATACACAAGCATCATTTCAAGCAGCAGGAGATGGATGGTTTACACTTTCGAAAGAGCGGTTTCAGACAGCAGAGGTTTTATTCAAGCCACATCTTGCTGGAATGTAAGTTTTTTTTCTTCTTTCATTTATTGCAATATGGTTACAACATATTGACTATGTATATCTTCTTCTATTATGTTTTTTTTCTACCATAATCACAGGTTGATCCATAAATTAGTTTTTCATATTTTAACATAACTGAATGGACTGATCGCAAAAGTGCATTAGATTAGTTGGTCATACCTATTAGGCCGCTCATGTCACGCTTCAGATGACCACTCCTGGACGTAAGGAGATGTGTTGAGATTGAGAGTGTCACACTGGATGAGATATGGTCTGAAAATATGTCTATAAGTGGGAGGCGTCACTCGCCTTACAAACCTATATTGTAAGGATGAGTTAGAGTGTTAGACCCAATATAAAAACTAAATAGTTACAATATAGATTTATTTCCTCTTTGTTAGTTTCTCTTATATTTTCACTTAGATGGTAGTTTAACCTTTTGTTTCATTTCTTGGTATAGGCAAGCCATGGGTCTGCACCAGGCCATAGCTCTTTGTATGGAACGTTGCCATTCTGCAAATTTACCAGGTGACAATGATTGGTACAAGACTGTAGTTTTGTCAGGGGGAACTGCATGTTTGCCAGGTTTGGCAGGTAAATGTGTGAATCTCCTTTTTTTATTTGTAACATGATATTTCATATCTTTGCAACCGAGCAGAAATATGAGAGGAACGGAAACTAAGTACAGAGAACTCCTGGGCGTAATGCGCTATTTCTGTAGAGTTCCAAGAGTCGGTTTCGATAATCTTCTCAGGAAACACATATTTGAAAAGAAATACTATCAAAATCTTGATATAACCGAGCTTTTTAAATAATAACATCTAGCAAAGGTTAAGGTAAAAACTTCCTTATAAGTTTAGGTGTTTATGAAGAAGATATATTGCATTGCTAGTCAAATCCTTCGGTCTTTATCATATAAATCGTTTTTCATAAACTCAAGCTGTTTCAATAAGCTCTCTCAAACAGTCTCACTAAAACTTATGCTAGTAGATAAGCTCAAGCTGGAATGAGTAAATCTAAACATGTCATTATTTGTAAACTCCTACGAGCTTAAAGCTAATCCAAACTTGGCCTAATTCTACAACTTTTGGGATCATTCTTTTACAGAAAGATTAGAGAAGGAACTACATGCATTACTTCCTCCATACATATCCAATGGAATTAGAGTCATGCCTCCTCCATACGGTGTCGATACTCAATGGTTCGGAGCAAAGATGATTGGCAATGTAAGTTCCCTACTACCTTGATGATAACTATTTACATCTAGTTTGCTGCATATGACATTCTATTTTATGTTTAGTGTATCCCAAAATATTGACACTTGTTGGACGACCGAGTGTATGTTTGGTTCTACTTTTGGAGATGTTTGGATACTCTCGAGTGAAAATGACTTCCTCTCCAAAATTGATTCTGACTTGAAGCTAAAATTCGGGCTTTATATAAATTGTATCCAAACATAAATCATTTTACATTCAACTCACTTTTAGCCAGAATCACTTATAAAATATATTCATTCAAAATCAATTTCCGTTACCACAAAACCAATCACATTGATTTACAGACTTATTTGTTATTTCATCGCTTTGTCAGTTAGAATTTCATTCTCACTAGAGTTTCTTCTGGTAAGGCTAATTGTTTGTAAATTTTGTACAGTTGAGCACATTTCCTGGTCCTTGGTGTGTGGAAAAAAAGAAGTTCCGGCAGAAGCCTAGGCTCAGCCTCATATGGTGATGATTTTGTTCTCATATATATATGTATATTCCCACAATAATGTAAATTATTCTGCATCCTCCAAGTTCAGGGAGATGGAACAATAGGACTCAATTTATTTCAACATCTTCTGTATATTTATAAATATAAATATTATGCTTTCTATGGTGACTAGAAGCATATAATAAAGTAATAAACACTTGGATAGTTAATATTAGAAAAAATATGTGAATGCTTTGATACTTTATTCCTCAGCCTTATGCTGGTTTAAATAGAGAGTACAAGATTTATTCTCTCCTTAATTTTAGGAGGAAATATTACAAAAGAAAATATAACTCAATAATAAAAAAATCTAGAATCTACTAGAAATAATAAAAAAAGACTAAATATTATATTTTCCAACACCCCCCCTCAAGTTGGTGCATAGATATCTATCATGCCCAACTTGACTATCAAGTGCTCAAAAGTGGATCTTGCCAAACTTTTGGTGAAGATATCAGCCGTTTGCTGATTTGAAGTTACAAATGGAAGACATATGATTCCAGCATCCAACTTCTCTTTAATGAAATGTCGGTCAATCTCAATATGTTTGGTTCTGTCATGTTGAACTGGGTTATGAGCTATGCTAATAGCAGCCTTACTGTCAGAGTATAATCTTAACGGAAGCTCAATTTTCATCTTAAGTTCTTCTAGGACTCTATGAATCCATAACCCTTCACAAATACCTTGAGCCATAGCCCTAAATTCGGCTTCTGCACTACTTCTTGCTACAACTCCTTGTTTCTTGCTCCTCCATGTCACAAGATTACCCCAAACATAGGTACAATATCCAGAGGTTGATCGTCTATCAGTGACTGAACCTGCCCAATCAGCATCGGTATAGATACACACATTTCTTTCACTAGTCTTCTTAAAAAATAATCCCTTTCCAGGATTTGCCTTCAAATACCTCAGTATCCTATAGACTGCCTCAAGATGTTCCTCAAAAGGAGAATGCATAAATTGACTTACCACACTAACTGAGAAGGCGATGTCAGGTCTAGTGTGCGACAAATAAATCAGTTTTCCAACCAGTCTCTGGTATCTCCCAGTGTCAACAGGATTACTACCTTTTTCCCAAAGTTTTGCATTAGGGTCCATGGGAGTATCTGTTGGTCGACATCCACTCATACTTGTTTCTTTCAATAAATCTAGAATGTATTTCTGCTGGGAAACTACAATACCATCATTTGATCGAGCAACTTCCATACCAAGAAAATACCGCATGGATCCTAAGTCCTTGATTTCAAAGTCAATGGCTAATTTCTCTTTTACTCTTGCCATTTCAACTGTATCATTTCCAGTAAGGACGATATCATCAACATAAACAATCAGGATAGCAATTTTTCCATCTTGAGAGAACTTTGTGAACAAGGTGTGGTCAGCTTGTCCTTGAATGTATCCTTGTTTCTTCATGGACTGAGAGAATTTTTCAAACCAGGCTCTAGGAGACTGCTTTAATCCATACAAAGACTTGTTTAGTTTGCATACATTTGTTCCAAACTTATCTTCAAATCCGGGAGGAATGTCCATATATACTTCTTCTTCTAAATCACCATTGAGAAAGGCATTCTTAACATCCAACTGATGTAGGGGCCAATCCAAGTTCGCAGCAAGAGATAAGAGAATTCTGACGGTGTTCAATTTTGCAACAGGAGCAAATGTCTCTGAGTAGTCTATACCATAAGTCTGAGTAAAACCCTTAGCCACCAGGCGGGCTTTGTACCTTTCAATTGACCCATCTGAATTATATTTCACAGTGAACACCCATTTGCACCCAACTGTCTTTTTGCCATCTGGTAGTGTCATAACACTCCAAGTTTTGTTCTTCTCAAGAGCTTTCATCTCTTCAAGTACAGCTTCCCTCCACTTTGGAACTTCTAGAGCAACCTGTACATTTTTTGGAATCTCTACACTAGACAATTTTGAGGTGAAGGCAGAAAAAGATGAAGACAAATTTGAATATGATATAAAATTGGACATAGGATGTTTAGTGCAAGTTCTAACTGGTTTTCTAACGGCTATAGGATCATCTATATCAGGATACAAAATATGACTCTCAGAAACAGAGATAGACTTACCTTTCCCCTTTTTTGGGGGATGATCAATTCCCGGTTCAGATTCATGACAGCGAGGAGATGTGGACTCATCACTTGCTTTGTGGTTCTTTCTCACAAAAACCTGTCCTTTCCAAATTTTGTTTCCTACTTCAAATCTATTTTCTTTAGATGACTCATTGTTTTGTGGCATTTCAATTAGATCATCATTATCATTGGTTTCAATATTCTCATTGTTTTCTTTATGAGAAAATGTAGGCTCGGATTCACCGGGTTCCTTACTCATAATAGGAGTAGGATCACATAAGGAATCATGACCCTTTTCTGTTGGTGCAGAAGTAAAAGTCTTAGAAGGTTGTGACACAGGCAAAGACAAATTATTAGAAAAAGTCATATTCTCAAAAAAAGTCATATCCTCAGTTTGAAATGAGTCTTCATTTAAGTTCCCCCCCTGAAGATGAGTGTTATTAAAAAAAGGTTGTTTTTCAAAGAATGTAACGTCCATTGTGACAAACATTTTCTTGTTTTTAGGATCAAAACATTTATATCCCTTCTGAGTTGGCGAGTAGCCAACAAAAACACATTTTATAGCACGTGGTTCAAGTTTTCCAACATTCTTATGTTCATGAACAAAGGCTATGCAACCAAAATTTTTTAATGTCAAATCAGTTGAAACACGAGTACTAGGAAAACATTCTTTGAAAGTATTAATTGGAGTTTGAAAGTTAAGGACTTTTGAAGGCATTCTATTAATCAAATACGCAGCAGTTAAAACAGCCTCACCCCACAAGTAGTTTGGTACTTTACTTGAGAAGAGTAAAGCTCTAGCTACCTCCAGTAAATGTCTATTTTTTCTTTCTGCAACTCCATTTTGTTGAGGGGTGTTAGGACATGAACTTTGATGTATAACTCCATTGTTTAGAAAAAAATCACCTAGTGTAGTGTTAAAATATTCTTTGCCATTATCACTTCTAAAGACTTGAATATTAGTTTGATATTGATTTTGCACCATTGTAAAAAAATCTTTTACAGCCTGACAAACATCAGATTTCCCCTTTAACAAGTAAACCCAACATACTCTTGAATGGTCATCGATAAATGTGATAAACCATTTTTTGAGAGAAAGCGTACTTGTACGGTTAGGGCCCCAAACATCACTGTGGATAATTGAAAAAGGTTTTGATGGTTTATAAGGTTGTATTGAAAAATGAGAACGATGATGTTTAGCAAATTCACATGCTTCACATTTAAATAAAGAAATATCTTTATTATGAAATAACTTAGGAAACAAATGTTTTAAATAACTAAAACTAGGATGACCTAATCGTAAATGCCATAGTATAATATTGTCATCATTATTATTCAAAACTGAAAAAGACTTAAAGCAGGAACTTATTGTTTGAAAAGGTAGTTGTGATGTAGATCCAACGTCAAAGTAGTAGAGTCCTCCACTCTCATTAGCGCTGCCAATCCTCTTCCCCGAGTTCAAATCCTGAAAGACACAGTGAGATCGGAAAAAATTAGTTTGGCAATTTATATCTTTGGCTAATTTACTGACGGACATTAAACTACAAGACAAGTTTGGAACATGAAGAACATCCTTAAGAGTTAGCATTGGAGACAACACAACTGACCCTTTACCTGCAATGGCTGAAAAAGAGCCATCTGCAATTTTTATTTTTTGATTACCTGCACATGGACTATATGAAGAGAACACGGTAGATTCACCTGTCATGTGATCAGATGCACCTGAATCTACTATCCAAGTATGATTGGGACTGACACTTAGAAACGCAGAGTTACCTTTTTTTGCTACAGAACAAGAAGGAGTTTGAGACTCAAGGAATTTGAAGAATTTGTCTATTTTCTCTAGTTGTTCCGGAGTGATTGAAGGCTGAGTTGAAGAGGATTGCTGCCCTTGATCAGAATTACTAGCCTGAAATGCACGACCACCTTTCTTCTTCCAGCTCGAAGGTTTCCAGTTCGGAGGTTTGCCTTTGAGCTTCCAACAATTTTCACGCGTATGCCATTTGATCTTGCAATGATCACAGTAAGGAACTTTGTCTGGATTGTTTTCCTCCTCTAAGTTTCTAGTAGCCAGGGCTGAACCTTCAGATTCAGAGCTTCGAGGTGTCTTGCCCATCATAATTCCTTGTCGTCCCTCTTCCCTTTTGATTTCTGCAAAGGTTTCTCGCAGAGTTGGCAATGGTACCTTTCCCAAAATTCGACCTCTTACTTCATCAAGATCTTTATTCAGCCCAGCAAGAAACATGAAAACACGATCATTTTCTTGCCTCTTGAGGAATATAACACTATCTGCTGTACACTTCCAGTTGTCATCGTAACAGAGATCCAATTCTTGCCACAGGGCCACCAACTCATTATAATAAGATGTTACATTCTTATCACCTTGTTTAGCATGCCATAACTTTGATTTTAATCCAAAGATTTGAGAGGCGTTTTGGATATCACCGTATGTTTCCTTAACAGCTTCCCACACATCCTTTGCAGAAGGTAAGAACATAAAAGGCTTGCCTATTCCAGGTGCCATAGAGCTTATTAACCACGCAATAATCAAGGAGTTTTCAGACTTCCATTGTTGGTAAAGTGGGTCTGCCTTTTCTGGTTCAGCTTTTGTCCCCGTCAAAAAACCAAGCTTTTGTTTGCCGTCCAAAAACAAGCGAACAGTTTGAGACCATTCATTATAATTGTCCCCATTCAACTTAGGAATATCGACCTTGAGGGAGGATGAGGAGTCCTCCTGGTCTTTGGAACTTGTGCTGAAATCGTTTTCACCATTGCTGCCGCCACCGTTTTTGTTGCCGCCATTATTTTTATTGCCGCTGTTTTTTTTGTTGCCGCCGCCTGGTGGTTGTTCGTCATCACCAGTGGTGGAGGAGCCGGTGTAGGCTTGTGATAGTGAAGGCCACTTGTTGTTACCGCCGGCCATGATAGGCTAAACGGGTATGGGAACGTGTTAGGGAAAAGAAAAAAAATCAGAGTAGTACCCTAACCCTAACCTAGGGCTCTGATACCATATTAGAAAAAATATGTGAATGCTTTGATACTTTATTCCTCAGCCTTATGCTGGTTTAAATAGAGAGTACAAGATTTATTCTCTCCTTAATTTTAGGAGGAAATATTACAAAAGAAAATATAACTCAATAATAAAAAAATCTAGAATCTACTAGAAATAATAAAAAAAGACTAAATATTATATTTTCCAACAGTTAAGAATAATGTAAAAGTTGTGTTTCTCTTATTTATGCAATCTGTAATGTAATAAGTGTGAAGAGATTGTTAATATGATTGGAAAGTTCATAAATTTAAGGATTTGAAGTACTAGAAAACAAAATGGCCTTTACTTAGTTTTCATATACAGATTGTTCCGAAATAAATGTATTTTTTAGTCTCTAGAAATGTGTAAACTGTAGTGCCTATATCGAGTTTTAGTGATTATGTACGTATCACATTTTCCACAAGCACTCATATTCTCTTCTCCTGAGTTGTAGTAGCAGAGATCAGGATTTGACAGACTATTTTTGCAACTTTTTCCTAAGTACTTTAATTAACAAAATCTTATGAAAGCTAATTGAGGTTGTTTAAATATGTTACTGTAAGTGTTATGTTTGAAGAACATTTACAGTCATCTGATGTCCATCGAAGGGTTTAAATCGACTGACTATAGGAATTTGAATTCAGATTATCAAAAGTTAATTCACACCCAAAAAATATTATAGTTTGGTCTTTCACGCAAGTCTATTCTATCAAAAAATATTCTTCATTCCGCTGAGCGCTGAGAATAAAAGCTCCAATGAAACTTACAATCTTTAAACAACATTCAAATACAATATATTTGACTATATTAAGTGGTAAATGGTAACTATATTTAAGTACGAGCTCAAGTTTCAACCCTAGAACAATCAAACCGCATAGACAATAATTAACAAACATGTTATATAAAAAAATATATGTTAACTGATAATACAACAATACAGTGCAACAAATGAATGGAGGTTGAGATATTAGAATAACAGCATTAAGAGGATGCAGACTGTGAGCACCAGTAGTAGAGATGGACTATGTACGATTTGATTTGCAGTATCATCGGCTGACACTGATGGCGGCAATGCATCACATGCTAGACCTTTCTTCCCTTCACGACACTCACTCGCAAAGAGGCCAGGAGGGTATCTTCCATAAAGATTAATGTAACTAAACATGGTTGAGGCACAATCATTCGTTAAATCATTTAACACGTCAGCATACGGGCAAGCAAACTCTTTAAATGACCCACAACATTCCTTGGGAAGGTACTTGGGTCCTTTGCATTTGCTTGTGATTATTGTGTAGTTTAGAAACTCGAAATTCACAGAACAGCCTGCAGGTGCAATGTGAAACAATATCATCAGCAAACTCTTCTCTTTTGGTGTGTCTATATATATATATACACACACCAGTACAAGTACTATACAACAAAAGTACATGCCAAACAACCAAAACTCTAATATGATCAATTACTAATATAACTGTTTCACAAACAGCTATTAGCTAGAGTATGAAACCAAGAAAACAAAGATCTAATCATGTTTAAAGTTTGAATGCTAGTTGCCTAGTTCTTAGTAGAGAACACGGTTATCAAATTGAGATTGAAATCTTAACTAGGAAGAGTTTTTTAAACTCGTGAATGGGATCTTATTATGAATAGTAAGATATATTGCCAATAAAAATGTCATCTTAAAGTAAAAATACAAGTGACATAACAAAATTATAAGCTTGTGTATCTCATATATGAACCTCAAAATAATTCAAGATTCAAGTCATATATTAAATGAGAAGAAAAAAAAGTTGACAAAAAATAAAGAGTAGTTGGCTA
Organism: Trifolium dubium; assembly: GCA_951804385.1. Classification (NCBI taxonomy): domain Eukaryota; kingdom Viridiplantae; phylum Streptophyta; class Magnoliopsida; order Fabales; family Fabaceae; genus Trifolium; species Trifolium dubium. Next base: position 30,721,374 of record OX638076.1, on the reverse strand, counting down.
CACCAAGTTTAGGTAGTGATTCATTTGACTGAATTGAGATTAATGTCTAAATAGATACATACAAGAAATTTGTATAGATTGAGTTCAATTTAGTATCAAATTGAAATACGAGTCACATGTATCGTAAGATACCAATAACCATGGTAAATAATGCCCAACTAATTGATCGTTTTTGTTCAATAAGTCAACATGATACACATCAACACAAATTCATCAACAACAATTTTGTCAGATCAAATTTAGAGCTATATTTCAGCATTAGCCCATTCCTAATGCTAATGTATGTAGGTAATGTGACTTTGTGTAATATGTTTAGAAAAACAACTTAATTAAGTGTGTATGTATTCTAAGTGCTTATGTATAAGCTAATTATATAACAAAGTCAAATCATTTTCTAAGTTGTTTCCACAATTCTCTCAAACAAGCTTACAACTACAAATGTTTATGCAGAAATAAGTTCAAATAAATTAATCCAAACAATCCAAAAGTTTGTAACATCAATCCAAAGCTTTGAAGTTACATCAAATTGATCAAAACTGAATTTCATAGAAAACTTGATTGAAAATATTTGAAAAACTAATTAGTCATCATTAATCTTTGGAGTTTAGACAACAAATTGATATTAAGAAATTACTAAAAATAAATTGTTGCTAATAAACTTTATTTCTTCAATCACAGCAAAATAATTATATATAAACAGAAAATCCATAATAGTTAAAACTAATGCAAAATTAACACACCTAACCATATGAACAAAAAAAAAACTACAACTTAATATTATATGTTGGACAATTTTTTGAAGAAAAAAAAAACACAATAAAAACAAATATGTATTGTAGGTAGATCCAAAAACATGAGAGAGAGAGAGAAAATGATGAACCTTTTTGAGCTTGAAGAAGATGCCGACCAGTAAGTATCTGAGAATCAAAAATAGCATCTGCAAATATAAAAAGCAAAACCCAGATATAAAAATTTGAACTTTTTTCCTATAATTGTTACAAAATTTGAGAAAATTGAAAAAAGAAGAAGTTGTGAAATGAGAGAGTTACTTGGTAGAAAAGTTGGATGAAAAGAAGAAACAGAGATAGCCATGATTAGAAGAAGTGAAGAACAAAGCAAGAAGCTTTGTTGATTCTTAGAACAAATCATGATGATGATAATGTTCTATGGTGTGGTGTGGTATATAGATCCAGTTATAGATTTGTAGAAAAAATATTTGTAGAAATAGTAATGGGATTATTAACTGTGTTTTTGCTCTTCAAATATTAGTTTCTTTTTGAGGAATGGATCAATTGAATTATGAAGTTTTCTTGAGAAGAAGCTTTTTTGTTATCATGCCTTTTACAAATTTATTTGTATTTATGTTTTTTTTTTTGTCTTGTTAACGAGTATCTGAGACACTCTTTTACGTATTCAATTTTAAAAAAATTATTATTTAAAATATTAAACAACACAATTTTTAATACGTTAATTTTATAAATTTTCATAAATTTTTATAAATATTTACTATTATTTAAGATCTTAAAGAGTATCTCAAAAATATCGGTTAATATTTGACACTTTTTGTTTTACCAAGTTTGAAGCCCCATTAGCAAATATGATTAATATTCACCAAGAATCTATAAAATATATGAAATAAAAAAAGTTGATTGAATTTTTTACATGAAGCAGTTAAGAAAGAATTGACTATCTATTTATGGAGTTTAAAAGTTTGTTTAATTTGTAAAATATAAAAATTTAGACATAACTTACTTATGATAAACTTTTAAGATATTTAATAATTGTTGGATGAACAAAATATTATTACTAATTTAATACAAAACAACTCATATATGACACTAAAAGTTATAGTTCCATTTAGTGATAGAAAAAAAAAGTTATCCCATTTAGATATAACTCTTACCCTTTTAGATTAATTTATCTGTGTTAAATGTTATTATTATTTGTTTGGAGAAAGTGTTTATGATATTACTTATATATATAAGCAGTGACTGATTCATAATTTATATATAATAATAGTAATAAAAGCAAAATATAAAGAATAATAAAAAGAGGTGGTATTAGTGGCAGTCATATACGTGTTGTAGTTGAAGAAACAAACTAACATTTGGACAGACAGATAATAAATAAATAAATAAAATAATGTATGACAGCACACAAAAACACAGCAATTAATTAGTAGAAGGAATACGCGCAAAACTGAAAATGTCTTTTCCACACTCTTTTTCAATTTCAACAACACTTATGTTGATCGTCTGATTAATATAGATAGATGGTTGAGATTAAATAGTACGAAATTTGATTACTTGTCTAGGAGTCGTCTGATTAGAACTCGGATCCTTTTTATAAGAGACACATCAACTTTTTAAATTTATTCAAGTTGCCAAATAATCTGGATCTTCATCGTGAAAGAAGCAAGTGTATAGACATAGATTGCATTTCCTTCGTGATTTAAGACATATTTGATATCACGGTATGTATATTAGAATCACGGTGATTTATTATAATTTTGTAGCTTCTGTAAAATTAAAGTGAATCAACGTGATTCTAATATTCTCACCATAATTCCAAACATACAGTACTTAGTTAAAAGTAGGTAATCCACATATTTGAAAGTGGGGAAATAAGTAGGTAATCCACATGTTTGGAATTGTGACCAGTAAGTTCATTGTTACCTTAAACAAAACGAAAAAAGAATTGCAAAATATTACTGCAACTGGAATTGAATATAACGCGTTGCAATATTATTTATGCTTTTCCTTGTTTTATGTTAAAAGTAGGAAAGCCACTATATTGGAAATGTGACAAGAAATTTCATTGTCCAGATATAATAATTAATTAATACTATACTCCGTATATTATATTTCATGTCTGCCAAATATTTTAAACAAAATTTTAAGTTCAATAAACATGAGTTTAATAAATTTTCAGCACTGTAAGTTTTTCTATTATCTATATTCTCTACACTGAATAAAACTGCATATAGCATATTACAAATCTACAAATTTTGTCACTCATTTACTGTGAAAAGTTAGCGGGAAAAGCATATAATCATCTATTATTTATTACTAACTATTATTATTATAATACATAAAATAAAGTGAACTGTGTACTATACCAAATACTCATGGATCTCTCTAGTATGTATGTATATATGTATGCAATGTTTCGCAACCCATTTGGCTTGAGTTGTCTACTCCCTCGCCGTGGGCTTCCTTGTCTCGAACCAACATTCGAACCATGCAAGTTTGTCTGATATCCGACATTTATCGGCCTTTCGATTCAACAGAATAGCCTTCTTTGCTGCAAGAATAATACAGCAGAAGTTACTACAAAAGCATTATAGGATTGCGATCATATGCGACTTAAGTTCACACAAGCAATTTACTCTTAACCAATGATGCTGCAACTTATAGGATTGCGATATATGCGACTTTTGAAGTTTAATTACAGATTCGTGAATATTTAAATATCATACAATTATCAACTTACTCGACACTTTGGCTGCTGCATGTTCTCCAGCAAATCAGAGATTTCAAGCTGCTTCATCACCGCAGCATGTAGCACCTACAAAAAAATACACAAATTTTAAAAACCATACTGTTAAATCAGCGTAATCAAAAGACATGGATGAATGATGAATACCCTCTTTGTTTTCTCGAGGTCAAACTCAACAGACTTTATTCTATCCAAGGAATCCATAAGCATTTGCTCCTTCTCCAAAGGCATGCCGTCAGGTTTATTGTTAAGTTCGTTAAATACGTTTTCTAGCATCTGAAGACATTGTTCACAAGGAAGAATATAATCTTTTTCAGAAGTTGCTTCCGTATCTGCTGAATGGTTATTAATGCAGTGTACAGTAGAATTTGATGGGTGAACAATGTTCTGAGTTTTCCAAAACTCAAATCTTAGATTACAAATGAAAGCAATGAGTCTTTCCAAGAAGGATGTCAGCACTTGTGGTACATAAAAGAAATTTATTCTGTCTAATTTTTCCATAATAATGCTGAACAAATTGCTCACAGAAGAACCTGAAAAAAGAGAGGGGAAGATAGGGATGACATTGAAATACTTGTCAATAATACCGGTTACACTTAGCATGAGTAATAGCCTATATGAATTTCTAACTTTCCATCCAGATATAAAAAGGTATATGCACAACTTAGACTCTACATAGGATATAGTAAAGATAAACATGAATACAATTGGTCCAAGCCTTTTAACAAGTTTATAACAATACCTTCTGAATTCATCCTATAAGCAATATTCTCCATATCATTAGTTCGCAATGACTGCTCTCGAGAAAGGTGACGTTGATCATTTTCTATCACAATCTGGGCAGATAGAGCACTGTCATCACAGCTGTAGTAGCCATTGATATCTGCTACCCTGACCTACAGAAGACAGAGCGGTTAATTATGATTAAAAGCTCAAGATAACCACACAAAATTTGTACGTGCAGTATGTTAGATGAGAATGAGGATTCTAAATTAAACAGAAGTAGATTTTAAAACTGACTTCTTCACGAACTGGCGCTAAACGAGGATAATTACAACTCCTTTGTCTGGCAGGAGATGAGTAATCATTAAAATCAGACCCTGATTCTGCTGAAGAGTCACTGCATCGCCCCTGGGAGATGAGAAAATAGTTTTAAAACAAACATATGATTGTAAGGAATTTCTACCTACCGTAAAATAGTAAGCACTCGTAAAATAGTTAAAAAGACTGAAACTTGCCTTCAGTGAGTGTAAATGAAAGGAGTCAAAATTGCGCTGTTCATGGGACACCCTGGTGATTTGCCTCACAAAAGTTCCCTCCACATTACGTACTAGCTAAAATCAGAATATCTACATTAGTTCGCCAAAATGCGAGTTTGCAAGTTTGACAAGGTATTTCTAAGCTATATATATTTTGAAACGCTGGCACAAGGGATAAGAAGCAAGATAACAGAGAAACATTACCTTCACGATATCAGGATCATTCCATGGACCCTTGTTAGACCTAAGACATCCACCTTCTCTAGAACATGTACATGAACCACCGAGAAAGTCGGGCAATTGACTGTACAAAACCATTAACAAACTCCAAATTAATCAGTAAGTTAAAATAGAAATTATAATGCACTAAAATGTAGGCTCAGAGGCGTACCTAGAGTCAATGACTTCTTGTAATTTATATAGAGACTTCGAGTCAAGAATCTGAAAATTCGGGAAATGAATATAAAATCAGCAGCACTGCAAAAAGTAAGCATGTTAAATATTACTGGATGATATGATAGTTATATCCTTCACCTGTATCTTTGAAATAGTTTTGGGATCAAGAAACTTCTGTGCAGCAGGCCAAAGCATCTTTTTAAAGCCAGTGCCAGCATTGACGATGTACATTTGATGTAATGTCTGAAAATACAAATGAATAAGTTTCACATAGATATTAAAAGGGCTGAAAAAAATAGTTACGCTGAGAACGGACGGGATAAAAACCTCAGGATAGTAACAGCCATCTATTTTGGTCACGGAAGCCAAAATATTTGCTGCAGTACGCGAGAAATTTTTCATTCCCTGCATAACACATTTTAATGGCCACTAAAATTTCAGCATAAAATTTTTCATAACCTTGCAAAGGGAATTCTTAAAATTGAGAAACACCAAACAACTCCCCTCGCTAGTCGCTAAATAGAATGGTTTTTAGGCAGATAGAATCCTTAACATATAAACAATCTACTATCAACAAGCAACATAAACTTTCAGACATGCATAATAATCAACAGATTTCACACCTGATATTAGTTTTAAGGTTCATAACCTATGATGTAAATAGCGGGCTATACTGCCGCTATAGTAGTGGGATAGCGTCAAAAAAACATATTGTTGTTGTCTTAATAAAACTTATTCAGTGTAAGTAATGCAACATACCAAACCCTGTACATCCAATATTGTTGTTGTCGAAAAAATCTGTCTTTTTGCTGCAATGGAACATGCTGGAAATTTCTCTTGCAGAGTCCTCTCAAACTCCTGGACATGGTATCTCAAATATCGATCAACTGTGGTGATTCGCATCAGGCGGCTTGGATGAGCTTTCCCGAGCCTCTCAATGTAAACTGGCCTACCTTCCTTATCGACTCCATGATAACCTTGAGGATAATACTGGAGTACTTCTTCCAGTTCTTCAAATTCAAAATCCTTCAAGTATAAGCGTTGCATTAGAAGCAAACAAAACATGCATGAAGCGCCGTAAGCAAAGAACGCATGCTGATGCTGAAACATTCAAATATTACAAAGTACAAAGATGGAACTTTTTACTGTTATACAGCCCTACTATGATATCAAGGACCAATTCATGTAAAAGTTTGAGCTGAGAGGTAGAGGTTCATATATGATTATATGAGTTGTTAAAATTAAAGAACAAACATATTCAATTTATAATCTACGAAATCAGTTTACAGAATCTCTATTGTCCTTCTGTTACACTGAAACACTCTATGATCTAAATCAACTCTACATCTTTATGTATACGACGACATAAATTAGTGTCATTACCTCAAGAATAGTATCAGTTCTGTATTCTTTTCGCCACATAAGCATTTCTTCCCACATCTGAATTGTCTTCTCAATATCAAAATCCCTAGCTTTAAGAAACCTACCAGGAAATAGAGATCAATGTGAGTGAATAAAAAGATAACACTTATTATTTATGACATAAAACTTGAAATACACATGAGTGTGCGCTTTCAACATCAAAAGAGCTAATTGAGAAACAGTCCCTCAAGGTAGCTAAGCTACAAGTACAAAGTCATGCAGTGATATAATTTCGAAAAACAAGGAAACACCTAAGCAATGTATGATAATCGTCATGCCTGGGAGGCAAACATCCTCTTTCAATAAGTCTTTGGCGCAATTCAAGTACTGCAGACTCCTCTCGTTCATCTCTCACATCCTCGATAGACACTGCCGGAACCCTATAATCAATTTTCCTTTTTCCTCTTTTCCTAAGGGAATGAGTGAATTTAGAAGAAGCATTGATTGCCTTCTTCCTGAGTGTTCCGATTTTAGAATATTGTCGTCTATCATCTTCCGAATACTCAACATCCGATCTCCTCTCCCTAATTTCATCATTACTACATTGCCCTTCAAATCCTTTCACCACATTTTAGAAACAAAATCAGTTTTTCCATAGAAACAAAATCATGCCAATCACAAATGGATACATTAGCAGATAATACCTGACATTATAGTCCAAACGAAAAACCAAAGAAAGTTTCTCCTAATTTTTGAATCAGGAAATCAAATTCACAGCAAACTCCTTCATAAATCACTCCTCCAAATTCTACAACATACAAACAAACAAATAAGTAAATAAATAAATTTTGTCAAAAAAAGTAAATACATAAATACTTAAATAAATAAAATTCATCCGTAAAACTAAATAAAATTCACAGCAAAATTCTTCATAAATTACTGCTGCAAATTCTACAACATACAAAAAAATAATCAAATAAATAAAATTTACAGCAAAATGACACTAATGGCCGTTTAGAAAAAAAAACAGTAGTACCTTTAATTACATTATCCTTAATTATATAAAAAATTAACTAAAAAAGAAAAATTTGCCAATTAACCAATAAAATAATATGCTAACTAATATAACAACTTGTTCATCAGAGTGGTAAGAGTTTAGCGTTGTAACCGCAAAGTGCCGAGTTCAAATCAACAACTAACTCAGCTGTAAAATAGTCATTACTAGTGTCACTTGAATTAATAAAAATAAATAGAATTCATCATTATCAAGCTGATTAATCAAAACTAAAGCTACATGAATTCTTAAAAATACATAAAATATAAAAATAAAAAAAAGCAAAAAAATTCAGAGAAAAAATCTAAGTGATTGATCTAGTAAAGTAGAAGAACATAGATACAAATCTACATTTCTGCAACTATATAATCAAATCTAATGCACAAATTCAATATACAAAGCAAAAAAAAAAAAAACAGAGAGAGAAAAAGAAAAAAGCAAAACCTCAGATTTGAAAAACGGTGGCGTTTAAGACTGTTGAAGCTTTGAAGAAGATTGTTGTATAAAGCAGTTAGCATTCTCAAGTAAACAAAAAACGCATAGAGTTTTTATTTTTTGGAATTTAATTTTATATTTTTGAGTTTTTTTTTCTTTTTCTCTTCTTTTTATTGTTAATGAAGTGAAGCTTAAGAGAGATGAAAGTTTATAATGAAAAATATGCGTTATGAAAATGAAGAACAAGAGAGAGCAACTTTACGTTACAATTAATTAATTTTTTTTGACTAGTTACAGTTAATTAATTATTATCGAAAAAATGCGTTAAATTCATTTTATTACCAACTAGTGTTTGATTTTTTTTTTCTTTTTTGCCGACGTGATGCTTTATTTTTCCTTGGATCTTATTATTTCCTATTCCTATTTTTTTTTTTCAAATAGTAATACAACCACAACTATATTTTCCATTTCTAAATAGTAATATTATGTAAAATTAGAAATAGTGTTGTACCAAAAAAAAAATTGTGTAGAAATAAAAATAATGGCTATTAAATTGAATATAGGAGAAAGGGCATGCATGCTTACCTTTTGGATATATGAGAAAAGAATAAAGAAGAAGAGAATAGAGAAATCAAATGGATCGCTATGCTATCTTTCTTTTTTGATGTCCATTATTCTTTTTTATTACTTTTTCCACTTTTCAAATTTTTCCAATTCTTTTTTCTCAAAATAATATGATTTAATGAAAGAAAAATTAATTTGACATATGGTTTTGTTTTTTAAAGAAATGTTCTTTTTATAATTGTATCCTCTTATAGTTTTTTTTAAATAAATAAAAATAAATAGACAAATTGTTTATTTATATGTGAGTTGTAATTGTATCCTCTTATATTAATTTTTGTTGAATCAAATCAACTTTATTTTTATTTTATGTAAAAAAAAATATTTTTATTTAATTAATTAATTAACACAAACACCAAAAATAAAATAAAAAATAAGTATATTATTTTCTCCAATTAATTAGTTCGGTGGATTTTATTTTTCTCTCAACTGTAATTAATTTTGAATTAGTACTAGAAAGTCTAGAACACAAGCAAAACATTAATTAATGAAAGAAAATTTTTCAAAATGAAACGTGAAATTACAAATTGGATAAAGAATAATAGAATAGTAAAAAGTTGGGTGAAAGGTGAGAAATATGTGATATTTATTTATTGATGTGAACTATGAAGATTCCAGCACCTAGCGTGACATGAAGCATCTCCCACCGAGTACTCGTGTCATGTCATCTTTGTGTTGTGTAGTGTTGCTGCTTATTTTATGCATGATAAAAAATATATAAAATTATTATAATGAATTAATTCAAACAATTCAGCTGAAAATTGGGATGCAAGAATCTATTTTATGTACCTTATAAATTTTCAGGGTTTATATAAATGTTTATGAAGATATTTTAAGAATAAATAATTTTTCATTAGTAAATAGAAGGACAAGGCATCAATACTACTAGAGAGTAGAGACTATCAAACAAGTGAAGAATCTGTAAAATAAAAAATTAAAGCATCAAAACTTGAAGAAGATACAAATGGTGTCTCAAAGGAGATCAGGTATTCAAGTTTCCTAGTGGGATAGAAAAATTGAATTTGGAAAAGTGTAATGATAAAAAGAGGGTATAGTGAAAGCTACATTGAGTTGTGAGGATAGGCTAGGATTAATAGCATCTATAACAAAGATCATTAGGGTCAATGAAAGCCAACGTTGTTAAGGTTGAAATAGTGACAATAGGTGAAAGAACTAGAAGTGTGTTATGGGTGTAAGGTATAGAAAATGAAGGTTTGGTGATGCTCAAGGTACTTTGAAAGTTGTCATGCATAAGTCGAGTTTTAGGATGAGGCGATTAACTCAATAAGTGTTTGTGTTGTAGAATTCCATTAATTATGACTTATGAACTATAACGAGTAACACTAGTTACATGTTTTTAGGTTTGAGAATTATATATATACAAGGGTTTTGTAGAAATGGGACAACGATAAATGTCGAATCTTTTTGCATGTTTAGTATCACAATAGATAAGACCAAATGTGGTGCCACTATGATTTTGTCAAACTCATTGTTATACCAAAAGCATTGGCAAACCTTCTAAAGTCAATAGCTCGAATATGTGTTTCATGACTTCAACATCAACTTTGACCAATATGCATCTACTTTTTGCTACAACAAATCAATCATGTACTTGGCTCATAATTCTACATTTCACTTTCATGAAACAAAAAAGCACATTGAAATAGGTTATCATAGCATTGATAATACTCTTACAACCTTGTACTCCATGGTGTCTATCACAGGGCATGATAAATTCCTGAGGTTTTTCACACAAGTTTTTGTAGTAACATATAGTACTACATACTTCAATTTTTAAACTTGTGCTTTGCTTTATAAGTAGAATTGTAGAAGTAATTAACAAAGTAATCTTTTATGATATTTAACCAATCCTTGAACAAATTATAATCACTTCTGGATTACATTAAAAACACATGAATCTAATTAGCAAATTTTCTCCTAAGATAAACCTTCACTGTTTTTTCCAACTACTCTACTCAATCCTATACAAGAAAATCAAACAAGTCCACTATTAAAATGTTTTATGCATTTAAGTAAACTACATTTGTCCATCATATTCAGAACCAAGTTGTGAAACCTCCTACAACAATTTGATTCCAAGAAATTGAGTCGAAATATATTATATATATAGATTCATCGCAATCAAATTCTACAGAATTGGAGAAAAGATGCGGGAATGGGGAGATATGACATACTCTTGGATATATTTTTTAGGATTAGTTGGATCTGGAATCCAATGAATCTCACTCATGTTTGGTGTTTCAACATAGGACATAGTAAATTCTCCTATCTTCTCAAGTTTCCCTCTCTTACCTGCCCTTAGTACAAGGTTACCGCGCTGGTAGGAAAAGATACCGTTGGTTATATAAACGATGTCACCTGAATCAAAATAATCACATTCATCTCCCCAAAGTTGAAAATGAACTGCAGCAGTTTCATCAGCTACAAGAGTCAAACACATCTTATTTTGTCCTTCAAGTGTTGTCCTCCCTTTCTCCAAAATTATAAATTTTGTGTCGATGTTGTTTTGAGCTGCAGGCACAATATCTTTGAGAACAATCATCATCCTACAAGAACTCACACCTCATTAGACACAACATATATAAGAGCTTCTTTGGATTAGCTTAATTGAGCTTAACCACTTACATAAGCACTTTTGAGACTACTTTGGAGGGCTTATAGAAATAACTTATGACAAAGATAAAATAAAGTCACATTGTTGTTTCATATAAATAAGCTAAAAGTTGTTTTCATAAGCTTTCCTGGAGAACTTGTGAAATCAGCTTATAACATGAGTTGTTTTTATAAGCTTTCTCAAACAGTCTTACAAGCTATATAGCACGGACACATGCCGGTGTTTAATACCGACATGACACAGACTCTAACTATTATTGTTTTTTCAAATTATTATCGGTGTTGACGCGTCCGGTGTTCGTGCTTCATAGCTCATAAGTGTGTATGTCATAGATAAGCTCAAACAAGTCAATCGAAACAGACTCTAACTAGTCAAGGATTAAAAAATTACAAAAATAAAAGAAGAAATGTAATGAAATAAAATAAAATGATCAAGATAACAGCATCAAAATATAGAGAATACTAAAAGCATAAATAACAGAAAGAAAGTTCATAAATTGCTTGCTACAGCGACTATTTGATGAAAGGAAAGCTCACTTACGAAAGAATAACAATGTTCGGTGGGAGACGACGGTGTTAGCGGCGTACAGGCTTTGGTGACAAAGATGCTTGGCGGCGGAGAAAAAATCCGGCTAAACGGAGTGCTTCACAGTGGCGCGTAGGATGAATTGAAAGTAAAACACTTTTTTTTGGTCAGAAATAAAAGTAATGTAAAAGTTATAGTTTTTAATTTGACTTAACTATCATTTTTGTTGAACGCAGAATTTTAATTTTAGTCTATATATTGATTTTTATTTTAAAAGAGTTTTTGAATAAATTAAACTTTTTGTTTTTGGTTTTTAAAATTAAAATTTACAGGAAAATTCACAAATTTATTGTAGATTTTTCTATGAATTTTTGCTTTAAGGATCAAAAATAAAAAGTTTGGTTGATTCAACGATTTATTTAAAACAAAAATCATCACATGAATTAAAACTAAAATTCCACATATATACATGGACAAAAATGATACTTAAGCCTTTTTGTTTTAAATAAAATCAATTTTTTATTCTAAACTAAATTTATTTTTTATGACTAAAATCAAACTTAATTTTATATCTCTACAATTAATTTTTAATCCTGTAAACTTGAAACCAAATCTACATTAAATCCATTTTGCTTAAAGTCCCATTATCCCATATTTTCAAATAAACTAAAGTTTGGTCACTTTTCAAAATCATTTTATTATATGTCGTCTATTGATTAATGACATGATAGCTTTTATTAGAGTGCTACCTAGACACCCACTTATTCATATTAAAGATAAAAAATTTACTCACTAAACATCTTGATAAAAAAATTTGAACTCGTAGACGTTTCAAAGAGTCAAATACTCAAATATATCCATAATAGACTATGCAAGAAACTTGTTGTTTTTATTGCTGAAAAGATTTTCTCTATAGTTGTTGTAAAGAGCGAAAATGTCAAAATGAATAAATTTGTCGATGAAGTGACAATTTTTTGAATTTTTTTGTTTCTATTAATTTTTGACAAATAAATTTGTTTGGAGTAGATAAAATTATATTTTGAAGTAGCTAAATTACAAATGTACTTGTTCTTTTAAAATAAAATAAAATTTGTGGGGTAACCAAAGCTATTTAATCCCGTGAAAAGGCTTCGCTCCTGCTTAACACATCCACACAAAAAAATTGACACCCTATAAGAGTTAAGCTTCAATTTGGAGCAAGGTAAACTAGTGTGAAACTCATTGTGGTAAAGTTTGTCTCCTAGAATGTCATTAATCTTCAGCTTACAATTCACTTCAATGGTCATACTATTTGTACTAAAATCAGTATGATAGTTTCTGCTTCTCGGACCAAAGAGATACATATATACAAATCGCATATTTTGGCTTTGATGACAAATTCCTCTTCATGATTATCCCATATTTTGGCCCTTCATGATTCGTAAGGCACATGCCAATTCTAAAACAATATTGGGGTCTTTAAATTTCCCTTCATGATTTGCTAACGGGTATTTTCATGCATTTGAATTTGATAATTAATATTTAGCTGGAAGGTCAGTCTTCAGTCTTGGATAATAAAATTGCCTGTTGCAACTCATCCAATAGTTGGAATTGGGTTTGTCTAGAATTACAGCCTTATTGAGGGCCATGAAGTCGACAATATTACACCAACTACCATCGTTTGAGGGAATGTGATTACCTACTCCTCTATTGGTATTGGGTGATAACCCTTTTGGGAAAGAGAAAAACCATAGAAGTCACCCAATAGTTTTTGCAATTGTTGCTCTACTCCCCCACCTATTTCCTCGTGTTACTAGCTTCATCTTCACAAATCTCCCCTCGATTTGATAAAAAAGAAATATAGTGGCGTGGAGTCTACCTCGGTTAATATGTGCAAGGCTTTCACTAAAGCACGAGGAATGGCTATCTAGGGTTTCCTTGAAGGCCAACCACAACATTATTCTTCGAAAAAGTCATGTCGGAAGTGCTCCAATTTGATAACACCTACCCCCACGTTACCGACCAAGCTATCCCCAAAATTACATCCACATTATCTAAATCAAACATAAAAATTTGCCTATATAACATGTTCTCATAAAAGGAAATGCAAACTTTGACATTACCATTGAATGGGTGGGAAGGAAAACAAATTTGAGGCATAGAGAGTAGAAGAATAGCCTCTCCCTACCTTGCGTCAACTTTAGATGATCTTCCAACCTATGCGGTGTGTTGAGTAGCCGATTTCTTGATATACACCATAGAAGACTCAAATGATTTCACCCTAGGTTCCACTGTCTCTGCTCACACTAGTACAGCCTTGAAAAAGACAGGGCAAAACCAATTGATAGAACCTCTATGATTGTAAAATATTTAGAGAAAGAATCAAGGAAAACCCCAAGGATCTTGCTAAGGGGAATAATTCCTATTCCGTGTAAAACAGGTTGTAATAAAGTTTCCGAATGCCTATTCTCATTGTTACACTTTAAACAAACCATTCAGCTAAATATTGTCATTCTTCTAACTATTTACTTACCTGCCCATAGATGCCTTTCTTCTAGAATAATTTTGGTTCAAGAGCTTCTAGGTTCCAAACAGGGACACCCCAGAAGATCCTCAAAACCATGAACAAAGCATACATTAAAAAGGCGAATGTTGTAAATAAATAAAATCACAAATCTATAAGCTACATTCGATAATGTAAAATGTTACCCATACATGCAATGCAGTAGACATATATACATACAAAAAGAGTACAAAGCATATATTATATTGCAAAACCATATCAAAACTGTCGATGCAAGCTGAAATATATAATGATAATAATATAAACATAATTGGTAAATATGTAACCAAACAGCCTAACCAACCAAAAAAGCAAATTCACCAAACTCAAGCAGACCGTTATACTGTACTATGTGCTACCATCTATAAACCTGAATGTAAACACACTGCGCATAAAACTGACCCTATGATGCCAGTGCCCCGATCGCAGTTTAGGGCATTCACTGACAGCATCACCTGTCACAATGGTAAATGCTGTTGTAGAAAATTTAACACAAGCTTCAAACTCCGTTCACTCACTCTTTAAGGGGAATTTACCCTCTGGTCTTGGCCCTTTTCATGCCAAGGCTGTTGTGGAAGGGTGAAACAGAACCAGACATGGGAGAACCCTCCTCACGAAGAGTGCCGTTGATCATTGCAAGTTCACGAAGCTGCTGCTTCTTGTAGAAATCATGGGATTCTTCCTGAAAGATAAGACAATACTTCAAACAATTAGATCATACAGTTTCCCTATCAAGTTGTCCAATCTCTTTGAATTCACAGCAACATACCACAGGCCTAAGCAAATCTTCGAGTATTTCACGTGCCTGCATCAGGCGAGCATCTATTATTTCAGCCGGTAATTCTGCCTCGACTAGAATATGGAGCGGTTCATTCAGATGCTCATATCCAGGCTTTCCTCTCATCATTTCCTCCTACAAATACGATCAAAATTCATTTACTATTACTATCCAACTGAAATATATATACTTTTAGAATGATTAGAAGTCATAGATCTCTTGGTGAAATAAATGGAAAATATTCACCGGATGATGAAGAGAACACATTAACTTTTTATTATATGAGAAGCACTAACAATATCTTCTCAACTTCACAGTAGAGTAATTTTATCTTGGTAAAAATAACCATGTTAGCTTTACTACAAATAAGGTTTATTCTTACCCTAGCTGCATCTTTAATGCTACCTCGGCCCCTGATCAAGACACGACATTCAGTGTTTGCTTCTACACGCTTTAGAGAGTTTCCTCTTGGGCCTAGGAGGCGACCAACAAAATTAAACTGCAATTAACAAATATTTATTAGATTCTTGAGTCAAGAAAAAATAATGTTTATAAGGAAAGAGGTTTGATCCTTCATACATTAGGAAATGTATCCACGGGTATATCCACTCTGATTGTCTTTTTAACAAGAAGACCAGACGAGCTACTTTGTGGACTCAGCCAACTTGGTGTTGGGGAGGACTGTATCAGACTTGGCATCTGCATGTTTTCATTATAATGTCAATTACAAAAATAGATAAATGGGTCTATTTACCGGCATGCAGATGAACATAAATGCATTACTGTATCAGAGGCCACCAAAAAGGTTTGCACTAGCTGCTCAAAATTCAGAAAAGTTGAAAACATGTAATTATAAATATATAAACAAATGTAAAGAATAACTACCAACAGCCGCAACAGCTAAAATGCACAGATATATCCTAACTATGTTAATGAAAGGATCAGGATGTCAGCAAATGATGAGTTGGTGACATCTGAATTACAGATGATCTCAAACCATGATTGTAAAGGATAGTTAACAACTCATTTTGGATACTTAGCTAATAACTTAGCTTTGTATTACCTGTCAAAAAAATATAGATTTACAACCACTCGGATATTTCACGAGTTAGCATAAGATGTATAATTATGTCAGAATAATTTCTAAAATAAAGAATTAGATAGAAATGAAGTCATGTTAATAGTTAGTATCCGTACTTCTGATTGAAATCGTGATACCCATCCATTTGGATCCAGACCTCCCTTGGAAAACATTCCGCCAGTAGCCAGGGGGCTACCATGTTCAAGCCCACTTTGACTTAAAACTGATGCATTCCCCAAGATTGTTGTTACACGCAGAATTTCTGCTCCAAAAATGTCAGCATTTTCTTAACAGGTTAGCAGTCACTACAAAATCGATAGACAACTTGGATGTTTGCTGAGTCAGTAAAAAATTAATGATATCTCTATAAGTTAAAGCTTTCTATGGTAGTGCTTGAGGTAACTAGGAAAAACACACCCAGTCAAGTGTCATGTTAATATTTAAATATATCAATAGAATAGACTATACACAAAAATAAAAGAGACTTCCACAAAATCAGATCAGTGAACCTTAGAAATATGGTAGTCCAAGATAATCCACAAATTTTAGTTTTAAAACATCTATAAAAAACTTAATGACATTTAAGGATGTGCTTTTACACAAACATCTCAAGTAGCTTGAACAATAACATAAAGCAACAACAATCACATAAACTGGCAGATAAGTTATCATTCCATTGCTTTTTCAGAAGGAAGAAAAACAGTTAGTATAATATAGCAAATGGTTTTCAGAAAGAAACTCTACACTGTTCAAATAAGCAAAAAATGGCATCTATTTTTTCAATTTCTTAACATATAACATATTAACAGAAGAAACACGTCACTCAATTAAAAAGGAAAAATAACGAAGACTTTTTCAATTAATAGAACATATCATACCCACCTGATCCAAGCAGTGTAAATTAGTGAGTGGAGGAGAAGGAGGATGAGAAAATGGAGGGGAAGGAAAGGGAAGAGAATAAGGGATTAGTAGTGGATGTCAAAAAAATTAAAAAATCCTTCCAAATTAATGCACTCAAAATGTTCAAAAAATTAGCAAGAGGGTTTTGTCAGACAGGTTACATGATAATCTCAGTTTCTCTCTAACAGGTGTGAAAAACTCTCAAGAGAGGAAAATGCTTATTTTGAATCTGTCCCCTCTCTTTTTATCAAATCTTCATCATTTAAAACATACTCGTAATACCTCTGATGTGCGCACGGATACTAATACCTCTGACTTTTAACTACAATTAAAAGAGAAGTATAATAATCTAAGCTACCTGACACTCAATCTTACCTGGTCATCCAAAAAGTCATGCGACTTTCTTAACTTGATTAACTAATGTCGTCAAATACCGACCCTGACGTATTGCGGTGATGAATTTTATTACATTTTTTAAAAGTCTCGGAAGATGGATTGTTTTGGGTACCGTTAGAAACCTAATCTCACTACTGCATCTTTGGTTTTTCTCTTTTTTCCTTTTGTGTTCTTATTTCATAATTACTATTACATATAAAATAGACATCAATATAATATCATGATAATAATAGAATAATAGTATAATACATTATGAGTAAAATAATTATTAATTATAAAATTAAATATCTTATTTTTAATTGAAATTTAGTGATATTTATATGTATTAATTATTACAGAGAATCAGGCTTCGCCATACATTTTAGAAAGGTAATCAAGTCGCTGATTTCTTAACCCACTTGGGTTGGCCTAGTGGTGTTGGCTTGGGACCTTGGAGTGTGCTCCTCATAAGGTCTCGGGTTCGATTCCTCCTATATAATCTTGGAGCAAAAACTCAAGCATGAAATACATGTACATCACCCTCCTATATATTCTTTGCAGTATAAAGCATACTACACATAAATAGATTTCACAACTAAATTAACACAAAGTTCATACAGCTCGTGAGAGAATATATTTTTCTTAAACATTTTCACGAACAAAACCGATAAAGCAATTCACAAAACAGATAAGGCAATGCTCACACTCCATAATTCCCTTGATTGATAAACAGATAAGCCATAAATAGTTATTACTACCTCCGGTCCTTTTTATACGAAACAATTGACTTCTTACTCTTAGGTACATTGAATAACTAATGCATTTGGTTTATGTTATAGACCACATATATCAATTATTTAATGAATCTAAAAACGAGTTGTTTCTTCTAAAAATGAACGGAGGGAGTACTCATTAGTTTGAAATTAATTATACAGTTCAATGGAATTGTGAATAATATAATATGCAATCCTTTAACATTTGAAAAACAAAATCTTGAAAAGATTTTTATGAATAAAAATAGTTTGAACTTTGTTATAAAGCAAAGGTGTTAAGCCCCATAAACTTCCTCGGATAGAATCAAACAAAATAGTCTAATAAAAAAACTTGATACATGCTTGAATCCCAGGACAAGTAGGGAACAAGATGAACATTATTTGATTTTATTATAAAAACAAGTAAAGCACACGGGAAGTGATTGAAGTTGGGGAGTGGGTGGGGTAAAGCTATTTCGACAATGAATCTAACCTTGGTTTAACAACCGATAGCAATGAGGAAGCACAGCCAGGAACGGACTAATCTTCTGACGTTCTCCCAATAACTCAGTTAGATATCTGAAAATTAAAGAAAAAAACCATGCAATGAGATGTGAGATTACATTGCAGCCATTTGTTAGTCACAAAATCAAACTCACATCACATGCAATGAACTCTCAACAAATCCACACAAATTGATTTAACTTTTTTATATAAACAAAACATGAATTGAAACTTCAACAAATAAAAGGGAAATGCTTTTACATAAAATGAATTAGCAATGAAACCAACTCATCTACAAATTCTCATTTCTCAATCATTCAAAATATTAAACACTTCAATTCATCAACAAGAAAGATGAACTCATTTCCCACAAAGATCAACATCAATACTAACACAAAATAATCTACACATAAATCAACTAAAATTGAATTCAACAATCTACTAAATTTCATAAACCCTGAAATAAGAATTCAGAAACATTAATGGCAAAACCAAGACATTATTATTATTATTCACCAATAATTTTTTGAATCAGATTTACATCAAGATGATGGATCTGATTAAATCATGTAACAAAAATGAATAATTTAATGGATCAATTATAAATCCAACTATAGGAAGCAAGAGAAAATGAATTGGGTATTGACCAAATTGACCATAGAAGAGTTAAGGAATTAACAAAAACAACAGCAATGATAATAATTGAAGATAGATCCTACTACAGAATTATGAAGAGAGAGAGAGAGAGAGAGAGAGAGAGAGAGAGATACTTGTCATGTTCAGCGATGGCAGAGGAAGCAGGTGAACGAAGACCGGAGAGGTGAGGGACTGAGTGTGATGGCGACGGCGGGAAAGCCATGTACCTGCCGGCGCCGGAAGAAGACATCATATGGATCAGTCACTCACTCTCTCTCTCTCTCTCTCACTCTCTGAGATGGCTTTGGAGGAGAGAGAGTGTGTGTGGTTGGTGTGTCTTAGAGAGAGAGAGAGATTTGTAAATTGTAAGAAGAGAGGTTTTGAGGTCTTAAAAATGGATGCTTGGGTTTATTCCTTTTATGTAAAACTATGAAAATACTATAACACGTCTCTCATAATAATCATAAAAATCGTCGTATTTGATTGACTGTTGACTTCAGATGTAACTTTTAGAGCTACTCTGCTTAATAATATTTAGGCTAAATTGCAGTTTTTGCCCCCCAAGTTTCATAAATGTGCAATTTTAACCCCTCAAGTTTTAAACGTGCGATTTTAGTCCTCCACGTTTCCTAATTGTGCAATTTCATAACTCTTGACTATTTTGACTAAAAAAATTTTAACAATATTTAGACAAAATATTTAAAAGGTCTTAATATTATTATTTTTTCTCAAAAAAAAAAAGCTTTTATATAGCAATGAGATATTAGGGTTTTTTTAATCAAAATTGTCACGTAAAAAATCTAAGAAAGACAACCAAACAGAAAAATTAAGGGTCATATGTCTTACGTATAATTACAATTGCAAAATTTTTATTAGTTTATTAATTCTAAACTTTTATATTGTAAGAAAAAATATATGTAAGGAAACTTTTGGTCTAAATAGTCAAGGGTTGTGAAATTTGCAAAAGGGGGTAAACTTGGGGGGTTAAAATTACACAATTAAAAAACGTAGAGGGTTAAAATCGCACGTTTAAAACTTGAGGGGTTAAAATTGCACATTTGTGAAATTTGGGGGGCCAAAACTGCAATTTAGCCTAATATTTATCATGAATAAACAAAATAATTTTGCGATATCAAGCGGAGTAACTTATTTCAGAATTACGTTTAAAATTAATAGATCTCTTAGATCATTTAATGAAAGAAAAAAAAAGATGATATTATTTGTTTTAACTATTGAAAAAAAAATTGTCAAAAAAAATATTATTGATAAATATGTCATAAATATACAAGTAAGAAATAATAAATGTTCAACAGTCACGGTTCAATTCAATCAATAGAAAATATCGAAATTATTAAATTAGCGTTTAATTAGAATTTGTGAATAGAGATATAAAGTTAACTAATATTCTTTTTTGATAAAAAGTTTACTAATATTTCTTAAAATCATACTAATATAAAGTATAGTATAAATTATGATCATACAATATCATACCTCAGAGTTTTGTTAGTACTCTAGTACTTTTTGTGTGCATAATTCAATTCAATTCATATTATATTTTTATATTGTTTTATTTTAAAATAAATTTAAAGTTTACTAGAAGTACTAGTGTACAATCAAACATCAAACCAAAGAACCTAATAATTTATTCAAATTTTATAATCGTTATATCATAAAAATAATTTTATTTTTATCAAAATCATTTAAAAAAATCATACGTGTGATTAGTTGTTATTTATTGACAATATAACACTTTACACGATATTATTATCTAACTCATATTCATAAAAGAAATTCCATATATAATATTATCTTACAGTTAGAAACGTAGATTCGTAGATTTGAACGAATCTATGTATTAAATCATACATATTATGATGCGGCAAACATAAATAAAATTGGCGGTGAAAACCAAACATAAATAAAACTAAAGAATATATTATGTGAAGATGTGAGTTTGCTTCCCACAAACGTCGACCCAAATTTACTTTAATTTTTAATTTAATTAATTTTATGATTGTTTCATCTTCTAAGAAGACAATATCTTTTAAAATAAAAAATTAAAATATTGATGTACAAACAGTCACATTGATGATTTTTCAATAGGCTATGTCCAAACAACAACATCCATAAATATCACTTCATCTTGGGTTTAAATTTGACAAATAAAATAGGAGGATTTGTTTATTATTTAAGATTTCATTTTTTGTTGTTGAAAAGTTTAAAATAATGATAAATTAACACATCATAGTTACAACACAATACTAAGTGCTACCAAACAAATAAAAATAAACTAGCATGAAGCTCCATTTGCAACTTGTAGTTAAGTATAAACATATACTAATCTATCTATTTGTCACAATATTTAAATTACATTTATGCTATAAGCTATACTAAGTGTTACAAGGATGAGAACTAGTTGTGAAACCAAGTCAGTTTCAAGTTAAGTCCTTTCCTTACCTCACATAAGAAGAAATGAAAAAAGAAAACAAGTTGAGAAGACAAGTCTAACTAAAACAGCTCAAACTCTTCTTCACAATCATCTATATCCTCTAAATCATTTGCATTATCCTTGTGTGCAGCCATAGATGAAGCACTAGTTCCGAAATCGCACAACTTAGGGAGCTCCGGTGGTGCTGCACACCGTATTAGAGCCCAGTTGAGGCCATCAAAGAAAGGATGCTGTTTAATTTCCGCAGCACCTTTTATTGAACCTAATCGATTTTCAGGATCCTTTATTAACAATCCTCTTATCAAATCTCTTGCATGAAAACTGACTATAGGAGTACCTGGAAACTTAAGGCTCTGTGACACGATATTTGATAACGTATCGTCATTTGACAGACCTTTGAAGGGAGTTTTTCCATATAAAAGTTCAAACAAAAGTATACCGAAAGTCCACCAATCTACGGCATTCCCATGTCCCTCGCCTTTGATGATCTCCGGAGCAAGATATTCGTACGTTCCAACAAAGGAGTTAGACCGTGCATTTGTTGGCTCGACTACAAGCTGTGGCAGTGGACCAACTTGAGCACCTATGTCAGCCTTCATCTTTCGAGATTTTGTACCGGGAGAAAGTAGAATAGGAGTAAAGCATGAAACTTGCCAATTGGGTTGGAGACAAAAAGGGTGTATGCAGCTAGCACCCAAACAAGGACTGGAGATCTTCTTTGTTGCATCTGCGTCGGGTGAAGATGATTTGACTAACATTGCATTGACAGAACATCTGAGTGACAAGTCAAAATCTGTCAGCATAATGTGTCCATCTTCGCGTACTAAGATATTTTCTGGCTTTAGATCTCGATATACAACTCCCATCATGTGCAAATACTCAAGGGCGAGAAGAACTTCAGCAACATAAAACCTGTAAATACAGTGGCGTTACTATAGTCAAGAAAATGTCGGGAAAGTAATCCATCTGCATTACTTTGTCATACAGAAAACTTTCTCATAAAATGAGAGCAAAACACAACATTTATCAGTAAATAATCAATTTGGTCATTGAAATTGTAGGATTGTATCAACTTTGTTCTCCACATTATCAATATTCCAAAATGATCTTTAATATCGCAAAATGTTAACCAGATTTGTCCCTCTGGACATATTTGTAAGGACTATAATGACATTGAGTTGGTAATGTCGATGGTGAATTTGAAACTAAGTGAATAATGTTAGGGTGCATCTGATAACATATCCAGACAAAGAAAAGACAAATTGATTAACATTTTGCAATTTCAATGATCATTTTGGAATACTGATAATGTAGAAGACCAGGTTCATACATTTCTACAATTCTAGGAACCAATTTGGATATTTACTCCAGCATTTATACTTGAATAAGCATGGTACAACTACAACATGACCTTCCGTCCCTTTTCCATGCACGGTTAAATTTAAAAACAGGAAATAGATATCTTAAAGTGATGAAGAAAAAAGACTAGAAAAGACCATCATAAATCCTACCTAGTTGCTTGTTCTGAAAAGCTCTTATATGTTTGCTTCTGTCGCAGCACATGCAAATCCCCACCTGGACAATACTCCATGACCAAGCAAGAGAGCTTATCTGTATTGATGTGCGAATAAAGTGTAGGAAGAAATGGATGATCCAGCATTTGAAGGATCTCCCTTTCAGTTTGGACCCGAAATGTTTTCTTCCTGCTAGCCAAAAATTCATTGTCCATAACTTTCAGTGCAAACAGGCAGCTAGTACCAATTAGTTCTGCAAGATAAACAGTTCCAATGTCTCCACTACCGACCTTCCTTCGCAGCTTGAAATGCCTCAAATTTAAGTTACCATGCTGCTGTTGAACTGCACAAATTGCTTCCCATCTTGAGTGTTTTGACATGTGTGGTCGTTGTCCACTGCGACTCGAACTGCTAAGATTGCTATCCTCACTGATGCTTGTGCTACTAGTACTATACTCACCCATGCTGCTTTTTGAGCTCTGGGAGAACTCACCCTTTTCCTTCGACCTTGATTTTTCATCAACTTTTGTAACAAGAAACTTAGTTTTTTTATTGCAACTCAAACTGGAACTAGGTTTACTTGAATCTCTACTAACATTAACTGAGTTAACTTCAATGCTATGATTCGAACTGCACGGAGATTGTTTATCATTTTCTTTCACTTCATGCTTAAGATCAGAATTTCCAGTCTTCTTGTCCGATGTGCTGGTGGCACAGCTTGAGGCAGAACATAGATCTTTTTTAACCTTTTTCTTAAGGAAGTTCATGTTATTGAATATTGGCTTGGCTAAACATGTACTAATGCTTGAGGATTTGTCCACTCCACCGTCATTTCTTGAGCTAGGTGGACAAGATGCACAGTGTGAATTTTCTTCCGGGTCCTTATCCGGCATTGAAGGACCAATACAAGACTTACTCGAGGCAGCAGGATTCGTTCTGAACTCGAGCACTTCCTCGGTTCGTATTGTTGGAAGAGGAACGATCTGATCTCGGGATACAAACATAGTTGTCATTTTGTTTGAGCTTGTTGCGTTGACCACAGAAGTATGTAAGTTAGTCGACCTTGATATTGCTACACCAGGCAATTTACCGGAAGGCATAGATATCTCTGGCACCAGGGAGATCTCAACCAACTTTTTTACCGTGCCAACCTCCGACACTCTTGATGAGCTGCATTGCTTTGATAGTCTTTTCAAAGCAGCCATTTCTGATGCCTGAGAGATGCACAATCCTCTAAGCGCCTGTTTCAAACTTACAGGCTCCGCGATGCCAATTCCCGATGCCTGAAACGGACAGACTTTGATCGGTCTTTTAAGAGCACTCTTATGCGACCGTGATGTACTATGACCTCTTGATGAACTTTTAATCTCAATAGCTTGGAAAAGACGGTTAATATCATCCTCAATCGAGTACCTTTTTCCTGATTTGTATGAACAACTACTCTCAGGTTTTCCATCCGTTTCAAACTCGGGAAATATCTCTTCCCTTGATTCAACTATCTCACATGTATTGGTAGATGTATTCATATTTAATAGATGTATATAACAACAATTCAACAAAATAACCAGCAATAACTTAGCTTTATCTTCTCAATTCTAAAGATGAATCACAAAGAGAACACCAAGGAAATAAAAAATCACAATGGAAGCATCCAAACCTGAAATTTTAGTGATAATATTTCAGATTTAGTTATGACAAGAATTTTGGTAATAATATTTCAGATTTTGTTCTATGATTTCATCTTAAATAATATTCATTCAGCAGCACTCATTTGAAACTTACTTTATATTGCTAAATGAACCTACAATTTAATTTAAAGACAGATAAAAAAAAAAAAAACTTTTAGATAATTATAGTCACCATGGATCATAAATCATAATTAGCAAACTTGAAACTTAATCCATCAAAAAAAGGGTAACTTAAAACATACAAAAAATTGAGCTTTTCAACTAGCTAGCAAAATATATCACGACATAAAAAAATTAAGGCAAAAAAATAATCTAGTAAATACCATAAAAACAGAACAAAAAAAAAATACAAAACAAGTTAGATAATTAATTAAGGAGAAGCTAGAAACAAGTATATGAAAAACATTACCTGAAACAAAATCCAAAGGCCAGTAACATGAGTGTGAGAGAGCAGTGAAAGACTCAAAAATAGTACAAAATATGAAAATAAAAATAAAAATGTAAAAGTTTAGAGGAAAATTGAAAAGGGTATTGTTAGGGTTTGAAAAGTTTGAAGTTTGAAAGAGTGTGTGTAGTGTAGTGAATGAGGAAAGAGAAAAACAGAAAAAGGGGTGAAAATGAAAATCACTCACTCACTCACAAAAGAAGAATCAGAGAGAGAGAGAGAGAGAGAGAAGCACAGTATAAATAACTGTAGTAGTTGCTAGCTACACTAGTAGTAGTAGTACACTACTACATTGCACCTACTATTATTTTCTTTTTCTTTGGTTGTTTTGATTATAATTGTGTTGTGTAATTAAATGTTACTACGCCAACATAAGCATAACACATGACATGATGTTGTGTTGAAGAGACACACATACACGACAGACACAGTCACAAAAAGAGAACCACCTATGTCAACGTATCTCTGTTTTCTTAAAAAATAGCAGCAAATAATGGTAAATTATTGGTTTAGTTGTATATTTGATTTTTTTATGTAGATGAAAAGATATTGTTCAACAAAAAATTATATTGAAAACTCACGCATAAGTCATAACCATAGGTTTGAGCTTTAGAATTTGTGGACATATATTTGATTATTTATTTGACCTATTTTGTTAATTTGGTATTTCAACCGTTTTAAAATCAGTGTCGTATAAAGTTGTTGCATACATATTAAGCAATGCAATCATGATCTTAAATGTAATGATGCTTTTATTAAATTAATCCTACTTTATTTGATTTGTTTTCTTAGAAATAGTGTATAAAGTAATAATTATATGGTATAATTGAAAAATGTTGCATTGAAAATTCAAAACGAATGAAGGGAGTAAAAAATTAGATAGTTTTGATCTCTTTATTTTTATTTTTTTGACTTAAAATATTGGTGATGTGTCTCTGTAATATATTTTAAATTGTAAGAGCTGAGAAAAATATAGATTAAGTATGGAGAGGTTCAGGGATTAATTTTTTACTGAAATAATTTATCTTTTCAATGAAAAATAAAATTGATGGATATATTTTAAAAATAAAATATTTATGAAAAATAAAATTGATAGAAAAAGACCACAATACGGAATTATAAGAATTTTTTTTAAAACCCAGAGAAATATAATAAGTTATAAACTATTTGAAGTGGCTTATCTAAAAAATTTAGTATAATAAGTTTATATCAAAGATCCTTTATAGGGTAAAAAAACATTGAAGTTTCTTTTCTATTGTGGCAAGTTTGAGTGAATCCCACATCACTTAGAAAAATGGAGGTTGGACATTTTATAAGTGAGAGGATCCATAAACATATTATTTTAAGGTTTTGGATAAAGTGTAATATCCGACACATATATCAATGTTATTGAACCTAATTTTGATAGTCCCTCAGCTGTCCCTCGTGTCCCAACACCTTCATCTTTTTTCACTTTTTAAGAAATTTACACTAGTGATCAAATATCCTCATATAGTAAATCTTCTTTGATTCACATCACATGAAGAAAAAACCAAAAACTATCATTCACATTAGTAATTCTACAATTACATCAAAAATTTCAATGGATATGTCTATCCCAAAAGTGGTGATCACATTGAATGGAGTTAAAAATCATAATAATGGACTTATTTGATGCACTCAATTATGGAAGGTGTCACGTGGATTGCCATTGACAACACAACTACCAAATTCATGAGCCCCGCTAAGAAAGTGTTGCAATTTAATTAACTCTTTCAAAGTTTAGTAATGAAAAAGGGCATAGGACATGTGATGCAAAGGTTAAAGCTCACGAGAAATAAGTTAATTTGTAACCCTTCTTGGTGTTAACTTGTTGAATTTTGTAAGCTTGAACTTGATGCCATGATGCCAAATGCCCAAAACAAGGAAAAGGAAATGCTTTTACTTGTGTGTGTAATAATGATGTATTTTATTCATAAATTTTAGTTCAACGGATTCAAACATCGATTTCTCTATTTTTATGTGTGAGTTTTTAATAACTATTGTCATTTTATCTTATCTATCTATCTATCATAAAGTAAAATAATTGTGCATTTCAAGTAAATAAGACCAAAGAAGCAAACCACACTAATGAATACAAAGAAAATAAGCTTTTGCTTTTCTTCTTATATGTAATATATTTTTCAAAAAGGACAAACAATACAATGAAAGACTAGAAAGAAGTGGCCATTATTCTTGGACATATATTATGTTATGATGATGACTACCAAATGAATGAGAGCTATGGCCATAATATTTTCTAGGGAAACTTTTTATGATTTTAGTCGTATAAATTCATAAGTTTAGTTTATATATAAGTTTTTTTTTTTGAATGGCAAGTTATTTAATTTAATTAGTCTGACAAAATTAAACACTTGATTCTTTATGTTAGCCTCAAATTCCAGATAAATTTCTTAATTTGTTTTTTCTTTCAATTTGGTTATTTAAGTTTTACTTTGTTAACAATGTTAGTGTTTTAAATATAAATCTGACATTTTTTATTCTTAGATTAAAAAGGATATTTGAATACTTTATCTGAAATTGTTATATAACCGATCACTTTTAGTGGAACTTCTCATCTCAATCATATTTTTTATCCATAAGACATGAACACAAAATTTTATTTAAGATCTGAATTCAATTCTACTTGAGATAAATAAGATAATTTTTCTCATATATAAATGACACATTTACATGGGAATCATTCTGGTCTCTAGAATACATCAATTACCAAAACTCAATCTAGAGAAACCAAAATTGAGTTATACATAACTCACTAATTAACAAATGATTATCTTCTCGAAGCATATTGTTTTTGGCTACAAGTTAATCTTTAGTCTTAAAAAGATATTTATAATGCTAATTCGAGCTTACTTTTGGTTTTGAATTAATTGAGGGGTCATTTGGTGGACATAACAAGACAGAGTGAGTGTAGGTACAACTAGTTAAGAGAAGTGTAGGTATAGAGTGACCATGACAACACTGTGGTAGAGAGAAAGGCTATTTGTTATGATAATTTTTAGAATTACTGTAATAATACACTATAAAGAAAGGCTGTCCGATTATTAAAGAAAAAAAAAAGAGAAAAAGGAAAGACAGCTTATAAAAAATATAAGTTAATGTGGATATACATACTTCATGGATTAGATGTGTGATGTTTACAAACTTATTTTGAATTAAAATAGCTTTTAAAAAATTCAATTTGGATGAAAAGTGAATTAAAGCTAAATAATTTATGTATGGATACCATTATATTGAAAATGACCAATATTATTTTCAATGAATTATTCAAGTCAATCCAAAAGCAAGTCTTAGAGACAGATATGATATCAACTTGAAACCAAACAAGAAAGACACATGACAACATGTTTCATGGTAGACTATACTTCGTTTTAAATTTACTAAAAAAATGGACAAATCAAATATTATTACTCATTCAGCAATGTGACTAGGTCTTCTAATAACTAGTCAACAACAAATCTTTCAAATACTCCTTATATTCCATTTTATGGGTTTGAAAGTAAAAGGATCAAATTTGAAGAATGATTTCAACTCTCATTAATTTTTATATTTAGATAAGCTTAAGATGAAAATTTTCTCTTCTAATTGAACTAGAGTCAATATCTTTTAAGTACGAATCAAACTCTAAAATTGCAATAGTGTTAAATTTATTGCCTTGTTGACCATTGTGGTTCAACTCAAGTGATTTATCTCTACAATTATGTGAAGAGGATAAAGTGATAAACTACTATGATTTATTTTTTGTGATAACTCTTCTCAAGTGAAATTTAGAATTTGACTAAAAGAAAAATAAAAAAATATAAACAAACAAATAATGACTATTCAAGATTTTTTTTTTTTATTTCTCCCAAGTCCCAAACGATTCATTCTTAGGCATGCTAATTAATCATTTGAACTAAATTATTTGGTTGATATTTTGAAAGTTTTTGAAAGTAAAAGCATCAAAATAGGAGAACCAAACATTATCAATAATGTCAATATTTATTCTTTGACTGGACATTTTCAAAAATTATGCCACCTATCACATACTATGAGTATGGAAAACTCTAAAAGAAATGGATTAAATTATGTTTACCAAAAAAATAAAAATTACAAGTAATTTGACTAGGCATCATAACTTTAACTTAAAGAAAAATGCACAATAAGAGCAAGGAATCGATGGCTTATTTGACTCAGCATATTTACTTTAATGAAACTTAAAAAAATAGAAGAAAAAAGACTTGGCAACCTAGGCATTTGGTACTTGGTAGAGTCACAATGTTGCAACAATTACATTTTTTAGCTTTAATAAATTTTTATCAAACTTTACTTATATCACTGTCGAACTCAAGATTACGAACAAAAGTCTCTTCTCCTAAAAACCGGAGAGTCAATACCAAAAAAATAAAAATAAAGTTCGGTGTCACTATGCTTTTCAATATGTGTGAATCAAATAGAACAGCCAACAGGAAAAACAACAAAATTAACTGTCATTCAAAAAAAGGTTTACCTCATATGAACACAAAAGTTGTCATGTAAGAACCACACAATCAAGTTGATCCACAAGAGGGATACAAAATAATCTTGAAAGGTAAAATTTTCCAAATTTCAGATGAAAGATATAGATCTGTGATATTTCAGTTGACCTATTATGTAAACTCATCTACTGAGTATTGACATAAACATTTGTAAGACTGTTTTGGAGATCTTACAAAAACAACATATGACATGTTCATAAGTTTTTTCAACATATTTCCATAAGATCCCTAAGATAGTTTATGAAAACAACTTATTACTTGCATATAAAGAGTTAAAGTTTATTTTATATTTTGTTATAGGATTAACTTATACAACATAAACACTAGTATGATAAGCTATCTATCCTAACATTATTTCTTTCAACACATACTTTGAAAGTCTATTTTATAAGCAACATGTTTAAGCACAAACAGGTATGAGGTAGTTAAAGCAAACCTAAAGGATTTTGATAGCATAACTATTCTGCAGATGAAACTCGAGAATAATGGTAATCTCTATCTCGGAAAACACTTACCTAGACATGCATGTATAAATGAACAACATAGAAACCTTTAAAATCTTCCCAAAATTCATATACAAGTACGAATATTTCTCAAAGTAATGAAACTGTACACGAAGTTCTATAATTAAAAAGATCATGTATGAATAACCAGAAACACATACCTAAAAATATATCATAAATAAAATGACAAATATGTATCTTCCAACTACATGCTCCACTAAAGAAACTAACTTCTGCTGTTGATCAGATCAGGCACGGATAATCTCAACTTCCAAAATATGATATCGATCAAATTCAATCACATGAGAGGATTGGATTCTATCGAATGCATGATATACCACGACATATTACTAACCAGATGACAAATAATATTATACATACAGCTGCATCAATAGCTAGAACAATGCGTACTTGCCGCCACCATTTCTTACGAACATTTTGAGGGCCTGATCTCATCCTCATCGAACCGACATCCTTTTGCAAAGAAGAAGATGCACCTGCACCACCTTGGCTAACACCGTCCAAATTTCCCAAATCAGCCCTTGCTCCTCTATCAGTAGATTTTCGATTCTCCTCTAACTCAACATCTCTCATCGCAATCACGTGATCCTTTACTTTCTTCTTCTCTGGCTTAGTAGATTTTCCCAATAAAGGGGCTTTTGTTGAAACAGCACTTTCAATTTGTCCATTCAAATTACTTGGTGACGGAGACGAACCAGACAAGGAAGTTTCATCCCTCCAATTACTTGAGACATTCTCTAGCGAAGTGATCAGATTGCGAATGACAGGAACCAGTTTCTCTTGAACGTAAACCGAATTCACGTTTGGAGAAAATCCCTTTGAACCTTTTCTAGCTACCTTTCTGAATTCATCTCTAACATGTTCCAAAAACCGAAGAACTACAGAGCCACCAAGACCTTCATCTACAATTGTAAAGTAAACATATCCATCTTCCATTAAAAACCCATAAGTCTTTTTACCTACTGTCTCAAAATACCACTTGTGGAAAGAAGGAGCTGCCTCCAAGCACGAGGCTGCGACATTCTCAACTTCTGCACCACCACCACTATACGCATACAGGATGTGGTTACCTTTAGAAACACAACAGTAATGAACTTTATTATGAATTGAATCCATTGAAGAGTGGTGCAATAAATATATCCCGTATCAGCTCAAAATCAATGCCACTCAAATGCCAGAACCGCAAATCGTAAAAATTAACTGCTTCGATCTTGCTTCTCTCTCTTTTTTTGGCTCTCGAATGTTAACTTGATCTCGGAAAAGCACCAATATCCCGTTATTATAAAAATCGAACAAAAAAAATGAAGTATTTCAAGTCTTGTCTCAGACAAAAGCAATGAAGTCAAAGGCCAAGAAACTCTCCGGCACGAAATCAAAAGCTTTCACGGGTATTAACGCAAACCTTCAGCTAAGTAATTCATGAACGAAAACCTTCATGCTTGCCAAGGGTCCAACTTGACTATTGACAAGAGAAAAAAGGCAAATATTCTTTTAGCAACGGAAAAAATACTAGTATGGTAATACGGTAAATAAAGTAATGCCAACAAGCAACACGCAAATATAAAAACAAAACTCATCAATTAAATGGTATGAAGCACCGAAACAAATAAAAGTTTATTAGGTATCCAATGCGGACACTAAGACATGTAGTTCCATTGAATCACTTTGATTCCTCAAATTATTACTAGTAAATAAAGTAGTAACAACAAGCAAGCAACATGCAAATAAAGAAACAAAAATGAACGATTAAATCCTATGCTACGTAGCACGATTAAAGGCGTATTGAGTATCTGACACAGACAAGACACCGAGACATGTAGTTCCATTCAATCACTTCCATTTTCTCTAATTACAACCCATAAATAAAGTAATAACAACAGCCAACATGGAAATAAAGAAACAAAACTCAACAATTAAATGCTGTATATCATCAACACTCAGATTCAAGGCATGTTCGGTGTCCGGCACTATCAAATGACAAGACACTAACACATATGGTTACATTTAATCACTTCAATTTTCTCAAAATATTAGGAGTTTCTACATGTCAGTGTATGTTCAACGTCTCTAAATCAAATGTTGACATAACCCCATCAGATCTTCAACCAAAGAAGTACTAACAATACCTCAGATCACAAAGTCAACAAACTCAACATCAATAATCCTCAAAAAAAAAAAATTAACAAAAAAATAAATAAACAAACTTCAAATCTAATCTGATAATTATTCACTCATAATAACTACATCAAGAAACAAAGAAAAGATTAAAAAACATTTCAAAATCTTGAAGTGAAGTAAAAGATCCAAAACATAATAAAGTTCAAATTTTGACAACAAAGTAAAACATATAAAAAGAACCCAATTAGTTTAACCAAAATGGGGTTATGAATCAAGCTTAACTAGCACAAATTTCATCATTAGTTTTTTTAGATGGTTCAAGTGTGGCAGAACTTAAAGTTAAATTCGAAAAAAATCATAAATAAAAGAAGAGCATATTGAAAATACCTGATGCATGTGAAGTGGTTTGGTTTGGTTTGAGAGGGAGAGAAAGAGAGAAGACCAAGAAGGACGAAAAAGTCTGTCAGGTTTTCAGATTTTGTTTTCCATTGTCGAAGAATGAATCATCATGTAAATAAATAAATAAAATAAATAATGGTTTTTAAGCAAATAGAAAAAGAAGAAAAAAAAAAGTTTGCGCGTATGCGTATTATGTAAGGTGAATCACAATTATTTGTTGAACAATTTTTCTTTTTACAATACACTAACAAAATGACAAAGTCATTATAAATTCACATACAAAAAATACAGAAAATAAAAGATAAGAGATTGAGCATCGGTCATGAACGTTTGATATAACAATTTCGATAATTTTTGTCAGTTAAGTTGAGACTTCTAGATTATTAATTGAACAATTTAACATTTGAGATATGAAAAAAGTGAATATAAATGAATAAAATAATTTTATGCTGTTAATTAACAATTAATAACAATTATATATTATGAAGTGATTAATTAATTTAATTTCGGTCTTTTTTATCAAAATTTAATTTTTGTTTCATATATTTGCACTTGTTCATGACATTAGTCTAAAACCCCTTAGCTTTGGTTCTTCTATTTTATTTTTGTACTTAAAATTAATAATTTAATATATTTTAAATAATAAACATACAATTTGACAATATTTTAAATAACCAACATTTATGAAATCACAAAAAAACTAATTCAAAATTCGGTTTCAATTTCAAAAAGTATGCACGCCATCACAATTGAGTTTAACGTGACTCAAGCGGTTGCTTCCATCTAACGAAGATATCTCCTTTTTTTTTTTACACAACCATTTATGTGAGTTTTCTTTATCATCTTGAGAATCACTTGAGTTGGATAGTTGGAAGCCCTCTTTAAAAATACTCATGTTTCTCCGCATGCGATAGGTGCAAACAAGTGAAATAACCACCGTAATTTAATTATCTTTTTATATTCCTACTTCTCACTTATTTAAATTAGTTTAATCTCCACTTGACTCAAATGATTAAATATGTTTAAAGATTCAAGTGGTAAGAGTTGGAGGACATATGAGTTGGATAGAGGAAAATCCAGGATTCAAATTCTGACGGGAGCTATTTATCTTTCTGATATACAAAAATAAATAAATAAAATGATTAATCTCCGCACTTGCACAAGATTACACTTTTTTTTGTTATAAATTGGTGCATTTCTTCTATCACATATAAAACATTAGCTTTCCTCTTCTAGCTAAAGCATGATTTTGTTTAAAAAAGAAGTTGAAAAACATCAAAAAGCAAAACTTGCTCTCATGAAAAAGAGAAGATTACTCAAATTAGGTAGCATTTGCAACATTATTTGTTTCCCAATAAACATGATTAAATTTCACATCTCAGCTCTCAAAAAGTTGTGAAATGTGCTCCCCTAGCTGGATACCACTTTCACTAAACAAATATTCTAGTCATAGATTCCCCGCATTCTAGATATCAGTGACCATTCGATTAAAATCAGACTCGGATTTTTGAATTATAGTAATACAAAAACTAAAATCTACATTTTTTTGGATTGTCCGAACTCTGATCTACAAATATCCGGAATGCATCAACAACAGCAGCAAATGAGTTCATGAGAAGCTCTACATTGTGGAAACATTTCTTCTTAGCCAAGGATTACCCCTCAAGAGTTATGTAAAACTGAATAAAAAAACACTTCATGTGTTATAATAATCACTATTCTCTCTTCTTTCATAAAAATCTCAAAGTAAAAAACCTTAAAATAGAAAACATACTATTCCATTGTGCTTACAAAATTTATTTTTATCACGCGCCAGCTTCAGTAGACATGGATTGTTGTCTTAACTCTTCATCAGCATTCCTTAAAAATTGATCCCAGCCACTACCTGTACTTGTATCCAAGTAATCATATGGAACTGCGGTTTTAAGACCTGGCCTAACACCGCAACGATCTTCGACAATTCTGAACTCCACTTTGTCATCATCTCCGTCATTATCAATATGCTCTAATTCATCCCATGTAAATAACAATGGCAATGTAAAGCCACCCCAAGTGTTGAAATCCACAATCTTAACTCTCTCATCATTTGTAACATATACATCAAATGCGTAGTTTTCTGACTCAAATTTAGTTCTCACATAGTTGTTGAAAAATCCTTGTATCTGAAATTGGAGATCATTCTTCTTTTCAAGAAGAACCGGATAAAAAGTAGTAACCTCTCGCTGAGAGATTCCGACTAGTTTCTTATTCTGCACAAAACAGCGAAATTCCATCTCTGGCTTAAGGGACGGATACCATTTACGTAGAGCAAGGAAGAAATTATGAGGTCTAGACGAAGATTTATCTTGGCAAGAATCATAAGCATTGCATAAATCATGGACTAATGAGTCAGAAGCTCGGAACAGAAGTGCGATCTCGCTGAAAGTGGTGCAGCGAAGGGTAGCAGAAGTACTTATCCAAGCTGAATCTTTTGGTGCACTCCAATTCAACTTGGGAAAGACTGCACCGCCGAGTGACTCGATTGATTCCTTAACTTGCAACTCAAGTTCTGGGAAAGAAGGGGGCGGAGAAGATTCTTCTGCTTCATCATCAGATTCCTCTGATACTTGAAAATCTTCTTCGTCAACAGGATTATGAACTCTGTTGGGCAATGCATCTTCATTTAAGACAGAAACAGGCAACAGGAAGGGTCCTGAGTCGTTAACAAGGTATTCAATGAAAGATTCGGGAAGTTGATGAATTATGGTCTTGATGGATACAGATTTGAAATTTGGGTACCATTCCTGAATCTGGCAACGATTCACATCTTCCTCTTTCATATTCTGCATTCTCTTAAATCAAACCAGTCGAACAAACTGTCTTCAACTATCTGGTATGCAATAGCCATAAGTACATGATTAGTGATTAAATAAATGTAGTCACTTATTAGCTATCAATATAATGCAAATAACTAGACTAGCCATGTCAAATAGATCAAGTACCAATTTAAAATTTTGCATTGAAAATTAGTTGTTTTTTTTTGGTCAGGTAGCCTAGTGGCTAGAATTTCACCCTTTAAAGGTGAATAAGTGGGCATACAAGGCTTCGAACCCCGGTCCCTGAAATGTCCAACCAACTAAGTTAGGCTCACGGGACGGGACAATGAAAATTAGTTATTGGTACATGATTAGTGATTAATTGTTGAAATGTAGTGAATTATTAGCAATGAAATTGGGTGAGCTCATATGTTGGCAAATAAACTGAACTAAAAAAACCAATCTAACAGTAACAGTTCATTGCATTGCATACTTGCTAACTTACTAAGGGCCATGAGTATTCCAGAATTTGACCGAGAGGTAAATAAATACTTACTTACTGAGCATAAACGGTTATGTCCGAGGGTCGAATTCGGGGGTTACGACCGACCTTAACTAAAACTCTAGTATTTGACAAGAAGAAATATAACCACCTAATAATTTCCACCAAATTCAAAATTCAAGAAATTAACCATACACAAGGAGGTTGAAGATTAAGAATGAGTTCATAATGAAAACAAGCAATTTTTTTACCTCAACAGTGATGATACGTGGTTGCAAAATCAAGCTGGTAAGTCTCCTTGATTTACTTTCTTCAGGTTAGAGACGAAGAAGAAGAAGTAATTGGGCTCCAAAAGCCCATTTATTTTCTTTCATACACAAAGTCCATTAACTTAAATTATAAAAAACAAAAACTAAATTATAATATTTTTGATCCTTTGTTATAAAATAAAATGCTAAATTATATATATTTTTTTGGATACTGCTAAATTATATTTTTGATCCTTTTGATTTTTTCCTCCCACCCTACAAGTCTACAACTATACGCTTCACCCCTACAAATCAATTCTTTTTTTTTTTTTCAGCTTTACTCTTTAATATTTTAGTATAAGAAATTAAACTTGTAGTGACAAACAAAAACCATCACTAAAAGTTAAAAATTCATAAATAAACCTTGTTTTCACCTATACTAAAACATGTTCAAATTATTCCGGTTTAGTGTTCCTTTTCAGTATTTTATTTAAATACAAATAATTTTACTTGTAATGATATTCTAAGTTAAAAATTCAGAAATATGCCTCATTTTCACCTATACCGGAACTTGTTTTCAAATTATTCCGGTTTAGTGTTCCCAACCGGAACACCTTATTTGAATTTTTCAATCTTTTAATTTCCACTTTAGTGTTTTTTTGTTTAATTTTGGTCTTACTAGATGATTTGGTCTTATTGTTTGAATTTAGTGTAACAACTTTGCAAATAAACATAGTCCAATGGATATTAAAAAGTGTCCCTCCACACAAAATTATGAATCTATATATTGCTCACTATACGTTCCATTTTCATATCAAAATTTGTCTCCATTTTTATTATAATTTGACGGTGTGTCTTTCTAGTTTTGTGTAGAAAATGGATTTCCTTCCTTTTAATATTTTTTGGACCAAGCACATAATGATTTCATTCCTCACAAAAAGGAAAAATACAACCAATTTAACGATAAAAACAAAGAAAATTAAAAGAGAAGAATCTCTATAAGCTTAAATTAGTGTACAGTAACAATAGATGTCTATTAAACTGTCCCGTAAAAATGAATTGAACAATAAATTTGAAATTAAATCTACTGCCGACTCCTTTTCATCAGCGGTGTACAAAAACTTCTTAATTGCTACAAACAACTGCACAGAAAACATGATGTTAAACAAACACTCGGCTTACTTTTTAACATCTGATGTTAAATTTTTTGATGGACATCATTGTTGAGCTCTTATGGATTACTAAGCAGTTTCAAATACTAAAACATAACACCACCATGCAGCAGTATCCTATCAAAGTAATCATATGCAACTTAAGTAATTTATTACTGAGTTATGAACCCTACAAAGAATCATTATTGTTTTGACTAAAGAAATTTAGAATCCAAAGGAGAGCATTCAATATTCATTCTCCCTTTTACTTAACCAAATCCATGAGCCATATATTTTCAGTATGTTTTTTCACAATTTCCCATTTAAACATTCTTAATTGTGTCAACAAAGAAACCAAGTATATTTCCATTTTCTATACCATGTTATGAATTAAGAGCATACTTAAAGAGATATTACATTATATGTAGGCTTTTTCAAGGGACATTTCCATGTAGGCTGTCGTATATCAAAATAGAACATTAGATGTGAGTCGTAAAATACACAACTCAAAATCAGCAGTGTGGTATGGCCTAAAAATATGTACATTAGTGGGAGACACCCCCTTCACCTTACAAGTTGATTTTGTAAGGGTTGAGTAAGGCTTAACCTAAATTTTAAGATATAACATTATTAGAGACTAGAAAGTAGAATATGGGCTGTACCGGAAATAAAAAATGGACCGAGAATCTCTTAGAGATTTGCAGTTATTCTTCCACCACTTAGCGGGTTGTTACTTTTACTCTTTTTGGAAGCTGGACTTTGATTTGAAGCCATTGTACAAAGGTAAGACAATGACTGCAGCCATGAAACCAACATAGGTTTGCGGACGACGTCATCAGAATCAGCCACTTGTGAATACAACTCATTCAAAACAATGTTCTGTGCATCTGGTGGTAACTTGGTAATCAACTGTGCCAACAGTTGCATCATGTTGGGCAAGACCTGAAAAGTAGAAAAAGTTGCATTATTTTAAATTTAAAACAGTATTTAATCTAAATAGCAATGGCAATTCAGGTTAAAGGTGTGTCCGTGTCTTCCGACACAGACACAATATCTCAACACATGTGGCTACATTCGATCAATTCTATTTTCTAAATTATACTTGTGCCCACGTGTCAGTGACAATGTCGTGCCTAGCCTACTATCATGTTTTTGTAAGTGCTTAGTGAATATGGACAAAAGATAGATTACAAAATAAAAAATAATTAAGAAGCACTTAATATTAAATGGATTACTTTTTGCATGTATTCAAAAGCATTTACCATTTTTGGAAGGTCTACATATCTTAATTTTACATGATGTGGCAAAAATTATATTACAACTCAAAGCAGTAGAGTATAATTTTTCAAATTAAAACCTTACTTGTATATCAACAAGGAAAACTAGGCGTAAAAGCAAGTCCATTAATTTCTTGCTTGGTTCTGGCTCTCCTTGCCACTGCTTCCATGCATCAGCCTCATGAGTGAAGATTTCAGAACAGAGTTGATTTGCTTTTTCAACGAGACTGTGAATGCAGTAAAAAGTGGCAGGGCTTCCAGCAGGAAGATGTTGGACCATTCCTACAACTCCAGAAGCCATTCCCTCGAAAGGAGTAATGTCAGGATATCCCTATATTATTCATATTATTACAAAAAAATAACATAAAAATGTATTCGATATTATCAATCTCACATATTAAAGATCAAGGTGTTTGGTAGAATCAATACCGATAACGATACTTGTATGTAATGGAAAACGAGCTTCTCCTTCAATGAGACTCTATCAATTTTTTCAGATTCCTTCCCCATAGACATAAATGCAGCGAACACGGAATGAGAGGCTCGAGCTGCTTTTCCATTCGGATGTTCCATATATCTAGTTTCTTTTAAATAAGGAAGCAGATTTTCTGCAGTTGATAATGTGACCAGAGAACCTCCCGAATTTTATATAAGGAATGCCTGAACTAATTTATCTAGTTCTCAAAATCGATAGTGAACAAAATACTACAGATATCAATTTTGGCCGAAAGCCTGAAATGAAACTACTTTGTGCAAAAATCAAGCAAAAATAAATATGTACTTGGTTGATATAGGATACAAGAACATAGTTGGAGCTACGATGTCCCCGAATACAGGGCCGGGCAAACACTCAATCAAGGTTGGAATGACTCGTAGGTAAAACAAAACGCGGGCTGTTTGCACTTCATCTTTGGACCATAAGTATTTGGTTTTCTGGTCTAGAAGAACATGAAATCTTATAAAATGAAAACCAAAATAAATAATTGAGCTAAGTACATAAAAATGCAACTGAACAAATCATACCTGGCCCATTTGTCAAGTCATCATAAGAGGGCATGGAGTTCAAAAAACATGTACAAGCATGCTCATTCTTGTTAACACTCGCAATTACCCTTCGAATGGTTTCCATATACTCGGGCAAGCGCACATGCCGAAAATATTCTACGCAAGAAAACGATACTAGTATCTTCAACGAGACTTCTGTTTGTACTTCTTGAGCAAATTTGGTGCTGAGTTTGTGCTTTGTTACAGCTAGTGCAAAGACTACAACCATAAGAAAAGCAGATTCAGCGATTTTTTCGAAATCCTTAAGCAACTCATCTTCACTGCTTTTAAGATGCATAGCCACTTTCCTGTGTCCAAAGTAAATATCGCGACAGTATTCCCATATAAGATTCTCCACTATATTCTTATTTTCTTCGTCTGCCAAAACATATTGATTGCAGAAAACTCCCGTGACAGCTCCTGCTTCCTTGAACAGGATACCATCTAGATGTTCTTTGATCTCATTAGCATTTAGTCCACCAGAACTCGGCGAAAGTTCAAACACCGATTCATACAGATGTGGCAATGGAAGTATCTCGGTTAATAATGACAAAGCAAGGCAAAGAAACAAAGAGGAATGGTTTGAAAACGAAATGGTTCGAGTCAATCCTAACGAAACGCACTGAAGCAAAAGCCTATTTTGAAGATCGTTTCCTGAGTTACTAAATCTTAATATCCTAGAAACCAGATCACTGACTAAAGCTTCCACACGAACAATCACAGAAGTCCTCATTCTAGTAACAACATCAAATATCATACCAGTCGAAGAAGCATATCTATCTGTAACTCTTAAAACTCCAACCCCAGACATGAAAACAGCAAACGACGCATAGTTTTCCTTAAAATTCTCGAAAGTTTCTCTAACAAAAACATTAACTTTATCCAAAGATCCAAAATTGATCCAATTCGACGCAACCCAATCAAACAAATAAATAACCATGAGTCCATGAACAATACTACCTTGAGGCCCATGGTCATGTTTTCCCCAAATTCCAAACAAACAATCCAATATTCTAACAAAATGAACATCCAAAGATGATGACAAAGCATACCCAATTCCAGCAAGAACATTAGGCACAAATTCATCAAACAAACAAACCAACCTAGACTTATCTACCAACAATCTACACAAAATATCCAAGCACAGTTTTTTAG
This sequence comes from Trifolium dubium, assembly GCA_951804385.1. Classification (NCBI taxonomy): domain Eukaryota; kingdom Viridiplantae; phylum Streptophyta; class Magnoliopsida; order Fabales; family Fabaceae; genus Trifolium; species Trifolium dubium. Next base: position 30,680,156 of record OX638076.1, on the reverse strand, counting down.
TATCTTCAGATAAAGAATGCACAAAAGAAAAAGCACCCAAAAGTATAATAGCTTCAGAAAACAAAACATGATTATTTCCAAAATCAAATTGAGAAGAAGAAGAAGACAAAAATAGTTTAGAAAGAACCTCCACTACTGAATCAACAATAGCAAAAGTGGGTTTAGTAGGTTTTGTTGATTTTCTTATCCAAATGTAAAGAAGTCTAAAACAAAGGGGAAATGAATCATGGGGAAGAGAGAAATTTGAAGATGTAAGAATGGAAAGGAGAAGTTTTGCTTGTGGGTCTGCAACGTGAAGAGAGGTTTGAGAATTGACAAGGGTTTTGAGATGTTGTTGATGGTGTTGGTTGAATGAAGAAGAAGATTGAAGAGAGTTTCGGAGTTCGGACCAAGTTTGAATGATGGATTTTGCAGAGGTGGTTGTTGTTGGGTGAGAGGTTTTTGAGGTGAATTTGTTGGAAGTTATGTTTAGAAGCCATTCGTCTAGGAACAAAATGTTGTCTGGTTTTCTTGACATAACTTCTTCTGTGTTGTGTCAATGGCGGAATCAGGGAAGTGAAGCACTTTTTTTTTTATAACAAGTGAAGCACTTAGAATTAATGTTTAATTTAACCGTATGGTTGTTTTTTATAGTAAATGTTACTGTACTTTTTACTCCCTCCGTACTAAAATATAAGTCAAAATGACTTATTAATTCTAGTCACCGCTCAACCAAACACATACTTATATTTTGATATGGAGATAATAGTATATTGATACACTTGTTAATTTTCTCATTTGTCCAATTTTTGATTTTTAACTCTTAGCTAAATCAATTCATTGGTTGTGCTATCCATCTCTCTCTAAGTTAACCTAACTAGTGTGTATACCCCGTACTGTGTACGGGAAAATTTTATTTTGTTTTGAATTAGAAATAATATTTTAAGAGAATTTTTTTTGGATGAGAAATTTTTTAAAACTTAATAGTAATATATTTAAATAAATGTCAATACTCATATTATAATTTAAAAAATATAATGTCATCTAAACTTAAATCGAATTGTTTAACATCAAACAACATATAAAATTTCCACCTCATAAGTTTTTCTACTTAATGGCACCATAACAAAACAAACCCCTTTTGTTTTAAGAAAAAAAAAAAACAAACAACCCCTTTAAATTCAAGATGCCAATACTCATATTATAATTTTAAAAATATAATGTCATCTAAACTTAAATCGAATTGTTTAACATCAAACAACATATAAATTTCCACCTCATAAATTTTTCTACTTAATGGCACCATAACAAAACAAACCCCTTTTGTTTTAAGAAAAAAAAAAAAACAACCCATTTAAATTCAAGATGCCAATAATTATAGTTCTATACTCCATTTTTAATTTGTATGAACATAGAGAAAGAGTACTAATGGTAATAATAATAGGAACAATAACTAATAGTTTTAAAGATATAATGTCATCTAAATTTAAAACAAATTGTTTAACATCAAGCAATATAAAAAATTTCAACCTCATAAATTTTTTCTACTTAATAGCACCATAACCAAACAACCTCCTTTAAATTCAAGACACCAATAATTATAGTTGTATACTCTATTTCTAATTTGCATGACCATACAGAAAGATTTAACATACTAACATTTAGTTTTCCATAAAAGACCTTCTCAACCATAAGAAACATTTCCATAAAAAAAATTTAGAATTAAAGTTCATAATAGGATAAAACCATAAACGCACACAATAACCTAGCACTATAAAAAGAGTAATTAACCCACTTTGGATTGGCCTAGTGTTGGCTTTGAAATTTTTGAGCGTGCTCCTCACAGGATCGATCTCAGGTTTGATTCTCACTGTTGTCAATTTTGGTAGCAAAAATTCTAATTTTAAATAAGGTCCTAGCAAGTGGACGGTGAACATAAGTAATTGACTAATTGGTGACTCAAAATTGAAAGTCAACTATTGAACATAGTCTCCTTAAAAAAAAATACTATTGAACATAGTAGTTTTAGAAAATTAAAATTAAAATCAAAATTAAATAAAATATTAGAAATGAGAGATAAAGAAAATTAAAATAAACCATTTTTTTAAAGGAAGAAAGTGTATCAAAATTAAATAAATATAGCCTATCTCTTTATAGATAATATCATAATAAAAACTTAAAGATGAAGAAGAAAATTAATTAAACTTTGTCTTCGGAACTTGAAGACATTGTACAAAGAAATTTCTCTTGATTTGTGCCAATTGAAATTTTGAATTGATAAAAATAGAGATAACACTTAATAATAACAAATTAAATAATTAAAAAAACAATTAAGGAAATATTGCTATTAATAGCAGCTTTTAAAATAGCAATGACTCTCATTAGTTGACAAATGACAAATTTGCTAAAAAACTACTCTTACTTTATTATATTCTATGATGGTGACTTAGGCTAGATTCAATCACATTTGAGAAGAGATTGTAACCACCCATATCAAATTAGTTGGTTTAGTCGGTTGACGCTATTGAAAACTCAAACACATGTAGAGGGATAGATTTTAATTTGGACGATGCACGTTCGATTTAATAATTTCTATATTTTATGTTTGTTGAATTATAATTTCTTGTTTTTTTGTCTTAGATGAAGTGGTAATCCACTGAAATTACGTCTATATCATCCATTTCTTTCTGACTTTCTCCTCTATTTTAAAATTTGACTATTTTGGTCTCTCCATGAACTATTTTATCTTAAATATGACAATACAACTTGTTTTAAATGAAGCTTATATATTTTTTTACTTTATAATTTTATCGATGTTAGTATTTTTCATCATTAATCATATATCACGTCATTTAAAACATATTACATCACCAATTTATAATAAAAGAAATATGATGGGACTAAAACTAGCACCAATTCTATAAAATATTAAAAATAAGGGCACCAAAATTTGCAATTAAACCTACTATTTTTCATTTATATTTAGGTAAAAATATACGATTGGTCATTTATCTTATTTATTTATTTATTTATAATACTTTAGTCTTTTATCTTTTATATTTGTGACATTTTATTCCTTTATCTTTTATTTATAACAAATTAATCATTTATCTTTTATAACATATACATATAAACTCATTTTTTTAATTAAAAGAAATTATACTTTTACCCTTTATATTTTATCCTTTATCTTCATAACATATACATATTATCTTTTATCTCATTTTCTCATATTAGTATAAACTGATTTAGAAACGGAACACAAAATTTATCTATGATTTGCAAATGTCTTATGTAGGAACAAATTGATTATCCCAAAAGAGTTTATAATTAGAGAGAGTTCATAAATAATTCATCTTACATTAAAAAATTCTAAATTTTTATGAAATAAAGTCTTATAATATTATAAATATGGATAAAAAAATTATTTAAAAATGTGAAAATATGCAAGAGTTGATTTAAAAATAGAGACTACAAATTGTTACTGAAAATATTTGAGGATAAAAATTAATATTTTAATTTTATAAAAATTAAAAACAAAATTCGAGATATTTATAGAGACAAAAAAGGTATTTAATTCAATATTCAAATACTAATACTAGTTTGCATTGTTTAACATTTGCCACATTTGGAAAATGAAAAGTGCACATGCTTAACTTGATTGATGCTAATTGACTTTTGAGTACTACAGATTCAACTTGTAAAGAAAGGGGAAGAAGATTGTTCATTGTTCATGTATACTACTTGAACTGCTAGTGCTAGCTAATAGTATTGAAAATCAATCAGTCAGGTAAAAATATTCTCGTTTTCATATCTCCTCCATTTCCGTTGACTTGCTGTTTCATTGAATATTTCTTTGAAGATTGTTGTGTTGTTAGAAATTGAATATTTCCGTTGGTTGCTGCAGAACTTGATTTGCAGTGATTCAAACTATACATGAATGTTTAGTCTCTGCTGCTTTTGTTTACTTCAAAACTTCAATTGCATTAACCATTGCTTTATTTTATTCCCTCTGCAGATCTGTTAGTTGTAGACTTGAACATGCGCTGAAAGTGGTTATTTATTTGTAGATCTGTTCGAAAACAAGGTAAAAATATATTCATAGTTAGTTAGTTCGCTGCCTTTATTCTGTTTTTCTGTCTCCAGATGATTTCCATTTTTCATAGCTTGGCTTGTTTTCTGTTTTCAATGATGAACTGTTTGTTATATGTAGTAAATCTGTTGGAAATATCTTAATCGGAAAGATTAGCCACAATCTTTGTTTGAACTTTCTCCCTGGATTTATGAACAAACTACAAAATTTCTTTGATAAAAAGTGTCATCAATTTCAAATTTTCAAACAATGTCTGTGAAAGTAGAAAATCTTCTTGCACAGAAGGAATATGAGCATGTGTCTATTGGAAGCTTTGTTTAAAATTTATAGCTAACTTTGATGTATTGAAATTGATTCAGATGGTGAGTCTATTGACTGACTTGGCAAAGACATGTGTGGAGAAATTTGTAAACGGGGCAATATCAGAATTACGTCCTGTATTTTGCTTCACATGCATTGCTAATGAATTCGAAGAAAAAAAGGTTTGGTTGGAAGCAGAAAGAAAAACTTTGGAGCAGCGTGCTAAAGTGGCAGCAGGAAGAGATAAAGATATTCAAGCTAATGCTCATTTTTGGGAAGCGGAAGTTGATAAGCTCATTCAAGAGGACATTAAAACAAAACAAACATGTTTTTTTGGATTTTGTCCTGATTGCATTTGGCGATATAAAAGGGGAAAAGAGTTGGCAAATAAGACGGAGGAGATTAAACGATTAACAGAAATGGGAGAGAAACTTGAAAATATTGAACTCCCTCGTCTTCTTCCAGATGTTGAACGTTATTCATCTGAATATTACATTCCTTTAGAAAGCAGAGTGTCAAAATACAAGGAACTATTGGATGCACTAAAAGATGACAACAACTATATAATCGGATTGCAAGGGATGGGGGGCACTGGAAAAACTACATTGGCCAAAGAAGTGGGTAAAGAGCTAAAGCAATCTGAACAGTTTTCTCATGTCATCGATACAACTGTGTCGTTTACTCCTAGTATTAAAAAAATTCAAGATGATATTGCTGGACCTTTAGGATTGACATGGGAGGACTGTAATGACTCAGACCGACCCAAAAAACTATGGAGCAGATTGACAAATGGTGACAAAATTCTTCTAATAATGGATGATGTGTGGGATCAAGATCCACCTCTTGATTTTGATCAAATAGGAATTCCAAAACGAGACAATCACAAAGGTCTTAGAGTTTTTATAACCACACGCAGTAAACGAATACTCAACAAAATGGGTTGTGATAAGAACATTGAATTGGAGCTCTTATCTGAAGAAGAATCATGGACCATGTTCAAAAAGTATGCCAATATAAGTGATAGTTCTTCAAAAAATTTGATCAGTAAGGGGCACAAAATTGCTAAGGAATGCAAAGGATTACCAGTTGCAATTGCAGTTATCGCCAGCAGTTTAAAGGGCCAACAACATCGCAAGCATGAGTGGGATGCGACCTTAAAATCGTTGAAGAAGCCTGTGTCCATGCATGGTGTTGATGACGATATGGTTGGAATTTATAAATGTTTGAAGTTTAGTTATGATTATATGAAGGATGAAAAAGCCAAGGGATTGCTCCTCCTATCTTCTGTATTCCCAGAAGATGCAGAAATTCCTATTGAAATTCTAACTAGACTTGGCATTGGATTGGGCCTTTTTGGTGAAGTTTATGGCAGCTACGATGATGCTCGAACCTGTGTAGTTACAGCCATAAATAAACTCATAGATTCTTGTTTGTTGTTGGAGGTCGATGAAGGATGTATAAAAATGCATGATTTGATTCGTGATGCGGCTCAGTGGATAGCGAACAAAGAGATTCAAAGTGTAAATTTGTCTAACAAAGATCAAAAGTCATCAGTTCAAAGGGAAACAAATGTTAAACATTTGTTTTGTGAAGGGAAAGACATTGATTTGTTTTCCTGTAAGTATGATGGTTCCAAACTTGAGACTCTCATTATCTCTGTGGATAGAGATAAAGACCGCAAATGCATGGAAGTCCCAAATTCCTTCTTTCAAAGCATTGTGGAGCTTCGAGTTTTGTTCTTTAAAGCTAACAATGAACGTCTGTCATTGCCACATTCATTTCAGTCATTGGTGAATATTCGATCTGTGTATGTTATTGAAGTGGATTTAGGTGACTTCTCTGTTTTGGGAAACTTGCAAAGTCTTGAGACCCTTGATTTGGTTGATTGCACAATCAATGAATTGCCACACGAAATTACAAAATTGGGGAAATTTAAATTGTTAAATTTGAAAGATTGTAAAATTAGAAAGAATAATCCATTTGAGGTTATTGAAAGATGCTCAGCACTTGAAGAGTTGTATTTCGTAGATAGTTTTAATGGTTTTTGTCTAGAAATAACCTTACCCGAGTTGCAAAGGTATTGTATCCAGAAAGAGTGGGATACAAATACGATGAATGATTCACTATCAAAATATGTGTCTTTTCGTGCAGCTGATGATGCATATTTTTTCTCAAAAGAAACATTCAAGTATTGTATGCAAACAACAGAGGTTCTTAAACTAGATGGAATTAAGGAGGAATGGAGAAATATCATGCCTGAGATTGTTCCTATTCATCTAGGTATGAATGATCTTGTTGAGCTTCGTTTGAAGGGTATTTCACAGTTACAGTGTCTCATTGAAACTTTTGGTTCTCAAGTACCAAAAGTATTGTCCAATTTGGTTGTACTAAAACTGGATAATATGGAAAATTTGAAAGAACTATTCAATGGTTCCCTTGATTTCAACTCTTTGAAGAATTTAGAGAAGCTATCGATAAAGCATTGTAAAATTTTTCGAAGTTTGTTTAATTGCAAGCTAAATCTTTGCAATCTAAAGACTGTGACACTCCATAGCTGCCCAATGTTGGTTTCCCTATTTCCACTGTCAACTTCTCGGAACCTGGCGCTGCTAGAGAAATTGAAAATAGCTGATTGTGAAGGATTGAAAAATATAATAACAGATGAAAGAGGAGAGGAGGAATCAATAGAAGAAATAAATGAAAGTGATAATGATAACAAGAGTCATCTCTCAATGTTTCCAAAACTGAAAGTTCTTTATATTGAGAGATGTCACCAATTAGAATCCATACTGCCCAACCTCTCTTCTCAAGACCTTCCAGTACTTGAAGCTATTACAATAAGAAGTTGTGATGAGCTGAAATACATATTTGGCCAATGCCAACATGTTGAACTGGGTTCTCTAAAACAAATAGAGCTGTGTCAATTACCAAATTTCAAGGGCATGTTTCCAAAACATTCTCACTCCATCACTTCCACTTCTAGAGATGATTTCAAGGAACAAAAACAATTGGTCCCTATCAAATGCAATATCTTGCCTTGGAGTTGTATATGCTGTCATGGTAGACACAAACATGCAAGTATGCCATTGGTTTACGAGGATCAACTGCATGACAACTCAACAACAACAGTAACCCTCTCACTTTTTTTGTTGTTGTTATATTCTGATACATTCTCCTCTTAATGTGTATATTGATAGGATTTGTGCATATTAAGGGTGAGTTTGTTTGAGATTAAAATAAAATAGATTTTTTTAAAAAAATCTGTTTTAAAAAAATAGATTTATTTTGTAGAGATTTTGAAAAAAATCTAAAGTTGTTTTCTGTTTGTTTACAATTATAAAAATCATTTTTGAAAACAAACACATGGTCCTTGTTTTTAAAAAAATAGATTTTGAAAAAATCAATTAGAAATAACTTTTCATTTTGAACTCAAAAATGATTTTTTTAACAAAATAATTTTTATAAAATCTGAAACAAATGCATCAAAAATGAAAAAATGATTTTTTTTATAAGAAAAATAGATTTTTTTGAAAAAAAAACTACGCACCCTAAACATCCCAAACTTGAAGATTTCTATTAGAAGTTGAATACCATTTGAAGTATTTCAAAAAGTTTGATGCACAAAATTTAACTATAGATAATGTTAACCTATATTTAGGATTTATATAAGAGACACATTATATGTTTGCATTTCCATTTTTTTAAACAGCCACTATTACATTAATTTTTTGGTTTAAATTTTAATTCCTTTACATTGAGATTACATTACAGGTATCAAATTCACAACTTCTTCAAATATCGGAACGTGCTCAGTGTCTTCCGGTACAACCACATATCATGTGCAATATTAAAGAGATTACGCTGTCTCATATTTTGAAGATAAAATCAGTGTTTATTCTGTCTATTGCTCCAAGAATGTTGGTGGAAACTTTGAAGATTAGGAACTGTGATGAATTAAAGCACTTAATTGTAGACATTGGAGATCATGAAAGTGGCGCCAATAATTGGGGCAACATCTTCCCAAAATTGAAAAGTCTCTATGTTGAAGATTGCATGCAATTGGAATACATATTTGGACACTACACTGATGACCATCAAAACCACACTGAGATTCACCTTCATCTTCCGGCAATGCAATGTCTCAATCTTCACAATCTGCCAAGTTTAGTCACCATGAGTCCCAAACAATATTGCACAACGTTTCCACCATTGAAAGAACTTACACTCAAAAGATGCTCCCAGGTTGCTATCAAATCTATTGGTGAATTCATTATTCATCCAGTTTCTGAATCTCCAGACAGTGTAAACATGAAGGTATAACTCTTTCCATATATCTGTGTTGTTGAGGAGTCCCACATTGAATGTAAGATGACCTGGACATGAGTTTATATAATAGAGGCAATCCTCACTTTACAAAGCCGGTTTTGTAGAGTTGATTTAGGCCCAAAATTATTGGCTTGCAGTTGATAATTGGTGAACTTAACAAGTATTTTTCATGTATTATGAATGAAAATAAAAATGTTTACAAAAATAAATAGAACACTTAATATCACTGTTACCGCAAGAGTAAGTAACAACTTGTTAATTTCATATGTTAGAGACACTATGTTAAACAAGAAAATAAATATTGACTAGCGTAACAAATCATTTTCTTGATGTAACCAAGAGGGTATGGTTGAGTGGTTGGAGCTCATCCTCCCTTAACTAAGAGTCGAGAGTTCGATCATCGTCTTGGGTATAGAGCAACTTTAAATCTCTAGGTCAGCTATCCCACCTTTTGAGGTTTTGGTAATTTACACATCACTATTTGTTTTTTGGTAATTTACACATCTCTATTCGTGTAACTTAAGAACATAATCTAAAATGACAATATCTCTTTTTTTTTTTTGAGCAAAAAATGATACTCTCTCATTTAAATTTAGAAATGTGTTTTTTTACTAAATTTCAGAAATGTTTTAAAGGTAGTGCTAATTTATTTTATGCATGGATGTACACGTAGGAATTGAGTGGGAGCGTGGAGCATTTTAGTGCTTTGGAAAGTCTCACGGTACATAACTCCAAAGCAGAAAATGTATTTTGTCTAAATGAAATTGACGGACAACAAATGAACCTAAGGTTGCAAAGTATATATTTATATGATCTGCCTGATATGATGTGTCTTTTTGTGGCTCCCAAAAATTCATTTGCACTAAAATACCTTACATGGATAACAATAGTGCGATGTGAAATATTGGAAATAGTTTTCTCCACTTCTATTTTAAGATGCCTATCACAATTGGTTAATCTAAGAATAGAAGAATGCAAAGAGTTGAAGCATATCATTGAAGATGACAATGACATGCAGAATCAAAACTTGTCAACAACATGCTTCCCAAAGCTTAGAACACTTGTTGTAGTAAAGTGTCACAAGTTGAAATATGTGTTTCCGGTCTCCATATGTAAAGAGCTTTCTGAGTTAAAGGCTTTGGTTATAAGAGAAGCAAATGAGTTGGAGGAAATTTTCAAAATTAATGAAGGTCATCAAAACTTGTCAACAACATACTTCCCAAAGCTAGAAGCACTCGTTGTAATAAAGTGTCACAAGTTGAAATCTGTCATTCCGGTCTCTATATGTAAAGAGTTTCCTGAGTTAAAGGCTTTGATAATAAGAGAAGCAGATGAGATGGAGAAAATATTCAAAAATGAAGGTGATCAAAATGTCAAGACTCCAAAACTTGATATTGTAGTATTTGTCAAACTACCAAGCCTCTTCCACACCCAAGGTATTCAATTTCAGGCGGCAAAATATTGTTATGTAAAAAATTGTCAAAATCTCTTTTTGACTTCAGCATCAACTCCTGAGCCCCACTATGACCTTTATGACATTTTAACAGGTACACAAACAACAAATTTTTTTTGTTAAACCATTACATATAGGTTTTACCAAATTACATATCATGCAGTGTATATTTCGGTAACTCTTCTATGAATCTATGAATATAAACAGATTTATATGTCACTTTCATCTGAATATATACTTTCTCAAGTTGTCTGAGATGCACACTACCACAAAGTCATTTAGAATACAAACAGTAACAGATGTGTATGTCACAGTTTGGGTTTTACAAATATATAATACGTATTAGATTTTTTTTTGGGTCCTTTAAATGGGTGACCTTACTTGATATATTAATGTCTAACTTTTTCTCCCTATATTTCTTAACAAGGACTAGGAGAGAATATACATGTGTTTCTTGGTATAACTTTTCAAAAATTATTGTGATGTTATCATATAATAAATTGGTTTATCCTTACTTACCATCCATTTATCATTCTTTTAGTATATAAAAAATTAAAATAGTTGGTTGAAGATTATATATAAACAATAGTAGAAATTAAACAGATTAATAATAATTTCCTCTTTCCCTGATTTTGTAAACAGTTGTACATCTGGTGAACATTATGGGTTTATTGTTGTGCTTATGAGTTACTATCTAATGATGTTAATGTGTAATATTTTGCTATAGATCGTGAAACATACACAATTGTTAGGAGTCTATTTCGAGAATTACCAGTTGCAGAAACCAGTGACGATGAAGTTTCTGTTGAGATTGAAGTTGAAGCAGCATTAGAAGACAAGTTGATTTCTTCACAGGTTGATACCAAAATATTTATTCAAGCTATCCACACCTGATACCAATCATCATGACAATTTCTTTGAATCAAACATGCTCTTTTTTGTGCAGATACAAACAAAACAAACAATCGAGGCAGAGCATGCAATTGTTGAAAATGATCCTCATTTAGAGATACCATTGGAAGTAAAAATTCCCCTGGATATTCCTATCCATAATACTCATTCAATACTCTGTTGAATAATAGTTTCATATTATCACTAATGCATTTGTTCTTAATACAGCCATTGGTGAATGAACAATCGAGTCAAGAATATTTGACGAACCAACAACATCCAGATAGAGAAATTGATACTACCATCAAACCTTCTCAGGGAAATGATGTAATAATAAGCAAAAAAATATAGGGTTAAATATGTTTTTGATCTCTATAAACATTTGAACCTTCTACTTTTAGTCCCTCTAAACTTTTTTCTCACTTTTTAGTCCCTACAAAATTCTCTAACATGACTTTTGGTCCCTACTTTTAAGTCAACTCATGTATACTAATTAAATTTTGGAATTATGTATTGCAGTAAAGTTTAGTATATTAAAAATTGAATTGATTTGCAAAATTTGAATTTTTTTAATTTGTGATGAATTAAATATAAATTTTTGAAGTGTTTCCGCTTAAAAATTCATAGTTAATTCATCATTTGTTAAAAAATTATAAATTTTGGTTTGAGTAATTTTTATAATATTATAAACATGATCACAAAACCTCGTTAAAAAATTTGAATCGTACACATAGTTGAGTGAAAAACAGGGACCAAAAATCATAATCGAAAATATTTGGAGGACCAAAAAGTGGGAAAAAAGTTTAGAGGGACTAAAAGTAGAAGAATCAGATGTTTATAGGGACTAAAAACATATTTAACCCAAAAATATATTTTACTTCAAGTGCTTCTTAAAAATATACTACAACTTCTTTCCATTTTCCTGCTACACAGTGTTTGAATGAAATAGAGGACCATCATATCCAAGAGGGTTATACAACAGTAAAAACTGTAGCCGCAACTATGTCTACTATGTCCGATAGAAGTAATCAGCAATCTATACTACAAACTAAAACATCCTTTTAATTTTATGCAGTGTGGTGAAGAAGGAACTACATTAACAAATCCCAAGCCAATAACACCCTCAACTCATTTAGAATTAGTCAGTTCATTACAGGTTAGTTTATATCTTTAATCAAGCTTTCCTTCATGCATGCTCTTTTGAAGAAGGAACTACATTAACAAAAGTTTTGCTTTCAAACATTGATTATATATATATTGTGAGGTTAATCTTGCAAAGATTAATATTACGGATATGATAATCTTATTTGTTTATTTGAATGTGTAGGAACAAGATGTTGATGTCACAGAAACTACGGATACTGCTAAGACTAATCATGATCAAGGTGAACACTCTTTGGATCAATTTTTTACTTTCTTATGTTACATCATCACAATTTTTTTTGTTGAAGTTAACTCTCTTCTTTCCCATCTTATGCGCAGTTTCTTTAAATGACAATGCTCACATGAAACTAAGCTCAATTACTGAGGAACAATTTCCTGAGGATGATGAATTTAAAGTTTCTAAATCTAAGCCATCACCTAGCAATAGCATTCCTTTGCTTCGTGCATTTCAGACTCCTTCAATGCCTTCTGACGGTATTTTCTCCCTTAATTTCATTTTTATTGATTTTGTTTTGGCACTCTAAAGCCATAACTAGCCTTTTCTTTATTATCAGTGAGCCCTTCTCAAATAATGGAAGATTTTAGTTCTCCTTCTCTTGTCATGCGGGAGCTTGAGAAACTGGTCTCCAACAAGCATTTGGATTATGAGAATTTGTCTCTGTTGACTGATTTTCTTGTTAAACATCCATCAGTTCTGTTAAGGGACACTTCACTTAGTAATAGATACAAGGGTTATGCATACAGCTGCCTAGCTGAGCTATTGAAATTCCTCCAAACTCACAGTGTGTTGGATGTGTTAGATTCAAGCCAGCTTGAATTTTATGAGTTATTAAAGGATGTGCGCAAATTTGATTTTGATAAGGATTGGTTGGACGGTGTCAAAAAGCGCGTTTTGTGTTCTGATTTGCAATTCTCTCAAGATGCATTTCAAAAACTATTGGATTCCAAGAAACAGGTTACCAAGGATGTTGAAGTGATGCGTTTGGAGATAGAAATTTTAACTCAACGTGTGGAATATCGTAAGCATCAACTGGCCTCCTCTGAAGCTGATTTAGAGAGTATCATTCAACAGGAGGCACAAGTTTTAGAAACTAAGGCTGCTTTAAGTGCTCCTCTTGGCTATTAGGCTATTTTTCCTTGCATTCTGTCACTGCATTATCTTTTGGTATTAGAGGTTTCATCCTTGAATCTTGGATAATCCTTGAATCTTGGATAGTTTCTTCATTTATCATTTGAAATGAACTATTATCTTATTCTGATTGTGTATTTTAAAATTGTTATTGTATTACATTTTATGTTATCTCTGCACTATTTTTCCCTTCATCAGGGTTTTTAATGAGGCAGAGAGATTCTTCTTACACCTTGAGTTTTGGTCTAGTCCCCTCAAGGTTCCTTTGTATTCTTTTTATTTTATTTTATTTTATTTTATTTTACTTTAATATATTTCACTAGGGTAATTTTTAGGTGGCTTCTTGGTGGTGCCAACATACTTGGGATGCCTTAGATGTCACCTTTATACTCTTGTGACCTTTATAAAAAAATTGTTATTGTATTATACCAATGTATTATTAATTTTATTTATGTTTCAAATAATAAGCAATGTGAAGTAATGATTAGAGTTTAGGGTTTAAACCCTAAAAACTATCATATACTATAAGTCAAATAATGCTATGCCCATTTTTATAGCCAAATGGTAGTTGTAGTGCATTATGTTCGATGTAGTCATTGTACGAAAAGACAATGTACCAAAGATTTGCTATATAGAAACCACTATATGCCTCAACAGGAAGAAGAAAAATAAAGTAACCTCAAGTAGATTATGCACTCTGCATAAGAGTTAATCCATGACCTTGATATGTGTGTGGAACAGAAATTATGCTTGGCTCTCAAGTTTGGTTTAGAGAAACTAATTTGTATTTTGTAATTGTAATAGCTACACATCATGTAAGTACCTTCCTGCATTTTCGTATTTTCTTTGTATTTATACATAGTTTTATTTAGAGAACCAGGTGAAGGAATCATTTGCCATTGTCCTCCATATTTGTCAAATGGCTATATATGTGCAAAAGTTCAAACAACAAGATTACAATATAAAACGAAGTGGCATAACATGTTACAGTTTCATAATTCATTTTATAAGATTTAAAGCAAACAAATTTATGCATGATGCATCAGTTAACATACATCTTAACAAACATACTAGAGAACTATATAAACAAATATTTTAGAAAATCAAACCCACAAACCATATAACATGATTGTGAACTATATATGATTGTCAAATACAAGATGAGAGAACCAATAACCCCAACTAACAAATAAATGAAAAACAAACATATCAATTTCTCAAGGTGCAGAATCCATCAATCAACGATCGTTAATTAGTTAACAATAGCAAACCCTATTAATCAAAATAAGCATAAAATAAATAACATCAATGGAAATTTAACATATACTAGTAAGTTGCAGCTAAATCCAATGCTCAAGTGGTATAGCCAACTTCCCAATTTCAATAACAAGTTGTTATCAAACTCTCTATATAGATTGTTGGAACCCTCCATTGGGTTCTTTCAATCTTAGGAATCCTAAAAGTATCAATCCTAGAATCATAAATAACCAACTTCGGGTTCATTATATCTCTCGACAGCAACAACACTTGTTCATCCTCATAGATATATCCTACCTCAACACAACTACTAAAATTGACACCTGGATAACCGAGATCTTCAATATGAGGAATAGTGAATAATTTACTCCACGATTCTTTATTTCCATATTCCTTCATAACCCAAACATCGACAACTAACTCACGATGAGCAAATATACACAAACAATCCCTCAACTCGTCTAGTGTCAAATCAACCACTTTTCCCTCTCCATAATCAGGCTGAAAAATCTCTTGAAAAGACTCATTCCCCAAATCAAGAGAAACAACACATAACGGAGAATTAAATTTTTCCGTCACCCAATGAACAGCGCCACCGAAAAATATCCCCGATTTATCAATGGGGACACCATACGGAATCTCCTGAATCCTTCTCCAACAATTAGTACCCAAAGTATGAACATTAACTTCAGTTTTTCCATCATCATCATCATCATCATCACAAGAAATAGCAACCATTTTGTAACAATCATTGGAATGATCATAACCAAATCCATACTTAAAGCTTGAATAGTCTAAAATAGGTGATATCTTGAATTTTCTAATACTAGGGTTCCAATAAACAACATAATATGGAATTTCAAAACAAACAATGCCATGACAAGAACCAAGAGATTGTAAATATCCAACGTTCAGAATCGGAGGGTACATAATACATAATCTTGGTTTGCACGATATTAGAATCGTTGAAAAAATTGGAAATATGTGAATCCCAACATTTTCCTCTAGAACCATGGGATGAGGTTATGATGAGGTGGTGGCTTTGAGGACGATTGAGTGACATGTGAAGGTGTTTCTTGGCGAATACGTAATCGTTGGAGATTAACGATTTCCATGATTTGCATACGCATTGGAATCGAATGAGGGGTTTTACGGGAAGTGTACAGAGGATTTGTTGAATGAGATCGAATGAGAGAGTGGATGACGGTGGCGCGTGATGTAAATCACAGAGTGAGGGTGGTTTTTGTGTTTGTTCGGTGGTGGCTGTTAATGGCTGCTGCATCTTGTTGGCGGTTGTTTCATCCTCCATCAGTCAGTGTGTGTGAAGAAGAAGTGTGTGTGTGTGTGTTGTTTAAAAAAAAAACCCTTATTTGATTCTTCAATTTACAACTATATATAGGTGTTGGTCTTCTTTTGGACAAAATATACAACATGCATGAATGTATTTTAAGGAATAATGTATGAAGTTGTTAACTGTAAATGTTAAATAAAGCTAATCTTTTTTGTCAATAAAAATAAATAAATAAAGTTAGCTTAAAATGTAATGTAGGGAGTAGATAATCACTAAAGGTTAAGAAATTTAAAGTTTATATACAAGCATAAGCATAACAAATCACGGACTTAAGAGAAGTCACCATACTAGTTTCAACTTTCAACATTAACAATTAACAGGAAAAGTTAATCTAATGACTTATGGTGTATTATTTTTTCTTTTCAACAACCAATCTAAATACACTATTTTACCAATTATGAAATCTACTTTGTCTAATCTAGTTTCCACAAAGGCAAGGACTATATTTTGGATAGCAACAAAGCTAACTCCTCATCAGACACCTTGACTTCGACATATGATCCCAACGATGCAGCAAGTCTTGCAGCTAATTGATGTTTACACTGAAACAGAAACACATGTGTGCACGCAGTCGCACGCAATGCACGTTTATTGTATAGTACTTAGTATTATAACGATAAGAATGATTGTTTATAATAATTTGGTTATGTGAAAAAATAAAAGACAACAAGGAAGTGTATGGCCTTACACAGAGTTGTTCCCCTCTATTGACAACATCATAGAAGAAAGAATAACAGGCACAAAAGTTTTCAGCAAAACAAAGGTACTGGTCTTTTTTTCGAGATTCCCCTGTAACCTTAAATTTGAATCAATGGCATGAATGAGTCCTTACATTGTTATGAAAATTTGCAAATCCAACACCATAAAAAAATACTTCAGAATTTAAAAAACCAGAAACATACAAGTAATATCTTTTAGCAAACCATTAGCTACAATATGAAGCTCGGACACCAGACACGACACTGATACCGACACGTCGACGCGGCTAAAAATTTGAAAAACTGATATAATTCTATGTAATCGTTAGTGTCGGTGTCAAACATGTTGCATAATTCAAGGCGTGTCCGTGCTTCATGCCTACAACTAATGAAGCATTGACATAGACACAAACATTACACTGACACAGATAATTTTTTTTTGAGGAAATGAAAGTGAGAAAGTGAAACCTGAAAGATAAACCTTCCAGTGGATTGACCAGAAATCCTCTTGACACCTCTTTGATCAACTATTCTAGTAGCTCCCTCAAAGTTCTTACCAAATAAGAAATGTAAACTGGGTTTTTGTTTATGAAACCAACAAAACATACAAATTTCAAACACAATTTAAGAAAAACCAAGAAATTAGTAAAAGGGAAGCAATATACATACTCACATATAAAGTTGATCATCATTCACTGTTATAAATATCATGAAAATTAAAAGTTAGTGTGAGTTGAAATTAAAACAAAAAAGGGTTCAAATTTTGGATTGAAATGATAAAAAAGAAGCTATGAAAAAAACCCATTAATCACAATACCCGTGTGTGTAGATTCAATTTGCTTCCACACTTGTTCAGCTACCAAATTACATTCACTCATTCTCACTTTTCTAGTATTGGTTGCTGATTCTAAATTCTAACCATGAATGAATGAATGAAGCAAATGTTATGCAATTTCAAAACGTGATTCTCCTTTCTCTTTGAGAATTAAGATTCCTAAATCGCTTCTGCTTATACTCAAATCCTGATTCTTCCCCAAACACAGCCTTTGGGAAAGAAAGCTTATTTTTGAAATAATTCGAGGATGTTTTTGTCTTTTCACGTAAACTACTACTACTCACCTCGGTCTAAATTTTGGTTGCTGTGGATGCAGTAAGTGATGTGGACAGTTCGATCTCTGATCGACGGTTGAGATAATTTGTTTTATAAAATTATATTATTTAGAATATGAACCGTCCGATCATAAATCAATGGTTGAGATCAATAAATATGTGAAATAATTTAATATATATATATATATATATATATATATATATATATATATATATATATATAAGATAATTACATATGTGTCGAAGGTAAACGGGCAACAAACTGTATGTGAAATTGCGTGTTTTTTCTACTATAAGGAATCTAGATCCAGCCCTGTTTAGATCGACTTATTTTAACTTAGAAGTTGTTTATTTAGCTTAGGATTTTTTTATATGTAAAATTCGCTTGTTCAATTTGTACTGCCCTCTAGAAACATGTAAATGATATTATTCAATACAAATATGGACTGAAGGTGAACATTTTAACTAAATTTAATTTTATAAACCTAAATGCAAGCTAAAAAATTGGTAATTAGCTTAACTCCATTTTTAAAGGAAGGACCAAACAGAAGGTAAAAAAGAACTTTGGAATTTGTCACTTCAAGGAAATATAAAAAACAATGCTGGTCAAACTTATAGTGTAGTGATTACTAGTATTAATTAATTTAGCAAAGTGATTAAATTAATTTAGAAAAACAGATAATGTGTCAATTTCAGTGTCATAAATGGTGTTTGTATCTGGTTTATTAGGTTAAAAAGATATGTGGTATCTAGCAAGGAGAGGCTATCTATGCCAATCAGAGGAAGGTCCCAAAACTTCATTTTTAGAGCCAACTTTTGCCATAAAAGATGCAGTGGCATTTCCTTCTCTGAGAGTGTGGATAACTTTCAAACTCCAATATTACTTTTTCATCATATTTTGGATTGAAAGGACCAAGAGAAGTCTTAGAATCAAAATAACAAATTATTCTCCTGTAACCCTTGCTCCAAGAAAACAACAAACCTTGCAAAGTGGCCAAAAGTTCAGCATGAGTATTGTTCAAAGATTTCAATAAAACCACTGAAACCACTAAGCTAGCTAACACCATCACTACTTCTCAAGAAGCTGCCAAAGCCACTAAGCTCTACCCGGCCGGGTCTTCAAGACAACAGTGAGGACAATCACATCTTCCCTTGAATTGAAGGAGTGACAAGTGATCCAAGATGCAAGATTATCATAGAGTAATTAATTGGGAAATAAGAATGAATTAAAGCAGAAAAGTTTTGGGACTACAAAGTCAGCGTATAATGCGCCTATATACAAATCAAATTTGTGTTTGTTAGCGTTGGAAACAGCGTTCAAAACAGACGAAATCGGTGAATCAAGATATTTTACCATGAAGTGGTGGCGGCTCGGATCACGAGAGGTGATTGAGAACTGAAGATGCTTCTTTGCGAATTCGTAATCGTCGGAGACTAACGAATTCCAGGATTTGCATACGCATTGGAATTGTACAAGGGATTTCACGGGAAGCCTGCAGAGAATTTCTTTAACAAGTTCGAAGGAGAGAGTGTGGTGTGAATTGCTGGATGAAGGTGATGCTAGGGCTTGTGTGGTGGTTGTCATTTGCCGCTTGGCGGTTGTTTCCTCCATGAGTGACTGAAAAGGAGTGGCAGCGCCGTCGTTTTGCTAAAAATTCACCATACATAAGGTGAATCCGTGCAATATGTCCGACCAACTAAGCTCATAGACCAAGAATTTGTTTATTTACTTCTATGTATAATGTCTTTATTTTATTTTTTTGGAAAAAAAAATTATGCTATAATTTGTTTACAAACTATATAAATTGTAGTATTTATTTTGTTTTCACCTCTAGTTTTTAGAGGAAAGAGGTTAAGAGTTCGGGTCACACTACCTAGTTTTTGTATCAAGTAGTTTTAATTCCTCCCAAACGCAGTTGAGATGATCGATTTGTGGTCATTTCTATTAAGTCTGTCGTCAATCAACACTCAATCAAACTACCGTAGTAAACTACGTAAAATTTATATAACATTTTGGTATAACAACAAAATAAAATATTCGAATGGAATTAATCATTCCAAACTTTACTTATCTATGACAAAATTTCTTCACTATAGTATCATCTAATATTGAAGGCTCAATAATTAATCAAAATCAAATTTGCATGAAGGAAATTCCAACAAGTACTAGTAGTCGTCCAAACTTAATTCAAACTGTCATCCAACGGTTTTGTTGTCCTTAGCTGACATTTATTGCCAACAAACGTTTCCGGTTGCTAAATAATGTTTCACTTCTTTGGCTAAACAATATTAGTGCAACTGATCTAAGGAAGTTTTTCTTTCAGTCAAGAATGGTTTGAATGTCAACAACAATGCAAATCCTTCAATAACATTGAGCACAAAGAATACCAGATGAGGGCCTGCAGTTAAATGTTCAACAGCGAGCTTCAAGTAATGAATGTGTGTCCAATGTTGGACACATGTCACACGATATATGTTATCACATTTAATCACTTTCATTTTTTAAATTATTATCAATTTCTTTGTGAGTGTCGTGTCCGGTTTCTATGTCTGTGTTTGTATTTCATCATCTAAAATAGAAACCAATTCAAAAAAATTAGTTGAAAGTGATGATACCTGGGAGGAAAAAAGCATCCATACGCTTTTGTGACCAAGTTAATCTGCATTTAGCAAGATCAAAATAAAAGACTCAAATGATGAATAATCTATATATCATAATGAAGAACATGACCTTTTTAGAAATGAGGCAGGGACACAGACACAATTGACACGCCGACAATGATAAAAGTTTGCAAAGGGATACTTACATTACACCACCTGCTGCAGGGCCAATTACTTTGCATGCTGACATAGCAGTTATGCAAATTCCATTTGCTACACCTCTTTGATGCTGATCCTGTTTTCCAAATCAACATGTCATATATCTTGATGCAAATCCGTTACAAAACTTCTTGAAGGAAGAAATAAAATCTAAAGAGTAGAACCAAAATTAAAACTCTACCACTGCTTTATTTTGCAGAATGAATAAACCAGTAGAAATTATCTCCTAAATCCACCAAAAGAATATAGTTAAGAAATTTCAATGAAAATCAAAATTTTCAATAAAATTAAACCGATATCTTACTTTTTAACGAGTTTTATCGAGATAGAGTTTCACTTACAATGAAAAGATTCTTTAGAATCGAAGCACTATATATTGATATGTACAATGTGAAGCCTGATAACATTGTCATGAAAGGGAAGCTTTGCAAGATTGGTATAGATAACACCTATAAATATACGGTGAAGACATGTTTCAAATTAAATAATGAAATTCTAAATCTGAGTATTTTTTACCATAAAAGTTGAATACTAACCCCTACAATTCGAGCAAGGACAATAGGTCCACAATTTTTTTGCACTGATTGATATAAACCTAGCTGGAACATTATAATAGCTATACCTGAAAAATTGACAAATAAATAACTGAGCAACATAGCTATAATCTATCCTTAGAGATTGTTGATTATAGTCACAATTTCCTAAAGTTAATAAATATCTAGAGACTTATAACGTCAAAGATGTACCTGATACCACAAGAACATTACCAACATCATTAGTTCCGAAGTTCAAACCGCCCAACCTTCGAGGACTAACAGTCCATAACGAGAAAATCTTTAAAAAAATGAAGTATAGTGTAAAGTAAATAGATACGCAAATATATGAATAATAGAAGCTAAAGAGAGTCAGAATAATACCTCTGAGAAAGCAATGTCATGAATCGCGAAAACACAATATACAATGATAGATGACATTAAGGGCCAATTTTTGAGAAGGTTTTCATCTTTTTGGATCATCTGGTTTTTATCAGTCTCATTTATTCCATTTTCTAAAGCTTTAATGTTCTTGGTGGACACTTTGTGATTATGAAATGTCTCCTACATTGATGCAGATTATTTTAGATCATTACTATTGACGATAGAAATAAGACAATATAAAATATTTAAACTAACAAATAGAATAGTTAAAGAAAATGTATAAGCTTACATACGCCATTTTTATAGGAAAAGATAAAATAAAGATAAATGTTTTCACGAGCTGTTTTCATAAGCTACATTGGAGAATTTATGTAAATAAGCTGAAAAAAAACTTATGAAAATTATCATAAACTGTTTTCTTAAGTTCTCTCAAACAATCTCACAAAACTTATGCTAGTAAGTAAGTTCAAATAAGTCATTCCAAACATGCTCATAGTTAAGACGAAAACTACAAAGAAACCACAAAACACAATGAAGCATGGCAAGAAGTATGGAAAATATGTTGTTAATGAACAGATAAAACGATAGAATTTAAGATACATACTGGAAGCCAAACGCAGGAAATTGCTACTGCTAATGCCATAGCTGATACAATGAAGCATGGCAAGAAGTATGGAAACCTGTGCAGGGAGATTTGAGTTTTCACAAATGAAACTCAGTCAACAACAATGAAGAAAAATTTAGAAGATTAAAGTTTATTATGAAATTGAAAAAAAATTCACTTACTTATCCCAAAAGGAATCCTTTGGAAATATATTTGGATATTTTTCTACTGGCTGAAAAGCAAAATTTCACAAACTATTATTAGTGAAACAAGTGACATAGGTATTTTTTTTTTTCAAGACAAATTAGTACAGTAAACATTAATAAGGTGACACTAATGACCATTTTAACTCTGTCCCTTGAAGTCAAACTTACCACTAAGTTGACACCTTTTAAAAAGAAGACTTATAATTAGAGACAAAGATAATACCTAAATTTAGGGACACATGTGGAATGGCAGTTGATGTCTTGCAACACAAGTTATATAATGTCCTAGTAAAAAATCCATGTCTTTTCTGACATATTTTACCTCAGAAAGAACAAAAGAAAAACAAAAAAAATATTACCTGAGCCAAATAACCTCCCAATGCAGGTCCAAAGACCAAACCTACTCCCCAAGCAGCTGCAACCTGAAATCAGATTATAGTTTAAATTATTACAACAATGTAAATTTAATTCAAAGAAATTTTAGATAAAGGTTAGTGACACTTACTGTTGATTGTCCTAAAGCTTGATATTCTTCTCTAAAAATTTCAGAAGAATAAGCCTATTAATGAAGGAGATTATGATAAACAAATTATACGAAATAAACTGAGATATTCAAGTATACAAATCCAAACATTATGGTAATTGCTCTTGTCCCTCTAGATTTGCTCAGAAATCCTCCCATCTACTCGAAGACATCTTTCTATAGACAAACTCTATAGGAAGGTATCTTTCAGTAGTATAATTTTTTACCAAAAGATATCTTTCAGCAGTGTATTTTTCTGTATGAGCGGGAAAAGAAGAGCAATCATCAACATTTAACATGGAGTGTTGACTGATACCTTCATTGGTCCAAGCAAACCATTTAAACCTCCAAGAAGAAATCTCATCATAACAGCCATCCAAAAACTTGTACACAGGCCAAATAGTGTGTTGAAAATTACACTGAAAAATCAAATAAGCATCATTTTATTATGAGAATAAACTTAGTAACATATAATAAAATTTCGTAATCTTGTCGATAAACTGAAATATGTCAATCCAAACGTGTCCATATATAGTATCACTTGAAAAAAAGCATCCACCTCATTTGCATATATATATATATATATATATATATATATATATATATATACTTACACAGAAATAATTCCTATAATGACAACAGGTTTTCGACCATAACGATCGGCTATCATTCCCCATAATATGGATGTCAAAGCTCTACCAAGCATGTATGCAGATCCTATAACATTTTTCACAGTCATATGAAGATGAGAAATACAAGACTTAAGATTATAAAGATGACATCAAAGAAACAAAGTACTAAAATTAATTTTACCTACATAACCAGCATAGGAACTGATATCTTCTTCTGTTTTAGCAATATTAAAATCCTTTACCTGATAAATATATTCAGGAATAACAGTACTGAATGACACTTTATATTAAAATATAAACTATATTGAGTTTATAGCAATGTTGAAGATTGAAATTTCAGTTAAGATTTTGATTGTTTCAATCCTTGATTATGCAGAAATTTATGAATAAATGTGACTTGCAACTATATATATATATAGATTGAAAATAGTTCGCACACGCTCATTCAGGTTCTGGATACGCCATTGAATCATAATGTGGGATAAAGATATTAATAGGACAGAGACAGACTAACTGAACTCACCATGAAATAAAGGTAAGGAAAGAGAGATGCTATAGGTAGAGCTGCATATCACACCAAACAATGAGCCATTATTGAGATCATCATAGGACAAAGTCAAAATAGTTTCAATCATAGGAATAATATAACAAAATTGAAAAATCCTTTCAAAAAGAAAAAAACCATAAATTGAAAAATGTTTGCTTACAGCTACATAGCACAATAATCCATATACTGAAAACATTTCTAAATGTAACATCCTTTTTCAATTCCTTGGCTTTATCCACCTTACAACCAGGACAATTCTCGTGATAATATAACAATGGCTCTCCATAATCTTCCATGTTTATATATAACACAACTTCACTTGTCTTTTCCCCACAATGCAAAAATCTATGAGATGTTGTGCTTCTACTCTATAGTCTATATCCTTTTATAAAAAGTGTGAATGTTGTATATATAAACTACTCTTAACCTCAAACGATGTGAGATTTTTTAAATGTACCAGAATACAAAGAAACATAAAGTGTACACTTTCTTGTTTTGATAAATCATGGTATATTTGGAGCACAATTGTGAAGACTAATCCTCTTCGGTATAAATTATAAAAATCATTTAAATAATTGATTTTTAACTAATATTATTTTTATATGCATCAGTTAAACATCAATGTCTAAACTAAATGGTCAAGGTGGTTTGTTCTGTAATTGAACAAACAACTAATAATTAATCAACACAGTAAATCATTGAAGATTTGTAAAAGGATGGATGTCGGTGCATAACAGGTCACGTATGATGATTTTATACCAAGCTTATGATCCGTTTCATCGGCAAAATAAACAGCATAGCACATGACAAGGTCAAATTTTGTCTTATAATACTACATGACAAGGTCACATATGATGAGTAAAAAATTTCAGCTTTTGTCGACCTCCAATTTATTTGATCTCATGAACGTTTTTAAAATCATACATAGTATAGTATGTATAACTAAGGGCCTGTTTGTTAGAGATTTTTTCTCAAAAAAATCTATTTTTTTACATTTGATGTGTTTGTTTCAGATTTTCATAAAAATCATTTTTGAGTCCAAAATGAAAAGTTATTTTCAATAGATTCTTTCAAAATCTATTTTTTTAAAAACATGGACCATGTGTTTGTTTTCAAAAATGATTTTTATAATTGTAAACAAACACAAAACAACTTTAGATTTTTTCAAAATCTCTACAAAATAAATCTATTTTTTCAAAATAGATTTTTTTTAAAAAATCTATTTTATTTTAATCTCAAACAAACGCACCCTAAAATAGTCTTGTTTAATCTCTCATTTTTGAGAAGATTACGTCCATGGGGAACGTGCCATTATTATATAAAAAATGAATAGTCCTTATGAATTTAGCTCAATTGATGAAGAATATTATACATTTATGTGGTGATCAGAGTTCAAATCCAGTATGTCTACTTATTTACCTTTAAGAGATGAATTTTCAGTTGTTATACTATCTGAAAAAAAAAAAAACAATGCCACCAATAATACTAACCTGGATAAATATACAAAATTTCACACAATAATTAATCGTAGTGTTTTATTCAGCAATGCACGGGTACTCCATTGGGTATGCACCAACGATGCACCTTTTTTTAGTTTTTTTCTTTTCTTTTAGAATTGGTACTCGTAGGGTACTTATTGGGTGCTTTCGCACAGTATAAACATGTTTTTTTTCTCCCTTTTTAAGAAAGATTTAATTTGTTTTAGGAAGATTTATATTTGTGCGATAGTGATGGAGATCAATGACATCTATTTGATGGAGTTTGGATTTTTGAAATAGCTGGTCTTTCTCTCGATGAATTTAAACTAAATGTCACTCTTTTTAATGATGATGGAGACAAAAATATTGAAATTCAGCTTTGACTTCATGTATAATCGATATTTTTAAATTATTTTTTTAAAAAATTATACCAATATACTCGTACTTTAATATTTTTTAAAATGGCGTATTGCGTACCAATACCCGTACTGGATATCGGTACCGTACCTGTACCAATGCAACACTGGTTTTATTTGAGACCGAACAATTCAAGTTTTTTTTTTTTTTTTTGACGAACAATTCAAGTTGCATGTAAGTTTTAATAAATTAAAGTTTAAACATTTTTGCGGTTGGGAGGAATTAAAATTATTTGGTGTTAGAGCTGGTTTCAAACTGAATTAATCGGTATAGTGGATAAAAAAATATTTGGTTTGTTCTGTAATCTCCGCCTTTAAGTTGTATTTTATTTTTTATAATAATAACGATCGCATAAATCTTCATATATTAGAGGTTCTTTCCAGTCAGTTGCAAAAATTCATTTTTTATGATATTTGCATGGCTTGTATGTTTAAAAATATTCAATTGATTTCAATAATTGAACTTTGATCTTTTAGTGTTTTTCTTCTTCTTTTGTACTTTTTACCCTCTTTCATACCATAAAAAAGCTTAATACACTTCTAAATACGTACTAAAAAATGTTAGTATTAAGTACAATGCATAATTGTGCATAAACGTGAAAGAGGTTGAATATGTCTTCATAGTAGAAAACAAATAAATTATTTTGGAATATGTGGGGTATGGATAAAGTTTTGGAGGCAGTAGACTAAGGTGGCAAGAATAATTCAACTAATAAAAATAGAAATATAGTACATGTAATACATAGAAATTATTCAAATAGTTAAAACAAAGAAATCCTAACTGACACAAAATATCAAAATTGCTAGACCGAATATCTATAACTTGGGTTCGAACCTCAGTCACTTCATTTATATGTGTGAGTTTATCTCATCTATGTACCAAAAAAACAAAAAGATAGACAGAAGGGGAAAGATGTGCCAGCTAATGTGAATGGTGCTTAGCAATCCAAGAATATTTTGAGTTGATTGAGAAGCATGTGACTAAATTTCTTATTTAAGAGCTGAGATGTATTGACTTAGCTTAAAGAATGTGATGTAATCGTATAAATATAAAAAATTCCATGTGTTAGCAATGGCAAGGGTGAGGCGTCTATAATCTATATTATAAATGACCGTAATGCTATATGGCACGACGGCCATTTCATTCATACTGCACGAGCACGACATACATGTTTATAGTTTAATATCCTTAAACTTATAATATAAGTTTTTGTACACTTTGTTTATGCTGCATATATAAATTAAATTTACAAGAGTTTAGCTGTGATGCACAATTAGTGTAAAATATTATGTTATTACATCATTTATTAAATGCAATATATTATATGGTTTTTAAATACAATACGTGATGGATGTGTCAATATATTATTTGATGCATGTGTAACGTGATGGATTATGTATTTTTAAATATCATATATGATGTGACATTATATTATTGATACATGTGTAAAATAACTTTACACTAACTACTTAAAAAAAATTATAATACAACATATTTCATATAAATCACGATAGAGATCCTTTTAAATAAAATTAAATTTAAGAGAAGAAGTCTTGAACAAAAATAAAAAATTAAGAGAGGAAGTAATTTATGGGTCGTGCATTTAGACGACAAATACATGTCGCGCACTTAAGCATTTTTCTTTAAATGAGAAAAATGTTTATTAGTGGAAATTACGTACCAATGTCATTTAATTAGTAGTATTTTTTTTCTTTGGTTGTCACCTTTTTTGTTTGAATAAAATATCTTCTGCGCACAACTGTAGAGATTAATTTTTCGAACTGGATAGGAATGCAATCTTATATGAATGAAATCTATATAAATATAAACTTTCAATCTAACACTAAATTTTTGTAAAATTCGTATATGTTATAGTATTATTCATTCACAAGTGGTGCATTGTGCTTCACTTGACTTACACTTTTGTGTTAACCATAATAATTTTAAAGACTTGAAATTGAATACAATTACTAATATAAGTTTAAATATTAACCCGTGCATTGCACAAGCTAGTTATAATAGGATATTACTATGTGGGTACAAACCCACTGTTGCACTGATATAGTTTTGGAGGTAGTAAACTAAGACGTGGCAAGATGTGCCAACTGCCAAGCTATGAATGTGGAGTGTATAGAGATGTCAATTTATATTTAATGATATATTATTCGTAGGGATTATTTGTACGAAGATCCGAAGTTGCAGATCTTTTTTTTCTGTGGGACGAAGATGAAGGGAGAAATTCCCCCGTGGATAATTTGGGACGGGGAATATGGAAGGTCTCTTTGCCACTGCGAATTCTCCGACCCGACCATATTATTTAAATTATATATATAATTATATAATTTTATATGTTTATTTTAATAAAAAATAATAATAAATACATTATAAAGATTATGATTATATATGACGACAACAAATTCAATTGAATATTTTTTTTGACATTCATATAGAGAAAAAACAAACCCGAGTGCAAAGTGTATTGAAGTCTTTGAGAAATTTTGGTTATTAATCTGTCATATTGTCCCACCATGGCTCATTTGTAAATAGGGCTAAAAGCCTAAAAATGAAATGACTCAAACTCGCCTCAATTCGATAAGAATTTGTTTAACTCAAATTTGGTACAAATATTTTTTTATCACAAACTCAACTCATTTCGACTCATTTCAAGTTTATGCACAACTTGATTTACCTCATTAAGTTTGGATCAGTTTGCTCAAATAACATCATACCAATGTTATATTTTTTGACGATCCAATGTTATATTTTAATTTTGTATGTTGTCACATTTATTTATTTATTTTTTTAATCAAGTCACATTTATTTCTTACCTTTTACATTTTTATTTTTATTTTAATTTTTTAAAAGGAAAATATTTAAGTAATCATGCAAAACGATCAATGTATTCTATCTTAATCGTTTTGAGAGTAGTCTTGGAATTTCTCCTAAGAGATTTGAGAGAGCAATTCACTTGTTATAACTATCTTGTGTTTACTTCTTCAAAAAACTGTCTTGTGTCTGCTTCACCATAGGACCTTGAGATGCTTCATCCCTTAATAAAAAAAATTATTTGAGTTAGTGTAACTGCTCTGAGGGTGTTTTCTTCTTTTCAGTCAGAAATGGTGTAAACATCAATAGCACTCCAAGTCCTCCAACAATATTCAGGATAAAGAAAACCATATGAGTGCCTGCAGTTAAATGCACAAAGTAAGATGCAGGACTTCAGGTAGTAAAAGAATTTATGCTAAAAAATGTTCTTGATGTCATATTCACAAAAAAGTTTCTATGTCAAAATATTGACTCATTAAAATTATCTGAGCATCATACCGGGGAGGAAAGATGCATGCATCCGTTTTTGCGACCAAGCTAATCTGCATTCAACAAAATACCATAATAAGAAAACTGATATATTATCCTGTTTTCGATATGTCATTGTATTCAAAAATGAATTCTACATGTCAAGTATGCACTATATGTTACTAATGAAACATATGTTTAAGATCGTATCAGAGCGTATCCTAGAACAACTATGCTACCATAATAATCAAGTGTATGCTACAATTTCGAACGAAGAAAGATAAGTAACGAAACAGCTAGAGAAATTATCAAAGGGTGACTCACACTGCACCACCACCAGCTGGACCAATTGCTTTGAATATAGACATACCAGTCATAGCAATACCATTAGCTGCACCTCTTTGATGTTGTTCCTGTTTTCCAAATCAACATCACATTTATACCACAATTTCCTCAAAATAAAATCTCAACTTTTGAAATGAAATAAAGTGTAGATTGGAACCAAAAATTACCACTGCTCTATTTTGCATAAGAAATAAACCAGTGATTATGGTCACCTGAAATATAGAAGAAAAAAAAACACTCTTAGGTAATGTTGGATATGACTTAAGTACTGATAAGTTGGAAGATGGTTCAAGCGAAGCGAAGGATAATGTTGTAATCTGAAATGTAGTATGTAAATACAAGTTGTACATTGTAAACACTAAGTTTGAAATAATAGAAAGGAACTACAACTTCTCTGCAGTTGGAGCCGTATGCACAATTGGCTGAACATCGCTATAAACATGTGTTCATTGTTTGCATTTTTTGTATTGTTATTCTTTTGAGTCGGGATTTCTGTTCTAACAGGTAAGCTTGCAATACATATTATTAACTATAGTTATAATACTAACATTGTAAGTTCGATGATACGGTCAACAACGTTTACAAAATAACAAGAAAGTTTTAGAACAAGAATCAATGTAATGTTGAGTTGCATTAGTTGCTATCAATGGTGAAACCTTACCCCAGAGACGCGAGCGAATGTCATAGGTCCAAAAACTCTTTCCAATGATGGGTAGA
This sequence comes from Trifolium dubium, assembly GCA_951804385.1. Classification (NCBI taxonomy): domain Eukaryota; kingdom Viridiplantae; phylum Streptophyta; class Magnoliopsida; order Fabales; family Fabaceae; genus Trifolium; species Trifolium dubium. Next base: position 30,649,905 of record OX638076.1, on the reverse strand, counting down.
GGGAAAGCTGGTAAACAATAAGGGCAAAACCTGAACAATGAACATTTTAGAAGCGATCAGTAATTAAGCGGTACATCTAAGTGACTTAAAGGAAGTTATACAGCAACAAGTACAATTCACAAGGATTCTTAGATATCAAAGAACAAAGGTGTACCTGATATTGCAAGAACATCACCAACATTATCAGTTGTGAAGTTTAAACCGCCCAACCTTCTAGGGCTAACAGCCCATAATGAGAAAACCTATCAAGAAGTAAATTGGTGTTTACTCATAGAATTGATAGTTAGAATGAGATATTAAGATAAATAGATTCATGGATATAATGAAGAAAAGAAAATTAAAAACAACATCTATTAAGGCTCTGTCTGGCAAGGCCAAACCACTAGTTTGTAGCAAATATTTCATAGAGTATAAACTAACTTATTCGTCATCATCTATAAACTCAATTTGCTAGCTTATCCACCGTCATCTATAAACTCATCTGCTATCAACTAACTTATTCGTCATCTGATATCAACTAACTTAATATGATAAAAAACTTTATTAAGTAGCAAACTAGCAATGGTACCTCTTGATAAGAAATATCATAAAGTGAGAAAATGCAGTACACAACAATAGATGACATTAAGGGCCAATTTAGGAAGAGGTTTTCATCTTTTTGGATTATGTTTATGTCTTTGTCTTTCCTTTTGCTTCCGGTTTCTAAAGCTTCAGCATCATCAGTAGACTCATTGCTAACAGGGTGGTTGTGTAGTGTTTCCTACATTGATGCAGTCATTTTAAAGCAATTATTCAAAGAGGAATGTGTAAAATCTTTCTATTATTCAGACCCCTATACTTTTACTGATACCACATCAAAATCAGTAATAAAGTTGAGGGAATTTTAGTCGTAAATCAATGATATAGGACATGTTTTTAAACCACCAGAGTCCAGCGCAAATGGTTGGTGCACAGTGTGTGTTTGCGCGAGTGTTTTAACTATTAACCCCAAGGTACTGAGTTGAGTTATATTCCCAGTTCCTTCTCAAAAAAAAGGTTATGTTATTTCACTATCGTATCAGGTATACTTACCGGAAGCCAGATGCATGCAATTGCTGCCACAAATGAAAAGACTGATATCGATATGGAAGGCAAGAAATATGGAAACCTGCGAGAAGATTCAAGTTTTGACAATGAAAAATGAAAATCAGACCATCAACATTTTGGTGTGAAGCAAAAACTAAATTGTTAAAATTTTATGAAACCAAATATCAAGAAAAACTCACTTATCCCAAAAGGAATCCTTTGGAAATAGATTTGGGTATTTCACTGTTGGCTGCAATATAAATTTCACACAAAATTCCAAAAATGAATCCAAACACACACTAAGTCATCTTTACAGAAGGAAAAAGAATAAAGTATCGACCGAGTACCTGAGCCAAATAACCTCCCAATGCCGGTCCAATTATTAAACCCATCCCCCAAGCTGCACTGAACTGAAACCATATCACATTATGAATTATAACACTAACATGTAGACATCGATCATAATAAATGAGAGTAGAAGTGATTGAATGTAACTACATGTTGGACATAGATTATAGAGGCTTACAGTTGAGAGTCCAAGAGCTTGCTTTTCTTCTCGAAAAATTTCAGAACTGTAAGCCTGTTAGAAGAGGATGTGACAAAAAAATCAGCTGATATCCAAATGACAGACTTATGATTGTTCCATGATGAACACTAGGAATATTGTGTTGATTGGTACCTTCATTGGTCCAAGCAAACCATTTAAACTTCCAAGAAAAAATCGTGTAATGACCGCCATCCACAAACTTGTGCTAAGGCCAAATAGTGTATTGAAAATTATATTGAAATCAAGTATTCATCATCAATGTTGTAATGGAAAACATATAGCCTCTATTCGGATAAATAACTTAATAATGTAAGAGGTTATGGAAATAAGCTGAAGACGTGTTATAGACATGTCATAAGCTACTTCCATAAGATCTCTCAAACAATCTTATAAGTGTTTATGTCAGTAGAAAAATATAGACCTCATATATACTTACACTGCGATGATCCCTAAAATCGCAACAGGTTTTCTACCATAACGATCTGCTACCATTCCCCACGATATAGATGTCAAAGATCTTCCAAACATGAATGCAGATCCTACAACATTTCACAGACATATAAGGATCAGAAATAAAGAACTTATGAAGATAAAATACATCAAAGTAATCTTACCTACATAACCAGCATAAGCACTTATATCCTCTTCTCTTTTTGCAATATTGAAATCTCTTATCTACATAAAAAAAATTGTTTGCCTTAAATGTTGACATCTTTAGCATTTCATAACAGTTAGATAGGAACAGGAAAAACAAATAGAAACTGAGATTGGCTTGACATACAGAAATTTCAAAATGCTAAAACATAATAAACATTAGATAACTAAAATTTATTCACCTATGAAGCTCGAACATTGGACACAACATAGACATGTCGACGTCGATAATAATTTAAAAAAATGACATAATTTAATATAATAATTAGCATGTGTTGGCGTCGTGTCAGTGTCTGACATCAAGACGCGCATAATCTAAAAAGTGTCTGTGCCTGTGCTTCATAAAATTCACCTATCATGTTCAAAGCAACTCTAAAGAAACAATAATTTCACAAAATTAAAGATCGTGTATCATGTTGTAGCTGAAGGTAACAATGAACTATAGAAATATTAGTTAAACTTACCATGAAATACAGGTATGGAAAGAGAGATGATATAGGCAGAGCTGTAAAGAACAAAACATAGAGACATCAAAAATGTAAAAAATAAGCAGTTGAGAAAGATCAATCACCATTAAGATATGAAATTGCTACTTCCAAATGACACAACTCATTTTCAAAAACCATATAATTAATCACATTTAGTGGATTGTAGTATAGCAAAGTGTCATAACTCATTAACCAGAACACAATTAACCAAAATTTCGAACATCACATGTATAATCACATGATGACATATTGACATGTTCAATGTTCATGTGTCCAAATATCATAAAAAAAAATGTCATTACGATAAAAATTTAAAGACCAATCATCACTCTTAAACAAAGTGAAAATAATTAAGTTGAATGTTTAGCTTACAACTGCATAAAACCACCATCCATATGTTCAAGAGATTTCGAAATGAAACATCAGTTTTAAGCTCTTTTGCTTTGTCAACTTTACAACCAGGACAATTCTCATAGTACTTTTTCTTCAATAATGGTTCTCCAACATTCCTCATAGTAACTTTTCTCAATAATTTTTTGCTTCAACAAAACAATGTCTTATTTTTTGTAACACAAAAAATGACTAATAAGAAAGACAATGTGAGAAGAAAATAACAAAATTATTAAAAGCAATGAAATGTGATGGATCAAAATACGAATGGAGATCTGCAGAACCTGACATCATTGCTCACGTCAAGTATTGAAATAAAACCAAATCATTAGAAGACAATGGCGATTTGGTCACGAAAACTATATTGTTGTTTTTTTTTTAATTTAATTTAGAAATTTAAAAACTTATGTCTATAAGACATAAAAGGTAAATATGTAAATGTATTTGACTAATATTTAATATTTTTTTAAACAAATAAATTTAACGCGTTTCATTATTCAAAAAAAGAGTGAACAACTGTATTCTTCTTGTGTAGCATTATAAATTTTACCTAAAATAGTTAACAAAAATAACATTAAATCTAATACTAGCAATAAGTGAACTAAATTTAAACCCACCTACTACATTATCACTTCACTAATAGAGTTCACTAATGTTTAAAGACCAAATTAAATAATAAAAAGACCAAAAATAAAAAGTTCTCTAATGTTTATAAATCACTCTAAAAAAAAACAACATAATTACACCTTGCTTCCTTGGTCTATATATGTTTAATACTGTAAAACCTTGGATTCCTTTTACCTATTCAATTATTTTTTCCAACGCTCAATTGAGCAATTGACCACTTTTTATTTTCTAATTTGATTGCAATTAAGTTGTCAAAAAAAAATTATTGCAATTAAGTGCACATAATGAATGATTTGGAAGGGGCAACACATATAACCCATCTTCTTCATAGTACGTCTACATATACACAAGTAGCAAATCATCCTTCAATCTATCCATGCCAATGCAGCCACAATTTTAACAAAATAAATTATTCTTTTGTTCGTAAAATTGAGTCTTCCTGAGTTACATATATTGACAACATAATTGAATTCATATTTTTCTGTCACCTCGAGTCTGATTTATATTTGGGAAGGATTTATTAAATCCTGAGAGATTTGCATTTATGAGACAGATAAATCCTTAATTACTACTTTGGAGGTCACATGTCCTTCGTGATATCGGTTTCGTGGTTTGCTTTTGACGACATCATATTATCACAATCTCTTAAAGATAAATTTACATCTCTAATCTCTATTTTTTTTATTCTTGCTAATATCTTTATTTAATTTTTATATTTATATGTTGTTTATTATTTTGAATTAATTTTAGGTCCATTTTTAGAACAAAAAGCTCCATCGTTGTTACAAAAACAACACCATTATTGCAAAGTTTGACAGAAAGACACTTTCAATTCCATTGGCACACAATGCAAGTTAATTCTCCTTGCATGTTCTACAGTTCGATATCTGACTTTTGCGTATAGGGAAAACTCATTTGAAATACTCTTTTTGTTTGCCGGATAGATTTTCGAAAAAAGATTAATCAATAATCACAATTAAATGACTGTCGAGACAATAAAAGAATCATACAATAAAGGGAAGAATGCAGAAATTTAATAAGATTGATCTGTACTAATATTTCTCAACCTTGGTAGAGAAAAGGTTCAAGTTATATCTTTTACTTAGTCACAAATATCTATGGTCACCATAACCTCTAAACCAATGAATACAGTAACTAATAAATCACCATAGCACCTTGAGACACTTCACCCCTTAATAAAAAATTCATTTAAGTTAGCTTAACTGCTCAGAGGGTTTTTTCTTCTTTTCAGCCAGAAATGGCGTAAACATCAATAGCGCTCCAAGTCCTCCAGCAACATTCAGGACAAAGAAAACCATATGTGTGCCTGCAGTTAAATGTACAAAGTAAGCTTCAGGACTTCAGGTAATATGGGAGGAAAGATGCTTACAGCCGTTTAAAATTAGCCGAGCATTATACCTGGGAGGAAAGATGCGTGCATCCGTTTTTGTGACCAAGCTAATCTGCATTCAGTTACATAAGACCCGCTCAACAAAAATGAAACTATATTCTACATGCTAAGTATGCATTATATTTTACTATAATCATATGTTTTCGTCGGAATGCACAACTCTGATAGGATCAGAGCATATCCTAGAACCACTATGCTACCATAATAATCAAGTTTATACCACAATTTAGATCGAAGAAAGATAAGTAAAGAAAAAGATAGAGAAATTATCAAAGGGTGACTCACATTGCACCACCACCAGCTGGACCAATTGCTTTGAATATAGACATACCAGTCATAGAAATACCATTAGCTGCCCCTCTTTGATGTTGTTCCTGTTTTCAAAATCAACATCACATATATACCACAATTTTCTCAAAATAAAATCTCAACTTTTGGAATTGAATAAAGTGTAGAATGGAACCAAAAGTTACCACTGCTCTATTTTGCATAAGAAATAAACCAGTGATTATAGTCACCTAAAATCCAGCAAAAAGAATACAATTAGGTAATCTTGTAATACAGATAACTATAGTTAGAATACTAGTCTAGCTTAATTTAAAACATAAGAATTTTATGTTAGAAAGTATAGTAAACAACTATTACAAAGATTGCTTATTGTTAACTATATAGTCTATTGGTTCATTAAGCCAATGCAATACATTTTGAACTACATCACTGGTGATTGTTTAAATAAACAGAAAGATAAACTTACACGTAGAAGATTCTTCAAAACCGAAGCAATATTAATCACAAGGTACAGTGTGGTGCCTGACAGCATTGCTATAAAGGGGTAACTTTGCAAAAGAGGTATGGATAACACCTACATAAGGTGCCAAAATAACAAGAAACTTTTAGAACAAGAATCAGTTTAATTTTGCATTAGTTTCTATCAATGGTGAAACCTTACCCCGGAGATGCGAGCGAATCTTACAGGTCCGAAAGCTCTTTCCAATGATGGGTATAGCAAAAGTTGGTAAACAATAAGAGCAATACCTGACCATTGAACATTTTAGTAGAGCTCAGTAATTAAGCAACTAGTTGATTTAAATTAGTGACTAATTTGACCAATAAACGATTTAGTGACCAATTTTCTTGGTTTAGAGATCAACTTGTCGGTCTCTATGAGTCAATTTTCTCAAAGTGCTAAGTTTGAAAGTTGTAAAAGGACTGAAGAGAAAAAAGATAAAGACTTGGCATATTGAGTAAGAAAAATATTGAAAATAATCCTAAGAGAATGTAACATATTGCGAGAACAAAGATATACCTGATATTGCGAGAACATCACCAACATTATCGGTTGTAAAGCTCAAACCACCCAACCTTCTAGGACTAACAGCCCATAATGAGAAAACCTATCAAAAAGTAGAGTGATGTTTACTTAGCATATTAGATGAAATGTTAGTTCTGCTTCTGCTACTAGATATAAAGCATTGACATAGATACAAACATTTGACACGATGCAAACACTAATATGTAGACACTTGTAATGATAATTTAGGAAAATGAAAGTGATTGAATGTAACCACATTTGTTAGTGCAGTATTATGTCGTTTTCAGACACTAGACACACATTCAATTTGCAGTGTCGATGTTACATAGACTACTACTACTAGTTAGTTTGTTAGAATGAAATGGTACCTCTTGATAAGCAATATCATGAAGTGAGAAAATGCAGTACACAACTATAGATGACATTAAAGGCCAGTTTAGGAAGAGGTTTTCATCTTTTCGGATTTTCTTGTCTTCTTTCATTTTGCTTCCAGTTTCTAAAGCTTCGACATCATTAGTGGTCTGATCGCCAAGAGAGTGGTTGTGTAGTGTTTCCTACAATAATGCATACGTTTTAAAGCAATTATATCAATGGTAAAGAGAAATGGATACAAAAATGTTGCTACTATGAAAATTCATTATAACAGCACTGGAAAAATGTTACTATATTGTGATCAAATGCTCATACTTGTTTAACAAACTATAAAGTTATTTAAAGTGAAACTGTTAATTTTGTAATCAACGCATATAAGCGCTTAGAGGATCAACATTTCTACGATAGGAAGAGACAAGTGAGATTTCAGTAAATTTTGTAATCAATGATATAGTCAGGTCATGTTTTGTCATCTAGCAGAGACTAGTGCGCAAGTGGTTTGTGCACAATGTGTGTGAGTGTTTTAACCCTGGGGTACCGAGTTGAGTTTGATTCCTAATCGTAAAAAAAAAATAAGTTTTTCTAGTATCCAATCAGATACCTACCGGAAGCCAGATGCAGGCAATTGCAACCACAAATGCAAAAGCTGATATTGCAATGGAAGGCAAGAAATATGGAAACCTACAAGAAGATTTATGCTTTGACAATTACAATCAGCACATAAAAAATAAGGTTGGAAGAAAAATAAAGTGTTAAGACTTTGTGAAACTAAAAATCAAGAAAAATTCACTTACCTTTCCCAAAAGGAATCCTTTGGAAATATATGCGGATATTTCTTTGTTGGCTGCAATATAAATTTCACACACAAAGTATTAGAGAAACAAGCAAAACGGTGTTAAAAAGAAATACATGTCATGTAATAAATCTTTGTTTGAACGGTTACTCATGCCAATGGAATTCATTCACATGAAAGTGAGTTGCACAATAAATTTGAATGTAAAAATCAATTTTAGAAGAATTACGGAAATCTAAGGCTATTCTCAGGATCTATATATCTTCAATATAAAAGGAAAAGAGTAGTGAAGTATCGATCGAGTACCTGAGCCAAATAACCTCCCAATGCTGGTCCAATTATTAAACCTATGCCCCATGCTGCAGTGAACTGAAATCATATATCAGTTTATGAATTACTATTGTCGAACGAGAGATATATCTAAGGCATAAGACAATGAAACTGTGTGTCTCGACTCTCAAATACATAACATACATAGTCAATTTTATGTATGCTCAAGGAAATAAATACTAAATAAATATAGGAGATACTATAGTTGAAGAAAATAGAAGTGATTGAATGTAACAATATGTGTCAGTGGCATGTAGGCACCAGACTCAGAACAAAGAGGCTTACAGTTGAGAGTCCAAGAGCTTGCTTTTCTTCTCGAAAAATTTCGGAACAGTAAGCCTGTTAGTAGAAGAGGATGTGACAAAAAAATCAACTGATATATCCAAATATACAAATGATAAACTTATGATTGTTCCCTGATGTTGCAGGATGAAATATTAGGTAATTTTTTGTTGATTGGTACCTTCATTGGTCCAAGCAAACCATTTAAACTTCCGAGAAGAAATCGAGTAGTAACAGCCATCCAAAAACTTGTGCTAAGGCCAAAGAGTGTGTTGAAAATGATACTGAAATCAAGTATTTATCATCATTAGTGTTGTAATGGAAAAACATATAAGGCTCTATTTGGATAAGCTGAAAATAACTTATTGACATGTCATAACCTATTTCTGTAAGATCGCTCAAACTGTATTACAAGTGTTTATACTAGTAGACAAACTCAGATAAGTCAATCCAAATAGACCTCAGCGACATATATACTTACACTGAGATAATTCCTATAACTGCAACAGGTTTTCTACCATAACGATCCGCTACGATTCCCCACAATATAGATGTCAAAGATCTACCAAGCATGAAAGCAGATCCTAAAGCATTTTCACAATCATATTAGGACCAGAAATAAAGAACTTAAAAGGTAAAATACATCAAAAAATGGAATTTACAATAAAAATGTATCTTACCTACATAGCCGGCATAGGCACTTATATCCTCTTGTCTTGTTGCAACATTGAAATCCCTTACCTAAAAATAAAATATATTGTTACATTAAATGTTGGCATTTTTTAGCATTTCATAACAAGTTAGATAGGTAAAGAAAAATCAATTATAAACTGAGATTGACTTGGCATATCAAAGATTTTTTTTAAGTGTAAACGGGTTATCCTCCGCATGCAACTGTAGAGACTAATCTCTTGAGGACCCAAATGGGTGGCAAACTCTCCTTAAGAGTTTCAAGCTAGAAGAGACCCGCGCCATCTCATCTAAGTGTTCTTTGGTATATCAAAGAAACTTCAATTATGCTAAAATGTAATAATAGTGTCACAAAATTAAAGATAAAATGCTAAAATGTAATTATGCTAAAATGTTGGCATGCATGCATGCATGTTGGTATGTTAACAGTGAACCACATTTCTTTATTAATTTAACATAACTTACCATGAAATATAAGTAAGGAAAGAGAGATGAAATTGGCAGAGCTGTAAATCACAAAACAAAGACATCAGAGGTGTATAAATAAGCAGTTGAGAAAAATCAATCAAAATTAAGAACCGAAAATTACTACTTCCAAATGACACGACTGTCGCTTTCAAAAACGATATATTTACACGTAAATTTCAACAACAATTTAGATATTTAACGCAGTGTAAATATATGATCAATTGCGTTGAATAGAATGATTAATGAACATAATTACAAGATGTCAAAATTCATTAAACATCGCGTAAACACAATTAACCATGATTTTGAGCGTCAGTAACCACAATTTTCCGCATTACGCATCTAATCACATGAAATCATCATTCTTTAATGTATCAAAGTGAAAATTAAGTAGAATGCATTGCTTACAACTGCATAAAACCACCATCCAAATGTTCAAGAGATTTCGAAATGAAACATCAGTCTTAAGCTCTTTTGCTTTGTCAACTTTACAACCAGGACAATTCTCATAATACTTTTTCTTCAACAATGGTTCTCCAACATTCCTCTCTTCCATCATCTTTGAAAATTACACCAAACATGTTTTATTTGTAACACAAAATATGACTAAGCAGAAAGACATATCAAAGACAAAGATTACGAGAAGAAAATAACAAAATTATTAAAAGCAATGAAATGTGATGACAGAAAATTGGATTGGATCTGCAGAACCTGGCATCATTGCACACGCCAATTGATAAAATATACCAAATCATGAGAAGAAAATGGAGATTTAATTTGGTCACGAAAAATAAGCTGTTGTTTTTTTGAGTTAATTTATATTAATTTAAAAACTAAAAATAACAACAAAAATAAATTTAATATATCTAAAAGACAAAAAAAGTAAATTTGTAAATGTATTTAATTAATATATTTGTAAATTTGGAAGGTTTTAGTTCTGCCTCACGCGCAAGGCGCATGAATTGATGTGCTTTAGTCATTTCATTATTGTCTCATGCGCGAGGCCCATGAAGGCGAGCGCGGGGTGCACCGACGTATCTTCTACTTGATGATATATTTGCTTGGACTTAGGATTCTTTCACAATTTATTGATTTGTTTGTTGTCTGTATATCAATGTTTTCATAATGGAACTAGAATTCAATTTGGATTAGCGCATATAGTAGAATAAATATTAGAGAGTAATTATGTCTCATCATAACATAACACTAAGGTTTGAGTAAATGATCAATTCATCTCTTAAAATAGCAGAGATCAAACATTTGTCTCATTGAAATTTATGAATAAAGAAAAAAAAATCTTGATTTTATAAACTATGTTGAACAATTTGATCATTTCGTTAACTTTTATCTAGCTAATTTACCATCAAATAATTAGTCGATACATTTATTAGCAAATTAGTTTGGAAAATGTTCTAACAGATTAAATTAGTTCGGAAAATGTTCTAACAGATTAAATTAGTTCATGAATTATATAAAAAAAATATTAAAAAAAGAGTTAATAAAGCAACTGTCCAAGTCATTCAAAATCATGAATTCATAGCCTTTATTTGTCTCTATTCAAAAGTTTCAGAGATAAATGCTGCTACAATTTCACATTAAAAAAAAACTTGTAAATATGAATAATTTTTTCACAAAAAGAAAGAAAACAACTCTATCAAATGAGCCCATAGTCAAAATCAATTGATTTAAGCTGTTACATTTGCGTTGAACGTAATCACAGTTTGAATCACATAAAGATTGAGTAAGAAACAAAGTTAGACCATTCAAAAAAAGAAACAAGCCTCATTGTTTCAAATATTTATCATTTGAACTAACCATGAAATAATATGGATTTCTTTTAACTTAACTAAAATTATAAAATTTTGAGTTTGATGTCTACTTTAGATGTATCAATGTTAAAATATTTAGGGAGAATTTGCCATTTATTTATATCCAGAAGATTACAAAAATTAATCTCTACAATTACATGCGAATGATGATATTCAGTTATAAAAAAAATCATAATTGCCATATGGGTTTGTGGGGTTAAACAAAAGAAAAAATGAGTATGGCTTTATTTTTTGAGTAAGAAAAAGGTCTATAGTAGTAGTATGGTAAAGCCTAAGATGAGACCAATTGAGTGTTACAAGTGGGAAACATAGCACGTTACACAAAACACAATTAGTATTATTGGACCCCATTCATAACAACAACACTTTTGTTACATTTTTCAGCATGCTTAACACCTCCTTCTTCCCACCCTTTTCACTTGTTTTTCCCATTTTGCTTTTTATCACCATCAATTGTCATCATCATTCCACGCTCATGAATCATTTCTTCCATTTCTTTCCATTTTTTGCACTACCATATTCACTTCTCTTAGGTGTAATCTTTGGAACCCGGACCTCATCAAATTTACCTATGCTAAGAGTTGAAATAACACCCGAAAAAAATGGGCTTATAAATGGAGGAAGTTCATATTTTACAAGTCGGTTTTCTGAAAGTTGAGTTTGTCTCAATTTAAATTCTAAAATAATATTAGAGTCTAATCAAGATCAATTGGACCACATGCTATCGAACTACTTGGATCCTAACACCTGAGACAGGGTGTGGCCGCATATTGGATGGGATAACGCCTAAAAAAGAACTTTATATGTGTGATGCAGTTGATTTATCTAAGTTGTTGGATAAAGATCAAACGATAATTTACCGAATTACAAACTAGAAATCTCAACTTCTTTAACCAATAAATAGTTATCAGACGACTCACATCGAACTAACAAATTAGACACTCACAATCTCAATTATTCGATCTAGATCAATAGTCGAGATCATTGACTAATAGTCTATAACATTTTCTTTTGATTATTGAATTTGATTGTGACACTTGCACTACTAAAAGAGGCAATCAATCTTTTTGATAGAGCACACCATATATGAGTTTTTAGATAAAGCAAACATCTCAAAGAAACAGAACAAGTACTTTGTTTCACCCTTTTCATCTCCTTCATCTAGTCTTTGTACTTTAGTAGCACTATCCTAACCTTTCTCGTCTATCATCCAAAATTTTTCTTCTTAGACATTCACTCCATAGAGTAGCATTCATGATTTAGCCATTTTCTTTCATTTGGAAAATAAATCAAGCCTTTCCTTTTCAAGTTATGTCACATAGATTCTGTTAAAGCTTTGACTCTTTTTTTGTTTTTCTTATCTCATGGACTCATTTCACACTCTTATTTTGATGACATTTTCATTGATGTCATTGAAATTTCATGAATCTTATGCTCAAACTCAAAGTATTAAATCATCTCATGTTCTTGATCTACTCATAAGAGATCAAACATTCAAGTCATTGGACGAAAACTTCAAGACAGGAATACCGCAATCAATAGAACTACCTTCAAATTTATCAGGCATCGAAGTAGATACTGTGAGATTTAGATGTGGAAGTTTAACAAGGTATGGTGCAAAATTAAAGGAGTTTCATCTTGGTATTGGTGTTACTATTCATCCATGTATTGAAAGAGTAATGTTGATAAGACAAAGCATAGAATATAATAATAATTGGTCTTCTATTTATTATGCTAATTATAATGATCTATCTAAGTATCAACTTGTTTCACCAATTGTTGGAATTTTAGCTTATAATGCTGATGAAGATTCAAATTCTAGTAGTAACCCTTTTCAACTTGGAATTGAAGGTGGTGAAAATCTCATCACAATTGATTTCAACAATGCTTCAAGATTCATCAACAAAGAAGAAAATGGTATCAAAGTAAAACCATTATGTGCAAGTTTTGAAGGAAATGGAAGAATGTCACTTGCAAAAACAAAATCTTTAGCAACACTTGTTTGTGTTGCAAAAAGTCATGGACATTTTGGTTTGGTTGTTGAGTCTTTACAACCACAAGATGATGAGCTTAGGAAGCCTATAAGATTAAGTCAATGGAAAGTTGCAGTTGGGAGTACTATTGGTGCTGCTTTAGGTGCTTTTCTTTTGGGATTGCTTCTTGTTGCAATGCTTGTTAGGGTTAAGAAAAGGTCAAGAATGGTTCAGATGGAGAGAAGGGCTTATGAAGAAGAAGCACTTCAGGTATCAATGGTTGGACATGTTAGGGCTCCTATTGCACCTGGAACTAGAACAACACCAACACTTGAGCAACATGACTATATAACTCGACATCCTCATTGATAAGATTGCCTACAGGTTTAGATCGACAATGATCGTTTACCAAAATCACAATGTGTCACTTCTATTTATCAGAATTACGGTGACATTGTAATTCCAAACACACACTTCATTGTGTTGCTTATGTTAATCAGTTTTGTAATATTAAATATGTCACATTTAATCAAATTTAGTATAGGCTTTAAATCTCGAATTGTATTGTTAGTTAATATTAAGAAATTTTATACTTTTTCTTGTATTCTAAATAGAGAAAATCACACATTTGATCCAATCTTGTGGACTTGTGGTTTGGACCATTAAAGCAAAATCGAAATATTCATGTTCTAATTTTAGTAAATTGAGTCAAAAATACGAATATGAGTTATTTGATAATGATTGGACCGTCTAGATCAATGACAGTGATAATATGTGTATGGAGGAAATTCAAATCTTATATAGAAGACTTCAAATCCTACATTCTGCTGATTGAAAATTCTTTATTCTCTGACAGAATTGCATATATGAATCTGGAAAATGTGTTGTTATTGAAACAATGCTTATTTTTGTCACATTAGTGTGTCAGAAGAAGCAGTTATGTGTGTTTGTTGCTTGAAGCCACAAAAGTGGACTATTTTGCTGTTCAAAAGTCAAAAGAAGCAATTTTTTGTTTTATTGGTGAAAAAAGCAAAAGAAGCTATGCAAAACAATATGATAACACTACAGTTTTGACAAGTGCATTTGACAAAGTGAATAACCATGGTTGTACAAAGTAACCATATAACTTCTTGTAGTTTTTTTAATAGAATTAACTTTATACAACATACTGTTTTGGCAGAAAGGCATTCCAAAGTTTAAATTCAACAACCTTAGCAATATGAACTAAACTAAAAGCCTCATTATCAAACTATTGATGAAGATCCATTCCATATATTGCGAGACATTAAGTCCTTTGGTTAATATAGATTTATTGAAAATTAACTTAAGGGGCCAAGAATAAAAAAAGGTTGTAGAAATGTATTTGAGCACCAATATTGTATATATCATCAGCACAAAAATGACTGCATCTAACATAATTCACTAAAAACTAACATTTGGCTATAAAAATGGGCATAGCCTTATTTGACTTATATATGACAGTTTTAACATATAAAGGCTACCACAATAATCATTACTTCACCTTGCTTATGATTTGTAACATAGGAAAAAATTAACAATACATTGGTGTAATAAAATTACAAATTTTTTTTTTATAAAGAAAACAAAGGCGACATCTAAGACATCCAACTATGTTGACACCCTTAAAAAGCCACCTAAAAAGTACACTAATGAAATATATTAAAGTAAAATAATATAAGAAGTATACAAAGGAACCTTGAGGGGACTAGACCAAAACTCAAAGTATAAGAATCTCTCTGCCTCATTAAAAACCTTAACAAGGAAAACCCAATGGGATAAAACTTTGATGAAGGAAAAAAGAGTGCAGAGATAACATAAAAATGTAATACAATAACAAATTTAAAATACACAATCATAATAAATAAGATAGTAGTTCATTTCAAATGATAAAAGAAGAAACTACGTACCCAAGATTAAAGGATAAAAGCTCTAACAACATAAGATAATGCGATGACAGAATGCAAGGAAAAATAGTCTAATAACCAAGAGGAGCACTTAAAGCAGCCTTATTTTGAATGATACTCTCCAAAATAGCTTCACTGGAGGTCAATTGATGCTTAAGATCTTCCACATGTTGAGATAAAACGTCTATCTTCAAACGCATAACTTCAACATCCTTGGTAACCTGTTTGTTGGAATCCAAAAGTTTTTGTAATGCATCTTGAGAGAATTGCGAATCCGGAAACAAAGCGCGCTTTTCGATACCATCCAACCAATCCTTATCAAAAGAACATCTACGCACATCTTGTAATAACTCAACAAATTCCGAGTGGTGTGAACCTAACACATCCAATACACTATGGATTTGGAGGAATTTCAATAGATCGGCTAGGCTATTGTAGGCATAACCCTTGTATCTATTACGAAGTGATGTGCCCCTTAAAAGAAGTGAAGGATGCTTAACAAGAAAATCCGTCAACAAAGACAAGTTCTCATAATCCAAATGCTTGTTGGAGACGAGTTGCTCAAGCTCCCGGGTAACAAGAGAAGGAAAACTAAAATCTTCCATTATTTGAGAAGGGTTCACTGATAATAAAGAAAAGACTAGTTAAGTTTCAGAGTAAAAAATTAAAATCAATAAAAATGAAATTAAGGGAGAAAATACCTTCAGAAGACAGTGAAGAATTCTGAAATGCAAGAGGCAAAGGAATGCTATTGCTAGGAGATGGCTGAGATTTAGAAACTCTAAATTCATCATCCTTTGGAAATTGTTCCTCAATAATTGAGCTTTGTTTCATGTGAGCATTGTCATTCGGAGAAACTGAGCAAAAGGTGGGAAAGAAAAGAGTTAACTTCAATATAAAAAGATGGTGATGACGTAACATAAGAAGAAGAAAAATTGATCTAAAGAGTCTTCACCTCGATCATCATTAGTCTTAGAAGTATCTGTAGTTTCTTTGACATCAACATCTTGTTCCTACATGTTCAAATAAACAAATAAGATTATCATATCCATAATATTAATCTTTGTAAGATTAGCCTCACAATATATATATAACAAGTGTTTGAAAGCAAATTTTTTTGTTAATGTAGTTCCTACTTCAAAAGAGCATGCATGAAGGAAAGCTTGATTAAAGATATAAACTAAAATGTAATGAACTGACTAAATCTAAATGAGTTGAGGGTGTTATTGGCTTGGAATTTGTTAACGTAGTTTCTTCTTCACCACACTGCATAAAATTAAAAGGATGTTTTAGTTGGTAAGATAATTCAGTTCCAACATTGAAAAAGAGTAAAAAAGAAAACAAAAAAAATAGGGTAGATGCCTTTTGCTTAGGAGAAACTAATTGTATAGGCGGCTGATGTCTTGTATCTGAAATAGTAGACATAGTTGCTGGTACAGTTTTTACTGGTGTATAGCCCTCTTGAATACGTTGGTTCTCTATTTCATTCAAACACTGTATAGCAGAAAAATGTAAATAAGCTGTAGTATATTGTTAAGAAGCACTTGAAGTTTGTTGAAAGAAAAAAAAAGAAAATAAGCACTTGAAGCAACATATTTATTTTTTGCTTATTATTACTTCATTTCCTCGAGAAGGTTTCATGGTAGAATCAATTTTTCCATGTGGATGATTTTGGTTCGTCAAACATTGTTGAGTTGTTGATTGTTCATTCACCTGTGGCTGTATTAAGAAAAGATGCATTAGTGATAATAAGAAACTATTAATCAACAAAGTCCATTACTAACAAGTGAAGCTTTAGAGTATTGAATGAGTATTGTGGAGAGGAATGTCCAGGGGAATTTGTTACCTCTGATGGTATCTCTAAATGAGGATCATTTTCAACAATTGCATGTTCTGCCTCCTCTGGTGTTTGTATCTGCACGGAAAATAGTATGTCTAATTTGAAGAAATTGTCATGATGGTTGGTATCAGGTGTGGATAGCTAGCTTGAATGAATAAATATATTGGTATCGACCAAAGTGAAGAAATAACCTTGTGTCCTAATGCTGCTTCAACTTCAACCCCAGCAGCAACGACATCTTCACTGGTTTCTGCACGTGGATTTTCTTTATCAGGATCGCGAGCTTCACACTCTTCTCGTAATTGATCAAATAGACTCGAAACAATTGTGTATGTTTCAGGATCTATAGCAAAATATTACACATTAACATCATTAGATGGTAACTCGTAAGTGTTAGATAATAAAGTATCTGAGTTAAGTTATTGAGCCTTTATACTAATAAGTGAGAGTCCATGTATTTTTATAAAGGAAAATTATAAACATTGCCCCTAGGGCAATAGTAAAGAAAACAAAAATAGAAGAAACACTCTTGAACCTTGTGCAATGTACTTTTCTATAATAATAAAACACAATTTTCAATGTAAGTATTACTCTTTTTGGTAAATTTAACTAGTGCTCTTGGAGTACTAGTTAAAAAGACCCTTTTATAAATCCTCTTATAATCCTTATTTTGTCAATTAATACAATGCTAGTAATATTTTATTGAAATTCTAGCAACCTTCTATTTTTCTGTTTTGTACTGTTAACAATAAGCATAATTAACAATAACCCAAAATGTTCACTGGATGGACTACTATTTATCTAAAAAATCAGGGAAAGAGGAAATTATTATTAATCAAAGTCGCACTAATGGCCATTTTAGAATCATTCCCAAGGAGATTTGAATTATATCCTCTAAGATTACAAAACTAAACTCTTACCATTGAGCTAACGCCACATATACACAATTGCTTATCTACCTATGTCAATGATTAAACTTTTACCTTAAATCTTTTATTAGTAATGATATAGGCAACTATATATGCTCTTACATCTGTTTAATTTCTACCTTTAGATGCTTCAATTGTTTATAATCTTTAACCAACTAGTTTAATTTTTTAAAATATTAAAAGAATGAGAATGGATGATAAGTAAAGATAAAACAAGTTATTATACGACAACATCATAATAATTTTTGAAAAAATTATACCAAGAAACAGATGTATATTCTCTCCTAGTAAGTTCATTAATATTTTTTTTTTCATTAATATATATCAAGTAAGTTCACCAATTTTAAGAAATATAGGGTGAAAAAGTTAGACATTAATATATATCAAGTAAGGTCACCCATGTTTATTTAAGGACCCAAAAAAAAATTAAAATCTAATATGTATATATATTTTGTAAAACCCAAACTGTGACATACACATCTGTTTGTATTCATAAATTCATGGGTTAAATATGTTTTTAGTCCCTATAAACATCCGACTCTTCTACTTTTAGTCCCTCTAAAAAAAATTCCCACTTTTTGGTCCCTACAAAATTCTCTAATATGAATTTTGGTCCCTACTTTTAAGTCAACTCATGTATACTAATTAAAATTTGGAATTATGTATTGCAGTAATGTTTAGTATATTAAAAATTGAATTGATTTGCAAAATTTAAATTTTTTTAATTAGTGATGAATTAAATATGAATTTTTGAAGTGTTTGCGCTTAAAAATTCATAGTTAATTCATCATTTGTTAAAAAATTATGAATTTTGGTTTGAGTAATTTTTATAATATTATAAACATGATCACAAAAACTCGTTAAAAAATTTGAATCGTACATATAGTTGAGTGAAAAGCAAGGACCAAAAATCATGATCGGAAATATTTTGAGGACTAAAAAGTGGGAAAAAAATTTAAAGGGACTAAAAGTAGAAGAGTTAGATGTTTATAGGGACTAAAAACATATTTAACCCTAATTACTGAAATAAACACAATTTGGAAAATATTTTATAATCACTGCATGATATGATATGTAATTTGGCAAAACCTATCTATATGTAATGGTTTAACAAAAAATATTCGGTATATTGTGTACCTGAGAAGAAAAGGATACAAATGTCAGAATTGACATCAGGAGTTGATGTTGAAGTCAAAGAGAGATTTTGACAATTTTGTACAAAACGATTTCTTGGGTGTGGAAGAGGCTCGGTAGTTTGACAAATACTACAATATTTAGTTTTGGAGTCTCCACTTTTTGATCACCTTCATTTATTTTGAATATTTCCTCCAACTTATCTGCTTCTCTTATCACGAAACCTTTTATTTGAGGAAGCTCTTTACATATAGAGACCGGAAAGAGATATTTCAACTTGTCACACTTTTCTACAACAAGTGTTTCTAGCTTTGGGAAGCATGTTGTTGTTGACAAATTTTGATGACCTTCATTTTTGAATATTTCTTCCAACTCATCTGCTTCTCTTACCACCAAACCCTTTAATTGAGGAAACTCTTTACATATGGAGACCGGAAAGACATATTTCAACTTGGGACACCTCATTACAACAAGTGCTTCTAACTTTGGGAAGCATGTTGTTGAGGATAAGGAATTTGACAAATTTTGATTATCCATGTCATCTTCAATGATATATTTCAACTCTTTGCATTCTTCTATTCTTAGATGAACCAATTGTGATAGGCATCTTAAAATAGAAGTGGAGAAAACTATTTCCAATATTTCACAATGCACGATTTCTATCCTTGTAAGGTATTTTAGTCCAAATGAATTTTTGGGACCCACAAAAAGACTCCTCATATCATGCAGATCATGTAACTCGATTATTTGCAACCTTGAGTTCATTTGTTGTCCATCAATTTCATTGAGACAAAATATATTTTCTGCTTTGGAGTCATTTAAATAAAGATTTTCCAAAGCACTAAAATGCTCCACGCTCCCACTCAATTCCTACATGTACATATATATACATACATAAAATAAATTAGCACTACCTTAACAACATTTCTGAAATTCTATGCCAGTGAGGCCGACTTGTTCTTGGATCCTTAAGGCAATTCTTAATCAAAGAGATATACTCCAACAATTGCAAGGGTGGAACAACATGCAGGGGAAGACTATAATGAGAAAAGTTTATCAGTTGTTGAAGGATGACTATCCTTTAGTTGAGTGAAGGACAACTTTATACCAAAACATGGCTCATTCTAGAGCTATTTTCATTTTTTGGCTGACTTTGTCACAACATCTTGGCAACGAAGGATAGGCTCCATAAGTTTAGTGTGACAATTGATTTGCAGTGTTGATTCTGTAATCGGGAGGAAAGCATTAATCATTTGTTTTTTCGTTGTGGACAGTTGAATATTATTTGGAAGAAAGTCCTCAGATGGATGCAAGTAGATCATGACCCGATGGAATGGAATGATGAATTGAAATGGATTACGGTACCTAGTAAAGGTAAAGGGTGGACGGCTCAACTTCTAAAGAGTGTTGCTGCTGAGACAGTTTATACCTTATGGAAATATCGGAATAATGTCTCCTTTGCAACAAATATATAATACAAGTCTAAAAGAGGATATTATTAGCATAGAGGTTGGAGGAGTCCTAAGTTTTATGGAGCACATTGCTCATTTGCTTATATAGTTTAGCCTTCTCTTTTTGGTTATTTTGTCTATTTGGAGGGTTGGATCGTTTGCGATCACCTTATACTTACTTGGTTTTTTGAATTTAACAAAGTTTTTTGATTCAAAAAAAAAACATTTCTGAAATTCAGTGGTTATTCTTTCAATCATCGTATTCTGGGTCAGAGCAATAAAAAAAAAGAGGTGAAAACAATTTGAGAATAGGAAGGTTGTATTTAAATCAACATATTCTGGGTCAGAGCAGTAGAAGAAAAAGATTGGATTTCAATCAATATGAGTTTGTCAACCTATAATGGATCAGAAAATCAGTAGAAGACTTATTTGTTTTAAACTAGCCAAATATCCGTGTGTTGGCACGGAAACTAAGTTTTATGGATGACTTATTTCAATTTGTATTTTTATCAAATGGAAATTTATTCCATATATAATTGTTATTTTTAAATTTTAACAAGAAAATTTATTCCATGTTAAATAAAATTTTTAATACAATTTGTCTCGTATATAACATTACATTTCTTTTAAAAAATTATTCTTTTTTGTAAGCAAATGTCTTTTTATTTGTTTTTTTATCCCTTGTAATAATATTATATAAAATTTGATTCAAATGTGTGTTTTCATCTATTGGTTGTTTTGTACATGTAAGAAATTACAAAGTACGTACTATTCACCAAAAACAAAAATTACAAAGTACTCCCCCTCAGTCTCTATATATAAGCCCATTTGAATTATTTCGTACGTATTAAGAAAAATTGATAGTGTAATTATTGAGTCTAGTTTGTATATTAATTTTACTAAATTATCCTTTGTTTGTATGTCTAGGAATTTGACTTTTTATATTCCAATGTAAGTCAGTAGTAAGGGATATGTGTAGGGAAATAAATTATAAATGCACTTAATAATTTACAAAGGGGCTTATATTTAGATATTAGATTTTTTTTAAAAGAGTGTTTATAATTAAGGGCGGAGGGAGTAATTATAAACTCTCTCACACACACTTTTTATTATATATATTTTGTGTATATTTTTTAAAATTATATTTTATATCATTTCATACAATTTATAAATGGTTTCATATGACCAAATATGAAATTCAAATACAAATTAAATACCAACGAATAGTGATAGTGGTTTGGTTCCAACCATATTCTTTGGACACATGACAAAATTTAAATGCAAGAGAGCATTTTAGCATTTTAAACAACATCATCTTTTCTTTTATATATATATATATATATATATATATATATATATATATATATATATATATATATATAGACGATTTTAATCTCATCCCTTAGATTTTCATTTGCCACATGTCATACATCCAACGGTTGAAACGGATTAAATGGAGGTTAGATAAATGGAGGGAACTTGAACTCAAAAATTGTATAAATAATGATGTAAAAAAAATTATCAAAATAAATAAATAAATATTTTTTTTAATCAATAAATAATAATATAAATTATAAAAGTTGTACATTCATTATTTTTTTACCGAATTGTATCAACATATAAAAAAAAAACATGTAAAAAGCAACATAAGGAGTAATTGATTAAAGACTTGAGCAAACCAAAAGACATTTAATTTTTCCAAAAACATTCTGCTAATGCTAATTTGTTTAGTTGTATTGTGGAAATCATTTTTTATTCATAAGAAGAAGTAAAAGAAGAAGAAAAAAAACTTTTGGATCTTGATATTTTCCTTTGACTTAGAAATTTGAACCTAACCATCTGATCACAAATATAAGTAAATTTGACTTTTGATGTATCTAGTCCATATTATGATTAGATATCTCATTAATCAAATTTGCTTATATTTATGGTCAGAGAGAACTAGATAAGCATATAGCACCAAAACTATTCACGGTAACACAGTCAATATATAGTCTGATTGTCTCAAAAGACATATGAAAAGAGGGATACCTTCATGTTTATACTATCCTGAGATTCTGAAACCGAATGAATAAATAATTCACCAATAGATTTTAGAGCCTGGGAGCAGTTAGCGAGTTGAAGTTCTTTCAAAGATGGAAATGTTGTGCAATACTGTTTGGGACTTGTATTGACTAAACTTGGCAGATTGTAAAGATTGAGACATTGCAATGCCGGAAGATGAAGGTGAACCTCAGTGTGGTTTTGATGGTCTTCAGTGTAGTGTTCAAATATGTATTTCAATTGCTCGCAATCTTTAACATAGAGACTTTTCAATTTTGGGAAGAAGACATTGCCCAAATTGTTTCCACCACTTTCATGATCTCCAATGTCTACAATTAAGTGCTTTAGATCATCACAGTTTTCAATCGTCAAAGTTTCCACCAACATTGGAGCAATAGACAGGATAAACACTGATTTTATGTTTAGAATATAATACAGTTTAATCTCTTTAATATTGCACATGATATGTGGTTGTACCGGAAGACATTGAGCACGTTCCCGTATTTGAAGATGGTGTGAATTTGATGCCTGTAATGCAATCCAGTGTGAAGGAATTAAAAATCAAACTAAACATAATGAAGTGTACGTACAACTTATGGAAATGCAAACATATAATGTGTCTCTTATATAAACTCTAAATATAGGTTTACATTATCTATAATTAATTTTGTCTATCTAACTTTGTGAAACAAATGCTTTCAATATACACATTAAAAGGAGAACGTATCAGGATATAACAAAAAAACAAAGTGAGAGGGTTACTGATGTTGCTGAGTTGTCCTGCAGTTGATCATCATAAACCAGTGGGATTCTAGTAGTTGGCATACTTCCATGTTTGTGTCTACCATGACAGCATATACAACTCCAAGAGAAGATATTGCATTTCATAGGGTCCACTTGTATTTGTGCCTTCAAATCATCTCTAGAAGTGGAAGATGTCTCACTCAAGAGTGGAGTGATGGAGTGAGAATGTTCTGGAAACATGCCCTTGAAATTTGGTAATTCGCACAGCTCTATTTGTTTTAGAGAACCGAGTTCAACATGTTGGTATTGGCCAAATATGTATTTCAGCTCCTCACATCTTCTTATTATAAGAGCTTCAAGTACTGGAAGGTCTTGAGAAGAGAGGACCGGAAGTATGGATTCTAATTGGCGACATCCCCAAATATAAAGAACTTTCAGTTTTGGAAACATTGAGACATGACTCTTGTTATCATTATCACTTTCATCTGTTATTATATTTTTCAATCCTTCACAATCGGCTATTTCCAATTTCTCTAGCAGCACCAGGTTACGAGAAGTTAACAGTGGATATAGGGAAACCAACAATGGGCAGCTCTTGAGTGTCACAGTCTTTAGATTGTAAAGATTTAGTTTGCAATTAAAACTTTGAAAATTTCCACAATAATTTATTGACAGCTCCTCTAAACTCTTCAAAGAGTCGAAAGAAAGGGAACCATTAAATAGTTCTTCCAAATTTTGCATAATATCGAGTTCTAGTACAACCAAATTGGACAATACTTCTGGCGGTACTTGAGCACCAGTAGTGTCAATGAGACGCTGTAACTGTGGAATATAACGCAAACGAAGCTCAACAAGACCATTCATACCTGGATCAACAGGAACAATCTCAGGCATGAGATTTCTCCATCCCTTTTGAATTCCACATAGTTGAAGAACCTCTGTTGTTTGCATGCAATACTTTAATGTTTCTTTTGTAAAAAAACATGCATCATCACCATTAGCATAATCTGCATCAAAAGACACAGATTTTGATACTGTATGATTCACCAAATCCATCCCTTTCTTGATACAATACCTTGGTAATAACTTGGGGGTAAGGTTATTTCTAGACAAAAATCGTTAAAACTATTGATGAAAGACAATTCATCAAGTGTCGAACATCCTTCAATAACCTTAAATGGATTATTTTTTCTAATTTCACAATAGTTCAGGTTTAACAATTTAAATTTCCCCAATTTTGTAATTTCATGTGGCAATTCATTGATTTTGCAATAAACCAAGTCAAGAGTCTCAAGACTTTGCAAGTTTCCCAAAACAGATATGTCACCTAAATCCACTTCATCAACCAAAATAGATCGAATATTCACCAACAACTGAATTGAATGTGGCAATGGCAGAGGTTGTTCGTAATTAGCTGAAAAGCGCAAAACTCGAAGCTTGACAATATTTTCAAAGAAAGAATTTGGGACTTCCGTGCATTTGCAGTCTTCATCTGTATCCACTTTGACAATGAGAGTCTCAAGTTTGGAACCATCATACTTATAGGAAAACAAATCAGTGTCCTTCCCTTCACAAAATAAATGTTTAATATTTGTTTCCCTTTGAACCGATGACTTTTGATCTCTATTAGACAAATTTACACTTTGAATCTCTTTGTTCGCTATCAACCGAGCCGCATCACGAACCAAATCATGCATTTTTACATGCCTTTCATCGACCTCAACCAACAAACAAGAATCTACGAGTTTTGTTATGGCTGTAACTACTTTGTCTCGAGCATCATCATAGCTGCCATAATTTTCCCCAAAAAGGCCCGTTCCAATGCCAAGTCTAATTAGAATTTCAATCGGGATTTCTTCATCTTCTGGGAATACAGAAGATAGGAGGAACAATCCCTTGGCTTTTTCATCCTTCATATAATCATAGCTAGACTTTAAACATTTATAAATTTCAACCAGATGGTCAGGAACATCATCCCTGGACACAGGCTTCTTCAACGATTTTAAGGTCGCATCCAACTCACGCTTGAGATGTTTTCGTCCCTTTAAACTGCTGGCAATAACTGCAATTGCAACTGGCAATCCTTTGCATTCTTTAGCAATTTCGCGTCCCTTGCTGCTCAATTTATTTGAAGAAATATCACTTGTACCGACATACATTTCGAACATGGTCCACGATTCTTCATCAGATAAGAGTTTCAATTCAATGATGTTATCACAATCCATTTTGTTTAATATTTGTTTAAAGCGTGTAGTTACAAGAACTCTACAACCATTGTGATTGCCCTGTTCTGGAATTCCTATTGCATCAAAATCAAAAGGTGTGTCATGTTCCCACACATCATCCAGTATCAGAAGAATTTTCTCACCTTTTGTTAATCTACTCAATAGTCTTTTGGGTCGGTCTGATTTGTTATCATCCTTCAATTTCAATCCTAAAGGTCCAGCAATATCATCTTGAATTTTTTTGATATCAGGAGTAGACGACACAGTTGTAACGATGACATGAGAGAACTGTTCAGATTGCTTTAGCTCTTTACCCACTACTTTGGCCAATGTAGTTTTTCCGATGCCCCCCATCCCTAGCAATCCGATTACATAGTTGTTGTCATCTTTTAGTGCATCCAACAGTTCGTTGTATTTTGACACTCTGCTTTCTAAAGAAATGTAATATTTAGATGAAAAACGTTCAACACCTGGAAGAGGACGAGGGATTTCATAAAATTGAAGTTCCCTTCCCTGTGATGTTAATGGTTCCATCTCCTCGGTCTTTTTTGCCAAATCTTTTCCCCTTTTATAT
This sequence comes from Trifolium dubium, assembly GCA_951804385.1. Lineage (NCBI taxonomy): Eukaryota > Viridiplantae > Streptophyta > Magnoliopsida > Fabales > Fabaceae > Trifolium > Trifolium dubium. Next base: position 30,623,809 of record OX638076.1, on the reverse strand, counting down.
CGCCATATGCAATCAGGACAGAATCCGAAAAAACATGTTTGTTTTGTTGTGATGTCCTCTTGAATGAGCTTATCAACTTCCCCTTTCCAAAATTGAACATCAGCTGGAATATCATTATCTCTTCCTGCTGCCAGTTTAGCACGCTGCTCCACAGTTTTTCTCACTGCTTCCAACGGATCCTTTTTTTCTTTGAATTCATTAGCAATGCACGAGAAGCAAAATACATAACGTAATTCTGCTACTGCCCCATTTATCAATTTCTCCACATGTGGCTTTGCAAACTCAGTCAAGAAACTCATCCTCTGAAACAATTTCAATAGATCAAAGTTAGCCATAGATGTTAAACAAAGCTTCAAATTTAGAATGAAAGGTGCGAGCGATGACCAAAATAAATAAAAGATAAGAGTTTAGTAGTTAGCTAATTAGCTTAACCTCAAGCAAATATCTATTGATTTTTTTAAAATTTCAAAAGTTAAGGATAAAAGTAACAAAACTATCGACTTAGAAATCAAATTTTTAAATTCTTTAGCAGGACAAATTTTTTTGAAATCAAAGTTAAGGATAAAATAGTGTCAAGTATAACGCGATCCTTTAGTTCGACACTCGATCTTACCATTTTATTTACACAATTTCGTACACCACCAAAAATCGCCATCAATTTGAAAAATTGAACTTGATGAAACTTGTTATCAAATAAATTTTATAGCGCGTTCATAAATCTACCGGAGAAAGTTCAAACAGATATTCTGGGTATTCTTTGGATTAAGATATTTTCAACAGATTAACAGTTCATCATTGAAAACAGAAAACAAGCAAATAAAAGGAAACCATGAGAATTTTTGTACCTGATTGATTCAGTAGCTTTCTTTCAAGTGTTTTGAACAATGTTTGTTCCCCTTTTATGAATCTGCCTGCAGTAGTATGAAGAGAATAAGTTACTTACTAGTTAGTACGTAGTAGTAGATGGAAAATGGAAATCAAACAAAAGAGAAATCCATGAAATTATTGTTTTGTTACCAGATGGAAATCAGCCTGAAGTAGAGTAGTGTATGTATGAATAATCTTCCCCTTTTAATTTAATAGTGTTCACCGGAATGAATTACGCACATTTATTTAAGTTCTATGTATCAGCTAGTATTATACTCGTTCTTCTTTTTCATTTTGGATTGGTACTTTATTTTGTTTTTTGCATGCTAGCTGCTGCTGCTGCCACCACACAAAGCTTTAACAATTGAATATAAGTTACTACCTCATGCCTCACTTCCAAAATAATTGTCGTTTACATTTACTAATAAATAATTTGAATCATTTATATCTTTAGTTTTATTTTATAAAAAATTATAAAAATTTAATATTGTGAAAATATGCATCCACACAAATCAAACAAGATCCTATATAATAATATTTAACTTTATATATTAGTAGAAAAGTACAGTCAAAACACAAAATAAATGTCAACAGTCAAATTAGAACAATTATTTTGAGACGGACTCAGTACATATCTAACTAGTACTACCTCCTTACCACAATATAAGTTGTTTTGGAAAAAAAATTTGTACAAAAATATAAGTCGTTTTACAATACCAATGCAACATTTAATGCTAATTTTCTTATTATACCCTTAACTATTTATTATACTTCTACAATTTATCTTTTCCATACCATTAATGAAGAACAATTTTGTAAACTAACTCATAATTTCTCTTTTTCATACAACAATGATTACATTTCTTAATTTGTGTGATATGGTCAAAATGATTTATATTTTGGTACCAAGGGAGTAACTAGTTAGATAATGAATTAAAGTTTCAACTATTACCATTCATTTCACTCGTCTGCTCTCTTTACTCCCTCTTTCCCTCCATGGCTCCATCATAATAGCGTCACATTTGCAAAATGTAATGCTTCATCCGATCTTATTCTTATTTATTATTTATAAGTACAAGTAAAAGTTACTTTTTAGATTTATTAACTTTAACTTATAAATAAAGTTGAAGAGAGTATTTTCTCTGTCTCAAATTATAATAAAAAAAATTAAAATTACATTTTTTATATATATATATATATATATAAAATGATTGAAAGTATATTTTGAAAGATGTAAAAATGAATTTTATTAATTATTGATTATAAAAAAGATAAGAAAAAAAGTATTCTCTTCTTTCCAAAATAAATGTTTTATTTATCAAAATTATTTATTCTGAAATAAATGTTATTTACTATTTATAGCAAAGATTTTTCTTATTTTATCCTTTAAAACAATCATCAGGTGAGAAAAAATATTCAAAGATTTACTTTTTGGCATTCTAATGTCCACTACCAATAAAAAGTAGAGATATTTTAGTAAAAGACACATTCTCTCTTTCATTTATGTGTGAAGTGGTCAACTAAAATACTTAAATTGAGACGGAAGGAGTAATTTTTTTCTTGGGAAAGATAAGAGAGACTAATTTTTTTGGAAAAGACAAATGTTTGTTTATTCTCTTATATTTTGAGATAAAAAAATATTTTTTTTTCTTATATTTTGAGACCGAAGGAGTATGTCCCAAAATTAATGTCAATTTTTAAAAAATTGAATATACAACTTTTTTAGAGGAATATTTTTATGTTAGCAGTTAAATTGTTTATCATGTGTCATTACGGGACATATTAGTTTTTGCCTAAATATTTTTATGTTAGCCATTTGGTTGCCTAAATATTTTTACACTATTCCCTTTGGTCCTTTTTAAAAGAAATAATTTGTAAAAATTACACACACTAAATAAGTTAATATTTCTCATTAATAATTCTAAAATTTGATGTTTTATTTCAAAACTAACCTTGAACTAAGGTGAAAAATAGATTTTTTTTTGAGGTAAAAAAAAATAGATGTCTCTAATGAATACACTAGTATTTGAATGAATTGTTTGATTTTAATTAATAAGCATATAAAAAAAACTATTTTTTTTCAACGAGAGTATTATTTTCTATTATACTCCATTTTTTTTCTAAAAGTTGCAATTTTAATCTCCATATTTTATTAAATCTACAATATTAGTCTTCCAATCCCTGCCCTCATCCACCCCATAACTTTAGATCATCAATCTTATTTTGACCTTCAAACTATCTTTGGATTAAAGTTAAAAGGATGAAATGAAGTGATAAGTAAATATTTTATAATTCATCTTATCTCACTACACGCAATCTTTCAAAAATTAATTCATTTTTGCAATTTGAGGTGCTTGAGAGTTGAGACTCCATCATAAAAATTCTCATACAGTAAAATAGAGTCTATATTGCATTCTGTTCAATTTTATTCTACTTCATTCTATTTTATTTCATTATTATATGTTGTCCCATTTTTTCCATCAGTCTTAATTTTGATTATACATATGTGGCTGCAACATATGTAATTTGTTTTAGTTATTTAAAAATAATATGATGTTATTCTTTTTTAAATAAAAAATATAAGAAAAAAAAACAAAATTAAAATGTTGATAAATCTGATGAAACTTATATAAACAAAACTTTAATAATTGAGGAACTTAAATTACAGCTATATATGTAGTGGGTAGGGTTCGAACATCGGTCATCTCACTTCTCCACTTTAAAAGTGAATTTTCTAACCACTAAGTTACTTTACCGAAATAAAAATAAAAATTACAGCTAGTTAGAATTAGGTATAGCTTCAGTTGTTGCTCCAAGTCTCCAACTACTCCAACTGTCACCATTTATTTCATTGGTCTGTTTAGTCCTCATCACAAACTATAAACATAATAGTGTCACATTGCAAAATAATGCATGTCCCAAAAATTAATGTCAATTTTAATGTCGTATTTCTTCCGCTTTAAAATAAAGGTTAAATTGCTATTTTAGTTCCTTTAATTTTTTTTTGTTTTATTTTGGTTTCTTAATTATTAAAAGTTTTATTTTAGTCTTTTAATTATATTTTTGTTAGTCAAGTGAGTCCCTTTTAACATTTAATATTTTTGTTTGAATTGGAACATTTGGATCATGTAGGCCTATCATAAATTATCAACACCTAATTTTATTTTTCCTTTTCCATCTTCTTCAAGTTCTTCTTTGTTACTCTTAACAATTCTTCTGACGTTATTGGATTGAGATTTTAAAGGATTTCAGTGGATTTTAAAAGACATTTTTTATGATAAAAAAATCTTGTGTTATTGAATCAAAACTTTTATAAAATGTAAGCAAATTTTGTGGTATTTAATTAAAAAAAAATTTCTCAAAATCTCACACAGTTCCACGAAGTCTTTTAAAATCTACAAAACTTTTTTTTTTGTTAAAATAATCCCTCGAACCAATCCAATAACTCCTAAAATTCTTCCCCATCCAAAATTGTTCACTACCGTCCACCTCCATGTCCATAAACTCCCACGCCTTTGCCAGAAATCCACTGAGATGCAAATGTTTCAAACCCCAATTGTTTGGATGGTAAGTGGTGGAATGGGATGAGATGGAACTAGATTCTATTGTTTAGTTTTGTTAAATATGAATGGAATGGAGTGGAATGTAACTCATTCCATCCGATACCACCCATTACTCCAAATTTTCATTCCGCCCAATTTGGGGTGTATGTGATGGAATGGAACAGATTAATTTAACAATTACAACTTTATCCTTAATTTTATAATATTATTTTAATTCTTCACTCTCTTTTCTTGCGTCACTCCTTATATATTGTGTTGTTTGCTCTTCTCATACTTGTTGTTTCTTCCTCGTATTAGTAAAATATTAGTAATATACACCATGAACATGACTTTCTTTGTTAATAATGTTTCTGTACAAAAAGAAAGAAAAATAAAATTGAAAAAAGGGATCACTTTCAATTGAAAAAAAAAAGGATTGGTTCACGTTTCTGTAAAAGGGATTGATTCAATGGAAAAAAAATCCGTTTCCCACTTAGTTTCGGTAAAATTAATTTTTCTCTTTTCATTGAAAAAAATATCTACTTTCCAATCAATGGAGTGAGAAATTAACTTCATTCCCTCGTAAAATATCCAAACAATAGAATGGAATGTCTATTCCATTCCGCTCCATTCTATTTCGTTATGTTCCGCTCCGCTCCATTCTATACCATCAATCCAAACAGACCCCAAATTCTTCAAGTACATCACACAATCATGTCAAACCTCAAATTCATCACTCTACATTTCAATTTGACAGAAACTCCATTACCCACACAAATTTCGACGACACCCGCACCACCGGTGCCGACTATCTCTGTCACTGATGCCGACCACACCACCACCGTTGAGATTTAATTTGTTTGTGGAACTGTTACAACCACCAGCGATGACTGGTTCTTTGAATGTGTTGAAAATGGTTCGGGTCAAAAAAATATTGGATAGTTTTCCTCTTCTTAGAAGCTTGGATGGGTTTTCTGAAGATTCAGCATCACCAAAAAATCTGTTGGTTCATGGTTAGTGAGAATGACCCAAATAAAGCTTCTTGTTGAATCTCCTACTGCCGGATCAATTAGGACTGAATGTGTTTTGGATTTTTACAATGGTTTTTACTATTGAGTCCTAATTGATCGGGTAGTTGGAGATTCAACACATTCAGATAGATCTGCTATTGCAAATTAACGAAGGAGAAGAAGAAGAAGAAAAGAGAAAATAAAATTAGGTGTTGATGGTTTATGATAAGGTATGGATAGACCTACATGATCCAAATGTTCTAATTTAAACAAAAATATTACTAAATGTTAAAAGGGACTCACTTAATTGACAAAAATAGACAAGAAATCAAAATGAAACTTTTTAATAGTTAAGAGATTAAAATGAAACCAAAAAATAAGTTAAGGGACTAAAACACTAATTTAGCCTAAAATAAATGTTACAGATTTTTTTTGACAGTAAAATGTTACAGATTTAGTGTGCACATTTATTTGGTCATATTTTTAGTTAATTTATAACGACAAATATTAAATATTAGTAGTATATATGTTTTTGTTTGATTTATTTGATGAGTAGTATTTTCATAAAAATTAAATTTTTATAATGCGGAGACTCTGATATTATATTATATGACTGATTATTCTAAAAGTTTAAAGTGTTAGAAAATGTCACATCAATAGTTTTATATTATTTATAACACGAAAATGTATAATAAGATGATTCATGTAAACAATAATTTGAAATTAGTAAAAAAGTAAATTTCAAACTCACTTATCTATTGCACCGCAGAGACACCTCTTATCATATATGATACTAACTCATAATCGAATATAAGAAGGACCCAAGAAGCCTCAAATTAAACACCAATTGTTATGCAACATACACTAACATGTTAGGCACTTCATTCAAAATATGCAAATTTATTACATTACATGGATTTATATATATTAGTGGCTAGCACGTCAAAGAGATGATGCGTGCAACCAATTAAATCTTCCTTACTTATATACACGTATATTAATTTATTGTTTATAAGAGTAATATAATATTCGTTGACTAATTAATTTGTTACAAACTTATACTCACAATTCTTACTATATAATAAAAGCCAATTGAAAACACAAATTGTATAACACTATCCTTAAACATGTCTTATTTCAAATCCTATGGAAAAGTTAATGAACTTGATCAAATGATGTTAGAAGCAAAAAGAAAAACTAGAAAGAGAATCACAATCATAGGTTTATCTTCAATAATCTTTGTTGGTGTCATAATTTCAGCTGTATTTGGAATTGTTAACAACAATAACTCAAAAAATGATCATGACAATAATGCATCACAAAATTCAGTGACTAATTCTATGAAAGCTGTTTGTGATGTAACATTGTACAAAGATTCATGTTATGAGAGCCTCGGCTCGGTTGCGAACTCGGGAAAAGATGTTCAACCTGAGGATTTGTTTAAATTTTCTATCAATGTGGCATTAACTCATGTGTCTAAAGCTATTGAGTATTTTAATGAACATGGTGTTTTCAAAAACATGATTGGTGATAATAGGTTTAATAAGGAAGCTTTGAAAAATTGTAGGGATCTTTTAGACCTTGCTGTTGATCATTTGAATAGCACATTGATTACTTCAGGGGAAAATTCTTCACTTCTTCAAGTTTTTGATGATCTACAAACATGGCTAAGTGCTGCAGGTACTATTTTAATTAAGCATATACATGTGTAGGAACCTAAGTTACTAGTTCATTTCTATAAAACAAATGACACATCATTAAAAATTTAAAATATATTTTCCTTCTAATTATTTTTGGTTTAAGATAAATTTTTAATTCTCTTAATATAGCCTTAAAAGGAATTTTAGCCTCCTTAATTTTAAATTTGTTTTTTTGGTCCTCAATTTTACTTTTTCTTTTCTTCTTAATTTTAATTCCATATACTAAAACATAACTTGTTTGGCATACATCTAAGCTATACTATATCTTTTTGGTCACATACATACCATAACCATAGTTACCAAATTCACACCATTTACCAACTTCATACTATTTTTTATATTTATAAGGGAGGGAAATTTTCACCTTACAAGCCGATTTTGTAAAGTTGAGTTAGACCGAACTAACAATTTTAATATGATATCAGAGTCTTCTCTAAGATCAATCGGACCACCTCTCTAATCAAGTTTCTTACCAACTTCATATTTATTAAGAGTATCACATTGATTGAGAGATAATATGAAATATGTACATAAATGGGGATGATCTTCATTTTATAAGCCATCCTCATTTTATAAACCAATTTTGTAGGATTGAGTTTAGCCTAACTTTAATTTAGGTTGGACTATAATATTTTTATTTCACATAACAAATGTAACATGTTTTCTTGTATATATGCTGAAAAAATAGGTACATACCAACAAACCTGCATTGATGGCTTTGAGGATACAAAACAAGAACTTAAAACAAGTGTAATAAGCTACATGAAAAATTCTACAGAGTACACAAGCAACAGTCTTGCCATAATTACATGGATTAACAAAGTTGCAAGCACTCTCAATTTGAGGCGTTTAATGAGTTTACCTTATGAAAATGAATCACCAAAATGGCTTCATTCAAAAGATAGGAAACTACTTGTGACAAAGGATTTGAGATCAAAAGCTGATATAGTTGTTGCTAAAGATGGAAGTGGGAAATATAAAACTATATCTGAAGCACTAAAACTTGTTCCAAATAAGAGTAAGAAGAGGACTTTGATTTATGTGAAGAAAGGGATTTACTATGAGAATGTTAGAGTTGAGAAGACAAAATGGAATGTGATGATTGTTGGTGATGGTATGACTGCTTCTGTTGTTTCTGCTAGGCTTAATGTTGTTGATGGTACACCAACATTTTCATCTGCAACATTTGGTAAGGGATTCTATTTAGTCTTGGGTCAAATTGCATGTTTGGTTCATTACGTTTATTTTAACTTTTAATTTAGTCTTAGGTCATTTTTGACGAATTTCCGTTTCAATTGTCCATTTGTCCATGTGACTAACATAGTCGCATACATAACTTAGGGAGTTGTCACGTGGAATTTTTAGACGGAATTAATTTAAAATTTGATGAAAATGACGAACTTATACTAACATCAGTGACGTAAGGCACCGAACATGTAATTAAGTCTTAGTTTTAAAGAAATAAAAATCCGGAAAATACTAGTTTTATTCATGAACAGTTGGATATGGTTCAAGTCTCTTCCTGTGTTTAACTAGAGGTTATGAGTTCAAATTTAACTCTGCAAATGCATCCGCATTAAAACTCTTGAGGGAGTACTTTGTTTGTTATTGTAGTACTATCCGACTCAAGATATTAATCTTTGCAGTTGTATAAACACTTATTCAAACATGAACACGTAATACTAAGATTACAATAAACTAATAAGGACTAAAAGCAAATTTTACTATGTTTCTGAGAGAAAAAACTAGTATATTTCCTGCCAAGAAAACTATTTATTAATTTTAACTTACAAGGTAATGTGAATCTTTTCGTAAATACAGTTTTGAATAACTATTTCATTCTTTTCATTTTTGTTTTCTTGGGGGTGCAAATAGCTGTGTTTGGAAGGAATTTCATAGCTAGAGACATGGGTTTTCGCAATACAGCAGGTCCACAGAAGCATCAAGCAGTTGCACTAATGACAAGTGCTGATCAAGCAGTTTACTATAAATGTCACATTGATGCTTATCAAGACACTCTTTATGTTCATTCTAATCGTCAATTCTATAGAGAATGTAACATTTATGGAACAGTTGATTTCATTTTTGGAAATTCAGCAGCTGTGATTCAAAACTGTAATATTATGCCAAAGTTACCTATGCATGGACAACAGAACACAATCACAGCACAAGGAAAAACTGATCCTAACATGAACACAGGTATTGCCAAAATATTTAATTTTATCGATAAAGATATGATATTTTGATTTTTGACACGCAAGTTCGACAACAAGTTAGATGGTTAACGCAGTTCAAATATTTAGTCGATACTCGATTGTATTCAGTTGATGGTTAAGGAATGTGTTGCAACTCATTAACAATCCCCTGAATGCAATTCACCACTTAATAACGTTTAACATCGTGGTTAATTGTGTCCAATGAGAGTTGCAACATTTTGAATATTCCTTAATCATGTACGAAACAAAATTAACCATTTTTTTTATCAAGTAACATAGTGACTAGAATTTCACATTTTAAGGTGAACCAGTGGGAGTCTGGGGTTCGAACCTCGGCCCTTGCATATAGCAATGTCTCGACTGCCAACTGAGGTTTGCTCACACGGACAATTAATCATAGAATGTGTTAACCATCTAATTTGTTATCAAATTCGTAAATAATACAACTCTATTGATAATTTGATCAATAATAAATACAAGAAATTTTGTTTATAAAATACAAGTCTAAGAAAATGAAGAAGAAAACAAGAATAACTAACTTTATCCCTAATAACAGGTATCTCAATTCAATATTGCAACATTGCACCATTTGGAAACTTGAGTACTGTCCAAACATATCTTGGAAGACCATGGAAGAATTACTCAACAACAGTATACATGAGATCAAAAATGGAAGGTTTTATCAATCCAAATGGTTGGTTACCTTGGACAGGAAACTCAGCACCAGACACTATTTTTTATGCAGAATTTCAGAATGTCGGAACAGGTGCTCCAACAAAGAATAGAGTGAAATGGAAGGGTTTGAAAAATATTAGTATTAAACAAGCTAGTAAGTTTTCAGTTAAGGATTTTATTCAAGGTGATAGATGGATTTCTGCATCAATTGCACCTTTTAAGTCTAATATATGATGACAGCAGTCATAAGATGCATGTAAAAGCTCCATTTGTTAAAATCTCATTACATTTTTTGTTAATTTTTTTCTCTTTTCCAATGATTTTGTATTGTATTATTGATTTGACGCTGAATAATTATTCTTTTTATTTGATTTTGTTTGTATAGAAATAGTAAATAGTGATTTTGGTTTGTAAATGTGACGGCACGGTTTCATTATACCTTTATGTCAAGTTAATTTCTCTTACTTATAGACATAAGTTCAACTCCACATCCACATTGAGTAAAACAAAGGCTGCACTGATATTTTGCAAAGTAACTGTGGAACAAAGCCTAATTGCATTGAAATATAGCTTCTATAAACTTGTACATATTTTCATTATGACCTATGTTTTCATCAGGACATACAATACTGTCATGCCTTCTTGATTTTGCCCCTTTAAACTAGTAACATTACATCTAACAACAAAAAAATGACCATAAGGACCACTCCTTAGATTAGGCGTGTCTTGGTCTTAGACATAAGTCAGTGTCGGACACCGACACATATGATTACATTGAACTCTGCCATTCTCTCAAATCATTATTGTATCAACATGTCAGTTTCTATGCCGTATCTGATGTCCGTGTCTGTGCTTCATAGCCTATATCTACTTTAGTAATCCTTCAGTGTAAGGTATATCTGTATCAGGAAGCCAAGTATTTCCCAAAGTAAAGTTAAGAACAGTGAAATTCCAAGCTTGAGTATCATTCAAAAGAAAATAACCAGGCCATTGAACCCTCTTATCAGTTATAGAACCAGGTCCATAGTTATCAAACTCACCATAAAAAATAGTATCTAATCCAACTGTTCCATTCCACTCTAACCAACCAGAAGGATCAACAAAATCACCAATATATGATTGCATATAAACAGTTCTTGAATAAATCTTCCATGGTCTACCTAAATAACTCAGTGTTGAATTCAAGTCATTAGCCAAATCAGGTGCAGCATCAATAGTGCAATTTTGTATTGAAATTCCAGTGTTTTGATTTGGATCAGTTCTTCCTTGTGCTGTGACAGCATTTTTCTGATTTACCATTGGTTTTCTAGCATAGATGTTACAATTCTGGAAAACTACAGCTGCGTTGCCGAAAATGAAATCGACCGTGCCATAGATTTTGCAATCTCTGTAGAATTGTCTTAATGAGTGAACATAGAGTGTGTCTTGATATCCTTCGAAACTGCATCGGTAGAATGTCGAGAGGTCGGCGTTATTTCTTACTGCTACTGCTTGGTGTTTTTCAGGACCAGCTGTGTTTTTGAATGTAATGTCTACTGCTATAAATCTTTCACCAGAAACAGCTGCACTCAAAAAAAATTACTAATAAGTAAAGTTTCAAACATCAAGATTACATTTTTATTAATTAACTTTTCTTTTTTAAATTCAGTATTCGGCCATAGGACCTATGAATATGAGAGGTTCAATCACAATCACATTGTCCACTTACAAGTAGAGTTGTCAAATGAGCCGGCCCGGAACCCGATATAAAAACATGATAATGGGCCGGCCCAAAACCCGATGACTAGCCCGGCCCAATCATTGGAAGGGTCACATGGGCCTGAGTCAAAAAAACCCGATTGTGTTTGGGCCAACTTTTTTGAAGCTCGGTCCATCCAAGTTTGTGGGCTAATGGATCGATCCATCAGCCAAACCCATTTTTGACAGCCATAACAAAATTATGTATGTATTAGCTCATTGAAGTTGACACCAGTGGGAATCGAATAAAAAAGTACTACTTACCAAAGGTGGATGAATTGAAAGTTGTCCAACCATCAATAACACTATGGTTCCCTGTGATGATTGTCTTATTAATACCATCTCCAACTAAAATGATATTCTTCTTATCTTTAGGAACAATTACATATTCTTGATAAGTTCCTTCTCTAACATAGATAAGAAAATAACCATCTTGTGGCTTTGTGTTATTTGGTGCAGCAGCAATAGCATCTCCAATGGAAGTGTGATTGGCTATACCATAAGGACTCACAATAACAAAATCATTTAATAAAATTCCTTGGCTTTCACTTTCTTTAAGAATCCTTTCATTTGTTGTACTTGTACAATTTGATGTTTTTTGGCAACTATATTTTGTGCGGAGATACTGCAACAAATTAATAATGTTTCAGTTTCTAGTCTTTCAATAAACACTTTCATGCATGATAACACAAACATATAATTTCTTGTCAAAAAAAAAAACAGACATATAATTTAATTTTGCAACAATTATATAACGTTGTTGGGCAGAATTTTGACAAGGATTCTCTATAGTTCTATTTTTTTTAATTTTTACACATACATCGAATAAAATCACGTCATATGTAGATATTTGTTGAAATATTTCGGAAACATACTTATAAAAGTGGTATTATAGTATAATTTAATTGAATGAATGTATAAAAAAGTTTTACAATATTAGTGCATAATAATTAAACTCATCTTTCCAAAAAAAAATTAAACTCTTATTTTAATATAGAAATAAGTGAAAAAAATAATCCAAGTATGAACAAATTTTGGTCATATAAGAAACTTAATAAAATGTGAATCTTTGCTAGTAATGACACATGATCAACCAAAATTACCTTAGATTATGCTATCATATGAATATTATTATTTTTATTTTTTCATAATGATATGCAATATGCATAATAGAATGCAGTAGATACAAGATAGATGACATGTACATTGTCTATTGTTATTGGCAATTTGGGATGAACAAACAAAAAACCCACGTGACTGGTTATAGAGTTGTTAGATTATGTTAAGACATTCAACTTTTAAAACAGAGGAAAACAGAGCTTACTACTTTGATCTGTGGGCATGCATAACTCAAGCATGTGGTTGAGTTGACTCGGTCAAAAGGTTTACTATATGTAAACAAAATCTTCTTTTTTATGGAATAAAGGTTGTTTGTTACATTTTAAAAATTGTGGATAATTAGTGTATATTAACCATTTACTATCAATTAAATCTTTAAATTGTGTACCCAAAAAAAATCTTTAAAATTTTCAACTTATTATCAATTTGATCTTTAATTTTATCTATTTATTCCCAATTTAGTCTCTAATATATATTTTAAATGACCAATATGAAAAGAAAAAAAATTAACAGAGTCAGAGATTTTTTAAAATATTTTTAAATCAGAGACCTATGTGAGTGTCTTACAAAATCGGAACCTTTAAAAAATAAAACTTCTCTCACACTGAAGCAGCAAGAAATCAATATCCAAGGAGTAACACAACAATGTAGAAAGAAACTATAGAATAAAAGCATAACATAGTAGAAAATATATAAATTTACCTTGATGAGCTTCTCAAGTGGTTGCCTAACCTTGAATGACTTATTAGGAAGACCATGTTTCCTTGTCTTATTCCTTTTCATATTTTTATTCAAAGCCTCAGTGACCAAACCAAGTGAAACACTATAAAATTGTGTAGCATCTTTCAATGTAAGAGCATTAGCAATGTTACTTTTTGTCACAACTAATCCATCAAAGCAAGTATAATGATTAGTACTAACAGCACTAAGATAGCTTTCAATTTTATCAACAAGTTCTGTATCTGATAATGAAGTAGTAGCTGATTTGAGTTCATTAGAGATTGATTCTAAGTAATCTACATTGAGTTGGTTAAGGTCATTGCAATCAACTAATGCACCAATCTCTTCATGGTTTAAAGATGATGATGATTGGTGTCTTTTAAGAAAATCCGCAAATACTTTCGCGAGTTTTCTTGTTAGTTTGAGGTTTTGTTTTACGGAGAATTTTCCGTAGTTATATGGATCGGAAGAAGATGAACGGATGGTTGATAGCATAGAGCGACATAGTTTTGGATACAATGTCGCCTTGCACGCGGCAGAAGAAGAAGGAGGAGCAGAAGGAGAAGGAGATTGAGCTAGGAGTAATAATGGTGCTAAGAGGATGAAAAAGAGAAGGGAGAGAGTGAGGGAAAATGGTGGTGACATTTTTTTAAGGTTTAATGAAAGTTAGGAAATGGGGGTTTGTTTGATTTTGTGTTTTCTTGCTTTTGAATGTGTTTTGGAATAATGGTAGTACTAGGAATTTATAGGCAGGTACTTGAAGTTGTTGAGATCAAGATGTATAAATAAATACTCTCTCTGATAATTGACTTATCTTTTAAAAAAAATTGTTATAAAATAAATGTTACTTTTAATTTTTTGGTAATATTAATTATATTTTTATAATTGTACCATTAATTAATATTGTTTGCATACTTGATAAAGGTAATGTGATAAAAACATTGTTATCTTATACAAAATTGTTAGGTTGACCACCTATTATTGATATTTGAATCACGATCTCTCCATTTTATATGTAAATTTTTAATGATTTATTATTTCGTCTATGTATTACAAAAAATACTACTATTTTCGACCTAAAAATATAAGAAAAACTTAGGTCAATAAAAGTTTGTGTTTGTGAATCAATAATGCAAAGTTTAGACTAAAAGACGTCAACTTTTTTTGTGGTGTCTCTCAGTTCCTATAGAAAGAAGAAGGGCCTAACAATTTAAAGTTTCACCAAGTAAGTGAAGTATAACCATGAATTGTTCCTTAATGAATCAAACTCAAATTTTTCAAACAATTCATTGTTGTTTCCCACAAATTATCTTTAAAAAATTTGATTCATAAAAGAATAGCGATGCAATTTGTTGCTCAATTGCTTATTTACTTTTGTACTTTTGTCCATATATATACAAATAAAGAATTTAATTTATTTAGTCTACATTATTAATTAAATATATCAAATTTTCAATAAAAAGTAAAAACTTTATATCAAAGACCAGAGGGAATATTATATTGTGTGACATGCAAAGTACTAAACACGCGTAAAGAAATATTCAAAGGGTAGGACGGAATAGTAGTATTGCTATTGTAGTTGTGGGGTGTGTCGGTGTGAGTGAGAAACATGGATGAGGTAAGACATAAATGAGAGCATTGTTAAAGCAGAATGAACGTGTATTGGAAGACTTGAACTAAAGTTAGTTGTTGGTTCCATAAATATGATGCTTAGTTAGTTCAATTCAATAGTTACAAAGGTACATGTATTTGTTTGTTTCAATTAGTTCTAGGTACGTACATTTGAAATTATTACTACCATTTGCATTTGGTACAACTAAACAACAAGGGATGGTATCAGCTACCTTTCTTTGATTTCTTCTTTTTTATCACATGCCCTTCTCTATATTTCCACCTTTAAAAATTGTAACTGAGGTTTAGGATTCGAGTGATCTTACAATTTTAATATTTGTAAGTTGAGTTAGAATTTCTAAATATAATTAAATAAATTTTAATTAAGAAGTAAGAACGAATTATTTAAGATAAAATCTTATAAATCATTTATTAATTTTGACACTTTTAATTTCTTAACACTAGAGACCGTTGATATTTTGAAAATAATTTAAAGAGTTATGCATAGCAATATAATGTCTTCTAAATCTTAAAATGTAATTTTTAAGAAGATTAATTTTGCCATCCAAAAAAAGGAAGCAGTGCAGCTTGTTGCCGCTTACCTGTCAATCAAGTATCAAGTGTAATTATCTTACTTCTTCTATATGTCAATAAATCAAACAAACCCAAATAAACTACGGTAACAAACAAAGATCAGTACAGTATAAAGTTGGCTAGCTGGTGGCATTATATAATACGGCCCACAATGCCAGCTTAAATTCCACAAATTCTTCCACTCCAGTCAATGTGACAATCATAGAAATTTGTGAGGTTTCAGTGTTTCTTTGAGATTGTGACAATGGACACTAGGCACTTAGTTCTGTTTTGGCATGTGAAATTCATCAAGAACCTACTTATGTTCACATCACACACTCCCCAACTGCATGGTTAAGGATTGGAGAGGTCCCCCTCCAAGAAAAAAAATGTTCAAATTCGATGTTGTAAATTAGCTGTACTCGTCTCTAGCTCTCAAAGTCAAATCATACATGTGGTAAGAAATTTTCTCAAAATAGGGTTATTGTCTTATTGAGAGCATGGTTTGAGAAATAATCACATTTGATAAGAAAATGTTTTAACATATAAGAGTATAGATGAGAATAATCTTCCTTTTACAAATTTATTGGAACACACATTTATCAAATTGCTGATATCGGATTATTTGAGTCACATTTTTGATGTTCAGTCTTATGTATAAACGAGTGTATTAAGAATCCTATAATGAATGAAATAAGGTATGATCATAAGTTTATAAGAGGACGCAATCACATCATCATCGTCTAGTGACTTAATAGCGGGTGATCCAACATATATTGGTTAAATTTATCATCATAAAATTTGTGTTGGATATAATTCAATCTTACAAAAACGGACTTAATTATCCTCCACTTATAAATTTGCGTTCAAACCATATCTCATCAAATGTGAAACGTTTAACATGATCTAAGACTACATGCATTGGTTTGTTTAATTCTGTTGCCTGTCAGATTCAATTCACAATTTCCATTCATTGGTTTGTTTAAAGTGAGGTGGCGGAAAGAGGTGTTGGATGCATTCACATTTATGAATCTGAGCCAATGGGACACGTGACGCCTTACAACTGGCCGAAAACTGGCGCGTGCACCACACGCGGCGACAGCGCGCGTGTGGGTCAGAGAGGCACAGAGAGAGAAGAGAGAAAGGATAGGGACTGCTACGTGGCAGGATCTGATTGGCTGGGCCGATTTTATTTTCATCCTTATCTTTAAACTCAATTATTTCACAGCAAATTAATTTTTTATTTTTTTATTTTTTCACCAAAATTCGTAAAAAAAATTTCTCTATAAATAGAGATTGGTTCATTTCATTTGGACACAGAAAAAAAATCCGAATTTTTTACTCTCTTAATCATATTATTAGTGTTAATTGTGAAGTTTAAGTGTTCTTTTTTAGTAAAATGAATCCCAATAATTATTACTACACCCAAAATTCCAACATTTCTCAAAATTCAAACACTTCTCAAAATTCTAACCCTTCTCAAAATCCTAACACTTCTCAAAATCCAAATCAAGTTTCTAACCAACATCCTCAAAACATGCATAATTTTGTTTATCCACCAAATTTCATTAATCCGTATGATCCATACTTTTATGGATCTACGATGAGAAATTTATCTCAACCACCACCGTTTCATGGTAATATGCCAAGGGGAAATGAAAATGTTTCTAGTGGTGGTTCAGGTGAAATTCCCGAATTTTCAACACAAATGACCGGTGCTAATGAATTCACTCCAAATTCAGAAGATTCAACTCCTAAGAGCAAGAAAAATATGCAAATTACATGGAACACTGAACAAAATTTGGTGTTAATTAGTGGATGGATTAAATTTGGAACAGACAGTGTTGTTGGAAGAAAACAGAGAGGTGATACATTTTGGTTAAAAATAGCTGAATATGTTAATGAGTATTGCTCATTCAATTCTCCGCGTGATGCAACTACATGCCGAAATCATTTTAATTACATGAGCAAAATAATGAATAAATGGATCGGTGCTTATAATAGCGCTAAGCGTTTGAAAGGAAGCGGTTGGTCGGAAACAGATGTTTTGGCAAAAGCACAGGAATTATATGCATGTGAGAAGAAGAACAGTCAATTCACTTTATGGGCAGAATGGGACGCTCTCAAAGATCAACCACGTTTTAGTAGTCCACAAGGAGAAACTATTGGCTCAGGAAGTAGTGGATCTAAGCGCTCTCACGATGATGCATGTGACTCAAACTCTATAGGATCTAGTGTTCGTCCTATGGGTAGGGATGCGGCAAAGAAAAAGGGTAAAAAGAAGGCTGCCTTGGAGTCGGTGGACAAAACATTGGAAGAATTCAACAAACAAAGGGTGCAAGAGTTTGAACAATTGAAAATAATAGCAGAAAATCAAAAAGAGCATAACCGTAATCTAAGTGAGCAAACCCGTGCCCTTAATGAGAAAAACCGTATAAAAAAAATGAACACGTATTTGAAGTTAAGTTCTGATCAGCATCTCGATGACCGGAAGAAAGCGATGATGGAAGAGCTGGCCAAAGAATTGTTTGATAATTAAATTTCAATCAAGTATTTGTCTGTAGTGTATGCTTTAATTGTTGTGTTTGGATATGTCAGTGTAGTGTTTGCTTTAATTATTGTGATTGAATAAGTCAGTGTAGTATTTGCTTTAATTAGTGTGATTGAACAAGTCAGTGTAGTCTTTGCTTTAAAGTGTGATTGAATATGTCAGTGTAATGTTTGCTTTAAATATTTGTCCTACATGTTTGCTTTAATTATTGTGTTCAACCTTTATATGACAATTAACTCTATACAATAACTTATTTCAAATCCGTCAATGTTCTACCACCCAATTCGAATATGTCAGCGTCACACTTTAATTATTGTGTCCACCACCCAACCTCCTTTAATTATTGTGTCCACCACTCAATCCTTATCTGATAATTAACTATATACAATAACTTATTTCAAATCCGCAAGTGGTCCAATTTAAGTCTATATATATGGACTCATACATCCATTTCCAATATCACAAATCTAAGCCAATCTAATTCCAATATCACAAAAAATGAATCCAACGAATCCATTTGATTTTGATGTCGCAGCCTACTTGCAAAATCGTCATGTTCAAGATACTTACATACAAAACCAATTGATAGAGCGTCGAAACAAAATATTGGAAGATAGTGCATCAACAAAAAGAAAATATGTCAAAAGAGATCATGCAGCTGCAAACCAAAGACTCATTGACGACTACTTTGCTAATGAGCCTACTTATGACGATACAATGTTTCGTCGTCGGTATCACATGCAAAAGCATCTTTTCCTTCGAATTGTTGGGGACCTTTCAAGTAGTTATGACTACTTCACCCAGCGATTTGATGCTGCCAAGAAAGAAGGTATATCACCTTTAGCAAAATGTACCACAACAATGCGAATGTTAGTGTCGCGCCGCGAAAATCGCCCGAGCGTTTAGGACACTCGGAATGACACAGAGTCGCCACCAAATTTTATTTTAATAGGAAAATATTGATAAAACCTAAAAATAATGGAAGGATGGTCATCGCAACAATTTCCAAGTTCGGGAGTTGGTTATGCAAGGGGAAGGTATTAGCACCCCTCACATCCGTTGTACTCAACGGGAACCTCCTAATTAGTTCTAGGGTATTAAATGTTTTTTGAGAGTTTATTTACATGTTTTTATATTTTTAGAATTTTATTTTATTAAGAAATATTTACAAGAAAGAGGAAAAATTAAGTTTTTTATTATTATGCTTGACAAGATGACTCTTGCTCCTACGTATCCTCCGGTGCGATGGGGAAATCAAAGCTACGTAGTTCTGGGTATATTGTTGGTTGGTGTTTTTTATGAAAAGAATTTTGTATTTTACCTCTTAAAATGACTTTTAAGAATTGGCCCGTAGGCGAAAAATTTGATTTGAATGTGTTGATGTTTTTTAATGTTTTTTTTTATGGGTTTGAGTGGAAGACGACTAAAAGTCGGACAAAGTGTGCACTAAGCCCTCAATTAGTCGAGAAGCGAACGGATGTGCATCCGCCTCCTCTTTTTTAATCCATATTTATTTAATGATGTTTTTGTACTTGGTGTTTAAAAATTTTATAATAAACAATTAAAATTGGACGACTAATATCCTATAGAAACTCAAAATAGTGTACACTAGTTAATTCTAAAACATGATATTAAATTATTAACAGACAAACTAAAAACATGTACGTAACAGAAGCTTGCCAAATTAACCAAACATTGTCATCAAACATAGGCACTAACAACACAAGTACACATAAGAACATATACATACATACATAATTATATATATACATAAATAAATTAAAAGCTATTGTGTATGGTTTTAAAGAGATAAGCCTTATTTTTTTTATCCAAAACAATAAACAGAACCTGCAACATAAAAGGAGAATGTACAGAGCAACAAAAACATATGCAAACGAGAGAGAGAAAAAACCTGGTTAAAGGACGACGACGCGACTCTGACGGCAGCAGCGTCCTAGAATGCTTTGCGTACGGTGATGGTAGTGATGTATTGATGATAGTTGTTTTGGATTTGAAGGAAATTAGTGGTTGTGTAAGGGAGAATTGATTGTGGTTTATGAAGAATTTTGTGGTATGAATGAAGAATTGGTGTGTGAATTATTGTGTAGAAAGGACCCCTATTTATAGTTTTGAATTAGGCTTTTTAAAACTTGAATGAATCTTGAGAGATTTGGTCTGTAAATTAATTTGAGAGATTTTGTTTGTTTTTAATGATTGATTTGCTCTCATTTTATATTTTAGTGTTAATTCTCTTGCTTGTTCTTCAAGACCAAAGATTTGGTTTTATTTTGTTTAATTTACTTCTTTTTTATATTTTTGTGTCTTTTCTTATTTTCTTTCTATATAAGTTTATATATTTTCCTTCTTTTTATATATATGCTTTATTTTTATAATTCTGGACAAACAAAAAAAAGTGATAAAATACTTTTAATACAAAAAGTTTCTCGCCAGAAAAATAAGTAAAATTGACTAAAATAAATATGTACTAAAAATTTAGAGGGTAAAATTTGGGGTATGACAGCTGCCCTTATTTAAATATCTTTAAATGTCTTTGAAAGATAATTAAATATAAGAATACCCATAATTTTGCCTTATGAAAGTAAATGATCGATTATCGCCTTGACGATGTTTAGATCTTAAGGATAGTCCTTGCCCCGAAGGGTGTTTAAACCAAAAATAGGCGTTGTCCCGTAGGGTGCCTAAATCTTTTGAAAGATAACCATTTCCCATATGTAGTTGAACCAAGAAGAAGTCATCACCCCGCGGGGTACTTCAACTAAAAAGGATAATCGCTGCCCCGCAGGGTTCTTGAGTTAAAAGGTAGTCGTCACCTCACAATGTGCTAAATTGAAAGGAAATCGTCGCTCCGCAGAGTGTTTCCGCTAAAAGATAGCTGTCGCCCCTCAGGCGTTTAAAGGAAATCGTCACTCCGCAGAGTGTTTCCGTCAAAGGATAGCCGTCACCCCTCAGGGTACTCAAACTAAAAGGAAATCGTCACTCCGCAGAGTGTTTCTGTTAAAAGATAGTCGTCACCCCTCAGGGTGCTTAAAGGAAATCGTCACTCCGCAGAGTGTTTCCGTCAAAGATAGTCGTCACCCCTCAGGGTACTCAAACTAAAAGGAAATCGTCACTCCGCAGAGTGTTTCCGCTAAAGGATAGTCTTCACCCCTCAGGGTGCTTAAAGGAAATCGTCACTCCGCAGAGTGTTTCCGTTAAAGGATAGTCGTCACCCCTCAGGGTGCTTAAAGGAAATCGTCACTCCGCAGAGTGTTTCCGTTAAAGGATAGTCGTCACCCCTCAGGGTACTCAAACTAAAAGGAAATCGTCACTCCGCAGAGTGTTTCCGTCGTTAGGTCATCTCCCCTCAAGGTGCTTAGATCCTAAAGATAAATGGTTGCTGCCCCGCAGGGTTCTAACATAATTAGATCTTCTCCCCTCAGGGTGCTTATCCTAAAGATATCTGGTTATTGCCCCGCAGGGTGCTAACATAATTAGATCTTCTCCCCTCAGGGTGCTTATACCTTAAAGATAACTGGTTATTGCCCCGCAGGGTGCTAACATAATTAGATCTTCTCCCCTCAGGGTGCTTATATCTTAAAGATAACTGGTTATTGCCCCGCAGGGTGCTAACATAATTAGATCTTCTCCCCTCAGGGTGCTTTGATCCTAAGAATAAGTGTGAGTAGTTGCTATCAGCCTGTGGCCGGGCTAACCTGATTTGTTGGGGATATGAAGTACCCGCCTAACATTCCATGCTGAGGAGACTCTAGATTTATTTCTGGTTATGTTGCCCATGGTTTTGTGCATGATGATGTTAATCGTGAATGATGCATGATGCAAAATTGGGGGAGGCTGAGCTTGATTTGAATTTGTCGATGGCGATTAGACTTTTGTTTGACCGCATAAGATCAGACTTTTAGATTGGAGAATATTAATTATGCTATGAATGCATTGTGATGCAGATGCATTTGTGATCACGTGTAGTGTATGCTATGCATGAAATGAAATGCATTATTGATGTATGTATTGAATGCGTGTCCATGATAATTGGGCTTCAAGATGGGTGTTAAGTGGCTCTCGGTTTTCTTTTGATGGGAAAGGCCAAGAAGAATCAATGTTTTTGGATAACCGATTGAGGTTGAATAAGGATTGATTTTAGAGGTTGCCACCGCCAACAGATATTGAATTTTGAATTTGACGAATGAATTATAGTTTTCTAATGCAATGCATGTTTTGATGCTAAATGAATGCGAACATGAATGATGCATGAATATGATTTGAAAGTGTATGAAAGGGTTTTTTGGATGGTTTCAGGCCTGAGAATGCGTTCCGCAGCAAAGTTTCCTTGTCCAAAAACCCATGAGTTTTGCCGGCATGATCTCCCGACACCCATTATGAACTCAACAGTAGCTAATGTCTGACATGATTCACTTGAATGACCTGAAAGTATGGGGAGGGATGGCCTCTGCTGCAGCTCATTTTGCCTTTTTGTTTTTTATTTTTGAAATCCCTAACTTTTGCCTGGACCGCTCTTTCGAGTTTTCAGTCCACCGGGAATATTTTCCTTTTTTGGTGTCCCTAATTTTTGCCTGGACCGCCTTTTCAGGTTTTCAATCCAGCGGGACACTCTTTATTGCTTAAGCCGCCCTGACGGGTTTTCGACTTAGCGAGTTTTTATACATTTTTTTTTTAGGCATGGTTTTTTGACTTTATCGGAGCCCTATGAGCAGAGGTTCCTTTCATTCCCTGGTGTAGGATGACCATTCGAGAGGAGCGCTACATTCAATGTTGAATACTGGAGCAAATGAAGCTGCTTGAGATTAAGTCTGATATGACATTGCTGCGAACTGCCCCATCATTTGAATTCTTGAGGAGTATGCCCCCTAATTAATTGGCGTCTTAGGGATAGTGCCTCTAGGCTGGCCAATTCTTGACCACTTTTGACTTTGAGTAGCAGGAGTTTAGAGGACCTGCCCCTGATTAGAAGGAATTTGCCACTGATTGGTAGGCTTCTTAGATGCCTTGCCCCTAATTAAGAGCGTCTTGATTCTTTGATCGAGCCGTTTGCTGAATTAACCAGATGCTGAGTATTGATTTGCAAGTAAAATTGTTTCTTTTGCCAAGTATTTTTAACACAATGCACATGCGGGTTTTTGAAATTGAATATTTTTTGGAAGCACATATGGTATGTACAAAAGATAATCATTGATTACATAACAAATAGGATGAGTCAGCTTAACAATAAATTTGCCGAATATGCTTTCCTGGTGAACCTGCCTTCAATTAGGTCTTTTGAGAATTATTCATATAAATTAAATTCATGTAAACCAAGCCAGAAATGATATAAATTTGTGTTATCAGATTCCCCCATACTTGAACCTTTGTTTGCCCTCAAGCATAAAAATAGTATCTCTTTTTAGCACATGTTTGAAACAGGACACGATGACTGTAATCGTACGTGGTTGCCGGCTAGATAGGAAAATCAAGTAATAGACATCAAATACTAAGAGCACCGTAGTAACACAAAATCACTCATTGTGGTCAAAGATTCCCATCATATGAAGACAAATCTGAAGTGTTTTATTATGACTCTAACTTTTGCTTAAATTTTATTTACCCTTTTCATTCAAGTGCAATCACATTAAGCCCGTTATCTTGTACACGCCCATGGTAGGAAAATCTGTTAGTGATTATGATCATGTATCGAGGGGTGCTGATAACGAAAGTTTGGCAAACCCCCTTTTTTTCTCCCAAATGCAGCTGTGGGGGATCGGATCGTAACCCGCCCTTCCAAGTTCAGAATCAGACACCTCTGAACCAACTACTAAAAGGGTTTATTTACCATGGTTTTACTTTGTATGTTCAATGATTGTTGAATTACACAACCGAGTGATGGTCATCTAACTCAACAAATGCATTCCCACTTTTAAAATCAACCAATGTATGTAAACTTTTATTTCTGGATCATTCACTTATGTTCATTGATTTCCCACTTAGTTTGTGCTTAAGATGGTGCCGACTACTAAGATAAACCACTAAGGGTTATTTTAAAATTTAAGTTCAAGTCTTTGTCAAGATTAGTACCCAAATTAACCTTACATATTTCTGGGCGTCTAAGGTGTTAAGACGGTACCGATTTTATTGAATTATTACTAAACCTTCATAATGTAGCCAAAAGTACGAAAACAACCTATATACTCTTAAAGTGTCATGTCAAGTATCAAACCAAAAATGCTTGCTTTTTTCTTAAAAATTTGATATACCTCAAGAAACTGGGAGAATCAGATAACAACGAAAACACATCCAAGAATGACTCAACTTAGTATGAACTAATCAAATTTTATATATATTTTTTATTTTGAAAACGCCTTTCATCATCAACCAGTTTTTTTTTTTTACCATTGAAAGCATATATCAGCAATAATCAGTTATTTATTTTCATCATCCTCGCTCCAAGTTTGTAAATAATAAAACAATAAAAGAGTGGACACGAATGGATTAATTCCAAAGACATGCATGTTTATTATATTAGGAATACTAGTCAAAAGTTACAACTTTAAAAGCAAAGAATTAAATTAAGACTGGAAATTCAAAGCTTGATGACCCTTGGAAGGGAGCTTTCTTGATGATTGGCCAACTCTAAGGGATGTTACTTGGGGTTCTTGCACTTTGTTGAAGAAAAGGGTGACCATTGATGAATGGGACTCCTTCTTTGAAACTTAACTTCTTGTTGTCGATGAGTTCTTGAACCTTGTACTTGAAAGCTTTGCAATTTTCAATGGTGTGACCTGGTGCCCCTTGATGAAAGTCACATTTGGTATTTACATCATAACCTGGCGGATATGGCGGTACCATGGGCTTGAGAGGTCTCGTCTCTACCCACCCTTGTTGGAGTAAGTATGGTAGGATCTGACCATATGGTACGGGAACAGGATCGAACTGCACACGGCTCTTCCCATAATTATTCCAAGGACCGGACTGATTCCCAAGTGGATACCCCTTTCGTCGTTGTTGATTTTGTTGAGGTGCCATGAACGGCTGTTGTAGTAAATGCTGCCGAGGCAAGGGTATCACCCATGGTTGTAGGGTTTGAGGCGCTGGATGACCTTGTGACTGATGAGGTAACAGGTTTTCATTTTTCTCCAACAAGATTTGAATGATCAGTTGAATCTGAGTCTTCAACTGGGCAACCTCTACCTTCAATAACTCATGTTCTTTCTTGAGCTCTTCCACACTTTGTTGAGACATTCTTCCAAATCCATTCATGGGTATCGGGTTACCTGCTTGCGGTATTATAGTTTGAGGACGGTGAGGAAAGAAAAGATATGACTATTTATTTTGACGATGCAAGTGCATGAGAATGTATGATATGCATGATAGATGCAAGATGGTGAAGGTTGGATGACCTAATAGGTAGGCTTCCCTACATATGATGGTTCTATGTTTCAATTACCCAACCCCTCATAAGGACGGCTCCTACGGGATTTTGATTTATTTATTTATTTATTTATTTTGAAGGCTCCATTTAAGGTGGTAGATTCCTTTGATTTTTCCACATGATACATGGTGAAATTTCAAAGGATCTCCCTTAAATGGAGTCTTTGGGTTCTAAAGGGGGTCCTAGAGTCGCTGACCGAATCCAAAGTTTTGCCAAGCGGAGGGGCTAGCCCATTCCTGACAAATCCTTTTGAACCAGTCTACTCTAGGCGGAGTCTTCGTACATCACCCATTGGGATGTTCATCCCATAGGTCCATACTACCAACTCCTAACTTAACTTAGGGTTTTTCTCAAATTTTATTCAAAAATAAACCCACCCACAATACATAAAAAGAAGTATAATAATAAAAAATAAAATAAAACAAGGAAAAAAACAAAGTAAACAAACAAAACAAATAACCCTAAAACTAGAGGATAGGCTTAACTCTCTAATTTTTAAAGTCCCCAGCAGAGTCGCCAGCTGTCGCGCCGCGAAAATCGCCCGAGCGTTTAGGACACTCGGAATGACACAGAGTCGCCACCAAATTTTATTTTAATAGGAAAATATTGATAAAACCTAAAAATAATGGAAGGATGGTCATCGCAACCATTTCCAAGTTCGGGAGTTGGTTATGCAAGGGGAAGGTATTAGCACCCCTCACATCCGTTGTACTCAACGGGAACCTCCTAATTAGTTCTAGGGTATTAAATGTTTTTTGAGAGTTTATTTACATGTTTTTATATTTTTAGAATTTTATTTTATTAAGAAATATTTACAAGAAAGAGGAAAAATTAAGTTTTTTATTATTATGCTTGACAAGATGACTCTTGCTCCTACGTATCCTCCGGTGCGATGGGGAAATCAAAGCTACGTAGTTCTGGGTATATTGTTGGTTGGTGTTTTTTATGAAAAGAATTTTGTATTTTACCTCTTAAAATGACTTTTAAGAATTGGCCCGTAGGCGAAAAATTTGATTTGAATGTGTTGATGTTTTTTAATGTTTTTTTTTATGGGTTTGAGTGGAAGACGACTAAAAGTCGGACAAAGTGTGCACTAAGCCCTCAATTAGTCGAGAAGCGAACGGATGTGCATCCGCCTCCTGTTTTTTAATCCATATTTATTTAATGATGTTTTTGTACTTGGTGTTTAAAAATTTTATAATAAACAATTAAAATTGGACGACTAATATCCTATAGAAACTCAAAATAGTGTACACTAGTTAATTCTAAAACATGATATTAAATTATTAACAGACAAACTAAAAACATGTACGTAACAGAAGCTTGCCAAATTAACCAAACATTGTCATCAAACATAGGCACTAACAACACAAGTACACATAAGAACATATACATACATACATAATTATATATATACATAAATAAATTAAAAGCTATTGTGTATGGTTTTAAAGAGATAAGCCTTATTTTTTTTATCCAAAACAATAAACAGAACCTGCAACATAAAAGGAGAATGTACAGAGCAACAAAAACATATGCAAACGAGAGAGAGAAAAAACCTGGTTAAAGGACGACGACGCGACTCTGACGGCAGCAGCGTCCTAGAATGCTTTGCGTACGGTGATGGTAGTGATGTATTGATGATAGTTGTTTTGGATTTGAAGGAAATTAGTGGTTGTGTAAGGGAGAATTGATTGTGGTTTATGAAGAATTTTGTGGTATGAATGAAGAATTGGTGTGTGAATTATTGTGTAGAAAGGACCCCTATTTATAGTTTTGAATTAGGCTTTTTAAAACTTGAATGAATCTTGAGAGATTTGGTCTGTAAATTAATTTGAGAGATTTTGTTTGTTTTTAATGATTGATTTGCTCTCATTTTATATTTTAGTGTTAATTCTCTTGCTTGTTCTTCAAGACCAAAGATTTGGTTTTATTTTGTTTAATTTACTTCTTTTTTATATTTTTGTGTCTTTTCTTATTTTCTTTCTATATAAGTTTATATATTTTCCTTCTTTTTATATATATGCTTTATTTTTATAATTCTGGACAAACAAAAAAAAGTGATAAAATACTTTTAATACAAAAAGTTTCTCGCCAGAAAAATAAGTAAAATTGACTAAAATAAATATGTACTAAAAATTTAGAGGGTAAAATTTGGGGTATGACAGCTGCCCCTATTTAAATATCTTTAAATGTCTTTGAAAGATAATTAAATATAAGAATACCCATAATTTTGCCTTATGAAAGTAAATGATCGATTATCGCCTTGACGATGTTTAGATCTTAAGGATAGTCCTTGCCCCGAAGGGTGTTTAAACCAAAAATAGGCGTTGTCCCGTAGGGTGCCTAAATCTTTTGAAAGATAACCATTTCCCATATGTAGTTGAACCAAGAAGAAGTCATCACCCCGCGGGGTACTTCAACTAAAAAGGATAATCGCTGCCCCGCAGGGTTCTTGAGTTAAAAGGTAGTCGTCACCTCACAATGTGCTAAATTGAAAGGAAATCGTCGCTCCGCAGAGTGTTTCCGCTAAAAGATAGCTGTCGCCCCTCAGGCGTTTAAAGGAAATCGTCACTCCGCAGAGTGTTTCCGTCAAAGGATAGCCGTCACCCCTCAGGGTACTCAAACTAAAAGGAAATCGTCACTCCGCAGAGTGTTTCCGTTAAAAGATAGTCGTCACCCCTCAGGGTGCTTAAAGGAAATCGTCACTCCGCAGAGTGTTTCCGTCAAAGATAGTCGTCACCCCTCAGGGTACTCAAACTAAAAGGAAATCGTCACTCCGCAGAGTGTTTCCGCTAAAGGATAGTCTTCACCCCTCAGGGTGCTTAAAGGAAATCGTCACTCCGCAGAGTGTTTCCGTTAAAGGATAGTCGTCACCCCTCAGGGTGCTTAAAGGAAATCGTCACTCCGCAGAGTGTTTCCGTTAAAGGATAGTCGTCACCCCTCAGGGTACTCAAACTAAAAGGAAATCGTCACTCCGCAGAGTGTTTCCGTCGTTAGGTCATCTCCCCTCAAGGTGCTTAGATCCTAAAGATAAATGGTTGCTGCCCCGCAGGGTTCTAACATAATTAGATCTTCTCCCCTCAGGGTGCTTATCCTAAAGATATCTGGTTATTGCCCCTCATTGGAGTGCTTACGTAAGTTCTGTAAAGGAATCAACGAATTGTATGAGGAACAATATTTGAGAGCACCAACCCAAGATGACCTGCAAAAAATACTACGTGTTAGCGAAATGCGGGGTTTCCCAGGGATGGTTGGGAGTATTGACTGCATGCACTGGGAGTGGAAAAATTGTCCTACGGCATGGGAAGGTCAATTTACTAGAGGAGACAAGGGAACCACAACAGTTATTCTTGAAGCTGTTGCATCTCATGATTTATGGATTTGACATGCATATTTTGGATGTCCAGGTACGTTGAATGATATTAACGTACTCGATCGCTCTCCTGTTTTTGATGATGTTGAAAAAGGGAATACTCCCAAAGTCAATTTTTTTGTAAATGGAAACCAATACAACATGACATACTATCTTGCCGACGGTATTTACCCTACATATCCAACATTTGTCAAATCGATCAGACTTCCTCAAAGCGAGCCCGATAAGTTATTTGCAAAATATCAAGAGAGCTATCGGAAGGACATCGAGCGTGCATTTGGAGTGCTTCAAGCTCGGTTTAAAATCATCCGTGAACCTGCACGCTTGTGGGATCTTTCCAATTTGACAACCATCATGCGAACATGCATCATATTACACAATATGATTGTTGAGGATGAGCGAGACACATATGCTCAACGGTGGACTGATTTTGAGCATTCTGATGAAAGTGGATCTAGTGCACCGCAGCCGCCATATTCCACCGAGGTATTACCCGTTTTTGCAAATCATGTGCGTACTAGATCTGAAATCCGCGATGCAAGAGGTCATCACAAACTGCAAGCAGATCTAGTGAAGCACATATGGGCAAGGTTTGGAATGATTCATGACTGAAGATGATTTATGTCGACTAATTATGTTATTTGTGTGTTGTAGTGCATTTTAAGTTATTTTGCATCGTATTAATTATGTTACTTATGTGTTGTATTTAATTTAAGTTAATTTGTACCGTACTAATTACGTTATTTGTGTTATGTACTGCATTCGATGTTAAGAAAATATTTAATTTTTTTTGTTAAGTGTTCGTTTATTTTAATTTAATGTTAATCGATAATTGCAATTTTATTTAATCATAAAAAAAAAACTTGAAATTTAAATAAGAATGTAAAATAAAAAGTGGTGGGGTAGAGAAAGTGGTGGGGTAGAGTGTTTAATGAAAAAACTATTGGAGAGAGGGTTTTGTGAATGTGTGTTGAATAATGATGTGGAGTGTAAAAAGTGAAAAAGTGGGTGTTGAATTTTTGCAACCATTGCACATAGCCAAAAGGTGAGTAAAAACTTTATATCTAATTTACTGTGCTAATTCAATTTTACTCTTTTTTTTTTGTCAAATAGTTTAATGGCTTCATTTTAAAAAAAAAATTAAGTGTTTGAAATTTCAAATTTCAACTCCAATAAAAAAATTAGTGTATATTGATGTAATAATTGTTATATATTGGATTGGATTGTAGCATCAAACTCCCTAACTTTTAAGGGAGAACTTTGCCATCTTACAAAGGATATCGAGTTATTAAAAAACTATTATCTAAATGATTATTTGTATTGAATTATGATTAAACACATCATGTGAACTAAGTAGTGTTAGTTAGTTTTTTAAATTATTATTTACCATAAATAGTCAATAATAATCACATTATAAACAATAATTGTGTACATATCATACCATTTTAGTGAAAATTTGTTACAACACAATTTTGGTCCAACAACACAACAACTTGATGCAACAACTTGGTCTACCATTTCTTATAAGACATAATAAAGATTGAGATGTAAACAAACCCATGTGCATGCATACATTAGCCTTACAAATCATTGCCCATGGTCCCAATAAAACCTCTCTACTAGGCAACTAACCACTAGGTATGTTGCCACAAATTTGTTGATTTTTCAATCAAAACCCCGTGAAGTGTCTTCAATTATTAAGAGAGAAAATCTAAGTTATCCACTACTCCTGTAGTGTTTATATATATACATACACTAGATATGTATGTATGAATGTATTTTAATACAGTTCAGTTTTCTTGTTGTTCATATACGTACAAGACTAATCTCTTTGAAAAATTAGCTAGAATACATTCTGATCTGGAACGGTCCAAAGTCCACTCTAATTAACAATCTAATTTTAGAAGATCTATCGTGGTTTTGCCGGTTGAAGGTTCCTCAACAACAATGGTGTGTGGAGAACTTACCATGCCCCACTACATTGGATTATCTATATAAGTGAGTGTGTGACGATAGATGATGTCCAAGTATGTTTCTCATTTACAACATTTTCATTCATCTTAAATATACACAGACGACTTGAATGTTAGAGTGCTAAGATGTTTTACATATACACTATTGTAGAAAGCCAATATTTGTCCTAATGGAAATTTTTTTTCTTTGTACCAGGATCACGCCAATACCGTCGTTGGAAACTCCTAATTTTGATAAAGTTCAAGATTAATGATTTATGAATTTTTATTAAATACCATTAATTTTGATGAATCTCAATAACATGTCAAATAATTTTATTTTTTTTTAAAAAAAATTGACATAAATTTCCAATTTAATATTGAATTATGTAATATTCATATTCATTATAATGTTATGAATAACTTGTGCACCATGCGACACTTTTTTTTTTTTTTGCTATTGCATGTTAGACAAGGCATCTCTTTCTTTGGTAAGGTTAACTTTTAAACTTATAATTACAAGTACATATGATTAAAATAAATTAGATCGGTAACAATTTTTTTAATAAACAACTTCGTCATGGGAAGAGATCCTCTCCTATTAGTTTTTCCTCCCATGAAATCTTGACCATCTACTTTTTTTTTTCTACAAGTTGGTCAACTAATAAACAGAAATTAAATATAAAAGGCAAAGATTAACAATGAAGGAAATTCAGTGAAAATTTCACTAGAGACAACCTTCATTTTAAGCCCAATGCTGAAGAAAAATCATCTCTACACCCCCATAACTAATCCACCTACCTCCTTCATTTTTTTTAAAATACCCTTTTGAATTTCGAAAACTGTTTTTTTTCTTTCACAAAATAAAATATTTGAGTTTCACAAAATATCAGAAAATTTAATTATTTGGGATAGTTTTTCAATATTTAAGATTCTTGAGTTGTTTAGATTGAGACTATTTTTTCAACAAACTCAAACATTTAATTTACTGGCATAATCTTTTAAGGATCTTGCTAACTAGTGCTTTAAAGTTACTAAAAAATGCATTACATATCTTGAAAATTGTGTTTTATTGTTTTAAAAAAGTAGATTACACAAATTCCAAGAGTTTTTTTACTTCTTTTATTTCCTTAACCATTGTCCTAAGGGCAATTTTATCATTTTCCATCTTTTAATCGGAAAACTCAAAACTTTAGTTTCTTAAAAATATTAGTAATATGTTCTTGAAAACTCAAATTTTGAATTTTCCCGTGTATAATTGAATAAGTATAATATTTACAAGTTTTTCAGAGCAAAATAAGAATTTTAGAATTTTTATGCAGAAAAAAAGTAGAATTTATATGCTTCATTGAAGGTGTGGTAGTCAATTTGAGGTGTATATGGAAAAAAATTCTTTTATATTTAGAGATTTTGAATCTTAATACTGGACTCTAATAACAAAATTCAATTTATCTTTGATTTGGTGGATATGGAGTATGGGTTTGTTTGTCCATAAATGTTACTTAAACTCAAAATTATTGAAATGGTTAAGTAAGTCATTGTGATCGAGATTCAAATTCTAATTAATGGCTGTTTTTTTATTTGATATAATTTTAAACATAATAAGAATATTTTTTTAGGTTTGGACAACCAACGGTGAAGAACGAGTAGTCCATTTTAATCATATATTTTTCAAGTGTGATTTTTCCTTATAAATTCGGCGAAGAATTTTAGGGTGGATGAGTGTTGATTTTCAACCTCTTGAAGAAGGAAATAGCTCCTTTAATCTTTCTCGATTCTATGGTGCAAGGAAAACAACGAGCAAGAATCGGTCATTTAATTTGGTTATCCACCAGACCACCACATGGTGCATTTGGAGATTGAGAGATAATACACTATTGTTTAGGACTTTCTTGCCAATTTACCTTCGCTTGTGGACCAAATTATCTATTTTCTTGGTTTTGGCTGATAAGCCGAGCTGGTTGTAAGACTTCACTTAATTTTGTAGATTGGTGTAATAACTCTATAAATTGTCTATGCTGTATCTAAAAATGTTGTTTTGAATTGTAATAGTTGAATACATCTTGTACTCCTTATAATTAAATATTTATTTTTATCATAATAGAAAAATCAAACATTAATTGATCGACATTGAACTTAATAAAAAAAAATTCTACATTGAATTTCCACATACCACAACCACTAGTATTTCAAAAAAGGGTTGAAACTAGATGTAAGAACAAGTAAAAAAAAAAACAAGAACAAGGTAACAGGTCCGTTGTCCGTTTTGACATAGCACGCGCTATGTTAGTGTTGTAATAACCCTCCGTTCATTCATTCATTCATTATTAAATTCTAACGAGCGGGAAATGACGTGGAAAATAAAAAAATAAAAAACAGAAAAGAAAAAAGAAGAAAATAGCGAAGGTATCCGACACGTGCGAGATAAGCGGTGAGAGAGAGAGAGTGGATTGGTAAACGAAAGGAAAAGGAACGAAGTGCGTTTTGGAAACCCTAAGATTGGTACGCATCACACGCTCATGCTCATCGCGTGACTCTCTCTCTCTCTCTCTAATCTCTTCTTCACACCCATTCTTTCTCTTTCAGATCATCATCACCAACATAATCAATTAGGTACCTTCAATTTTACACAACTAACTTTTTATTTTTATTTTTTTTAATTTGTTTGTGTTTTTGTTTAATTTTTTAGGGTCATTAATTATTATTATTATTATTATTATTATTAGCTTATTTATTACTTGGAATATGCTTGCTTATTCAGTTATTTATTTGACATGCTATATATACATTGAAGTTGATTTTGGGTTCTTTTGGATTTTAAACTATATGCCATGGGTTGGGGTAAGTAAGTTAGTTAGGTAGTACTGTATAAGGTGGCACTGTGTTTCAATTTTTTAAATTGGAACTTTAAACTTGGTTGTTCATGAATTTAGCTGGTTAGTTTGGGTAGTGTAATTGTTGGCGTTTCCGCGTTTGCGTTTTAATAGCACAAACACTTTTCGAATTAGGCACAACACCAGACATTATACTGACACATATGATTACATAGAATTATGTCATTTTCACAACGAGTTTGATGACATTAGGGTGGCATATGATTTTGTTGAAGCTTTAAAGTATAGCTTTTGTTAAAATTGCGATACTGTCATTGATGATTTTTGTTTAACTTACTGTCATTCTGAATGTGGATGAACTGATGTTTGATTTAATAGAATTTTGAAATGGAAAATGTGGCTTGAATGAATGACTTTACTATTATAGCTTTTTCAATTATGTTTTATTTTAGATGGAGTTAGTTTGTGTGGATGAGTTCTTATGTGCTGTATGGTTAGTGATGACATTGTGTTAGAAATTTTAATTTTTTTGGTTTCGAATTGGATTATAGAGGTATGTTTTCTTTTTGTGGCTTGTGTTTGTTTGACTCTGGAAAGCAGGCTGAACCGTGTTGACACTGGGGTTCTTTGCATTTAGTTTAGAATGATTTCTGTATTTCGTCATAAATGATTGCTAGAGTATTTGTTTGGTTGTTTCTATGATGTATTTGCCTTTGTAATGGACTATGCTCCTTATATACTTCCAAACTCAGCTCTCAGCAAGCCAGACTTGGAATACAATTTACATTTTCAAATGTTGGAAACTCTCTGTTTCTCTCATTCTTAAACCCTAGATCCAAATCTATTAATGATGTTGGAGTTATTGCCATTATGAGCTTGGCTTCGTCTTTTTCTTGGACATGTACCATTATACCAATGTTGCTGTTATTACACCTTTTCATGGTCATTTTATAGGCGGGAGTCATGTTTTTTCTTGGAATGTCTTCTCCTCTAAGTAAATTGTCATGCACTTACATTGAACAATTTGATTTAATGCTGTTAGAAGAATGTTTGGTTAAACGGTTGCAATTTTATACTTCTTTCTCCAAAGTATTTGTTTATTGTAGCACAAGACGGCAATGGAACTGAAGCCAATTCTGTCATACGCTGGCACCTTGTTTTTACTGTCCATCTCTGCTTGTGCAATTTTTAATGTTGATTTTTTATCCAACTTAGGTTGAAGTGGTTTTTAATTGATCATCACTTGAAGCACAACTTTTTCTATTAGTTTTATACATTTCTTTTACGAATATTAATTTTATACATATATAGTGAATATTCTTAGGTGTTTGGTAACACCCAATGCTTTTGTTAAAAAATGTGCAAAATTCTTAACACAGTGACTGAGTAATGATGTGTGGGAAGATATATAGCCTTAGTGGTTTGCAAAGCTGTAGCATTTTTTTTTGGTCAAGTAGCATAGTTTCTAGAACTTCACCATGTGGGTGTACCAAGGTTCAAACCCTGGTCCCTGCATATTACATGCGATGTCCCTATCATTTCTGTAAATTTCCTGCCACTTCCTCTAAATTAAGAGCATTGTGTAATGATTGATGTTGCAGGTTTTGTACAAATGCTTAGTATTCAGTGTCTATGATTGTCAGCTGGCTGTCATTTCTCCTAAACACGAGTTAACTATGCATTAGCACCAATAGAATTATGTGTTCCACCTTTGGTTTTAAATTAAAATTTCTTTTCATGTTTGTGGAAAATCCACGAGTCGTGATCACAATGTGCATACATTAAGTGGAACTGATTAACTTGATGGCTTGACATAATTTATGGTCTTTATAATTTTCAGTGCCCTTAAAATCATCAAAGCAAGTTCTCATCATGGATATAGATCTCAGGTTACCCTCTGGTGATCATGATAAAGAGGAAGAAGAAACAACCACACTTGATAACATGTTGGAAGGTGAAGAAAAATTGCACAATGGAGGTATTGAAGGGAGGCATATGGTTGATGCTGGCATCGAAGCACATGCTCTAAATGGGGGAGATTTGAATTCCCCCACAGTTGATATGGTAATGTTTAAGGAAGATACAAATCTGGAACCACTTTCTGGCATGGAATTCGAGTCTCATGGGGAAGCTTATTCTTTCTACCAAGAATATGCTCGGTCAATGGGATTCAACACTGCAATACAAAATAGTCGTCGTTCAAAAACATCAAGAGAATTTATAGATGCAAAGTTTGCTTGTTCCAGATATGGAACAAAAAGAGAGTATGATAAATCCTTCAATCGACCACGTGCACGACAGAACAAGCAAGAATCTGAAAATTCAACCGGTCGAAGATCTTGCTCTAAGACTGATTGTAAAGCAAGCATGCATGTAAAAAGAAGGCCAGATGGTAAATGGGTTATACATACCTTTGTGAAGGAGCATAATCACGAGCTTTTACCTGCCCAGGCAGTAAGTGAGCAAACAAGAAGAATGTATGCTGTGATGGCCAGGCAGTTTGCAGAATACAAAACTGTGGTTGGTATAAAGAATGAAAAGAATCCGTTTGATAAAAGTCGGAATTCGGGTCTGGAGTTTGGGGAAGCTAAACTCATGCTTGATTTTTTTATTCAGATGCAAAACATCAATTCTAACTTCTTTTATGCAGTAGATCTTGGTGAGGATCAACGTCTGAAAAATCTTTTATGGATTGATGCTAAAAGTAGGCATGATTATATCAACTTCTGTGATGTAGTGTCACTTGATACCACCTATGTTAGAAACAAATATAAGATGCCCCTTGTACTTTTTGTTGGGGTAAACCAACATTACCAATTTATATTACTCGGGTGTGCCTTGGTATCAGATGAAAGTGCCGCAACATTTTCTTGGCTATTACAGACGTGGCTGAAAGGTGTTGGTGGCCAAGTTCCAAAAGTTATAATTACTGACCATGACATGACTTTGAAGTCAGTTATTTCAGATGTATTTCCTAGTGCTTGCCATTGTGTTTGCTTATGGCATATACTGGGGAAGGTATCTGAAAATTTAGCTCCTGTAATTAAAAAACATTCGATTTTTATGGCAAAATTTGAAAAATGTGTATTTAGGTCATTAACCAGTGATGATTTTGACAATAGATGGGAGAAAATTTTGGATAGATTTGAGCTTCGACAGGATGAATGCATGCAGTCTTTGTATGAAGATCGCAAGTTATGGGCACCCACATTCATGAAGGATGTGTTCTTAGGTGGCATGTCTACTCCCCAACGATCTGAAAGTGTAAATTCATTCTTTGACAAATATGTTCATAGGAAGACCTTTGTGCAAGATTTTGTTAAACAGTATGAAACCATCTTGCAAGACAGGTATGAAGAAGAAGCAAAAGCAGATTCTGATACTTGGAACAAAGTAGCAACATTAAAAACTCCTTCACCTTTAGAAAAGAGTGTTGCAGGGATTTGCACCCATACAGTATTCAAGAAGATTCAAGCTGAGATTATTGGTGCAGTGGCTTGTCATCCTAAACTTGACAGGCAGGATGAGTCTATCGTTGTTCACAGGGTGCATGATATGGAAACAAGGAAAGACTTTTTTGTTGTGGTGAAAGAAGTTAATTCCGAGTTGTCTTGTATATGTCGGCAATTTGAATATAAAGGTTATCTTTGTCGACATGCATTGGTGGTTCTTCAATATTCTGGCCATTCAGTGTTCCCATCTCAATATGTTTTGAAGCGGTGGACAAAAGATGCAAAGATCAGGAATGTAACGGGGGAAGAATCTGAACATATGCTGGCTAGGGTGCAACGATACAATGATTTATGTCATCGGTCACTAAAACTGAGCGAAGAGGGATCATTGTCTCAAGATAGTTATGGCATTGCATTCCATGCACTAAATGAGGCGCACAAAAGTTGTGTGAGTGTTAACAATTCTAGCAAGAGTCCAACAGAAGCTGGTACATCTGGGGCTCATGGTCAGCTTTCCATTGAAGAAGATACCCAAAGTAGAAATATGGGAAAGTCAAACAAAAAGAAGAATCCAACTAAAAAGAAAAAGGTTTGTTATTTCTATAAAGTTGATTTCTACAC
Organism: Trifolium dubium; assembly: GCA_951804385.1. Lineage (NCBI taxonomy): Eukaryota > Viridiplantae > Streptophyta > Magnoliopsida > Fabales > Fabaceae > Trifolium > Trifolium dubium. The sequence continues at coordinate 30,585,815 of OX638076.1, read as the reverse complement.
TTTTGTTTATTGTTTCTATAAAGTTGATTTCTACGCTTTTTATTTTTCTGCAATGACCTCCATGTTGAATTACAGGTGAACTCAGAGGCAGAAGTGATGACTGTCGGGGCACTAGACAACTTGCAACAAATGGTTTGTCCTCCCACACTACTAGTTAACCTCTCAAAGTGTGTTTGATTGTATAATTGTAGCCATAAAAGCTTTAGATCAAATACAGGCCTCATATTGGAATTTACAATATATGCAAACCTCGAGAGAATTTTTTTTTCAAGCATTAAGTGGGAATTGGAACTTGTTAAATGAATACACATTTCTTCTCTCTTAAAGTAAACCATGCTTATAATTAAATGGAACTTCTTTTGTAGGACAAATTCAGCACAAGAGCTGCAGTAACGCTTGAAGGTTATTATGGCACACAACAGAGTGTGCAGAGAATGGTATGATTATGATATGCTTAATCCTATGGTTCTATATACATAATTATGTTCAACGAGTGAGTTTCATAGTTTTCTTATATTTTTGTTTAGTTGAACTTAATGGGACCACGCGATGATTACTATGGGAATCAACAGACTCTTCAAGGACTGGTGTGTAAAAGAAACTGTCATTAGTTTTAGTTAAATATTTCTCGGCTTGCAATATTACATAAATTATTTTATGTGTGTAGGGGCCAATAAGTTCCATACCAACCAGCCACGATGGATATTATGGTGCACATCAAAGCATGCCCGGTTTGGTATGGTTAACTAATACGAAAGATGATTTTCTATCCCTCATAATGTTTGATGAATACTTATACAGTCAAAACTTGCAGGCACAACTGGATTTTTTGCGAACTGGTTTCACATATGGAATTAGGGTTAGTATGGTAACTTAAATCCTTTTAGATAGTATTACTATTAGAGGAAATCACCATTTTAATCCTTGAAATTTACAAAATTTTAAAATGAATCCTAAAAAATAAAATCGCCGATCATGTTAAATCTTTTTGGGATCATCAATTTAGTCTCTGAAATTGTTCAGAAGGACTTGTGTATATGAGATCTTTCAATTGAAGGACCATCTTGAAATTTCATTGATTTCAGGAACAAAATTGTTTGATCCCTACTATCTAATGAACTAAGTTCGTGATTTGCATTAATAACTTTGTGGAAGTTCACTTATGTAGTGATATGTCTTCTTCATTGTGACAGGATGATCCTAATGTGAGAGCAGCACAGTTGCACGAGGATCCATCAAGACATGCATGATGCATGCTACTATATAACTTCAAATTAAGGTAGTTAGTATTTTGAGTCAATGCTATTATTATTTTGTGATTAAATGAGTATTTCTGTTGAAGCAGTGATTCACATTATTCAAATAATCAAATGTATAGGCTACGGAAACGAGGACATTGAACTGCTCATCTGATATAGAGATTGGAATACCTCAAAAGCCCAATTGAGGTTATATCGGAAAACCTTCAAATCCAGTATTTTGTAATATAATGCTGTTATATTATCAATAAATATAGAATAACTTCTGCTAACGTGTACTATAATATTTATAATATTATTTATATAGGTGGGGTAAGGCTTTAGAGTTCAACCTCATGTAGAGACTCTTGTATTATATAAACTTATTATTCTTTAGGCTACTTGGGGAAATTGTAAGTAAATTTATTTATTAGTATTGTGGTTATGTGCATGCTTTTGTGCAAAAGGGTGTGAAATCTCATTCATCAATAATTTCATTTTTCCCTTAATTTTGTTCATGTGTTTATCTTTCTGTGAACACTTTGGTACCCTGGATGGAGTTTGATTGGGTACCAGGTACCCAAGTGAGGTAGACTAATTAAAGAAGTCCATGTGTATTAAAATATAACACTTCATGATAATTATTTCGATAGAAAATTATTAATTAGTCCTTCAAATTTTTTAAATTGCAAATTGAGTTCTTCTGGTTAAGTGGGTTTGCAACAAGCGCACAATTTATAGTCTTCAAGTCGGATTGACTCTCAACCGATTTTGTGTCACATACGGTTTTTTGAAAAATATATGAATCTTGTGATCTAAAATAACTCTAAACAAATTCTTTCACTGTGTTTGGTTAATTTTGTTAAACTCTGAAACTCATGATTTGAGTAGAATTTCAAATCTACGAACAAAAGGAGAATGTGATTGCAAATACAAAAAATAAAATTTCCTTTTCAATAAATTGTCATTTGTACCATTATATGTCCACCTCATTGTCTATATATCTCTATTGTTACAAATTGTCTATATAGATATATAGTTGATGTATTTTGTTACAAATTTAGATCAAATATTTCAATTTTTTAAACTTAATTTTGCTTATAATTTAGAACGAAGAGAATATCAAAATTAAGCTATTACTAATAATAAATAGAATTAGAAATATATGTGCTTCAAAAAATGGAAATATGTGTATATGTATTAAGCCAAATATAACATTTATACAAATAAGTGAGAGACACCAATGGTTAATCTATGAGACTTTCTTTACCCAAAAATAAATCTATGAGACTTTCAACTAGATTTATGTACATAAAATCTCAAAAATTAAGCAAAATCAAATAGATTGGGATTCATTTCTTATAAACTTTCATATCTTATGCAATTATACAATTGATGTTTATATATCAAACTGCGTCAATGTGAAGTGTAACGGTTGTCGATCATCCACGTGGTAAGATTTTTAAAAAATCGAATAAATTAAAATGAAAAAATGATTATTCTGTGAGTCTGCCAACTGTATATCTTTAGAGAAAATCGTAACTAATACGATATGTCAAGTAGATTGAGATTCATTTATTCATTGTTAACCGTTAGATCTTATGAAAACGACGTTAGTTTACCTAAATCCGCTAATACAAAGATCACGACCGTCGATTATTAACATTTTTCTCATTTGTACAAAAAATAAAATAGAAATAAACAAGTGACAATATGTCATTTGCTCTCATCTTTTCTCCTTTATATATATCTCTTCACCTTTCTCTATATCTCTTGCCCCCACTCTCTCTCATCTCTTGCCCCCACTCTCTTTCTCTTTCTTCACTCGCAATACATTTTACATGCACAAACAAAAGACATAGTTATGGAGGTTGTTTGTCTATCAACTTAGCTTTTGAAACACTGTTGATCTTCTTCCTTAATCACATTGCTTTCTTCATTCATTCACTGTCTCAGATCGCTGTCTCACTCTTATAAGGTACATTTCAATTTTCAACATTCTGTTTTTTTTTCTTTCAATAAATTTTTATTTTTACTTTTATTTACTAAACAATTATTGTCTTAAAAAACCACTCTTTTACTCATTTAGGTATTGGATATGGTTATAAAAAACTGAACTTTAACAAACTACATTTGAAAAACAAATGCTGGTTTTGTGTTGGGTTTGTTTGATCTCTCACTCACCCTTTTGTTGTTATGATGTTTTCTTGTGTTTCAACAATGTTACTGAATTTGTTGCATGCAAATTCTTGGGTTTGCTCTTTTTTTGAATTCTGATATTGTAATCAAAAGGGTTTTGGTTTTGAAGTTTGAAAGGGTCTTTTGTGGTTTTTGCAATGTGGGGTTTAGGATTTCAATTGAAATTCAGTTAAGAATTGAGATTGGTGTGTTTGTTTCTGAGCTTGCATGCAATGTTTGATTGAATGAATTATTAGTGTGACATGTTGGATTTCATTTTCCTGTCTGATTTGTTCTCTGTTTCATCGTTAAAGATTCAGTTTTGAGGCTGATTTTGTTACTTTTTCTGGATTGTCTGTTTTTAATACTTTTTTCTAAAAGAGGTAAAAAAGTTACAATTTTATTTTTGGTTTGGAGTTCAGCCGGAGGAAAAGTCCGATCGATGATGTTCCGATCGTTTTTCACGTCGGATACTCCTAATTGATTTGACCTCAGCTGAGCTCAATCCCTTGGTAAAAAAGTTTAAATTTTTTTAGGTCTGGAGTTTAGCCAGAGGTAAAGTTCGATCGATGATTGTTCCGATATTTGTACACATCGACACTACTGTTCGATTTGACCTCAATCCCTCGGTAAAAAAAGTTTTTTTTTTTTTTTTTGGTTTGGAGGTCAGCTGGAGGTAAAGTCCGATGGATGATTGTTCCAGTTGTTTTTTTTATCGGATACTCCTGATCAATTTGACCTAAATCCTCTGGTAAAAAAAGTTCTAATTTTTTTGGTCTGGAGTTCAGCTAGATGTAAAGTCCGATCGATAATTGTTCCGGGTTTTGTTCACATTGGATACTCGCGATCAATTTGACCTCAATCCCTTGGTAAAAAAAAGATTTTAATTTTTTTAGGTCTGAAGTTCATCCGGAGGTAAAGTATGATTGATGATTGATGATTGTTCCGGTTGTTGTTCACATCGGATACTCCCAATCGACTTGACCTCAACCGAGCTCAATCCCTTGGTAAAAAAAAGGTTTTACTTTCTCCTTTTTTAAAATATTATTGAAAGGAAAATTAAATTTACCATGCAGTAAAATTACATGGTCCCTCACTTTCCTTTTAGTTTTGGATTAAATCTTTTCTTTTAATTAAACATATCAATTTCGTATGATCATTGAACATTACGGCTCTATCCCCAAATGGTAATAAATTCAATTTATGTGTTCCTTTATTTTTTTCTTATATCCCTCAACCAAAAATGAATAATCACAACAATGCCAATAAAAGTACAAAAGCCTCTTTCTCATTAGGTGAAGGAGGCACATGGAACAAATGATGTCATTCTGTTATGTCAAAAACCATTTAAACTCTTTCTCTTAAGGTTTTCCTTGTTAGGCTATTATACATAAACCAACTGACCAAACCAAACCAAACATAGACGAGGTTATGTCATTAATGCATATGTTGGCTACATATATCAAATGACACCATTTGAAATTTAACAACTAAGAAAAACCAAAGACCCTGATAAAGAAGTGTTGCCAATCGAGGCTTAGAGCTCGTTTGGATCGACTTATTTGGTTGAGCTTATCTACTAACATAAGCACTTGTTAGACTGTTTGAGAGAGCTTATGACATGTTCATAAGCTGTTTTTAGCTTATTTCATTAAGTTCTCTAGGATAGTTTCTGTAAATAGCTTATAGTTTATATGAGAACAACTTGACTATATTTTATATTTTGTTATAGAAATAGCTCATGCATAAGTGCTTATATGATAAGCGCTTAAGCTATATGTGTTTAATGAAGTTGTTTTCCAAACAGGGTCCACTTTTTTTTTGCTTTAGTTGTCAGGTTGTGATTGAGAGGAAGAGGTAATCAGCATAAAAGATTTGTCTGACTGTTCAATTTACTGTTTTCTTTTTCTTAGAATTAGAATTCATGCAAGGCTTGTACGTTACTTATAATATTATGAACTTGTTGACTACCAGAAAAATTCTAATTTCACATTTTGTGTTTGTCAGTTTCAGATTGTAAAGGTCATATGATTGAAGATTTGGATATGTTGCGTTAATTCTTTTATTGGTAAAAGGTTATGAAATATGAAGTGAATTCTTCAGTAATTGTTTACTTAAGATAGAAACAATGGGGTCTCAAGTTGTTGGTGATAACAATGAAAACCATTCGCAATTCCAACCTCTGGTGCGGCAAAACTCAATGTACAATCTCACACTTGATGAAGTTCAGAGTCAATTAGGAGACTTAGGAAAACCGCTAAGTAGTATGAACCTTGACGAGCTTCTGAAAAATGTATGGACTGTTGAGGCAAGTCAATCCATTCGTATGGAAAATGAGAATGCAGCTCAAGCCGAACAAGTTGTTTTGCAACATCAACCTAATCTGTCGTTAACCAGTGCGTTAAGCAAGAAGACAGTTGATGAGGTTTGGAGAGATATCCAGCAAAGCAAAGGTGAAAAGGAGACAAATTCTCAAGAGAGACAATCTACTTTGGGAGAGATGACATTAGAGGATTTTTTGGTGGAAGCAGGCGTTGTTTCGGTTGCATCTTCTGATAGAAAGAATACTAACGGTCCGAAAGTTGGCGTTGTTGATTCGAATGTACCGTTACCGCAATTTGCACCGCATGGTCCATGGATACAATATGCACAGCCACATTATCAGCATCCACAACAAAGTATGATGGCGGCTTATGTTCCGAGCCAAATCATAGCACAGCCGTTGCACATGGCAGCTGGTGCTCCATTGGATGCTGTTCCCTACGTAGATGGTCAGATGGCGATGGCTGCGCCTATGATGGGAAACTTATCTGATGCAAATAAATCTGGGAGAAAACGGGGACCAGAGGACATGATAGAGAGGACTGTCGAGAGGAAGCAGAAGAGGATGATCAAGAACCGGGAATCTGCTGCGCGCTCTAGAGCAAGAAAACAGGTGATTTTTCTTTTCATTTTTGAATTCCATGTTACAGTATAATTTTTTTTTATTGAGCATTTCGCTTATGTAAAATTATTTTTCGTGAATTATAACTATAATTAGGCATACACAACTGAATTGGAGATCAAAGTCTCGCGTCTAGAAGAGGAAAATGAGAAGCTGAGGAAAGAGAAGGTTAGACTCTGCTTTGATATTATAGTTTTGAATTTTTTGATCCATAGAAAATGTTCTGTTAATACAATGTGCTGAGTACACCTTATTTTCTTGAAACTAAGCAATATATCTCTTTTTCACTGAGTAATACATGGAAAATCAAGTTTCTATTCTTATATTAACTTATTGTATAGTGTTCTGGAAACTGTGCACTTTGATGTTGATCAAGACTTGGCTTGGCTTATCAATATGTGCTTAGAATTTTCATTTTCTTACTGTCTTGTGCTTACTTTCATGACTGGTTTTGTACAAATTCAACTGTATACTTAGGATTTTTCTGCTACTTTATGTGTTGGTTTCTCGCGGTTGGCTGATGCCATTGATTGTTTATTGTCATTTGTTAATTGTTACTTTTGCATCCCTTTCTTTCTCTCCTGCAATGGAAGTAAGTGGCAAGATAATCGTGAAATGTTCTACTTATTGACTATATTTGATTGTTATTTTTTTATTCCTTCATATGTTTTCTAGACGCTTTTGACTTAAGGAGTGTTTGGTGTCTGACACATGTCAGTGTCCGACATCGACACATTTGATTACATTGTCACTTTTATTTTCTCAAATTATTACAAGTGTTTATGTATCAGACATCAGTGTCGTGTCTCTGTCAATGTTTCGTAGGATATGATTATAATTTACCAATTTAATGATTTCAATCCATAAACTTTGTGGATTGTTGATTGATAGTTTTCTTCAGCTTCAAAACTCTTGATATGAATCTTGTTGCATGTATTTAAATGGTGTCAGTGCTACAAGTTCAAATCTTAACAATGCATGTATCTTTACTGGTCTTGATGCTACCTTGCTTGATTGTTCTTTATTAATTTTTTACTTACTTGAATTGCAGGAGCTTGAGAACATGTTAGCCAATGCTCCACCTCCCGAGCCAAAATGTCAGCTTCGCCGCGTATCATCGGCTTCATTCTGATGACTGTACCAATATGTAGAGGTTTGTAGATATGAGGATCATCAAGGGATATGGTCATTTTGGTCTGTTGTGAGCTGAAAACCTACCTAGCTATTTGATGCATTTGCATTCAATGGCTTATTTATTCTTCTTCTTCTTCTTATTATTCTTATTATTAGATTGGTTTCATTATAGAATCTCAGTGGTGAAATATTTTCTTGGGAACATTGTAGTTTTACCATTCATCGTGTAAACTTTTCAATCATGGGTTGTGACATAGATTTTGAGTTTATCAAAGTGGATAATTCGTGTGGATTAATGTGAATAGGAAACATTCCTAGTAATGACTTCCTCGTCAAGTTACATTATTTGTTGCTTTCTTTCTGTTGCGGCACATGGCCACCTCTATCCCTGTGCATTAGTAGTTGAGAAGGGATTGTTGAAACACGGCCAAGACTCTCTCCATCCCCTCCCTCTGCCTTGGCTGGATCCCTTCTCTCTTTTTCGGATATACGGATCCTTTGCTGCCCTCTCTGCTGCCTTCGCTACTGCCGCAGGAGGTGATCCTCTCCCCTCGTTTTCTACTAACATTTAATGCCACACTTCTCAGTTATGCATTTAATGCTATATCTTCTACCTTCGAACAACATCAACTCCTATCTAGAATTCTTTGGACTAAAACATTTTATCGCACAAAAGAGTCTGACCTCTGAGTAGTTCAATAGATCAAATCAACTTTCATTGAGCTTAATATTTGATTAGTCTCATAGACCAAATTAAGTTTTCATTTAAACACGCCCATCTACCACCACCGCGCCCTTGAACCTGTTTTGGAGAAACCTTCTTTGAAAGCTGCCATTAAAGTTGGCGTTTCGGCCGCTGCTCTCTATGATGCTTCACTCTATATGTGTATCACACAATATAAAGCATTTAACTAATAATATCATGTTTCTTATCATATAAGCACACAAAAAAAAGCCACTTTCAGAATTCTATAATATTTTATCCAACTCATTGGCATATAGTTTTGCAGTACTGTTGATATTAGCCATGTATAAAAAGATACAAAAATGCAAACAAACTAAACATCACTTATTATCTTAAAGAGTACTTTATTAACAACTTATACAATAGTGTCTATTGAACCATGAGTTTCAATGAAAGAAAGACATTAACAAAAAAACATAGTATTGGCAACTTGTCGATGAAGACGTGGTAACTCAGGAGTCTCCGATTCATCAAATTTTATAAATTGTGCTATCTGAGCAGCTGCTAGGTGAGCATAATGTACTGGTGCAACTGCAATAATTTATAGAAATTTTAAGAATTTATGGGAGAGAAAAGATATAGATTGAAAAAAGATGAGTTGAATATGCATTAGAAATTGTACCTATTGATGTAGCAATTGTGCTCCTTTGGTTCCTATAAAAATAAAAAAAATTGTTTAGTCTAAAATTCAGTATAGCTTGCTAAAGTGTAAAGAGGATCTCAATTAAGTGATTCTTAAGTTTTTTGTGAATAAAATCAAGTTGATTAATTACTTACACATAACATAGAGAATGCACTAGTTCTTGTAAATTATCTGCTGAGAATCCAATTTCATCAGATAGAACATGATAATGAATAGGACGACTTGTACCCTGTTAAAAAATATGAACAATAGTCACATTCAAAATAATAAATTTAAATCATTATGAACAATAGTCACAACAGTATAACATATAGTTTTGAAAAAATAAAGTTACTTAAGAAAAATCAGTTGAAACTATATTTTGAAAATGATACTTACAATTCTTCCAGCATGTGCAAACATGTAGAAGTCATTGTTTTTGGGATGACATATAGAGTTATCAATTACAGTTCCTACATACCAACAAATAAAGGATTATAATAGTAAATCAACTAGTATTATTTTTGTTTAATATTATTTGTTTGAAGACTTATTCTAGTCACTTATAATTTTTTGAAAGCTCAATTTAGTTACTGACAAAAATAAATTAAAATGAAAATTAATCCATGATATTTTTATACTGGAAACAAATTAATCTATCTATTATAACGAACTAGAAATTAACTTATCTCTAAAATGAAAACGTTAGGGATTAATTTGCGCTTAATTTTTGTGAGAAACTAAAATGAGTCATTTGATCAATTTTTTTTGTTAAATTGACAAACCAGGTGAAACATTTTCTTGAGGAGCATTGGCTTTGAAGAACCTAGTGTGGTGTTTCTTTTGGGCAACAATCACAGTAAACTTTGGACACCAACTTTCATCAAAATGTTTGCATGCCTACAAATGAAATTTTGAATTAAATCAAGTGATTTCATCATGTAATTTTAATATTTTACTTTAGGCTTTTCTACTTTACTTTTCCTTTTTGATGTATAAAAAAATATTTACATTTTAAATTTACAGCCATTGAATATACCTTTTTGATTTCATCCAATTCAATGTTGAGAACTTGGTTGAATTGTGATTCACTCACTCCATCCCTAAAATAAAACATATATATAACACCAATATTTAAGTCTAATATATCATAGTGAATTCTAATCATACCAAATAGTACTACATCTCTTTTTGGCTTACAAAATATTTCAATCAAAAAGTGTTGTCAAAATATGGAAGATGAATTAGTGGATAATATAATGAGTGATTTAAACATGAACAAGCCAAAGGATATATAATGAAAACTAAACTACACACTACTATACATTAATGTAGGTTAATTTAGATCAGTTTAACCATCCATCTAAATACAATATATACTTGTCAAAACATTATAATTGTAAATGGACCTGAAAATTATAATCTGTTTAGGCTTCTTTCCTGAAGTTGAGTGGAAGTCCTCAAGCAAATCCCTATAGAGTGAAACAAGGAGAAGAATTAGTAACAATTTGGTTACAATAATGTAACAACTTATAACTTTTAGTTTGTAATAATAATCACAATTATAGCTAGAAATGACAAACCTAATGATACCATCATCCTTAGTATCTGAAACAGGCTTGAATAGAGATGTAATCATCTCTTCCTTTGATGACTGAGTGCGGACTTCACCTTTGTAACGTGAAATTTGAGGCCAATATCTTGAGCTTACAACCTGAACATTAAATCACAAGTTATTGTAAAATGTTATCATGATATAGGTGAGTTCTCTTTTTTCAATCGAATTTTTTTCATGCGTATGAGTCAGAAATCAAACTCCTGACTATATATTTAAAAGGTCCAAGACTCTTACGTTAGATCAATTCATTGTTAGTTTTTTAGATTTATATCAAACTTAATAGTGACATGAGGATGTAAAGCTATACTATACCGCAGCAATTGAAGGTGAATTTAATTGATATGGAGATCCATGTGAAACATCCATTCCAATAACCAATGTAGGTATGTTTGAAAACAATGGTATGGAACGATTAAATTCGTTTAACAAATAGAAATTCATCCCACCAAGCTGCATCAAAGAAATTTAGTCAGGATAAAACATACCAAACAATGGTATGTAAAATTGTCATATATACCTTTGCATTAATTTTCAATAAAAGATTATTAATGTATTGATCATTAATTTTTGTTGGAGCAAGGCATTGTGTTGCAATCCCTTCATCAGCAAGACATCTCCTTTTCCAAGGACCTACATATTACAGATTTTATTAGGATTTATTTTGGGTGCGTACATGAAATGGTAATTCAATGAAAACTTGCACATGTTAAGTGGAGGGACTAAGTTCAAACTCCGGTCATGAACGTCCGACCTAACAGTCTCGGCATTTTATTACCAGCTAGGATTTGTGGACATTTTATTAGGATTTCTTAATGAGAAAAACTATGGCTTTATAATTGAATAATGAAAAAGTAACATAAAATGAACCATTTAATTCAAGTTTGTTGAATACTACCATAAATCTCACAATTGCTATACGGAAGAATACACAAAAGAAGTTGAGCAGGATGATCCTTAGGGGGTCCAGGCATCTTGGCCTTTAACTTTTCAAACATTCTAGCAACCCGGGAAGATGGCGACTCAGACATATGGCGACAATCCTCTTCAAATACATGGAACGGACGATGTAAGATCTACAAAAAAATACAAAACAAAACTTGAAATACAAATATAGTCGACTATTAAACTCTCCTTCTCCTAAGAACTAGAGCGTTAACGCTAAAATAAAAAACTTACCATCCCTTTTATTTCGGAATATTTTTTAATCATACTGCACAAATGTTTTACATCACATTTTGATGAAAAGTTTACAATTGCCCAACGCTTAATTTCCACAGGTTCAACTAGTTTCTGGTATGTGATGCTCAATATTAGAAAACCAATTACATAATGTGTTCAACCAAAACTACATCATTAATAAAAAAACCTTATCATTGAAATTCCAATTCCCATTTCGAGGACAAACATTAATCCCCCTTCCAACAACAAGCTGTAAATAAAAATATTGATTCAACAAAGCAAGTCATTTTAATGTCTTCAAATGAGAAGTTAAAACAAAATGGAAGGTAAACATAAATCAATACTCCCTCTGTCCCAAAAAATATAAACGAAAAGAGGTTACGTTAACAAAAATCAATATACTATTAGTCTAAATTTTACATTAAATATATCAAGTTTTATCGACCAATTTTTACTTATATTCTTCGACAAAGAGAGCGTAACACATACCGTTGGGGGTTGCAAAACACGAGCATGAACTTGAGTAAAAGAAGGTTGAATAGTAATCCCAAAAGAGCGAAACATAGGCTCATTGTCATATCTACTGCTTTTTAAAAACTGCAACAACATTAACAACCATTTAAAGGTTACATAAAAATGTTGTTGGTTCTTATAAATATTTGAAAATTTGATTTTAGTCTCAAAACTTTTTGGCATTTCTTTTGTCCCTCAAAAATTTTCTACCATGACTTTTTGTCATTTCTTTTAAGTAAACTCATGTGTATGTTTTAAAATTTTGAAATATTTTTTGCAGTCATGTTCACTACATTAAAATTTGAATTAATTTGTAATAGATTAATTTTTTTAAATGGAATTAATTAAATATGAATATTTGAAGTTTTGACACTTAAAAAAATGTGAATAGTAAACAAAATTAATTGAAAAAATCAATTAAAAATTGTGACGAAAAATATTTGGATATCCAAACGTGTCAAAAGAAAATGTAAGAGACTAAAACTTAAAATTTCAAATATTTATAGACTTAAAATTTATTTAACCCAATATTTTTTTCAAGTCCACCAACATATTGCAAAGCTTCTTTTCTTTCATGGGGCCTATGCCTTGTCTCCAACATCAATTGAGCCCTTTGCTTATTCGACAGTACCCTAGTGTATTGTTGTAATGGGACTAATGTGCATAACTGTAAACAAATAAATACTTCAAATATTATATCTTTTTTATATGATAAAATATTTTGATAATTGGATTTTGTTTTATCATCACCTCCATAGGAATATAAATTGGCCTCTTCGATTTGCCAACATTGATGCATGGCATATCAACAGAACAATGGAGTTCAATCTCTTTGTGGTGTTTGAAGTATTCATAAACTGTTACTTCACTTGATCCCACTTGACCATTAACATCATTTCCATTTTTAATTAAAAATCTGACATTGTGAAATAGTTTTACACAGTCATCTAATAAAATATTATGTCATACAACTCATTGTAAAATTATTTTATATCGTTGATGCATATTCTATATATTTTCTCTTAAAAATATAAATATTCAGTTAGCATGAAAAAGGGTGGAAATCACATAGTAGAAAGCACAAGAAAACTTACTTTTGTGTCCTGCAAGACATCTCACTTAGTCCAGTGATTTTGTACTCTCTATTATTAGCCTTTATTCTAATATTTTTCAACATGCTTCTTGCCTAAAGTGAATAATGAATCAAATAACCACAATTCATAAAAACAAAAACTTAACAACAATACTTTTGGAGTAGCAATATAACCTTGGTCCAATTAATTAAGTTTGGTTGCTGAACATTTTGGTTTTGGAGAAGGAATTCCACTACAGGACCAGGCTTTACAAGTAATGTAGTTGATACATCTTAAATAAAGAACAAAAAAAAATCAATCATAACAAAAGTGAAACATAAATTTTAAAACATTTTTACTTAAGTACTTACCAACATTGAGAGATAAACCCTTTTGTGTTACTTTGAAGCTGGAATGGAAACCGCGACAACATTGAACACCACCGTCAATATTAGTAATATTCTTTGGATTATCGTTAAAGTATGATTGACGAATACAAAGACATCCCCTAGAAGAAAAAGAAGTATAGGTAAACAAACACCGACTATATAAATCAAAGACATGTTAATTCTCTATCATTTATTAAAGTCGGGAAAAAACAAGGATCTAAATTTTTTATGTTTATTTAGACATACTGTTTTGCTGCATTCTGCCTCAATACTACGTTTAGAACATTCAATACTTCTTGATAATGCTCACAATCATGACCTTGTAATACATTTTCAATTTCTCGTAACGGAATTTTAGCTAAATGAATAATTTCAACTTTAAAAGTTTTGGACCCTGATTGTAGCCTCATTCTCTTAGTTGCTTCATCGGGGTTGCTTCCAACCCTAAAAAAACAGTATGTGATCAAAGTCACTATTTGAGGCTTACAAAGGAAAGTATCAATACAATTACAGTTTTTGTAAAACCACTTATATTTACCTCATTGATAAAACATCTCCCAACACAACAAAAAATTCCTGTTTTTTATGATGTAGAGAACCAATAGTAAATAAATTTTTCTCACCATCATATGCAAAATTCTTGTTTCTTAATACATCATAAGTTTCACTAAGTTTGTCAATGACTTTTCTCCCTACACCTTTCACATCAATTGTGTGTCCATCTTGATAACATAAAGAAACCTGACCAATAGTATTCGTTATATATGAGTATGTATGCTTTTCACATGCACGTGCAGAATAAAATAAGGTGTATTTTGAGAATCAGAGGAACATATATACATTGTAGTGATAGATGTAGCCATTGTTCTTGCAAAGGCCAACTCTAAAATGGTTAGTTAAGAGTTGTATCTTGTCTCCCTTGGATCCATGACCTATCCTAGCCATAGACAAATAATTCGCATTCGATGTATTTTTCATTGGCTTATTGATAAATGAGGGTTCTTCTTAGATCCTCTTCAAAAGTAAGATAAAAATATTAAGCGTCTTTGTCGCTATAAAGTGATTATATATTGACTTACTACAAACAGAAGTACATATAGTTAATGGACAACATAATGCGTATAAATCATGGTTGAAATTTGGCCGAAGTTGCATAGCAATAAGCAATATTTGTATACTCTTTATTTAATTTCATCATGTTTAAAAATACAAGTGTTATAAAATGTAATTTAAATCACTTTATTTTTTGGTTAGAATTTAAATCACATTTTAAGACAAATATAATGCTACCAATCAGGTCTTAGCTTTAAAATCAAAATTTTGATTAAGAACCTCAAAACATATAAAAATAATTACTTTTGTCTCTCCCAAAATTTAATTCAAAGATGATTGAAGAAACAAACAGAAAAAGAAGTGAGACATGAAACGGTAAAAAATGAAAAGAGAAACTCGGCAAGCAATGAAATGAAATAATGAAACTCATAAAAGAAAAAAGAAAAATCAATTACTACCTAGCTAGAAGAACAAAACCAAAGAAAAGAAAAGGTTGATAAAGCAGTTAATGGCTACCAAGATCAATATATAAAAGCAAAACAGAATGTTTGATGTGAAAGGAAAGAAAGAATGAATGAGTGAATGGTTACAACTCACATGGAAATGGTTTTTATTTTAGAGAGTGATCAAATGAAATGAAACAAACATGAGAGATATATACCAATGACTCTTAGAATACAATTAATCACTAGCACTTCGTACCAAAAATGCATGTTAGTGTTACTTTTTTGTGTTCGAGACCTGGGTATCCACCGCCAAATGCAGTGACTAATCCCTCGCTGGATTGACGAAACACCTCGATGGGTGAGACAACTGGCCCAAAGATTTAAAACTACTCCATACCCAGATGATGATCGAATCATAGACCCTTAGTTAAGGGAAGATGAGCCCCAACCGCTCAACCACACACATTGAATTTAAATGCATGTTAGTGTTACAGTAAAGCACAACAAACCTATAATGCAAAACAAAACAAAAAAGTACAACAAATCTCATGTGTCTTCTTTTTGGTTATTTTTCCATGAGTAGTACTAGTCAGTGGCCACTGATCACAACCATTTGCTTTTATTTCATTGGTTGAAAAATAATTTATTTGGTATAATTTGGAGTTTTCTACTTGTCCATTCTACTTTATCTAGATTTTTTCAATTTCAACGTAGTAGCATACATATATATAAACAAAGTATTGTATCAAAAAAATACATAGAAATGGATTCCCAATAGAATAAACAAGATAACATTATTCAGTACAAAAATAATTCCCTATCAATATTTCTTTTCCCATATTTTTGACAGCATGTGCACCTGAATTTAGGCTCTACACATTTTATTAGCATAATGTTTCCCTTCATTAAGGATAACAGAAACAATAAGAAAATAAAATAAAATCTCCTATTCTATCACCAACTAAGACCAAGGTAATATTAAACTCTCAACACAGACTTCTGGAGAATCTGGACCACCAAAATACCTGAAACCGTCGCAACTCGCGTATTGAAACTTGGTAAACTTGAAAGTATTAATCCTAGCTAGAATCGTAAACAATCAACTTCAAATTCCAATCCCCACTAGAATCAAGCAGCACTTGATCATCCTCAAAAACATATACTGCCTTGTAAGAAACAGTAAGAAACAGTACACAATTTAGTCCAAGAATCTTTATTTCCATATTCCTTCATAAGCCAAATATCATATTGAGAAATAATGCACAAACAATCCCTCAACACACCCAAGACCAAGTAATACTCATTTACATCTCCATAATCAGGCTTCGGAACCTCTTGATAAGACTCATTTTCCAAATCAAAAGAAAAAATAAAGTATGGATCCGATTTTCTTTAGATACCAACCAATTAATTGTGGCAGACACAAATTTTCCTGACAAGTCAACAGAGCGGCTTGACCAAAAGGAAACTCCCCGATGTTTTTCCAAATATCAGTGCCCAAAGTATAAACTCTCACTTCAGTTTTGCCAACATGCATGGTCACCATTACTATCTCGTAAATAATAACACAAAGCAACAATCACCTTGTACTTATCATTAACATGATCATAGCCGAATCCATACGATGTGTCCACCATGCATGCTCGAGACTTGCGGCTTCTCCAAAGGGGATAATAACTTGAACTTCTGAAGAGAAGGGTTACACAATAGAACAAATCCTTCAAAGTAATAATCGGCAAAACAAATAATTCCATTACAATTTCCTCTAACAATATAAGAGGAAGAAGAAGGAAACTCGAACTGTGTGACGTTGGTGGTTAGGCAATCGAGTGGGTAAGAATTAAGAAGGAAACTTCCTGGATGAGTGACGGAAGAACGAATGCGGCGCATGGAATAGGTTAAACAATGGATGCGGCAGGTGGTTGAATGAGAAAGATGTTTTTTAGCAAAAATAGGTTTTAGTTCTTAATGAGATTTGTAATGTATATGTTACCGGTCCAAACAACAACACAAAATTGAGGCTAATTTCAGATTATAAAACACAAAGGTTTCCAAAAAATAATATTGGTCAATTGAGATTGAGGTTTTAAGAACATGGATGGATTTTTCAAATAAAAACTGAAGAAGAATTCATGGAACATGAGAACAAACTAAAGAAAAATGAGACTGACGGACCATTATAGAGGAGAAAACAACGACGGTGACGGCATGCAATAGGAGATTCACCGTTGTACAAACAAGATGCAATTTTTCATTTTCAGTTTAGTCTCATTACATTTCTCCTTTTTTTATTTAATTAATTTTTAATGAGTCACCCACATTTTTAATGAAGCACATTTAATCTCTATTTTTTTTTTACCGTTTATAAGTGAAATGACCAGGTCGAGTGTTTTTTATCGTGATAGTTATAGTTAAAAAAAATTACAAAATAACTAAAAATAGTTAAAATATTTTAATCAATATATATGATGATATTTTAATTAATATTTTCATCACTTTTTGCATTAAATAACATTTGAATGAATATTTTTTTTTAAAATTTAGCGATAAAATTAATATTAACAATTTTTCCATGAATCTACAATCTCCTCGTGAATCTATTCTTATATAATCACAATATTTTAGTTAAAACTCACTAAGTTAGTCTAGTTAGTGGTGCTGACTTAAGACTTTGGAGTGTACTCCTCACAAGGTCTCAGGTTCAATTCCCTCTAATGTCTAGTGCTCTTTTTTTGGTGAAAAGACAATAACACTTGAGTTTTTTTTTTATCACCGTGACAAAAATCGTAAAAAAAAATCTTTTCAAAAATTAAAAGAGTAATTAAGTTTGTTGAGGATTTAATTGTGAAAATTACTTGCAGAATCATTCAAGGATAATTGTTTCTATGAAATCAGTCAAGGATAAATTTTTTATGAAATCAATCAAGAATTATATAACCCACATAATTTTGTACATAAGGCATTTCCTGCTGAAAATTTCCATATATATATAAATCCGCAGTGACATTCAAAAAAATTTAAGAAATTTTCATTAATCTTTCTAGCAATAGAAAATTTGATCTTACATATAAGTGAAATCTGCAGGTAAATAGTACAATTCTAATGGTGATAGAGGGGATACTTATGGAGGAGTTCTTGAACCGATCATGTAGCAATAACTTAATGCATTTTAAACATTGGATTCTCAATACGTTAAATATAATAACATTTATTAAGATAAAAAACTTATTACATTAATTATAAAGATTTATTCCAAGGATAGCAAGCAATGCCATTAAGACAGGGTCCTTCTTTCCGTATAACCCAATTGCAAATAGTTCCGTCAAAACATGCATCACGGTCTCTTTCGAATATGTATATATCAAACCAATGAACCTCGTTATTCCATTTAAAGAAACAATAGTATTGTGTAGTGTTAAAAAAGTTATTTTTAAATTTCCAACTAAAATGATCACCATGAGAAAGAAGATGAACTCCAAGATCATCATCGGCAGATTTACAATGAAGGATTAAATATAAATTGTCTTCTATTGAGTTAATAATATTCAAATGGTGTTTACCATTTACAAGAACATTGTGCATCGACAATAACATCAACAAACATAGTGGGAGCAATTTTTGAGTTAATAAAGACATTACAACTAACTTTATTATTTTTTCTTCCAAAAGCAAGTAACTAATAAATAGGGGTTCATACGCATGAATTAGGAATTGACCCCTGATTACATGCACATAATAAACCTTTCTAATAAATGTTACATAATCTGTCAAAAAACAATTACATATATAATAAAATTTTGTCTGTTACATCAATATAATAATTAATAAAGTGAAAGTAACAATTTATTAATAAAAGTTACATGATAATTAATTTTGGTTGGTTATGGTTACGTCAAATAAATAATTAAATGTTCATATTGATATATTACTCCAATTATTATATTAATAATAAATTATAAAATAACAATTGTGATATATTTTACTACCAATAAATTAAATTTTTGCGTTTCTAAAAATTCACTAATAAACCTTTTAAAAAGAGTTTAAGTGTTGCAATGGTTGCAAAAGGGAAGGCAATGAGCTTGGAGAAGATTTGGGTTTGGGTGGAGAGTATATATGTTCAAATGAGAATAGACTTATTTATCCCAAATAATGGTGATGTGTCAATTTGTTAAGATGTGTATTTTGAATTTTTAGCTAGTTGTTTGTTTTCTTAGGTAGATAGTAGATTTGCCAAAATCACTGTTCAACAGCTAAGACAATTAAACTTATTGCAATGACTGTAAGAAACTTTGACTGCAAAGAATCTAGGCTCATGATCAACATACTACATAGTTCTTTCATGTTGAGCTGCATTGGATGTGCAGATTGAAACACAAACACACATAAATGGAAGTAGTTTTTAACAGCCTATTTGAGCTAACAAAACTAGAAGGCCTTTAGCACTTGCATGATATCAGATGAAGTTTTTGGCATTCATTATCCATAGTAAAAAAAATGTACAAAGATGAGCAAAAACACTTCATTGCATAGGGTGATACATGCTTAATACAATAATTTTGTACAAACTAAGTTTCTATTGTAAATCTTACCCCACGTTTGTTTCTGTTTTCCTGTTTCAAGGAATTGCATTTTTTCATGCATGATTTCAGTGGTGGTCCTATTAGTTTGCTTGTTGATAGCTGCATAGGATATAAATGCTTGAGTTCTCTTCGTTTGTGCTCAAAAGGACCAAGCCGAAACCGGATATTAGGCTCACCGAACCAGACCTTCCTTTTGGCATATTGATATGCAGCAACTGCGTCAATTTCTTTAAAAAAAGCCACCTGAGCTGCGCCACCGTGCCAAAAGACTCTTGTTCTTGAAGAATCTACTGATCCAAATACACTAAACTTCTTTATTAGTTGTTCCTTTGATGGTATGTTAAAATTGGGAACTTCATGTGCAAATATTTAGAACAAAAGGGAACATCTGTTTCTGATTGCTGTCCAACTTTTGATTTGAATATTGAACAAGAAGCAACATGGTGATGGGAATCTTTACTCTCCACCAAATGGTCCCTAGAAGATGATTTTATTCTTACCGACTCTTTAGACTTAAGACGTATTATATCACCATAGCAAATTCTTTGTAGCCTCTCTTGGTAAGCAGAAGAATTATATCCTAACACAAATTTAACTTTAGTTGCACTAGTATCAACCTCATAGTTATCAGAATGGAAGCTATTCACAGGTAAAATTCTGCTGTAATGTCAAATTTTGACTTCTTTTGAAATCCATTTTCTGGACCTCATCACTGAAGTTTAAGCCGGTTTCAGAGAAGTGTATGCGCACCTGATCATATTTCTGGTTACTTTCTTCTGATTCAAGTATTTTGATGTGTGAGACACTAGGTCTACTCTTTTTTGAGATATACGCATTCCCATCACTTTCTTTAACTCTGCCGGTTTGCAGAAAAACATACCATAAATCATATTTATCTAGTCGCTTTCTTTTTTTCCTGTTGAGGCCTATATTGGTGTCTATTTCAGGTAATCTAGAGCAAAGCCTTGGAACAATGTCTTTTATTTACTTATATAATTGATCCAATGAGTCTTAAAATTGGAAGAAATAGAAAAGTGAGCTTCACTCAATCTAGAAAAAGTTGGGGCCTTTGGAATAATCAAAAGTTTATTCTGAAAAACTGTATAGGGAATCTATCTAAATCAAAAACAGTTGGCTTCAATCTTGTTATAGCACCAATCGTCATGTTTTCCTCCCCGTGCTCAAACTCGACCTGATGTTGTTTTTCCTTGAGCTCCAAAGTCGTAGACTCTCGATTTACTGAGTGCACCTTCTGACTCAAAGAACATTGATGCTGCTTCACATTTATCACCTAATGATAAAAGTTATACAATAAATTAAAAAATTAATACTACATAATTTGTGCAGTTCAGTAAATTTGATACTCGATAATTACTATACAACAATAAAAGCCTATTTCTACAAAAACAGACAAATCCAAGTTTTTTTTTTAAAATATGGTATCAATACAGAAGTATTCACAGTAGTAACTAAATCAATGCCAAAAAACATGTCTGACATACAATGTGAATTTTCTCTCACAATTATTTTTTTTTCATATACAAGAGTCAAAATTCAAATTTCTAAGTTCTAACCAATTGCTTAAGGTGCCTAACTCCTAAATCGCTTATTACTTGGAACGACTACATCTTGTTAAACGCATGGTTTAGAGGAGAAATGGAATTGAGAAAATGGAAGGGTAGTTCGTCGAAGGGAAAATGTTACTATTTTTGTTCAATCCAATGATAATTTTAAAATACGGCTGGAATTATGTTGTCGAATCCCTTATTTCATAGTAGATCAAACACACTCGAAAGATCTATTTCAAAAATAAAATTAAAAATGACTCATAATTATTAGTAGTAAATAAAAAGACCATACATTTTTTACTCAATTAAGACTGTTTTATTTTGCGATGATATCAATTACGATATTTTTTTAATGGGAATCAATTAAGACATTGAAAACGATACCAAAAACATAAAATTTGATTTGTTCATACATTAATTCATTTGAATTATAAAACCCCCTTTTTCAGTACAACCTTTTTAGGGTTTAGTACAGTCTTGTACTCACCGTTTTGCTTGCTTTGCATTTGCACACTCTTTCAACAAATCCATGGCTTCAGAAATTTACAAGGTTAGTAGTAACTACCTTCCTGATGATGTTGTCTTCATTATTCTCACAAAAATATCCCTTAAATCCCTAAGAAGATTTACATGTGCATCTAAATCATGGTCACTTTTATTTGAAAACCCTAATTTCATGAAAGTCTACTGCAAAAGATTCATTTCCATGCATCAATCATTGTACAATGATACACATATCTTCCTTAATATAAAGGAGATACTTCCATATGAGCAAGATGGTTCCAGTTTGTATTGGCTCCGTGGTGACAGATTTCATGACAAGCGTAAATTGAGATGGCCTACTTCATTTCATCAGGATGAATTTCGTACAAATATGATTGATTCTGGTGTTAATGATGTTTTATGTTTCTCTGATCTCGATGATGAATCTGCTTCGTTATGGAATCCAGCAACTAAGGAAGTGATCGATGTTGCTCGTAGTCCTGTTGAGTCATTACCTTTTAATAGTTTTTGCCTTATTTTGCATGGATATGGTTATGACCGTGTTAGTGATGATTATAAGATTATTCGTCATGTTCATCTTAATGGTGATGAATACACACCAAATGAAAATGTTGATTGGGAGTATTTGCCACCAGCGCCATGTCCTTTTTGGGAGATTTATAGTGTGAGAAGTAGCTCTTGGAAGAGGCTTGATTTGGTTGATGTTCCTAGCAGTTTAGGACGTAAGGTGTACTTGAATGGATTTTGTCATTGGTGGGCTATTACGGATGGAGATGATGCATACATGGTTTCGTTTAACTTGAGCAATGAGATGTTCTCTACTACATTTTTACCCTTGGATATGCAAGATAGCTATCCTGATGAGTGGGTGAAAAGAGAAACTGATCCTATGAGTGGATGAAGAGATACTTTGACTTGGTGGTGTTAAATGGGTTTGTTGGCATGATCTCGAAGCATGTAATGGCATGTTCTTTTCACATATATATTTTGGGCGAGATTGGTGTTAGGGAGTCATGGACTAAAATCTTCATTGTCGGACCACTGCCTAGAGTGGTGGAGTGTCCAATTGGAGCAGGAAAGAAGGGTGATTTATTCTTTATTAAAAATGACAATGAATTGGTATGTTTTGACTTAAATACCCAAACAATTAAATATTTGGAGGTTAAAGGGGAGACTTTTTGTTGCGACTTTGCAATTTGTAAGAAAAACTTTCTTCGGTTAAGCCGAATGACGAATTAGTTGCTTTTGTATTCCATGTTTGAAGCTTTCAGCCAAGAGGGTTATAGGTCTTTTTTGTTGGGTTTTATCATTAAGTTGAATGTTATGAAGTCATTTCAATACAAATAGGTGCTTTTATTTCCCATATTATATTTACTATTAAGTGTATGAGAAAGAAACATTTTTCATATGAATCTTTGTTTACCATTTTTATTTCAATGATGTCTCTCTTTTCTATTGCATATTGTTCTTCTTTCAGTTCCAATTGTAAGCATGGTTGTTTATCTTTATTGAATGGCCTCTGTTTTTATGTAGAAATGACTTATATTTTGCTACCTCGATGAGACAACCTCTATCTGCGCAACAATGTTCTTACATGGATGTCATCGACATGGATCCTCATTTCTGAAAAATCTCTGGTATAATTGTATTCATCAGCAAACAGTGGTTACATTAACATATTAATCTTGATAATGATACAGTGACTCCAATTACTTTTGCTTTAATGTAATCAGAATTTCTCGCTATTTGGTTAATTAGTGACTCGATCGGCTTATATTCCTGTTAATAATAATTCTTCACCTTAGAGAATTTGTATAACCAAATAAAAGCATCATGTATGTCACCGCATAACATGATATTGCAACGTCATTTTTATACGCGATACAAGACTTATCTCAATTATGCACCATAAAATTAGTCATCGTTCGAAAACATAAAAATATATAATATGAGTAATATGCAATCCTTCCTTATTTTCTTTTTTATGTATTCTCATCCATACATTAATGATGATTGCTTTACAATATTCTCCAACTCAATTTGCAATTGGGGGTTGTAACATCCCGAAATTTTAAAACAATATAATATAATTATTAAAAATGTTTATTTGTTTAGAAAATGTGGCTATATTTTTTTTCTTCATAAATATAAAATATGATTGAATTGCTACTTTAAATAAAATGATTACATTAAATATTTCAAAAGTAAAACTACATTGGTCAAATTAACTGTTTCAAAATTACAGATGATAAAACCCAATTTATTTTTCCCCGCCGCATGCAAACTTCAATAATCATCATTCACTGCATCAACTTTTGTACCTAAAATGTTGGTTGCAAGGGTAAATATTCCTAAACCACAAGTACGATCATAAAGAACATAAAAACATAAAATAAGAAGAATGATAAAACACTCACCACATAAAAGATAAAACCAATTAGCACAAATAAATTAATAACTTAAGAAATCACACTTTTAAGACACAATGCATGCAACTAGACCATGATCCGGATATCGCCCCAATTGGCATATAATATCAATCGCCCCATTTGGCACCTAAAGACAAATCGCCCCATTTGGCAGTCACTAATAAAATCGCCCCATTTGGCACATAGTAACAAATCGCCCCATTTGGCACTTAGACACATCTAGATGCAATGCTATGGAACATTTAAAACAACCAATAACACTTTCCAAATACCTTCAACACAAATACATTTTTTTCTAATATCCAATCAAATAAACTACAATTTAACAAAATCATCAGCTTGCTCAAATCCACAATCAACCACACACAAATCACAAAATTAATTCTACAATCAATCCTAAACATAAATCATATAATAATAAAATAAAAGTATGTTCTTATTTATTATTTTTATTTGTATTACCGTTTTCATCCAATATTTGATAAGAACTCTACCACCACCCTACTCTATGATTTCATGATCAATATGATTGTACCGGAATATAAGCCCTTACCTCAAAAAGCTTTCCCTCCAATGATATTGATTTTAGCAGTTCTAACCGCTCGATCAAGAATTTAAAGTATATTTGATGCTTGCTAGTGATGGGTTAGTGAGAACCGATGGATATGAAAATATAAGTGAAAGTGGGATAGTTTTTGTTGATAGTTAGCTTTCACGATAACATGAGTATATAGGAAATGGTTTGGCTAATTTGTAGGCATAATAGTGGGCTAGTGGGAAAGCATGTATAAATCCTAAAATTAAGTCTAAGTGGAAAAACATTCAAGTGGCTCAATTATAGAGAATTCGGTTACAGGAAATATTTGCATATGCTCTATATCAATTCTACTCATGCCTTCTATAAGCTAAGCACTCTAGTTTAGATTTAGTCAAAGTTGATTTGTCACAAATAATTCTCAAAGACTTCGACTAGTAAATACTAATCCATTAACATTATCACACACTTAAAATAAAACAACTATACAATTATTAATATAAGATAAATCATCAATTATAATTAACATAGAAACAGATTATGAAATCATTAAAATAAAATAAACTATGTAAGTAATAATTATCTTATTATTATAGTCACACTAATTAATCAATTAAATTAATTATTAAAATAATCTTAAGTAAATATTAGGGTGTTACAGGGGTGGAGGTTGATTTTGAATAATTTTAACACATTCACATGTGTGCTTTTCATTACAATTGGGAATAATAAACACACCTTTTTCTATTTTATTACATACACAACAATTCTTACAATCTGCAACAGAGTTACATGAGCTTGGATAATCTGGATGACAATGTGTATCTGATGGACAAGCTGTGGTTATAATTGTTTGTTTTGCTTCAGATTCAATCCACATAGCTGCATATATAAACAATACAACAATGTATTAAGAACAAAGTTTTGAGAAACATGTTAAGTTAAGATTTGAAAGGTAAAATGATTAAAGTAAAGTAAAATCGTAACATGATATAGAAAATTTGCTTAATGAATTTAGTTAGACCTGATGCAATGAAGAAGAAGAAGAAAGCCAACTTGAGAGTAAAATTGCTTAAGATGGCCATCTTGAGCTCAAATATAGATTTGTGTTCTTTGGAAATTGGAAGACATGGTTTACATTTATATATACTACTCTGTCGTTAATTTTAAGATCTTTTGAAAAATTTCTTTGTCCATTTTCATAAACTCTATTTTAATTTCTTTATAAAAAAGTGTGGCTTTTCTTCATTTTTTTGGGGTCATTGGCTGTGTTTTATAGTTTGGTTGTGGAAGCTCTGATTCAAATCCTTGTAATCAAGACCTTATATATCGGGATTCCATTTAGACATCATTTGACATGTCTTTCTTACTTTTTCTATTTGTCACTGCTTAAGATTGTTGGGAGATTTTCTTCAACCCTTGTAATAATAATCAAAACCACTTCAAGTTCATTTTGCTAACCAAGATTGATACTACTATCCTTATCTAGCCTAGCTGCAAATTTACATGCCTAGTTGATTTGTATGTGTATCAGCCAACTGGCTTTATCCATCCATCATTTCCTCATTATTTTTGAAAGCTGAAAAAGTCACTCAATAATTTGAGTCTGTTTTTTAATATATTATAATAATATAATATAATAGATGTGATCCATCCATGCCATGGTTTTCTACAATCCCATGTGTAAAAAGAATATAAAAAATATACCAGCTATCCTTGCCAAAAGCTACTTATTCTTGACAATGTTATTTGGAAGCTAACATCCACTAGTTATTATAAAATACAGAATAATGTGGTTCTAGATCATATTTTTTTACATTAAATTGAAAGACTAATGTGTGCCGGTCAAGCTATAATTCTTATTGGTTGAGCCTGTTGAATTCAAATGTGGTAGCTTTAATAAAAACATTGAATAAACCAATCATTCATACTTGATCACATTCGGTTGTCAAATTACAGATTAATAAACACTTTTCTATGAATAATATGGTCTTTATACACCACCAAAGTTGATAAAACATTGAATAAAACAATCATTCACACTTGCTCACATTCAGTTGTCAAATTACAGAATAATAAACACTTCTTTTCTATAAAATAAAAATATGGCCTGCTTGTACCACCAAGTTTATAAAGAAGTGAAGTTTTTTATCATCATTCATAGTTAGTGTACCAAAAGTAAAACAAAAAATACACATAACACTATACTAAGGTGATATACATATAATCCCAACAGTGTAATTTCAAGGCAGCAGCTACAAAAGTGAAATGGCCGAAACTGCAGTATCATTTGCCCTGGGGGAAGTGTTCCAATTCCTAAAAGAAGAAACAAATCTTCTGAGTGGTGTACACAAAGATTTTTCAGAAATCAAAGATGAACTAGAAGTCATTCAATGCTTCCTCAAAGATGCAGACAAAAGGGCTGCAGATGAAGCGGACGCCAACGATGGAATAAGAACTTGGGTGAAGCATATGAGAGAAGTATCATTTCGTATTGAAGATGTCATTGATGAATATCTTCGGATGATCCATAGGGCCGATCCTCCTGGGTGCGTATCTTTAGACTGCAATATTGCAGGCCTCATCAAAACTTTGACTCCCCGTCATAAAATTGCATCAGAGATTCAGGCCATTAAGTTGTCAATTCGGGGAATCAAGGAAAGAAGCGAGAGGTATAACTTTCAAATTTCACATGAACAAGGATCCTTAAGCAGCAGCAGCAACGATACTGGAGAAACAGAAAATGGAAGATGGCGTGATCCTCGACTGTCTTCCCTTTTCATTGAAGAAACAGAAGTTGTAGGAATTGAAGGCCTGAGAGAAGAATTGTTTGGCTGGTTATTGGCGGGTATAGCAACGCGCACAGTTATTTCAGTGGTAGGAATGGGAGGTCTAGGAAAAACAACTCTTGCCAAGCTAGTTTTTGATAGCCGAAAGGTAACATCACAATTTGATTGTCGTGCTTGCGTCACAGTTTCTCAATCATACACTGTGAGGGGGTTATTGATAAACATGATGGAGCAATTTTATAGGGACACTAAAGACCCTTTTTTGCTGATGTTACACAAATTGGATGACAAGTCCCTAATTACAGAAGTGAGGCAATACCTGCAACATAAGAGGTATTTGATATTCTTTGACGATGTATGGCAAGAAGATTTTGCCGACCAGGTTGAATTTGCCATGCCTAATAACAATAATGGTAGTAGGATCATTATCACCACTAGAATGATGCAAGTTGCAGATTTTTTCAAGAAATCCTTTCTAGTTCACGTTCACAACTTGCAACTTTTGCCTCCAGAGAAAGCATGGGAACTCTTCTGCAAGAAAGTATTTAGATTTGAGCTTGATGGTCACTGTCCACCAGAGCTTGAGGCTATTTCAAAAGATATTGTTCAAAAATGCAAGCAGCTACCTCTGGCAATTGTAGCCATTGGTGGTCTACTCTCAACAAAATCTAAAACCATGATTGAATGGAAAAACGTGAGTGAAAATCTGAGCCTCGAATTGGGACGTAATGCCCATTTAACGAGTCTAACAAAGATTTTGTCGCTTAGTTATGATGGCCTGCCTGACTACTTAAAACCATGCATTTTGTATTTTGGTATATATCCAGAAGACTATTCTGTTAATCACAAGAGATTAACTCGACAATGGATAGCTGAAGGATTTGTTAAATCTGATCAGCGAAGAACTCCAGAGAAAGTGGCAAATGAGTACTTGTATGAGTTGATTCACAGAAGTCTAGTTCAGGTATCAACTGTTGGCTTTGAAGGTAGAGTTCAAACATGTCAAGTCCATGATTTGTTGCGGGAAGTGATCATTAGAAAAATGAAGGCATTAAGTTTCTGTCATTTTGTGCCTGACGATAGTAAAACAGTTGCAGATGGAATAACTAGACGCCTATCTATAGCTACTAATTCCAACCATGCATTGAAGAGCACAAACAATTCACATTTTCGTGCTGTTCATGTTTTTGGAAAAGGTAGACTGCTAGAGCCTTTCATTGGTAAATTATGTTCGCAGTCAAGGATTTTGAAGGTACTTGACATCCAAGGGACATCTTTGAATCATATTCCTAATAATTTGGGGAATCTTTTTCACTTGAGGTACATAAACCTAAGGGGTACAAAAGTACAGGCTTTGCCTAAATCTGTTGGTGATCTACAGAACTTAGAGACATTGGATTTAAGAGACAGTCTTGTGCATCATTTACCAAGCGAAATAAATAAGCTCGCAAAGTTACGGAACCTTCTTTCTTACATTCGCAACTATGAAGCAAAGTATTCTCTTTTGGGCTTTACAACTGGTGTTTCGATGGAAAAAGGTATTAAGAACTTGACTTCCCTGCAAAATCTTTATTATGTGGAGGTAGATTACGGGGGAGTCGATCTCATTCATGAGATGAAAATGTTAAGGCAGTTAAGGAAGATAGGTTTAAGACATGTAAAAAAAGAACATGGAAATGCCTTAAGTGCTGCATTAGCCGAAATGAAACACCTTGAAAACCTTAATATTACTACCATAGCTGAGGATGAAACCATTACCTTGAATTTTGACTCATCTCCTCCACCCCAACTTCAAAGGCTTCATTTGAAAGCCAAACTAGATATATTGCCTGATTGGATTCCAAAGCTTGAGTATCTAGTTGAGGTAAGGCTGGCTTTATCTAAGCTGAAAGACGATCCGCTACAGTCATTGAAAAACTTGCCAAATCTTCAGAAGTTCGGTCTGTGGGACAATGCCTATGATGGTAAAATTTTGCATTTTCAGAATGGAGGGTTTCGAAAATTGAGGAAACTTGATCTCAGTCGCTTGGATAAAGTAAATTCTGTCCTTATAGAAGAAGGAGCTTTGCCCTCTCTTGGATATCTTAAAATGGACAAAATCCCCCAATTGAAGAAGGTTCCCTCAGGCTTCAGAGCCTTGGTTAACATCAAAGTTATTTACTTCACTGATATGCCAGCTGAATTTGTTGAAAGCATTGATCCAAGCAAAGATGGGCAAGACTACTCGTTTATCAAGCATGTTCCTCTCGTATTCATACGTCATTGGAACGGCCCAAACATATTCGATTATGACATTCGCACTATTAACTCATCCTCTAAGGAGTCATATGAAAACTGAGGATATGCTATGGTGTCTAGCATAGCAAGCTTCAAATATATGAAGGTACATTTCCTCTAACCATGCAATGCTTCTTATATTTATCTTTTTCCTTGCACAAGCATTCAGATTTATAGCGACGGTTCATTTAATGTGTTTAATCAAGGTGACAGTTGTATGAGATAACTGACTTGATTGTTTCTCTTGTCAATGTGGACAGAAATCTGGTTCTCCATGATACAGCTCAAAGATGATGTATTTTGTTTTATGGTGCTTCAGTTCAAAGTAAAATATTTCCTTCTCATCCTGCAATAATCAAGAAAGGTGTGGATTCCATTCAATGAGTGATTTTGGCTTCTTCTTTTTGTCGTTGTCATTTTTTGTGTTTTATAATTTCATTGTAATCAAGACATATATCTGGACTCCATTCAGATGTCATTTTGACATTTCTTTCCTACTTTTTACATTTTTGGTGTGTTTAAGATTGGTGAGAGCTTTTATTCAACCCTTGTAATAATAAACAAAACTACCTCATTTGAATGAATGTTTTTATTTTGCTACCCATGATTGATGTCAGTTGTCACTCTTGTTAAATGTAAATTTCAATGACAAGTTGATTAGAGGTTGATCAGGAGGACATGTCTCGTCTGTGTTTTAGTTAGCGAACCAGTTTCATCCATCCATCATTTACTCATTGTTTTGAAAGCTGAAAAAGGCCTTAGCCTAGTTGCAGCTCGCTGTGACTTCCTCACTGACTGTTTATTTATA
Source organism: Trifolium dubium (assembly GCA_951804385.1). Classification (NCBI taxonomy): domain Eukaryota; kingdom Viridiplantae; phylum Streptophyta; class Magnoliopsida; order Fabales; family Fabaceae; genus Trifolium; species Trifolium dubium. The sequence goes on along the minus strand of OX638076.1, from coordinate 30,555,190 downwards.
AATTCAAAGTCATACACATCACTATTCATCGACGCATAAGGTTTCATCAATGCATATTTCTCTTTTGCCAATGTAGAAATTAAATATATTACTAAAATATTGATAAGTTTACCTTGACATTTAAGAGTGGCAAAATTCTGCCAAATCTATATCGATATTGGAAAGAAAAGGGAAAGGTCCTTTGCAGCAGAAAGATTGATATATGGAGTTTCCAAATATCGATCAATTTCTGCACAAAAAGTCCTAGCAGCACTCACTCTGACACTCTTATTGGATGAAATTCATATACATCCCACCACTTCATGTGGAATCCATTCTGAGAATGGTAGGATATAAGAAAGAGTGGTGCTAGCTAGTATTCCTCATAACTGCATATGTAGTTAGATCTCATTAATAAACAACGTAATTGGAACTGAGGTTGCGCAACTCAATCACAAGACATAACAACTGCAGCTGAAGCAAAACGACAGCCAAAGATTAGTTTAAACCAATGTAATTAGCATAAAATGTGATTTATGCCAAGCTTTCACAACTTCACTTCTACAATCCCAGATGTTAAAAACTAATGATAAAAATGAAACTAGTCTTCCATGCAATAATTAATAACTAGTTATGTACTTTCTAGTGAGTGTACCATGGCCATTATCAGCTCAAAATTTAAAGAAATTATACGGATTCGCAGATTGCGTCTGATAAAGTTGGAGCAGAAAAAGAGGCCGGTCACACGATTTATTTAAGGTCAAACACAAAACTACCAACCATTGACAAGGATATTTGGAAGCTTACACCAACTAAATAAACTTCTAAGCTGGATCTTGCTCTTGACACAAAATGCTATCATCCATCTGTTAAATCAAAAGTAAGATAAATGGAATATACAATTAGCTTCTCTAGACTAGATAATGAATGCATTATCGTTTGCAATAAATATGCAGGTTTCACAATGAAAAAAGAATATAATATAATAGATGTGATCCATCCATGCGATGGTTTTCTACGATCCCATATGTAAAAAGAATATACTAAAACATAAAATAACTAAACTAGCTATCCTTTACAAAAGCTACCTACTCTTGACAATGTTATTTGGAAGCTAACATCCACTAGTTATTATAAAATACAGAATAATGGTTTTATATGATGTGGTCCTAGATCTTAACTATTAATAATAATTGATGTATTTGGTCTATACTATAAACCAGATAAATTAATTATTCAATGAACATAAAAGGTCAAATGTTTCTTATAAAAAGGACGGGAGGTGTATTTTTTACATTAAATTGAAAGACTAATTAATGTGTGCCGGTCAAGCTATAATCTTATTGGTTAATCATGCTGAATTCCTATGTGGTAGGTTTAATAAAAACATTGAATAAAACTATCATTCATACTTGTTCACAAATCACATTCAGTTATCAAATTATAGAATTATAAACACTTTTCTATAAAAAATATGGTCTGCTTACACCACCAAGTTTATAAAGAAATGAAGTTTTTTATCATCATTCATAGTTGAAGGCAGCATCTACAAGAGTGAAATGGCAGAAACTGCAGTATTGTTTGCCCTGGGGGAATTGTTCCAATTCCTAAAAGAAGAAACAAATCTTCTGAGTGGTGTACACAAAGATTTTTCAGAAATCAAAGATGAACTAGAAATCATTCAAACCTTCCTCAAAGATGCAGACAAAAGGGCTGCAGATGAAGCGGACGCCAATGATGGAATAAGAACTTGGGTGAAGCATATGAGAGAAGTATCATTTCGCATTGAAGATGTCATTGATGAATATCTTCGGCTGATTCATAGGGCCGATCCTCCTGGATGCGTATCTTTAGACTGCAAGATTGCAGACCTCATCAAAACTTTGACTCCCCGTCATAAAATTGCATCAGAGATTCAGGCCATTAAGTTGTCAATTCGTGGAATCAAGGAAAGAAGCGAGAGGTATAACTTTCAAATTTCACATGAACAAGGATCCTCAAGCAGCAGAAGCAGCAACGGTACTGGAGAGACAGAAAATGGAAGATGGCGTGATCCTCGACTGTCTTCCCTTTTCATTGAAGAAACAGAAATTGTAGGATTGGAAGGCCCAAGAGAAGAACTATTTGGTTGGTTATTGGAGGGTGAAGCTGAGCGCACGGTGATTTCAGTGATAGGAATGGGAGGTCTAGGAAAAACCACTCTTGCCAAACTAGTTTTTGACAGCCAAAAGGTAACGGCACACTTTGATTGTCGTGCTTGCGTAACAGTTTCTCAATCATACACTGTGAGAGATATACTGATAAAAACAATGGAGCAATTTTGTCAGGAAACTGAAGACCCTCTTCGAAAGATGTTACACAAAATGGATGACAAGTCACTGGTCATAGAGGTAAGAAAATACCTGCAACATAAGAGGTATTTGATATTCTTTGATGATGTATGGCAAGAAGATTTTTGCGACCAGGTTGAATTTGCCATGCCGAAAAACAACAAAGGTAGTAGGATCATAATCACCACTAGAATGATGCAAGTTGCAGATTTTTTCAAGAAATCCTCTCTGGTTCATGTTCACAACTTGCAACTTTTGACTCCAAGAAAAGCATGGAAACTCTTCTGCAAGAAAGTATTTAGGTTTGAACTTGGTGGTAATTGTCCACCAGAGCTTGAGGCTGTGTCAAGAGAAATTGTTCGAAAATGCAAGCAACTACCTCTGGCTATTGTAGCCATTGGTGGTCTACTTTCATCAAAATCTAAAACCGTGATTGAATGGCAAAAGGTGAGTCAAAATCTGAGCCTGGAATTAGGACGTAATGCCCATTTGACGAGTCTAACAAAGATTCTGTCACTTAGTTACGATGGCCTTCCTTACTACCTGAAACCATGCATTTTGTATTTTGGTTTATATCCCGAGGACTATGTTATTGATCATAGGAGATTAACTCGACAATGGATAGCTGAAGGGTTTGTAAAATTGGAAGACAGAAGAACTCCAGAACAAGTTGCAGAGGAGTACTTGTATGAATTGATTCAGAGAAGTCTGGTTCAGGTTGCATATGTTGGCTTTGGAGGAAGAGTTCAAATATGTCAAGTCCATGATATACTGAGGGAAGTGATCATTAGAAAAATGAAGGATTTAAGTTTCTGTCATTGTGTGCATGAAGATAGCGAGTCGCCGATCACAGTTGAAAAAACTAGACGCCTATCTATAACCACTAGTACCAACAATGTGTTGAAGATCACACAAAATTCACATTTTCGTGCTATTCATGTTTTTGAAAAAGGTGGATCATTGGAGCATTTCATGCATAAACTGTGTTCACGGTCTAGTATTTTGAAGGTACTTGACATTCAAGGTACATCGTTGAATCATATCCCGAAAAATTTGGGGAATCTTTTTCACATGAGGTACATAAACCTAAGGAATACAAAAGTACGAATACTTCCTAAATCTGTTGGTGAGCTACATAACTTAGAGACACTGGATATAGGAGAAACACTTGTGCATGAGATACCAAGTGAAATAAACAAGCTGAAAAAGTTACGGCATCTTCTTGCCTTTCACCTTAACTACGTTGAAAAATATTCTGCTTTGGGCTCTACAACCGGTGTGCTGGTGGAAAAAGGTATTTAAAACTTGACTTCCCTACAAAATCTTTATTATGTGGATGTAGATCATGGGGGAGTAGATCTCATTGAAGAGATGAAAATGTTAAAGCAGTTAAGGAAGTTAGGTTTAAAGCATGTAAGAAGAGAACATGGGAATGCCATAAGTGCTGCAGTAGTAGAGATGCATCGCCTTGAATCACTTAATATCACTGCAATAGCAGAGGATGAAATTATTGATTTAAAATTTGTGTCAACCCTACCAAAACTTCGGCGGCTTCATTTGAAGGCTAGACTAGAAAAGTTGCCTGACTGGATTCCAAAGTTTGAAGGTCTTGTTCAGATAATGCTGGCTTTATCAAAGCTGAAAAAGGATCCAATGCAGTCACTGAAAAACTTGCCAAATCTGGTGAAGCTCAATTTGTTGGAGAATGCCTATGATGGTGAAATTTTAAATTTTCAAAATGGAGGATTTCAAAAATTGAAAGAACTGATTCTCAGTCACATGAATAGATTAAATTCTATCCTTATAGAGAAAGGAGCTTTGGTCTCTCTTGAACGTATCAAAATGGAAAACATCCCTCAACTGAAGGAAGTACCCTCTGGCATCAAAACCTTGGATAAACTCAAAGATATTTACTTCACTGATATGCCTGCTGAATTTCTTGAAAGCATTGATCCAAACAAAGGGCAAGACTACTCGATTATCAAGCATGTTCCTCTTGTATTCATACATCACTGGAAAGGTCCGAACTTATACGACGATGACATTCGTACTATTAACTCATCCTCCCAGGAGTCATAACAAACTTGAGGATGCTATGGTGTCTAGCAAGCTTCAAAATATGAAGGTACTTTTCCTCTAATCATGCAATGCAATGCTTTGTTTAATGTGTTTCATTTTATTTTGAAAAATATTTAATGTATTTGACAATTGTATGAGATAATTGACTTGATTGTTTCTCTTGTCAATAATGTGGACAGAAATTTGGTTCTCCATGATACAGCTCAAAGATGAAATATTTTGTACTATGGTAGCTTCAGTTAAAAGTAAAATATTTCCTTCTCAACATGCAATAATCAAGAAAAGTGCGGATTCCATTCAATGAGTGATTTTGGCTTCTTCTTTTTGTTGTCATTTTTTGCGTTTTATAATTTCATTGTAATCAAGACATATATCTGGGCTCCATTCAGATATCATTTTGACATTTCTTTCCTACTTTTTGCATTTTTGGTGTGTTTACGATTGGTGGGAGCTTTTATTCAACCCTTGTAATAATAAACAAAACTACTTCATTTGAATGAATGTTTTTATTTTGCTAACCAAGATTGATGTCACTATCCTTGTTAAATGTAAATTTACATTACTAGTTGATTAGAGGTTGACCAGGAGGACATGTCTCGTCTGTGTTTTAGTTAGCGAACCGGTTTCATTCGTCCATCATTTCCTCATTGTTTTGAAAGCTGAAAAAGGCCTTAGCCTAGTTTCAGCTTGCTGTGACTTCCTCACTGACTGTTTATTTATAAATTCAAAGTCATACACATTCATCGACGCATAAGGTTTCATCAATGCATATTTCTCTTTTGCCAATGTAGAAATTAAATATATTACTAAAATATTGATAAGTTTACCTTGACATTTAAGAGTGGCAAAACTCTGCCAAATCTATATCGATATTGGAAAGAAAAGGGAAAGGTCCTTTGCAGCAGAAAGATTGATATATGGAGTTTCCAAATATCGATCAATTTCTGCACAAAAATTCCTAGCAGCACTCACTCTGACACTCTTATTGGATGAAATTCATATACATCCCACCACTTCATGTGGAATCCATTCTGAGAATGGTAGGATATAAGAAAGAGTGGTGCTAGCTAGTATTCCTCATAACTGCATATGTAGTTAGATCTCATTAATAAACAACGTAATTGGAACTGAGGTTGCGCAACTCAATCACAAGACATAACAACTGCAGCTGAAGCAAAACGACAGCCAAAGATTAGTTTAAACCAATGTAATTAGCATAAAATGTGATTTATGCCAAGCTTTCACAACTTCACTTCTACAATCCCAGATGTTAAAAATTAATGATAAAAATGAAACTATTCTTCCATGCAATAATTAATCACTAGTTATGTACTTTCTAGTGAGTGTACCACGGCCATTATCAGCTAACAAATTATACAGATTCACTGATTGCGTCTGATAAAGTTGGAGCAGAAAAGGAGGCCGGTCACGATTTATTTAAGGTCAAACGCAAACCTACCAACCATTGACAAGGATGTTTGGAAGCTTACATTAACTAAAGAAACTTCTAAACTGGATCTTGCTCTCGACACAAAATGCTATCATCCATCTGTTAAATCAAAAGTAAGATAAATGGAATATACAATTAGCTTCTCTAGACTAGATAATGAATGCATTGTCGTTTGCAATAAATATGCAGGTTTCACAATGAAAAAAGAATATAATATAATTGATATGATCCATCCAATTCCATGCCATGGTTTTCTACAATCTCATATGTAAAAAAGAATATAAAATAACAATCCAAGCTATCCTTGCCAAAATTGTTTGTTCCAAAATAAGTGTCATATACTATTTATAACATTGATTTTTCTTATTTTATCATTTAAAACAATCATTAGATAAGAGAAAAAGTACACTAAAACATCTATTTTTTAGTATTTCAATATCTACTACCAATAAAAAAAAAGTATTTTAATAAAACTCATATTCTGTTTCTTTCATTTACACACTTTTTTTAAAGCGCGTGATTTAGTGAAGTGTGACACTTAAAATATGGGACGGAGGGAGTATATATATATATATATATATATAGGTAAAGAGGGAGTATACATTTTTTATCTTTTCTCATTCTTGCAAAATCCCAAATTGATCACAAAATCCCTAAAAATTCTCAATTCACGTCCACCACTGTTTCAATCATCCATCATCTCCACCGCTTCAATCGTCCGTCGTCACGGTTCATCCTTTCACTCTCGTCAGTCACCGCCATCAACTCTTCTTCATCATCAGGTAAAACACTATGTTTTGTAAAAATGAACTCAACAGTTAATAAAATGTAGTAAAATTGTTTATAGGATCGTAGCTAGATTCAGGAAATATAGCAGCATTAATTTGCTCTCTTGCTTGCAGTTGCAGATTTATAGTTTCAATCACAAATGGAGAAAGCTAGGAGGAGTACAACATGTGTAAAGGTTAGAAGAAAATACATACATGATGATCTTGCATTATGCATTCTATCTAAATTGCCTATTAAATCTTTGAAGCGATTTGGATGTGTACGTAAATCATGGAATCTTTTATTTCAGAATCATGATTTCATGAATATGTTCCGCAACAATTTTATATCTTATCATCATCATGATGATACATTTCTAATGCTACAATCGACCGTTAATGATTTTTATTCCCTTTCTGGTGATGATTTTGAGGATATTGTCAAATTAAATTGGCAAAACCCATTTCAAGAGGAGGACCCTTGGTTTTATGTTTTGGATTCTAGTAGTATTAATGGAATTCTTTGTCTCTACAAAGGAAATTACGATGATGACGAAAGAACTGTATTTTGGAACCCAACAACTGAGGTATTCAAGATCATTCCTCCAAGTCCTCTTCATTTGGAATCACCTTATCTAAAAATTCAGGTTGATACTGTTGGATTTGGTTATGACAAAGTTAGAGATGATTATAAGTTGATTAGGTATGTACATTATTATACACCAAGTCACGAGGAATGTGAAGAAATTGATATTCCATATATCCGAGATATATCTTATGATAACTTATGGGAGATATATAGCCTAAAAAATAACACATGGAAAAAACTTGATTCCATTGACCCTAATTTGCATTGGTTTTTGCCGGGTGTTAATGGAAAACGCGTGTACGTCAATGAAATGTGTCATTGGTGGCATTTGGGTCCAGATAATGATGAAGGAATAGACTTGGTATCATTTGACTTTGTTAGTGAAGTGTTATGTACAACACCCACACCCTTAAACATATCTTCAGGGACGATATTCTTGACCGAGTTAAATGGATCCATTGCTTTTATCTCATGGGTTTGGGATACAAGTGTTTTTGACATATTAATTTTGGGCGAAATCGGTGTAAAAGAATCATTGATTAAACTCTGTAGTATTGGACCATTTTCTTGCAATATTAAACAAACTATTGGAACAGGTAATAATGGCGATATATTTTTCAGGAAAGAAGACGGAGACATTGTTTGGTATAATCTACATACCCAAATGATGGAGGAGCTCTACATTAAAGGAGAGGGTTATAGTCATATATTAATATATAAAAATAGTTTTCTTCCAATGGGAGGAGTAAATTGTTAACTTAGTCTTTACCTATGATTGTATGAACTTTCATGGTTTGTTGCCTGCTGGTTTATTCATACTTAGTAAGTGGTTTGATCATAGATTTAAATTTCAATGTAACTTTACTATATTGAAGTTCCTTAACGTGCATGGGGTGTACTAGTTAGTATTTTTCTTAAATTATTCTGTTGATAAACCTCTCTATAAGATTAGACTTGTTAGTTTATTCATCCTCACGGTTAATGGATATTTTTATCAATATAAGCTTTTTATTTCTCATGTTTATGTGGCCGTGGTTTTATTGTGGTCTTAAAAGTATATGATGTCTGAAATGCAAATATAAAGTGGCATTGTACAGCATATCTGAATTGATTAAGTGCATGTTTTTTTCGTGGATTAATTGTCATTCTTAACTTTTTTTTCTTCTTATGACATTGTCCAACAACTAGCAGAGAAAGAAAATAACTTTTTTACTCGACAAGGGTATATTTATAATCCTTACAAGTGCTGATGGATAAGAAACCAAGTAGTAGCATTGTAATCAAGGAAAGTACAACACCAAAATTTTATAATCTCTAGCACAATCTATGTATTTGTGATCTACACTTTTTGTCCAAGCACATTCTTATTTCTTTCACATAGTATTTTTTGTCATATTCTATACATAAAATTTCTGGCTTTGCTCCAATGCCTTTCTTAATCGCGTCAAAAATTTCAACTCTTGTGCGAGGTTTTTTAGGATCAGGTAAAATACCCTCTTTTTGAAGGATGTCTTTTAAAATTGTACGCTTATGAATTTCAATTGTCAGTTTAAAGTAATCTTCTGCATTCATTGAGGAGCAAAGTTCCATGCTTTTTCCATTGCTCCGTCCAAAATCGCGTATCCCCGTCAAGTTTAACTTTACTATATATTAAAGATGGCCACTCTATCAGAAGTTTACTGTAAACACTTAACTGATAAAAAAACAAAATGTCAACATTTAAAATTATATAAAAATAATGATAAATAACCAATGAACAAAATAAAATTACGTACTTTGAGAAAGTTTACTGTTTCACCTTTTCCTTTCTCACAGTTTTCTGGCTGAGAATCACTTGGACCATTGATAGACGACCAAAATCCGTGGATTACAAATTTTTGTTGTATACCTGCTCTACATTTTTCGGTCATGCAGAACGTTTTTGGCCATGTTTCAACTAACTTAAAAAACTCAAAATGAGCTGCAGGGGGTGGTGGGGGATGTAATGGAGATGGTGGAGGTGGTGGAGACCTTTTCTTTTAGCAAGGCTTGGAGATTCATATGGTACTGAAGGTGGGAATGGTGTTGTTGAGGTAGTAGACTCATCATGATCATAGTATGGATATGGAGGAGGTGAGGAAAGTGAAGGTGGAAGTGGAGGGTCAGAAACAACTAACCCAAGCATCATGATTACACTAATGATCATGATCACTAATGAACAAATACTCTCCATGATCGGGGCGATGCTGTGTAGAGTTGAAGGGTGCAGCTGCATTCTTTGGATTTTGATATTTTGCATTAATAATATGATTTTTATTAATATTGAACCCTTTGAATTTTAGACTTTATACTTTACTTGCACTTGTGTCATTTTTTATTGTGTTTTGTGTTGATAAATCAGTAATATATGACTCTCATTTTCTTTGTTACTTTTTGTGTTATCATAATTATATTATTAATTAGTATATTAGTGATTACACGAGAATTAAAATTAATATTTTGCTTCTTAAAAATTAATTTACTAGAGTATCAAATTATTGATTTTTAATGTGGAAAATATATTGCATAAATACATACTTAAGTTATAAATTTTATAATTTATATGTTGTGTTTGCTTTAAAATTAAAATAATGCTCAATTTTTGTTTTGACTTAATTCAAATTTATCAATTACAAATGACTATTTTTTTATTAGTTAAAATTTTTTTCTTTCAAAATCTCGAACTAAACTCAAATCTCTTTCAATTATTCATTGTGTATGTGCGGTGTGCGCGCGCACGTGCGGGCGTGCGTGAGAGATTATAATTATTAATTAAATTTTAGAAAAATATTAGGTGTATATCAATATGAGTGTATACGGCTTGAGAGAGAAAGTGATAAAAGATCGATATTGGTATTATAGGCGTGATAAATAAGCGATATGATAAGAAAAGATGTATAGATATAAAATAACATGTTGAATAAATATAAAAGAATAAATGTTGTTCAAATATCTACTCCCTCCGTCCCAAAATAAGTGTCATACTTACCAAAATTGTTTGTTCCAAAATAATTGTCACATATTATTTATAACATTGTTTTTTTTCTATTTTACCCTTATCACCTTATAGTATACTCCCTCCGTCCCAAAATGTAAGCAAAAGTGACTCAAAGAAACTTGATGTATTTGGTTCAAAATTTGGACCAAATACATTAACTTTTGTTGACTAACTTTTGCTTACATTTTGAGACGGAGGGAGTAATGATTAAAGGAGACAATAAAGTAACTAAAGAATTTACTTTTTAGTATTCCAATGTATACTACCAATAAAAAGTGAAGATATTTTTGTAAAAATCTTATTTTCTCTCTTTTATTTACACATTTTTCTTAAAGTGTGTGAATCTTTTATTTACACATTTTTCTTAAAGCGTGTGAAATGGTCAACTAGGACACTTAAATCGGGACGGAGGGAGTAACGTGTTTGACAATTGTATGATATAAGTGACTTGATTGTTTCTTGTGTCAATGTGGACAGAAATTTGGTTCTGCGTGATACAGATCAAAGATGACGTATTTTGTACTACAGTGCTTCAGTTAAAAGTAAAATACAGTATTTCCTTCTCAACCTGCAATAATCAAGAGAAGTGTGGATTCCATTCAATGAGTGATTTCAGATTTTTCTTTTGTTGTTGTCATTTCTGGTGTTTAATTTTACAGTAATGGAGGCCTATATTTGGACTCCATTCAGATGTCATTTTGACATTTCTTTCCTACTTTTTACATTTTTGGTGTGTTTTAAGATTGGTGGGAGTTTATATTCAACCCTTTTAATAATAAACAAAACTACTTCATTTGATGTGTGTTTTAAGATTGAATGAATGTTTTTATTTTTCTAACCAAGATTGATGCTACTATCCTTGTTAGATGTATATTTAAATGGCTTTGATTGGAAGTTGATCAGGAGGTCATGTCTCATCTGTGTTTTAGCGAATCGGTTTCATGCATCCATCATTTCCTCATTGTTTTTGAAAGCTGTAAAAGGCCTTATATGGTCTAAACTCTAAACTGACCCCTAGCGTAGTTACAACTCAATGTGACTTCCCTAGCCTAGTTTCAACTCGCCGTGACTTCCTCGCCGACTGTATATTTATAAATTCAAAGTCATACACTTCGCTATTCATCGACACAACAGGTTTCATCAATGCATGTTTCTATTTTGTCAATGTAGAATTTGGATATATTACTAGAATATTGATAAGATTATCTCCACATTTAAGAGTGACAACATTCTGCCAAATCTACCAAGTCGTCAAAACGCAGTAATCAAAGAAAAGGGAAAGATTCATTGCAGCCAGCAGAAATCATAGATCAATATATGGAGTTTCCAAATATCGTTCAATTTCTGCACAAAAAGTCTTAGCAGCACTCACTCTAACACTCTTATTGGATGAAATTCATATACATCCCACCACTTCATGTGGAATCCATTCTGAGAATGGTAGGATTGCATTAATTTTATCCAATAAGAGAGAAGATATAAGAAAGAGTATTGCTAGTATTCTTCATAACTGCACCTGTAGTTAGATCTCATTAATAAACAACGTAATTGGAACTGAGCTTGCGCAACTCAATCACAAGACACAACAACTGCAGCTGAAGCAAAACAACAATAGAAGATTAGTTTAAACCAATGTAAGTAGCATAAAATGTGATTTATGCTAAGCTTTCACAACTTCACTTCTACAATCCCAGATGTAAAAAACTAATGATAAAAATGAAACTAGTCTTCCATGAAATAACTAATGCACAACAAATCCGTGTCAAGAGAACAAAGTCAGAGATAAACATCATATCACTAGTTCTGTACTTTCTAGTGAGTGTACCACGGCCATTATCAGCTCAAAATTTAAAGAAATTATACAGATTCACGGATTGCGTCTGATAAAGTTGGAGCAGAAAAAGAGGCCGGTCACGCGATTTATTTAAGGTCAAACACAAACCTACCAACCATTGACAAGGATATTTGGGAGCTTACACCAACTAAATAAACTTCTAAACTGGATCTTGCTCTTGACACAAAATGCTATCATCCATCTGTTAAATCAAAAGTAAGATAAATGGAAAATACAATTAGCTTCTCTAGATTAGATAATGAAGCATTATCATTTACAACAAGTATGAAAGTTCCACAATGAAAATCATAACGAGGAGTAGCAACACTTACTCTAACACTCTCTGCCATCCGAAGGGAAAAAAATTGAATTGAAAATAGGAGTGAGATGTTGAAACCTTTTTAGCGATAATGCATTAGCCAGCATAAGCATTTTGGTGATCCACATAAGCATTTCTTTCTACCTTTGTTTGCACTGCTACCCTCAGCATTATCAGATCGTTCAGATCCATAGTCATATGTTAACTCTTGCATTGGAGGAATATGTCTCAATGCAAAAAATGCAACATGAAGAAAGGATTGGTTGTTCTCTTCATACATGACAGGTTGCCAGAAAACATTTGGGGAGCAACTATGATTCATGAATCTAGCCACATTTCCAACATTCTTAGCATTTATAATAAGAGGATGTGGCAGAGTATAATCCTCACTAGTCTCATTTGTGCTCACTTCTTCCAGTATCTTAGGCTCATAATTCCACTTGAAAGATTCATAAATACGAGTTGTATCGAAAACATACTCATCAGTATCTCCTTCTTTTACAAGCTGACTTAACCTGGCTTTATCAATAACTTCTCCTGCATACTCGCAAATAAAAGCACCAGCACGAATAGGATCCCATGATCGAAGACCCCAACCTTTATTACTTGTTTTGAACACTTCCATTTGGTGCTTTAAACCGGTTTGGGATACTCGGTTTTTGCAGTTGGGAAAACATTGACATGTAGGGCCACATTCATGAATCAATGGCTTACGACTCACCAGAACACCATTGATAATATATGGAAAATCACCTTCGTTTAACCTAATGCAAGAGCAATCCAAATCACCAGGGAGACATGCTTTTTTAGCATTACAGCTGCAACCATGTGAAGGCTGCATTAAACTGAAAGATTTTGGATGTCGAAGAGAGTGAAAATATGTGAAAAAGGCAGGTAACTTCACGTTATCGACTTCATTGACAAGTGATACAGGAATACTCTCGGCTCCTGAGGAGAGGTCTGCAAGAATAAGCCCAGTCCTTGCAGGGAAGCCGGATTTCCACTTCTGAATTGAATTCCAAACAGCAAAGGCACTAGGCTGTCCAGGCACTCTTATCAACTTATACTTCAACAAGCTGCCGCCACCGCCTTTTGCTTTTCCTCTAAAACTATCAATCACTTGTTCGGATGATGCATTTCCTTACATGGACTTTATCTCACCAAGTGAGAATACTAAACCTACATAGTTCTGAAACAATCTTACATGGGCTTTATCTCAACAAGTCAGAGCATCACTTATTAAGATTTATTTATTTTTATCTATTTGTTTTCTCTATCTATTTCAATCATATCAGTTTGTTCTATTCACTCACACAACCTATAAGTACTCTGAAACAAATTGAAATATACTACACTACAATTTTGTTTCTAACTTCACCAATTATAGCACAAAAACAGGTTCTGTGACTCATTTAGAAAATCAGAAACTATACTAAATTACTTGATTCAGAATTCAGAAATTATATTACTCATAGTAAAGAAGAAATTCAAAATGTCTCGACCTAAACTACACTACTAAGCATACATGAAAGATGCTAGAATTGGAATGATATAATAGAAATGGAGAATATATATATATATATATATAATTTGGTAGAAGAATAAATTTATATAAATGAAAAACCAAATATATGTTATTCAAACTTGCCTTATTCTGACCTGAGCAGGATCATCTGGCGGTGGAAACAGGCAGCGATCATGATTGCAGCAGCGTCTGGTTTTTTACTCTATGGTTCATGATCAACATAAGAAATTTTACTTCTGTTAGTGAAATCCAATTTTCAACCTATAATGTAATTATATTATAAAATAATTTACTAGTTATTTTTCATTTCAAAAATTCAAATCTTCTACCAAATTTATTCATTTATTTATTCGCTATAGATGACCACTCACCTGCAACTGCAAGTTGTTTATAATAATTTATTTACGCTAGTTGAAATTTTCAACAGACTTAATTCATAAGAAATATAGCTTTTGTCAACCTATATATACATGATTTCAGCATCATAATTGCTAGGTAGCAGCAGGTATGAATATGATATGAGAGTGAAATGGCAGAAACGGCAGTAATGTTTGCCCTGAGGGAAGTGTTCCAATTCCTAAAAGAAGAAAAAAATCTGCTGAGTGGTGTGCACAAAGATTTTTCAGACATTAAAGATGAACTAGAAATCATTCAATCCTTCCTCAAAGATGCAGACAAAAGGGCTGCGGATGAAGCAGATGCCAATGATGGAATAAGAACTTGGGTGAAGCATATGAGAAGTATCATTTCGCATTGAAGATGTCATTGATGAATACCATCGGATGAGGCATGGAGTCAACTATCTACCTGGATGTGGAGCTTTAGTCTGCAAGATTACAAGCTTAATCAAAACTTCGATTCCTCGTCATCTGATAGCATCAGAGATACAGGACATTAAGTTGTCAATTCGTGGAATCAAGGAGCGAAGCGAAAGGTATAACTTTCAAACTTCACATGAACCAGGATCATCAAGCAGCAGCAGCACGAGAGAGACAGAAAATGGAAGATGGCGTGATCTTCGACTGTCTTCCCTTTTCGCTATAGAAACAGAAATTGTAGGAATTGAAAGCCCAAAAGAAGAATTGTCTGGTTGGTTATTGGATAGTGCAGCTGAGCGCACAGTGTTATCGGTGGTAGGAATGGGGGGTCTAGGAAAAACAACTCTTGCCAAGCTAGTTTTTGACAGCCAGAAGGTATCAGCACACTTTGATTGTCGTGCTTGCGTCACAGTTTCTCAATCATACACCATGAGAGGTTTGTTGATAAACATGATGGAGCAATTTTGTCGGGGAACTGAAGACCCTCTTCCACAGATGTTACACAAAATGGATGATAAATCACTGATTATAAAAGTGAGGCAATACCTGCAACATAAGAGGTTTTTGATATTCTTTGATGATGTATGGCAAGAAGACTTTTCCGATCAAATTGAATTTGCCATGCCTGACAATAATAAAGGTAGTAGGATCATAATCACCACTAGAATGATGTATGTTGCAGATTTTTTCAAGAAATCCTTTCTAGTCCATGTTCACAAACTGCAACTTTTGCCTCCAAATAAAGCATGGGAGCTCTTCTGCAAGAAAGTATTTAGATTTGAACTTGGTGGGCATTGTCCATCCGAGCTTGAGACTATGTCGAAAGAAATTGTTCAAAAATGCAAGCACTACCTCTGGCAATTGTAGCCATTGGTGGTCTACTTTCAACAAAATCTAAAACAATGATTGAGTGGCAAAAGGTGAGTCAAAATCTGAGCCTGGAATGGGGACGTAATGCCCATTTAACGAGTTTAACAAAGATTTTGTCACTTAGTTATGATGACCTTCCTTACTACTTGAAACCATGCATTTTGTATTTTGGTTTATATCCAGAGGACTATGTTATTAATCATAGGAGATTAATTCGACAATGGATAGCTGAAGGGTTTGTTAAATTGGAAGACAGAAGAACTTTGGAGCAAGTTGCAGAGGAGTACTTGTCTGATTTGATTCAGAGAAGTCTGGTTCAGGTCTCTAATATTGGCTTTGAAGGAAAGGTTAAAACATGTCAAGTCCATGATTTACTGCGCGAAGTGATCACTAGAAAAATGAAGGATTTAAGTTTCTGTCATTGTGTGCATGAAGATAGTGAATCAATTGCGGTTGGAAAAACTAGACGCCTATCCATTGCCACTAGTCCCAACAATGTGTTGAGGAGCACTAACAATTCACACTTTCGTTCTATTCATGTGTTTGAAAAAGGTGGATCAATGGAGCATTTCATGGGTATAGTATGTTCGCGGTCTAGGATTTTGAAGGTACTTGACATTAAAGGTACGTCGTTGAATCATATCCCTAAAAATTTGGGGAATCTTTTTCACTTGAAATACTTAAATATAAGTAATACAAAAGTACAAACTCTTCCTAAATCTGTTGGTGAACTACAGAACTTAGAGACATTGGATTTAAGAGAAACACTTGTGCGTGAGTTACCACGTGAAATAAACAAGCTGAAAAAGTTACGGCATCTTCTTGCTTTCCATCGTAATTATGAAAAACAATATTCTGTTTTGGGCTTTACAACAGGCGTGCTGGTTGAAAAAGGTATTAAAAACTTGACTTCCCTACAAAATATTTACTATGTGGAGGTAGATCATGGGGGAGTAGATCTCATTGAAGAGATGAAAATGTTACAGCAGTTAAGGAAATTAGGTTTGAAGCATGTAAGAAGAGAACATGGTAATGCCATAAGTGCTGCTGTGGTAGAGATGCAACACCTTGAATCACTTAATATCACTGCAATATCAGAGGATGAAATCATTGAATTAAAATTTGTGTCAACCCCACCAAAACTTCGACGGCTTCATTTGCAAGCTAGACTAGAGAAGTTGCCTGATTGGATTCCAAAATTTGAGAGCCTTGTTCAGATAATGTTGGCTTTATCCAAGCTTAAAGATGATCCAATGCAGTCATTGAAAAACTTACCAAATTTGCTGAAGCTCAATTTGTTTGAAAATGCCTATGAAGGTGAAATTTTGCATTTTCAAAAGGGTGGATTTCAAAAATTGAAAGAACTGATTCTCAGTCACTTGAATAGAGTAAATTCTATTTTGCTCTCTCTTGATCGTATGAAAATGGAAAAGATTCCCCGACTGAAGGTGGTACCCTCTGGCATTAAACCCTTGGATAAACTCAAAGTCATTGACTTAATTGATATGTCAGATGAATTTGTTAAGAGCATTGATCCAGACAAAGGACACAACCACTGGATTATCAAGCATGTTCCTCTTGTATTCATACGTCGCTGGAAAGGTCCAAATTTCTACGATTATGACATTCGTACTATTAATGTATCCTCGGAGGAGTCACAAGCAAATTAAGGATGTTCTGATGTCTTGCATGCTTCAAATTATGAAGGTACCTTTCATCTGATCATGCAATGCAATGCTTCGTTTAATAACCAAAATGACTAACGAAACACGTTTGACTAAAATGGCTAACTAAAGAGACACTTGAGGATGTGTTTGTATTTTCAATACATTAAGGGACTATAATTATAGCGTCTATTCGTCTAACACATTCATGAACCAAACTGACTGTTTACTCGCCATATATAATACCTTATTGCACAAGAGTTCAGTTTTATAACAACACTTAATTTAATGTGTTTAATTGACTTGATTGTTTCTTGTGTCAATGTGGACAGAATTTCGGATTCTCCATGATACAGCTCAGAGATGACGTATTTCGTTCTATGGTGCTTCAACTCAAAATATAACATTTGCTTTCTCATCATGCAATTATAAAAAAAGTGTGCCTTTTCTTCGCTTTTTCCATTTGTGGTGTGCTTAAGATTGTTGGGAGATTTTCTTCAACCCTTGTATGTGTCATGAGTGATGAAGAGGTGGAAATAGAAGACATGGACCTAAATGTTGAAGAGTAAGTCATTCCATATTCAAGGCCCAAAAGGAATGTTAGGAAGCCCAAATGGCAGGAAGGCTTTGAAAATTACTCTCCACCCCCCCTACACTACTCAATTACCCCCCTGAAATCCCAATTTACCCTTTGATTTACACTAAAAAGAGAGTACGGGAAATATAGTCCGAAATAATTCGCGAGCAAAAGTGGTTCGGGTAATATTTTCCGAAGTTTTTTAAGTAGTAGTTCGGATAAAATTATCCGAACCTGCCAGTTTATGAACCAGCAAACACGATTCTGTTTCTCAGTCTCTCTATTTTCTCACTTTCTCACAAAAGTTCCTCACCAAAGTCTCTCTAATTCTTGCGCGCGATTCTCACCAAAGTTCCCACATTTGCAACTATCTCACACCAATTTGTGGAAACTATCAAGTAAGTATTATCTAAGTTTTATGTTTTAAATTAATTTTGATAGGATTGTGATTTTGGGGTTTAGGGTTTGAGAAATGAATTGTTAGGTTTTGAAACATTGATAGGATTGTTAAGGACTTGTTAGGGCTTTAATTGTATTGTATTGTCTCATGTTCTTTTGAGAAATGTTGAATGTTGGATTTGAAACATTGAGAAATGTTATTTTGTTCTATTGATGGTTGAATGTTCTTTTGATTGATAAGGTTAGGACTTGTTAGGGGTTTAATTGGGTTTGAAACATTGAGAAATGTTCTTTTGTTCTTTTGATTGTTGAATGTAGGATTGCCATTTTCATAGAAACAAGATGAAAGTTAGATTTTTGTTGAATATTGTTGAATGTTAGATTAACTTAAGAATAGTGATTAGTGTAGTGAATGTGTTTTTTGAGAAATGTGATTAGTGAATTTTGAAACAAGTTGAATTTTGATAAGTTGTATGAATTAAGTTGAAAGTGCTTGAAAGTGATTAGTTGAATTTTCAGTGCTTGAAAGTGATTAGTTGAAAGTGATTGTTGAATGAGTTTAAGAAATGTGATTAGTGATTAGTGAATTTTGAAAAACATTGAATTTTGATAAGTTGTATGAATTGTTTGAAAAGTTGAATATTGGGTGCGCAAGTTGATTATAATTTGAATATAAATTGAGTAAGTTGAATAAGTTTTTTTTGTTATTGTGTAGTCATGGAAGAAGGTGGTGGAAGAGGTAGACATGGTAGACCAAGTCGAACGCATGCATCGGCTCGGACAAAAAAAAGTAGGACTATGCAACAGGAACCTGAGATTGTTCCAGGAAACAACGATGAAGAAGCCGGTGGTTCACATGTGGCTGAAGAGATTGAAGTGGGTGTTGATGTTGCTGGTGATAATGTTACTGCTTCGAAACCTGTGCGACGCTCACGTATACCCAAAAGAAGAGTTCGTGAACCGGAGCCGGTTCACGAAGGAGATCAATATTTAAATGCTGATGAAGAAGAAGATGATGAAGAAGGATTTGGAGGTGGACCGAGTGATACGACTTTGTTGACAGAGTATGCAGAGCATAGAGCGGGCATGGTATGGGATGCAGATGAAGAAGATAAAGAGGTATAACAATCATTATTTTGGTTAATTGTTATTAGTTTTTCATTTATAGTGTATGTGTCTTACGAATATTGCTTTGGTATTTTTCAGATTTTAACTTTCACTCAAAAAGTTACAACCCATGGAATGAAGATGGTGAAGCTTCATAAACCAATTCGTGATGATGTACATGAATGGTTTTGGGATGCTGTAACTGAATCTGGACTCCAGCCACTTTTGCATACCAGCTACAATGTTATAAACCATGGGCTGATGTCGGCATTCGCCGAGAGATGGTATCCGGAAACCGAAACCTTCCACCTTCCACTTGGTGAGTTTGCCATCACATTGGATGACATTCAGC
Organism: Trifolium dubium; assembly: GCA_951804385.1. Classification (NCBI taxonomy): domain Eukaryota; kingdom Viridiplantae; phylum Streptophyta; class Magnoliopsida; order Fabales; family Fabaceae; genus Trifolium; species Trifolium dubium. Next base: position 30,535,515 of record OX638076.1, on the reverse strand, counting down.
ATCTTCTTCATCTTTCCATCGGTGGAAAATTTTTGAACCACTCCAGGATGCGCAGAGTTGAAGCTACTGAGTTGTGTGTTAGGTACCTTGGATTAAGAGCGGCCGTAGCTGAGACAGAGTTCAATAGGACAAAAGCCCAACATCTGAGACTCAACTTCGTGAAGGCTATTTATGTAGAGAATTTGGAACTTGCTGAAAATGGTCTTCAACAGGGGTTGCCGGAGGAAGAGGTAGTTGAGTACAGAGAGAGGTGCATCAGAGCTTTTCTGTTGTATTTGATTAGTTGCACAATTTTCTGTAACAAGAGTGACTACTACGTAGATGTTGTCTATCTACAATATTTGACTGACTTGTCAGATATTCATTCGTTGAATTGGGGTGCAGCTGCTCTTACTTATACTGTGAGTTATATGAACGAGTCATCAAAGTGCACAAATGGAATGATGGCGGGATACTTGTCACTGGTTGAGGTAAATTATTAAGTTTTAGTAATTAATTGATATATGTTTGTTTTAGTCATTTATAAGTGTTACAATTAATCTATATTTTAGTATATGAACAAATCTTTTAGACAAATTATTGACAATTGATATATATTTTGCAGGGATGGATAATCACACATTTTCCGGATATTACCCCGTGGCACTATGCTGATAACTACTATGACCATCTTCCAATATGTGCTAAGTATGCGGCAAGACAAGGGCACGCTAATCCAGTCAACTATAGAGCTTTTTTGGATAATTTGCAGGTGACTGATGTTGTATTCACGCCATATACCGACTTCCGTCATGTACGTCCCATGAGAGATGAATGTTGGTTCTCTGGTTGGTTGAGGTGTGGAGACTTGAAAGCAAGACACTTGTCTGAACGTGTCTTGAGGCAATATGGACATGTTCAGAGTATACCACCACATCCTAGTATTTCAGCACCGTATGTCATCAACATCCAAAATCTTTCAGATCCCTTTGAATTACAACTTGCCGATCACATGCTTCATGAAGATGAGAGGGGTCCAGCTGTTAAAGATGCTTGGGACGTCACTGATGACTATATGGATTGGTTTTGGAAAGTTTCACATCCGAAGATGCGTCCGACAAGTGCACTTATAACTTCTCAACTTCGATTACTCCATATGGTAAGAACTGATATCGGTGGAGCTTTTGATGGTGAGGTTGAACCAGGAACTCCAATTTATGATCGGTTGACTCGGGTGTTAGGGTACGTGAATCCGTCAGCCATGGGGTACAATCAGAGACGTGGTAGGCGAGGACGTCGCGGTGGAAATGAGGAAATGGAGGAGTGACTTTGAGTGACTTAGATTAATTTAGTAATTGTTATGACTTCGTTGTTTTTTTATCCGAACTGATTGTTATGACTTTGTTTAATGACTTTATTATTGTAATGATTATGTTGATTATGCTTATTTTTTGGTTATGTATTCGTTAATGGTTGTTTAAATAGGTACACAATTCAGAGTTATTGAACACTTGAATTAACTTGGTTGAACACTTGAATTTTTTGCATTCTGCTACTGATTTTAGCAGGTTCGGATTATTTTATCCGAAATTAACCTGTAACGCAGTAGTTCGGATAAAATTATCCGAACTTTACCTGTAATATAATATTTCGGATAAAATTATCCGAACTGGTCAGGTAACGCAGAATCCGAACCTGCTATACCAGTACAAAAACTTCCTTAAACACTACATAAAATATGGTTCGGAAAATACTCGTAAACACTACAGAAAATATGGTTCATAAACGCAACACACGACGGATTTCAACATTAACATATAATATTCTTAACATTAATGAGTTTGACACTGGATTAATTAACTGCATACAACATTAAAGTCAAACAAGTTTCAAATTAAAAAATACACACCATATCTGACTGATAATAATTTTTAAGGATCCGCCAAGTTAACTGTCACTTCTTCCACGGGTTCAACCAAAGCTGCGCATATGTCTTCAACAGATCTGACTAATTTTGCATCCAATTCTATTAGACCCAATCTGTTGTTGTACTGTGCGAAAATTGAAAACATAGATATGACATCGTCGTCATTGTTGAGACACATTTGGCTGAAAGTTACACCGCTTCTAGTTGATTGGACTTCCGGACGTCGATATTCTATTGTTGTTACTCTTCTAGTGTCTCTTTCCCCATTCAAACGTTTGTTGACCCTGTTCAGCCTCTGTTTCAGACTCTCCAATGTGTCGTCAGTATGAATTCTAAAAACCTCTGCTTTACGTGTTTCATTGAAATATACTGCAGCAATATGAGAGTTTGCATTTCGTTGATCCCAAATTTGAGTAGACATTTTGCTGCTCCTGCACTCTGAAAAAACTATCTTATAAAATCTTGTGATATGTATTTAAAAGGGTTGGGATAATGTTTTTAATTCACAACAGAACGTACTGTTCGGATAAAATTATCCTAACTAGTTCGGATCATTTTATCCGAACCATAGCCATAAATAAGTATTTCGGATAAAATTATCCGAACCAACGCGTTACAGGATTAGTTCGGATAATTTTATCCGAACCTGCTATACCAGAAGCTGAAACTGCTTATTTCTGCATAATTAACCAAGTTATCTACATAACTCTGTTTTTGCGGTCTTTTTAAATCAAACAACAATCATAACAGGCAATTGTGGTAATATTTTGTGAACTTATAACATTAAATAATAATTAAGTCGCAATTACAAAATGAACTTAAGTGGTACCAATTACAATAAGCAATTACAAAATGAACTTAAGTAGTACCAATTACATTCTTATAACCAAAAAAATGCGACATTGACAAATTCAAACGATTTCTCAACTGATTGTGAACGGTTTGTCCTCTTCATTACCAATACCAAATAATGCAACCAAAGGTCTTTCAATTCTCAAAAGTCTTTCGAACTCGACTTGTCGATCCATGAAACTGTATTCCCACGCCGCAGCTTGTTCGGTGCGGTGATTCCTCCACTCAAGACACGTGGTAGGCAAAGGACACCCACTCTTCAACTTGACATACCAAAAATGAGGACCATATAAAAAAATGGACATAATACGTGAAGATGGGTTGGACGGTGGTTTGGTTCGCCATGGAAAAAAGGTTTCGCATACACCATCGGATGAGGGTTGAGTCAGAAGTACTACAACTTTATTGTAGTAATTAGCAACAACATGCCCCATGCATGGAAACAGAAACCACCATCGCTCTGGCGCACACGACATTTTTCGAACTTCTGCAGGAGGGGCCATAGATTCAAGTATCTCGTCATATCGTTCTCGCCCAAAAAGGTTCACATATGCAGTTTTGTGATGTCTTAACTCCCTAGCCATGGCAAGCTGCACCAAATAATACTCATCTTCAGTTTTACCATCATCCAAAGCAAAAACACGATATCCACAAAAGCCGTCCCCAACGACAGAAATTATATCATCGACATACGGAACCATAAACTTTGGCATCTTTGTAATAATACGAGGCATAATTTTTGGCTTTGAGGTCGATGCTTGACTTGCTGGAATCGGAGTGGATTGTGAAGCTCGAGTATCCGGATAAAGCTTCTCCACATGCTCCCAATATGATGGCTCTCGAGTGGTGGATTTTGCGCCTTTCGATTTTGAACCCTTTCCCTTTGTTTTCGCGCCCTTGACTTTAGCACTAACTTCCGGAGCTGTCAAGTTTGTGGTCACAGGCCATGCAAGATGACATAATGCCTCTCTGAGTTCGGATCTCAAACCGGAGTCTCCATTTTTTAATCACTCCTACAAAAAAATTGTAAACATATTAAAGTCATAAGTTTGAAAATATGAAACATTAAAACGGGTAAATATTATTAAAATTAAATTAACCTGTATAGCATTCCATTCTTCTAAGCACAAATAATCATCTTCGACTTCACCGGCTACGCTGTCATTGAACACCAACTTTTTCCACTGACTGTTCATCTCGTCAAGTGTAATAGGTAGCTTGTCGTGAATCTTTGTAGCAAGATTACATGCACAAGGCAACCCATGTGTTGCTGTAAGCACACAACCGCATACCAGGGGGTCCATACCAACATCTTCAACTCTTTTTTCTTCTTTACAAATAATCTTCAATGCGTCTCTAGAAACTTTAAACACCAGATCCTTGTACAAGATTTTTCCCTTATGTCTGTGTTCTGCAACAGACAAACTCCTACCAAAAGAACCCTGAATCTCAGTGAACTGACCTATCAAACTTTTGTGGATCGATTCCCATAACCTAACAAAATCATTCTGACAGTCTGTCAAGTATTTCTTCATCCTACCATGTGCAGACTCAACTCTATTGGTTGTAGTATTGCCAAAATGCATAATGCGGTTAGTCCACGCTGGCACAAACTTCTGTTTATCAGTGTCTAAAACAGTTCTTTCCAAATAATTCACAAATCTTGGCCACCTCTTACACACAATCTTAAACTCTTCGAGATTCTCAGCATATTCCTCTTCAGTTTTTGAATACATGATAGTCTCATAAGAGCTCTCAATATTGTCCCACACAGCTTGCTGCTTCTATTTATCCCCATCTTTAATGAAGCAAGTTGTCTTCATTTTTGCTTTCACATTTCTTCTAACATGAACAGAACAAACCAACGGTGTTGCTTCCGGAAATACCGTCTTAACCGCATTCATCAGTCCATCCTGCCTATCTGTCACAATGACCTTCGGAAAGATATCTTTGTTACTAAGAAGACCACGACAAGCTTGAAGGGCCCAAGTGTAGTTTTCCTCTTTTTCATTTTTGAGCAGAACAAAACCAACACAAAATGTCAACTTAGTCGATGTCATACCGACTATTTCAAAAAGTGGCAACTTATACCGGTTGGTTTTGTATGTGCAGTCCATTATCAAAACATCCGGAAATGAGTTGAACAAGCTTATGGACTTAGGGTGTGAAAAGAAGATATCTTGCACAGTTGTAGACTCACCAACCGTCCTTGTTCTGCAAACATAGTTGTTATCCCCTAGACATTTAAAGAGTTGTTGCATTTCAGTCATTGAACCCTTGACTGCAACCTTCTCCCTACAAATCACGTTGTAAACTTGTTTGACGACGGTGGAATTTTGCGGGTTTCTCTCTTTCAATGTAGACATGATATTTCTAGGAGCGATTAAATTCCTTGTCAACTCAACAACCAATTGTTTCTCTTCGGGTTTCAAACGCCCCGCAACCAAATGAGCTTCTAAAGCACGATCCATAATATGATTGTGTTTCCCCTCGACAACGGTGAGATTTCATTCTTGTTGTACTACATGGAAATAACCCCGGAGCCTAAATTTACAACCACATTTTCTAGTTCCAACCGATTCAAATTTTGGCTTCTTATTTGTCGGTCTGTATAAACCTCCCCTCTCGCAACCCAACACTAAGGATTGCTTTCTTCTATTGGAACCAAAGTCGGACTTAACAATGACAACAGAAAAATTCAACTTTGCTGCTTCACCTCGAACCCAAGCAATCAATTCATCTCTTTGTTTGAAATTTTTTTCGGTATGAAAATGAGCACTTGTATCGATTTCTACCTCTTCCTCGGGTTGAGGCCGATTAGAACTCGAATCAACTTGAGGCTCCATTTCTACCACCACATTTTGTTGAGGCTCGACTTGAGGAACATTTGACTTTGTTTCACCATCACCATCTACAACAACCGCATCAATTTCAACCGTTTCTTCCGGTCCATCAACCATAACTACAATACATTACAACGAATATCAGAAAATCAACACATTTTCAATATTTACAATTCTCATAATCAACTAATCATAAGCCTAAACAACTAACCATAACAATTTTCATTAACCATATATTAATGAATTATATTAAAACAATCATATATTAATGACTTTCATTAACCATCACCATCTACAACTAACCATATATTAAAACAATCATAGTCAACATACATTAAAAGACTTATATTGAAGCAATCATAATCAACATATATTAAAACAACCATATTCAATCATATTTAAACAACCAACACACCAAAAAACTTATATTCAAAAATATTTGCAAACATCATTCGCGCCAGTTCTGCCCCGCAGAATCCGAACCATTTCGGATTATATTATCCGAACCCAGGCGAGCCTCATTTCGGGAAAAATTTCCCGAACCTGCGCGATCTCAGAAACCCAGCACGCAGATGAACACAAAAAACAGCAAATGAAAAATTTAATCGGTTCAAGTGAGAGATTACCTTATGTTGACGCTCTAAAGTGTGTGCAAATCCCTCACCAACACTTCAATCTTGAGTTTGAAACAAATATCTAAAACAATGAAAAAGTGTTTCAAAGTTTGTTTTTGATTGTGTGTGAATGAAGTTGGAGAAAGCGAGCTATGCTGTCTTAAGAAGTAGGGGTTCGGATAATATTATCCGAAATAGTTAACCTATATGGTTCGGATAATATTATCCGAACTTTTGCCTTTAGCTCGGATAATATTATCCGAATTTAGCTGACGCTGGTGTGAGGGCATAAGCGTCCGTTAGGGGGGGAAAAGAGTATCATGGGGGGTGCGTAGAGTAATTTTCGAAGGCTTTGCAGTACCCAAAGTTGAGAAGGGTAAGAAGGATAAGAAGTAATTCCAATACTAGATGCTTCTATTATTTTGTCTGTTATATGACTCAGCAGATTTGTTAATCATTCCTTGCACTCTTTCAGGGGAATTGTTCCTTTAGATTCCTTCTATGCTTTCCTATATATGTATTGGTTAACAAATTGAATAAAGGTTTTGTCAAAAAAACAAAAAACAAATTGAATAAAGGCAGAAAAAATTATCAAGGAAGTAGTAGTGTAGTTATAGCTTTTTCATTCTTTAGCTTGTTTTTACACTGCAAATCACCTTATAATTTCCATACATACACACACTACAGTATGTGTATCAGCCAGCCGGCCGGTTTTACTGTTCGGATTTAGTAACATTTGTACCAATGTTACATAAAGCCTATGCTACTAGCTTTGTTTTGTTGACATCTACTTAACTAAATTTCTTAATAACTAGAAAGCAGTTTTTCTTTTTAGCACAATAGGATGGAGTACGTAAAAAGTAATATCATGATGTTGACTTCAAGTCTTTAAGAATTCATTAGATGTAATTTCTTGCCTCCTTCTGTGTTTGTTCCATTCCTTCTTAATCGGCCCGGCCGTTTGAAAATTTTTTCATGGATAAATAATGTGTCGTATATTTTGCTTACATAGTGAAGGGACGTCAATTAGTGTATGTAAACTGAGCTTAATTTCTTTCCTACTTTTGCCATTTGTGGTAGTAACAACAAGAAGTTGTATGGTCAATTCCAAAACTAAATGTTATCATGTGCATTGTTGCTTTTTTCGATGCTTTAGTTATGCTACTCCATTAAATTATATCTTATTCATATGTGTGACACCACCCAAGGGTACTAACAACTAACATTGCCTATCAAAAAAAAAAAAAAACTCAAGGGAATGGATTCTCTCAAATATGTGAGAGTAAAGTGTGATCTCTCACTAATTCATCAAGAAAGATAAACACATAATAAATTTAAATGAAAATATTTCTCTCTCTCCTAATGAATGATGAGAGATCACACATTATTCATTAAGAATTCTTTCATGTGTAAGTTACACGTGAAAGAATCCGTTCCCCGCACCACTGACACATATATCATGTCCGTGTTTGTATCTATGTTTCATAGTTGGCCACACTATCAATATTACCTCCATGTTTTAATTTTCCATGAAAGTCTACATTAAATGTAAATGTCATGCTCATTGCAAATTCATTGAACCAAGATGAACAAATTCTTCTTTGGGGAAAAACGTGTTGAGTATGTTTTACATAGTCCTCTACTCCTTTTTTTCACTAGTTATTAAAAAAAACAGAAAAATATTTTTTTAGGATGTGATCTCAGGTCTTGAGTCTTCTTATTCTAGACATAACTGGTTGCTTCCAAGAAATTGATAATCAATAAGTTATAGATTTATAGTTGTCAAATTACAGAACAAAACATTATAGTTGTCAGTCAAATTACAAAACAGCAATACTATGTAATGAAACTTATTTGACGAGCTTCCATGGAAGTATCTAACCTGATTTCAACACCAATGGCTACTTTCTAATTCCTCAGCAATACTATGTAAAGAAATTTTTATGAAAGCTGAAAAAGTCACTCAATAATTTGAGTATGTTGTAATATATTATAACAATATAATATAATAGATGTGATCCATCCATGCCATGTGTAAAAAGAATATAAAAATAAAATAATTATATCTTTGCCAAAAGCTACTTATTCTTGACAATGTTATTTGGAAGCTAATATCCACTAGTTATTATAAAATACAGAATAATGTGGTTCTAGATCATATTTTTTTACATTAAATTGAAAGACTAATGTGTGCCTGTCAAGATATAATTGTTATTGGTTAAGCATGTTGAATTCAAATGTGATAGCTTAAGTAAGAACATTGAATAAAACAACCATTCATACTTGCTAACACTCTTGTCAAATTACAGAATAATACACACTTTTCTATAAAAAAATATGGTCTTCTTACACCATCAAGTTTATAAATAAATGAACTTTTTTATTATCATTCATAGTTAGTGTACCCAAAGTAAAACAGAAAAGACACAGAACAACATATTAGGGTGATATACATGTGATCCCAACAGTGAAATGGCAGAAACTGCAGTATTGTTTGCCCTGGGGGAAGTGTTCCAATTCCTAAAAGAAGAAACAAATCTTCTGAGTGGTGTACACAAAGATTTTTCAGAAATCAAAGATGAACTAGAAATCATTCAATCTTTCCTCAAAGATGCAGACAAAAGGGCTGCAGATGAAGCGGACGCCAACGATGGAGTAAGAACTTGGGTGAAGCATATGAGAGAAGTATCATTTCGCATTGAAGATGTCATTGATGAATATCTTCGGCTGATCCATAGAGCCGGTCCTCCTGGATGCGTATCTTTAGACTGCAATATTGCAGGCGTAATCAAAACTTTGACTCCCCGTCATAAAATTGCGTCAGAGATTCAGGCCATTAAGTTGTCAATTCGTGGAATCAAGGAAAGAAGCGAGAGGTATAACTTTCAAATTTCACACGAACCTTGTTCATCAAGCATCAACAACACTAGAGAGACAGAAAATGGAAGATGGCGTGATCCTCGACTGTCTTCCCTTTTCATTGAAGAAACAGAAATTGTAGGATTGGAAGGCCCAAGAGAAGAACTATTTGGTTGGTTATTGGAGGGTGCAGCTGAGCGCACAGTGATTTCAGTGGTAGGAATGGGAGGTCTAGGAAAAACCACTCTTGCCAAACTAGTTTTTGACAGCCAAAAGGTAACGGCGCACTTTGATTGTCGTGCCTGCGTAACTGTTTCTCAATCATACACTGTGAGAGAGGTACTGATAAAAACGATGGAGCAATTTTGTCAGGAAACTGAAGACCCTCTTCCAAAGTTGTTACACAAAATGGATGACAAGTCATTGGTCATAGAAGTAAGGAAATACCTGCAACATAAGAGGTATTTGATATTCTTCGATGACGTATGGCAAGAAGATTTTTCCAACCAGGTTGAATTCGCCATTCCTAATAACAACAATGGTAGTAGGATCATAATCACCACTAGAATGATGCAAGTTGCAGATTTTTTCAAGAAATCCTTTCTGGTTCATGTTCACAATTTGCAACTTTTGACTCCAAACAAAGCTTGGGAACTTTTCTGCAAGAAAGTATTTAGATCTGAACTTGGTGGCCGTTGTCCCCCAGAGCTTGAGGCTTTGTCAAAAGAAATTGTTCAAAAATTCAAGCAGCTACCTCTGGCAATTGTAGCCATTGGTGGTATGCTTTCAACAAAGTCTAAAACCATGATTGAATGGAAAAGGGTGAGTCAAAACCTGAGCCTGGAGTTGGGACGTAATACCCATTTAACGAGTCTAACAAAGATATTGTCACTTAGTTATGATGGCCTGCCTCACTACTTGAAACCATGCATTTTGTATTTCGGTATATATCCAGAGGATTATTCTATTAATCGTAAGAGATTAACTCGACAATGGATAGCTGAGGGGTTTGTCAAATCTGACGAGAGAAGGACTGCAGAGCAAGTTGCAGATGAATACTTGTCTGAATTGATTCAGAGAAGTTTGGTTCAAGTCTCGGAAGTTTACTTTGAAGGGAAAGCTTATGCATGTAAAGTCCATGATTTATTGCGGGATGTGATCATTAGAAAAATGAATGGTTTAAGTTTTTGTCGTTGTATGCATGAGGGTAGTGAATCACTCGCACCTGGAAAGACTAGACACTTATCTATAACCACTGGTCCCAACAGCGTGTTGAAGAGCACTGACATTTTATATTTTCGTGCTATTCATGTTTTTGTAAAAGCTGGATCGTTGGAGCCTTTCATGAGTAAACTGTGTTCAAAGTCTAGGATTTTGAAGGTACTTGACATGGAAGGTACATCATTGAATAACATTCCTAAAAATTTGGGGAGTCTTTTTCACTTAAGGTACATAAACCTAAGGAATACAAAAATACAGGCTCTTCCTAAATCTGTTGGTGAACTGCATAACTTAGAGACATTGGATCTAAGATACACACTTGTGCGGGAGATACCAAGTGAGATAAATAAGCTCACAAAGCTACGCCACCTTCTTGCCTTCAATCGTAACTATGAAGCAAAGTATTCGCTGTTCGGCTTTACATCAGGTGTGCAGATGGAAAAAGGTATTAAAAACATGACTTCCCTACAACGACTTTATTATGTTGAGGTAAATCATGGGGGAGTAGATCTCATTCAAGAGATGAAAATGTTAAGGCAGTTAAGGAGATTAGGTTTAAGGCATGTAAGAAGAGAACATGGGAATGCCTTATGTGCTGCTATAGTTGAAATGAAACACCTAGAAGATCTTAATATCACTACAATTGGTGAGGATGAAACCATTAACTTGAATTTTGTCTCATCTCCACCCCAACTTCAGCGGCTTCAATTGAAAGCTAAACTAGAGACATTGCCTGATTGGATTCCAAGACTTGAGTATCTTGTTGATATAAAGCTGGCTATGTCTAATTTGAAAAATGATCCATTGCAGTCACTGAAAAACTTGCCAAATCTGCTGAGGTTCAGTCTATGGGACGATGCCTATGATGGTAAAATTTTGCATTTTCAAAACGGAGGATTTCTAAAATTGAAGAGATTAGACCTCAGTCGCTTGAATAGAGTAAATTATGTCCTTATAGATAAAGGAACTTTGCCCTCTCTTGAATATCTTACAATGTACAGAATCCCCCAACTGAAGGAGGTACCCTCAGGCATCAAGCACTTGGACAACCTCAAATTTATTAACTTCATTGAAATGCCAGCTGATTTTGTAGAGAGTATTGATTTAGACAAAGGAAAAGACTACTGGATTATCAAGCATGTTCCTGTTGTATCCATTCATCACTCCATTGGCCCGAAATTCTATGATTATGAGATTCGCACTATGCAACACTCGTCTTCCTAGAACTCTACTCTACTGTCTAGCAAGCTTCAAAATATGAAGGTACCTTTTCTCTCATCATGCAATGCTTCTCTTATAAAACATTCTTGCACTAGCATTCAGTTTTATAATGTGTTTCATTTTCTTTTGAGAAAGATTTAATGTGATTAATTAAGTTGAAAATTGTATGAGATAACTTACTTGATTGTTTCTTGTGTCAATATGGACAGAAATTTGGTTTCCATGATTCAGCTCAAAGATGACATCTTTTGTTCTGTGGTGCATCAGTTCAAAGTCAAATATGTCCTTGTCATCCTGCAATAATCAAGAAAAGTTTGGATTCCATTCACTGAGTGACTTTGGCTTCTATTTTTATTTTTTTGTCATTTGTGGTGTTTTATAATTTGGTTGTGGAAGCTTTGATTCAAAACTTTATAATCAAGACCTATATCTGGACTCCATTTAGAGGCCATTTTGACATTTCTTTCTTACTTTTTGTGTCATTTGTGGTGTTAAATTTAAGATTTAAGATTGGTGGGAGCTTTTCTGCAACCCTTGTAATAATAATAGTCAAAATCACTTTAATTGAATGAATACTTTTATCGAACCGATTTCATCCATCATTTCCAAGTGCATTTAAAGCACATGTTAACATGACCCTTTCTAAAGGCCGTTGATGTGGAATACTCTAAATTTCTGCAACAGTTCACGAAATCACTTGCTGTCAAATTCTCTTCAAACTTCAAAGGATCAATGTCCATCAACTCACTTAGGTGTTAAAATTATTTCTACTTCATGTTAAAATGACATTCATTTTAGCCCTCTTTTCGGTATTAAACTACTCATGTTTAAAATTGTTAAATCAGTCTAAATGACATTCATTTTTCCTTGTGGCATACACCCTTGTTGTTAAATGATCTCCTAGTCCCTCACAGGTACAAAACCAACTTATAAGACGGAAATTATTTAAAACATTTTTTTGGACACAACTTCCTCCACTTGTCGCTATCAGCTCAGGCCTATGAATAGTATGTATGGCCTAATAACAAATCTAAGATAGATTTTGATGTAATCTTAAGTTTTTAAGTCTGGCTCAACTCTACAGTCTATACAATACAACCGGATTATAAAACTTGCTTGCCCGGAGACTATCAAGGTTAAAATGATATGTTTTATTAAAGTCTCTCTTGCCAATGTAGACCTTTGATATTTTCCAAAAATATTGATAAGTTTATATCGACATTTAAGAGTGACAAAACTCTGCCAAACCTACCCAGGTAAGACGCCAAAATGCAATAATCAAAGAAAAGGGAAAGGTCCTTTGCAGCAGAAATCATAGATCGATATATGGAGTTTCTAAATATCGATCAATTACTGAGTCCTGGCAGCACTCAATCTAACACTCTTATTGGATGAAATTCATATACATTCCCGCCACTTCAAGTGGAATCCATTCTGAGAATGGTAGGATCTGCATTAATTTTATCAGATAAGAGAGAGGATATAAAGAGTGTTGCTTGTATTTCTCATAACTGCATGTGTAGTTAGATCTCATTAATAAACAACATAATTGGAACTGAGCTGGCGCAACTCAATCACAAACAAGACATAACATCTGCAGCTGAAGCAAAACGACAATAGAAGATTAGTTTAAACCAATGTAATTAGCATAAAATGTGATTTATGCCAAGCTTTACAACTTCATTTCTACAATCCCGGTGTAAAAAACTAATGATAAAAATGAAACTAGTCTTCCATGAAATAACTAATGCACAACAAATCCGTGTCAAGAGAACAAAGTCAGAGATAAACATCATATCACTAGTTATGTACTTTCTAGTGAATGTACCATGGCCATTATCAGCTCAAAATTTAAACAAATTATACAGATTCACGGATTGCGTCTGATAAAGTTGGAGCAGAAAAAGAGGCCGGTCACGCGATTTATTTAAGGTCAAACACAAACCTACCAACCATTGACAAGGATATTTGGGAGCTTACACCAACTAAATAAACTTCTAAACTGGATCTTGCTCTTGACACAAAATGCTAACATCCATCTGTTAAATCAAAAGTAAGATAAATGGAAAATACAATTAGCTTCTCTAGACTAGATAATGAAAGCATTATCATTTACAACAAGTATGAAAGTTCCACAATGAAAATCATAATGAGGAGTAGCAACACTTACTCTAACACTATCTGCCATACATTGGGTGAAATTCATATAGGTCACACTATTTTTGGAATGAATGAAGTGGTACGAGTACGACCTACATGAACTTCACCCGATAAGAAAAATGGTGTTGAAAAGATTGTTAGTGAGTATTGATAGCACTTTTCAATCACAAATAGTTAATTTTGTCTCAATACTTTTGAGTCATGCAACTCAAACTTATGATAAGCTCCATGCTCCGCCGACCCAACTCGGTGTTGTTAAATGGCTGACATGGTGGAATGACATGGCAGATTTTTGGAACACCAACATAGCCAATTTATGAAGGAAAGCACAGCATGGTGGTGGCATAGGCCGCAATGTTGTGTTAATATGGAGAATCTTTGGCCTTCCACCATCGACAACATTGACCCAACCCCTCGCTTTAGGCCTCCAAAAAATTGTTTTTTTCTATAATGAATTAGGATTTAGGACCCCACATAAAAATTATTTTTGGGATTGTTGTAAATAGTGTACATAAATATAACTAAGTCATCTCATCTTGGAGCAAAGTTGGCAAAGTGCTCTAATTTGAAACCCGGAGACCTGGCTAAGAATCCTTTGTTGTGTAATTTATAAAAAATATTCACATTCAGCTAAACTACAATGTCTTATTTAAAAGTTTGTTTTAAGCCTAAAAATATGTTGAGTGGGCCCTAGCTCCGTGAATCAATATGAAAAATTAGTAGTCTTCAATAAACACACATGATATTGATTACTAGTAATCAACATATAGTATATGTAAAATGTCATGATAATGAACTAAAATGGCATCTGAAGTGAACTCATAGCAACATAAATTTAGATGCCTAGTTGATTCGAAGTTAAGCAGAAAATGATAACATGTCAACATCCGAAGGGGAAAAAAATTGAATTGAAATAGGAGTGAGATGTTGAAACCTTTTTAGCGATAATGCATTAGCCAGCATCATGTCAGTCTGCGGCAATCTGCGACAAAACATTAAGTGAAAGAACCGCGGCATTTTGGTGATCCACATAAGCATTTCTTTCTACCTTTGTTTGCACTGCTACCCTCAGCATTATCAGATCGTTCAGATCCATAGTCATACGTTAACTCTTGCATTGGAGGAATATGTCTCAATGCAAAAAATGCAACATGGAGAAAGGATTGGTTGTTCTCTTCATACATGACAGGTTGCCAGAAAACATTTGGGGAGCAACTATGATTCATGAATCTAGCCACATTTCCAACATTCTTAGCATTTATAATAAGAGGATGTGGCAGAGTATAATCCTCACTAGTCTCATTTGTGCTCACTTCTTCCAGTATCTTAGGCTCATAATTCCACTTGAAAGATTCATAAATACGAGTTGTATCGAAAACATACTCATCAGTATCTCCTTCTTTTACAAGCTGACTTAACCTGGCTTTATCGATAACTTATCCTGCATACTCGCAAATAAAAGCACCAGCACGAATAGGATCCCATGATCGAAGACCCCAACCTTTATTGCTTGTTTTGAACACTTCCATTTGGTGCTTTAAACCGGTTTGGGATACTCGGTTTTTGCAGTTAGGAAAACATTGACATGTAGGGCCACATTCATGAATCAATGGCTTACGACTCACCAGAACACCATTGATAATATATGGAAAATCACCTTCGTTTCTCCTAATGCAAGAGCAATTCAAATCACCAGGGAGACATGCTTTTTTAGCATTACAGCTGCAACCATGTGAAGGCTGCATTAAACTGAAAGATTTTGGATGTCGAAGAGAGTGAAAATATGTGAAAAAGGCAGGTGACTTCACGTTATCGACTTCATTGACAAGTGATACAGGAATACTCTCGGCTCCTGAGGAGAGGTCCGCAAGAATAAGCCCAGTCCTTGCAGGGAAGCCGGATTTCCACTTCTGAATTGAATTCCAAACAGCAAAGGCACTAGACTGTCCAGGCACTCTTATCAACTTATACTTCAACAAGCTGCCGCCGCCTCCTTTTGCTTTTTCAACCCATGAATCTTGAATTTTATATAGACCATCATAGACATAGATTTTGGAGTTCGGATTCACAGCATCTTTGATGCCTCGGATGACTCTTATTTCATTGTGTGTTCGCGAACTTCTATCCAAAGCAAGATTGCCCCTATGAAGCTTCTGATCCGACGCATGCTTATCTTTCTTGTTGAAATTCCCACCCTGACCGGTATAAATTATAACATCGCCATCCTCAGCTTCATCATCATATTCTCCCGACGAAACAATGCTTACAGCCAAAGTTTCTTCCTCACGGACACCTGTAATATGCAAGGCATCAATTCCTCCCATGGATTGAGCATGCAAACCGACAACACACAATTCCATTCGGAAAAAGAAAATGTCCCCAATCTCAACTCCAGGCACCGATCCGACCCTCTTCGTCACGTTTGTTCGAATTCCTTTAGTCATACAAATATTGCCAGCTTTTAAATCCGCACGCTTGATCAAACCCGTGTTCAATTCCTTGGCATCTACAAGTTGGCATAGCCTTCTTCTTAGTGCATCAAATGTCATGAGTACAATATTAACCACTTCACGGTTACCATCGTCTCTATGTGCCGGGTTTATACCAACTAAACCACTCAAATCAACATATGTATCATTATATATTTTGGTCTTCTTCATTTTGACCCGGCTCGAATGTGATGCTGCACTTCTTTTGTTACTAAAATCATCATCGTCATCGAGATCTTCATCCTCTACTAGAGGACTCCTAAATGCTCGAATCGGAGTCGGCATCGCTCTACGTTTCACCCCAGTGTTTGAAGTCTCATGAGGTCCACCAAATGGGAAAAATGGAGAAAATCCAGAAGGATATTGTCCTGAAGGTGGAGCTTGAGGATTCATTGAAAAAACAGGTATCAAGCTTCTTATTGGCTTAATATCCAGAATCTTCGACTTGTCGATAGAACCTGGAGGAGGAACTGAGTTTTGACCATATCCATCTTCCATTATAAAATTCACACAAAATCAACTTTCACTAGCTGAAATTTCCCCTTTTGTTACAAAATCCACTCTTCTTCACCTCAACCAAAAGCTATCAAAACCTTTAATTTCTCTTTTCCTACTTCATTTCAAAACCTAAAATTGAAAGTATCATCATTTTCTGCAGAAGACAAAAAGGCATGCAATCTAAAAGATACTTTCAGGAAGAAAAAAAAAAGAACTTTTACAGATAAAAACCAAAATGAAATAAGATCAAGCAAGGACTTTTACATAAAATAGATAAACCCTAAAATTTGCTAAATTATAAACCTTCATAATCAATCAGACACAAAATCAACTTTCACTAGCAAAAAAATTCTCTTTTTGTTACAACTTCCACTCTTTTCCACCTCAAACAAAACCTATAAAAACCTTCAATTTCACTTTTCCTACTTCATTTCAAAACCTAAAAAGTGCAAAGTTTTCTCATTTTCAGCAGAAGAAGGCAAATGGGTCATGCAATCTTCATATATACTTTCAAAAAAAATGATTTTTTAGAGATAAAACCCAAAATGAAAATAAGATCAAGCAAGGATTTTTAATTAAAAAATATATAAACCCTAAGTCAAACCAAGATTTAGAGATGAATACAAGTACAGGATTCTTAAAACAAGACATAGAGAGAGTTTGCATTTACAGTAAAATTGGTGTTACCTGTGGAAGTACTTGATTGTTGAAGATTGAAAGAACATGAAACTGAAGAGAGAGAGAGAGAGAGAGAGAGAGAGGAAGAAAAATGCAGTGAAGTTTTTTTAGGTAACAAAGTACGAAGCAAATTAGAGTGAGGTTTTGTGAATGTGAAGTGCTTGTTGTGTGCACTGTGCTGACTGAAATGGGTAAATAATAATTAAATTTATATTATATTATATTGTATTGTGCCATGTTCCAGTGTCGTACAACTGGGACACGTGCAATAAAGTTACAATGTTTGTGCCCGTGTCTTGTTGTATACTTCCTCCAATAAAACAATATTTACTTTTTATATTCATGAAAAGAATAAATGATGAATTATGTGCCCAATAAAAATAATACTACAATAAATGATGAATTTAGTTCGGGCAAATGTGCGTATTGATTAATCATATAAATAAAGAAATTTTGTCTTAAAATTTACAGATTTAATATATCGAAAGTGCAAAAATATATTTATTTTATCTTATATTTTTATTTTTAGCATGCTTAACAAGTACTCTGAAAGTACTATTTAGCATGATCCTTTAGTCTATTATGGTTAGATTCCTTACTTTTCCAATGAAACTGAAAAGTAGATTTTCTCTTATAATTAGAATTAGATGAACTACTTTTTTTTTTTGACGTACTAGAGAAAGTACTCTTTCCAGCCTTATTTATAAGTAAATTATTTGTTAAATTTATTGAACAACTAATATATCTAGTCTATATTTAAACTATGTATGTTGGTTGCTCAATAAATCTAAGAAACAAATTTTGCTTATAAATAACGCCAAATGGAGTACGGTGTAAGTGAAAATATAATGTAAATCAAGACATAGGATTTAACATTTAAGTGGTTTATGAATTCTTCCAAAAATAATATAGAAAAATTTGGGTTCAATTATCGAATGAAACAAATATTTATCTTATCTTATTTAACTTGCAGCTAAATTCTGAATTACTAAGATTTTTTTAAAAAAAAACATAGGGTTAATAGAAAACATGTAATTCATATATATATATATATATATATATATATATTATTGTTGGTTGTTTTTATTCTTGCCTCCAGTTAGAATAGTAATTGCCCGTTACCAACAACAAAAAAGTATATTGCCCCTACCGTATACAAATTCAAACTATGAAAGAAGTTTTTGTTGGAAATTTCCAAAATACTAGTTTTGGAAGGTTGCAATGGTTATGTCTAATTAACTATATATTTTTTTGTACATGTCTAATTAACTACATTTAATTGACATATTGCATCATTTGGTCAAGTGGTTAGGTTTTGTGTTGGAAACCTTTGTTTCGTGTTTTTGTTTCATGTTTTTGAGCACAAGGTGTGTCTAACATTACATGAGAAAGTTGGGAAATTAATCAAACCATAGATCTGAGCCCTAATTTAATCATGGAAACAGCTGCAGAAGATTGACTCATACATACTCTTTTGTCATTATGGTTATTCAAGAAAAACATAAGATTACTGTCTAAGACTAGCTTCAGTTGCCAAAAAAAACACCAGTAAATATCCTATCAAGTATCAACTACCCACAATCTACAACAAAAAAACTTACTAATAGACATCAAGAAGCAAAGGTAGAAGAACAGTTAGCAATGTAGGATCCCTCAATGCCACATGTACAGAAATGGTAAATGAAACTGAAGGATCTGATTGCAAAGGTCCTCAGGGTGTGAACTGTGTAGAGTATGCTCAGTTCAGTCTGCTTCTATGGGGAAAGAGGCATATGATAGAAACAATTATGAGTCCTTAACATTGGTCTACATTATGTTCATACAGTATTTACAGTATATGTTAAACAGATTGGCACACACAAACACCACTATACCAGTATAATCCGTAGAGGATTGTGTATAATAGCAGAACTTTTGCTTCTATTCTATCAAAGACCAACAGATTTATTTTGGTAGGGTAGCTTTAGAGCAAAAATTTAAGCATAAGCAGGCCCTGTCTATTTCCATCCGATCTTAAAACTACACAAATCAATTATGCAAAAATGACATCTTCATTGTATTATGCTCTTCTGTTCTACCTAAGTACAAATAACAACCCTTTTAATGATGTGATGCAAAGACCCAGCTAGTAAGACCATCCTAATTAGATAGCATTTGGCACATAAGCTAAGAACAGATAAGGGTTATGTTCTACATTTAGTATCGTGGATTCGTGGTTCTTAATATTGGTTTCTATAAGAACCATAACTATAATTGTGGCTACAATGAAATTCTCTTCAATATCTCAACAACTTCAACAAATCCACCATTGCATTTGCATCAGCTGCATAAACCAGAATTGTAATTTAAAAACCTTGTTTATATAACAGGATGTGCATAGCATGGGGTAAACAAATTGTTACATTTAAATTCCATTTTTTAGCTGATCCAAAAACAAGCATAACAAACAAGCTATTTAATTCCCATTTTATAGGTAATCCGAATGCCAAATTAAGCAGATATATAAGAGACTCATCCGTCATCAGCTATCAACTATCAAAATATGGCAAACACAAAAATACTTATCACCAATTCACCATTATCACTAATCACTACAATAACCAACATTACTAGCATAACATTAATACATCAACATGTGCTTACTTATGCTAAAAACCAAAAACACATCCAACAAGATATAAACAATTTTGTTGATAACATCATAAAACTATAAAAACAAAAAATTATCATTCAAGGTCTACGAAACACCAGCACATATATAGACACAAGACACGACACAAAATTGACATGTCGGTTAATTTGAGAAACTAATAGTAATTTAGTAATGTGAATACATGTGTATACCAGACACACCTTCAATATGAAGTATCGATGCTACATAATTCATGATCAATCATCATCATCATCATCATGATCACTCTCATCACTAAAATACCCACTTATCTTCCCTTTCTTCTTCTTCTTCTTCTTCTTCCTCTTCTTGTCATCCAAACCCTCATCACCATTTCCATTCCTCCCCAACAACCTCTCACCCGCTCCATCATCCACCACGGAAGCCCAATTATCTTCCTCAAACCGCTCCGCATCAATCCTCCCACCCTCTTCCTCCTCATTATCATCCTCCTCCTCCCTATCCTTAAACCCACCAAATCCACGCCTCGGCTTCTTAGGCTGCGGCCGCGGCCTCGGCCCCAACTGATTCTTAGGACACTCATAAGACAAATGACCATGATCCCCACACTCAAAACACATAGCATTTTCCGAATTATAAACTCGCTTCCGAATAAACTCAGGAGCGCGTCCATTGTCAGCAGCAATAGAAGCAGTTAAAGTCCGTCCATTAAGAATCTTCTCATTCATCTCCGTCACGGCGCGTTGAGCGTCATGACGAGAAACAAACTGAATAAACGCCACACCACGGCTGAGGCGCGTGTGGCGGTCTTTTAATACCGTTACACGCGCAATTCGGCCGAAAGTGGAAAAAAGAGTGTGGAGATCGGAGTTAGTTAAGGAGTAATCTAGATTTGAAACGTATAGAGTTGATTTTGATGGTGCTAAGGTTTCTCCTGTTGAAGTTATACTCGATGATGATCCTTTGTTGTTAGATTTTGATTGTAATTGGTTATTGGATGTGGCGGTGGTGATGGCGGTGGTGGTGGTGGTGTTGGGGGTTGATGATGAAGCGCAGTAGCGGTAGAAGAAAACGTCATCGTCTTCATCGCTGTCGTTGCGTTTCGGTTTTTGTTTCTTCTTGCTTGACATTTTTTTGAGTCTTTCTGAATTTTTACCTCCGGCGAAGAAATTACTTTTCCGGTGACGATTTGCAGAGAGAGAGTGAGAGAGAGTTTGAGGGTAGAGAGGTGAATATGAATGTGTTTGAGAAACCCTGTAGGCTGTAGTAGAAGCGAAACGAAACGGGTCACTATCAAAAGTCCAACCGGGTGTGGATATGGGTATTTACTAATAAGAATGGGTTTTGGATAATGGATCGGATATGGTTTTTTATCCATATATATTAATGGATATTTTGCTCACTGCTAGAGTTTTTTTTTTTTTTAACATGGCAAAGTCCTTTAGAAGCAAAAAAAAAAAAACTATGAAACTAAAAGGGTGTTTGAAAACATAATAGTCTCAAAGATTAATGACGTATTTAAAAATAAGAAATTACATGCGAAAATTTAAACACTCTTGACTTGTTTTAAGATACAAGTTAGAAAGTTTGTGTTACTGTAGCTATTTCTACGTTGTTGTACAATTTGTAGTGATAGACACTATAAGATTTTATCACAATTCAAATCTCTTGAATCACATTTGAAACTATATCAAACTACGATCATAAAAATTGTCCTAATAATTTTGACATTTTCTATTGTTGATCTAGAATTGTAAACAATATACACTATAATTTCAATGACATAAGATGCAGTCCTTCAAACCTCAATTTGACTACTCAGTTTGACTAGAAATGATGAGAGATTCTACCACAAACCGCAACCAAATTAAATTTTACAAAATGAATTATACTCAAAATCACTTTTATAAAAATTCATCCAAACACACCATTTATGAATATTCTATAAATTTCACTTTTTAATAGAATGTGTTCATGTTGGAAACAAACCTACAATATACATATCCAGATATTATCCATGTTACTTCATTTCTAGTTTATTAGAGAAGTATATTAGTTACATTAATGCACGGAAGAGATATCAAATTGTCCTTATGCACCAATAAGGTACTATAGGATTTGTTATCCTCTCCGATCACTATATATTGTTCCAGAAGAACAGAGAAAGACAAAGTGAAGAAAATAAGAGTATTTTATTCACCGTGTCAAACTCTGTCTTACTAGAACTCTCGAGTCACTGGAGAGGATTCAAACCCCAACTAAAGAGGTGGATACAAAAACTACATGATGTAGCAGAAGAAATACAAAGAGGGATTTGCTGTATGACAGTCTCAGACAAAGGCAAGCACTGCAATGCCAGAAATGATGGATATATTCATCGCTCGGAATGAAAAGTCTCTTTCTTCCTCTATTATAATGCCTCCGTTGACATGAGCTTATTTTACACGCGTACCCAATCATACATACCAAAACATTTATTGCATCTGAGTTGATGGTTCCTTCCTGCTATTAAGGCGTCTGCATGACCTCAGACTGTTTGTTCAGCTTGTTCGTGATTATCTGCCTGTTGGCTTCTAAGGAAGTCTAGAACTGATAGCCTCTATAGACAGATGAAAATTGAAGTTAATTTCAGGATCTTATGTACAAATGCAGTATAAAATGAAAATTGCATATATCTAATAAACAAGAGTAGTACATTATCTACTAAAATGTTATATCATCTTCATAATCATATTTGCAGTTTAAATCACACATTATATGTTAACATAAAGTAATGAAGTGTCAATTAATATTAAATTTCTACTTTCTATGAAATTTATAGACTTAATTTACTTCAAAAACTTACCCGTTGCTCAAGTCCACTGGCTTCAGAATTCAATGTAAGTGATTCCAGTAAGTCTATGGCTTCTTGAAACCCGTCACTAGCCGACTTTTCATCCCCTATACTTCTGTCTACATCCGCTACTTTTGCAAGAGAAACGGCAACATCTAAGACCTAAATTATTTATAAACAATGGAAAAAGGTTAGTTTCAAAACCAGTCATGCCTTCTGACCAAAAGACATGTTCTAACTAGTAAATGGACAAGATGATTTGTACTAGTTCTTTACATGGTTCAGTACTTATGTTGTTTCGAAAGAGAAACAAAATCAAAATGAAAAATATCCCCAGTTATCAAGAACTCGTGTAATGAGGAAACTAGGGGTGCATTTGATTTGTGGAAATGTTGTTTCCTTTTTATTTTTCACTAACATGCAAATAGGTACTAACGTAACCGGTGATTCATGTGCTAGGTCTAGAAATGAATCTACATCTAACATGATTGTTGTAAATCACATCCATGAAACAGTTGGTGAGTAAATAAGCAAGTAAGCTGATATCAACATACTAAGATATGTTTTGATAAATAGATAATTAAGAGCTTATAGTGTATCATATAAGTGTTTCTGTATAAGTTATTTCTATAACAAAAAGATATAATTAAGTAGAATTGTTTTCAAATAAGCTACAAGCTATTTTCATATGTTATCCGAAAGAGCTTATGGAAATAAGCTGAAAACAACTTGTTGACATGTCATAGTTGTTTCTATAAGTTTTCACAAGTGCTTATGCTTGTAAATAAACTCAAATAAGTCCATCCAAACATGCTCTAAAGCAAGCTATAAAACACTATTGTTAAATTTAATTCAATATACATGGATATTATTAACTAACCTGGGATGAAACATTTGAATTGTTTTTGACAACATCACGGCGAACATTTAAGGATTGAAAATAGTACGATCTTGCAGCTTGAAGGTCCCCATCATAATATTTAAGATCACCAATTTTATTAAGCGAAACAGAAAGTGTATGAGTAATCTGCAGGATAACAAGGTTCAAAGAAATGAATTGACAACAAACAAAAGTAGCTTGATCATGCAATTTATCATTGTTTGTCAGAGCCAAGATTAGCAAGGTTCTAATGAAATAACCTCCAAATCATCTTTTGGCAACTTCGACAGAAATTCAACACTTTCTTCAAAATAAGTAACTGCAGAACTGCTATCACCCATTGCTCGGCTGCAAAAAAAGTGATATTAACATGAAGATCACAATCTACACTATAGCTGCTATTTGACAGTACTTTGTACTAAATAGTGTATCACAGAATAATAAGGGTTTGTTCAAATTCTGCTATGCTATGGCACTATATCTGCTATTTGACAACACCGGTTACTGTTTGCCCCAGTATTTTGACCATGTCTTTGTATCTTAGACTATTCTATCCTCAACCAATGAAACTCATAACAAATATATTATACTTAGTGGAATATTTCTACATCTTTCACTACGCACAGACCATATAAGTGAACAATATCCAATCACAGAAAACAACAAAAATATCCTAAAACATACCAGCAGTCACCAAGCATACCCAAGACTGCTCCAAGTTGTGAACATAACTCTGAAGTGTTACCCACTTTTTCTATCTGACTGCGAACGTCTTTTGCACATAGGTTGAGTCTTGATTTGGCACTTTCTAAATTCTGAGCACGGAATGCCTGTTTTTCAATTGCATATGGTAAAATTGCTGATTACCAAGTCGTCGAAACAAAGTATAAGATAAACTTAGTAAAGGCAAAAGAAGTAGCTTCAGTAGAATAAGGTGCCCATCAACAATTTCATATCCAGATAAACAATTTAAAGCTATGAAAACAATTTAACTTTATTTTATCATTTGTCATATAAATAGCTTATACATAAACATTTATATGATAAACGCTTATGCTATAAGCGCTTGATTAAGCTGTCTATCCAACTAAGGCCAAAGTATTACACACCAAATAATATTTACTGGCTCAGCATGTATCAAAAGTAATTAACATTATCACGAGTCGCCACTCACCACTTACATTGTGGTTGATCATAGTTAATGACAAAAAAATTAAGTATTTTTTCGTTCTTTCTCCATTTAATCTTTAATAAGACTTATTTCACGTTTGTACTTGAAAAGGACATGCTTACCCTCATGGCCTGTTGCACTAAGAAAGAACCTCTTTCCAAAGACACGTCCTCGTATATGACAGGCTTATTATTCTCTGCTGCTTCTTCGCTTTTGTCTAAATTAACAGACCGTTTGATCCTAGCATGACCTTCAATAAAGCGATCAACTACACCTTGAAGATCGGTATCAGGCTCAATCTTCTCAACATCAGACCCACATAAAGGACAGTCCTTGAAGCGTGATATGCATGCTCTAACATCAGATACACATAAAATAAAAAATGAGCCAAAAACATTACATGCATTATGCAATGAAAAATGAAAGATAGATTCAAGAAATAAATAAACAAGGGCCATGATGCATACTTGCAAAAGACATGAGAACAAGGCACACATTTGCTTGTTTCAAACAGAAGTGCCTTGCATACCATACAGCTAAGAGGACCAATCTTGAATGTCTGTGAGTCATATCCCAAAGGGCACTTCGGCGAGACACTAGCTGAGTCATTAACAGCTTTCTTCACCTTACTTTCATGCTCTACGTGATGTTTAGTTGAGTTTTCACCCGATTTTTTAGAAGCATTACTATCATCCGGCCGAGGAATTTTAACAAAAGGACAAACCGGTGTCATATTGAATCTCCACACCAAGAAGAACCTACAAAAGCAACATCTTTGCATTCAGTTAACTTATGAACAACTTCCTATGTAAACAAATGTGCAACCAAAAACATAAAAACATCAACCCTCATTAATTAGAGTAAAAGACACAAATTAAAATGATAAAAAACCTACAAAAACAACATCTTTGCATTCAGTTGACTTAAGAACAACTTCCTATATGAACAAATGTGCACCCAAAAACACACAACAATTATCAATCCTCATTAATTACAAACACAGATTACAATGATAAAAACCAAAAAATCCAATCAAATTAAAACATGAAGAAGTGACTAATTGAAGTTGATTATCTTTATTTTACAACAAATAAAATATCGATGAAATCTTCACCAAAACAAAACATACCCAGAATAGAATTACAAACAAATTTTCAATCTTTTCACATCACAAATGAACTTAGAAAAATTGAACCACTTCCCAAGTACCCCAATTATTCTAATATCATCAATTTTCAAAAGGGTATACTAAAATCAAACCAAGATTCCATTTTTTCCAAGAAAGATGGAAATGTTTACTGGATTAAGAGAGACGAAACACGAATTTGAAAGAAACAACGTTGTTGCAGATTATTGTTGTTGTTGGTGTTGTTGTTGTTTGTGAGAGAGTTGTGCGATGATTTCTGAGAAAAATATGGATTGAAGACGCGATTGGTTGGAGATCGAGCTTGGGCTTATCTTTTATATTTCGTTTTTAGTCCATAATTTCATGTTTATTTCATATTTAACCAAACACACAACAAAATGTGAAAATAAATTAATAAATCATTAAATCGGTCTATTTTCTTTTTATTTCGCTCTTAAATAGATTATTGACTCTATCAATATTTTAAATTAATCTTCTTCTTTTTTATAAATGTTTATCAATTTAGTTATTTGGAGAGATAAATTAAGCAAAATTTGTTTAAGACCAAATTAAAAAATATTTGAAAAAGACAATGACGACTAATTTCATAAAGTGATATAGTCAAAGACCTATTTGAAGTTACATTTACTCGTAAATAAATAGAGGGTTAAATATGTTTTTAGTCCCTATAAATATCTGACTCTTCTACTTTTAGTCCCTCTAAATTTTTTTCCCACTTTTTGGTCCCTACAAAATTCTCTAACATGAATTTTGGTCCCTACTTTTAAGTCAACTTATGTATACTAATTAAAATTTGGAATTATGTATTGCAGTAATGTTTAGTATATTAAAAATTGAATTGATTTGCAAAATTTAAATTTTTTTAATTAAAGATGAATTAAATATGAATTTTTGAAGTGTTTGCGCTTAAAAATTCATAGTTAATTCATCATTTGTTAAAAAATTATGAATTTTGGTTTGAGTAATTTTTATAATATTATAAACATAATCACAAAAACTCGTTAAAAAATTTGAATCGTACACATAATTGAGTGAAAAGCATGGACCAAAAATCATGATCGAAAATATTAGGAGGACCAAAAAGTGGGAAAAAAGTTTAAAGGGACTAAAAGTAGAAGAGTAGATATTTATAGGGACTAAAAACATATTTAACCCATAAATAAATAATAACTTCCTTCAAATAAAAAATTACCTAATTGCAATTTTGATCCTATTCCTATTTTTTATACAATTTTAGTCCTCTCTATTTCTACAATTTTTAAAAAGTTTAATCGTTACTCTTTTTTGTCAATTAATTAGAAACTTCACCATTAAAACTAATAAGTGAGGTGTATGAAGTTGAAATCACAACATCTACATATAAGATGATGTCTCTACCAACTGAGTTAAGTTTAGATGGACATAGTTTTGTTTTCTTTAGTTTCATTCAATTACAAAATTGGTCCTTTATTTTAAAATCATCTAGCTTTTACCCCTCCATTAAATTTTTAATTTATAAATAATAATTTAATATATTTGAAAGGGTTAAATATATTCTTAATCCCTATAAATATATCAAATTTCATTTTAAATCGCTGTAATAAATTTTAGCATGTTTTAGTTTCTCAAATATTTTCAATCATTATATTTTTGTCCTTAATTTTCCATTCAATTCGAGTATATCATTTTCGAAATTTTAAATTTTTTCCGCAGACTTGTTTAGTACATTATAAGGATCTCTATTATAAAAGTTAAATTATTTTTACCAATAGATTAATTTAATATGAATTTTTTAGTTTTTTGCGTTTAAAAATTCATAAATAATTCATCTTATGTTAAAAAATTCTAAATTTTTATGGGAGAGATTCTTATAATATTATAAACATGGATACAAAAAATCATTTAAAAATGTTGAAATATACAAAGTTGATTTAAAAATAAGGACCAAAAATTAATACAGAAAATATTTAAGTGAGTAAAAGTTGATGAAATTTTTTATAAGGACCAAAAACAAAATTCGAGATATATATAGGGACCAAAAATGTATTTAACTCTATTTTAAACTATAACATATAATTTGGAGATATTGAATGATTAAAGTCATAAAATTACAAACTTTATGACTTAATTATAATTTTAGAAAAATATTCATTTTTCTAATTTAATGGCTTAATATTCTAGTCCTCTTTTTTTCTTTTCTTTTTATTTTCTTTTTATTCAGTGCAGTCAAATCGACCTACTTTAGAGTAGTTTTCTTATTTTCACTCAATCACTACAACTGAAATTTATTTCTCCATTTTAAAATCCTTTTGTTTTTTATCCTCAATGTATATAAAAACAAATATATTTCTGCCAAATTTTATTTTTCTTATTTATGAAATTTCAAAAAAAGAATTGAAAAATTATGAAATTTCAAATTTTAACAAATGCCTCATAAAATATTAGAGTCAACAAATGAATTCAAATGCAAACAAATAATATTCAAAACACTATTTAATACATTTATTATTTTTTTGACAAGATTTAATATATTTATTATTCATGTTTCAAAAAATATATTTATTATTCACTGCAAAAAAAATTAATACATTTATTATTGTTTTGCAACTAAGTCAAACAATTTGTTATTTTTTCAACAGAGTCAAACAAAATGTAAAATAGTTTGTCACAAAATTAATTATTAGAGAAAAAAACATACAAAATCAAATATAAAAACATATATTTTTTTCTAAATGCTACATTTATTTCATTTGTGTTATTGATTTAAACAATTGAAAAAATTTATATATATGGTAACTAATACTATTAAATGATTTTAATATGAGCAATAGAAATCCAAAAAGTCAAATATTTTTGTCTAAAAAGGGAGTATGACTTTTGTAATTTTGACTTTAGTCAATATTTAGTCAATGTGAATTATTTTTGTAGCTTGTGTGCCACATTTTACAAGTTACACTTCTATATAAACTAGGTTTTTCACCAATAGAGACCTCACTCACATACACACTCTTTGAATTAGTTCTTTCTTACAATCACAATCTCTCTTTCAATGGAAAGTGGAATTGTAAGAAAGAAGAGAACTATGGGAAAAAGGAGGCCTAAGTCTTTCTTTAGGATTCTCCCCATACATCTTCAATCAAAGATATTTTCTAGTTTATCTATGAAGGAACAATCAAATGCCATGTGTGTCTCGCACTTATGGCGCAATCTACTTCTAAGCACAACTTTACCAAAGAAGCACCCACTTCTATCATTTGTGACTGCTCGTGATTTACCTAATCCAATTGTAGGTCTTGAAAAATTATTCAGTTGGTGTTCAATAGTTATGCATTGTCAAGCCAGTCCCAAAAATCTTATAGACACATGCAATGGGTTACTCTTATTTTGCCACAACAAGGGTGGGGCTGCAAAGCTCGTGTGTGATCTCTATTACTATTATGTATTGAATCCCACAACAAAACAATGTGTGGCTATTCCAAAGCCAAACTGTCAAACCTTTGGAGGATATTCCTATGCTGCTCTAGCATATGACCCTACAGAATCTTTGTTCTTCAAGATTGTTCGCTTTCAGGGTCAACGTCATCTGAACGTTTTCTCTTCTGATACTGGTCTTTGGACTACATTAACTATTTGTTTGCCAGAAGATATTGATAAGTCTAAATGGCTCAAACAATCAGTTTATGTAAAAGGATCAATTTATCGGCTCTCCTCTTCCGGACATCTGATAAGAATCAAAGTTGATCCTCAGGAGAATGTTTCGAAACAAGCTGAGGTAATATCACTACATCCTAATTATCTTTTGGATGGTTGTCAATGGCAAATAAGTTCTGAAAACAACAAACTCTTGTTGGTCTTGTCTAGAGGTATGCATTTTGATGTTCTAGAACTCATAGAATGTGTTACAAACAATGTTAGCTCTTATACATGGAGCATGGTGTTTGAAATCCAGAATGAAGAGTTGCTGCCTCTTAATACCTATGGTAAACTATTATCCTATCACCCTTACCATGAAATGGCATTTTTCAAACGTGGGACTCAGCTCTATCATTACTTCACTGAGTGGAATTTAGATTCCGATATCAATGAAGTTGATGAGGTGGAATACAACAAAGTTGCTTATGATCATATCTTAAATTGTGGACATCCTCTACTGCTTGATTGCACCGCCCCTTTTGCATGCACCTTAGAGAAGAAGGTAATTTATTACACTCATTTTATTTTAATTTCTTTTGTTTATTTCAATAACCATCTCTATTTGTTAGAGTTTATTATAAGTTTTCCATTTTTGTTACAATGGAAATAAAATGTTGCATCTCACATATATGCATGTTTGGATTCGAAGCTTATTACTAATAGATGTTATTTTAATTAGATTTCAATATTTGATTTTGAAAACTCAATTTAGATCAACAATGTATAAAATTCTGAAATTATAAAACACAAGACACAATTGATAACACACATTTATGATTTTTAAATAACTATATTTAATAATTTTTCTTGCAGAATCCAGGAGATTTTCACCGGCTCCCCGTTTTACACTAAAGGACAACAATTTTTGTGTTAGGTAAAAAAACTTGAAGGGTTTTTTTTTTTGTGTGTGTGTGTGTTCTTGTTAATTAGCACTTGCACAATAATGACTTATTATACATACTTTGTGTTGTTTTAGGGATGCAAGGCTCTTATTTTTGACAAGGAAGAAGGCAAGAGATGGACTAAAAGCGCTTTTTTTTTATTTTTAAAGTGTTCTTTAAGGGATTCAAGGCTATTATTTTCGATTATTACAATAAATGTCATATTTATATGACTAGACTTTAATTATATCAATTTTTCATGTATCTTCAATGGCGGCGTAATCAAGTTACACATGTAATGAAGCCATATGCAATTTCAATATTATGAATTTTGTTCTGTTTTTTGACAGTATGAATTTGTTTTGTTAAGTTCAAATATTCGTAGACATGATTTAATTGTGTGATGCTTTCAGCATTTTTTTTCTTTTCAATTTGTCAGTGCTATGGTTAGACCTAGAAATTATATAGTACATGTCTAGCTAAATTTTGATTCTTACTACAACAATGTATTTAGAGGGAGTAGCCACACAAATATCCTTTTGGTGAAATTTAGAGACTGACCAAACTCGAATCTAATCCACAGATGAAAGTGAAATATGATGAAAACAGAAGCAGGGGATATTTTTATCCCTTACAAATAGTTTATGTTTCTTGCAGTATAAAATGTTTAATTATGTTTTTTTTTGTGTGTTAATTATTGTTTTATTAATATATTATTATGAGCTATAGGTAGAAAATGGAGGTGTCTAGATGTGCCAATTAATTGGTCTGTCTATTCATTACTTGATGCCTAAACGCTCTTAATTTATCAAAAAAAAAAAAATATAGACATTTTAAAACATTACAATTTTTCTGACTTACTCCCTCTAATCATAAATATAAAAATATATTTGATTTTTTTAGTACATTTGACTATTGATGCTTCTGACTATAAATATGGACCAAATACATCAATAGTCAAATGTACAAAAAAAAAACAAATTTGCTTGTATTTGTGACCAAATAAGGTATATATTATTATCGAATTTGAAAGTTATTTGATAAATCAGTTCAGCTCTCAATTCTAATTTGAAAGTTATAAGATAATTTGCAAAATTAAATTTGTTATGTGATAGATTAATTTGTACACCGTATATCAATAAGATGTATTTTCTTTTTGGTAGGTCATTCTATAAGAATTCTACAATTAAGGATGCTACTTATACAGTTATACCTATTATAGGACGGAAACTAGATGTATATTATCATTTTTTTAATAAAATGATCGAAAACCAATATTTTTAACTGGATGTATATTTCCAAAACGACCTTCTTTCTTTCCTCTTACTTTCTATCTAATCAAACAAAGGAAGAATAAATTTTCATATTTCTTTCATTTTATTTTTTCTTTTATTAAACAACTAAACAATCATCTTATTTTTCATTTATTTTCTACTCACTTTTCATTCTTTCATTTCACTTTTTTCTCATCCAAACAAACAAAGCCAATATGGTTTTAATAAAACAACTCAATCAAACTTAGCTTCAATTGTTTCACAAAGATGCGGATGATAATTGGATCAATATCCAATGAATATACATAAAAATATTCATGATGAGTATGGTAAAAAACTGCATGCATGGACACGAGTAATTACAGACAAAATAAAGCGGGTATGACTGATAGTCATATTTGTGGGAGACTAACTCATTCTACTAGATCCAACTATAGTATATATTTTATTTATTTTTTTGTTGAGTAATCTAGTAACTAAAAATTGATTCCTTAGGATAAAAATGTGAAGAACATAGTATTTGAACCATAACCTCTACATATATATAATATGATGTTTATATTAATTGAATTATGCTTAGAGGACTCTGCATGGTATATATATATTATAAAGAAGTGTGATGACCTTCTAATAAAATAAGTTCATTTGAAGAAAAGAGGGAGCAAAAGAAAGAAACAAGAAAACATTAAGAGGACAAGAGGTCAATTACAATTGGGATCTATATTTGGCCATGAATGACCTCACACCATAACCCAAGTTGGTATTAGCAATGGATGTCGAGATACCATACAATACACGTTATTAATATTATGACTTAAGGGGCTAGACATAGAGAGAACAAAAACATTGGTTTTGGTAGCTTGCTAATAATATCTCCATGCATGATGTAATAGCCTACTATCTCAAACATTTTCATATTTTGGAGAAATCCAAGATACACTTCATGTATGTTGGTTTATTGTTCTATATACATTTTGGAAAATACTAGTGGGTTATTGTTCTTGGAATTATATTGAGAACACTAAACCTTGAAGAAGAATTATATTGCTTGGACTATTGTTCATTATATATAATGATGTCATGTAGGCATGGCAAAGGCCAAAGGGCAGATAAGGTCCTGTTTTGCCCGCATCCACCCCAATCCGATCGACTTATAAAATAATAATTATAATTAATTGAATAAAAAAGATGAAATATATATAAAAAATGAAAACATTTAAAGGTGAATCGAAGATACATGAGAAAATATAAGAGAGAAAAATGGTTGGTATGACTCATATAAGTCTCAAGTGGATAGGAGTGAGACATTGTCCTTGTGTTGGAAGTACGTGAGGGTTAAGCTAAGGTTAACCATACCCTATTAAAGGAGTAGTCACGGACGGTGTTGCATGCGACTGCGATATCATAGGCAGCACATGGAGAAAAACAGCACGATGAAATGAAATAACAAGTAAGAAAAACGAGTGTCACCTTATTATATTTTTCATTACGTGATCTAATATATTTTATTTCAGATTTTGACTTTCTCATTTTCTTTAATTAATCCAGAGTTTTTTAACCATTTTTTTTTTTGGTTTTGATAATCAGCCAAAATTTGAATACACCGGTTAATGATTCCTCTCATTTACTTTATCGTTTTAGAATATAAAAGAAAATCGGTTAATTAAAATTAATATTTAATTAAATACATCAACATTTTTTGATATATTTTAGAATGGATGAAGTATATATATTGTTCGACTTTTCAAGGAATGTGAGACTTTAACCGACACAAGATATATCCTAACATGTCTCTTTAAGTGTAAGTTTTTCTGCATTTGCGAAACACCACTCACTTATTGCTCCACCATCACGTCAAATCAAACTATGATACTACAATTAAGATGTAAGAGGATTCTTGTCATTGGATTGAATCGACACATTAGATTAAAAATGACCATTTAAGTGACTTTAACACCACATCTTTGCCAAAAATCTCAAGATATTTGGTCAATGAGTTTGTTTTACTAATATGTTGCCAAAAATTCAAATCACATAATTATTTTCGTATCATCTAATCGACTACCATTTGGTTAATTTAGAAGGTGGAAAAGTTCTATTTTGCTTTAGCTAGTGGTGACACAAATTAAGATTTAGGTGTGGTTGTGGTCTAAAGTTAAATCTAAAAGTTTTGATTATCCATTTATATATATATATGGTGAACTAGTTCTCTTAAATGTTTTGGGTTAGTAAAAATGAAATAATTATTTTGCCGCTTTACATTGTTATATTTATTGTGTTGTGGCTTTATCTTTTGTCACGAGTATTTTTTTTGGTTGACATCAAAATATTCACCGCCAAACACAATGATTAATTTTTGTTGAATTGTAAATATCTACAGAGATTAATCTCCTCAAAATAAGTGAGATCCATCCATTTTAGAGGTTCACCTCATGCTTTCTGATATATACCACTGTAGATCGAACCCAAAATCAAATTATTAATGAACCAAACTATGTAACAGTTGTACTACACTCTATTGATTGAAGAACAATTATTTTTTATTTTTGATGAAATATTTAATGAATGAAACTATATATATAATTTAGGAAAATATAATAAGTGAAGAAATCCATAATATTAATAAGAATAATAATAATAATAATAATAATAATAATAAAAATGTCGAAATTGCTAGGTCGGACATCCATGACCTGGGTTCAAACCCCGGTCACTCCACTTGTGTGAGTAAGTTTATTGGTGGCTTTGTCATCTCGTCTATGTACCAAAAAAAAAAAAAAAATAATAATAATAATAAATAGAGTAGTGTAGTAGTATATGATGGTGGTGATTAGAAGAAAGAAAGAAAGAAAAGAGAGAATGATAGGTGGTGGTATCCCATAGGCAGCAAAATCTCTCTTTCACCACCTCTTTCCTTTCCTTTCCTATTCTCTCTCTTCCTCTTATTTCTCCTTTCTTTTCTTCTTCTTCTTCTCTCTCTTTCTCTCTATCAAAGTACACACACACACCATTTTCTTCTTTCTCTTTCACTTTCACTCACTCACACCATACATCTAATGTAACTCTCTTCTTCTTCTTCTGTTCTTTCTCTTTCTCTTTCACTCACAATTCACAATTCCCCAATGTTGTGCTCTTTCTTCCTTCGGATCTTTCTCTTACTCATTCACAAACTTCGGTAATTCTCATTCATTCATTCATTCATCACGATCCATTTCTCACATCTCAATTCTATCTTTCTCTTTTTCATACTCTTGCATTTTATTCTATTAATTTTCTGATTATTTAATTTATTTCTTTATTTTTCATGTTTCAATTTCAGGAACACAGTTTTCACTGTTTCATTCAGATTTTAGCTCTATTTAGTATTTCACCCAATCAATCAATCAATCAATCAATTCTTATTTATTGGGAATTTTCTCTTTCGATCTTAATTTCACTTTCTATTTCAGGTACAATTTTTTCACTCTTCTTTTTTTATTAAGTTTCTAATTTCTTTTTATAGTTATTTATTTACACTTGTTCAGCTCAAACATGAAATTTCTTATGAATTAGGTACTTGATGATTTTCATTTTTACATGAGGTTATTCATTTTGTCATAATTCTGTTCCGTGTTGATGATGTAAATCACTATTAGGATGATTGGGAAAATTAATTATTAGGGTTATATATGTTTAAGGGATTGTGAATTTTTGTTTCATGCTGTTTCTGTATTTATGCTACTTCCTTAATTGGTAAGGTATAATTAATATGATTTCAAGCTGCAATTATTAATTATACTATATGGTTTCATTTTAGTGCTATCTTGAAATTCAAGAGGATTAATTTCATCATTTATTTGTCTTGTTTGTCAGAGCTTTTATTTCTTACATAGAAACTTAAGTTATTGAAATTTTGTATGCTTAAAAGATGGATTTGCTTGTCTTTTATTGTGCTTTCATTTATTCTACTTTCCATTTAAGATTTGTGGTAGCTATGTTTGTGTAATTGAAACACCTTCATAAAGGTTATTTTTGGTTTTATTTTTTATATTGTTTAGATCGTTGAATTGAATATCATTCTGTTTGTGTCTTGATGTGTCCCGGTCCCCTACACGAAAATAAGATCTTAAATATGGCGCAGAAAATTTATGACATTAATTGCGTATTTTTTTTGTAAGGGTTTTGTTTTAATATTTTTTGCGTTTTAAACTAATTTAATATGTGGTTGGTTGTTAAATGATTTGCAGACATTATTGGTTAAGAGATGAAGCGAGTGAAAAATGAGAATGATGATGATGTGCTCTCCAACGATCAAACAC
Organism: Trifolium dubium; assembly: GCA_951804385.1. Taxonomy (NCBI): domain Eukaryota; kingdom Viridiplantae; phylum Streptophyta; class Magnoliopsida; order Fabales; family Fabaceae; genus Trifolium; species Trifolium dubium. Next base: position 30,499,386 of record OX638076.1, on the reverse strand, counting down.
AGTCGCGGTTGAATGGTGAGGGTAACGGAGGAAGTGTTGGTGGTGGTGGTGTTGTTCTGAAAAAAGGTCCATGGACATCTACGGAAGATGCTATTTTGATTGACTACGTTAGGAAGCATGGTGAGGGGAACTGGAATGCTGTTCAAAAGCATTCAGGCCTGTCTCGATGTGGAAAAAGTTGCCGACTGAGATGGGCAAATCACTTAAGGCCAAATTTAAAGAAAGGATCATTTACTGCTGAGGAGGAGCAGTTGATTGCTCAGCTCCATTCTGAAATGGGAAACAGATGGGCACGTATGGCAGCGCACGTAAGCACACTTTCTCTTTGTCGTTGCCTTACATATCTAGTTTTCTCGTTTCATTTTTCTGTTTCTTTTGGTCATTGTTTAATGTACGTATATACTATTTGCCGTAGGTGATGTCAGTAATGTTAATATCTTTCTTGTATCTCTTTTATGATTACCCTGTTTCCTTTTTAACTTGTTCCCAACTTTATGTAACAAGCTAAGTGAAATTTATGCACCTCAACACCATTCAACAACAAACATTTGGATTAATGAGTGAAACTGACTATTTAAATGATCTAATATGCAAGGTTTCGTCCTAATAGCTGGTGTTATAGCTAACACTTATATGGTATATATACAGTTTATGCAACTCAACATCGTTCAACAACACACATGGATTAATGAGTGAAATTGGCTATTTAAATAATCTAAATATGTAAATAAATGGTGTTGCAGCTAACACTTATATGGTATATATGCAGTTTACTTGTCATTTAGTAAGATTCCATTCTTAAACAGTCTGTATAAACATCATTCGATATTTAAAAGTTGTGTGACAATTATTACAGAATAGAGAGCCTTACAACATCTTTGTAAATTTTACATGATAACATCGTGTTTGTTTAAATAACTGACTGATTGGTATTGTAAGTTTTCCAGAAGACATTCATATCAGAGCATAATTCAATTTCTTTTGTTTCTGAATACACATTCCTGTTAATTTTAATTTGTATACTGAATTGGATTAACATAATTGTGAAATTTCTTAATCATAATTATATTCAACATAAGCCTAATGTCTGGTGATCACATGATGCTTGATTTTGCGGTCTTCTGCTGCTTACCAAAATAATTCTTATGTAGCTTAATGAACTGACAATTATATCAATCTCAGTGTATATTCAGTTACAAGCAGACAAAATGTGTAAATCTGAGTATTTGTATTAACGATAATGCTATATGTATTTGAATGTTGATTAACCATCTTCTTCTTCTTCAGATTGCATTTATTTTAAAGATACTTGTGCATTTTTTTTCTTTCTCCTTGCATATCATCACCCAAGGTTTTGTAATTGCAGCAAACAATTCCATGATAAACTCCATCACCTTTTCATTCAGTCCAAATGATCATTTTTCTTTCTTTGAAAATTAAGTTTCAGCCTTAGATCATACAGTGTAATCCCTCTATCAGTCTTTTAAGGACAGGCTACTGTCGGGTGTGGCCACAGCGACAAGGGGTTCGGTCCTCTCACATGCAGAATCCCTATTTCTGTCTAAATTCCATTAGGAGCCTCCCATCCAAAAACTATAAAAAGATAGAAAAGCCTAAATGTTAAGGGTTGTTGAGACATTGATAAGAGCTACATAAAAATGTGAGTTCAGTGAAAATATGAGGTGATAGATCGGCGATATGAATAAAATTGGTTTTGTCTCCTGTAAAATAAGAGATGTACTTCAGAGGATAAAGTGTGTTGTTATAACTTTTTATCTGAAAAGAATCGGTTGAAATTTTAACAATAACCGTTATTCGCAAATAAACAAATGGTTATGACCCCTCACTTTTGCTTCCTAAAGTACATCTCTCACTTTGGAGGAACTAAATCTGTGTAAAATAGGAGGATAATTGATAGCTGTAGATTTTTCAGATAAAAACTTTTAATAAATGTCTTAAATACTCCTGGACATTTTGGATTTTCAAATAAAGGATAATGATCCTCCACCAAAGGGAGAGAAGGCCATTAATCCCAATAAATATTTGCTTCTATTATCACATTATTTTCTTAATCCATGATTCTTTTTTATGACTGATTTCATTTCTTTTGCTTTTAGTTGCCCGGTCGTACAGATAATGAAATAAAGAACTACTGGAATACCCGGACCAAGAGGCGTTCTCGGGCTGGTCTGCCACTTTATCCTCCAGAAGTGTCTTTGCGAAAAATGCAAGGGAATCAACGTGGCCAAGGCACTGGTAGAATGAAAGATGGTGAAAGAGGGCATCATGATTTCTTGCCAAAAAACAACTATGGGATCCATGATGTAGTATTTGACAATTTGAAGGAAACTCAGGGAATCTTACCTATTACAATTGTTCCTGAGAATCCTGATATTTCTGCTAATAGCATTCTGCTAAATGGTCTTGATTCTCCTCCATATTGTAATTCTGTTCCATCAACACTTCCTAACCATCACCATCTTCGAGAATCAACTATGTCTTTTCTTGGTTCAAGTGGTACAAACAAGAATTGGTTTTATCCATTTTACCATGTTCAGGATCATAGTTCTGATATGATTGTACAATCATTCGGATTGCATTCTCCCCTTGATCCTGGTCTCTCCTCACATAACGCGATGTATTACCGCCATTCCCCATCAAATGGCAATTCTTCTACTTCTAAGCCGATATCCAAGGCTGTGAAGTTGGAGCTCCCTTCACTCCAATATCCAGAAACCGGCTTTGGTAGCTGGGGGGCTACCTTTCCCCCATCTCCATTAAACGAGTCTGTTGATGTATTCAATCAGTCTCCTCTGCCACATGGTGCGCTAGAGTCCGGTTCTTCTTCACCGTATGATAGTGGCACGCTGGAGGCCATAATTTATCAGAAGAAGACTCTTCCAAATTCAAAGAACAATTATTCTGACAAGAGTTCACATTCATCTACTGCAACTCCTGTAGACAGAGCTGAGAGTTCTGCTTTGAACATGAATGAGACAGAATGGGAAGACTACAATGATCATGCATCTCCCTTTGGGGCAACCTCAATCCTGAATGAGTGTCCTGCTGTTAACTCTAATGCAAACTCATGGGATAAATTGACACCTGCTCAGAACTTTAGTGGTTAGTGCATTTTATTGTAGTATGCCGAAGTCTAATAATAGTTGAACTTGAAAAGTATTTTCAAATATGCACACACTATATACTTCATTGTTTCATTTGCAAGATATATTCTTAAAATCAGTGGCAGATTTCCCCCTTTAATTTCTATTTTTAGTTTGTCAATTGAAAGAGATCTATATTGTGATTCCTTGCAAAAGTTGTTTGTGATGTTAGAAATTTGTGCAGGCAACAATGTGAAATATGAGCCTGTTGACCAAGTTTGTACCCCAAACAGTGAAAATCAAACTATGTCTATGTTGAACATCACTTGGCCAGATGTCTTGTCAGCTTCAGATTGGCACGAGCATTGCTATGGGCATGAGAAGAACATGGCTGAGGCTAGGGACAACTTAACAGATTATAAGCATGTGGCTGGTGGGGCTTATTCTTCAAGTACCGGGGGTTACTTTATGCACATGGCATAACATGCTTTCTGTTTCTGTCAAATATCTGATCTTCATTGAGAAAACTGTTAAAATGAATATTATGAACTTTTCCTTATGCATTCATGTTATTCTTTTGACATGAGTATTCAGTGTAATATCTTTAGGTGTTGCACTTATTGTAAACAATCTTGAAACTCCTAGGACAAAGTGTTTTTTCAGGTATTTGAATAATTTGTATAATGACATGCCACTTGAAACTTTGGATTGCAAGCTGCTAAATGGTGTGACTATGTCTTGTATTTCTTTGCTCATGTTTGCAGATTGTGTTGATATTTTGTTATTTATTTGACTAAATGATTAACATAAGATAATGATGAATTTGATGTGGTATTTTTCCCCCCTTTATGTATGTCATTTTGACAGAAGGGTGAAAGCTTTGATAGCTTCTGGATTATTACAAACCATATATATAACATACCATTGAATAGCTTCTGGATTATTACAAACTATATATATAACGGTAAAACAAAGTTAAATTGTTTTCATGTAAGCTATCAATTGTTTCCATAAGCTATCTTAGAGAGCTTATAGAAATAAGCTAAAAACAATTTAGAACATGTTATGAGTTGTTTTTATAAACCACCTCAAACAGTCTCATAGGTGTTTATGTCGGTAGATATGTTTAAATAAATCAACCCAAATAGACCTAATTTAAACTTTTGTTTTTGCTAGATTTGTAGATGCTGATTAAAAGCTACCAATTTGGTCGTGAAAACACAACACAAAACTCTTGTAAGGCATTATAATTTGAGGTTCTTGCAATTTTCTGTGATGGAAGTGGAACTGCTTCCAATATTTTCACTTTCACCATCTGATTCTGAAGAGTCTTCCATATCATCTTTTGATTTAGAATAGTCTGATATGGTAAGGGTACTATTGTCTTGTCCCACAATGCAGCAACTGCAACCTTCCACTATATGTGTTAAGGCTTTGACCACCTAGTAGTAATAATGTATATATACAAAAAAATAAGAATGGACGATATTTGTTTCTTAGTTCATGGAAAATATGTAATGTAATTAGTAAGTTAAGAAGCACATATATATGATATGTTAAGAACAAAGGAATATGATAAGTTTTAAAAGTTGAAGACAATGTAGGATTGTAATACATCACCTTGAACATAGTATAAACTTATAGAATAGCATATATCAACAAAGATAAAAGATTGGACAATTCATTGTTAATTTTGCCAAATCGAATCTAAAATATTGTACAAAGTGAATTGTCTGGTCTTCATTCGACAACTAATATCTATCGACTATGGTGACTACAAAAGAGAAAACTTATTTTATCAAATCCATTTCTAAAATAAGCTTGGATTGTCATGCAAACTCTCAAAATGGTGTCTTGTAGCTAGATTGTGACAATATGAAAGTTGAAGATAAAGAAAGAATGGAAGCTTGGACTTACTGTACTCATATCCAATCGTTTATGAGGATCTTTGATGAGACAATTTCCAGCTAGACGACCCATCCAATGGATTTGATGACAGTCATGGGAATCCATTATCCTTTCATCAACAAATTTTTGACAATTTCCTTCTTTTAGTAGTGGTCTAGCCTGCAAAAAAATGACATTATATTAAGTTTATTTTTCGGATATGCATTAGTTGTTAATGTTTATATGTTTCTCTTTCGGCAGAATTTGAACTCTGATCCTCGAACTTCTTAACTCTTTTAACTCTTAACTGATCAAACTAGTCGAGCTACTCAATCCCCTATCTTTAAGTTAGTAATGTTGGAGATTCATTTAAAATCAAGTGAATAATATCAGAGATGCATCTGATAACAAATCAATACAAAGAGACGAATCTGATTAAGATTGTGCAATTCTTACCCAACTCACTAGACCCTTTCCGCCAAGTCTTCTATCTGTAGTCCTCATTCCAGTTATTAGCTCAACAAGAACCACACCAAAAGAATACACATCTGTCTTATTTGACACTTTACCATATGCTGCATATTCTGGTGCCCAATATGCCAAATTTCCAGGACATTCTATTGAGCATGAGAATTCTTCACTTGCAATTTTAGCCAAACCAAAATCACCTAGCTGATGAAAACAACATATAAAACATTTTAGTTCCCTTTTATTTTTATATTCTAAAATAAATAATGGATTGTTAGAACAGCCACTCTGGTTTAAAAGAAAACACATACAAAAAACGGAAATAGAGAATACATTATAAGACTTAATCACATAGTTCGGGTAATTTTGTCTACGTCTCCGACCGTATAGTCGCTACAATGACTTTCTATAGATTATATCTTAGGTTTAAATACTACGGTCAAGTTTACAATATTATCCCTAAATATTGGTTAGCTCGACTCGAGCGACCTCTCCACTTATCAGTATACTATTAGTTATACTCAAAAAGCATAGTGCTACTTTTTGAAATTGTAGTAAAAGAATATTACATTATATGACGAGTACAAAAAAGAGCAAATATTAATAACCATATTTGATTATGCTAAATATACTTAACAAAGTCAATTATATTAATATTACCATAGCTTCATAATCATGTGTAAGAAGAATGTTGTTTGGTTTTATATCTCTATGTATGATATTATTCTGATGCAGGTATAACAATCCTTTGGCAGCTCCATAAGCTACTTTCACCCTATCTTGCCAACAAAGTGGTTTACGAGAATGTTCTGCATCATAATATTATACAAATTTAGTAGTATTATTTGATGTAACATAAATAAATAAATGCACACAGTGATTGATAATAGAATTTTGTCAATTGTGCCTGCGTTTTTCGATAGTATGCTACACTTTTCAATTATGCAATGCTTAGAATTATATACGCTTGAACATCTATCCACTTATAAGTGAATATGAGCCATACTAAATAGTAAAAATAGGGATTTATATTTTCTAAAGTTAGTTTTGAGGCATCCGAATCGCAATTTTAAATGCATGAGCCGTATTCTCCTAAAATTTGACCCAGCATAAAAGTTTATAGCGCAATTGGAGCTGCGACCGCAATAAATATGAAGGATTTTGAGGTCTTCATAATTGCATCGCAACCGCAATCTGGACTACATTGGCCACATTTACCTGCAGGCAATGTAAAGATTCTCAACATAACCGCAACCACAATTTAAAACCAGATGCATGAACTCATATATAAACTATGGTTTTATTTTGATATCATACGCGATAAATGTTGGTCTAGTGAACCATAGCAAACATATTCGTAAACAAGACGCCTATGGTTTCCTTCAGAACATGATCCAAGCAACATAACAACATTTTGATGTCTTGCTTTGCTTAGTGCATCAACTTCAGATTTAAACTCTTTCTCTTGTTTGTGACTTGGATGAAGACATTGCTTAACAGCAATCTTGTGTCCAAGAATCTCTCCTTTGTAGACAGAACCAAATCCACCTTCTGACAGAAAATTCTTAGGAGAAAATCCTTGTGTTGCACCACACAACTCAGCATATGTGAAATCCTTTCTTGTCCAATCAAGTTTTGGTCTCTTGTTGTAACAAACTGAGCAAAAAGAATGTTGTGAATTTTGTGAATGTTGTTCAACTATTTGATGATGAGAGTAAGACATTTTTGTTTGGCAAAAGGGAGAGAGAATTAACAATTTCCTTTTGCTTATATTGTTATTTGAAGGATTCTATTTGCCTTGTAATTATAGCCTAAAAAATTGGACTTTGTAAGATACAATGTTGGCACTAGGATTCCAAGGATGCTTAGTAGATGATCCAAGAGCTTAAATCAAAATTTACTTGTTGATAATTGGAGTTTAGTGTATTGATTCTTTTCTTGTAATTGTCAAATATATTAAGTTTAGTATAAAGATCCAATGATTAATCATTTCACACTTAGAAAAATGGAGAGAGAATATTTGAAAATTGTGCATTAAACTTTTAAATTTTTTAATAATTATATATATATTCAATGCTTTTATTTTTAGATCGTTAATATATGTTTTAAGAACACAAGTAATCAAGATTCAAGACCCTTATTTTAATCCACTCAAAATTATTTTCTCACTTCTAGAAATATAATATTCTCCTGCGGAATTTTCAGCGGATTTGGACCAAAAATCCGCAGGAAATTCCTGAGAGTTTACCTGCGGATTTTGGTTCCCAACTAATGCCTTCATAGAATTATTTCCTAGTGGCAAAATCCGCAGGAAGATCGTTGAGTATAGCTGCGGAAGTTTCTGAAACAAAATAATTCGCAGGAAATTGCTCTGATGGCAAAATCCGCAGGAAACACCCTGGGAATATCTGCGGATATTTTTCTGGTTGGAAAATCCGCAGGAAATAAGCAGATTTCTAGTAGTGTCTTAACTTGTTCATATAGATCCAACTAACGTATTCAAATTATTTAAAAACCAATATAAATGTAACTGTTAAAAATTAAAAAAAAGTTACATAGTTAATTTTTGCTATGCTTGTGATCAAGAATATATGTCAAATGGCTAAGTGAAATTTATGATAATCCAGACGAAAAAAGTTGAAACTAGTGTGACTTTCTAAATATGGAATAAAATTCTTGAAGTAACATAGTTCAAAATGAAGAAAACTACAAATAAGAGATATCTTGGTGATATCAATTTAGAGTTAAATATTCTAAGGGATATGATATAGTCGATTATAGTGTAACATTGTTGAAGACAATGATTGACAAATTTTATACTACACAACAGTAGAATATTCTTATATGAACAATGTTGAAGACATCATGTTAGTTAGAAAAAAAAACTCTCTTGGAAATCACAATTTGGAAGTTTTCATAATTACATTAAAAAATATTGAGGCACTTTGGTAATGTTTTGTTTCTCTCAAACATTATGGTATAGGCCAAAATCAATAGCAGCAACTTGCCTGAGAAATTAAGAAAGAAAAAGCACTTAATTTTGATGTTTAAAATTAAAATTGACATAACTCCAAAAGAGCAACAAATTTAACCGCTTAAATATTTAGTTATCTATCTTGAGCAATAAAATTCTGAGTTAAAGAATATAATCTTGAGCAATATATTTTACCTGTATTGTCACATTAAAATACAAAATTCAAGATTAAATAATACGTTTTTACTTTCTTTAAATATAGTATTAATTTTTATTTTTAGTTCATCTAAAAATTCCTTCGAACTTAGTCCTTATAAATTTTTAGCTTTCATTTTTAGTCTCAGTTGTTTTACAAAGAGTTTAATTACTATGCAAGGACGGTGTAAATTTTTTTACAAAGGAGGAAAAGTGCAAAACTACATAAAAAACTGGAACATGCCCCCTGGTATCATCAACATAACACCTAACTAGTTGAAGACATTAACAAAATAGAAACAATTCAATTTGTAGAAAAACATCAACACCAAATCATAGCAAAATATTCACATGATTACAAGTTGAATCAAAATAGAAATCAAGTTCGACGGCTAAATTGTTATCTTTCCATTTCCAACCAATGAGGCAGACCATATCCACAAATATCTACAGGTAACCAAATACAGTGATCAATTAACTAGTTCAATTCGGACAATGATGTCTGCGGTTTCAAATTACAGATATCATAAAAAGACTTTCAACATGTCACACAAATATATTTTATTGACAGTGTAAAACACTTTACGTACAATAAGACGCTCCATGAATTTACCTAGACTATCGAAGCTCGATAAATACATTGTATCACAAAAGAAAAAAACCACTTCAACACTATAATTAAAGTGGAAAATTTATTTGTTTCAATGATCTAAACTGAAATAGTACTCTTTTATTTGTTTAGTTCACTAGTACCATCTAAGATGGTACTAGATCTTAGATGGTACTGTGACGCACATAATGAAAAGAGTACAAAAATACCAATATCCAAAGTTGGTTTAATTTAAGATTTGATTAAACCAACTTTGGATATTGGTATTTTTGTACTCTTTTCATTATGCACGTCACAGTCACTACTATTTGATTCATCAGAAAACTGAAATGAGCTTGAGCCACTTGAACAGAAGCTTTTAATTGGCGGAGATGGTGGCTGCCTCACACTCATATGCCTCATCTGAATAGTGTAATCTCTGATTTCTGTGGATTCTGATATGGTGCTTAGTAAATCACTTTCCACCTCAAAAGCTCCATTCTCATCTTCATCAAATTCTGGTTCACTATAGGATGAATCTGACATTGCAGGAGTGTAATCTCCTGTTCCAATGTCACATGTGTTGCCTTCTGAAATGTCGGTCAAAGCATTGACAATCTGTTGTGATAAGAAAAAAGTAACAGTTCAAAATCTGTATATTTTGTTAATCATGAATGTTATGCACTTAAAAATTACTTAAAAACTCTAACGACAATCGACAATTCTCCTCAGAAGTAGAAGCTCATGGTCTTCTTCATTCCTATGGTTGAGGTGGTGACCTAATCAATGTTGGTTCGACAAACGTAAGGAAAAATGAATATGAGCTGAGCTTCGAGGTATGCATATTTGTTTTGTTGAACCAGCACCAATTGAGTTATCGTCTAAGCCATCAGGACGGGGAGGACCGTGAACTTGTATTTTTGGAAAGATATATCAATTGTCGTTTGAGTTTCGAACGATTTTCAAGTACCATTCCACTATGGACAACCTATTAAAGTGATCCACTGTAGAATTTTCCTTGTGTCATATGTTTTCATATAATCTAGAAACAAGGAATTCTACTAAGTATTAGCACATTTTTTTTTCGGGGACCAGGTTTCTTGCAGTCGAAGAATCATACATTCACACAATCAGCACATCAGATTCCATTTGATCAAGATCGTGTGACTCAAATTTAAGTTTGGTAAATCAAATTTAAAATCTGCATGTGTGTTTACTACTTTACTTATATAATTAAGTCACTAATATTTGTTTACTTACCTCAGCCATACTTAGTCTTTTCTTAGGGTCCCTACTTAAACATTTCTCAGCTAGTCGTATCATCCAAAATAACTGATGGTAATCATGAGTATCAATGATCCTTTCATCAATTAGATCTGGATAATTTCTCTCTTTTAAAAGTGGCCTTGCCTGCAAAAAAATAAAAATAATGTCGAACACCGAACACACATTCAATCTAAAGTGTCAGTGCTACATTTAAGATTGTTTGTTACCCATCCAACGAGGCTTCTTCCTCCAAGTCTTTTGTCTGTAGTTCTCATTCCAGTGATAAGTTGCAGTAGAACCACTCCAAAAGAATATACATCTGTTCTACTTGACACTTTCCCGTATTCTGCATATTCTGGTGCCAAATAACCCCAGGTACCAACAACTTCTGTTGAGTGTGTCAAATCTTTGTTGTGAGTTCTTGCTAGCCCAAAATCTCCAATCTAGTAAATTCACCACAAAAGATAGGTATTAGTCAAAGTTTCCAACTTAAGGCAAAAGTTACTTTTTATCACTTATAGTTCTGAAAGTTTTCCCCGTGAAACCGAACACACAATTAGTAGTGTATGTTTGTGTGTGTATTCAAAAGTTGATGAATTACCAATGGTTGGAGATCATGTGTAACAAGGATATTGTTTGGTCTGACATCTCTGTGAATTATGCTATTTTTGTGCAAGTATAGTAAGCCTTTGGCAGCTCCAATAGCCACTTTGATCCTATCTTCCCAAGTAAGTGGTGATCTAGAGTGTTCTGCATCAATCAAGTATAAGTAAGTCTTTCATATTCTTTTTCTAAGGAAAATTCTATGGTGGACCAATACTTCAAATTTTTTGAAACTCCATCTACAACATACGTCACTTTTTTGAAGTAAGTTCACGGAGCGTGGTCCGCCTTGTCTTCATGGCTGAGACAATGACATGATTGATGCTAGTTCGATAAGAATAAGGAAAAATGAATATATGTGCCTAAAACTCAACTCATATTCAATTTTTCTTATTCTTGTCAAAATAACACCAGTCAGGTCACCATCTTAGCAAAAGGACAAAGAGGTCACTATTTTTCAAAAGATGTTGTCGATTGTCGTTAGTGTTTCAAATGATTTTTAAGTATTGATCCATTGTGGACCACTTATCAAGGTTGATCACTGTAGAACCTACCTTTCATCTAGAAAGTTATAAGTAGAAACAAATTAGTCAATTAAAGACTAGTTTTCTCACCTGATAGATGTTGGTCAAGTGAGCCATTGCAGACAAATTCATAAACAAGAAGCCTATTGTTTCCTTCTGAACATGAACCTAAAAGCATGACCACATTCTCATGTCTTGCTCTTCTAAGTACATTGACTTCAGACCTAAATTCCTTCTCTCCTTGGAAGCTTGCACTTTTATGTTGCTTAACAGCAATCGGCATTCCATTAAGTTGTCCTTTGTAAACGGATCCAAACCCGCCTTCTGACAGAAAGTTCTTAGCAGAAAATCCTTGTGTAGCAGTGTATAGATCTAAGTAACTGAAGTCTCTTTTGGATCCAATTTTAAGTCTTTTGTTATTGCACACCGAACAAACCGGATTTGTAAAGTCTTCCTCCATATGAGTAACTTCTGTTTGGCTTGTTTCTTGATTTCCAGAAATATGAAATATTGATTGTCTCCCTTGTTTTTCTTGTTCTGGAAAAAACTCACCAATTTGGTATTTTTGAAGGACATATTGTGAACTTCCAATGCTAGACGCCGAGGCATCAGTACTACACTGACTTGAAACTCCAGTCGATGTGAAAAGATCAGTAGATGAAGACTTGGACACTGCTCAATGAATCATAGGCCATAATCAGTCATACTACTTAATAATTTAAATGCAAAGATAGATTTGAAGTAGTTCCACACATCAAAGATGAACATAATTGTTGAAAGATTCTGTTGAAGCACAAATTTGTATTTCTTTTTTTACTTTCTTCGTATTTTTATGCATTTCTATCGAAGATCCTTAGTCTGTGTAGATTTTTCCCAACATAGGGTATAATCGAATATCATGATATCTTATGTTCATGGTATGTCTTTTCACAACTTGACATAAAAATTTGTCATGCATGACTAAACTTTCTTGTGTTATAATCTTTTGATTAGTGATGTTTAATTGTTCCATAAATTCCGAAATGGAAATTTTTTATTGCAGTTCATCTTATCTTGCTCAAAAACAACGAATTGGTTCGCTGCTTCACCATTCTTATGCGAATTGGTTTAATAAATGTAGATAATGCTATAAAGTTTTTATTTGTATTCTTACCAATTTGTTAATATTTTATCAAACAAAAAATGGGAAAAACACATAACAAATACTTACTCTGAAGAGAAACTCCATCCTCTTCACTTCCTGGTATCATTTCTGAATAGCTTATATTTTCTTGCCTTTCAGAAAGTTTGCTGGATGTTGACTTTGGATCTTTCAACTTCTCAATGGAGTTATCACTTGTTATCCTATACATACCACAAGGGATTCTGTCCATAAAATTCTTCATGTTTCTGTGAATCTGTCTGCAAGTAAAAGACTATAATAGCTTTAGCAACAAGTAATCTTTAGTTAGTCTATGGATAATTTGATATCTTGATTTGTTAGTTTCATTGTGATCTATTCTATAATCATATTGCATAAACCTATGTAACACCTGCACTTTAGATTGAGGGCATGTCTTGTGTTCGACACATGTCGGTTCCAACACCAGCACATGTGATTACATTGAATAACAACATTTTCTCAAATTAGTACCAGTGCTGACGTGTTAGTGTCGTGTCCAGTGTCTGAGCTACTATCTTGGAAAAAAGTGTGCAAACTAAGCTTATTTAATTTTTATGAAGCATCATGCTTATAACGTTACGTAATACTACAACTTCCTAGGCATTTTTCTTAATTCTAACAATGCCCTTAAATAGTAATCTAAGTATCAAGATTGTAAATTACATCACTATCAGGTTAGATTTAATTCTCATGGTGTATCTGCATGAGTTATGAAAAAAATGAAAGAAACATTTAAACTAAGGTAAAAAGATATGGAAGTCAGAAACTGACCTATCAAGTATCAAAGTTGTAGGCTGAAATTTTGCTACAGCATCAGAAATAACCTGTGAAGTTGGTCCTACATTCACTTCTAGTTGGAATCCAATCTGAATGAAAAATATCATTTCCAAAAGAATAATTTCATTAGTTATTATATTGTTCACATTTCCCTATGTATAGACCAGTTCAGTTCATTTGTAAGATTAGAGTAGACCACCAAATTAGTCTATGACTTTGGAGGGTGCTCTTAAATAGGTCATTCAGATTATGAATATTTCAAAAAAATTCTCTAACGTTATTAAACTGTCAAGTTGGTCCCTATATTTAATCACTTACTATCAATTAAGTCGTTATATTTTAACAACTTCATATCCATTTGGTTCCCATGTTTATTCGGTTACTACCAATTTATTCTCTAGCATACTCCGAAAAGGACTAATACAAGTAAAATTTGTCAGGGTCAAGTAACTGATTAGAGGGGTTTATATAAGACAATTTATTATTAAAATTCAAATATTATGTACAAAAAATGACTTTTTTACTTCAAATACAAGTAACTAATTACAGGGGTTTATACAATTACATCTAGCTCTATATGAATATGGATTAATGTGCTAACCTCATTCATTTGACAGTACTCAGAAAGTTTGTTGATATACCGGTTCATATGATAATCATTCTTTCTCTTGGTAAACTTTTCTGAAATGATTTTCTTGTTTGATGAAACAAAATAACTTGAATCAACTGAGACCATGTAACCCACTAAAAAGAAAAAGAAAAAGAGTTAGTTATATCAATTACAATCACTAAGTTAAATGAAAATGACTTGAATCAACTGAATGATAAACTTTTTTATATATGCATTTTATCAAATTAGTGACCAAATTAGTGACAATTTTTTTAGAAACCGATTTAGTGACCGGTTTTAGTGGCTGATAAAGAAAAAAGTAAATGAATCCTTACAACTTTTTCTTCCAAAGAAAGAAAACATACTAGGACTGCTAAACCAATTAAGAATGGCAACAATTATAAGCTGATCTCCAGCTTTTACTGATAACTTTTTGAGGGCCTTTTCAATTGCCTTTAAACCAACATCTCTTGATGCATCTTGGATCACCACTATTTTTTGAGCTTCTATACTCATCCTCTATCTTGTCAACAAATTATGTGAAGCTTTTCAATGCCTAAACCTTTTCAAAAAAATTAAATACTATATGCATAAGATTTTTAAGTTGTTCTATAGTTTGTAGCAGAAGTTGTTATTATGCAACTTAATTTTTGATATATGACCTTATATTTATGAAGAAAAGCTAATAAAAGTTAAAGGACTCCATGTTATATACAATGAGATTTTAATATTTATATATTGAACAAATTTTAACAAAGAGAATGAGACAAAATTGAAGGAAAAATACAAAAGAAAATATTTTATATTGTAATTATATCAAAACACAAATGATGGAGGAATGTTGAGATCAAACACAACATTAATATTTATGAAAAAATCCTCCATATTTATTATTTCTATGGCATGAGCTAGCTTATATACTTATAAAGAAAATCTAGATGGAAAAGGTAATGATGAATCAATCCATTAAGCACAAGAGAGAGTTGTTAAAAATGGCATATTCTAGGATATACTTGAAAGGCCCCTCAAATTTTTCTCTGATTATTGAGAAGCAAGGTATTTATTGGCTAAAAATCTTCTGAATTAGTGAATACTATTATTATTTCAATTTTATTTTTGGTTTTATTCATTGAACACACTTTTGTCACCATATAGCTGGACTCATAACATAGGAAAGATACAGAATATAGTGAATGGTGATGAAATCTATGAACTTCAAAATATATATATATATATATATATATATTAAAAAAATAAAAAAAACATTGGTGAACTATATGTTTGTTTAATTCAGCTATGGTTCTGTCTGAGTTCAGGGAAACAATTGATACCTTTGGTTGGTTGCATGTACAAAAAAGGGAAAAGAGTTTGACATGATTGAAAATATATGATTGAAAATTCTGTTAAGAAGATTCTTGGGATGGAAATTCACAGGGATAGGGGAGCTAGAAAATTGTGGCTCTCTTAGAAAAACTATGTTGAAAAAGTATTAGATAGATTTGACATGAGTAATTTGAAGGCTATGATGAGTACTCCATTGTCGAATCACTTTAAGCTCACATTGGATCAGTGTCAAGCAATAAGTCAAACTATGTTGTTGGTTGTTTAATGTATGTTATGGTTTGCACTAGGCCAAACTTGGCACAAGCAATAAGTCAAGTTTGCAAGTTTACGTCAAAGCCTGAAAATTATTCTACCTATGAATCGAATCTGGGTTCTCCCAAAATTCATCATTTAATGAAACTCATTAACCAGTTGAGTCCAATGTCTTAGTTTCGACATGATTATATTGAATCATATGAAGTCAATACTAAAAACACCAATCTTTAAGTTTTCAGGGATAGACAAAAAAAATATATAGTTGTAGGAAATAACATCATATTTAAATCATATAAATTTAATTATAAGACATCTGATGAAAATTAATGGTCAAGATTATCAAGCACATGAAAGTTAAATGTTTGATTACATAAAATCCATTTCCATAGCTAATAAGGGTAATTTCAATGACACAATTTATCATAGATGACTTAAATGGACTTTATAGTGTCACACCAATTCGAAGCAACTCATATATATATTTTGCTCGAGTAGTTCAACCTATAAGAATCTATAAATAGATCCCACAATTCATCTATCTAATATAATTTTAAGGACCAGTTGTTTCGACAAATAAATCGTCCTTAATTGCAAGTTGTCGCCACGTCAATATTCTCTAACATTAGAGCTCCTTAAAAATGTATTTGTATTTTTCAAACTTAAGGACTCTCTAAAAACTATCATTGAAGGTGTTTTCAAAATTTAAATGTGTCATTGTTCAGCAAAGCCTAGATGTTATCAATCTAGCTCTAAAATATTTGGTCAAGTTGTTCTTGGTGGGTTGCAACCTGGATTGAAACACCTATTTCGATTTTCCCATGAACAATATGTATTACTATATATATAGCATGTGATGTCATTTTGTTTTCATGGGAAACATCATTGGATAAGATGCTGATTGTTTTTTTTTTATAAGCAATAAGATGCTGATTGTTGATACCTTATGTAATCATATATATGTTTGAAGCTAAACTATTCTTCAATTATAATTAAGGAGGTTTATTGATTATAACAATGTTTTTTTAGCTTGTTTTTTTTTTGTCTATATATATATATAGGTGAAATAGAAAATATTAAGGGACTGTTTGAATCAGTTTTTAAAAACAGATTTCTCTATTTATAAAAATTATTTAAAAACTAAAAAAGCAAAATAAACTATTTAAAAACAATCTTGTAAAACTGTTTCCGAAAACCTGTTTACAAATTTGTTGTTTTTAAAACCAAAAAAGCAAAATAACTCAAGAGTGTTTTTGTGTGGAAGTTTAGGATGTGGCTGAAATGTCACAACACTTTTTCTTTAAGTGTACATTTTTTGTTGTTACAAGTTCATTCCTTCTGTTTATTAAAAAAAATTACTATACACAAATATATCATTTATTAAATAAATATTAATAAATGAAATTTTATTATAACACAACAATATATTAATTATTAAAAGTAGTAATTTTACCATAGTTAATTCAGGGATTGACGTTGGATTTAATATACGATCTTCCATAACTTTCTTTAGAAAGGGATTAAAATCACTCAATATTATAACTCGTCTAAACTCTAAACTCTGAACTATTCTCTTCCTCTTCTTCTGCTTCAGAGAGCGAAAGAAAAAAAATAGTAATTTACTAGTAAGTACAGGTAATCTTTTTAATTTTTAAAGGAAAAAATAGGTTTTTAAAGTCCCATGAAAAAAAAACAGAGGAATAATAAGAGAGAAAGTTCACTCTCTTCCATATCCAATTCCTTCATCTCTCTGATGCAATTTCTTCAATTGCTTCACTCTCCATTGCTACAAATATCATCCTCTTAAACTGCATTTTTCCATCAATGTCTCTTTCTGTTAAATTTCCACCTCACTTCAATTCCAAACTCCTCTCTCATCATCAGGTATATATATATATATATATATATATATATATATATTCCCACTTCTACTTTTCTCCTTCAATTTTCACTCTTTTCTATCATTCCATCTCAAATTTATAATCTTTTTCATTTTTTGCTATCTGGGTATATCTCAAGTTTCTGTTAGAACGCTTCAATTGCTTCTCCAACACAAAATGTGGTACCCTTTTCATGCAAAATCAATTGCCTCAGCTCAAGACTAGTTATACCTATTCAAGGATTTTCTCAAGTAACACTAATCACAACAATGTAAGTAAGTAATAATCATCATTTTTTTCTTCAACTATCTCTATCTGTGTTAAAAAAATTATTTTGTTTTTGTTTTCAGGGTTATGTATAATTTTAATCTTTTTATTTTTTAGTGTTTGTAATTGTAACCATTTTAAATTATAGGTTTGGTTATTTTGTATGCAAAATAATTGTAATTAGGTATCTGAATTTGAATAATTTATAATTAGATCCTTCTAAATTTTTTAAATAATTTGCAATTAGGTCCTTGAAAAGGACTAAAAGCATGTAACTTGTGTAAATTGTAGGATTAAAAAGTTGATACAGAGACTGAAAGTGAAATCCAAATTCAAGATAATTATAAGCATTAGAAACTGCACACAGGTTTTACATTGGCACATTTAAGCTCAAGTTTCCTGGACTTAGGCCCTGTTTGGTTGGAAAAGCAACTTAATTAAACAATTTTAACATACGCGTTTATCATATAAGTGTTTCCTGAAATTATTTTTATATAAGCTATAAGATGTGTAAATAAGTTTTTTACATTTTATAAGCTGTTTCTATAAACTCTCTCAAATAGTCTCATAATTGGTTATGTTAGTGGATAAGCTCAAATAAGTCAATCCCATAATAGGTTCGTACTTGGAAACCAGATGCTTAGTTAAATCTTAGCTTTGAAGGCAATCACAATATTATTTGGTATTACTTAAGATGCTATAAGACATATGAACTGTTGTATGAGACTCTCACATAATATATATCGTGTCAGACTGTAATTTTAGCATAAAATCGATTGACATTCTATTCACAAACAAAATATCTGTTGTATAATGTCGATCTTTTTTCCCTTTGTATGCTCATATTTTTACTAATTGAATTATTGGTTTATTTCTCATTGTTGTAAGGTCAGGCATATGAGCTATCAGATTCAAGCAGCCATGAAGGTATGTTATTATTCGTTTTTTCTGGACGTGTGAATTAAATTATAATGAATGTTTTAACAAGAAGAAATTTTTTGGTGCTCTACTCAAATTATTAGGAGTTCAATTATCAGTTAGGTCATTCACGTGTGAAACATATTTTGATTTACATCGGTGTTTATATTTTGAATCTCTCCGTGAATTAATTAGTAATTAGTATTGTAATCCAGATATTGATTGCTTGGTCTTATTTCGTGACGTAATATTTTGCTTTCTTTCAAAGACAAATCAATATGAATGCAAATTGTTAAGAGTCCTACATTTGATGAAATATGGTTTGAAAAAAGTTTATAAGTAGGAGATATCTCTCATCTTAGAAATCAGTTTTATAGGCTTGAGTTAGACTTAATCCCCAAATTCTAAGACACATATATGTTTATGTTATGGTGGGTTTTTGTAAGCATAGAGCAACCATCTATTCCTGTGCAAACTAAATTCAATACAGTTTCTTTTCTAATGTTTTAGTGGCAAAAAATTATTTTTCAATTTTTTTGTTCTCTTACAAAAGTTTTGAATTTTCTAACATTATATCTGTTTAGAGATACTTCCATCTCATTAGGGCAAAATTTTCATTTTGGTTGAGTATGTATAGAAAGTGAAGTTATGGATGTCATGATTATGAGTTATGGATGTCTATATTGATCTTTGGTGTTGTCTAGCCCTTACATTGATGTTTTTAGAATCATATTTGACAACTGCAAGATATTTTTAGGTTCAGAAGAAAGCAAAAAGAGTAAAAAAGGAGAGTCACTATCAATCAATGAGTACGCACAACTTGCACTATAATATATTTTCATCGTTTATTAAAAACTAAAATAATTGTTTTATTTCATGATGATGTTGGCATATTCATTCATTTACTGAGATAGGTTCAAAAACTTGCCCCTTATACATATGATGGAAGTTTATGACAATTAATTGGTTTTTGACTGTCCTAACTGAGATAGGTTCAAAAACTAATTACTCTATTTAGCCTGCTTTTATTTGTTAACATGTCAGGATCATGAAGAAACTGAAGAGATACGGAGTTTCTGGAATTCTAGCCTATGGACTTTTGAACACTGCATACTATCTCACAACCTTTCTTTTTGTGTGGTATGTGAACATATGTGCCTCATACTTACCAATCTGGTTTTGTTTTCCCTTATTCTTCCTATTTTTCTGTTTTCTTTGTAAAGCTCATGGCATGGAGCTTTATGTCTATCCTTTATACACCACATTTGATAGAATATACTACTTCCTAAGTTATTCCAAAGTCACCGAACATAGGAATATGCATTATGTTTCTTCAATGTTGTCAATCACGAATCACAGAAAATAACGGTTCATTCAAATTTCGCTATGTAATAGCATCGCTATTTGACAAAATTTTGTACTAAACAGCGTATCATGGAACAATTGCAATTTGTTCAAATTCCGCTAAGGTATAACACTATAGCACCACTATTTAACAACACCGTGTTTGTTAGGTTTTACATTGCTCCAGCACCTGGAAAGATGGGTTATCTTGCAGCTGTAGAGAGGTAAGAAGTAAGAACATAGTCCTATTAGTATTTTCACTTAGGTTTTTTGGGTTGATGTTTAAAAACCTCATGGTGATGTAGATTTCTCAAGTTAATGGCGATGGTTTGGGCCGGTAGTCAAGTCACTAAGATTCTAAGAGCCGCCGGGTGAGATGCCTTAACCTGTTACGTTAACAGTGTGATATGCACATAGATTGTTGTGACCCAAGCCTAATTTTTTTAAGTGCTTGTTGTAAAGACTTTATTTTTTCAGGGTTAAATATATTTTCTATTCTTATAAAACCGACAAAATTTGATTTTAGTCACTTCAAAAAAATTATTTGTTTTTAAACAGTGGAGTTACTTCTTATGCAGAGCATTGGCACTTGCACCTTTTGTTGACAGAGGATTGTCATGGTTTACTGATAAGTTTAAGTTTCAATCACAAGGGAAGGTAACTTACACTACTTTTTTTGAGTTGATTTTTTCTCATTTGTTTTACTTATTTGTTCTGAATTATTACTTCATTTGACAATATTCAGGCTTTCATGGCAATAGTTGGATTCTGTTTGGGATTCGCCCTAATTGTATTTTTGGTCATCACACTACTTTGGGCATGAATGCCACTTTGCTACTTTGAGAGGACATTCAAAT
The DNA here is from genome assembly GCA_951804385.1 of Trifolium dubium. Classification (NCBI taxonomy): domain Eukaryota; kingdom Viridiplantae; phylum Streptophyta; class Magnoliopsida; order Fabales; family Fabaceae; genus Trifolium; species Trifolium dubium. The sequence continues at coordinate 30,478,365 of OX638076.1, read as the reverse complement.
TTCATCATCACTTGAAATGTATAAATGTTTATTATCCTTATAATTCTTTTGCTCTAAAACATGTTCTTGAATTTTGAGGTTGTTACATAATTACATTTTACCGCCTTTTGCAAGCACTTCTATTTTTCATACATGTATAGAAGACAATGTTTTAACATAAGAGTAATATTTATACTGAATTGACCCGCTATGAGAATACTCTATAGTGTCTTATGTAAATGTCATAAGAAGTAATATTTATATTGAATCGACCTAAACCCACTATGGATCCTGCATGAGAAGTCGAATGCTTTGTTTCTCGTCAAACGTTGTCCATAATAGGGCGTGATTATAAAGTCGGTTGATGAACAATCAACGAATCATGCCGAAGGATATGAGTAGCTTAGATGAGATTTTTCTTTCCCTCCTACATAACAAGAATAGTATCTATGGAACTCTTGATCGAGTATGATTGTGAAATGTGTGACCACACTGAAAATAAGTTAATATGAGATATTGAATTTGTTTATCATTAAGTATATTCTAGTATCAAGTAATATTGAATTGAACTATACAAGGGTGACAAATATTATGTCTTGTGTTCAACTTAGATATCACAAGACAAAAGGATTACACCATGCTATAACATGACACAAAATCTCGTCACAAAAAGGATGATTGTACATATAATCATTACACAAAAAGATTACGTCATATAACATGACATTCTCATCATTTGGTTAGTAGTGATGATGTATTGTTAATGAAAAGTTACATTTTTGTTAGAAATTCGGTCGTGCCTGACTCAACCTTATAAAATTGGTTTATAAGATGAAGATTGTCTCTCTCGTAAACTCATGAAAAAGTTAAATTTTTTACTTCAAAGTCTCAAATTTTACTTACTAGCAAGCATAGCTATTTGAACTTTGTTTTTAGAAGAGCTATTTGAACTAAACAAAAGCAAATTCATAGTATTAAAATTGTAAGTTGAAATCCAATTTTCTTTATGTAATCATCTTAAATATATGGAATGAAGTACATTCTTTATTACATGGCACACAACACAAATGTGGCTTCACCGTTGAAAATACTACACGATATAAAAGTAAAGACCTAAATGTCCAACAAAAGACAATCAACACCAAATAAGAGCCATGCATCTCTAAAAGTACACAACACGATGAGCTTTTAATCCATGTTGCTTTCCTTCCATGTCAAAGAACCTTTGCATCCCTAAAAGAATATAATAAATATGCATAATAAGTTGTTAATGTGTAAGAGTGCTAAAATGGAGTAAAAAAAACAATAATGTAAGAAAGTGACAATAATTTCCACAATCAAATTTGCATTTATAGATATGGGTGTTTGGAAGAGAAAAAACTTCATGCAAATGTTTTAATCAAATATGTGAAATATAATTAACAAGAAAAAAAAAAGATTTGGTCAAAAAGAAAATAAAAATAAGATCATGCCATTAAATGTCACCAACTCTACTACATATAAAAAACTATATACTTTTTTTTCTGGTAAGAACTATATACTTTTTTTTGGTACAAAAAACTATACTTTTTAGTCAAAGAAATAAAATAAAAACCATACTTTTTAGTCAAAATAAAATTAAAACTATACTAAATTAGTGTACATTTAATATTTATACCTCTTAAAAATGGTCAAAAAGTGAATTTAATTACTTACTTTTATTTAAAAAAATTATAATAATAAAAAATTGAGAATAAAAATAATATATATGACCTCTTAAAAATAACATGTACAGTAATTACCTTTGACGTATTTTGCCTTAGCCAAGAAACCACCTTTTACAAGTGTGGAACGAAAATCCGCCAAAATTGTCTTTGATTCTGCAAAATAAAAAAGAAAATTGTTATTTTAAAATCATGAATAATTTAAAGTGATTATTGCAATGTGTACTGTAGATGTAGATTGTAATTTTAAAAATTGTATATGTTGTTGATCGATCCAATTGAGTTTTAAAATTAAATACTGAAATCCAAAAGTAAATCTATTAATAAGCTCCAAATCCACACGAGCTTTTGTGATGACCATAAAATATGATTCATTTTGTTAGATTTATTGGAAGCTAGCAGCAATAAATCATTGATTTGTTGCATATATGAACAAATCAATAAAACAAAAAGTTTAAATAAATAATCAATAGTTCGGAAGAACCCGAGTTCGATTTCTCAAAAAAAATTGTTAATAAAATTTTATTTACCTCGCCGTCGAATAATGGATTATCATTATCTAAGCAGCATGCGAAAGGGGCGAAACATTCGAGCAAAAGGTGTCCACACTTTCTTATATAATTGTACACAATTTTGTCGTATCCAACCACCACGACATTCGTACTACCATCAGAATCAGAATTATAGATGTAATAACAGAGAACATTTCCCATCTTAAAATATACCGCTTCATGGTAAGGATAAAAGCATAAGAGCTCACCATTAGTATGAAAAGGCAACAAAAGCTCACTCTCTTTGCTATGAATCATGCGCCATGCATAAGAGCTAACATTCCTTGTAACACACTCAATGAGTTCAAAGCATGCTATTTTCGTGCCTCTAGATATGATCAATAAGATCTTGTCACCTTTCACACTTACTTCCCATTGAGAATCATCATAAAGACAATCAGGATGAAGTGTTATTACCTCAGCTTGTTCCAAGACATTTTCTTGAGGATCAACTTTGATTTTCAATAAACGCCTTGAACGAGAGAGTCGATAAATTGATCCTTTTAAGTATATTGATTTTTTTATCCAAGAAGACACGTTAATATAGTTTGGAAAACAAATAGTCAATGTAGTCCACAATCCAGTCATAGAGGAGAAAACATTTATATGACGATGTCCTTGAAAACGTACAATTTTGAAGAACCTAGACTCTGTGGGGTCATATGCTAAAGCAGCATAGGAATACCCTCCAGAAGTTCGTCCTGCAGGTTTCATAACAGCCACACATTGTTCTGTTATAGGATTCATAACATAGTAATGATAGATGCCATGCACAATGTTCACAGCCTGACCCTCCTTGTGGCAAAACAAGAGTAACCCATTGCATGTGTCTATAAGATTTCGAGGTTTAACTGTGCAACACATCACTAATGAGCACCAATTAAAAAGTTGTTCTAGATCTATGGTTGGATCAGGAAAATAGCGGGCTCCTATCAACGGTTGTAGTGGATACTCTTTTGGTAGTGTTGTGGTTAGGATGAGATTACGCCATGAGTGTGAGACACACATGGCATTTGATTGATCATTCACATGCAGACGATCAAATATTTCAGTTTGAAGCTCTTTGGGGAGATTGTTGAATAAGGATTTGGGCCTCCTTCTTCCCATTGTTCTCTTCTTTCTAACCACTTTACTCTCCATCAATGAGAGTTGATATTGACAGAGATAAAGATAAAGATAGATGAGTCGGAATGAAGTCTCTATTGTTGAATGATCCGATTTTTATAGAAGTATGACATATGAAACACGACAAAAATGTGAAAAAAAATTCATGTTAAAGAAATAGTGACCATAATATATTTAATTATGTTTTTATATACTAAAAATATAATTCTGGCTTTGTTCATTGTATCAAAAATCATAATAAAGAAACAATATACTATAATTTTTTATTTTTTTTTAAAAGGAAACTTTTCATTATTATAGATACTTATAAAAGGATACTTTATATTAAAATCATTAAATACTATATATTAATTAACATATATGGATTTGCTTTGACTTTATTTTTTGACTTAATTAACATGTACAAATTTATTTTTTAAATAAAAGAATAGAAAGTAATCTCTTTGGCAAAACTTAGTTGGTAGAGACATTGATTATATATGTATAGGTCAAAGTGTAAATTTGAGATTGCACATTTATTCATCCATCTTAAGGAATAAAATTATAGTCCCTAGACTAGTTGACTAAAAAATAGAAAAAAATTATTTGACCCAACATATATATCATTTAAAATAATACAAAAGAATTAAAAAAATTATTCTATCAAAAAAAAGGAAAAAAAATTGTTCTACCAAAAATAAAAAGAATATAATTAAATGTCCCTAAGTATATAGCTCTGTTAATATTCACCAAAAATATTATTTGTAGGAGTCAAAGTTCAAACCCTTAATTCTCAATTTAACTACTAATTTACTTTTACTTGACAAAAAAATGCAGTTAATTTTAAACAAGAAAAATAAATCGTGACTTACATTACAAAATTACTCTTCATTATGGATATATAAATGAATCCTTAAAAGAATTAGAAAAAGAAAGAGTAATAGATAATTATATATACACACTAGAAAATAAACATTCATTTATACAAAAAATAAAAATAAAACCCCTCAATACATCTCTTAATCTTTTAATATAAATAAAAGAAGATGGTTTAGTCAACTATATGTATTTGACTAAGAATATTCAAGTTATTCAAATAAGAATATTTCTATAAATTTGAGTTTGATTTTTAGCTGGAATAATTTTTTGGTCAGACTTTATATAACTCCAGTTCTCAAAAAATCAGAAGGTTAATACAAAAAAAATATTCCCATAAATTTAATTTTATTATAGTCATTGAAAAAAATACAAAAAACTATCTTTTTATATAAATTTATTGCACTTTATTTTTTCACTAATAATTAAATTTGAGCCAAAATATTTTTGCTTAATTTCTTGGATGAATTTTTTCTACCAAAACATTCATGCAACCTTTTCATGGGAATAGGATCTTTATTTTTTATTTCTTTTCTAAGTATTGATTCAAACGAAACATTAGCTAGGTCCATCCTCATTGGGTTGCAAGATTCAGAGTAAGCTCTTGGAGGTAGGAAATAGATTTCCACTAGGCTTATATGAAATGAATACTCAAACATAAACATATATCTGATAATTATCACAACTCACAACTAGTTTATAGGCAACCTTCCATGTTTCACAGATTCATATATTCATAAATTTTCATATGATATTATCATAAAACAATAAAAAAGAAGGAAAAAAAATAGAGGATTTGAGTTCAACAACTCATTAAACTAGTGTCATACATCCAACATTACAAATTTTATCTTACAACACTAAAACCAAATGTATTCAAAAAATGAAACTTTTGAGTATGAATCAAGTATCTTCTGTGCGCAACTACAATGATTAATCTATCAGGTTAATAGAACCGTATGAGCAGAAAACTCTCAGCTTCTGTTACAACCGCCCCCGAGGGGATTTGAACTTCATCCCTTGAGGCTAAATAGTCAGCTAGGAACCACTGAGCTGACATCTCATGGACGGAATCAATATGTCCATCCGACATTATAATTTTATCTTACAACACCATCATAAATGCATTCAAAATGATTTTTTTGGGGTATAAACAAGATATCTTCTACACACAACTGCAAGAACTAACCTCTTGAGCTGAATAGGACCATATGAGCAGTAGAACTCACCCTCAAGTTTTTTAAAAAGGAAATAAAAAAGCAAAAGTTTTAGGAGTTAAGAAACAAACTCAGCTGCTGATAGCTTCATCATTGTGTCCATGTAAACCTTCCACTAATCTCCTCTTGGCAGACTTGGTTCTATAAGACCACACCTCAAAAGCCTCACTCAAGTCAGGATATCCAACTTCCCTACTTCCAATCCAGTCGGCTAGAATGTCTGCTTGATCATTTGACGGCAATGTCAATACCAATGACACAATCGCTCCTTCAATAGCCTGACACAAATCTTCATCCATTTTGTAAGCAAAACTAGTCTCCTCAATGACTTTTATATCAAACAACGGCTTCATTTTACGAACGTATGGAAACCACATTTTTAGCAATTGCACTCGACTCGGAGCCGGAATAATCACACTTCCATAACTCACTGCTTCCAAAACCTTGCATGTTACTTCTATCAACTTAACTTTCAAGCCCCACATGACATGATCAAACTTTGTGTCTTCAATGATCACCAAAATTTTACTAGAAATTGCAACCCAATTAGAAACAAAAGATTTCATCAAATCCATCTTTGGTAGTACATTACACATCCATTCCAAATCAGATACTCTCCTCATTATGGTATTATCCGCAGCCTCAGACTCGAGGGTAGGAAGCAACGAAGACAAGTCTATTTCAAAAGAGTGAATGATATTATAAACACCCATTCTTACTACAGATTTTACTTCATCGTCAGCTATTACAATTGTTATATCTTCATCTTCTACTAGCATGTAGTCAACTTGCTGTTGAGCAGAGATTCTGAGTTCATCACCAAATGGAAAACATGGCACCTCGAGAGACATGGCTAAGCGAACAGCCGAAACAAACATTTCTTTCGTTGCACTTAAATCAACAGGTTTGCTTCTAATTGTTCTTGACATGGCAATTTAAATCAATTTCTGTCCGAAGTATAAATTTGTAATTGTAATCCACTATAATCATCCAGGAATGACCTCCAAGTTTATATCCCAAGACGTCGGCAATTTTTCCCTAGTGGTCTCATCACATGGCCGAGTTTGCAAGGTAGGATAACTGCAAATATTTACATACAAACTGCATAAGCTATACAGTATGACTCAAATTTCAAACAGCAGAATATTTCAAGCTACAAATAAGTGAGGTAACAAAAATGACAGAACAGGTCAGTGTTGTTAAATACCGGCACTAGCAAAATATGAACTAATCACGATTGTTATCAATGGCCAGTGGCGGATTATGGCAGCCAACCAAATATTCATCACATAAGCATGGTGTTGAGGCCTATGGGAGAAACATGGCGGATATAATAGGCGTTGCAGCCTACGGTGGCTGGCAGAAAATCTGCCACGCTATAATGCCATGCAGAAACTTTATAATACTAAAATCACTATTATTCCGCGATACACTATTTAGTAAAAAATGTTGTCAAATAGCGGCTATTGAGGTACTATATTGTTGTAGCATAGCAGAACTGCTATGTTACGCGATTTACAACACCGGAACAGACATAGATTCCGGCTGCAGGGTATATATATATCACAGAAGAACTTTTCTGAACACAAGTAAATCCAGCAATTTGACATGAAACTTAACAGATCAAATTCATACTCAAGAACAATCTTAAAACCCCAAAACTATAAAATAAATAAAGAAACCCACTTGTGATTTGAAAAAACACTACTAAAATGTAACAAAATCAAAACAAAGTTAATTTTTTTATTCATTTAAGTTAAAAGGGTGTTGTAATAAGTAACTCAAAAAGTGAAAATTGAATTTAAAATCATTCTAAATCATTATCAAAAACAACTCTTAAAACACACAAACAAGTTTAATAAGCATAACATAATCTCAAAAAATTAGGAATTTTTACCATACAATACAATCTGAGGAATAGAGAAAAGATGGTGCTCCATTTGATGATGATGATGTTTCTGACTGTTTACCTCATAAGCTTCTAGATCAAACAAGGAAACGCTTATACTGCGTCGTTTTGTTTTATCACCAAGCCTAATTTTAAGGTTTGTGTTAAAATAATTTTTTTAAATTTTTATATAATTTTTCTTGAAGCAATAATTTTTGTTGATAAATTTGAAGTTATATTAATTTACAAAACTTCACTATTTATTTTGTCGCCAATTAGCAATCATCAATAAAAAAACTCATACTACATAATTATAAAGTCTCAAATTTAAATTTAGATTGTGTTATTAAGTTTAACAATGTCAAAATTTTTGAGTTAAGTCTTCTACAATTTTTATTATTTGAAAAAATGTTTCTAACAAAAAAAACTTAAAATATATATTTAACATTTTAATAGTATATGATACATTACATTTGTATTGTCTCAAAATAAAAATAGACATTAGATAACATTAATAAATCATTATATCTCATAAACAACTTTTCAATGAGATACAATGATAAAATAACTTTGAAATAGGAGATTGAGTTCCAGTGGTTAATAAATTTTACAAAATGACAGATTTTGAGATAATACGAGTTTAATTCTTAAGTGAAACAATTTTTTGACTGTGTTTTATTAACTCTGAACTACTAATCTTATTCTCCTAAGAACTAGGGAGTTAATACAAAAAAAATGCACACAAATACTAGAATACACAAACAAAATAAATTAACTCACGATATAAATTATTCCATATTGTTAGGTCAATGCACATTTGATTGACACAATTCTATATGTCACAACCATGTAATTTTAAGTGATTTGATCTAAGTGTCACGTCAATCAACTCAATCCATGTTACCGTTATTTCATTGATTACAATTTTTTTTTAAATTGTGAAATTAGAATTTTCAAAATACAAAATTGCAAACATCGCATGCATATGAAAAGGGGACATAAATGAATCCTGAAAACAAAGTAATGAAGAGGGACCGCATCCATCACATAGCATTAAGAAATTATGCATTAAAATTCATTTTAGACAATAATAGAATATTCACAAACCTTAGTGATGAGAGACCATTTTCACATCTTCGAGGTTAGATCTAAGGGACCACATAATCACAAGTGAGATTATTATCTTCGATCTATGGTGAGAAAAAAATGAATGAGGGTGACGATTTTCGTGTTCAGTGTGGCGGAGTGAAAAGAGAAAGAGGATGGATGACTTATTTTGAAAATTAAAGGACTAAAAATTTAGGGTTTAGTCTTTTTTTTATTTAATTAACAAAAACTAATAAAACAATTTTAAAATAATTTATACATGTGACACTTCAAAATCCAAATAATTTAAAATGTCCATGTGACAAGTCGCATGTACTTCCGTTTGTCAAAGTTGCATTGACCTAACAACGGTATCAATTTTGTAGATCAAGATATTTTAGTGAACCAAATATGTGTAATTTTTTTATGAGGACAATAAATGAATCTACGAATTTTTATAGAGATGAAAGACTTATTTAACTCTTTTTTTTACGTAAATAATGGACATATTACATACTATTTGCTTACCAAATTTAATATATAATATGTAAATTTGAAAACAACTAAGCACCACAAAGAAAAAAGTAACCCTACTGACAAGAGAAAATAAAATGTTACAAAAAAATATATATTAAAGGAAGTAGCATAAAAGTAGAACCACTTGATGCTAGAATTAATCAAAGGATCTCCCTTCAAAATCATGTTCTAAATCTAATTGTTGAAAGTTGTCCTGAGGCAACTTGATCAAGACAGCAAGACCTGAAAGAATAATTGAACAAATGATCAGAAATTAATAACTTCAGCTTTTATAATTAATCTTTTAGAAACCAGACCGAACTGACTAGTTCAACCAGGAACTAACCAATTTGTCAGTTGGTTTGATTCTGGTTGAACGAACCATATTGAACCATGACTCAGAGGTTTCACATGTTCGATCTCTGGTCTAGTTTCTAAAACATTGGTTATAATATAATTATTAAGGTTATTATGGTTACCTTCAATAACTTTATAGAGAGTAGACCACCATCTATCTCTAGGAACATGATATTGAGTCAATGTCTCTTCTATAGTTTCATCATGTTTTCCTTCTAGAACTTCTTGAAGTGTAACTACTGCATCTTTTGTTCTATTAAGAATGTTTTTATTGTCTGTAGTATTTGGAATTTGAAGATGTTGATGTAAAGAAGAAAGGTTTGAAGCTATTGCAAATTGTGCAGCAGCAGCCCAATTTGTAGATGCTAACTGTCTTGTACGGTTTTGCGACTCCTTGTTATATTCATTTGAATTGTTCTCTTTCCTTTCAAATACTAAACTACATAAATACTCAGCATTTGCAGGACCAGTACTTTGAACCATTTTGTAGAATGCAGTTTCTTCATTTTGTAAGAGTTTCTCTGGTGAATTGTATTCAAGTACCTGTAAAGCATACAAGAAGATGAATCTTATTGAATCATCAATCAACCTTGACTTTAGGCCCTAATTGGTTGATAAAAAGAAAGAAAAAATCCGTCATTTAGAATGCTTTGATTCGTTGAGTTATACTACTATTATAATGTTAATGTCCATAAGTCCTAGCTCAACTGGCAAATGCCGATATTGCTAGGCTAGTGTACTGTGATGTAAACGGACAAATATTTTGACCAATTTATTTCTATAGAACAATGATAAGTGCAACAAAAATGATTTGAATATTTGTAGTTTGTGCAACTTGCGTGTACCTTGCCAGCATCTAGCAACAGAATCCGATTGCAGTCGATAACTGTATTCAATCTATGTGCAATGATGAGCATTGTGCAGGAATGGAATTCTTGTCTGATAGTTTTCTGTATAAGTGCATCTGTTCTAACGTCTACAGCAGCCGTAGCTTCATCAAGAACAAGAACCTTTGATCTTCTTAGCAATGCTCTAGCTAGACTTAATAGTTGCCTTTGTCCAACACTGAAATTGTCTCCTCCTTCAGAAACCTTTATCCAGTTCAAAATATTAATCGTCATATTTCTTCGTTAACACGCAAATAACCTTCATAAAATCTATTTTTTGCATAAATTTATATACCTGAGCATCTAGACCAAATGAATTTCTTCTTATTACATCTTTCAAGTGTGCCCTTTCCAATGCTTCCCATAGGTCAGCATCATTGTGTTCGTTAAATGGATCAAGATTGAATCGAACAGTTCCTAAAAGATAGAATAACATTTTTCAAAACAGAAAAACTATACTCAAACTAATATACAATGTTTATTCACAATTGAATAAAAATAACTATATTTACATAATCACTTGATCATAACTATATATAGAAAACATTTATGGTTATAGTTCATACCTGAGAAAAGAACTGGCGACTGCGGTATGATAGTAAGAACTCTTCGCAAATCAACTAGTCCGAACGTAGAAATGTCATAACCATCAATAATGATTCTTCCACTTTGTAGTTCAACAATCCGGAATAATGCATTAAGCATGCTAGACTTTCCTGCACCAGTTCTTCCAACTACACCTATCTTCTCAGTTGAAGGCACTACAAAGGACAATCCATGCAGGACCGGAGGAAGTTCCGGCCTATACCTCAGAACAACATTCTCAAATTCAATTGATCCTTTTGTTGGCCAGCCTGGTGGTGGACGGTTCGTCTCAATTATACTTTGACCCTCAGTTTCTAAATTTATATAAGTGTCAACTCGCTCGACTGAATTTAAACTGTTTTCAGCTCTGCTCGCTTGTCTAAGTACACCGCTCAAAAGATTTGTTATGTTCAATGTATAACTGAGAAGTAAACCCATTGTAGATGCAATCCTTGCAGGGTTATCAGATCTTGCATTTTGTAACACAGCAAATGTTGCTATCAACCAAATCATGAGGCCTCCTAAGCTTTCTAACCGTATTGTCAGCCAACGGTTTGAACTAATATTCACAAGAGTAAATCTTATGTTGTTATCCATGAAATTTCCGTTTATATTTGACATCCTGTCGTATGCTTTGTAAGCGCGGATGCTTGACAAACCGTTCAATGATTCTCCAAAATGTGCATAAACAGGTGATCTTGTAATGGAATCCATGCGCTTCACCTCTCGAGCCGTGCTCTATTAGGTATGATGTTGAGATAAAATATTAGTTAATTCCTTCAACCATAACCACTTATTGTCAAGCATTTAAAAAGGAGATTCAGCGTTCAAACCGTAGAAACTAACATTACTACTAACTTAATAACATTTGTCTATATAATAAATCACTTATTGTTTTTTTTTTTTTCACAAGATAAATCACTTATTGTTAATTCCTTAAAAAATGGTCAATGCCTAAAAGTAAGGTTAAGATATAGAACAAACCTGGTAGTATATATAAGCCGCATAAAACAGGATCAGAAGTGGCAATATGGCCCACAGAGATATGGTGCTCACGGTGCCTATAAGAACAAATGTTGAAAGTAGTTGCCAAACTTGCCCCAGAAACATATTCACCAAATTAAAAACCATGGTGTCTATGTCTCCCATGTCTTTTGCAAATCTATTAATTATGCGGCCGACAGGATTAGTCTGGAAGAATATCATTGGAGCGCGTAGGATTTTGTCTAGCATTGCATCGTGCAGTTTTTTCGCAGCACGAAGACTTGAAATGATTAACCAATAAGAGTTTGCTAGTGCAACAGATACCTGAATTCCGCAAAGAAAATATTCATTTCATAGCTTGTTGAAAGATGAATAATTTCTTGAACGATACTAATTCCTTACAAGTAAAGAAAACGATACTAAATTAATAAGTTTTGATTTTAATATTGGAGCTTGGAAGCATGTGAGAACTGGGAAGATACAACTGTTAAATAGAAACGCATAGTCATCGCAGAATTACCTGTCCAAATGAGAAAAGTGCATAGATGATAAGAAAATATCCTGCTTGAGAAGCGGCAGTGGAATCTTGAGATGTCCACACACTTAACCATGTGCTACTCGAAATTCGAAGAGCTTCTGTTAATGTGTAGCAAGCAAAAAGTATAGAAACTACCCACAATCCTCCCAAAGCAGATGTATACCTGTAATTTCAGATATATGATCACAAGTCATCGCCAAACTATAGCATCTAAATTGAAACTTGCCATTTTTCACCACAAGATAAGTGGAAATGTCTATTGTCCATTACTTAAGCAGCTTAATCTTATGAGAACCCAACTTTCCAACTAACAATAACAATAAATTGAAGGAAAAGATTCATGTACTATTAAAAATTTAAATTTCATGTTAATCTTACCTCGTTAAAACTTTCCAACTAACAACGCCTGTCTCTCGCTCTTCTTTCTTAACAAGTACCGATTTTCGTAATTTTCCCTTCTTCTCATAGCTTGTATCATTTGGTAACTCTACAATTGCATCTGTATTCAACGGTAATACATCAGTCTTGTCAAGACTATCTATATCTTCGTTACTATCTACTTCTTGTTCCATTTTCCCTGCATTTTCCATTAGTTTCTGAAATAAAGGCCCACATTTCGACAACTCCTCAAACGTTCCTTCTTCCTTAATCATGCCTTCATTAACCAGAATAATTTTGTCCACGTGAGGGAGAAAATGAAGCTGGTTGGTTACAAGAACCCGTGTTTTTCCTTGTAGTCCTTCTTTTATACAGTTCCTGAAAACCTGAAGTACATTGCAAATCAGTTTCTATAAACTATGAACTGTGATCATATAGACAATTTCAAAAATATTAAGGTTATTTGTTTACAAATACTAAAATATTCAATAAATTTTGTTAGTACTTTGGATGGAATTATATATCTTTTTCCATTATTTCTCTCTCTGCAGTAAGAATGTTACCTCTTGAGCAATATGAGCATCAAGAGCACTTAAAGGATCATCAAATATATAAACATCTGAATTTGAGTATACAGCCCTAGCTAAAGAAACTCTTTGCTTTTGTCCACCACTAATATTGACGCCTCTTTCTCCAATCTCTGTAAAATCGCGTCCCTGAAAAGATATAAATGAGATAAATAAATTATAGAAAATCTTGTGTTAATTTTTTATCGGAGATGGTTTTCGCCCAGTCTGGAACAATTTTGAAAAACTATAAACAAGAAGCAAGTTTATAAACAATCTTACAGGTAAAAAGTTGAGATCGTGTTCCAAAGAAGTGACATCGATGGCCTTCCAATACCGTCCATGATCGAATTTTGATCCAAATAATATATTTTCACGAACCTGAAAAATAAGAATGATGTATTAAACAGTACTATTGATTCACTTTTGAATTTATAATGAATGAATCGTAAATCTTAGAAACATAATAACAAAGCTGAAACTTACTGTAGCATTGTAAATCCATGAAATCTGAGGAACATAAGCAACAGTGCCTCTGATTGTGGCACTTCCATCAGATACAAGAGGTACCTCGCCAAGCATTGCCGAAATAAGTGATGTTTTTCCTTCTCCAGTACCTCCGATAATAGCAACTAAGCTGCCAACCGGTATGTCAACATTGATGTTCGACAATGTAGCCTTCTCTGCCTGTGAATCCCATGAAAAATCTCCATTCTTTATTGAGATGGCTGGAAGTCCTGGAACAATTGGTAGATTTTGTTGTAAATTTCGTTCCTCAGCCGAAAATAGTTCCTCCAAACGTTGCAAGGAAACATTTGCATTTGCTACCTGTCAGAAAATACAATTAGTAGAAAGTAAGAAATTGATTCATATCTTGATCATATATTTATTTCTTAGAATTTTTAATTTTATAGCAGCTAAACATATAAATCATAGAGCAACACAATGTATAAATCTTATTTAAAGGAAAATGAGGTGAATATTTTATACCTGACTTAGTAAATTTGGAAGCATATTCAAAGGAAAGCGTAAAACAGAAAAAAGTGATAGGGAGGTGAATGCTCTTGCAGGTGTCAATTCTCCGCCAAGTAAAGTAAACATTCCAAAGGAAGTTACTGTCACAAGAACCGGTATGCTGTTCAGTATAAAACTGTTTAGCTGCAATAGGAGAAAAACAGTTAGCTGAAAATGCTACAAATTTTTTTGTAGTTTTGGAGAATTTCATTGTTATCATGTCAAAGTTTATACTCATACAGCATATAGAAGCTGTGCTTTGCGGAACCACGATAGTTCTTCATGTCGAATGCTTTGAATTCTAGACTGAAAGCTAGTTTCCCATGCATAACATCTGAATAATATTCAGCATATCACAAACAATGTTAATACATAATATAATAATCTATAAATGAATGTTGAAAGTGGACATATTTTAACGTGCTCTTACTTTACTGTGTCCATGGCAGAAAGAATTTCGTTCATCAGACCGACCCTTTTGTCTGTCTGTTGCAGGCCTTCCTTTGTCAGTTTTCTCATTTTGCTAATCACAAATGTCTATCCTCAAAAAAAAATTATTTATTTATTAGTTTACTAATGGTAGCTAAATCTATAAAATTAAATAAATTATTTCATTAATATACAGTGTCAGTTTAAAAAAATTACATTGCCAATCAATCATAATTATCATATCATTAAAAAATCTTTGACTTTCATCATATCAAAACTTACCTGTAGTGGAATAATGAGAACTAGCATTAGCGATCCGATAAGTGAAGCAACACCTAGTTGCTGGTATAGGAGAACCATTGCTATGACGATTCGAAAAGGTGCTGACCATAGCCCATGAAGTTGTTGACATATTTGCTGAACATTGTAAAGCAATATTATTAGAAAATTATGCCATTGTCGCACTTATAGCAGGACTAGGATAGCATAGCGGTTTTCATAGGGCTATTTGACAAAAAACTGCTACACAACCTGTTAGTGTCGCTATTTGATAATGCTGTTTCTGTTATAGTGAAAAGACTTGTATATAGTAATTTTAAGTAGGAAATGAACCTGTAACGCATTGGCATCGGTTGTTATCATATTCATAAGCTTCCCCATTGAGAATTTCTTTCTACTTTCATGAGTTAGCCTCAAAGATTTTCGGAATATAGCAGCCACCTATAATTAGACAAAATCACTTCATATAAATTGTGTAGATATATATTAAGAAAAACCTATTTATTTTAGGAGATAGAAATGATGACTTACCAATGTTGATCTAAGGCGAAAACCAACACGCATAACATTCTGAAAATACTGTGCCTCACATAGAACACCAACTGACTGAAGATAGTAGAAACATCTAATTATTGTTCTTTTAATATTTTTATCGAATGCTATGCAAAAATACAAAATAGATATGATATCAAAGAGAAACAGATAAATAAACAAATAAGAACAAAACGAATGATTACGTGATTCGACCAATTGAGCCTATGTCTCTAACAACAGAGCGAATGCTGTAGTTTTCTACGATTCACTCTAAGAGCAAATGCTAGATTATAAGAGACAGTAGACATACCACTCCAACAAATATGGAAAAGGCGTAGATGTAACCGATCCAAGACGGATCTCCATTTTGCATTGACTGCACATTAAAAACAACTGTCACAAACTATAATATATTCTTGTGTCCATCTTTTCTCATATTTTCTATCATAGTATCATTATGCTATTTTGGCTTTTGCAAAAAAAAGTATCATTATGCTTCTTTGTATTCTTTATTTTGTATCTTCACATCAATCCAAATTGGTTTTGGGGAGAAATAAACTTACATCTAAGAGATGGTTCAGCAAAATTGGCCCCACAAATTGAGAAAGATCATTACCAATCTGCAAAGATCATTAAAAATTTCCAAGTTCCACAAGAGTTAGAACACACATAGTTCAAGTGTTCAACAATGTTATCACATGCCTTATAATATACAACTTTTTCATACTCCACTGTGATTTCTGGTTACTATAAGATGTAAACTTTGTAAAATATAGTAGATTTTGATGTCAGCGCAATTTCCACCACATTTTTCAGTAATATAAAGATTTGCAGCGTAATGGCAATTTAAAACCATGCATTATAGTAACAAAATAATCCTCTCAACCTGAAAATCATAAGCAACTTGCAATATGAAAATGTTTACATGTTCATTCTAGTCAATTAAAGTAAAGATTAAAAAAATGGAGGGCTCACCTTAAAGATGCCTCCAAACCAAAACCTAAACAAAATTTAAGCCAAAACAAATAAAGAAAAAATTAGAGAACAACTTTCCACTTCTAGAGGAGCCAAAATTGATTCTAGAGTTGTAGAGTTAATTTTGACATGTTTGGTTGCTTTAGAGTAGAATTGATTCTACTTGAAGCTAGAAATATTAACTTCTGATTCTAGAATAGATTTTTACATTCAAATTTATTGTTCAACTCACTGTTACATGAATGTATCCCAAACCAATTTTTCTCACCACAGAATCAAACATACAAGTCATAATATCATAAAAATAAACTGTCAATATGTACCTTTTCCCTAGACTACTGTTTAATGCTCTTAAAAGCCAAGGGTTAGAGCTTTCAAATTCTGACATCCAACACTTTTGGAACCTGCAGATAGAAAAAGTACTTTGAATTATATATACAGTATATATGATTTTTCATTAAGAAACATACAATAAGAAAAGAAAATGTATACTTTTCATTTAATGTCTCTGTTTGATCCCATTTGTCTAGCATCCAAACATCCTTTTCAGTGATTGGTTTTCTGTAGCCTTGTTTCATCAGTGGTGTTATCCATCCAAAACTTAATCCTTAAGATAATGCATAAATAAAACATTAATACTCTCGTGGTCTCGAATATAAGCAAAAATTATATGTATTTAATGGTCTAATGTATAAGCAAATTACACATATTTTATGATATTAACTCATGCATTTCTTGGATTACTCACTAGAAAAAAAATTGCCGCGCATCTCGGGGCAAACTTGATCATCTCCACAAAGTGGTTCATATTCTCCATTGTCAGGTATCTCATGTTGTATTGTTGTATGATCAGAATATGGAACCAAATTAGGAATGTAAACTAGAAGTAAGGTACCAAACAACACCTACACCAGATTAAAGTAGCCACAATAAGTTCATTTTGATTTAAATGACAAATATCATTCAATGTCCATCTGTAAATCAAATTCAATGTCTGAATTGAGCCATGTTTTTCAAAGGGCTCCAAACCAAATCTAAAAAGATTTTTAACCATAAATTAGTGGTATAGAATGCATGTGACATTGCTATAAAGCACCGCACATGAGATTGACACATAGACACGGGTAATAATTTGAGAAAATGGAGTGATTGAATGTAACCCATGTGTCAGTGTCGTATTGTCTTCCGATACCTACAATTATCGAACATGAGCACATCTTCAATATAAAGTGTCGGTGCTACATAGGACACTGGTAGACAGCTTTTGATAAAATAACAACGAACTAAATATTGCAGTCTAATAAACAAAAACAAAATACAAGTATAATGAAGATTATATTGAGCTTCATTAAAAGAGGCGAAAATCAGAAATGTACCTGGCAGATAACAGTGCTGATATACAGGTATAGGGCAGATCTGCAAAAATGAAAAATGAAATCAAGAATGAATCATAAAGTTTTCTAGCCTAGCCATAACATGTCAAAAGTCATAAGTTTACGCAAAAAACCGAAAATGCAATGTACTGAAAAGTATAAAAACCAACCTGCTAGAGTAATCTTTGACTGACAAAAGAAGGTCAATCATTACAATATCTCCCACCAAAACATAAATAACTCCAAACCTTATCAACCACCTAAATTGCCTAATATAAACCTTGGTTTCCAAGAGAATGAGAATTATCATTGAAAACCAAGTAACTGATTCAATGACCAAAGATGTTATCTGCAACAACAAAGAAATACGAAGGGGTTCAAATTTCACATTCCAACCAAACTTTTCATATTTCTCTCTTACATCATGACATATAATTCTTTGGTATCTCCGGATGAACTAGGGTCTTTTTGGATAAACAACTTAACTATGCACTTATAACATAGGTGTTTATCATATCAGTTTTTTTGTATACGCTATTTTTATAAAAAAGATAAATAAAGTTAAATTGTTATAATATAAGTTATAAGTTGTTTCCAAATGCTAACTTGGAGAGCTTATTTATTGGCATGAGCACTTGTGACACTGTTTGGGAGAGCTTATGGAAATAACTTTTGACATGTTCATAAAATGTTTTGCACCTTATTATCATAAGTTCTTCAGAGTAGCTTAAGAAAACAGTTTGACTTAATTTCATCTTTTGTTATAAAAACAATATATACATAAACAGTTAAGCACTCATATGACAAGCATTTATGCTATTATAAAGCCCTTAAGAAAGCTCAACAGACTCACCTCAAAAGGAGCAAAAACAGTTTCCTCATTGAGGTTGAAAGCTGAAGTTCCTGTGAACAATCTCAACAAAGGCTGAAAAGCACAATAACTAGCCAATATTCCAAGAATATAATTATAGTAATTTGATTTCAAACAAAACCTTTGAGCTTTGGCATTGAAAGTAATAAGCCATATTCTATATAAGCAAAGACACATAAGAACCAAATTTGAAGTTGAGATAACAAAAGTGTTGATTGCACATGGTGTATAAGATCCAAAAGCACTATCTACTATTTTTGTCCAAATACTGTTTGGTTCTGGCTTGCAGTACCAAACCAATGGTTCAAAACCCATTTTTGCTTCAATCAGGTAACACAAAAATGAACCCAGTTACAGAAAAACTATGTTAGTGTTGAAAAACAAGACTTGTTTAGTTTTTTTGTTTAACTTCCACAACAACTTTTCTTTGTATCAAATAAAGATAAAGATATGGAAAAGTGCAGTGACATAACATAGTATTGTTGCAGAGTGTTGCTAACTGACAGATATAAATAACCAATGATTTGGCTAAAGAACTTGGATACCCTGTAGTCACATGTTGTCAATTTCAAAGCGGTGAGGCGTGAGCGGCTCATAACGGTAGGTTGGATCAAGATTGGACGGTTATGATCTAAAGATTTATTTTAAAAGTTATTAAGCAAATTTAAAACCATAATTGTTTAAAATTGATCAAACGACTCTGAGCTAGTGTGGAAACTATGATAGCTGATATTCCAAAAAAATAAAAAATCTTTGAATTAAATATAGTTTTAATTGTTCTCTTTATTTTGTCTTGGTCAAGATTTTTACCCTCTTATTTTTTATTCCACAATTGTTATCATTCATTTTATAAAATGTTTTAATGTTTTTCAATTTAAATTTTGAAACCAAATTTCCATGACATGACAATTAAGGTACTTATGCGACAACTCGCATTAATTATCTCTTTCCAACTAATTTTTATTTTATCTAAATACACATTAATATACATCATAATAACAAATTTATGCAAAACAATGTCAAAATTTATTTGCCACATATTAAAAAATATAAGAAATAAGCTCAAATATATGAAAACAAAAATCAGGAGAGAATTCAATGTAACTAGAAAAAATGTCATGCATTTCAAAAGCTACACTAAATGAACAAAATTGTTGATTTAAAAGTAGGGATTAAAATCTAAAATATGAAAATTAAACTAAAACTTTTGTGTGAAGAAGATCCTATAGGGATATATACACGTGGGATTCCTTAAAAAGACAATAATGAACAATATGGGGAGAAGTGAGAAAAGAAAATGATTTCCTAATAGTGAATAATTGAGGAGTTTGATAATAAAAGACAAAAAAAGTGACGTAATACTTGACGTTATTACATGCATGCTGCTAAATTGAGTGAGTGCGTAAGTGATGTATTCAACTTATATGAACAAGCAAAGACAGAAATTTTATTTTATGTTTGAGGGAAAAATAAAGACAGAAATTAACATTGGAAGTTTGGACCAAAAATATGAATAAGACATACACTACTTCATTATTAACGTCATGGATGACGGATTGTATTGTAACCTCATAAACATTTTTTTTTTAATTTGGTCAGATAGTGTCCTAGTAGTTGGAATTTCACCCTTTAAAAATGAATAAATGAACGTACCAAAATTTAAACTTCGATCTTTACACATAAACATTCTAATAATCCTTTTGAAAAAAATGCAATTATTGAGTGACTCAAAATTACTTAATCAATTTTATATAAATTTCAATCTAATTCATTTATTTCTTATCAAAAGACAATTATTAAGTTAACGAAGTAATTGCATCAAATTTGTTTCCTTTAAAAAAGAGTTTGTTATTTTCACATATAAATTTAACAACTAATTTAGATGATCAAATGGTTAATTATCATGGTATAAAAATATGGTTAATCATATTTAATATATGATTAGTGCATAACTATTAGAGAAATAAATTTTAAAAGATAGAGTTTGTTACAAAATACTTAAGAGTCTATTACTTCTGGCTTTTTTTTGTCAAGTGGTTTATTAGTTAGAAATTTACTTTTTAAGATGAATAAATAAAGAATGTCATGTTCAAATATTATTTTTCACCTATAAAATGTAATATCTCTGTCAACTGAGTTATATTTATGAGAATAGTCTATTTTCTAAGTTCTAACTTGATTCTCCGATAATAACAATGTATCTAAACTCCTTCATATATTATAAACATATAAACATAATTTTAACCAAGAGACTCTAAGTAAAACATAAATTGCATGAACTTTTTTTATAAGTATTGACTTGCATTGTTTAAGAATTTAAGAAAGATCGCTAATTGCTCAGAAGGAAAAAAAAAATAAAAAAATAAAGAAAGATCACAGTCTAACACATTATCACTTGAGTTAAAAGAAAGACATTTCTTCCTTGCTTTGAAAGTTCTTGGATTCTTATTTATTTACACATGGACAAATTAAACGAAATCACATGCATTATTATCATTAACGAGGTGCAGAAAAGATAATATTATAAATATAAAATTATAAAAAATCAAATGTATTTATTTATTCATTTTATAAAATAATGTTTAGGGGGAGTATTAGTATTACTTGCCATTAACATTATAAAGCTCACGGGGCGGTCTCGTGGTCCCACTTTGAAAGCCATTATTGAACAAACATTTAGAGAATTAGTGAAATTTAAATATATGATTTGTTATGTTTAGGTATGTCACAACTTATTAGCGATCTTCTTTCAAAAAAAAAAACTTATTAGCCGTCTTAAGTAATGATTCTAAACATCATCAACTAGAATATATGTTCAAATATATGATATATATTTTTTTTTGACAAGATTCAAATACGATATTAATATTTGTTAACCACGATATTAACTCAAATTAAATATACACTTGAAAATTGCTGTTAATGATGTTTAAAATAATAGTTAATTATATATATAAGTCTGATATAACCAAAAAGAAAAAATAAATGCCTTTGGCTAGTTTATGTGCAAGATTCACAATAAACAGAACCTAACAAATGCAATAACAAAAGATCAAATTTAAAAATAAAAAAACATTTGCCTACTTTTCCGTTGAAATTACTAGATTTCTGTTTTGACTTGATATTTAAAGTTCACATGCAACCAATACCATCAATTATCTTCCTAAAAGACTTCAGAAAAATGCTATGGCTACAAACAGACATTCTCATTTCACAATCAGTTTCAAATCGTCCTGTTAGAGACAAACAATTTACATGGTACAATTTATTGTTTCTCATGTTTTATGTGAAAAACTGTATTTCCCTTGTATTTTGAACAGAAAAGGTTCTGTTAGGTTATAAATCTTCATGTATAAAAAATCTTCCTATTTTAACTGCTCATGTTTCGATAACAAGATGATCCAACATAACTCATGTAACATATAATCACAATCAAATAGAAAGGCAGTGATAATATTTTCATTTGGGTGGAAAAGGGAGGGAGAAATATTTATGTGAATAACAATAGCAAAAGTTCCCTCTATATGTGGATAACTGCAGAATCATAAACTAACTGCAAATATTAGTCATGTTTTGTACCTACATATTAAAATTACCATCAAAATGAACAAGTTAAAGTTTACTTCAAGAGAGGGAAATACCAACACTAGAAGTCATTAGCATCAAGAAATTGTAACCAACTTTTACCAATTGTCTCTCCACAACCACTTTCACTAATAGAGGAGTTGCAATCTTACCAGTTACCATGAGAACCACTTTATTCAGAATTCTGATTTCAAGGTGCAGCAAGCAATACTAAAAACTGAGCCCCAAACTTCTGCTATTTTCCTTTTACAAGAGAAATGAGATCACACATTTCACTGTAGAAAAGGGATGTCGGAGTGGATTTGGTTAGAGAGGAACCATAATAAGATACCACAAAATCCCACCATATGATGAACCATAAAAACAAAACAACACCGAACCTGTTATTATAAATAAGAGAAGAGAAAAAAGAGTTAGCAGAAGTAATGAGATCCAGCATAAACTAAAGCCATTGAAATTGAAACTATAAAATAAAAATTTCACCTGCAAAAGATAAACCATTATATATGCAGTAAGCAGTGAAGTTCAACTAGTGCTGGATGGGCATTCTCTGGCAAAATGCCCAGATTCCCCACATTTGTAACAGTTTCCACCACCGCCATATCCCCCTCCACCTCCACCACCTTCCTGGCTGCAGTCCCTAGCCATGTGACCAGCCTCGCCACACTTGTAACATGCTCCACCACCTTTTCCACCTCCACCTCCCCTCCCTCCACCACCGCCCTGGCTGCAGTCCCTAGCCATGTGACCCGACTCACCACACTTGTAGCACGCTCCACTACCACCACTGCCTCTTCCTCCCCCTCCACCACCCTCTTGGGTGCACTCCCTAGCCATGTGACCTGACTCACCACACTTGAAGCAAGCTCCACCTCTTCCGCCTCCACGTCCACCGCCTCCCCACCCTCCACCTGTACCACCCTCCTGGGTGCAGTCCCTAGCCATGTGACCTGACTCACCGCACTTGTAACACCCCGTGCCACCACCTCTTCCACCTCCTCGTCCACCGCCACCCCTCCCTCCACCACCCTCTTGGGTGCAATCCCTAGCCATGTGCCCTGACTCACCGCACTTGTAGCATGCCCCACCACCTCTTCCACCTCCTCGACCACCACCACCTCCATAGCCACTGCCTCCACCTTCTGCTGCATTACTTTCTTCATATGTGCTACTTCCACCCCAACTTTTACCACCACTCCCTCCCCATCCACTTTCACCACCAGAGGGAGTTGCATTCTTCCCATGAGCAGCACCCCATCCAGAATTTTCATTTCCAGATCCACCATTACTGGCAGTTGTGACTCCCCAACCACCACCTGTTGTATTACTTTCTTTGTTTGTACTATTTCCACCCCAACTTTTACCACCAGTCGCTCCCCATCCACTCTCACCACCAGAAGGAGTATCATTCTTCACAGCAGCAGCACTCCATCCAGCATTTCCAGATCCATCAGTGTTGGCTGTTGTGACTCCCCAACCACCTTTTGTTGTATTGCTTTCTTCGTTTGCACTGTTTCCACCCCAACTTTTACCACCAGTCGCTCCCCATCCACTACCACCACCAGAGGCAGTTTCAATCTTTGCAGGAGCAGCACTCCATCCAGCACTTTCATTTGCAGATCCACCATTGCTGGCTGATGTGACTCCCCAACCACCTTTTGTTGTATTGCTTTCTTCGTTTGCACTGTTTCCACCCCAACTTTTACCACTAGTTGCTCCCCACCCACTACCACCAGAGGGAGTTTCTTTCTTACCGGGAGCAGCACTCCATCCAGCAGTTTCGTTTCCTGACTCACTATTATCGGCAGTTGCAACTCCCCACCCACCTTTTCCTGTATTGCTTTCTTCATTTGTACTATTTCCACCCCAAATTTTACCACCAGTCGCTCCCCATCCACCTTTTTCTGTATTGCTTTCTTCATTTGTACTATTGCCACCCCAACTTTTACCACCAGTCCCTCCCCATCCACTCCCACCACCATCATTGGCATCAATACCATCATCTTGAGAGAAAGAACTATAACTAGATCCACGTCCACGGCCGCGACCTCTACCACCACCTCGTCCACCGCTGCTGCTCCACCCTCCACCTCCACCATTCTCTTGGGTGCAGTCCCTAGCCATGTGACCAGACTCCCCACATTTATAGCACGCACCTCCCCCACCTCCTCTGCCACCTCCGCCACCTTCCTGGGTGCACTCTCTAGCCATGTGACCGGACTCGCCGCATTTATAGCACGCACCTCCACCACCTCCTCTGCCACCTCCACCTCCCTCTTGGGTGCACTCTCTAGCCATGTGACCGGACTCGCCACATTTGTAGCATGCCCCTCCACCACCACCACCACCGCCACTAGCGCCCCACCCTCCACCACCACCGCCACTGCCGCCCCACCCTCCACCTCCACCACTGCCGCCCTCCTGAGTGCACTCTCTAGCCATGTGACCTGACTCACCACATTTGTAACAGGCACCACCACCGCCACCACCTCCCCCACCCTCCTGAGTGCACTCTCTAGCCATGTGACCTGATTCACCACATTTGTAGCATGTCCCACCACCACCACCCCTTCCTCCACCTCCACCACCACCCTCTTGGGTGCATTCCCTAGCCATATGACCTGATTCACCACATTTGTAGCATGTCCCACCATCACCACCCCTTCCTCCACCTCCACCACCACCCTCTTGGGTGCATTCCCTAGCCATATGACCTGATTCACCACATTTGTAGCATGTCCCACCACCACCACCCCTTCCTCCACCTCCACCACCACCCTCTTGGGTGCATTCCCTAGCCATGTGACCTGACTCACCACATTTGTAGCATGCTCCGCCACCCCTCCCTCCACCTCCACCACCCTCCTGGGTGCACTCCCTAGACATATGACCCGACTCACCACATTTGTAACAAGTCCCACCACCGCGACCACGACCGCGGCCACGACCACCACCATCTCCACTTTCATTGTAATCTGAAATGCATAGAATAGATAAGTTAGCCCAACCAAAGTACACAAAAAAGAAATGGAGTAGAGTATCATCAATACTGTATTCTCCTAGGAAATAATGTGTTCTCGTAATCTAAAATATTCCAATGTACAGATAAATTTTTGCCACTTTATACAAGGAATGTTTGAATGAGTAATCATAACACATTTGACAATATGATAAAAATGAATGTGTATTGGAATAAAAATAAATAACCCATGACAAGAAATATACTTTACACTACAGGAGAACAAACAGCTGAAAAACATAAATAAAAACTTAATTTTGATAACAGTGCACCAACACCTATGAAGATGAAATTTGTTTAATCTCTGAAACAAAATAGACATAAATGTTTCATGCATCATGGATGTATGTAGTTTTTTTTTACACAAAGCATGTATGTATTTGAAATCAGTTATTCTTAAAAAAAAACATGTCATGAAGATAACCACTATAGGATGTTGGGAAGTCATTCCACTATCCACCATTGATCAGTATGTTATGTTCATGTTCAGAATTCATCAAACCATCGAAAGATAAGCAATTACTAACACAGTATTGCAGTAACATAGACAACTTATTTGGAGCATACTCATTTTATTTTATTTAAAAATGCATTCAATATGCATTATATGGAAGTAATGATCTCATGATGCACATATAAAAGCAAGCAATATAAAATACAAGAAAAAATTGTGTACAACGATTATGTATTAATTAAGGCAAAAAAACAATGTCTATATTACCAGAGTCCTGACACAGGTTTCTGGAGGGTTGTGAAAGACTAATTATGTTTATTAGTAAAAAAAGAACTCAGATGATTGTAGGTTCATAAACAATTTATGTTTCCTAGATCTATCAAATTAAAATAGAGGAATAATGCTAGTGAGGCAATTTGTGAAATGAAAGAAGGCTTTAGAACAAATAAAAATATCAAGTGCAACAAATTGTAGTAATGCAAAATCTAAGCAGAAGATAACATTATTAAATGATTTTGAAACTAATACCTATAAATTTGACTAATTCCTCAAATTTTAAAATTTGTAGGACATAAATTCAATAAGTTAAAAAAGTGTAAAAAATACAAAATGTTAGCTCAAATAAGTACATAAATCTTGCTTTACCTTTTGATTGGTCATTTGCTCGTGTAACTCTATCATTGATATGGTTTTGAAAATATGCCATCAGCTGCTCAATGCTGTTGAACATTTGCTTCCTGAACTTGAATCCTTTTGGATGGATAGCAATAAACTCGTGATGTGGATTTGTACTTCTAATAAAAGACAATATGAAAAGGCCAGGATGGTCATATGAAATGCCAATGCCATATGGTATCCTGTTTGGATATTCCTCCTTCTCCTTTTTTAATAGTTCGTCAACTTCAGCTTTTGTGCCCTTCTTAAATTTTCGGAAATTAACCAAATCTTTCAGATGAACTACCAATGGGTTGACATATAGTTCAATAACCTATTGTCAAAGCAGTGGAAATTATTTAACGGTCAAAGAAGTGCAATTCTAGATAAACAAGTGCAAATCAAAAATCTTCCCAAAATCTATCATAATCTAATACTAATTTACAAACATGCCCCGACTGTATAGCCATTTATTTAATGTGCACAAAATATGTATCCGATATATCTGAGCCAAATCATGATATCAAAAACCATGATCCCAGAATCCCTGACCTTCATATCATGACTCATTGCATGCATGAGATAAACACACATACCGATAAAAGAAATTTCAAGAGTGATAAATTGATTGAAAGAACCCAAACAGTGAAGCACCATACAAAAAATAGAAACATCTATAGGATAAAGTCATCTGATATCTGAGTTAAAGATGCTTACCTTGTCTATGTTCTCAAATATTTCCTCTCCTATTTTTAATGTCCTTCCAAGTTCAGCCAAGCTATTCATATCTTGACTTTTATCACCCTCCAAAATGTCTTTGTGTACATAAAGTGCATCAAAAAATTTAAGAGATAAAGTCAAATAACACAGGCCCCTTGAACTTGGGTGGAAAATATATTCCCCAACAGCCTTATCTGCAAGGAACTATTCAATAAAGAAAAGATGAAATAAATATCTCAATGATGTGACTGAAAATGGAAACTTAAATGAACATACTTATCAAGCAACAAATAAATACCTCTTTTGCTTGATCTGCAGTTATATTCTGAAAATGGGGATGAGAAATTTTTCTTGACAAGAAACTTTTATTTACACTATCCTTTTTGTCTGCTGACTCTTGTTGACTTGGCAAGATGATCTTTCCTTGAGAATAATAGGGATCCATTTCACGGAAACTTTGATCGCCAACACTCTTCAAGTCACTCACTTTAGATGTCAGATTAACCTGGCATCTACTTTTATCAATTAGTTTGACCTTGCATTTAAGCACAACACCTTCACGCAATTTTTCCGTTAACGGAATATCACCAATATCATCTGAAAAGTCCTCCTTGAACAGTACTCCAGATAATCCAGATTCGATCTCACAGAATGCCTGGCGAGCCAGTACACGGCGAACTGTTGCCTGAACCCTTTCTCCTTCCATCAGTGCAACCCCCGTTTCTCCAGTTACCATATAGAACTCATCATCTTGAGTCGGTTCCTGATAAGGGTTCCTGGGATCTTTAAATCCGTGGAGTAGTTCCATCTTTATGTCAAACAGAGTAACCCTTTTGTATTCACCTTTTTCTGTTTCCAATCTATCTGCATATTCGTTTATATCAAAATTCTCTAGCAGCGTTGGATCATTTTGAATACATTCTATTGCATTCAACTGGGTATCATTGGCATCAGCATAATGTTTGGTAACAATAGCTCTAGCTAAATCCTCAGCAAGACTGTATGACTCTGGATGAATTCTTGTACAGTCAAGGATATTTCCAGCAGTATCAACAAAATTTGGATCATCACATGAAACCTGTAAAAAACCAACAGCATTGCAGAAAACCCTTTTTGTGTTCAGTCCAAATTTAGCCAAGTCCTTCCGATTTCTTACATCTGAACCTCCAAGTAGTTCTCTGTGCAAAATACCAGCTTTTATGGGTCCAAGACCAGAAACAAACAGCAAAGGTGCCAACAGCCAGTCATGTCTAATTCCCAAATTTATGTCTATACCTACTTGGTTTGTAATATCTATCATGATCCATTCAATCATCTCCATCTTCTCGTCATTTGATAAGAATCTCTCCAGAGGGTCCAATTTCCAAGATAATACCTCTTTATTGACTCCACAGAGTGTTGCAACCATTGCCAATGGATTTAGAAGGTAACGTCCAAGGGCCACAGCTCTCTTGACAATCCCTAAAAAATTTCAAAAACAGAAACACTATAATTATCCAAATCGAGACTCTTAAATGTCAGGAAAGGGATGATAGATAGTGAAAATAGATGCAAGAAAGAAAAAAAATTGATTACCATATTGTCTAGGAAGCTGGCTCATTGAAATCTCTGACTCTTCATACAGATGAGGCAAGCCTTCGTCCCCCAATACAACTGCTGGTAGACCATTCATATCTTGACTGACATCTTGAAAATTGTCCTCCGACATAATGGAAATAATCTGATTGATAATAATTGAATAAAACTCATTGAATTGTGGTGTCTACTAACAAATTAAAGGTAACAGCTCATGTAACTATAACTAATACAGCACAAGTAACAATAAGAACCAAAGATAATTAACATGCAGCATTAGCATTACTTACCAACAAGATAGCAGACTCCAAAAAATGATATTATAAAGGAATAAATTAATAACCTCTAAAGTGTAATTGCAAAATGCAGAAATAACCGATAACAATTTAAATTACAGGACCTACAACTCATTAAGGCACTTTGACCATAAAAAGAATTACTCAAGTAAATGAACCAAACAACATTTTCATACTAATGTAAAATCTTTAGTAAAAATATGCTTTCTAAAATGTGACAATGGTGAATATATAAAATATATAGTATCCTTGTTACAAAACAAATTGCATCAAAAAATAAAGGTATCTCACAGAGCTATGGGGACTATACTCCACAATGCATCCCATACTACATAAATAACAGTATTAGCCTTAGCATCAGCAAGGTTCTTGCCTCCTTCCCCATTGACATGGGACTTGATAATACCACCAAATTACTACTTCTATTCCACATACCATCAAACTACTACTTATAACCCTAACAGAAGCAAACTACTAAATACTAACTCTAATAGTAAACAACTACTTATATCTTAATACCACTAAATTTTACAATGGTTTAGCCTTAGCATCAGCCTTAGCACTCAGCAAAACCCTTTGTTTCCTTCCGCAATGGACTTAAAGAAAATCTGAATAGTATATTCCATATGCAATCTTAAACAATAAGAAAGGGGAAAAAAATCTTATAAATAAAGAGCAATAAAAACATGTGTTGGAGTGCATAAATGTCTCATTTGGAACCTACAAGAGTAGAGTTTTCTCCTCTCGAGATGCATGCACATGAGCACATCAGTTCAGGATACAATAACAGTTTCACTCTACACATAAAATTTCATCACTCTTATGGGGGGAGGTGGGATTAAAACCAAATAATACAAATAAAATAAGCCAATCCAGCAAGACATAAGAGTAACCTACCTCATTGATGTCCTCCTTCAGCCTTATACAGGACGCATTGGCAGCTCCTAGTACAATAACCTTTGGTCGATGAATAGTTAGGAACTTGAGGACACACTTCTGATCACTTTTTCTTCGCTGCTGATCATTGATGTTCTGAGATCGCAATGTCAGTGACCCGGCATGCATCACATCAACCAACTCACCTTTTGAATCCAACATGACAAATGTGGTGCCTGGCTTACCATTTCCCCAACAACAAGCCACTACTCCACGCTCTTGTGCAGCAGTATTTTCATTGTTTTGATATGGTGCAACAGAGACTCTATTCCAAAACTGCATCCCATATTTCATTAATGACCAGTTTTTAGCCTTAGCATTTAACAATGCACGTGCTTCCTTCTCCATAGAAGGCAAAATAAAGTTTGAAATAGTATCCTGCAGGATTGATTTACGCTGCTCATTCCAAAGTTGAGTAGACGTTCCTTCACTGTCTTTTAGATAAGCATCATTGCAGACTTTCATCAACTCCTTTACAGCATCATCAGGCAACTTTATTTCAACTTTAAGAAGCTCCTCTTCTTCAGCCTTCTGAATAAGAAGCCATTGAGAATCCTCAAATTTCAAGAGAGGTTTATCCTTCAGCCACTTAAATCCAGCAAATTCATGAAAGGAATCTATTGCTATATTTCCTTTCAGTGTAGGCCTAGTTGATACTAAAGCCTTATCCATAAATATGCTGCGGACATATTTCCTGAAAGGTATCTCACAGCTTAACATCAAGGAAGCCTGAAAAATAAAATTATAGTGTAAGCCAAGACAAATTAATTTGATAAACTTATGGAGGACCGATTGAAAAAACCAACAGAATACCATGTGTCTGGCGCCTTTGAGTACGGCTTCTGAAGTTTGAAAAGTTTCACACTTATATATTGAAGCCATCACCTCCAGAGATTCCTCTGGATCTTCTTCACTGCCCAACCCCTAGTGTCCAAGAAACTCTCCAGTTATTTACCAACCAAAAAACAAATTGAATCATGAAAATATTAAGGTACGTGCATTCAAAAGCTAAAACTTACCACTTGGTTAAGAGTAATTAAAGAACCAAATTTCTCAGGATTTCCAATTTTCCTAGCCAGTGAAGACAACCCTGCCTTTCTGCAATCAGAATAGTATGTCTTCATCAGAGGCCTTTTATACCCAGTACTTAAGAACTCGTCAGCGGGTGGAAAATATAAATTAAACTTCATATCAACATCATCAATCTCTCTCTCTGTTTCAGCCTTCTCAAGCATATTGGTGATTGAGTCAAAAATCTGCTTATGGAAACTGGATTCCTCAGCAAGGAAAGACATTTGGCATTCATCCTCAAAGTGTTTGTTATAATATCTTTGGAGCATGCTCTTCCGCTTCTGAAGATGTAGCCATTTTATATCCAACTCCTTGATTATCCAAAGTATCTACACCCAGAATGGAACCATTTCATCATGTTTATATATAAAGTTCTTCTTTCATTCACTTAATTTGCAATTTTAACTATTTACATGTCATCCTGGGTTCAAAAAAAACTATTTATATTTCATCCTATGCAACACATAAATCTTTCAAAATGAAATTGTGACTACTTTTAGATTAATCCATGCCAGCCAACAATAAGAACAGAAAATATTTAAACTTACCTTGTGCCAGTTCAGTTTAGGCTTTCCCTCACCATCATTCAATGATGTATTTTCCGAGTCATCCTGTTTACCATCTCTCAGAAGACTAGGGCATTGTTCCTTACGGTACATTGCAATAAATGGAATCTAAAACGTAAAAACGAAACATTAGAACACAGAAGGAATTTTAATCAGCGTATATGACTAAAAAAAGAAATTTAAATCATGTAATTCTTACATCATATTTCTTTATATGATGCAATTCCAGGAACCTAACAATATCTTCCTTATCTACTGAATCAACTAGTCCGCAGGATTTGGCCTCGCTGAACAATGGATTTATGTTAGACACAAGTTGACGTAGTATCCAAGAACTTTCCTCTTCTATACTCATTCTGTCAACTGGAATAGATCCTACAATGTCCTCAATTATCTGTAGAAATTACAGATAGATTAAATTAAAATAAAAAATTTATTATTGAAAACGGATGTACTAGTAATTAATAAAAAAATTGAAAGACCTTAATCCTCTCAGGTAAATCTGCATCAGCAACAGATTTACCCTCTCCAGCTCCATACGTATTTTTAGGATGATCAGTCACAATACGCTCTTCCGGAAGACCTGATTTCCCAGATCTACTTTTGGCTCCTTTTGAAAGCGAAGACGAATTTTTCATATCTTTAAACTTTTTTTGCCTATAAATCAACAACAAAAATCAATATTGAAGGGCTAATAACTTACCAGTCAAGGTCATGACATCATAACAGCAAAACAGTATAAAAACTATCAGTATATTATCCACAAGCATTCATGTTACTCATGATATAGTATACCTGAGAGAATCCCCCTTCCCATAGACAGCAAACTCTTCATCATCTATAAAATCTGACATATCATCTTCTGCATTATCAGACTCATCTTCAGAAAGCTCGTCAAAAAGAGATCCTGGAATCATGGATTATTTAAATTTAAATCAACTTACAAACAACAGGAGAGGAGAAAAAAAAACAGGATTAAAACTGAAGATAAGTTAGGCAGAATTGTTCCAAACAACTAGATGATTATCAAGTCATACTTGTCCAACAAGCACACATCATATGACATCTGAATAATCAGAAAAAAGGGAAACAAAATGCATAATGATAAAACTACAAGCTGATACCGATCACCTTCATCATCAGAAGAGTGTTCCATCGGCTCAGTATCTACGCCAGTCTTTTTAAGCCTCTTAAGTTTTCCATCACTCTACAAAAATCGAATGAAAAAATCAAGAAACATGATAAATAGTTAAACGCATTCTCGCTGGTGCTCAGAAATCACCAAAGTATCAGTTATAAAATAGTAAAAGCTAACCGTTTTTCCTTGTTTTAAGCTCTTGTTCTCACGGATTAACTCAAGATCATCCTCGTCAAGAACAATGTTTTTAGACGATCTCCTGAAAATGGGTAACAAAAACATGAAGTCTAGAGTCAATGCCAAGTAATGCAGATATGTGAACTTGCATTAAAGGGCAGGAAAATATAATAACTTTCTCTTTTTCTTCTTTTGTGTTTGCTTAGGATTATCTTCTTCACCGCCATCTTCTTCATCTTCAACATTATCAACTAAAAACCCATCAACCTCAAACTCATCCAAATCTTCATCTGCTTAACCAAGTCGAGAAAAAAGAAAACGTCAAAACTTGATCCAGCAACAAACTCGGTATTATTGTCCTACACCACCTATAAATCACACGTACTACTACCCAAGCCAGACAAAAAAAATACTGTATAATAAAAAAAACTGAGACCCATCACTACAATAAACCAAATTAAACTAAAAAATTATTCTCGTGTTCAAGCAATTAATAAATGTAGCACCTGCTTCTTCAAAAACAAATGTAGCACCTACACTTCAAGTTGAAGGTGTGTTGGTGTCAAAGTCCAACACTCATTACACCAACGCATGCAATTACTTTTAAATACTAATCACTTATACTTTCTTAAATTAACACATGTGTCAATGTTGTGTCCTTGTATGTGCTTCGTAAGTCCCAACAAATACCAAAAAATGGGTTGATCATACTTAAATAGAAATTGAATCATTACATCTTTCACTTACCCTAAAATAACCACAAAAGTATAACCAAGAATTGATTTAACATATTTAAAATACAAATCAGATCATTACATTTATCACTTTTATACTTAATCAAATCCCAAAAATTAAAAATTAAAAAAAAAAAATTGTTTCATCATATTCAAAATAAAAATCACATCGTTACATTTTCCAATTATACTTTAAAAATCACAACAATAAAGTTCAAACATCAACACATGCAATAATAACTATTAACTAAAAAAATGAAAACATTTACTAAATGAACTCTTCAGTTCACTGAGCTACTTCACAACAAGAGCAATGAATGAAGCTAATTGAATCTAAGTTCATGGCGTTACCATCGTCGTCAACGGTTGAAGCTAATTTCCTCTTCCCTTTCCTTTGAATTTTCTCTGAAAATCAAATAATAAAAAAAACAAAAAAAAACGAATCAGAACTGAGAAATTAGAAATGAAATTAGTACAAAAAAAAAATCGATAATAATTGTAATGTGCGTAACGAGAGAAATGCAATGACCTAGTTCATCATCTTCTTCGAGAAGAGATTTTTTTCTAACTCGCGCCATTGATGTTGAAATGGAAAAACCCTAACCCTTGAAGAAAGGGTTTGTTACGGAAGCTATGAAAGAGTGAAAATGAGAAAAATGAAGAAAGTGTGAGTGGGAGAGTGAAGGCTGTGTGGGTTAAACGGACTATCTTTTAATTTACAATCGTGTCCTTGGGGTTTTGGTTTATTTACGATAATGCCACCGGTGTTTTGTTTGATTGTGCCATGTCAGAGAGGGATATGTGAGTCATTTGGTTGGAATAATTGGGGTTTGGTGTCAAGTTTGGAGCACATGTGGCAATATTTAAGAGGAGGATCAAAAACTCTAAATTATTAGTAAAAAAAAAATATCTATTCAACAATTTTAGAGTGAAATATCAAAATTTTCTTTTGAGATTTGAAAATAGGCATATATTTTCTTAAAATTATAAAATGTTAATTAAATTATTTTTTATTTTGTTTATTCCGTCTATTATGATAGTTAATTGCATACCTGGTATATGTCAACGTGACACTACATCACGTAAGAAAGTGGTAATTTGACTAAAATTTACAAAATTTAAGGTGCTAATAAAATGATAAAAGATGTTTCTTCTCAACTTGATTAATGATATTGAGTTTGATTATAGATAAAATTAAACTTTCAACTAAGCAACTCATTTTTATCAAAAAAAATAACAAGCGACACATTGATTAAACAAAAAAAAAACAAGTCATACCTCATTCTAGTCTTTTATGCAATAATTTAAACAAAATGTGACATACGTGTAAACTAAAATAAAGTACAAATGTGCTTAATTATTTTCATCAATGATTCTATCTTTTTATAATCTAACCAACATTCTAAAGAAATGAAAAAATTATTCGACTAATTCAAATCAACTCAAATAATTTTATTTTATTAGTACTATGTTAAAGAAACAAGCGTAATCATACAATTGGCCATCCTCTTCAAATATTTAATTTTTAGCCCAAAGTGTTACTTTCATATGTTATCATAAAATTAATATGCAATTGACTTAGTACACATATCAATAAATAATCTCAACTATATTCATGGTAGTATAAACTTCAACTAGAGCAAGCTAGATGAACACATTGCTATGAAAAATCATTTCATCACAGAATAAAAATGGCAACAAAACTCAAACTCATAATTTCCATCCTTAAATTCCTTACCTTCACAACCCTTTTCACAAAGTCAATTGCACAATCTCCAAACTATGTAGATGATGATTGTAAGAACTCAACACAACAATCTCTTACATCTACATACAAATCAAACCTTAACAAAGTCCTTTCATTGCTTTCTTCTGATGCTATTGTAAGCAAAGGATACAATCACACAAGTATAGGTGACAACACAGTTGATGTTGTCTATGCTCTCTATGATTGTAGGGGTGATGTCACAGGTTCATTTTGTCAATTTTGTGTCTCTACTGCTGCCACAGATATTCTTCAACACTGTCCTAATAGAGCTTCAGCTGTTATATGGTACAACTTTTGCATTCTCAGGTACATGGATTTGAGCATTATATATCTTCCATAAGAAATTTAATTCTTTTTTTTTTTGCTTCATCGGAGAATTTAAGAAATTTGATTCTTTCGTCACTATTATAAATAAATTTAACTTTTTTTATTTTAATATATTAAAAAATTGATGTATGTAGTCTGTAGTGATCGATCAGAGTATCTTAACTACATCTAGTTATTTCACTGAGTAACTTTGAGTTGACAATTACTGTGCTAAATAAATTATTATAAACATTAAACTTCATCAATTCAACTTTTGGTTATTGTCATATTAGATTAATTATCAAGTTCACAAAATTTTATATGAATCTAAAATTCATAGTTACATCTAATCGATATTGATTAACTATCAACATTTGGAAGAACTTTTGATTTGATATTTTTTTTTTTAAAAAAAAACACTTTTGAATTACTATTTATTTTTATGGAAGAGCTATAGATGAGGAATCTTAAAATTTGTCTCTATTTTTATGCAAAAGTTCTAGTGATTCTAAAATTGAAGATCTAGTTAAAAAAAATTATATTTTTTTTCTTTCTAATTCACTATTCTCTTCAATTGAGTTATACTGTTATATGAACATTCCTCTCACAACTTAAAATTTGTGAATCTATCACTGTTCAGATACTCCAATCATAATTTCTTTGGAAACCTAACAACAAATCCATCATGGCAAAAATTTGGGTCTGAAAACACCAAGAGTCCACAAGAACTTGAGCAAGCTGAGGATAACATGCAAAGTTTGATCAAAGAAGCTACTATGGATACCAAAAAATTATTTGCAATGGGAGAGTTTAATTTGAGTAATAGTCATTCTCCAAATAAAAGATATGGATTGGTGCAATGTAGTAGGGACCTTAATGACAAGCAATGTAATCAATGTTTGGTGGCTATGTTAGACAAAGTTCCTAAATGTTGTGGGACAAAGATTGGTTGGCAAGTTCTTGCTCCAAGTTGTTTGATTAAGTATGATGATTTTATCTTCTATCAACTTGTTTCTCAAACGGCTAATTCAGGTAAATTTTGTTGCCTTTGACAAAAAAAATTCTTTCTCTATAATAAATAATTAGAATATTATAGAAGAAAAAATGAATAAATTTGATTAAACTATTAATTAAAACATTTGAAACGACAAATAAAAATGAACAAACAATTTTTCAAAAATCCAAAACACTATAAAAGAGTCGAAAGAGTACTAGCTAGTTGTTTCTTCCTCGGTCAAAAAAATAAGGCTTAAACGTCATTTTAGTCCCTGCATGTACGTGAAATTTTGGTTTTAGTCCCTATATGAGATTTTATTACAAAATAGTCCCCGTATCGACCAAACTTTTTGCTTATGGTCCCTAAAGCAAAAATCTGCAGGAAAATTTGTAGGAAAATCTGCAGGAAACTTGAGAATTTTCCTGCAGATTTTTGCTTTAGAGACCAGAAACAAAAAGTTTGGTCAATACGGGGACTATATTGTAATAAAATCACATACAAGGACTAAAAGCAAAAATTGGTATACATATAGGGACCAAAATGATGTTTAAGCCAAAAAATAAATATAATTATGGTATCTTCCATTGCACCCTTTAATATCATTCAAGTGGGTAAATATGCAAATTTGACAAATCTTTCAATATTTTTAGTTTTTGTATGAAAGACAAGTCTTTCAATCTTGAAGGTGTTAACACTTCATAAAAAATGCTTAGTTTTATCTTATAAAAATATGATTAGTTTAATTTTCTATTATGAATTTTGAAATATTTATTGACAAGCAATGTGTAGTTATCAAGTATGACAAAAGTAAACATTATAATGTTTATAATATTATATAGTATAGTTGCTTCAAAAAAAAAATTATATAGTAAAGTTCCTTTGTTTTCTTTAAGAAAAATAGTTTATTCATAAGAGAATTTTTTAAATCAATTTTTATTTTAAATAATAAATTACTCTCTTTATTTTCTTTGGGAACAAAAATAATCTACTTTAAAGTGGATAAGTAGGATGACTGAGGTTGAACCCCCATACATATATAATGTAATGTCCTACAAATTGAGTTAAGTTTATGGAACAGACAATATTTGTTTTTATTCGAGTGAAAGCTAGATTTAAATTTAAATATTGAATTGGAGTGTTGTGAATGAAAAAATGTGATTAAGAGGAAAAAAGTATATTAGAGGTGATAAGTTATGTTTATTTAGTGAAAATTAATTATCCGCAAAATTTATACATATTTTACACCTACAACATCTTTATAAAATACATATAATATTACTCTTTTCAAAGTTCGACACCAGCAAATCGTTGAAAAATACTCAATCACACATTAGTAGTAATGTTCTGTAACAAGAAAAGAAGAAAAATTAGTACTAATGTTCTAGACTTGAAATGAGACAACCTATCACTTTCTACTAATCCTTGACCCAACAACATATTAATGATTTTTAAAAGATAAAGAAAAATGTTTAAGCTTTCTAAACCTTGACTCTTTCTTGCCGGCAATGGCAAATGATCTAGTTTTTGATTAATTTTTTAATGTAACATATGTTCTTGTCATTATTAAATATTAACTTTTATTATTTTAATAACCATGTCTCTTCCTATTTTCTACAAAATCATGTCCATGGGTCAATGGTTTAGTGAGATTATATCGTGTGAAATTTTAAGGCCGTCTAATGTCTATGGAGACCGATGTGTACACATGAATGAATTTTTCAAACTGATAGTGATCAATGATTGCTCTTTTCCACTTTTTTTGTTATTCAAGCAGACAAAATATATTACTACCGACGAAAATTTGAGAAACATGAAGGAGAAACAAGCACTTACCGATGATTAGTGGAATCAGAGACATTGATTAGATTTTTTTTAAGTAGTCTAACTAACTTAGTAAGAAATTTCAGGGTTAAAAATTCAAATTCTGACGTATAAAATACTCCCTATAGATATTATTATAAATAAATTTAACTTTTTTGATACATTTGACTATTGATGTATCTGATTGATAATATGAACTAGATACATCAATTGTCAAATGTATCAAAAAAGTCAAATTTACTTATAATAATGTCCGGAGGGAGTACAATATTACTATCAACTAAGTTACGTTAATAGAGACGGTATTAATTAAATATTTATACAACAAATGTCTATTTGCTTTTAAGAGTTTAGACTCACTCTTTGATCACACTCACAAAAAAAAAATACATGAGAAAATAATTAAATAATATTTACTTTTAAAATTATTAAATAATTATTAAAAAAAAAGTAATGATCAAATAGTGTATCTAAACTTTTGTTTTTTTTTTAATAGGCAAATATTACTTGTTAATATATTGTTAATATATTGTCCGTTTTTTATTCTTTATCCGGATTCAAATCATGAACTCTTAGCTCAACTAATTTAAATAGCTGAGCTACTCATCCCCGTCTAAACTTTTGTGACCACACACGAATAATTCTTCAACTCCTCCAAATAATAATAATGCTCAATTCATATGAGGGGTGTGGTCAACTCAGTTTTTTACAACCCAAACCCATACTAAAATATGGGCTAATGAACCGGTCCATTAAACCTGATTTATTTTGACATCTATAACATCTTTTCTATTTGCACCTGTAGCAGAGCAAGGAGGTTCAAGTAAATCAAATACCTTGATCATCATTATAGTCATTGTGTTGGTGGTGGCAGTTGCTCTCATGAGTTGCTGTATCTACTTCATATGCAGGAGGTATCATTCAAATAAAGGTAAGTACACAATTTATATGTTTACAATTGAAAATTCTCTTAACTCATTTTTTGTGTGCAAATCACAAGAAAAATGTAACACTTAACAAGTTCTTTTTATTTGATAATAAATTTTTAATTTTAGATCTTTTAAACAATGCTCATTTTATATCACTAGGCAAAATATATTCGTGTTGCAGTATCTTATATTTTGGACATTATCGGTGTGAGTGTGTATGCATGCATGCAATTGTGTCAATATCATGTCCGATATTTATGCTAGTGCTTTAATTTACAGATGGAAATAAGGTAAAATTCAAACTAACAAAAGTTTTCTGAATATAGATGGATCGCTATCGGAGACAATTCCTATATCAATTCATGGTCATAAAGAAGACGATTCATTAAATTTCGACCTCCCAATAATCCCTTTAAGTTGGATTAGACATAGTACTAATAACTTTTCAGAGTTATGTAAACTAGGAGAAGGTGGATTTGGCCCTGTTTATAAGGTATGTTTAAATTATTGGATGTGAATATGCAATCCATGCATGTATTTTTTTGCTTTGACTCTATATTTAAGTTGCAATATTATATTTTTGTTATTTTGTTTCTTTTCAACATTTATTTTAGGGTAATTTAGTAGATGGAACAGAAGTTGCAATCAAAAGGCTCTCCATAACATCTGGTCAAGGTTCACAAGAGTTTAAGAATGAAGTAATCTTCATAGCTAAATTGCAACATAGAAACCTTGTGAAACTTTTGGGTTGCTGCATTGAGGATAATGAAAAGATGCTTGTATATGAATACATGCCAAATTCTAGCCTTGACTTTCATCTATTCGGTACTAATATGCTTCATGTTTTAATTATATATGCTTATAATGCCTCATACCTTTTCCATGTTCCAATATATTGTTCATATAAATTTTGTAGAGATAATTAGCTATCATTTTAAATCAACCGTAGATAACAATTTCATGCATTTACACCGTTAGTACATCAATGACCATTGGATTGAAATCAGATGGTTTAGATTATATTTCAAACTTAGCAATATAGATTTTTTTATAAATAATCAAAGTCAGCATAGAAATATGGATCGTCTGATATTGATGAAATGATTATCGATATACTGACTGCGTGAATGCATGAAATTGTAACTGCCGGCAAACCTACAAAATCTATTAGCTATAAGGATGATATTAAAGAAGAACAACTTCATTGCAAAAATTAACTTTTCTATATAGCAATAATTCTTTCTGGCTTTTAGAGTCAGACTATGCATAATGTGATATGATAAAACATTGAATAATTTAGTACTATTTGTCATCCTTCAAAATATTGATACTAGCATATTGTGCATTTTGGAAGAAATGTTAATACATTAACAAATAACATCTTTCATCAAATATTTTCCTCAATAACACAA
Organism: Trifolium dubium; assembly: GCA_951804385.1. NCBI lineage: Eukaryota > Viridiplantae > Streptophyta > Magnoliopsida > Fabales > Fabaceae > Trifolium > Trifolium dubium. The sequence continues at coordinate 30,437,517 of OX638076.1, read as the reverse complement.
CTGCATGCACCAGTTTGTTACTTGTTCTATGCTCCGTATATATTTTTATGACAAATAACATTTTCTTTGTTACTTGAATTAATGATAGATAATCAAAAAAGAAAAGTTCTAGATTGGAAGTTAAGATTGAACATTATTAATGGAATTGCAAAAGGACTCTTGTACCTTCATGAAGACTCTAGACTCAGAGTAATCCATAGAGACTTAAAAGCTAGTAATGTTCTGCTAGATCAAGATATGAATCCAAAAATATCTGATTTTGGATTGGCAAGGGCATTTGAAAAAGACCAAAATCAAGAAAACACAAGAAGAGTTGTGGGCACCTAGTATGTGTTAATTATTGTTGTTGCCAATTCTTTCTATTATTCTAGATGAAATTTACTCGTTTAATCGTGAAATTGACTAACATTCGATTTGTCCAGTGGATATATGTCTCCAGAGTATGCAATGGAAGGGTTATACTCAGTGAAATCCGATGTTTTCAGTTTTGGAGTTCTTTTATTAGAAATAATATGTGGAAGAAGGAATAGTGGATTCTATCTCGAAGAACACGGTCAAAGTCTTCTTATATATGTAAGTTGTACCATTTTTCGTATTAGTTAATAATTATTCCGGTCAATTATTTTTATCTCTCTAAAATTTTATTTTGATTCTTAAATAAAACCTATCATTTTTAGTCACTAAAATATAAATTGTGTGCTTCTAGTCACAAAGTAAGAACTGAAAACAAATAAAACATTTATTGGACCAAAATAATAAGAGTTTTATAATTTTGTAGGGATAGAAAATTATATTAAATCCAAATGATTGATGTTACAAAAAAATGCACTTGAAGTAGATTTTCTAAATATGCATTATATGCATGCAGAGTTGGAATCTTTGGCATGAAGGAAAAGGTTTAGAACTCTTAGATCCAATTCTAAAAAAGACATACATAGCTAATGAAGTGATGAAGTGCATACACATTGGTTTATTATGTGTACAAGAAGAAGCAAATGATAGACCAACCATGTCTACTATTGTTGTCATGCTAGCAAGTGACACAATGACACTTCCCAATCCTAATCATCCTGCATTTTCAGTTGGAAGAAAATTAAGAGATGATGAATCAACTTCAAAAACTTCCAATGATGCTTCTGTTAATGAAGTTACAATAACAAATACTTTCCCTAGGTAGAGCACATAATAACATGGTGAAATATTTTCCTTAAAGTTACTGCGGTTTATTTAAGTCGTTGGAGAAAGACATGACCACTCATAATTGAAGGAGCGAAATTGTTCTAACAATCACGACTTTCGCAAACTAAGAGCTCAAAATCTCAATAGTTTAATTATATACTCTATTCATATTGTAATTAAATTGCATATATAGTCTTGCTTTTAAATTGTATTAAGTTACATTTATTTTGGGAATCTCTTCTCTCATCATACAATCTATTTTGCATTTACTTTTTGGTTTACACATAGTATCTAAGAGGAATGGTGCAACCTTATGTATATTTACAGTATACTGTATCACGTCACTTCAACATTTCTTACCATTTGAAAAAAAATTACTGTAAATTAGAAGTCCAGTTTTTTTCGTATTAAAATACCAAAGTGTTCGTAGGTGTGGAGTATATATATATATATATATATAGTCTTAATCAAAGCAAAATAGGATAATAATTGTACACAATATTTGAATATCCAAACCATATTCAATACTTTTTTGACTATAAAACTCTTCTGTTTTTCTTAATGTGAATACAATTAAAAAAAAGAGAAAAAAGATTTATCTATATTTCAATTTGTGTATATAATTCATTTGATTCGAGTAAACTCAACCATTAACAAGGCGAATTGAGACTCACAAAATGTTTAATCTTCTTTTCTATAGCCTTCAAAGTTGACAAAATAGATAAATTAGAATACTTCAAAATGTTCAATAATTTGGACACTTATTTGATCTTGCTAAAAAATAAGAGACAAAACATGACAGCTTCAGTTATATTGTATTTAATTGAAAATTTGTACCAGAGAGGCTGAGACAATACAAATTGAGGGCAAATGAGAGGACAAAAATTGAAATTATTGTCCTCACTAAATCACAAGTCAAATTTTTGTCTATGCACAAGTTGTCTAAAATATCAAAATAACAATTTGTCCATAAAAAATCGTACGAAACAACAAATTGTTTAATACATTAAAAGTTTATTTTGTGTTGTTCTATCATATATTATTTTGTCAAGTTTTAAATTTTTGTAGATCAAATAGAACCTAACTATTTGTCCTTTACAAACCACCTCATCTTCTTGACTTATCTGATATGAATGAAGCTCTTTCAATTTGAATAATGTTAATTAAATAAATAAATCACCACTTGCAAAGTTGGTTAAGTTTACGAATATTATTTTGGTTAAGTCAAATTTAGCAACATTGTTTAATTTTCTATAAGGCGTTTTATGATACTTCAACATAATAAGGTAAATACTACATCCATTTCAATGTTTGATAAATTAACAATCATATATTACTATGAAATCAATTCTTCTAAGGCACATCATCACATAAATAAACTATAATGATGAGACACATTAATTGTAGCAGCAGAAGAATGCTTCATCTATGGTTATTTACCATCAAATTGATATACCTTTTCTATTTTGCAGCATCTCAGAACAATAGCAATACACAAGCACTACTTGATTATAGATATGCTTGTTTGGATCAATCTTCTATTGCTCCTTCTACAACATACCAAACGAATCTCAACAATTTAATTTCTTCATTATCATCAGATTCTGCTACAAGCAATGGTTTTGGAAATAGAACTTCAGGTAGTGACCAAAACAATAAGGTTTATGGACTATACCTTTGTCGCGGCGATGTTAACACAAGTCTTTGTCATTCATGTGTTCAAAACTCTAGCAGGTTGATCAAACAACACTGTCCTAATAATGCTTCAGCAGTTTTATGGTACCCCTTTTGTCTATTGAGGTATTCTAACAGTAATTTCTTTGGTAACCTTACTATACGACCAAGAATTCCTATGTTTGATGCAACACAGAATTTAACTAGTGTTGGAGAATTTGATAGTGATGCTAGGATTTTGATGAATGGTTTGATACAGATGGGGTCACAGACAAATTTAATGTTTGGAACACATGTGTTTAACATTAATGGTACTCAAAGAAGGTATGGTTGGGTACAGTGTAGTAGAGATATTACTAGTCAGGAATGTAATACTTGTTTGAGTAATATGCTTGAGGATGTAGAAAATTGTTGTATGGAGAAGAAAGTTTGGAGAATCTTTTCTCCAAGTTGTATTATGATGTATGAAACTCAGCCATTCTTTGTGAATTCTACAACTTCTGAGCAAGGTATGACTTTTTTCTGTCTTTGACTTCATGAAGCACGAACACGGACACCGGACACTGACGCGTGTCCGGCACCAGGACACGCCTAATCCAAGGAGTGTCTGTGCTTCATATGCATCTAGTTCCAATTGGCTAAGATCTATAAGATGTTCTTAACATTTTCCTGTCTTGTTATTGCAGCCAAAGAAAAGGATGACTCAAGGTCATGGATTATCATTATCATTGTTGTAATTGGAATAGTAGTAGTAGCTCTATTGGCTTTCGGCGCATACTATTTTTGGTGCTTGAAACGTAAAAAAGGTAAGATCAAAATCTTAACAGTTCTTAAGCCTGAGGATATCAATTATTCCTGTATCAGAAATGATATTTTGACAACAAAAATGTTTTCGGACACTATAAAGATACGGTTTTGTTTTGTGTTTTATATTTTTTTTGTTCTCTCACTTTCAGTCACGTCGAGTCGTCGACAATTGTGTTGAATGTATTTTTATACGGTGTCAGATTTGTGATGTTCAAATATTATTCTTTCTGTATATATCTAATACTTCCATCTTTTCAGAGAGAAATTCTATGCAAGTCCTTAGTCCAATGTTTTCTCAAGATCAGACTGACATTGAGGAGACTGGCAATACTGACCTACCTATGATGCCTCTGAGTACCATTCTAACAAGTACTAATAATTTTTCTGATGAATATAAATTAGGGAAAGGTGGTTTTGGAACTGTCTACAAGGTAATAAATTAGAATACATTACATAATACTTGATAATTGATATATACTTATTTGTTTGATTTCTTCTTTTACAAATTTCTTATACATACAATTGAAAAATGTTTTAGGGTGTTTTAACAGATGGAAGAGAAATTGCTGTTAAAAGGCTTTCAAAAACTTCAGCTCAAGGTGTGGAGGAATTGAAAAATGAAATAACATTGATTGCCAAATTGCAGCATAGAAACCTTGTGAGACTATTGGCTTGCTGCATTGAGCAAAATGAAAAGCTTCTTATCTATGAATATTTGCCTAATTCAAGCCTTGATTTCCACTTATTTGGTATGACTCCCCAACATTGAACCTGCTTTTTGTTACTTTCTCTTCCTTTTTGAATTGATTGAATATATTATTATATACTCCCTCTAGAATAAAATACAAGCAAAAAGATTCGAAAAGTCAAATATATTTGATCCAAATAAAATAGCTAACTAGGACATGAGTTATATTTTCTTCAAACAGATTATAGCTCCACAAAAATTAATTTTCAAATTTATGGATACTATTTCTTAGAGTTGCATTGCTTTATATTTTTCCTTCAGATGAGGTGAAGGGTGCAAAACTAGATTGGAAACAAAGATTAAATATTATTAATGGGATTGCTAAAGGGATTCTATATCTTCATGAGGACTCTAGGCTCAGAGTTATTCATAGAGACTTGAAAGCCAGCAATATACTGTTAGATCATGAAATGAATCCAAAAATATCAGACTTTGGATTGGCAAGAACATTTGGCGGAGACCAGGATGAAGCAAACACAATTAGAGTTGTCGGAACTTAGTAAGTATAAACTACTTTTTCATTTTCTCTCTTCAAAGTAATTTTTTATGAAAGGTGTTATGGTTTTATTGGAAGGAAATAAAGAAAGTGGCATGTAATTTCATTTTGAGTCAGTTGAATTTCACTGATACATTGGTTTTGAGCAGCGGATACATGGCGCCAGAATATGCTATGGAAGGATTGTTTTCAGTGAAATCAGATGTTTTTAGCTTTGGCGTTCTTTTGTTAGAGATCATCAGTGGAAGAAAAAACAGCAAATTCTATCTTTCGGAGCATGGACAAAGTCTTCCCATATATGTAGGTTTCATAACTTATGCTTGTATTAATTTTTTCCTAAAGAAAAACAATATGCTTAAAACTAAAATAAAATGCATCTATAATTATAGGCATGGAATCTTTGGTGTAAAAGAAAAGGTTTGGACTTGATGGATCCGTTGATAGAAAAGTCATGTGTACCTAGTGAGTATCTGAAGTGTATACATATTGGACTATTGTGTGTACAAGAAGATGCGGCGGATAGACCTACAATGTCAAGTGTTGTTTACATGCTTGCAAGTGAAAGAGTGACTCTTCCCAGCCCTACACGCCCTGCATTTTCTGTCGGAAGAGGTGACGTCAAACAAGTTGTGGTTGACCAGGGGTCTTCATCAAACACCTCTATCTCTTACAATGATATAACCTTGTCTGAAGTCACGCCTAGATGAACAATGGAACTGAGCTTTTTTAGAATTCAGAAAATTTGTTGGTAACTCAACAGACAGAACATATATGTTAGATGTTTTTTATGGCTTTTATTACTTTGTACAGCACATTCTTACACATTTTTTTTTTGTTTGTATATTTTAGTTTGAAAAAGGTAAAAGAAAGAATTTGTCAGACCGTGTATATTTCTTGTTTTATTTTCCATCAAATAAAAATAACAAAAATATGAGCATCCACTATGTACGGTGATGGATGGGAATCATACTATACTAAAAGTTTTGTCTATTTCACAACAGCAAAAATACAAGTCTCATTTTGCTTAAATTCACAATGGCATAAATTACCTTATATCAAACAGAACTATGCTCATTACTTATATGGCACTGAAATCACAATAATTGTTGAGCCAATCAGAACTCTCATTTTCTCTTAAATGCTCAAAGAAATTCCTTAGGAGCGCATAAATTTCATCATTTTCATTATTATTGTGGTCTGCTTTAAGAAAGGTGTGAACTTTGCCTCTGACTTCAATCCAACTGCTACCTGGAATCCTCGTCATCCCTTTTTCCTTCATCTCTGTTCTTAATCTTGACACATCTGACCACCTACCTGCAGCAGAATGCGCATTTGACAACATCACATATGATGATACATCGTTAGGATCTAAAGCCAAAATATTTCTTGCCGCAAGCTCCCCTAACTCCATGTTATGGTGGATTTGGCATCCCCCAAGTATTGCCTTCCAAAATCCAATTCCTGGGTTGAATGGCATACGGTAGAGGAAGCTTTCAGCTTCTGTAAAACGTCCGGAGCGAGCGAGCAAGTCAACCATGCAACCATAATGCTCAGCCTTTAACAAATTGGGACTCTCAATCATAGCTTTATTGAAATATGAATAACCCTCGTCAACAAGACCGGCATGATTACAAGCCAAGAGTAGTCCTAATAGGGATATCTTATTTGGTTTAATGCCTAAAGAACACATTCTTTCGAACAGGCTTATTGCCTCAATGCCTCTTCCATTATGCGCATAACCACATATCACAGCATTCCATGACACTACATTCCTTTTACAAAGCCTGTCAAATATTAAGAGGCTATCTTCCATGCTTCCGCATTTTGCATAAAAGCTTATAAGCGAATTACCAACAAAATCATTAAGCGTACCCAAAAACTTGATTGCAGACGCATGAAAACTTCTCCCAATTCCAAGTGAAGCTATATTAGAAGCTGCAGAAATCACACAAGGAAACGTAGATTCATTCGGAATAAACCCTTCTCTAAGCATGCCAATAAAAAATTTCACAGCTTCTTCATTATGACCTGTTTTGCTACACCCACCAACCATTGCATTCCACGAGACAACATTCCTCTCAGGCATCTCGTTAAAAACCCACAAAGCATCTCCAAACCTTCCATTCTTCATATAACCACCAATCAACGTTGTATAAGACACCACATTAGGATATCGAGTATCTTCAAAAGCCTTTTGAGCTTCTTCTATAGTACTCAACTTTACATACAAATCAACAAGTGCACTACCAACAAATACATTACCACCAAGGCCAACTTTAATTCCACAACCATGAAGCTGCTTACCAACTACAACATTACCAAGCACAGTGGAAGAGTGAATCACAGTTCCAAACGTGAACTCATTAGGTCTAATTGTCGATGCAAACATCCTCGAAAAAAGATAAATAGCATCTTCATGGAAATTCCTTCTGGAAAAACTGCAAATTATGTCAGTAGCTGATGAAACAGTTAAGTTAGACATTTCATCAAACATGTTGCAGGCAACATTAAAAGTGGTTGAATCAGAACCATTTGGTCTAACCTCTGTGTGTAAAAAAATGGGTTTGTCATGGGCATGATGTGTTTTAGTTTGATAGGTACAAGAATGAAAATGGGGTGTTATCCATGAAGTTATAGAGAATCTAGAAACTATGTTTTTGATGTGAGTGTTTGTATGATGTTGGATTAATGGTTTCATATCACTGTTGGGTCCACACAAAATGTGTGTTTCTACTTTTCTCCTAATATGTTGGGAAAAAAAACAGAGAAAACCTCATTTTTGTAAAGATGACATCAAAGGCATCATTGCAATTACTCGTATAATGCCAAAACTATTAAGAACCTTTTGTCATCTAAATTACTCGTATATGAATGAATTTTATTAGAAAAAATACAAAAGGGTCCGCAAAATATAAATACTTGACGGAATAATACAGTAAGATAAAATAACACAACACAAATATTTAAGATATTGAATAAATTTTGTTTTATATGATGTTTTGGAAGAAAATAATATTTTGATGTTTTAGACAACTTGTGTTTTAAAAAAATAATAGAGAAAAGGGTATATTATTTATTTATCGAATAAAGTGGCACTATTCGACACTCTACAAGAGTCTCCAGAGGATTTGAATTCTATCTCTTAAGATTAGAGGGTCAAATTCTTATCGTTGAACTAATATCTCTTTGAATAAAAATATTCTACAATTATAATAATTTTCACTAATTTTATAACTCAAATTAATAAATTTGACTATAATATTATTTATTGCAAGAATTTCTCATCAAGGAAATGTAAAATTTTTAATCATTTAGTTTTGTTTGCATATAATCTACTTTAAGTATTAATTTTGTATTTTAAATTTATTCTTGTGTTTTGACCAAGTATTTATTTTTGCACCATTTTGAGATATATTTGATATTGTTATTCTTTTTATCATCATTTTCACTCTTTTATTTACCATAAATAAAAGAAGAAATAATCTTATTTTTTTCTTCTAATTTCATCTACAAATAAGATATAATGTTAAGTGTTCTTTTGGTTAACGTGGAGTAACAGAAGAAAATTATCTTGAAACTTGAGCCTTATGTGATTATGTATAAGTCAAAGTTCCGCGTCAATGTAATAATATATTTGAATTGTTTGATTTAAAATTTACAACTAAGATATTTTAACAATGATTTTGTTAATGTGTAGTCTAAGATGCCAAATCTTAAATTAACAACGAACATTACAAACTTTTGTTAACCGTTTCAAAAAAATGAAAATTACAAACTATGTAAAACCGCGCGCTTTTTGTACGCCAAACAATCCGGAACCCCGAAGTTATGGCGAAGAGAAAAAGATTTGAGGGGTCCACTGAAAAAATTTTCTAACAACTTTGTTTCGTGTTAGAGAAGATTCAAAAATCACAACTTTACTCCATTACTCCTATTTCACTTTTTGTTTTGGTGTTTAAAATTTTGTACAATTTTATTTCTCAACATATTTTTATATTTTATTCATTTAATTGACAAACAAATTAATACATTTCTTTAAAGGTAATTGTTATAAGAGTTTAATAGAACCAACAATGGTCCAAATGAGTTTAACTTAGTTGATAAGGACATAACATGTAATAGGACGAAAATACTCAATATTTGTCAAATACTCGATTTTATTGGAAGTCAGTGTAAAACATTTACTCCTGTTATTAATGTGAAATCAAGGTCTCAATGGCACTAACTTCACAGAAACTATTGAACAGACAAGGTGGTAACAGCAGCTCAAGAATGCTCTATCTATGGCTACTTACCATCCAATTGGTATGCCTTTTTTCTCTTGCATATACACAACAACCTGATTATAGATATGCATGTTTAGACCAATTTTCTGTTCCTCCCTCAAGCGCATACCAAACCAATCTCAACAATTTGCTCTCAGCACTAGCATCAGATTCTGCTATCAGCAATGGTTTCGGTAACAGAACTTCAGGTAATGATCAAAACAATATGGTTTATGGATTATACTTTTGTCGTGGGGATGTGAACGCCACTCTTTGCAATGCACGTGTTCAATATTCTAGCAATTTGATAAAGCAGTTATGCCCCAATAGTGCATCAGCTATTTATTGGTGTCCCTTTTGTCTTCTGAGGTACTCAAACAAGAATTTCTTTGGCAAATTAGCCATAAAACCAAGGATTCCGATGTTTGATGCAACGCAGAATTTTACTAGTGTTGGTGAATTTGATAGTGATGCAAGGATTTTGATGAATGGTTTGATACAAATGGGATCAAAAACACCTTTAATGTATGGTACACATATGTTTAACATAAATGGTACTCAAAGGAGGTATGGATGGGTGCAATGCAGCAGAGATATCACCAGTGAGGAATGTAGAACTTGTTTGAGTAATATGCTTGAGGATGTTGAAAATTGTTGTATGGAGAAGCGAGTTTGGCGTATATTTTCGCCGAGTTGTGTTGTTATGTATGAAACTCAGCCATTTCTTTTGAAGGATATACAGAATGACGCGTCAGCGCGCCAGAAAGGTATCAGTTCATCTTTTAAATCTTATAAGATGCAAAGATTGAATATTTATAGCCCTAAATCTTGCATTGATGTTTAACAATTTTACTGCATACTCCTTGTATCTGTTAGAATAATTTATTCCTAGATGTTACAGTGACCTAGATTACTTGTTAATATTCCTACTAGACGACTATTAAGCTTCATAGTTTAGTGCTAATCAATTAAACATTCAATGTATTTATTGTAACACCGTTATAAATACAAGTTGTTGTCTGAGTTAGACACATAGAAATTCCAATTCAATAACATCAAAATTGTTCTATGGCTGTCAGAGTTTTCAAAAAAAAGCACTTAAATTTTAATTTTCAATTCTTGGTAACAAAGAGTTTTCAAGAAATTTGCCCTGATACAATTACTTAGAATTTGTGTCTAACTCAGATCACACAACTTGAATTTATAATGGGTTATAAATTTACAATAAGTACATTGAATGCCTAACTGATTAGCATTAACCTCGGAAGCTGTATACTTTACGAATATTAACAAGTAATCTAGAAAGTTGTACGGTTAAGGAATATTGACGGGTTTACCTAATTCTATCAAACGAAGACTATTCTAAATTTGTTTTAGTATATATTTGAGTCTCCTTAAGCTAAGCCGAAAACAAAAGCAAACACAATAACAAATTTGTTTTACAAGGCACAATAAAAACAAGTGTTTTGATTTTGCTCGACATTCTTTCATAAATACATCACGTTATGTCGTGTTAATGCAGCCAAGGAAAAGAGTGAAACAAGATCATTGATTCTAATAGTAATCATTGTTGTAACCGCAACAGTAGCGGTAGCGGTATTGACTTTAAGCAGATACTACAACAGGCGTTTGGAACTAGAAAAAGGTAACTATTATACAGTTTTTCAAGTTGAGGCTATCAATTATTACCTGTATATGTTTGATAATTCAATATTTTCAGATGAAAAAGAGACGCAAAGCCTTGCTTCACTATTTTTGCAAGATCAGAGTAATGATGATGGGAATGTGGATACCGGCCTACCTATGATGCCTCTAAGTACTATTCTAGAAAGTACCAATAATTTTTCCGATGAATATAAATTGGGGGAAGGTGGATTTGGAAGTGTCTACAAGGTAAAATATATTAGGAAAACCTACAAGATACATTGAACTTTTTTGTTTGATTTTACCTCTTGTGAAATTCTTACTAAGAGATATGGAAAATATGTTTAGGGTGTTTTAGCAGATGGAAGTGAAATTGCTGTGAAAAGACTTTCAAAAACTTCAGTTCAAGGTGCAGAGGAATTCAACAATGAAGTAATATTGATTGCCAAATTGCAGCATCGAAACCTTGTGAGACTATTGGCTTGCTGCATGGAGCAAAATGAGAAGCTTCTTATCTATGAATACTTGCCTAATTCAAGCCTTGATTTCCAGATACGCGGTATAACACTCTCAAACAATGAAACTGCAGTTTATTACTTTTCTCCTTTTTTCTCTGAACTGATCAATCATTGTCTTAATACTTCTACTTTTGACTAGTCTGCACAAATTTGAGGTCCAAAAACCATTGCTACCAAGTTATGCAGTTTTAGTATTATGAAGGTTGTATGCAAAACTTAGGTTCAAACTCTTACCTGACTATGATTTCTGCAACAGCTCCTAAGTTGTTTCCTTGAAGACTTAAATTGCAACTAGTAGGTCTAAAATGAGTTAAATTAATCCAAATTAGGTATCTTTTGGGAATCTAAATCTTTATGTAAAGATTATAGCGTTGCTGTCAATCGCAGATTGCGGAAAATAGTGGTTTGTTCAAGTCTTGTTACCCTTACTGTGCTATAACGCCGCTATAGCAGTTATATGACAACACTCTATACTAAATAGTGTATCGCATAGTAATAGCGATTCGTTCATTCCGCTAGGGTATAGAGATACTACGGTAGAAGAGGCTGGCTTTTCAGTAGACGGTGAATTAGGAGTTGCAGCTGATGTGAGATTGACAGAAGGTAAAGCAGATGGCATGCCGAAGCATTGCTTTGGAAATTGTGGATTGGAGCCACACAAGGAGCAATCGATCTTGTTTGTCCCAGGTTTCAAACTCTTTGTTTGGTGATGGAATTGGATTCAGCATCAGCTACGGTGGCAAATTTGATCGGAATTTTTGGATTAACAAGAAAATGATGAAGCTTATGAGCTTTGATAATAGATTCTACCTGTTGACACCAGAGAAGGTAATTCTCGGAATCGAGCTTTTCTGAGATAGCAGAAAACAAAGAGTTTGAAGACGCCGCCGACAGCTTCAGCACCGGCACCGGAGGTGTGTTATTCTGCGAATCGAATTTCTGCGAAGAGATCACTGGATCGATGCGTCATGGCGATGAGATTCCATGATCACTGCAAGGATCGCGGCGAGGCTCATTTGATACCATGTTAGGATTATGTAAACTGCTCATATTTCTCTATGAATATCTATGACTAAGAACTGAATCTGAGCTGAATCTTGTATAATTGATTTTCTGAATGATTACAATTGTGACAAGTCTAATTTATAGACTTCATAATAGCCGGTTTACCAGTCAGAGCTGACTGACACTTGCCAGTTACAAGGTTATACTATAGTGAGGGAGAGTCTATCCTAACCTCTCATGAACCAGGGTTGATCAATCCTTTCATACGCGTGCTTAAGGGCTTCAGTTCAACAGGAAGACGTCATCAAACAGATGATAAAGACTGTTGAATGCAATAAATACTAATAAATATACCATATTCTATTCTATTCCTATAAAATAAACTATATATATAATTATAATAATTATTACAAAGATCCTAATCATATTTTCAACAAGTTCCATAAACTTTATTTTTTGAATTTTGTGTCTGAAGTCTGACCATATAGAATAACTTATTTATGGATAATTTTTTTATTTCAGTCATATTTATTAGAATTTCATTGCTTCAAATTTTACTGTCAGATAAAGAAAAGGGTGCAAAGCTGGATTGGAAACAAAGATTAAACATTATTAACGGGATTGCTAAAGGGCTTCTGTATCTTCATGAGGACTCTAGACTCAGGGTTATTCATAGAGACTTGAAAGCTAGCAATATACTGTTAGATCATGAAATGAATCCGAAAATCTCAGACTTTGGACTGGCAAGAACATTTGGAGGAGACAACAGCCAATCAAATACAGTTCGAGTTGTGGGAACTTAGTAAGTATAAACTACATTTTCTTTCTTTCAATTGAACAAGAATGCATACTACCACATAAGGATTACATGAACAGGCATAACCACATAGCAAGTTTCAATCTAGTTTATAAGAATTCATACTCAATTTTCTAACATTTTTGTGTCTTTTGTCACTCTAATCAAAACTTTACTCCTCAATAAACAAAAAAGAAACTCTATTTAAAACTAACATGTTCTTATTGGTTTTGAGCAGCGGATACATGGCTCCAGAATATGCTATCGAAGGGTTGTTTTCAGTGAAATCAGATGTTTTCAGCTTTGGTGTTCTTTTGCTAGAGATCATCAGTGGAAAAAGGAACAACAGATTCTATCTTAGAGAACATGGCCAAAGCCTTCTCACATATGTAAGTTTCCTAATTTAAGCTTGTATTCCCTTTTCTCTTGCTTATAACTAAAATCAAATGCATGAACAAAATTATAGGCATGGAACTTCTGGAGTGAAGGAAAAGGCTTAGAATTGGTGGATCCGTTGATAGAAAACTCGTATGTGCCTAGTGAAGTTTTGAAGTGTATACAGATTGGACTATTGTGTGTACAAGATAATGCAGCTGATAGACCTACAATGTCAAGTGTTGTTCACATGCTTGGAAGTGACAACTCAACTCTTTCCAGCCCTATATGTCCATCTTTTTCTGTTGGAAGGACTACAAATACAATCGAAAGAGGGCCTTCATCAAATGCTTCTACCTCTGTCACTGTCAATGAGCTAACCCTATCCGAAATGATCCCTAGATGATCAATAGAAATGGACATGATTTGCTTCTTAGCATTTTTACAATTCAGAAAATATGTAATTTACTAGAAACACCGCATAATGTTTAGGAAGATTATATTTAAACTGTTTTTTTTCTTTTTGACTGAATATTAAACTGTTGATTATTTGAAAGTTGACATCAAAAATACATTTTTTAGGTAAAGTGGAGTTTTCTCTCATCAGCAATTCTGTTCTTAGTGGTTTCACACTTTCACTCACACTAGATATTGTGATTAAATATGTCGCAGTTTGATATCTACATGATTTCTATCTAGGTATATAGAAAATATTTTAACAAAACAACTAGTATTATTAGAACCTAGATAGGCACAAACAAATATTTCCAAAAAACATATACATGGTACCACTTTTTCATATTAGTCCCTAAATATGTCCACAAATATACATGGTGAGAGGTGTTTAGACTTGTGTGTAAAACTTTTTTACACTGACAATACATACCAATTAATGAAGAATTAGGTACTCTATCATCATCAGGCACCTCTGTCTTGTCTTCTACTAATGAAGCTTATAAATATTATGGTTTGTTGTTGCTCCCTACCCAAAAACGACGAGCGATATCCCCTATTTCTTGATTACTAACCTGAAATGTGAGTGAGAAAGAGAACCTTCATCAGTTAACTGTTAACCAAATCAGCCATTACATGAGCAACAACATATTGTAATATTTTCCAATACACTATTAACTTTGTAACCAATTGATTAGTTCCTTTACCTTATCCCATAATCATTCTAGGCTAATATTAACACGTCATGTTCTAGTCCGGTTCTGATAACTCTGGTCTTACGTTCTGCTTCACCATAGAAGCCACCATCTGGTATATCAAATCCATTTTAGACAGCGCCTTCTTGAGCAAGTTCATTAAGACTTAAGATCATAGAATGTTTAGACCCTGAACAGTGATAGGAGACAGCATCTTCAGTTCTCTATCCCTAATCAATACCTATTTTAATTGACTCACCAATAATCACCACAAGAACAGATTCCATTTTTAAAATGATGGAACCTGCGTAAATCGCGCACTATAATTTCCCTCCCTGTCACAAGTGAAATGTACTTAGTGGCATCATGACAATCACCACAAACTCTTAAATTCTTCCTTACATGTATCGGTGTGCCATGGCTTGTATTCAAAAGTCCAAATGCAATAGCAAGCCTCTCACTATGGCTATTGAGCAGTTGTTCTTTCACATAATCTTCCACATCGTGAATAGAATCAGTGATAGGCACGTAACCAGCAGCCTTGATCTTATCTCGAAGAACCTCTAGAAAAACATAGATTCTTTTCGATTGAGGATGATTCGTACTACCTGAGTAGAATGCGTGGACTTCATTTCTCAACTCCACTAAACTGCAGCCCGGAGTTTTCTGGATACCCTTTTTCTCCATGGCTGTTCTCACCTTCTCCACTTTGTCCCACATTGAAGCCGAGGCATACATGTTTGCAAGGAGCGCATGATACCCACCGTCATCTGGATCTAACTCAAATAGTTTGTCTGCAGTTTTTTCACCCAACTCGATGTTTTTATGAATTTTGCAAGCACCTAGCATTGCACCTAAAACAGATATCCCAGGATCAATAGACATCTGCTGTATAAAATTCCAAGCATCCTCTAGCTTTCCGGCACGACCGAGAAGATCAACCACGGCACTATAGTGATCCACTGAAGGGTCCAAGCCATAATCTTCCTTCATACTTTGGAAGAAATAAATGCCCTCTTCTACTAAACCCGAGTGACTACAAGCTGAGATAAGAGAAAGAAATGTTGTATCGTTTGGCAAAACCGCTTCCTTCTGCATATCATCAAAGAGATCAAGAGCAGCTTTTCCAAGGCCGTGTGCCCCATATCCATCTATCATTGCATTCCATGTTATCACATGTCGCAGTTGCATCATGTCAAAAATCTTCCTCGCAGTTTTGATGGCTCCACATTTTGCATACACATCAATGAGAGCAGTAGCAACAAAGACATTATTGTCCATAAAAGTTCTTATTGCAAGTCCATGAATACATTTGGCCTTGCGGTTAACTGATAAATCTGCAAGAGCATTAATTACAGCCACCAATGTGAAGCAGTCTGGTTTGATGTCTTCAGATTGCATCATATAGAACAGACTTAGAGCATCGTTTACACATCCATTTTGTGCATAGCCTAGTATCATGGCATTCCATGTGACGGTTGTTTTCTTCTTCAAATTTTCGAAGATTGAGGCAGCAATATCAACTCTCTTACACTTTGAATACATGGAAATTAAAGAGTTCATAACTGGCACTTCAAAATCAAGTTTCAGCCGATCCACTAATTTGTGAACGAATCTCCCCCGTTCAAGATCGCCTAAATCGGCACAAGCATGCAACACCGCCATTATTGCAACTCGTGTAGGTTCTATTCCTTTATCCAACATCTTCAAAAAAGTAGCAAACGCTTCTTCAGATTTCCCAATTTGTGCATAACCATCAATCATCGTATTCCACGAAACAACACACTTGTTACTCATACTCTCGAAAACCAACTTCGCAGTACTTTCGCACCCGCATTTGAAGTACATATCCAAAAGCGCATTTGTAAAACTAACCTTAGACTCAAATCCTAATCTAAGAGAATAACCATGAATCGACCTTCCGATTATCAAATCCTTAATATCCGCCACAGCAGGCAAAACACTAACCAATGTAACAGAATCAGGCTTTAATCCAGCTTCCTGCATCCGATAAACCAAATCCAAAGCTCTCTTCGGATTACCATTCTGCGCATATCCCGCAACCAAACTAGTCCAAGATACCAAATCCTTCTCCGATATTCTCTCAAACACTTTATACGCATCATCGATCTCCCCACATTTGACATAAAAACCCACAACAGCATTCATGGAAAACAAATTGTACTCAAACCCATTAACTATCACCTGTCCATGAATCTCTCTACCCTTTTCAAGTTCAAATTTTTTCCCACACAATTCCAACAAATAACTAAAATCATAAACCACAGGCCTAACCCCATCACACAACATCCTATAATAAAAAGACAAAGAATCACATAAAGTTGAGTTTTTTGCATACCCTTTAAGCATAGTATGATAAAGAACATCCATTTTGTGTTCAACAGTCTCAAATACAAGAGATGCTTCATTGATGTTTCCATATTTGAAGAACAAGTTTATGAGCTTGTTGTGAAACAAGGGGTCATTGTAAGAACCGTTTTTGATGATGAAAGGAAGGATTTGATGAATGTGTTTTGTAGAATTGCAGTGGTCTAAGATCATAGGTGAAGGGTCTTTGTAGAAATGGACAGGGACTAAGGTTGTTGTTGTGTTGGGAAACGTTGAACAGTGAAGACCGGCAAAGGGTTGCAACATTCTTTGTTTTCTGTTTTCTCCAAAGGGTGGTTGGTTATTTCGTTACTAAGATTAAGCTACAATCATGTTACATATTTTATCTTGTTAGTTTATCCAAGAATCTAATGTTTTTCTTTACTTGAGCAAATGTCTATCTTTGGTCACCGAATGTTATTAGTGTGCGTTTGTTTTAGATTACTTAAAAAAAATAGTTTTTTTTAAAATTGATTTATTTTGTAGAAATTTTGAAAAAAATTTAAAGCTATTTTTCTATTTATTTACAATTATAAAAATCATTTTTGAGAATAAATATATAGTTCTTGATTTTAATTTTGAGAATATTAGTAAGAAATAACTTTTCATTTTGAAATTAAAAATGATTTTTATGAAAATCTGAAACAAACACATCAAAAATGAAAAAAATAATTTTTTTTTTATAAGCAAATGTTAATTGTTACTAATATATTATATTTTATTCTCCTTTATCAGAATTCGAACCCTAAAAAAATAGTTTCTTAAATTTTTTTTAAGTCTCAAATTTTGTGGGATAGACAAGAATTTTTTTTTTTTTAAGATTTTATGATTCAAATTTTTTTTTTAACAAAATGAGTTTATAAAGCATAAATTCAAAATTTGACATTAACAAATACTAAATTCTTCCGAATGAATCTATCCATTGAAGAAGAAGAATGAACACTCCTCAACTCTTAGCACTACACAGTACTCCACCACTCTTAAAAACAACTCCTTTATACCAAAGAATCTTCATCCCAACCCATATCTATAGACACCCTTCAGCTATTCTCTTAGAACTCTGCACTTCCATCAAAGAGCTTCATCAAATCCTCCCCTTAATCATCAAAAACGGCTTATACAATGAGCACTTATTTCAAACCAAACTTGTTAGCTTGTTCTGCAAATTTGGTTGTGTAAATGAAGCATCTCGTGTTTTTGACCCTGTTGAACCAAAAATTGATGTTCTTTATCATACTATGCTTAAAGGGTATGCAAAAAACTCATCTTTATGTGATTCTTTGAAGTTTTATATTAGGATGCAAAATGATGAGGTTAAGCCTGTTGTTTATGATTTTATTTATTTGTTGCAATTGTGTGGAGATAATTTGGATTTTAAAAAGGGTAAGGAGATTCATGGAATGTTGATTGCTAATGGGTTTGAGTCCAATTTGTTTGCTATGACTTCTGTTGTTAGTTTGTATGCTAAATGTAGAAAGATTGATGATGCTTATAAGATGTTCGTGAGAATGCCGCATAAGGATTTGGTTTCTTGGAACACGGTTGTTTCGGGGTATGCTCAGAATGGATTTGCTAGGAAAGCTTTGCAGTTGGTTGTGGATATGCAGGAGGCTGGACAAAAGCCGGATTCGATCACTTTGGTTAGTGTTTTGCCGGCTGTGGCGGATATCAAGAGTTTGAGAATTGGAATGTCGATTCATGGTTATGTTATCAGATCAGGATTTGAATCTATGGTTAATGTTTCGACCGCGCTTCTTGATATGTACTTTAAGTGTGGATCGGTTGAGACTGCAAGGTTGGTTTTTCAGAGGATGAGGAGCAAGAATGTTGTTTCGTGGAACACCGTGATTGATGGTCTTGCGCAAAACGGAGAATCTGAAGAAGCTTTTGCAACTTTTTTGAAAATGTTGGATGAAAAGGTGGTGCCTACAAATGTTACTATGATGGGTGCTTTGCATGCATGCTCTAATTTAGGCGATTTTGAACGAGGGAGATATGTTCATAGATTATTGGATCAGATGAAACTTGGTTCTAATGTGTCAGTTATGAATTCTTTGATATCTATGTATTCGAAGTGTAAGAGAGTTGATATTGCAGCTTCGATATTTGAAAATTTGAAAGGGAAAACAAACGTCACATGGAATGCCATGATATTAGGTTATGCACAGAATGGTTGTGTAAATGAAGCTTTGAATCTATTCTGTACGATGCAATCTCAAGGCATTAAACCCGACTCCTTTACGTTTGTGAGTGTGATTACTGCTCTAGCAGATTTATCGGTTACCCGGCAAGCTAAGTGGATTCATGGACTTGCAATAAGAACAAATATGGACAATAATGTCTTTGTTGCTACTGCTCTCGTTGACATGTACGTGAAATGCGGAGCTATCGAAACTGCAAGAGAGCTTTTTGACACGATGCAAGAGCGACACGTGATAACTTGGAATGCTATGATAGATGGATATGGAACACATGGCCTTGGAAAAGCAGCTCTAAATCTCTTCGATGAGATGCAGAACGAAGCTTCTGTTAAGCCCAACGGTATAACATTTCTGTCAGTTATTTCTGCATGCAGTCACTCAGGTTTTGTGAAAGAGGGTCTATACTATTTCAAAATCATGAAGGAATATTATGGATTGGAACCGTCCATGGATCACTATGGTGCTATGGTTGATCTCCTCGGTCGTGCTGGTAAGTTAAATGATGCGTGGAAGTTTATTAACGAGATGCCTATCAAACCGGGGATTACCGTTTTTGGTGCAATGCTAGGTGCTTGCAAAATTCATAAAAACGTTGAATTGGGCGAGAAAGCCGCAGACAAACTATTCGAGTTAGATCCAGATGAAGGTGGCTATTATGCACTGCTTGCAAACATGTATTCCTCTGCTTCAATGTGGGACAAAGTGGCTGAGGTGAGAAAAGCCATGGAGAAAAAGGGTCTCCACAAAACTCCCGGCTATAGTTTGGTTGAATGGAGAAATGAAGTTCATGCATTCTACTCAGGAAGTACAAATCATCCTCAATCGAAAAGAATCTATGCTTTTCTCGAGACTCTCGGAGACAAGATCAGGGCTGCTGGTTATGTTCCTGACAACGATTCAATTCATGACGTGGAAGAAGATGTGAAAGAACAATTGGTTAGTAGCCATAGTGAGAGACTTGCTATTGCATTTGGACTTTTGAATACAAGTCCCGGTACAACAATACACATAAGGAAGAATCTAAGAGTTTGTGGTGATTGCCACGAGGCAACGAAGTACATTTCGCTTGTGACAGGTAGGGAAATTATAGTACGCGATTTACAAAGATTCCATCATTTTAAGAACGGAATATGTTCTTGCGGTGATTACTGGTAAAATGATGGACGGCATTGTTACTTGAAGATTCAGTTGTATAATTTTTTAGGAAATATGCAGTTCAATTCGATCTTGAAAGATGTTCTGTTGTATTTTCTTGGTCCTCTGAAATTCTTGTCTGTTCAATTGTTGTACAATTTGGTTCTAAAAATTGTTTACTAATGTAAATTGGTGATGCAAGTCGATTGTTTCTTTACAAAAGGCAACATCAATGGATGAGACAAGTTTTGCTATCCCAAAATCACTTACATGTGCAACCATGTCATCATCAAAAAGAAGAATATTGTTTGGCTTTAGATCACAATGAATAACTAATTGCTCACATTTTATTGTCAAAATAAAAAATTGCTCACATTCATAATGAAGATAGTGTAATGCAGAAGCAACATCGATCATTATATTAAATATTTGATGAAGGTCTAGTGCTTTCATAAGCTCTACTCTACATTCCCTGGGCTTGGATGGAACAATTCTTCTAAATAAGTGATTAACACTAATTAAAAAATATTACTAGTTAACAGTTTTCGAAAAGTGGTTATTAATTAAAATATTTAAATCTAAATTAATTAAATAACACTTCAAATAAAATCAATTAAATTAATATTTCAAAAGTTGTAATATTAATTAAATATAGTATTAATTAAATTGAAGACCGCAATTTGAGTAATTTTGAACATACATTTGACATTAGAAGGGATAATAAGCCACCAAAATCCAGTACAAATCATATCGGTGGTAGAGTGTCTGAATATTTTATCTTTAATTTATTGATTTAGAAATATATATTTTTTTACTAAAACACTATAATTTCTATGTATATACTAGTTCATGGATTTATTTTTAGAAAATATATAGCACAGTACTTCAAACAAGCTCAAAATATTTTTTTTTAATAATCTCACCAAAATACATATTGCAAACAGATTAAACAATTAATATGAATAAGCATAATAAGGTCAATCAAGGCATCAATCAAAACTTCATTCAAAAAATAAAATACTAGCAGTCAAAAAACACAATTAATACTAATAGTTGCTTTTTAAAATATATAATAATGTGACATCAACAAAAATGTAAATACCAAAAAATAACTTCAACTAGAGAATTGCAATCAAATTAACAAGAACATTGATATATGGAAACAAAATATATAGAAACTTATTTAAAGTTTAAGTGACAAATCAAGCCCGGGCGATTCATCAGAATTAGTTTCTTCTTCATTGTTGGACTTTGATTGTTGAATATCATTCTTGGTAGAAGGAAGAACCAAAATATTTTTCTTTTCAATGTTTGAATTTGAACTTGTAGCAACATTTGTAGGAGAATCTCCAAATTTTAAAATATCACTCATTTTACCTTTTGTGCCATCTTCAATCCTTAAAGTACTTGCACCACCAATGCCTAGATTTCCAATGCCGCTATTACCACCCCCCATATTTCTCAATGACACAAGAGAAGGGTTTAACATCTCTTGCAAACACAAAGCACCATGACTATATCCAAGACTATGTGGGGTAAACCTAGGATTAATATAAGATGGTTTTTGAATCATGGAATCCATTCTAGTCCCAAGTGCCCTATAATAAGGGGGTGTAAAAAGAGTACTTGGATAACTATAGTAAGGGCTAAAGTGAGGTTGCCCTAAACCTAAAGAACCGCCATCGTACCTTTGTTTATGTTGTTTTTCCAAGGCACGTTCTGCTTTATGAGCGTTTTGGTGTCCTCCTAATGCTTGTGAAGTAGAAAATTGTCTCTTGCAAAAGGAGCATGAAAAAGACCTTGAATCCGAAGAATTCTTCTCTTCATTGTTGTTCTCATCTTTCTTTTCATCATTGTTATTAGGAAAACGAGATGATGAACCAACTTGAATAGAGCTAAAAAAGTTATGCTCTTGCACATTCGACACGGGAACTGAATCGTCTTTCAATAGCTTCACAAAATCAACAGGGTTGTTAGAATTAGAGTTCGAAGATTGATCTTGTTCAATCTCTTTCGTGATCGCCACTTTTTTTGAGTTGGAAGAATCATCTTGATCTTTTGAAGTGGCAGAGATGCTAGAGGATTCAGATGCCATGACACAAATTAAGGATAGTAATCTATAGTTTATGTTAGAAAATAAGGATAGCAAACTATAGTTTATGTTGCAAAATAGGGTTATGATTGTTTTTAATTTGATGAAAAGAGTAGGTTATAAGAGGGGTTATTATTTATTTAAAAAATATTTGAGTTAATGCAAATATCTTTATAAATAAGGAAAGAGATATCATATTCATATTTTTTGCAGTTATTATTTGAATTATAATTATAATATAGCTAAGGATTATTGAATTGAAATTTGAAACGATGTAAGGAAGGATATTGCACCGATTGATTTGTGCATGAATATCTTTACCTTCCTAAAATAATTTAAACTATATACTATATATAGTTTAATTCATGTGGTTAATTATTTAGTTAAATTATAGTCAAATCTTCCATATTGGATGAGTGGTGTTAGTACATCATAGTTTTGATGTACTTCAAACGTGATTTCAAACTGAGAAGCAAAAATGGAAACATTGAAATAATTTCGGATTTAATTTTGGCTTCATCAATGGATGATATGTTTATATTTTCTCCAACATGGTTGCTTAATAATGTTCAAAGTTCAAACGTTCCAATTAGGCTAAATTGCACTTTTGGCCCCCTATGTTTTAAAAACTTGCGATTTTGGCCCCCTATGTTTCAAAATAGCACTTCTAGCCCCTTATATTTAACCCCTTTTGCAAAAATCAATTTTGACCAAGTCAATGCTGACGTGGCAAGTCATTTATGTAACATGGATGCCACGTCATCACCTAATAATAATTATAAATAAAAAAAAGAAGAAAAAAAAGTACAATTTAATTAAAGAAACGTAAATCCCTTAAAAACCTGCAAAACTCTTGTCGCAAAGGTAGCTTGAAGGGCTTTATCATGTCCTTGACTCCTTATAGGAGGACTCAGAACATACCTTGACCACATGAAAATTGAAATATGGCTTATAAATTTTTAAAATTGAAGACGATAAAAGATTAACAACTATGGAAAACAATGAAACAAGTCGAGACACTTGCTTTCCTACGGTGTCGAAATCAGGATGCCAAAGTCAAGAGTCATTAAGGGCTAAACCAGAGACAATAGGCTCTCCAATTACCCTTGTCCTGCATTTTGAAAACAAATAGGTAACATCGCTGAAATTAAGTTATAGTAGCAGTGTTCCCAAAATCTCTTAGCTTTTCTCAATAAAATTTGAGAAAAACACTAAGGATTAAACTTAAGAACTTGACTTCCTAGCCTTAACGATTTCTTCTATTGCATCAATGCTCATTACGTGAACCACATATAAAGCAGTGTTCACAAAATCCTTTAATATAATTGCACTTTTTTTTTATAATTATTATTAGGTGATGACGTGGCATCCATGTCACATAAATGACTTGCCACGTCAGCGTTGACTTGGTCAAAATTGGTTTTTGCAAAAGGGGTTAAACATAAGGGGCTATAAGTGCTATTTTGAAACATAGGGGGCCAAAATCGCAAGTTTTTAAAACATAGGGGGCCAAAAGTGCAATTTTGCCTTCCAATTAATTAAGACTTATTAATGTAATAATAATGTACATGTTCAAATCTCATCGTGTTTTTTATACAACAAAATTCAAATCTTATTGATTAACTTTATAGTTTTTGTGTGGAATTTTTTTTGAATATGTATTCATCTTTCAAATTTATTGCACACGTCTCTTATAAAAAAGGCAACTAATATATATGTCCTGCTCAGCAAGTAACATATATTTTAATTTTTTAGTTAAAATTTTCTCAATAAAAAAGTGGAAAACTCTATGGTACTCTTTGCCAAAATTTAATGTACCGGTACAATACAATATTTAACCAATAAAAAATTATCTTTTGTTCACATCATCTTTTTTATATTATATTTTAAACATTAATTGTTACCGCATGTCAAATATTATCCAACATATATAAAAAAATATTATCCAACATGTCAAGTAACCATTGGTCAATACATTTTATTGTACAAGTACATGATGATTTTGATATGGTACTAGCTGCACCCTAAAAAAGGAATTTGTTTTTATCAGTTAATATTTTACAATTTTGTGTGAGGTTTGTAAATTTTAGGTTAAAATAAATAATCATGCGGTGTTTTAACGATTCTAGTTTCTAGTGTATATATTGTGTTGTCTATTTTTATTGTTTAAACGGTAAATTTTCATATTGTATTTTTAACTAAGTGTGAGAATTTTGTCAAAAAAAAAAAACACTAAGTGTGAGAATTAAACATTTAAATTTTTTGTCACTCTACTCTCTAACTTCTCCTTTCAACCATCATCTGCTCATCTTATATCTATATATTATGTTGTCAATTTTTGGTAAAGATATTATGTTTTTTTAACTAACAGTAAATATATTATGTTGCGAATGATCAAACTAGCTCAAATTTCAAAATTAGTAAATGTTAAAGTGATTTTTTTTGTTGATAATTGATAAAGTGAAATCCTAGACACTAAACTATATATAGTAAATGATTCATAGCGCAAGGTGCGGAATAATTAAAAAGAAATGCAAAAGTGTCACCTAAAATCAATGTTGGCCAAAAGAATATAATATAAAACAAAATTTCATAACCAAAACAACTACTACAGTGAACTATTCTTAAACAAAGCTAGATTACATCACTTATAATGTAGTTGAGAGGGTTTGTAATTTTTCAATTTAAATTTTTTAGTTGAGATGGTTTATAATTTTGTTCTTGATTTTTTTTTGTGAATGTGTTCGCAATTTTCTCTTTGTAAAAATTTTTTGTCGAGTAATAAAATATGTTGTTGTGACATTATAGATGTAGTTATGAAGTGTCGACTGAACCACTCTAAATTTATGAGTTGTCTTTGTTTCTTTTTACTTCTTTTGTGCATGCTTATGGTTGTGTGATGATTTTCTCATTACTTTTCCAACATTTGATGGATGATTTTTTTTTAAGAAGCCAATTAATCTTTTCAAAGAAGCCAACAACACCAATAAACATAATTAAGTATTAACCACAACTTTTAACCCTGCTGGAGAAGAAAATGATGATGAGATAGATATGAGATATATAAGTTATTAAATACATCATAAATAACTGATGCTTATAAAAATAAAACAGGCATACTAACTTATGCTTTAAGGACGCATGTTAAGAATTTTAAAAAGGGACAAATTTTGACAAGAGCTAATAAATTGAATACACAACAGTTTACAAGACAAATTTTGTATTGGAAAAATCAATTTTGAACTTTTTCTTTCAGTATTCTTTAACAAAGGAGTATTCATCCACACTTTTTCTCTTTGATTGAACAAAAGAACTAGAAAACCATTTTGTGAGACAATATCTTAAATAAAACAAGACAGAAGAAATCAACAGGTAATCAAACATTACCAAGAAGTTTGATCCTGCACTAGCAAATTTGATGTAACCTACAACAACAACATCCATTTAAACACTAAAAAGTGCATGAAACTAACATTACTAATAAAAAGAAGAAAAAAACTACATTTGCTACACAAGATCATTGATCACTAATTCTTCTGTTATCACCAGCTTTCCACCTTAAGGTGTTAGTTACCCTTCCTCATCATAATCTTCCTCCTCTTCTATCCTATTACCAAGGTTTGCTGCAAGCTGCAACGTGTCGATCGCCATCTTGTCGACATCAGGAAGGGACCAGCCGGGAATTTCTTCATGTTGCATATCTGTTGCCGTAGTAGGTTCAGGCAATGAGGCCTGAGTAGTAGCCATACTTGTATTGTTTTTGTCCTCGTTTTCATGTATACTGGCATTCAGATCAATGTTTCTGAGAGATTGAGTGCTTTCCTCATGAACTGCATTATTCCCCTTTGATTCTGGACCATTATCTATTGCCATACTTGTATGAGGGACTTCTTTGCTACATTGTTGCATCGAGGTGCAAGGTTCGGGGTCAACCTGCTGATGTACAGTTTCTCTTTCTGCAGCTCGAGCCCCTCGGCCACGGCCTCTTCCTCTGCCTCTTCCTCTTCCCCTACCAGTACTGCTGGTGTGTCCTGACTCAAGCTGTAATAAAACAAAAGCATTATCGATCAAAACTAAAAACTATAGCAGTCCAGTTTACATTAGCTTCTAGTTTCTAAGAATTTAGTTGGGCATTGTCTAGGTTTTTCATAAAAGGGAAATTACCATCTTACTCCGCTTAGCCTCGTCATCACTGTCATTGCCATCATCACCGGCAGCTTTCCTGGAAAATGTAGCAAAATTAACGGCGTTAATTGCTTATATACAAATATAATTTAGACAAGATAAAGCAAAAAATAAAAGCTACTGGACTTCGAACCTTCTCTTTGGAAGGGCACGATCATCAGCTCCAGGCTCAGAATGGGTGTGACTGTGGCCGTGGCTATAGTCAGGAACCCTGCTGACGATGTCTCTCAAAAAGTCAAAAACGTTGTAGCTTTGTACACAATGTTTCCTGAAGTTTGTGTTCACCACTGATTAGACTAGACTCGCAATATATTAAAGATATATAAATCAGATCGAGACACAATGTCATAATCAGTCAATGAATATTACATGCTAAATGACTTTTTCCAATCAGAAGCAGATTTAAGTGAATTCAATAAATTCTACCACAGAATCTATTATCTATTATGAGATATAAAACTCAAGCATATTTAGGGTGATTTGTGCATACTTAGTGTGGAATCTGACCGTCTTTGACAAAGTGGTGAGAATTAGGAATTTTGTAACCTCAGATTCTTAATCATTATATCAAACTTGAGCACAGGTAAAATTGGTCTATGCATGGAAACAATTCACACATTATGATTTCTTAAAGAAAAATCTTCCACAACTTACAAATGCAATGCATTCATGGTCTTTGCTCCTCTCTGTAGAGTTATTTCATAAGTGCGGTCGCAAAGATCTTGCAAAAATAATTCCAGAGCTTTTGCTGTAAAAATATTTCAAGAGTGAGGTCAAACAACGGATGAGATAAAAGACTCAGAAAAGGCCAAAGGTGTAAGTAAATGCAACTCACAAACTAAAACAGGAACTGCCAGTGCTATCTTTCCAACATCCTCATCGGCTTGCATAATCTTCTTAATCCGAGCCTGCAAATTTATGTTTCCATCAGACATATCATTCTTTTAAAAAATATCAACACAAACCCTTAAAAGAGGTCATGTCATAAACACAGTCTTATTTCATAATACATTGAGTAGCAGTGAGACAAGACACTTAAATCTAACCACAACATAAAGGAGCAAAATGCAAAAACCATTCCATAAAACATGTGCATCCATTTTGCAAGCCTCACTTCAATTCAAGTAATTGGGATAATATGGAATACATGCAAGGACTATCATTTACCTAAAACCTTGCAGTCAAAAATAACATTCCGGTACGTCTTTACAAGCATACTTTGTATGATAAAGGCATCTTTGTTGCAGCAAAAACGCCAAATGAACAACTATCTTCATTTTTGCACTGCCGTTTGCAATCAGAATTTCTGAGGCACAAAACGCAAAAGACAAAAAGTGTATCTTTTGCGTTTAGAATTCACAAAATTAAAGAGGCAATGCAAACATAAGCCTATATCTCAAACCATCACAAAAGGATCATCTAATTCATAAAACAGAAAATTTGTGCACTACAAATTTCCAGAGCATAAGGATAACAAAAACAACCTAAACCAATCACAATTATCCAAACCTAGAACACATAAAACAAACTCATCATAAAGTTCCACAGCAGCCCCTATTAACACATTCCTCCCTAAATTTCATAATAACAGCAGTCACAGACCCCAAACTAGCCTAAAATCCTAAGACCAGTGTTGTCAAATAGCAGCAATAGCGACACTAGAATAGAGAATTTTGATGAATCCACTATAAAAACCGAGACACATTACTAACCTAAATTATTATCAAACACAAACAAACCAAACCGAGACACATTACTAACCTAAATTCTGGTCGCACCCATCAATCGACTCTACCCAAATTCACATCCCCAACAACCCAGAAACCCTCATTGGACAATTTATCAATCAGCCCCCTCCTGTTACCGGAAGCACGCTTCCAGGTAGTGTATTTTATCATGAAATACACTACAGTGTATTTTATCATGAAATACACTACCTCATGCGTGCTTCCGATATGTATTTTGACAAATTTGAGCAATATATGTGGCAGATTGAAAAATTATTTTCAATTATCATCAAACAGAAACCCATCATGCCATTCTACCCAATTTAGACCCCAGCAACCTAGAAACCATCAATTATCATCAAAAATTGAAAAACAAAAATACCCAGATGCAAAAATACAGCGACAATATGAAAAGATACAAACTTTAAAGCTAAAAATCAGAAAAAACTTACAGCGGGAAAACGGGTATCGAGCTTCTTCTTCATGGCATGAAATGGAAGTGCAAAAAATTGGGATGATGAGACAAAGTTGAATGAAATGAAAAATTTGGAACAATTTAGAAGAGAAAGCAACGAGGTGTGTGTATGTGTCTGGTGTTATGTGAGATCCGAAGGTGTTGTCAGGTGTGCGACAGAAACCAACGAAGTTTTGATTCACCGGAATATCCGTCCGTATGAGTTTGACGAAGAAATATTATTTAATAAAAAATACTAAAATATAAATAAAATATATAAATTGTGATCATAATTTTGATTATGGTGATGAAAGATATATAGACATATAGTAAGTCTAACATCTTAGAATATCGGATTAGGTGCACGCGCTATTGTGTATGGGGTTATCATATCAAAATATTCAGATTAGGTGCACGTGCTATTGTATGTAGTTAGCGTATTGAAATATCTGGATTAGTTGCACGCACTATTAAATGCGGTCAATGACATGAAATATTAGAGTTGTTGCACACACTATTAGTCTCTGTCGTTAACATTTAGGAATATCAAATTAGAGTTGTTGCACACGCTATTAGTCTGTCGTTAACATTTAGGAATATCAAATTAGGTGCACAAGTTATTGAATGATGTCAACATATTGGAATATCAGATTAGGGGCACACGCTATTGTGCGCATTCAACTTCTATGAATATCGGATTAGGTACATGTGTTATTGAATGCAGTCAACATTTTAGTCTTTAGAATATCAAATAAGGTGCACGCGCTATTTTACGCGGTCAACATGTTGGAATATCGAATTATGTATTAGTTGCACGCACTATTAAAAACAGTCAACATCATGAAATCATTGAGTATTGAAATTTTAAAATATTGAAACTTTGACAAAATACATATGATGTGATCATTTAAGTTATTTCATTGCAACAAATTAGGCGTTTAGATTTTTATAACCGCAACTAATCTTTTCTCAATTTTTCCCCTACTATTGAAACTCTGTCTGGAAAAAATAGTTTTTAGTTGAGATCCGATAATTTATAATTTATAGCTGATAACTTATAACTGGTAAGTTAATTGAATTGTTTTAATAAAATTAACGGTTACACTGCACAATTTTCAGGAGGAAAATATTTGTGCGAACTACCTTGCCAAATTTGGAGCTACAAATCCTGTAGCGTCCTTATGTTAACAAATGATGCTAGTGAAACTTTCTATCCTACAAGTTTTGTTTCTGTTTTCTTTTTCTTACCAAAAAAATATACTTAATTTTATTTTGAATCAAATTAATATTAACTTTTGTTAAAATATTTATTTTTATTATTTATAAATAAATATTGTATAAATGTATATTTTTATTGTAAATTATCTTTAGAGTATCTGATAGTATATTTTTCACTAGAATCTTGCTGTGTTACTCTCTACTCTAGCATTAGAATCTCTCTATTTTTTATTAGAATCTTTGTAATAGCTATTGCCTCCAAAGTTTTGATTGTAACCGAAGTCATCATCTCTATATAAACCCTACAGGCCGGTTGAATGGGAATAACAATCAGAATTTTATCGCCAAATTGGTATCTTCTCTAACAATCCAAATCCAGAAAATGGCAATGGCAACGGCAACAGCAACAGCGGGGCTGTATCGACGCCTTCTTCCTTCACTTACCGTCGATTTTGGTTCCTCTCAAGGCAAGGTCAGTTCTGTTGATAATATTCAGGGGTGGCTGATGCCTGATGGGACTAATTTACTAACATTACTATAAAAAACAATGAAAATTGCATGACTTTTTAACATGTTTAATTTAAATTCAGTGGTTTGATGGCTGAATGTATGTATATTTAAGAACATAAATAAGATTTTCTAGCAATTTTGTTACTGATGATAAGCTCCTAATAACTTGAGAATTGATTCATTATAAGTTAAATGATTTCTAGGATATTTTGTTGACTAATTTGACACTTTCGATTTCAGCAACTTTTTCGTGAAGCCATTCAAAACAGACACATGGAAGGCTTTCCTAGGTTGGTTTCATGTTTCCAAACACAATCCGAGCTTGGCTTTTGCGGCCTAGCCAGCTTGTCCATGGTTCTCAATGCTCTTGCCATTGATCCTGGCAGAAAATGGAAAGGTTTTGTTTTTTAATGCTCAAAATTTCTTGTTTTCTTCTCAAGTATATTGGAACAACTTAGTACAATATCTGTTTTGTAGCAAAATTGCCGTTTTATGTTGCATGCTTTTAGAGACTCATGCATTGTAATTTAGTGAAATTTATTTGCATTTGGGTGATTTATATACAGGACCTTGGAGATGGTTTGATGAGTATATGTTGGACTATTGCGGACCTCTGGACAAGATCAAAACCGGAGGCATCTCATTTGCAAATCTTGAATCTTTGGCTCGTTGCACTGGAGCGAAAGTTGAAGCCTTCCATGCAAGCCATAGCAGTATCGATGATTTTCGTAAATATGTTATGAAATGTTCAACTTCTGATGATTGTCATGTAATCTCATCATACCACAGAAAAGCTCTCAAACAAGTATGTGTTTTGGTTTTTCAAATTTTTTTTTGTGGTTTTTCTAACTTTGACATCATAGGAAATTCAATAACTCTCTAGGTTTGATCATTATGTACAAACACATACTAATTCCCTTTTATTGAATCCACTTCTTCCTATGATTTGTTTTTAAAATAAACAATATTGGCGCATGTATTTCATTCTGGAAAAATTGGTGAAAATGTTGAGATGAATTTATTTTCATGACAGACAGGAGCTGGTCACTATTCTCCTATTGGAGGCTATCATGCCGGAAAGGACATGGTACTTGTTTTGGACGTTGCACGTTTTAAGTATCCTCCCTATTGGGTTCCACTTACGCATCTTTGGGAAGGCATGAGTTATATTAATGAATTCACTGGAAAATCTAGAGGGTAAATTTTATTGACCTTGTAGTATTTAGTTCATTCACTGAAACCAATTTAAGTGATGAGAAAATTTTATGCTCAGTTTGTTACAAGGTTCAAACACTGTTTGACCATATTTTTAGTGTGAAGTATATATATATATATGCAATCTGACTTTATGCTCTTCAGGTTCATGCTTATATCAAAGCATCATAATAAGGAACCTGGCAAGGTGGAAAGATGTTCTGAGCAGCCGGAACCAATACAAACATCTTGAAAGAGCCTACATCACAATACTGTTTAGTTCAACTCCCCTCTAGTGTTAAAAAGTTGATTGATTCTCGATGCAGGGCCTCTGTCGGTACTGTTTCTAATCCAACTCACGATGATCGTAAGCTTAGGAAGGCTGGCCATAGTAGATGGCTCGGCCAAAGACCGGACCTCTTAATTGCAAAAAGTAGTTATTTACTGGTATACAACATTCGCTGTAATACAAAGCCAAAACCAATTATCAATTTATAGAGTACACATTCCTTGGTTATGTAGTAGATGAGTTTAATTCAAGCTAATAATTTATTGGGCTATTCAAGAATAGTATAGAAGAAATGAAGAGGTAAAGCACATCTTTTTGTGAACTGCAATATTGAGAATTTGAATATGTTCAAATGGACACAAGGAACTATCAAAATTAAGCATGATACAAATAACATAACAAGCTGATTTGTCTTGTGACCTTAATTTTTCAATGTTGAATAAACATTCTTGTAACATCATTTATGAAAGACATCAATGAATATGCATGATAAAAATAAAAAGATTATAATCAAGCAGAATAATTGTGCAGAGGGGTGTAACATATACACAATCAACTTAAATACTATAACTATTTTTATCAAGACAAATATTATAAGATTACTTTTCCTAGGATAGTTTTGCATGCATCATAGCATAATATTTCTTGAAGAGTACCTTCAGACATTGGATATAGTAGGAATAGGATACAACTCATAGTCATGAAATCTTGATCCTACTTTCTGACGAATGAGTACTAGAGGAATATGCTTGATTACCCAATGGAATTTTCCACCTTTGCTTGGATCAATGCTCTCAACCAATTCATATGGCATATCAGCAAATCCAAGGAATTGAAGGTTTTCCAAGTGCTTAAGGTCTTGTGGAAGCACCTTCAATTGAGGATTATTGTTAAATCTGAAATGATCAAGACCAAGTAAAGCTCCTTTCTCTATAGTGATAGAACTTAGTTTATTCAATCTAGTGAGATCAAGTTCCTTTAGCTTAGGAAACCCTCCAACTTGAAAATGCAAACTTTCACCTGCAAATGCATCATCCCACAAATTCAACCTCAACAAATTTGGCAAATTTCTCAAAGAATCTAGTGGATCATGTTCAAAGTTAGATAAGCCAAGCCTTAGCTTCACAAGAAATTTGAGTTTTGGAATCCAAGTAGGCAACTTTGTTAGTTTACATTTTAAGTTAAGTACTTTAAGATTAGGCGGTGGAGTTGATACAAAATCTAAGTCAAGGATTTCCTCTTCAGCTATAACAGTAATATTTAGAGATTCAAGATGTTTCATCTCTTGTATTGTAGAACATAATGCATTTCCATATTCTTGCCGCACACGCCTTATGCCTAACTTCCTTAACTGTGTCAACTTTTTGAGTTCTTGGATAAGGTCTATTCCACCATGATCTGCTTCCAAAAAGTAAAGCTTTTGTAAAGATTTCAAGCATCCAATACCCTCTTGCATTTGCACACCAGTTGTAAAGTTCAACATAGAATAATGACCTTCATATTTTCTATAATAAATCGGAAGAAGCCTTAACTTTGTGAGCTTGTTTATCTCTTTTGGTAACTCATGCACTTGAGTTTGCCTCAAATCCAAGGTTTCTAAGTTCAGTAGCTTACCAATGGATCTAGGAATAACTTTAACTTTTGTATGACTTAGGTTCAAGTATCTTAAATGGAAAAGGTTCCCCAAGTTATTAGGAACAAAATTCAACCGAGATTTCTCAAAATCAAGTACTTTCAAAAGCTTGAACTTTGCACATGCTCTGTCCATCAAATGTTCATTTAGTTCTCCATTGTCAAAAATGAAAATAGCACGAATTCCTAAGTGACTAGAGCTTCTCAACACATTGTTCGGATTAGTTGCTATAGAGAAGCGCCTAGTTATTCTAACTGTGACTTGTTCATCATCTTCATATATTAAATGGCAAAAGTTTAAATCTTTCATTTTTCTAATGATCACTTCGTGCAACAAATCATGGACTTGACAAGTCTTCACTTTCCCATCAAAACCAACTTTGGAAACTTGAACCAAACTTCTATGTATCAACTGTGTCATGTACTCTTCCGCAACTTCCTCCATCAACCTTTTCTCCTCATCCTTAACAAACCCCTCAGCCATCCATTGCCGAGTAAGTCTTTTGCGATTAATGATATAGTCCTCAGGATATATACCAAAATACAACATGCATGCTTTCAAATGATTAGGCAAATCATCATAACTAAGAGATAAAATCTTTATTAAACTAGTTAAATGTGCATTGCGTTCTAACTCCATTCTTAGATTTTTACATACCTTTTCCCATTCAAAAATGGTTTTAGGTTTTGTTGACAAAAGACCGGCAATGGCCACAATTGCTAGTGGTAGCCCTCCACATTTTTGAACAATTTCTTCGGACAACTCTTCAAGTTCTGTTGGACATTGCTTTCCAGACTTTGATCTAAACGCCTTGTTGCAGAAAAGTTCCCATGCTTTCTTTGGAGACAAAGGTTGTAGCATGTGAACATGAACAAGAAAAGATTTCTTAAAATACTCAGCTACATGCATCATTCTTGTGGTTACAATAATTCTACTTCCTTTGTTATTACTAATTAAGGCATGTTGAATCTCATCAGAAAAATTTTCTTTCCAAACATCATCAAAAAACACCAAGTACCTCTTTGATTCAAGGTATTGCCTCACTTGAACAATCAATGTCTTGTCATCCATCTTATGCAGACCCTTTGGAATAGGCTCATTGATGTCCTTGCAAAACTTGTTCACCATATCAATCAACAACTCCCTCACAGTATATGATTGTGAAACTGTGATGAAACAACGACAATCAAAATGCTTTTTAACAAGTTTGTTATCAAAAACATGCTTAGAAAGAGTTGTTTTTCCAAGTCCTCCCATGCCAACAACAGAAACCAACATGAGTTCATTGGTTCCCTCCACCAAAAAATTCACCAATTCATCTCTTGGCGACTCAAACCCGACAACTTGAGCCTCTTCAATGAAAAATGACGCCATTCGAGGGTCACCAAAACTTCCATTTTCACTAAACCCTCTAGAGCTTCCTAATCCATTTTCAGTCTTAAACTCATACCTCAAACTTCTTTCTTTGATTTCAACAATAGACAACTGGATATCTTTCATCTCAGAAGCAATCTGATGTCTTTGCTTAATGGTTTTGATCATTTGAGCTACCTTTTTGAATGAGGCTATACATCCATCATGGTTGACCCTTTGTGTCAAATACATGACATATTCATCAATCACATCTTCTATTCGAAAAGATGCTTCTCTAAGCTGTTTCACCCATGTTTTGACTCCTTCATTGGATCCTCCTCCTCCACCATCATCAGCAGCCCTTGTGTCTGCATCCTTGAGACAAGCTTGGATACTTTCAAGTTCAACTTTGATGTCATTGAAGTCTTTGTTTACTCCTGTCAGCAAGGTTCCTTCTTTTATTGCAAGATTGTAGAGTTTCTCCAAAACAAATGACACTGTAGTTTCTGCCATTTTGATCTATTTGTGTTACTTTTGGATAAATTTAGCTCTTGCAAGCAAGTTCAAGTGTTTATTTTGTTGGTGTTTTGCTTTTTCTCAACGCCAGATTTGATTCTTTGAAAGAAAAGTTTATCACAAGAAACTATTTTTAATTGTTGTTTGGAGACAATTACAATTATTTGAATTTGGTAAGTCGGCTATATTTTAATTTGTTTTTTATATACTGTGATCTGAACAAGTGGATGAGCATGGCACTTACATATACTTTATGATGATATAATACAGTTGGGTGGCAATAATGTTACTATTTGTTTAATCCAAGTGGTCTCTTCATTGTTCATTTTCATTTTGCTCTCTATGCACCGATGTAGTTCAAGAGATAAGAATTTTAGATCTGCTAAATAAGTGGTTATAAGTTTGATTCTTAATTCTGACATCTCAAATTAAAAATCAGTTGAAAGATGAAAATTCACCTTGTATATTTTGCAACTTTCTTGACGTAAATTAATCATCACTAAATGAAGGTAGAAACTTTATACGTGTAACATGATAAAGAAAAGAATACTACTTTACCATCATCAAAAAAGGAGAAGAATATGATACTACTACCACAAATCCACCTTGCTTTGGAATATAAACTTCTTAAAAGGCACAAACCATTCATTGACACATTATAATTAAAGTTCCCATATGCTTAAGTTTATAAGAAAATCATAATCTCTAAGTTTTAGTAATGTTTAAGTTTTTCTGAAAAATATAAATTATTCACTAAAATAAAATAATATTTTGACTATTATTGAAGTTTTTTTTTATAGATTTATATTTGTTATTTTATTATGTTAAGAGGCTGAGTAAAAAAAAAGTGTTAAGAGGCCCATCCATGGTAAGGAAATTATAAAAAAAAAAATTAAATTAAATAAATCATTGCATGGTCATTGACATGGTGGAATTCTTGAAAACATTATGAGATAGCTTATCTAGTTATCTTCATCCATCTTGAGTAGGTCCTGAAATGAATGTACTATATCCTTGCATTCAATTTTTATCATCCTCCCTCTGGTCCTTAATTAATGGAGTACTATAACAGAAATTTTGTTTTTTAGATTTATTAAATGATTCATGTATTTGGTCTATAATAACATAGTTATGTTCCTTAGAGAATTCAAGTTCATGGATGTCATTGAGCATTTTATTATCAATGGTGTGCTTGACATTGAAATATTTGCTTGTCCAATTGAAACAAAAACAAATGCAATTACATAAAAACAGTAGAAAGTAGAAAAACAGAAAGGGTTAATTAAAAAAAATGAATCTATTGCATACTAACTCCAAACCATAGACCGTTTTACTTGTGCGGAAGTCTGTTTTAACATAAAGAACTGTGTTGGAGAGTTAGAGGAGCGTCGGGAGCAACAATGAGCCAATGATTAGGATCCTTAAGAGATCTTGACACCAAATCTTCATCTAAAACATCTATTTTTCTTGGCAAAATAAAAATAGACTTAAATACACTTTTAATCCTTTAAGTATTTTCAAGGTTTCACTTTGGTCCTTTAACTATTTTTCGTTCCGTTTTGGTCCTCTAACTTTCATTCCGTTAACTTACTTGGTCCTAACTATTAGAAAAATGTCAAAAAACAAGAGGTAAAAACCTCTATTGAGAAAACAGACATCAGATTTGGATTCAGCATGAATAATGAGAGGTTTTGGGGTATCGTTTCGTAAGTTTTTGTGAGTGGAAAGATCACCGGTGATGTGGACGGAGACGGTGATGGAGGAAGCTCTGTACGCGATGAAGAAGAAGGAAGAAGAAAGTCTCTGGCCACGTGACATTTTTCTATTGGATCTCACACCAAAGACACTAAGTCCCTAAGTGCCACGTACGTAAAATTAATATTTTTGGCATTTTCTAATGATAATTAGGGCCAAATAGATTAACATAATAAAAGTTAGAGAACCAAAACGGAACGAAAAAGTAGTTAAAGGACTAAAACGGAATGAAAAATAGTTAACGGATCAAAATAAAACCTTAAAAATATTTAGAGGATCAAAAGTATATTTAAGCCATAAAAATATCCATTCCATTGAAGAGGATCTTGATTACAAGGATTGTAATTGTATTCTACGTAGAAAAGAATCACAACCAATAATAAATAATGCCACAAATGACAAAAACAATAAATGAAAGACAAAACCATAACTTGGCTAATAGAGTACACATATTCCTTGACCTTTGTAGATCATTTCAATGCAAGGAAATGATATATTTTGAGATTCAATCAGACCATTGAAGGGATTGAGAGACCAAGTGCTTCTCGAATTCAATGACTTTGCAATTGTGTGCATGTTAGTGAGTTTCAGTGGTTAGAAGCATTTAGTCATTCCATTTGATCGCAGTTACATAAAAATACATATCATTCAATTGTTTTGAAAATATACATTATTTAATTTTTTATTTTTTATTTAGAATGGCAAAATTTATTAGGTAAACTCTATAACAAAAAGTACAAATGTTACGACCGAAACAACAAGAAAACACCAAAACTACAACAAAACCAAACAACCAAAAGAAACCTATACCACATTTTTTCTTCTTGTGAAAATAACCTAGTTGGTATGAACATCGTAATATGCAGAGGAGGAGTTTGAATTGAATATTTTTTGTCATGAAGTTATTCAAGAAGTTTTATTACTAACTAAAAAAACATACATTTTTCAATAAATTATTCAAGAAGTGTTTGGTAAAAACAAAATTGTCTTACCCCAAGTTATAATTATGCACCCCTAATTCAAGGTCCTAGATCTGACACACTGAATAGAATCAATTGTTATTTGTTCATATGAAAAAGACTTGAAAATATTTTAGTCAGAATTATATTATATGTGAAAATCGACTTTGAATTCTCATTTCTACCTTAAAAGAAGGCTCACTTGTATAAAATTCAGGCTGACATTCTTCAATTAGTGCGACAAATGGTACATTACATGAAAAATAAAACCATAATAGTAATTGATTAGTATTATGGGCAAATAATCAAGTGTCTTATTAGGCTAGTTTTATTTATAAATAAATTCATTGACAACTTATGATGATGGCTTCATTGTGTCCTCCATACTAAATAGTAGTAGTGTTTATTATAATATGAAATACTAATTTCAAGCCCTGCATATTTGAAAGGATGTCGAAGAGAACCCTCATTCATTACCAATTACAATTACATTACAATTCCACACACACACACACATACACGAGGCCAGGGAGGATTCTAACTTCTAACCAACAAAGTAAAAATAAAAGGTATTTAGATAGATAAGATAGATAGTCTCACGTAAAATTAAAATTAACACAAACACAAACAATAATTGGAGGACTACCTACTAACTAAGAACAACCAACCACAAAAGTCTTATCATCATCTCAGTCAGTAGTACCGTGGTATTCAGCCATCCAGCGTCGAAAGTCGGATACAGAAACAGAACAATAAATATAATACATGCTACGTTCAGTTGGATCAGATTCGACTTCATTTTGGGTTAGATCAGCGTAACCGGGACAATTGACACGATAGGTTCCCTGAGTTGGGATGGGTCTGGGCCGTAAAAGATTTTCCTTGAAGACATTGAACCTGTACTCTTCCTCAATTTCATCATCATATGTTATCTCATATAAGTCTTTGAAAAATTTGAAAAGTTTCATAAGTTCCTCTTCTGTTGCTCCTTCTCCTTCTCCTTCTGTGAGGCTTGCAACTAGATAGAACAAACAATCAATCAATCAATCAATTTTCTTAAACAAATCTTTTTCATAACTTCAACAATAAGAAAACATCAATTTCAAATTAATCAAAACATGAAATTAGGGTTTGTAGCTACCTTTAGTAACGGAATCAGTGTTGTCTCCTACTAATACTAAATCTTCTTTCAATTTCACAAAATCCTCTTTATTCTCAACTAATCAAAACAAAACAAAAAAAGAAATCCATTGCAATATTAGTTTTTAATCGTAAAAAATAAATAAATTAGAGATTGTGGTGCGTATCGTGCTCTGGTTTATGGTGGTTCGTACCTGAATCGTCGTCTTTGAGAAGCACGAGGGGGCTGGAATTAGAGTCGCCAGACATCGACATCAGGTGGCTGAGGGTTTGAGAGAACGAACAGAGGAACAATGAAATATATTTTTGTCTAGTGGGTATCCACGGTCACTAATTCTGACTAGATTAGATACACTCAATGGTGGGGTAGCTGACCCATAATAATAAAATAAAATATAATTTTTTGTTTTGATAAGCAGAAAATAAAATATAATGATCGGGGGTATGTTTGTTTGAAAAAAATGTTGTATGGAAATATATTTTTTTTTTTTTTGAGAAAATTGTATGGAAATATATAAAAGTAAGAAAGAAAATAATTTTTTTTTTAAAAGATAAATTTTTGTGTTTTTTCTCTTATATTTT
This sequence comes from Trifolium dubium, assembly GCA_951804385.1. NCBI lineage: Eukaryota > Viridiplantae > Streptophyta > Magnoliopsida > Fabales > Fabaceae > Trifolium > Trifolium dubium. The sequence continues at coordinate 30,397,532 of OX638076.1, read as the reverse complement.
GGGACAAAAAAAAAATGAATTTTTTTTCTCTTATGATGATTATTTTGAAACAAACAATTTTAGCAAATAGATCAATTATTTAATATACTGTATTAATATACTACTTTCTTTGTTCATTTTTACTTGACAATTTATGTTATATTTTACCTATTATATCCTCCTTTTTATTTTATTTTATTTTATTGACTAAATTTTGTATAATTCTATTTTGGTTGAAACAATATAATTTTTTTATTGTATACAAATTTTATTTGTTTTTAAATAAAGTTTATTACAATTTTTTGAAAAATAGATAATGTTTGTGAAAAAGTAAGAATTTATTGGTGGATTAATGACATAATAGGAAATAAGGTTCAAAAATACACTATTCTATTTTGGTCTTTTTTTTTCTTCTAAAATGACAAGTAGAAAAGAACGGAGGAAGTAATAATTAAGCAAAGTGAAAATTTTCAAAACCAACGTTTCTTGGATCATTCAATTAAATACCTTCCATCAAATATTTCATTTAGGGATTTCTGTGGTATAGTTGCTGCAAAACAAATGAACAAATGACACCGCAGTTTCTGCCATTTCAGTTCATGTTACATTACATCAAATTATAAACTAAAGTGCATGCATAGAAGTTCATGTTACTTTGACAATTCATTGAAAGTAAATGGAGTTAAGTCAAGAAACCACTTTTCTATTGTAAGAACTAAGAACAATTATTTTAATGAATACTCTATTTTTTACCAGATTTTAATGAATACTCTTGGTCTTTGGCAAATTCATCAAATTCATTTTTTTTTTACCAGATTAGAATGGAATAGACTTCATAAGAAGATGCTAAATAAGTGGCCCTGACTCTTTATAAAATTGCATAATTTGAGTCCTCCATCTATATCAGATATGCTGCAAAGCTCATATATGGTCTTGATTTTTCTAATAAATTATTATCAATACAACAATTATCTGCTATAGGTAATAGTAAATATAGCAACAAAGTTGCATCTATTTTTCATTGCAAATTTAAATAACCATTCTACTATTTGTAGAAAAGCATCCACGCCACAAATGACAGAAAACAAAAAAAGAAAGCCAAGACCAATTGTCAACTAATACAGTATATATTACTTGGTTATATAGTAGAGGAGTTCAATTCAAGGAAATAATTTATTTGGCGATTCAAGCACGTCGTAGAAGGAATGAAGAGAGACAAAGTGCATTTTCATGTGAGCTGCAACCAGGAGAATTTCAACCTGTTCACATGGACACAGGTAACTGTCAAGAAAGATGCAATTATTCATGTTAAGGGAAGATTGAAGAATGAAATGAAAAACAAAATTGAAATTAATGTACTTTGGTTAGAGTGGCAATGTAATTTCAAACATTAACAAAAGAATCATAACATTGTTAGAGGAAAGAGTACCTTTATACTTCATACTTGAGTTGAGTAGGAATGGGGCGCAACTCATAGTCATGAAATCTCGACCCTACTTTCTGACGAATTAGTACAAGTGGAATATGATTGATAATCCGATGACACGGTCCATCTTTCTCTGGATCAATGCTATCAACTAACTCAGCCGGCATATCAGCGAATCCAAGGAATTGAAGGCTTTTCAAGTTTTGGAGGTCTTCGGGTAACACCTGCAATTGAGGGTTGTTGTTGAATCTGAAGTGTTCAAGACAAAGTAAAGCTTCTTTGTCAATCGATACAGAACTGAGTTTATTCAATCTAGTGAGATCCAACTCCTTCAACTTATGAAACCCTCCTTTCTGAAAATGCAATCTTTCACCATAAAAGGCATCATCCCACAAATTTAGCCTCAACAAATTAGGCAAGTTCTTCAACGAATCTAATGGATCATCTTCAAATTTAGATAAGCCAAGCCTTAGCTTCACAAGATACTTGAGATTTGGAATCCATTTAGGCAACATTGTTAGTCTACATTTCAAATTGAGCACTCTAAGATGGGGTGGAGGTGATACAATATCCAAGTCAAGGATTTCATCCTTAGCTATAGCACCAATATTTAGAGATTCAAGGTGTTTCATCTTTTGTATTGCAGCACATAGAGCATTTCCATATTCTTTCTGCACACACTTTATACCTAACTTTTGTAACTGTGTCAACTTTTTCAACTCTTCGATAAGGTCTATTCCACCATGATTTGCTTCCAAAAAGTAAAGCTTCTGTAATGACTTCAAGCATCCAATACCTTTTTGCATTTTCACTCCATCCGTAAAGTTCAACATAGAATAGTGTCCTTCATATTTTCTGTAGTAAACCGGAAGAAGCCTTAGCTTAGTGAGCTTGTTTATCTCTATTGGTAATTCATGAACTTTAGTTTGCCTTAGATCCAATGTTTCTAAGTTGACTAGCATACCGATAGATCTTGGAAGACTTGTAACTTTTGTATGACTCAGGTTTATGTACCTTAGGTGGAAAAGATTCCCCAAGTTATCAGGAATAAAATTCAACAAAGAATTCTCAAAATCAAGTACTCGCAAGAGCTTGAACTTGGCAGATAATCCATCCATGAACTGATTAGGCACTTCGCCTTTGTCAAAAACAAGTATAGCACGAGTTCCTGAGTTTCTCAAGTCATTGTTGGAGAACGCTGCTATAGAAAAGCGTCTAGTTATTCCAACAATGACTTGTTCATCGACTTTATGCATTAAATGACAGAAACTTACATCCTTCATTTTTCTAATGATCACTTCGCGCAAAACATCATGGACTTGACAACTTTTGACTTTCCCATCAAAGCCTACTTTGGAAACATGAACCAAACTTCTTTGTATCAACTCTGTCAGGGACTCTTCAGCAACTTCCTCCAATGGTCTTATTTCTTCATTCTTAACAAACCCTTCAGCCATCCATTGCCTGGTAAGTCTCTTCCGATTGATGGTGTAGTCTTCAGGATATATACCAAAATATAACATGCATGATTTCAAATGGTAAGGCAAATCATCATAACTAAGAGATAAAATCTTCACTAGATCGGTCAAATGCACATTGCGCTCCAACTCCATTCTGAGATTTTGACTCACCTTTCGCCACTCAAACATGTTTTTAGCTTTTGTTGACAAAAGACCTCCAATGGCCACAATTGCCAGTGGTAGACCTCCACATTTTTGAACAATTTCATTGGACATTTCCTCAAGTTCTGCTAGACATTTCCCTCTAAACACCTTGTTGCAAAACAGTTCCCATGCTTTGTTTGGAGGCAAAGGTTTTAGCTCGTGAAAATGAACAGGAAAAGATTTTTTAAAATATTCAGCTACATGCATTATTCTAGTGGTCACAATGATTCTACTTCCTTTGTTATTACTACTTAAGGCATGTTCAATCTCATCAGAAAAATTTTCTTTCCAAACATCATCAAATAAAACCAAGTACCTTTTTGACTCAAGGTATTGTCTCACTCGAGTAATCAATGCTTCATCATCCATCTTCTGCAGACCCTTTGGAATTGGCTCATTGCTGTCCTTGCAAAACTTCTTTATCATTTCGGTCAACAACTCCCTGATAGTATATGATTGAGAAACTGTTATGAAAGAGCGGCAATCAAAGTGCCTTTTCACCGACGGATCATCAAAAACATGCTTAGCGAGAGTGGTTTTTCCGAGTCCTCCCATGCCAATCACACAAACCAACATGGGCTCATTGTTTTCCCTCACCAAGAAACTAACCAATTCATCTCTTGCAGACTCAAACCCCACAACTTGAGTCTCTTCGATGAAATAAGGAGCCATTCGCGGATCACCAATTCTAGGAGCTTTAGTCCCACGGTAGCTTTCTGATCTACTTTCAGACCTATGAAACTTAAACCTTGTACTTCTTTCTTTGATTTTACCAAGTGATGACTTGATATCTTGAATATCAGAAGCAATCTGATAGCGTGATTTCATGGTTTTGAACATGTTAGGGATCATTTGAAGTGTGGCTATGAATCCATAATGGTTGTTTTGTTGTGTCAGTACTGCAAACATGTTATACTCATCAATGACATCTTCTATGCGAAAAGATGCTTCTCTCAGCTGCTTCACCCAAGTCATGACTCCTTCATTTGATCCTCCTTCTTCTTCATCAGCAGCCTTTATGTCAGCATCCTTGAGCAAGGCTTGGATGCTTTCAAGGTCATCTTTTATGTCAATGAAGTCTCTCTCAACTCCTGTAACTGAAGTTCCTCCTTCTACTACAAATTGGCATAGTTCTTCCAAAACAAATGACACTGCAGTTTCTGCCATTTCATTACAATGTTTCCATCAATCAATTTAGCAGATGCAAACAATTTTTGACAGTTTAAGCAAGTTCAAGTGCCTGATTTGTGTGAGTAGATTTTCTATAATGAATAGTTCATAGTTGTTTACTCTATAAGAAACTAATTTTCTATTATTGTGTGTAGACAGAAGCAACTATTTTCAATTTTGCCGGCTGTATTTTAGTTTTGTTTAATAGAGCTGTGGACTTAATTATATAAAAACAGATGTGTGAGAGTGATGAAAAGTCTTGGTCTTTGGAATATTATTGTTTAATCTTATAAGTTGTGTCAAGAACCAACCAAGAAGTGATGGAGAATGTGAACGCAGACTTTAAAAATGGGAGACTTGTGCTTGTTTAAATTCACTTTTGTCACATGCAATGTCATAGGGTGTGATTGTGTGTGTTAAAGAGTATCACATTGAATGAGAGACGACATGCAAATATTTTTTATAAGTGAGCGGAATTTTCATCTTACGAACTGTTTTTATAGAGTTGAGTTACTTAACCCAAATTCTAAGAAATTGTTTAGTAGTATTATTTTTGCATCTAGAATGCCTTAAAATTGGACCTTGAAAATTTTGCCTCAATAATCTGATGTTTTTTGTCAATTTGTTCAACTTATTAATATGTTTATATATTGTCCTGTAAGTGTAGCTCACTTGAAAGCTATTAGAGATATTATTCGAGGTCTGAGGTTCAAAATCAAACTCCAGCTATTAAGCTACTTAACAAAAAAAAAATGTTACTATATTTAAACATAGAACATAAATCATTTTATGTTCAAGTAATGCTTTACAAATCCAATTTATATTTTATACAAAATCAGTTTTGGTCACCACATAAACTTTGGTATTTAAGAAAAACAACAGTAAATATCCAAGTACATTTTATTCTGACAATATCAAAATGATACAATACAAGAACAAACTTCTTACCAAAGTAAAAAAGTTGATAACATCAAAAGAGTTCCTCATCCAGACTCCAGAGAAAGGGAAGGAAAACCTATGGCTCTTAGCAGCATTATTATATATACATACCCTGAGTGATTAAAAAACCAACAAAAACATGTGCCATAGCTTGAAGCTAACACTAGGGTCTAGGGTAGTGATTAAAATCAGGAAGGTAAAAAACTTGAGGTGATAAACACAAGTTGTATCCTCCCATATGACCACAATGAGCCATTAATAATTTAATATTGAGAAGAGCTTCCCCATTCATCTTGGAAAAAAAAGGAAAAAGATAAAAGGTTCACATATCTTTACATGCATCATTGACTTGAATTATAACACCAACTTTGTCTTTATCTATACATTGTATGCTTGTCTTTCTTTTCTTTTACAGGTCCCTTCTCACAAACAATATCTGTGAATTAGGATGATGCTGAAGAAGATGGCTTTTCATGATTGGATCTGAGCTTGAGTTGAGTCTTATCTGTATACAAAGCTAACATCAGTTGTTACAGAAATTTATAAATTTTAGGGTTAAATATGTTTAGTCCATACAATATGACAAGTTTTCAAGTTTAGGCTCTGAGAAAAATTTATTCATTTTTAGCCCTTATTTGCATTTTATAGGGACTACTTTGAGGCCTAAAAGAATTCCTTTTTGTAAAATGTTTAAAAAATAAGGACTATTTCACAAACTGCTATATTATAGAGAGCTAAATTATCATTAAAATTTAACAGGGACTAAAAATTTTATTACGGTTTTTACTACCTTACATTACATTGTCCATTCCACTTCTTTTTTTTGTTTTCCTATCCTAATATGAAAAATATTCAACATTTGGCAGTTCTGCAATTTTATGATTCAGATTGTTTTCATGTTTTTCTATTGTAACAGAAAGAGTAAGAACAAGAATAACAATTCACAGGACGAACCTCATATTTCTTGAGTAATGATGCAAGCAATGTGGCAACAACTTGGATAACAAATTTCTGTCCAACACAAGCACGGGTACCGGATCCAAAAGGAAGAAATGCTGCATTTTCACTTGGATCATTTAGTACGAACGAGCTGATTTCAGAATCAAGTTGTTCTTCAGAACCTGGAAGAAATATCAATATCGAAATATTAGTGATAGGAACAACTATCAATATCTGAAGTGTTACGACAGTAACGGTTAAATTCAATACTTGATACAATAGTAAATTCTAATGCCAAATCACACATAATCTAATGTCAAATCACACATAATCTTCGTATTTGTATCCCTCTCAAACAGAACCTAACACAACCTCAACATCATAGCTTATGTTAGAAACAATAGTAGTGTAATCAGAGGCCACAAGCAATGGTGCTATATAGTCAATCATTTCTCAGTTTCAGCATATTTGCTTCCACAAATGGCACCTAGTAATGCAATAATGGAAGGGTAGAAGACATAATCCAAAGTGAAAGATTAAACAATATTAAATTATAATCTCGAGGTTCAACATAAGGTACAAAACCTGCCAGCAAAGTATCGGAGCTTGTACCTGATCCTTTTGTAATGTTTGACAGAAATCGGTATGGATTAAAATCACTTGCATCTTTCCCCCAACTGTAGCAATCCTTCTGTACCAATTGAACAGGCACAACCATTACAGCTCCAGCAGGTATGGTTACGCCAGTTGCAAATCCCACGTCTAACACACGGAAGAACATTAACGAACAAGAAGTGAAAATGTGTCAATCCAAGGAGATAAATATAACCAAAAGCTTAGTTTATAACGGATAAAGAAAACCAGTATTTCATATTTGCAGTTTCACATTATGTAAATAATTGGACCTGTGATCACAATTATTTATAACAAAAGCATCCACTTATTAAACCGATGCATAAAATTATCAATAAAAATCCCCATCTTGTCAAGACAGAATACAAACACCAACTTTTTGGCCTTATATTCCAACAACGTTAATGATTAACCAAGCAATTCACAAATAACCACGTGTCTTGCAAATGTTACAAATCACTTGTTGCATGTTTGAATTCAAATTGAGTTTGGCAAAATCACGGTGAGTCATTGTGATTCTTCCAAACTCATTGCAAATCCAAACAGGCACTTAGTTTTTCTACCCCAATGAAGCTCAAGGAACCCTAATTATTAAATAACATCATTGCCTATAATACATTATAAGCTACACTATACTTGCTGCAGTGAAGAGTAAGCAATATCTCACCATGTTTCGTGGAACACCTCTGCAGCATCGCACCAGTGGGGAGAAGGCGTGCAGATTCATAAATTGTAGCCAATAGCAATGGCATCCTATAAACTTCTTCATGCTCATATTTTGAAGGGTTTTTCCCAATCATGCTGATCTCTGAATAAACCTGCAAAAGCATATGAAAATATGTACGGGAATGCCTTGTAAACATCAACAACTACATTAAATCTATATTAAAATAAAAACACAGCATATATGAAAATTCGAAATGATATTTTGATGCACAATTTCATAATAAATGGATAGGGAGGAATATATTATTATCAGCCATAGCGAAAAGAAATCAATTTCATATCAAGAGGATGTATATATTATTATAAGTTGTAGAAAAAACACAAGCACGTGGAAGACAGAGCCCCAAAGATGTAAAATAAGACGTGAAGTGCAAATACACATTCCTAAACAAAGAGTGTTAAACCTAAAGGATCAGAAACTTTTGAATTTAGGGAATCATATAAAAAGAATCAGTATAGGACTCAAGACTCTAGGTTTTCATCACAGGAGAATAAACAAAAATAAAATAATCTACAATGAAATTTAATCAAGAACTGGATAAGTTAAGACAGAATAAACAAATTGCTACCTTGTCCTGTATTTCCATATGCACGGCAAGATTAGTCAATACATTGGCGATTAAAGCAGCTGTCGTTTGACATCCATGAAGCATCACACGCATGATGTTCCCGCAAGGTTCTTCCTTAGAACTTTTCTGATCATTAAGGTCACGAAAGAAATGGTAATTTTGGAAACACTCATCAGAACTGTATTGTGCAGCATCTGCTAATTTCATTTCAAGCTTGGAACTCTCGCTTCGAATATTTTGAGGAATATGGCCTAAAATCTTGCAGCTCTTTCTGCAATGTTGAAGGATGTCGTGAGTTAAGCATCTTAACTTTGTACATAAGTGTTGATACTTCCAAAATCCCTGTTTCCAAAATGGAGTAACATTATAGGAAGCCCAAAAGCAAGCATCTTTAGCAACAGTCATAAGAAGTTCCTCGTATTTTGCAGCCTTCGGCCATGCCAAGAAGCCATCTCCAAAGAATGTGGCTCCCATTAATGTGAAAGCCATGTGCTGAGAAACCAACCCGCAACCAATGCTTCCTCTGACTCTGATGTTTTCTATTTGATCTATGATAAAGTCTGCAACCTTCGGAGGATTCAGATCAGCGGTTTTCGTCAATCTTTCATTCAATTCTGTTGCCAATAATTCTCTTCTCTTTTGGACCTAAAGACAATTTCAATGAAATTTCAAGAAGCCATAGTTAGAACGAGAACATGTTACACAAAAAATATGAGATATATATACAAATTACAAACAAAGGCACAAATGTACGAACTCAGAAATCATAATGTTTAAAAACTGAAAGGCTATAACATTTTAAACTTGCAGAATAAACCACATAGTGCATCTTATAAACCTACACAAGCAATGCAAGAGTCAACAACATATTAGATTACAAAATAAGTCAAGATAATCATAAGCATGATAAATACAATATAAGAACTGATATATGACAAACATTTGAGATTAAGAACCTTTTCATAGGAAGGAGCAAAAAGGCTTGATTCCCCAAAAGCTAGATGAAAAGCTTTTCCAGTAAAAGGTAACTTATCCTCAGCCTTTATAAGCATCTCTTGAATTAGCACCGGATCGTTAACTGACACCAGAAGCTTAGTAGGACCTAACCACAGCTTAACAATCGGACCATACTTCTCATGGGATTCTGACAACACATCTGGAAATCAAAAGGCCAATTATCCGATTAGTTTACTCAATGCCAGATTCTTCATACAATAACGAAGCCAGAAAAAAGAGGGTAACTTTCCATTTGCAAGCAATTGGCATACACTTATAAAAAGTATCTGCAAGCTGAATATAAAAGTAGCCCTTACAAATTATAAGGGCTACATTTTATTGCGGATAGATATTCCCCAATAAAAATTCTATTCTACTAAGTTTCTTCTATGTTTTCACATCTATTCTACTATGCTTATTTTCTCTGATACATTGTTTGTATTCAATTCTCCTTTTACTGTTTCTACTAAACCATGGCATCATCTCAACCACCAACTAGCCGGATTCCAACATTCTCAACTGGTTCACTTGAGAAAGTTATTCTATTTATCACTAGTAATTATTCTGAATATTGTTATAACTTAAATTAACAGTAAGCAATATTGTGTTTTGAACATTTTTGTTAATAGTTAACCCCGGGTTCGGCCTAGTAATATGATGTTCAGCCGGAGATAAGTAAAGTCCGGCCAAAATCCGTTGCTCTTAAAAATTGAATTTGATATCTCCCAAACAATTCTCCCTATTAAGCTCATTAACCACTTCAGCTCAGCTTAATCACTTGGTTAAATCCCATAAAAAATTGATTCAGAAAATAACTAAAAACACAACAACAAATTCCCTAAAGAACTACAACTATTAAGTCAATATCAAGAACTAATAAACAATATAACATAATAAAATAAAAAGAAAAGATAATTACCATTGAAATTTTCTCTGGAGAGAAGTTTATAATGTCCAAAAAATGATGAAGATGAAGGTCCAGGAATTTTTTTAGCTTTATAAAACAAAGTGAAGATATCAAAGACTCTTTTAAGCAAAAGGGTAGTGATAACAAGAAGAAAAAGCCAAAGAAAAGCATTGAATTCTCTTGTGGCAAAATCTGTGAATAGCTCAGAAGGAGTAAAGAGAAAAGTGTTGTTGTTACATGAAGAAGAAGAAGAAGATCTGATTTTGAAGTTAAGAAGAAGAAGACCAAGAAAAGTTTTTGGAACTGAAAATGATGAAGAATCAGTGAAACATAATGATGAATCGTTCATTTTTTCATTGATCATAATAAGCTTTGAGTTTTGCTCTGTTTTTTTTTTTTTTCAATGGGTTTAGTTTAGAGAGAGAGACAGTATACGATGTTGTCGTTTATTTTTGGTGTTTGGTGTCGGTGTCGTTTTGTTACAATTATTGTGATGTGATGTTAGTAAGATGAGAAAATTGTTATGTCGTTTATTTGGTCATAATTGAAGGCTCATCACGTGAGTTCAGTTAATTGACGTCATGGATACTTAACATAAATTAGAATTTTTTTATAATAAGAAGAAAAATAAATTAAGAATTTAATTTATATGCACTGTGTAAAATTATTTTACACGTGCATCCAATTAAATCACGCCATGTAAGCATTTATGGAGATATTTTAGGAATTAACCTATGAAAGTGGCATTTTGTTGTGTTTTGGTTGGATGCATGTGTAAAAAAGTTTTACACTGACAGTGTACAACAATTAAACTCATAAATTAAATATCTTTACAAAATAAATATTAAAAATTATAGTTAAGCGCTTGCGAGTTTGGAGAAGAGATGATGGTTATAGAGGAAGGGAAATAAAGAAACCAATGACATTTTTTGAGAAAATATTGTTTATAAAGAATGACAAATAAATATTTATGATTAATATATTATGAATTTAAAAATAGTATAATAACATTAATTAAATTTAAAGAATTCATATAAACTCTCCAAACACTCATATATCTATCTCATAACTTTTAACACTTGAAATATATTACGGAGATTTTTTATAACTGAGAATGGATGAAAAACTTTGGTGCACCTCGGATGGAGATTCACTCCCCTGAAATTATCCTATTTAATGTGAAATTTTAGCTATCTAATATTTTTTTTACTTCATATACTTTTTTTAAAATGCAATACCACATATACTAAATATTATAAAAAATTGTTGAGAACGTTGATGCTTCCCACATAGATGTTTTTTTTTTATCTATCAATGAAAGCAACTTAAACATAACGTATTCTTTTCTTTTTCCAATTTTGTCCTCAGTCATTTTCTATATGTCATTTTTTATTGGAGTTTTTGTCATTTTATTATATCAGCCAAAAGATTATACTACTCCGTATAACTTAAGGCAAACCATGGATGAGTGCATGACGAATGAATGAGACAACATATAAACACATTTTTCTTCCTTCATTTTTTTTTTTTTTGACAAACATTTTTCTTCCTTCATTTAATATATGATTATTTATTTTATTTTTTGACAACATTCATATAATGTCGATCTAATAGTGGTAAGTAAATGTGAAAACACTTGGTGGGCTCTACATAGATGTTTTCTCTTCAAACGAGAGAAAAAGAAGTGCATGTAGTAACTTTTTTTGTTTATTGCTAATCATGGTTGTTATTTTTATTGATTTTTTTTATCAAGTGATTTTATTGATTTTAATTAGAATAGTTTTGGAATCATTTGCATGTGATAACCTGTGATAGAGGTCAAGGTTAATTGGAGTTTAATTCTTTGTGCTTGACGATTATAGCAAGTTGATGTGCTTGACCATTACATGATAGTGTTTCAGTCGTGCTCTTTAACATTTAATTTTGAAAAGAGTTTATAAAAAAAGACATTGGATTAAGATAATTGTTTTAGAAAAACTTTATTCGGATTTAATTTAAATTTGCGAATATCTTATTTCAAAGATTTTAGTTGTTTTGAAAAGAAGAAAAAAAATCTACTTTTGTGCTTTAAAAATTAAGGTGTTACATCTACGATTCAGGTTACATAAGTGACATCAGATAAATCCATATTCTACGGCGAAGGTTCATTTTATTCATGTGAGAATAATTTGTGTATGAATCAAGAAGACATTCCTTTAGATTTTGGTCTCTGATTGCCGGTCAAAAGGCATAATTGGTGAAAGCAAAATGAATGGTGCATCTCAGCCGAAATTTCAGGAGTAAATATCGTAAAAAATCCATCAGGCGTGGGGTCCACTTCAAAACTTGGTCAATTAAAGCGAACGATAGTTTGCAAGTCTTCGTAGTGAGCCTTGATTCTCAAGTTAGGGTTTGTGATAAATTAGAAAATGAAAAATCTCAATTTGAGTCTAATTTGAGGCATAAAAATCCCTAATTAAATTCCAAATGTTCTACTATTAATACGATTACTATTAATATTGGTATTTTTATTGGTGTTCCGCTTATATACGACACATTTGTTTTGTAACTCTTCTTTTACTATTCTCGATTCGTCTTGTGCTGAGATTTTGTCTTATTAATAATTTATTTGCCATTCACAAAAAATATTGGTCATGCTTTTGCTAGAAATAGATTTAATTTCCCAATTTAGATTTTGGTCTAATCCCTCAAGTCTTCATATATTCTTTTATCTTTTTTTTTAATATATTTGAGAGATGACTTATCTTTTGGATGGTTAAAGGAGTGTCAGTCTAGTTGAGTTGTATTTAAATTTTCAACTTAGCTTTCTCTTGCTTACAAAAAGGAAATACTTCTTGATTATTTGTTATATAATTATATTTCAATGATATTATAGTTTTGAGTAAAAAAAAAACATTTGATAGTTTTTTTTTTGGTACATAGACGAGATGACAAAGTCACTAATAAACTCACACACACATACAAGTGGAGTGACCGGGGTTCGAACCTAGGTCATAGATGTTCGGTCTAGCAATTTCGGCAATTTCTGCCAGTTGAGCTGGGACTTCTAGACAACATAGATATTAGTCGTGACTCTATGTTTGATAAAGTAAAGTAGATAACATAAACCTATAGTTGATAGTGAATGTGTTTATAACTTATAGCAAATATATTAGTCGTGGTTTTTGATAAAATTAGAGATTCAAGTATATATGATTAATATAACATGACATAAAATCTTTTTCGATGTACCAAAAAATAACATGTCATAAAATTATATATTTAATTTATAATATAATTTCTTTAATTAATATTAAAATTTATCATTGCGACAAGTATAACTAAATTAATGTTTATTATATTTAGAAGATGATAATTAAACATAGATATTTTATTTATTCATATGAAATTAATTTTAATAGTAAAAAGATATTTTCAATTAATCATTTAATTTTATACTCTCTAAATAAAACTTTATCATTATAAAATTATTTGTAATAAATATATGTCAAACAATAATTAATAATTTTTTAATAAATGTAAAATTAATTATTTTGGTAACAAAGTGATTATTTTTATAATTTATAACTGAAAGTTAAGGTGAATTGATATTTAGAGATTATCCACCAATTAAATATCCATGTCGGTAGTAGAAATTTGACTTATGTTTTATCAAATATTAATAATTTTTTACGGTAATTTATTGGTTAGACTCATGCAACTGTCAATTGAATTGTATTTGTGGATAGATATGAACAAATTAACTTCTTACCATGAATAATTAAATATTGAATTCAACATTATAATAGAATTAAAAAGTAATTTACAAAATACTTGACCAAAAATTAATTATAAAAATTGAAGAAAGAAAAAAAAAAAAAAAAGATTGTGTATAAATGTACGTGTCATGGAGATTAGTGGTAGCAATGTCAATGTGAGTGAAAAAGAGATGGGAGCCAGCAGAGATACAAAACACAACAAAATCAGTTGATACAAAAAAACACAAATTAGAAGCTTCTTCATTTCACAATCACAATCCACACACACCAAATCAAAGAAAGTACCATGAATCAAGCGTTTCAAGATAAGCTGAAAAGACCTTCATGTCCTTGGTGTGGGACCAGATAAGGGTATCTACTAAGAGGTAGGTAACATTGTACTATGTCTATAAATAAACAACTCGATCACTCTAATTTTAAGATTATATGTTGTGTTTTTTCTTTCGTTTTCTGTCCCTTTTCAATCTTTTTCGGTGATTGAGAAAAGAGTGATGATGCAAATATATGCAACCTCATTGTGATCCTGTTTAATCGTTACCAATGTAAGATCTTCTCTTATTTCTTCTTCTTCTTTCTTACATGTTAAACCAATTTTATTTTCAATTGTTAATGTTACATTCATGTTGATCCATCAAATTTCATTCATTAAATTAGATTTTATTTTTCAAAAATTTCTTTTATGTGTCTTATGAGATGAGATAACATACATATATATATATTCAATTCATGTTAGTAATTCCAAGATGCTCTTGATCATTGACGACATGATTATACTCCACCTTCTTTTAGAACACACACACACACTTCAGATTTAACATGACATCAACACATGTGATTAAATCTCATTCCATAACTTTTTTTTTTTTACTTATACAAAAGTTGTGATTTTTGGCCTAATGGTGGTTTTTTTATATACTTAAAGTGGTATTTTATTATGTACCAAAAAAGTGGTATTTTATTTTAAGTTTATAATTGGAGTAACAAATTACCATTTTAATTTTATTCTGAAGAGGGAAATATTTTATTAATTCAAGTGAATTTAATAATAATTTTACAATTTGTCTCTAACAACCAAAAAAGATTTGAACTCAACACTTTAAAATTACTAGCTAAACTCTTGAGAAATTTTGCCCCTGATAAATACCAATTTTTTTTTTTTGTAGTGAGTGTATTTTTATAGTTAAATTTAATATATTATTTCATATATTTTAAACATAATCAATCATTTTCTTATATTAAACTTTAACTTTACCATATATTTATACTATTACTTAATATTAATATTTTCCGTTGTACAATACTCTTTTGAACATATCGATCCGCATTTTCTTTCAAATATGATGTGTTTCTTACATTAGCAATTATAGCAAAATTGCCAGCTATATCTTACCAATGCTATCCTAATAATTTTCTCTTTTTGATTCCTTTCAGGATAACCATTACTCACAAATTTCATGTTTGTTATGCTTAAAACAATTGCAAGGGCATAATAGGAAGTCAAGAAAATACCATATTTTTGTTTCCTTCTTAGAGACAAAACTATAAATGGATACATTGAAGGAGTATTTATCAAGCAAAGTGGAACAAACAGCTACATCTCTTTACAACTACACATTAAGAGGAAAACGACATGGTAATGGTGGACATTGTTGTCACTATTATCATTGTTATCATGGTCTCAAAACCCTTTTTCATTTAGAAGAGGAAAACCTACACAAGAGAACTATACATTGCTACAACATGTCCAAAACTAAAACTACTACAACATCAAATGATTCAAACACTCATTCTTCTTTGTGGCAGAGACTATCGAAATCATTGTGGTCATCATCACTAGGCTCTCCGGCGTTACCATCGACGGTAATGGGAGATTTGATTGGAACGGAGAGTGGAGATTGCATGAGCTCTGATTTAATTGATGAGCTTCTAGGTCAAAATCAAAGTCAAAGTAGAGGGTTTATAGTCAAAAAGAGGAAGAGAGAGAAGAAGGTGTTTCCGCCGGCAATAACTTTGTTGAGAGAAACTGGTGGAGTAGGAATGTCTTCGTGTTTTAAAAAAGAATATGGTGAAGATGGACGGTTGATTATAAAGGCGGAGAAGGTGGAGCATTATTGTGAATATATGGAAGCCAATCGAGAAAATGGTAGGCTTACCGTGAGGATCATCCATCATGATGATGGTGATGGATGGTCCAACGATACTGGGGAGGAGGAGGAGAAAGAGAGTGATTTTGAATTTGAAAAAGAGTTGACAAAGGAAGATAGCACTGAGGTGTCTATGAATGAGAGTGGGCAATGTTGGGCCGATTTACGTCAATGTGTTTCTTATGGCAATGGTGGATTTGTTCGGAGCCAATTAGAAGGATCATTCTATTTAGGTCTGTCTGGTTCTGCGCCGCTACGACCCATTACTTATGTAATGTGAGCTCGTTGAGACCATCTATAAACTCGTTAGCGACTGTGTGATGCAAGTGCAACAAAAGAGATACACAAAAATATCAAGTCTAGTTAGTGGAAATTATGTTGGTTCTATTTTATCACATTTGAATTCAATATTTTGTCTCGGACATTTCAATAGGAGCTGCATTTGTTCATTGTTAATTTTTTATGGAGTTTGTTCGTTGTTTGTTTTTATGAAATTTAATTAATATAAATTATTATTTGAAATTAGTATGGAAATTTTATACACATTGATATATAAATAAAAGTAAATTATAATTGGACTTCAACTCTGTTTTATACAAAAAATATTAATTTTTAATTTGCTTTTTTTACGCATTTAAAATGCGTACACATTTAATCAATTTTATGAAGAATGAGTAGCGTATAAGTATCATTAATTATGTCAATATTTTAACCCTAGATAAAGAGAAGTTGTGAATTTTTACTTCTAAAAAAAAGGAGGTCAAGTAACCAAATGTTAGTTGATCCAGTTATGATCGGTGTTGGACTTGGAAGGAATGACTACAGATTAATTTCGCGCAACGGTGTTTAAGAGAAAACTGAAACCATTTGGTATAAGAATTTGCTTCGAACTTTATACTATTATAACTTATTTCTCTTATAAACTATATGGGTGAAAGAAAAAGAAAAAAAAAGTGGTCAAGAGTAACAGTCACTTTTATTAAAGAATCTTTTGCAAAAAAAAATAATGTGAATTCTTTTAAAAATGACCATTAAAGATTATTATTTTTGCCCACCCCTTCCTAAACACATTTTTTTGTTGCCATCTATCTACCACAAGGAAGTTTATTTCAAGCCCCAAAAACAAACACTTCCGATATCAATCTCATTCATTTCCCTATTCATACGCCGTCCGTTAACAAATGAACCTATAAATTCGTAACCCTTTGCAATCTCATTCATTTTTTCTCAATTCATACGCCGTCCTTTACCCAAAAAATGGCAACCGTCGCCGCTTCTGATCAGAATCTTTCCAACCACAGCAATATCACCGTCGCCGATTCCGATCAGAATCTTTCCAACCACAGCAACATCACCGCCGCTGCTGCCGATCAGAATCTTTCCAACCACAGCAGCATCACCGTGGTCGACCGTCAGAGTTTTTCCAACCAGAACAGGATCACCGTCAACCTTTACGGAACCAAGATAACCGTCACCGTAACCGCCTCTGGCTCCGTGGTGGATGAGTGGATCAATACGACGCTATTCCGCGGCAGAAAATTTGTCAACCTTCGGTTACTCGTGGTCGGAATGAGCATAGATCCTCATGTAAACACGTTGCAGTTATGCGTCGGTAGGCGGTGTCTGATTTTCCAGCTTTCGCACGCGGATTACATACCGCAAAACCTCCGTAGTTTTATGTTGAACTATAGGTGCAAATTTTCAGGGTTCTTGAACAATTCGCATGACATCATGCTGAGGTTCTCGAAGCATCAGTTGAGGATGTACCTAGGTCCTCTTGATCTTGGGTGGATAGATGCAGCATTTGATAATTGTTCGGTGGAGCAAATTATTGATAAAAGTCTCGGATTGAAAGTGGAGTTGAAAGAAGAGATAAGAACAAGCAATTGGAGTGAAAAGATTCTGAGTGATGATCAAGTTCTGTATGCTTGCATTGAAACTTATTGTGCTTTCAAAATGGGGATTGTTCGTAGGGTTTGGCATTTTGCCTCCATCTAATCTTCCTGGGCAGCTTGTATGGCTTTCATGAATCTAATAATCATTTTTTCTTGTTTGTTTGTTTTTTCAAAATTGAATACTCAAATTGGGACAAATTTAATAAAGATTTAGAAGAAGAATTTTTGCGAATTCTATTATTTTTATTATTATTGCTTTTAAATTTGTCAATTGATTCATTTCTGATTCTACTGCATTCTAATCTTGCCATTGATCGTGGTTTTGACTTGTTATTGATAGCAATATAGCATAGCACCATTGTGTTAAGGGATATTAATCTTTACATGTGTAACAGTTATATGCTAATATTTATCTTATTTGACTATAATCATGAGGGGATATTTGATTGATGACCATGATAAGCATGTTATTTATTATTATAATTGCTTTTAAATTTGTCAATTGATTCATTTTATGATTCTAATCTTGCTATCGATGGTGGTTTTGGGCTTGTTATTTATGAACCCTAAACTAACATTCCAAATGACAATTATTTGCTTCTAAAACTTGTCTCCAAGTATCTATTACGTGGTATTGAATTCTCGATTCTTTCTACCCTATAGTTATTATTTGCATCACTAGAAATTTAAACATATTTCACTTTACATCTATGCTAATCGCTAATCCACCAAATATTTGACAAGAGTATTCTAGTTCTAGTTAAAATGTTCTTCGCTCAATTTTGAAATTGCAAGTTCCGGAGCGAGTGAGGCAATTGTTGATGAATCACAATAGGTTACTAACTAATTATAATATAAGAGCAATATGGTTTTTGGGAATGCTACTAGTACTTGTCCTTTGTGTGAATGGCAGTACTTATCATATCTTATTTGTTCCTTGTAATTTTTATCATGAGAAATAGGTGGGTTACATACAAGATAGGATTCATTAAACCTATTCAATAGGTGGGTTACATACCAGATAGGATTCATTAAACCTATTCAACTTATTTGCTTATTCTAAACCAGTACACTTTTCCTATCTGCCAATCTCTCCAAACATTACACTTTTCCACTGTTTTTTTTTTTATTATTACTATTATTATTATTAATTTCACCTTCTTAGGGAAGGCTTGGATGCTCTCAATTGGTTATACTAGTTGAGTTAAGGAGGTTCATAGTTCAAGAAAACAGGGCCAGCCCCCACACATGTGCAAGGTAGGCGACCGAACAAAGCCTCCAAATATTAGTAAAATTTTAGGGCCTCAAAATAGTAAAGTTTTACAATAAAAGTTATATATTTTTAATATTCATCAAATATCACATGTGCATTAATAGACTATTGGTTAATTATGTTGTTTGTTAGTGGTGGTGGTGGTGGTGGTGCGATGAGTTCTCATCTTCGCATCACCGTTAACCACCTTCATTCCCTACGTTCCCCGGTCCTGTTTCTTTTTCAGTCTGTCGAATTCGCAGTGACTACTCGCCAGAGGTTTGGAGGTGGTTTTGGAAGGTTGCATGTTGTTGCTGGTTTTGTTTTAGCTGGCGGCGCCGCCGATTTTTATTGATCTGCTCGGGTCAGATCTCTTGGATTTGGTATGGTTGGGTTGTTGTTTCTTTATTCTGCGGTGGTTTGGTGTTTGTTCGGTTGTGGGTTGTTTGGTTGGTATGGGTCTTTTACTGCTTCTTGGGATTTTGTTTTGGTGTTTCATAAGGGTTGGGGTTCTTTGGGTCTAGTATGTTTTGTTGGATGGATGTTTAGGAGGTTGTTGATAAACCTTTGTTTAGTCTGCGGTTGTTTTTGTTTTGCCGGATGTGACATTTGTTGGGTTGGGGGTGGTGGTTGGAGGGGTTTAGGAGGAATTGTAGTGGTGAAGTGCTGTGTAGATGGGTGTTCAGATTTGAATTGGGGTGGTAGTGACTTCGTCGGATCTGAGTTGGATGTGGTGGTGGTGGTTGTGATGGATCAGAGATGGAGGGGTGGTGAGGTGCTGACGTGGAGGGTTTGGATATGGTGTTGTTGTTGGTGTGGGTTATGTCGTGTGTGATTGCTTTCTATGATACAGGATTTTCTGACCGCTTACAAATTTGTTGAGATTTGCAGGACACTTTTTTTAGTCTCTTATGGTTTCCAAATCTCTTGAGATTTGCAGATTTTTTGTATCTGGTTGGCATTTTTCACGTCGGTGTGTACTGTTTAGAGGCGGAATGCGAGCTGTGACTTATGGGCCGTCCACTTTTGATTCGAGAGCGGGAATTAGAGTTTAGTAACATCTTTATGGGTCGGGTTGATGGTTTTTTTAGGTAGTCTGGAGGCCGAAGAGTGTTCTTCTAAGAATGAGGTTAGAAGTGAACCTCTACTGGGTGGTGTCAGATTTTAGCTTTCTTCATTGATGTACTGCTTATATACGACACATCTGTTTTGTAGTTCCGTTTTTCTAGATCTCTGAACGTCTTGTGTAGAGATCGATTATTATTAATAATAATATTTAGTTGTTCAAAGAAAAAATGTTGTTTGTTAGTGTAATTTTTATATCCTAGAGTCGATTCCTAGTTTTTATATTTTTTATGTATAATTTTAATTCTTTTAAATTATTTCTTATTAAACTCAATCATTTATATCATTTAAATTTTTGCCATAAATTTAATCTTATATCGCTTTTTTATGAAGGGCTCATTTTCAATTATCGAACAAGGCCTCCAAAATGTCGGGGAAGGCTCTGCTGACAAATGAGATTGTAATATATTAGTTACTATCAACTAACACTGTCTATTAAAAAAAGAAAAAAAATGACACTGCAGTTTCTGCTATTTCAAGTTAATTTGATGGTGTATTGAAAGTCAATCGCAAATGATAAGTTGATTCTACATGAAACCAATGACAGTTGTTTTTAGGGTTAATTACCCCATAAAACCACAACATGTCTCTGACAACAAAGCTGAAAATGAAAGAATTGAATAAACGTCTCAAAGATGGGTGTGGAATAACTGAATAATAAGAACCCTTTTTCCAGAGCAGATTTGTAACGTGGCTGCGACGTTGTGTCCGTAGCTCCAATGCATAGCAATACCCAGTGGCGGAGTACTTATTTTTTTCCGAGTAGGCACCTAAATCATTTGCACTCATCGTGATTACATATTATCAAACTTGTCAATTATCATATTTTAGTTGAATTTTTCTTTATAAACAATCATGGAGTTTTTGAGAAAATCATCTCCCATCTTGTTACCAGCCTTGCTTTTATAATTTTCATCGCTAAAAAGACACATTCAGCGGTTGACAGTTGTTGTTGACACTCGATCAATCAATGGATACAAATTTAATTTACTTATCTCCATTAATTTTTTCACATAATTCACCAATAGTGGATATATTCCAGAATACTTTTTATTTATTTATTTATTATTATTATTATTACTTTATACTTGACATCATTAAAATACTATTTTTAGCAAAAGACTCAATATATATATAGTCTCTACAAAAAAAAGTAATAACACATTTATAGTACATATAATACTCATAATAGTACAAAATAATTTTTGAAAAAATTGGAGTGGGCGGCAGCCCACTTTGGTCTTAGTGTGGCTCCGCCACCGGCAATACCCAAATGGGGGTCTGCGGCGAGGATAGTGATGGTCGACAAAGATACCTCCCTTTTCTCCGACAAAGAACAAAATTTGAATTTTTCTTTTTTGGTACATTCTGAACAATAAATTGCTCTACCCCAGTAATTTTTTATTTTGGATGTATATTCTAGGTATCGAAAGTAAGTATGAAAATGAATGATTCCGTTTTGTTTCGTTTTTTTCTGCGCTATATTACTATTTCAACAAAATTCAAATGGTTAAATTAGTTGGTTGAAAGACCAAAAAGTTTAATTTAGGGGAGTTTTGAGGTTGGAATTGTTAAAATTTGTCTGAGATACATTATACAAAAATATGGTCCATTTTTTTATTTATATTTTTTGGTTAGGTAGTCTAACAGCTAGAAATTCACCCTTTAAAGGTGAATCAGAATAAGTGGACATACCGGGTTTGAATTCCGGTCTATTTTTTTTATATTAATTACTACTCACTACAATGAAATATTTAAGATTTTTTTAATGAAAATAAAATTACCATAATATTTAAAATCAATGAAATAAAATAGTTGGCAAATAATTTATTTGATTCATAAAAATGTTGCTTTTTCTAAGATCAAGTGTATTAATTTAACTATTCTACTCTCAAATGTCTCATGTACGCCCCTTTGCACAAAACTTATATGCATTATATATATATAAAAAAAAACTTATGTGCATTTATTTAGGTACTTTTCGTATGGTTCTTAATTTAACAAACTATAATTTCTCAAATTCATGATTTTCTTAAAGTTTGTTATAACCACAAAAAATATGTTAAGAACCATACGAAAGATATCTAAAAATGGATCTAAATTTATTCATTTTAAAACACCTAGGGTATATTGAATAATTTCCTTTTGTTTTTAGTGGGTCATGGTCCAACCATGCCACCCCTGGCTCATCGAACCATACTCATAGACGCTCGACCTAATAATTTTGGCATTTTTATAACTAGGCTTTGAACTTCTAGATCATGCTATCAAAGTTGTGTAAATATGTCACATAGATTGATTATGAATCTTTTATACAAATGACCAAAATAAATGTCCTATATTGGCTTTTTCTGACTATTCTATTCTCTACAGAAGGGTAGAGGTAGAGATTTAATGTCCTATATTGGTTCTTTACATTGTCATACCTATTGTTTTATGTAACTTATCGTGGTCCACTAAATCATTGTATTTTGCAACCTTGAACTTGTAATGCAGCTGAAATGTTTTTTTTTGGGGGGGGGGGGGGGGGGGATTCAGTGTTATAATTAGACACCATGATTCTAACACCTCCACCGTAATACCCAACATGCACATAAACCTTTTTCTTATTGTCAAGCAGTGTATTAGTTAGATGCTATACTTTGATGTCAATCATAAAAACGGATGCTAGCCATGGTGAGGGTTTGACTTCCCTCGATATATTGAGAGGGATAACTGATAAGATGATGGTAAGATAATGCAGTTCATGACAAAATAGACTTATCCAATCCAACCATAAATAAATTGTCCAAAACATTGTAATTGCACCTATTTTGAATGTGGCTAAAACATGTTCAACATTGTGCCCAGCAACAAAGCCAGCATACTCATAACAGTGTGATGTCCTTCCTGCTTTAATATTACAAGTTACAATTACAACCAAAATTGGGTTTTGCAAATCAAAAAAGGAAGAATAGTAAAAACACTTAGCTGGAATTGCTTGAAGAATACAGCCTGAACCATAAATTGCTCAGAAAATTAACAGTCTGATTTCTGCAGCTGACCCTTTTTTCTATTAGCAGTGGCGAATTTTGTTCCATGACATATAACTGAGGATTCTTTCTCTGTCATGATGTCTTCTCTAGAATAATACACCAGTTGGATTTATCAAAAAACTGATCAACAACTCTAGCATTGCTTATTCCATTTGTCAAGCTGCAAAAAGGATATGAAAATAAATTAGAAATAAGAATTCCATGTTACATATATTAACATGTCAAGTCATTTGAAACAAAATCTCGTAAATATTGAAATGTTTATTTTGAAATATCGAGTACCAGGACCCTAAGCCCCTAATGAATAACAAAGTAATCATAAATTTGTGATGCACTTCCAGATTCAGCTGACTAATGTAAGCTAAGAACATACATAATGGCAGGCAGTAGGCACTCCCCATTTTATTTCAAAATAGGAGTACTTGAGTGTCTCTTCATTGTTACTTTTGAAGACCAATTCTTATATTTTTCAAATTATCACAACTTCTAAGTTCTAAGATACCTTATCCTCAAATAAATGGCGGAATTGACATCCGAGAGCAAGCACGCCAAACATGAAACCTACTTTAACTCTAGCAACTTATTTTGTGGGAGAAAATTGTCAACAAGATCTTCGATAAACTATTGCATCCGAAGACTTGATTTAATGGCCTAAAAGCTATGATAAACTAAACAAGCAATGGAATAAAGATTTGTTTCATATTTATATGGAAACTTATAATGGACGAGGGTGAATTACCTTTCAAGCTCGCCTTCGCTGAAAACATGATAATATCTATTATACACTACAGCACCCTTTACGTCATCTTTAGTAGCAAGACCGGTAGCCAAAGCATGAGCAGAAGCGCCACCGATTTCAGCACGATGATAAGGCAAATGCCAAGGAACAAAATATTCCTGTTGATTCTTCACATTCGTTTCTTCCTTCAAAACTCCCGAAACTTCAGACTCATTGCCGTCACAAACTTTCACTTGCTCACCAACCAAAATACTCTCCTCACTTTCCGGAATACTCTCCAACGACAACAACGAAGGTACCCGAGTAGGAGCACGTGGACTTCCCGGTCCTTGCCACTCTTCAACATATTTATCAGCAAGTGGAGTCCATTTATTAAGCAACGACCTATCCTCTTGTTCAACAGCCCAAACTGTAATCAAAACAAGACCACCCTTTTTAACAACCCTAACCAACTCTTCAATCGCTTTTCGCCTTCGATTCTCAGTACTCAAATGATGCAACACAGCAATAGATATTGCTGCATCACCAAAACCAGTTCTATAAGGCAAATTCACAGCATCTGCAACTAAAACTTCATTCCCTCTATCCAAACATATCTTAATCAAAGAAGGACTAATATCACATCCTATAAAAAAACAATCTTTATTAAACCCTAAATATTTCCCATTCCCACATCCTGCATCCAAAATTAAAGATCCCGAAGACAACGACGATAAAAATTCAGCGACTTTCGGCCATTTCGCAAAGCGAGTTGAACTAAAATGAGGTGCAATTGCATCATAAACATGATGAACAAACTTTTTTTCAATTTCAGGTGTAGATTTAACACTTACAGTTGATGAAGTTGAATTGTAGGGTTCATCAGATTCAGTGTTGAGTTGTTTCATTGAAGTAAATCGTGAATCAGCAATAGCAATAGCAATAGCAATAGGAAAATTGAAGAATCTGGTTGATTTCAGTTTTAGGGCACTAAAAAGCGCTATATTGTGAATCAAAATCGAGGAAGAAGAAAGAAGAAGGAAAACCTGGACGAGTTTGTTAGGTTTCCGGTGACGGTCGACGGTGAGCTCCGGCGGTGTTTTCCGATGAGTTGAATTCAGAGCGAGTCCAAGTTGTTTCTGATACAAAAGGGGAAGAAATAGAAGCTGAATTTTTTTTTTTGTTTTTTCTGTCTTTAGTGAATTGGGCTTTGGTATAGATTCTGTTTTTTATTTTTCTTTCGAATATTGCTAACTATACCTCCAACAATTTTTTCTGTACCTACTTTTCTCTCGAAAACTCTCAAATTTGTTTAGGTTTTATTTTTCTTTGTCAATTTGCAAGTTTTTATCGAGCTGGATGTTTACAACTACACTTATGTTTTGCTTATTTTTATCACGAACAAATTTGGTTAAAAAGTTCACACTTAAATTGAATAAGTAGAGTGTTTGAGATTCGAATTCAATCTTTGTATATATAATATAATGATATATTTCTATCAATTGAGATAAATTCGCGAAGTAATTTTTATTTATTTTATCAAGACATAATAGTAAAAGGATGATTATTATAAATTTATAATAGAATTGAAGGAATAGTTAAGACTGTGTTAATTTGGAAGTGGAGAAGAAAATAGAAAGAAGACTTTGTTTATGTTTAGTGTCACGTGAAAATGTCAAACATGCACTAGACCAAAAAGAATAAAAAGAAGATTTTAAAGGAGATGAGAAAAAAAAAAGGAAAAGATAGAGAACTGTCACTTTTTATAAAAATAAGTTTGCATTAATCCATTGGTTTCAAAAAAAAAAGTTTGCATTAATCCATGATCACGTGCATGATGCACATACAGAGTGAAATGGTATCGCGGCAGCACGTGATAAAGGTTAGGTTATTGCCTTAATGGCTTAGCTGTTGTTCTGACTATTTAAGTTGAAATAAAGGCTCCCTCCATCACAACAATGCCATGTGAAGGGTCTCAATGGTGACCACTAAAAAGATGAAAGTCACTTTCGGATTTGGACTTAAAATATAAGTAAAAATTAGTTAACAAAAAGGAATATATTTGGTTCAAATTTTGAACTTAATACATTGAGTTTTTTAACTCATTTTTACTTATATTTTGGGATGTAGCAGCATTTATGACTTATGAGAGATCTAACTGTTCGATCAAATAGTCTAAATTTAAAACAATTTAAATAATGAGTTAAATTATTTCAAATTTAGACAATTGAACGGTGATTGTATGCAATCGAGATCCCTCACATCTATAATCTCTATTTATAATTTGAAGAACTATAAATAGTATACATATCACGGCAATTGGTCTAAGAATATTGATTAACAAAATGCATAAAAATAAATTTTGTTTCAAAAAAAGTCAGATTAGTACTTACCTAAGTCATAAGTGTCAACAATAGAGATAACTAAAGAAAATAACAAATGATGCTATTAGGTTTTCATCAACATACATTGGAAAGTTTCGTAACTTTGAAACTTGTACTATTTTGGGTTTTAGATCCCAAAATGATGTTTTTATTCCCCAAAACTTTACACAAATTTCGGATTCTATATCTCAAATATTATTTCGAGATCTACGTCTCGAATTTTATTTAAATACCCCCTAAAAACAAATAAGGTAGTTAGGATGGAGTGGGGTGGGGGAAGGAAGAACTATGGAGGTAGGGTGGGTGGATAAATTTTCCACACATTATCAAATGGTTATAAGAGAATTTATAATATTACAAGCACAATAATTAAAGTCTTATTATCAAACAATAAATATATCACTTTTTTCTCGATGTTTTTTGGTAATAAAATTGAAAGTAATTGAAAATTCACACCAAAATAGAAAATATAGAGTTAGAACCGCAGTATGAATATTCAACCTAATTTTATTTTCTGTAAGAATTGTAAACTATTTACATTTTTTTAAACAACGTCACTTGTTGATATTTTGTAACATCATATACGGTGTACAAGACCGCAATCACATGAATGCATGATCGATCATGCTAGTTATGGAATCCGTATTTGGCTTAAGGTACTTGTCTGCAAGTCCCCAACAGTATTGTACTACTATTCAACCAACTAATGGATTATTTTTTCGTTTTATCTATCTGTTAATGGATCAATACAATATTTTGGATAACACTTTTTCATTAACATGGATATCAATTTTTGGGGAACATTGTTCATTTCATTTTATTGATCTATAACTCTAAAACCATTTTAAAATGTTAGAGGCGTCTAAAACCAGCCATAAATCAAGGATGGACAATGAGACTTGTCTTCATTGTGTCCTAATTTAGCAAGAACCGGAGAAAAAGGAGAATTCAAAAATCCCAATGTACAAGACAATTTGAGTAATGAGGATAATGTAATTAATTAGTACAAAGCACCACAAACTAAGGTGTAATTCTCTAATGTTGAACTTTTATATAAACTTTAATTAAATACTAGTATTAATTAAATGGCTTCTTAAAATGCAACATGAATGCTACTTTTCAATTTGAACTTCTTCAAATGCAACATGAATACTACTTTTTATTTGGACCATGAGATCACGGGTAAAGTTAAGGTTGGCGTCTTAAGGAGATTTTTTTTGTACGTACACGAAATGATAAAGTCATTGAAACTTTACACACATAAAGTATAAGAATTGATGTTCGAACTCTGATCATGAACATTTAACAATTTTAATATTTTCTATCAGTTGAACAATAATTTAAAAACTTATATACGAAACATATTGACAAAGATGTTCTCTTTTTTGTCTATTTCAACTCTTTTAATGAAAGTGGGGGTGAGAGGGACATTGGATCTTCTATTGATCATCACATTGTGGATTGGTATGAATTTATAAAATTATTTTTTTAATACTATTAATTCAAATTTGTTATGTTAGTTTATACAACATTTTTTACAAACATCTAAGAATGAATATGATTGAAGACTTTGCTCCAATTTTTATGCTCCATTTATGGTGCTCCATTTGTGTATTAATGTATCTGTGTAGTTTTGTACACTAACTAGTAACTATTGCATACAAATCAAACTCTACATAAAAAGGGTGACATACAAAATTTGAATGTGACCTAAATTGATAAACATTTCTCTAAGTCATAATTGTTTGTTTAATTAGACAAATAGTAGTTGAATGATAATCACCAATACTAATGAGAGGTGTTTGCTGGTTTATGAAGTTGATAGAACATCTAATCCTTCAAGCTCCACTCTACCTTACTTATTAATGACTATTTTCACTGCTAATTCACTCCAAGCAACACTTAATCTCCTTTCTAATCTCAAATGTTAAACCAAAATTTACAAGTGAAAACATATCTCAAATCACTCTTAGCAAAAGTGGGTCTTAATTCAATCTTTGATTCTTGCCTTTAAAGATTACATTTTTCTTGCTTCTTAAGCAGCCATATTCCACAGATCTGAGGAAAGAATAGCTGCCCCCTCCCCCAATAGCACTACACACTATTTAATTTATTTATAAATTACTAATATATATTATAATAACTGTGTCAAAAACAAAAACAACACATAACTTGCATCTGCTAACTTTGACAAATATTAGGTGTCAGGTTTTTAGTGGCATTAGGTGATTATTAGTAGTTGATTGTTTTTTGTTTTATCTCAATGGAAATTTTGATTTGATTGCGTGTCACAATTTTCATTTTCATTTAGATACGATTTCAAATTTTATTTTATTAAAATATTACAGTAAATTCAAAATTTAAACTAACTATTTTAATCTAACTAACATCAATCTGACATATTCTCTCTGTCTTAAAATATAAAGAAATTAGTCAAACAAAATTAATGTATCTAATAAATACATCATCATTTTTTGACAAACTTTTTCGTATATTTTGAGATAGGGAAAACTTTGTAACTCTCTGTTCTTTGACAAAGTCATGGTAATTTCTTTCTGGTAATGGTAAATGATAGTACTGGTAATAATAAACAACATCATCAAATTATCTATCTCCTATAATGAAGAAAATACAAAAGTATAAATGCAAAAATAGTATACTTTTTTTTAAGTACACAAATTTTTCTTGCTTTGTGTAAACACATTTTTGTTTGTTTAGGATTCTCCTTTACTCTTCACTTTTGTCAGTCCTTGGGTTCTGTTCTGAGAACTTTCAATTTATTGCCATTCTCAAAAATCACTTCTTTCTCCCACCCATTTTCCCATCTTCTTCCTCTCTTCAAATCCCACTTCTTTTTTTCTCGATCCATCGATTCTTCAGCTTAAAAATCTCATCTTTACTCTCTTTCTTCAAGGTATGTTGTAAAAAAAAAACATGTTTTTTTTTTCTTCATTTTCCCTCTTTTTTTTTTTTCAGTTCTGAAAATGGATAAGTTTTTGATTCAGTGCTTCATTTGTGAAATGATTCAGTTCAACTTTAACTCTCATCATTATTAAAGGTGAAAAATTTCTTAGGAAATTTAACTTAGAGATCTAGCATTTTCATTCAATTAATGTTTAAGATATCTTAAGAAGCTTCTTTATTATTTACATAATAAACTTTTTTTTAATTCTAGATCAGTAGGGTCCTAAGTTAGTTTGAGTGTTTTTTAATAGCTGATTTGCTTTTAAGGTTTGTTTAATTAAGCATTAAGTAATGTTAATAGAATAGCTTAAGTTAAGTTTATGCTTTAAACAATAAACAAGGATAAGTGTGAATGAATTGTGAATGTGGATTTTTTGTTTCTTTTGCATTCAGGTGACTACATTTACTGTAAACAAAAATTTACCGCGTGTTCGAGCTGGGAATGAAAATTGAACATTCAAGTTTTGACAATTGATGCATGTTAAGTGTGATTGATTTTCTGGAATAATGTCTAGAGTTACTAAGTGGAAGATTGAGAAAACTAAAGTAAAGGTGGTTTTCCGCCTCCAATTCCATGCTACACATGTAAGTTTTCCGTATTATTCGATACAATTTTTCATTCATTTTTCAGTTTGGTAATTTAAGTTTTCGACTAGACACTGAATTTATATTTTTTGGTTGTTTGATGAGGGAAATATTTAATCCCTTTAACTTGATTTGAACTAGAGAACTTCAATCTGTTACTCAAACATACTAGTATGTATATGATGTTTTGCTTTATCTTATGTTTCAATCAATTTGTAAACATCTTTCCTTTTGGTATATTATATGATAATTAATTTCTATACATCATTTTAAATTTTTATATTACATCGATCACTGATTAGACATAAGAGGGCCAAACAACCTATGACCCGATTAAAATATTTGCACGAAAAGAAAAACTAAACAAGAGATGCAGAGGGTCAAGCAGCATGTTTAAATGTAAAGTTACAAACTTTTCAATGGCTGTGGCCCTATAGAATAAACAAAAGAGTTTGGCATCAAATTTCAAATGAAATCAGTGGCTCGAGCTTCTGTGTTCGACACGGAGAAATTTTCCTACCTCTGTCATGTGTGCAATTCTAAAATGTCATTTTGCGAATGTAACATGTACAAACTTACTTCAAGTTCAATATCTGCTAACATGGCCTATAATATGGTCAGTACTCAACATTAATCTTCTACTTTTTGACAGAAATATAACTTTGTTTAGTGTTCATGACATTAGGTCCATGTTTAATCAACTCTACTTTTTGGCAGAGGTATTATTATGTTGTAGGTCTATCTGTTTATCCTATTACTGACTGTAAATTTTGTTTTTTAACGGTTTAGATTCCACCATCTGGATGGGATAAACTATTTATTTCTTTCATCCCCGCTGACTCTGGGAAGGTTACATCAAAAACAACCAAAGCAAATGTGAGAAATGGAACTTGCAAGTGGTCGGATCCAATCTATGAAACTACAAGACTCCTCCAAGACATTAAAACAAGACAATATGACGAGAAAGTTTACAAACTGGTTGTGGGGATGGTAACATTCTTTTATTACTTTTAAATGTGTATATTCTATTCTGCCATAGCATTTATAAAAGTTTCACATGTGAAAGCAGAATAACAGCTCAACAAAACCAATCACATTGTTTACAACTTTATGCCAAATCCTCTTTTATATTGCTCGTGTTCATAGTGCAAATTGAATAAGCCTATTTTTGGGTCTTATACATAATCAATACTCTGAAATCTTGATTTTATCCTCTAGAAGTGAGACACAATAATCAGTGATAAGAGAGATTCTTGTGGCTATTAGTCTCGAGAGCTTAGAACTTTTCTAAATTTCTTTTTCCCCTAACCACTTCAGGGATCTTCACGATCTAGCATCCTTGGTGAGGCCAACATAGACCTGGCTGATTTTGTTGATGCATTGAAGCCTACAGCTGTCGCTTTGCCTCTTAATGGAAGTGAGCCTGGAGTCACACTACATGTGAGGATCTCTGAACTTTCATATTCTCTGAAGTGGTTTTCTTGTTTTTATCCATTTATTCCTTGTGCACTTATATGAATTTGTTTATGTACGAATACTTGATGCACATCTGTTTCCTTGGCCTTAATATCACGCGTGCATATTTGTTAAGAGCTCTTTAGCTGCTTAAGATATCATTGGTATCACATTTAATGTTTTTTTCCTTGTCATTGTCTGAAGCCAGGTCGCAGTGCAGCTTCTCACTTCCAAAACCGGTTTTAGGTACAATATTGTTACTTATGACATTTAAGGATGTGCTTTAGCTCGACAGCTCGACACAATATACTTATATAAGTTATTATTGCTTTTAGAGAATTTGAACAGCAGAGGGAACTCAGAGAGAAGGGTCTACAGACAACCTCTGACCAAGGTAGTCACGATGAATCTGCTGATAGCAAAGACTCATCTCCTGACCAGAATGCCAATAATCACATTAATAAGGTTTCTTGCCTACTCTTCTTAAAAGTGTTGCTCTCTGTATATTATGTGTACTCCTCTTGTCCTTTCCCGCATTATCTGCTCAAATCATACATATCTGTTTTTTAAATTTCATTTTCTTCTCTGATTCACCTTTATTTATTTCATGAAATTAGGCTAATTCAAGAGTGAAATTGAAAAGGGAGTCAAAATATCTCCCTCGTACATCTTCACTCGAAGGAGAGTCAAGGTTAAATGAAGAGTATGCTGACTCAGCTGCTGGATATGATGGCTCTTCTACTACTTCTGAAAGTGTATATACCGAAAAGCATGATGTCTGCAGCACACATGAAGCGGAGAGTCTTAAAAGCACAATCTCTGGTGATTTAGGTGTACTATCCCTTGGTCAAAGTTCTCATCCAGAGAAAGGAGAAGCGCCTGATAATCAGTTTCCACCACAGGACAATGCATGGGTTCGTGGTTGGAGCATAGACTATTCAGCTGCAAATAATTTGGCTGCTGCTTCTGAAGACTGTAGCAGTAGCAGTTTTATGGGAAATTTAGAAGCAGTTGAGTCATCTATTCTGGATCTAAAACAGAAGGTGAGCTGTTTGCAAAATCATTCTGATGAAATAGGTGTTGAAACAAAACTTTTTTGTAAGCAAATTGCTGCCGAGATATCATCAGGAGAAGAGCTAGCAAAAGAGGTTGCTGTACTAAAATCAGAATGTTCAAAGTTTAAAGATGAATTTGAGCAGCTTAAGAGTTCTAAGTTAAGCTTAGCATTTGCTCGCAATGAGCCTACTGAGACAGATAGGGATAAAGCATTCCTTAACTTACAGCTCAAATGGCATAAAGGGCTTTTGCTCATGGAAGATAAGTTAAGAGATATTCAGAAGGTATCTATGGGATTTCCTGAAAGGGATTTTAGGTTCTTTAACTTGGAGTTGGAAAGAGTGGTTGAGATATTGCAGGATCTCAAACAAGAATCTGGAGATCCAATTTCGGGGACTAAAGTTGCCAATGGAAGAGAGACCAAGAAAATGGATTTGCAAATAGGTGATCAACTTTTGACAGATATTGGGTCAGATGTAGCTTTATTTCAACCTGAAAGCATGACTCGTTATCTTACTGTACCTGGCCTTGCGTCTCATGAGTTTGATTCTGTAGATCCCACCATTGCTATGAAGGAGAAAATTTTCGAACTTCTAAGGGAGATAGACGAGTCTAAAACTGAAAGGGAAGGCTTTGTGCGGAAAATGGACCAGATGGAGTGCTACTATGAAGCTCTTATTCAGGAACTTGAGCAGAATCAAAGGCAGATGATGGCTGAGTTGCAGAACCTCAGGAATGAACATTCTACTTGCCTATATGCAATTTCTGCTGGTAAGACTGAGATGGAGAAAATGCACCAAAGTATGAATGAGCAGATAATGAAATTTTCTGAAGATAAGCGCATTTTAGAATCTCTCAACAGTGAGTTTGAAAGAAGGGCTATTTCCGCCGAAGCAGCTCTGAAAAGGGCTAGATTGAACTATTCTATTGCTGTTGGTCAATTGCAAAAAGATCTTGAACTTCTTTCTTGCCAGGTTCTTTCTATGCACGAGACAAATGAGAATCTCATAAGCCAAACCCTTTCTGATTCTTCACTTTCAAACACTGATGGTGATGGTTTCCCCGAACCAGTGAATTATACTAAAAAATCAGAAGGTCATGCTTCTAATCAATTACTACGTCAAAATCACAGTTCTTCCTTTCAAAGACAACATTTAGGCGAAGACGTTTTACTAAGCGAATTGAAAAGATCACTTCAATTGCAAGAGGGGTTATACAAACAAGTCGAAGAAGAAATCGGCCAAATGCATTTTGTAAATATATACTCCGATGTATTTTCTAAGGCTCTGCAAGAGACATTGCTTGAGGCCAGCCTTAACATTCAGGATATGAAAGATGAAAATTTTCAACTCTCTAGGCAGCTGGAGCTTACAAATCAATCCAATGAGTTACTGGTGCTGAGATTGCAGAATGCTACGAATGATATCCTCTCATTAAAGGAGTACAAGGAGATTTGCATTGCAAAGAGCAATGATCTTGGTCAACAGAACCAAAAATTAGAGGAAAATTTAAAAGAACTAGCTCATGAGAACAATCTTCTTACTCATAAAATTAATGAGTTGGAAGTCCTTGTGACAGATTATAAAAGTTATAAAAGCAAATTCGTTGCATGCAGCGCAGAAAACTCAGAGTTGAAGGGCTTATTGAAAACAGAGAGCCTAGAAAACGAAAATCTTCATGATGAAATATCTATTTTGAAGGAAGATTTAAAATCTTTCAGAACTGACTTTGATGAGCTGGATTCCATGAAGAATGATCTGCAAAATAAAGTCGTCTTTTTGTCTAATAAGTTGCAGAAATTGGTGGCATTGTATGATGATAGATGCACTGAACTTTCTCTTTGTAGTAGTTCTCCTTCTTTGGATTCAGAATGTGAAAACTTAGAAGGTGTGTTGTTGCGACTAGAAGAGCAGCAACGTCATGCTTTTGATAGGATCCTGGTACTCATTGAAGAGACGAAAAGTTTAGTGAATGAAAAACATATGATTCAAGTATCGTTAAACACAGCAGAATCAGATGCTCTAGTCATGAAACAGAAGTTTGAGTGTGATTTAAAGCAGATGGCAAGTGACATAAGTGTGTCTGGTATCCAGTTGCAGAAACTTGAGTCAAATTTTGAGGTGTTTGTTGACAGGATCAGTGCTGGTTTTAAATATGAAGAAATATACTCTCAGCAGCACAATGAATTGTTTTCCAGTCTTGATCATTTGGAAGCTGAACTTCAGGAACTTAATTCCAGAAACCACGATCTTACTCAAGAAATTATAAAGCTCGGTACTTTATCTAGTGACCTCGAAATGTGTAAGCTGACCATAGAAACAATTACAGGGGAGAAGAAAGCTTTGGAGTTGTCTTTACAGGAGAAAACTGAAGAATCTGCCAATATTTCATCAGAGATTAACTTTTTAAAAAACAACTTGTCTTCTCTGCACAATGAGAAGAAAGCTTTGGAGTTGTCTTTACAGGAGAAAACAGAAGAATCTGCCAATATTTCATCGGAGATTGACTTTTTGAAAAACAGCTTGTGTTCTCTGCACAACGAGAAGAAATCTTTGGAGTTGTCTTTACAGGAAAAAACAGAAGAATCTGCCAAGACTTCATCGGAGATTAATTTTTTGAAAAACAACTTGTCTTCACTGCACAATGAGAAGAAAGCTTTGGAACTGTCTTTGCACGATAAAACAGAAGAATCTGCCAAGATTTCATCTGAGATTAATATTTTGAAAAACAACTTGTGTTCTCTGAACAATGAGTTGCATGATGAAAAAGTCTCGAGAGAAAAATTGGAGAAAACAGTTACTGATCTTACCACAGAATTGAATGAAAAGCAACAGCAGCTGCAAGATTCTGATATGAACAGACAAGAGCTGGTCCATCTGAAGCAAGTGATTACAGACTTAGAATTTGAGAAATCAAGAATCTCAGATCTTCTACAGATATCTGAGAAACATCTTGAAGATGCTTTAAAGGAATCTTCTTCTAGTAGTTGTCTGGAAACTCACTTATCTGACATGCATGAATTTTCAATAGCTACAGATGTTGTTGCTAGCTTTAGCCGAGCTCAGTTTGAAGTTCATGTAGAGGAACTTACTGAAAAACTTCATTCTGTGTGCAGACAAGTGGATGTGCTTTGTGAGAAGAATCATGATTTAGAATCTGAATTGAATATCTGTCTGTCTAGAGAATTGAGTTGCATGGAAGAAAATATAACATTGTCGACGAGTCTTGACTACCTAAAGTCTGAGTTAGCGGTCTATACTGCTCAGTGTAGAACACTAATCAATCAAAATAGTGCAACAATATCAGAGCTTAAGGAACACAAAAGCAGCACAGAAAATGTCAGCAATACTTCTTACTCACGTGACAGCGAGTGTCAGCTTGAGGTTGTAAGACTGGAGCAATTGCTGGAAAGTGTTCGTAGAGATGGGGAAGGACTGGTTTTATCAAACGTAGAAGCTGAAGTCAAATGTATAGTTCTACAAGGAAAATTGAATGAACTGGAAACTGCAATTACTTCATTGAAACAATCAGATAATGAGCTGATAAGGCTGCAGAACCAATGCAATGAGCTTTCCAGGAGGCTTTCTGAACAGGTTCTTAAGACGGAGGAGTTCAAGAATTTGTCTATTCATTTGAAGGAACTGAAAGACAAAGCTGAAACCGAGTGTCTTAATGCCCGTGACAAAAGAGGGCATGAAGGACCTCCGGCTGCTATGCAAGAGTCATTGAGAATTGCATTTATCAAGGAACAATATGAAACCAAGTTGCAAGAACTGAAACAGCAACTGTCTTTGTCAAAAAAGCACGGTGAGGAAATGCTGTGGAAACTACAACATGCAAGTGAAGAAACTGAGAATAGAAGAAAGTCCGAAGCTTCTCAAATAAAAATAAATGAAGAGCTGGGAATGAAGATTTTAGAATTGGAGGCTGAGTTACAGGCTGTAATTTCCGACAAACGCAATTTGTTGAATGCTTATGATCTGTTAAAGGCTGAAAAGGAGTGCTCCGTGATATCCCTTGAATGCTGTAAGCAAGAAAAACAAGAGCTCGAAGCTTCTCTTCTGAAATGCTGTGAGGAGAAGTCCAAAATCGAAGCAGAGCTTACCGTGGTGAAGGAATCAATTGAGACTTTGAAATCTAATGTGAATGTTCTGAATGAAGGCAATGGCACATGCTCTTCATTAAATTCTCAAGCAAAATCAACCTCTACAGCTTGCAGTCGTGAACCAGAGAGTGCAAATTCAATCCTCAATATGCAACCAGAGGTAACTGACTGATTTCTTAATTTTAATTAACATTTTTAATTATTAATTATTTTTCGTAATCACCTGTTTTCTAGGGTGATTATATTTTATCACTTCTTTACAACATTAAATAGGGAATACGCTGAGAAAAATGTCGAATCTGTGATAAATTGTTTTTTGTTAGGCAAATGTTAATAAACTAGTGGTTATTTTAGTGTTTAGGGCTTGAACTTTATTTAGACATCCTAAGTCCTAGTTAGAGCTTCGGAACCGGTTATTATTACTCTCTTGTTTTCTTTATCTTATGTCTTTATTTCCCATTTATTCTCAAACCTGACCTTACTTTGATGTAAAGCTTATGTGCATTCTCTTAGTGCCTTATGAAAAGTGTGCTTTCCTTCATGAATCTTGAGTGACAAGCTTTAACAATTTGAATAACTGTTTGATAGGATCCTCTTGCATTTAGAGTTACAAATGGATGCCAAACTCTAGGAATTGAAGAGGATTTGCAACAGAATGAAGAAAAAAAGCACCTGGCTTTAGCTGAAAGTTTGAAATCTAGCATTGACCACCTGAATAAGGAGGTAAATTTTTAAGATGTACTATAAACAAGTTAGGTTTCAATGTTTGTCCATTTTCATATAATTCTAGTTTCCATTAATTACTCTCTACTTTATTTCTGATTTCGTACTTACTCTTAAAAGCAGTACTTTCCTGCCTAATAGCACGCACGCACTTGTTATTGTCTGATGCAAATGTGATGTTTAAATTATGTTCTCTGTTTGCAGTTGGAAAGGATGAAAAACGATAATATGCTTCCTACGGAAGATGGTCAAAATCACGAGACAAGTTTTCCGGGTCTGCAAAGAGAACTGACACAGTTACATGAGGTAAGTGTTTATTGTTGTGTTTATTACTATGAATCATATGTTCTTCTAGATTCATATTAATTATGTTCTTTGCTCAGGCCAATCAAGAGTTAGGAAACATGTTCCCTG
This sequence comes from Trifolium dubium, assembly GCA_951804385.1. NCBI lineage: Eukaryota > Viridiplantae > Streptophyta > Magnoliopsida > Fabales > Fabaceae > Trifolium > Trifolium dubium. The sequence continues at coordinate 30,359,971 of OX638076.1, read as the reverse complement.
TGTTCAATAAAATCTCCGTCAGTGGTAATGCATTAGAAAGAGTGCTTGCTTTGGAGATTGAGCTTGCCGAAGCATTGCAAGCCAAGAAGAAGTCAAGCATCCAATTTCAGAGGTAAATTCTTCTTTACAAAAGTAATGAGATCTGATAAATATTGTTGCATTTGGAAGCATTTCACCTTAAGATTAGTACTAGTTAGTTATTTAGTTTCATAATTGTTAGTTAGTTATAAATCCACTCTTCTGTATTATACTATTATGAATCAGAAAGAATGATTTGTATTAAAATGAGAGTTGGTATAAACAATCAACTGACTAAAACATAATAACTAATTTATGACTGATTAACTAACAATTATGAAACTAACTACTAGTAATCATCTTTTATCCCTAACTAGTAATCATCAAAGGATTCTTCCACTTCAGTTTCACTCTGAAAATATGTGGGATATCAATGAGCTAAAATTTGAATGCCACATGTTTTGAGACATTTTCCTTGTATGTTCCAGCTCGTTCTCGAAGCAACACAGCGATGAAGAAGCGGTATTCAGAAGTTTCAGGGATATCAATGAGCTAATTAAAGATATGTTAGAACTAAAGACAAAACATTCTTCCATGGAGACAGAACTGAAAGAGATGCACGACCGCTATTCTCAACTAAGTCTTCAGTTTGCGGAAGTTGAAGGAGAGAGACAAAAACTCATGATGACTCTTAAGAATACTCGAGTATCAAAGAAGTCTCCAAATTCTTCGACCTACTTCAGAGACCATTCGTTATCTCCGCACTAGGGTGCCATTTTTTAGTTTAGTTTACCTCCTTGCGCAGGCCAATAATCGATGCTTGGTTAAGAATTAAGATATTCGCGGCCCCATTATATCTTACATTTTGTTTTACTATATAGATATAGAGATATAGATTATGTTATATAAGGGGCCTCATCAGCTATTTCAAGAGTTATTATATTTTTGCAAGGGTTGGTATGTTATTATTTCATAATTTTCACAAGATGCAGATAATAATTTGTGTAAATAAACTAGTGTTTGTTATTGACTCTAAGAATCAAAGTATACATATCCATCCTTGAGTGTTGTAATTGTTTTTCTGTACAGTGACAAGATCTTGCAATAATATTTGTATTTAAAATTTAAACTTGTTTCTTCCCTTTCACTTCTACTGTTATCTTACTGCATTATTTTTATAATTTTAAATTTGTTACTCAAGAGAGTGTAGCATGAAATGAATATATAGCATATTACCATAAACTGTATGTTTTTTAAAACAATCAATGTTAATAATCAGTGTATGTTTGGTTTTAGACGCGTAAAATTGCTTTTGTCTTTAAAATTGGTTCTATTTTTTAAAGTTATTGTTCAATTTACTTTTATATAAATAAATGTATCTAAACTTTAATTACTTAATCAATTTTTAGAAAACCAGTTCAATTAAAATCATTTTTTTTTTCACCAGAAAACTTACAATAACTTAGTACTGTTGTTTTAAAAATCAAAGTCTAACTTAGCTGAATCACACACTTTGACTTCAAAGTTTTGAAATTGGCTTGTGTCAAGGAAATACAACAAATTAAAAAAAAAAAAACATGTGAACGTGGAAAATTTTCGTTTTCATTCTTGTGGTGGTAGTTTTCCTAATGACTCAGTTTAGTTTAGGTCAGAGTCAATTTTTATTCTATTTTAAGTATTTAAATTCACACACACCATAAATATAAATAAGTTGGAATTTTAGATTAGAAATTTAAGTCTATCAATTGTCACTGTCAGAACAAGTCATTTTTTATTCTATATTTTTTTATACTAACAATTATAAAAATTCTATATTTTTTATTTTGTATTTCAATGTCCTTGATTAGTACTACTATTTCTGATCTATTTTATAAGAGACAAGTTATTTTTAGGTTTATTAAATAATTAATATATTTGAAAATAATCGTCATTAAACAAAAAATGAAAATATTTTAATTCAATGATTGATCCGAACTGTAAAAAACGTTTTTTTTTTTAGTTTGAATTGGTTTGAATTGTCGGTTTAATCGGTATTTCTTGATCCGCTTACATACCTACTTATTGTTGTGGTTTAACTTTATAACTGCATTGTAACTGTATGAAAAACTAAAAGAAGGCTATAATGTATGAGTATAATTTTCAAGATAAATATCATATCATTCAGCTCGTTAGCTGCATTGTTTAATGTATGTATATAGTGAGACAAATAATGGATATTATGGATTTCTTTCTCTGCTATTATTCTATCATTTCAGTTTCAGTGTACAAACAAACAGTTCCTATAGGACTTATTTACTTTGTAAAAATATGAATAGGTACAACCAAATTATAATATCACAACACCCTTCAATTTACTCAAAATCCAAATGTAGTAACTTCATTTCAATCAAACCAACCCCCTTCAAAGATTCAAAGATTGTCTCTCTGTCACATTTATTGCTTGGTTTATTTGCAGCTACATGTCAATTACTTGACAACTAACTAGTTCAGCCTGTCCCAGACACCTACTTGCAACTATCTTCCAAACAACAGCATCTGTTTCCGTCGGTGGGTCCACAAATTCATGTAAGGAACTTTGTGACATACTTGAGGAGGGCGATGACGGTGAAGAATCCAAGTTATTGCGCAGCTCCGCCTGCAGAACAGAAATATTCTGATTGGCATCTTTTGTGATGACATGAAGTTTTCCGTGGAAACCGGCAAGGAGATAAGGAGATTCTGAATCATCAGAACCATATATAGGGACTTTTCCAATAACAACTTTCCAAGCATCTTCTCCTTGATCATATACCTTGATCCTTCCACTGTCCATAGTATTAGAAGGGTCGAAGGCATATAATTCGCCGTCCACTACAACACTCAATTTTGTACCTGCTTGCCGTGCGGGCCAACCCTCGCCCATTCCACTCGGCATATCTATCCATGAGTTTGTTTCAGGATCATAGATTTCTCCCCCAACATCAACAAAAAAAGGCCATGAATACAAACTTTGTGGAACACATAACCTTCCCATGTATGATGTCAAGCCTGTCGCAATTGGCTTTAACATGTCGGCCAAGAAAGTGCTGGGAAGGTCCTGAGCTCTTGAGAATGGCATACTAGGCATGTCTGACCATGTACCTGTTGAAGGATCAAAAACTTCAGCAGATTGAAGAGGTAGCAATCCAGCTGGACCCTGACTAACTCCTCCGACAACATAAAGCTTGCTGTTTAAGATTCCTGTCTTACAGTATGCCCGACCTGTAGACATAGAACTCACCTTGGTCCACGTATTTCGTATTGGATTGAATCGCCAGACACATTTCATAGTTGAAGCTTTCGAGAATCCACCTATAACATAGAGACATCCACCAACAGCTCCAATAGCACAACCACAAAAGGGCATTTCATCAAATGCATCCCTCTTTCCAAGAAAGCCTCTAATAACTTCAGCAATTCTGATACCTTCCACCATATTCCACATCCAAAGCCTCGAAGAAGAACCCTTCTTAGATTCTTCTTCATCAACAACATTAGGCATAGTAGGCAGCCTCTGCCATATCCGAGAACGAGGATCCACGGCATGCCACAAAAGCTTATTTTCTCCTACCTTAACCAACAGATATAACCACTCTTCCGTTGTTCCTAGTTCTTTTCTTACTTTATATAGTTCCGAACTCATTATAGTTGATTTCCACTTACTTGACACAAGCCTAAAATTGAAATAACAAATTCTAGGAAGTCTAGCAATAATCTGAATTGATACCTCATCAGGAAGATTAGGGAATAGTCTTGGATTCTCTTCATCAACGATAGGCGACATTCTTTGCCTCTTACTAGTCTCATTTGAAGAGCCTCCATCCCTCTCAATTTGATGATAAGAATTGGTATTATTCGCCACACTGAAAAACGAACCCATATCCGGAAGAAAAAAAAACTCAAATATCTGCAACAAAACCAAATTATCAATACATAAACTTTCGTATACTTCTCAATCTCATAACTAAAGGCATCATTCTAATCTAATCTAAGCATCAACCAATTCAAATCAAATCACCACTTTCTTCCAGAAAATCAGTATAACCAAAGCAACAATCATCAAATTATACTAAAAAAATAAGAGAAAAAGGAAATTCCAAACAATTCCTCAAAAGAATTTTCATGAATCTATCCATCATATCCAGATCCAAGAACATTTAGAACTGAAAACATAAAAAATTCAGATTTTCACCTACCCTTGTTGTAGTTCAGTGATGACAACAACAATCTTCAATTTTCATGAAAAATACATGACAATTATCTTCAAACTGCACTTATATGAAACTTTTTTTCTTCCACTTTTCATATAATTGATTAACCAAATGAATTGGACAACAAAATTGAAGAATTCACAATAAAAATGAAATGAAAAAGAACAAAAACAAACTAAGAGATACTTACAATTATAACATAAAGTTCGATACAGTTTAAGAAACAAAGAAAGAAAGTGACACGTACCTACGTAAGCGCGGTAAAAAAACGGATTGTTGAAGAATAAAATGGTTGTTGGAATATGAAAACGTAAAAATGAGGAAAAGGTTGGAACATTATTCGAAAATATTAATGTAATGTACAGTACAGTGCATGCAGTTATGTGTTTTGTTTTAAAGTTGAAGTTAAATTTGAAGCATCGATCACGAGATTGGAGATTCACACATCAACTCTCTATTCTAGTAATGCTTAAATAGTAAATATGATCGAAATAAATAAATTGTAGAAACTTGTTTTGTTTTTTATATATATATATATATATATATATATGGTTGAAAAATTTCAGTGTCAAGTGAAGAAAAAAAACATCCTACCATAAAAAAGTGAAAATAGACAATTCTTTTTTGTTTTGTTTTGGAATATACCATTTTTAGATGTTGGGAGTTGTTTATTGTAGTCATTTCTATTAAGTTTACTGTCAATCAACATCGGATCAATTAACATTTGGCTAGATAATTTTTAATTATTCATCATAAAAAAATAAATTATTATGACTAAATAAATCATAGCTCAACTGAAAAAAATTGTTAGGCGGAACGATCAGTTTTCAAATTTTGATCCTTCCGCTTTGTGTGTATCTAATGTTTGTCATTTCGTCTACATATGAAAAACTAAAATAAAATAAATTATTATGATGAATTGAGTATTATTTTGTTTTTTGTCACATTATTCTTTAAGAAATAGTAATATTTGGGAATGAAGAACCTTTTGTCAATAACGGTTTTCTTTTTTGGTAACAGTCAATAACGGTTTCATCTCTAATTTGAACAAATTCTTAGTATTAAAATAACCTAGGTTGTATTTGATTTGTAGAAAAAATAAAGGAGAAAAGACAACTCTTGTGCTTAGGGCAAAACAAATTGAATTGAAAATTTTGTTCATCACTAAATTATAACACAATTTTTTGTGGTCGGTATAAATTGTTTAAAATATAAAAATAATTTTTTGTCTGTCTAAGATAAAATTTTATAAATTCACCCTACCCAAATCAATTTTTTTTGTCTCTAGTCTCTACTAATGCATGTCATGCGAACTAAGTACTACTCCTTCCAGTTCTTATTATAAAAGAAAATTTGTTTTCTCAATTTTTAAACACACAATCTCAAAAGTAGTGGCCTTAGGAATGGTAGAGTGTAGACTCGTGTGCTCTTTAATAAAATTTCTGTCAAATTAATTTTTGTCTCCCCTCAAAAGTGGAATAATTTGAAAGGACGATAATTTGTTTATACCACATGGATAATGCAGGTATAAAAGAGGATTGAGCCCAATTATAAATTACTTGTACTTATGTATCAGCTTGTATAAAATTTCCACACTAATTTAATATAATAATTTATATTTATTTAATTTCTTAAAAATAAACAACGAACAAACTCCATAAAAATTAAACAATGAGAAAATGCAGCTACTATTGAAATGTCGGAGACAAAATATTGAATTAAAACAAGATAAAACAGAACCAACATAATTTCCAAAAGCTAGCTACTACACTAACAAGACTTGATATTTTTGATAATCTCTTTTGTTGCACTTGCATCACACAGTCGCTAACGAGTTTATAGGTGGGTTCATTGAGCTCACATGACAGAAGTAATGGGTCGTAGCGGCGCAGAACCAGACAAGCCTAAATAGAATGATCCTTCTAATTGGCTCCGAACAAACCCACCATTGCCATAAGAAACACATTGGCGTAAATCGGCCCAACATTGCGCACTCTCATTCATAGACACCTCATTGCAAGCTTCCTTTGTCAACTCTTTTTCAAACTCAAAATCACTCTCTTTCTCCTCATCCTCCTCCTCAACATCTTTGGACCATCCATCATCATGATGGATGATCCTCACAGTAAGCCTACCATTTTCTCGATTGGCTTCCATATATTCACAATAATGCTCCACACTCTCCGTCTTTATAATCAACTGTCCATCTTCACTATATTCTTTTTTAAAACACGAAGACATTCCTACTCCACCGGTTTCTCTCAACAAAGTTATTGCCGGCGGAAACACCTTCTTCTCTCTCTTCCTCTCTTTGAATATAAATCCTCTTCTTTGACTTTGACTTTGACCTAGAAGCTCATCAATTAAATCAGAGCTCATGCAATCTCCACTCTCCGTTCCTATCAAATCTCCCATTACCGTCGATGATAACACCGGAGAGCCTAGTGACGATGACCACAATGATTTCGAAGAATGAGTGTTTGAATCATTTGATGTTGTAGTAGTTTTAGTTTTGGACATGTTGTAGCAATGTATAGTTCTCTTGTGTAGGTTTTCCTCTTCTAAATGAAAAAGGGTTTTGAGACCATGATAACAATGATAATAGTGACAACAATGTCCACCATTACCATGTCGTTTTCCTCTTAATGTGTAGTTGTAAAGAGATGTAGCTGTTTGTTCCACTTTGCTTGATAAATACTCCTTCAATGTATCCATTTATAGTTTTGTCTCTAAGAAGGAAACAAAAATATGGTATTTTCTTAACTTCCTATTATGCCCTTGCAGTTGTTTTAAGCATAACAAACATGAAATTTGTGAGTGATGGTTATCCTGAAAGGAATCAAAAAGAGAAAATTATTAGGATAGCATTGGTAAGATATAGCTGGCAATGAATTGAATTTTGCTATAATTGCTAATGTAAGAAACGCATCATATTTGGAAGAAAATGCGGATCAATATATTCAAAAGAGTATTGTACAACAGAAAATATTAATATTAAGTAATAGTATAAATATATGGTTTTAATTAAGGAAAATGCTAAACAGTGCACCTGGTGCAATGATCAAGATAACAAAAATGGTAATATAATCTTGAAAATAGTGCATTCAATGTTTTGTAATTTTAAAAGATAATCTTTTCTACTTTAAACTTTGAAAAATGATAAACATTGCCCTAAGAGCAATGGTTAAACAAACAAAAATAGTAAAGATTCTCTTGAAATTTGTATTTTATATTACTCTTATTTTGATTTTTATTTCCTTAACTATTGCACTGGGCGCAATGTCACGACCCTTTAATTAATTAGGAAGAATGGTAGTTGGATGGAGAAGGCCCTTTAATTTGCTATTTGAGCCCGGTTTGAGGGCAGCCTTTTGCACAACAACTACGGCTATGAAGTTTAAGCGCTTTTCATGTTTGAGACCCTCAGTACACCCCAAAGCTCAGCCAAATACACATTACCATATCATTGAAGGTTAGCAAAACCACCCAACCACTCAATCACTACCCCTTATAACTCCACCACATCCTATACGACCATCTTCTCTACAAGATCCATCCGTATTCAATTTAACCCAACCATCCAAAGGAGGCAACCACTTCACTTGAACAATACTCCTGTGCTGGTTTTCCACTACTTTCAATGAGTTTCATGCCATATATATGATAATGACTAACATGCAGTAAAATGTGATGCACTTCAGCACTTGATTGCTTGGTTTTATATCCTCCTCTGTGAGCATTTCTTTGTTTCCCCATAGTCCATAGCCATATAAAATGACATGCCACAACCCACACACTGCTCCAATCTGCCTTTAGAATCCAGCCAGATTCATTATTAATATTTCCAGAATTGATAAACACCTGCAAAAAAAACTAGTTTCGACAGCGAGTATGCACAAAGTTCAACCAAACCGGCATAACTTTCAGACAATTACGCATCACATGTAACACCGTCTCAGCTACACATCCACACAAAGGACAACTAGCATTCCCAAGACCCATGTTGCTCTTATTATAATTAGTCAGTAACCTGTTGTGATTCATCAACCAAACCAATTGCCTCACCCGCTCCAGAACTCAGAAATTTCCAAATTGAGAGAACATTTTGAACAAAGTACTCTTGTCAAATATTTGGTGGATTCACAATTAGCATAGATTTAAAGTGAAATTATCACATTAGATTATAGCAGAGGATACGATAAGTGTCCTTCCTTGCTTATCATGGTCATCAATCAAATATCCCCTCATGATTATAGTCAAATAAGATAAATATTAGCATATAACTGTTACACATGTAAAGATTAATATCCCTTAACACAATGGTGCTATGCTATATTGCTATCAATAACAAGTCAAAACCACGATCAATGGCAAGATTAGAATGCAGTAGAATCAGAAATGAATCAATTGACAAATTTAAAAGCAATAATAATAAAAATAATAGAATTCGCAAAAATTCTTCTTCTAAATCTTTATTAAATTTGTCCCAATTTGAGTATTCAATTTTGAAAAAACAAACAAACAAGAAAAAATGATTATTAGATTCATGAAAGCCATACAAGCTGCCCAGGAAGATTAGATGGAGGCAAAATGCCAAACCCTACGAACAATCCCCATTTTGAAAGCACAATAAGTTTCAATGCAAGCATACAGAACTTGATCATCACTCAGAATCTTTTCACTCCAATTGCTTGTTCTTATCTCTTCTTTCAACTCCACTTTCAATCCGAGACTTTTATCAATAATTTGCTCCACCGAACAATTATCAAATGCTGCATCTATCCACCCAAGATCAAGAGGACCTAGGTACATCCTCAACTGATGCTTCGAGAACCTCAGCATGATGTCATGCGAATTGTTCAAGAACCCTGAAAATTTGCACCTATAGTTCAACATAAAACTACGGAGGTTTTGCGGTATGTAATCCGCGTGCGAAAGCTGGAAAATCAGACACCGCCTACCGACGCATAACTGCAACGTGTTTACATGAGGATCTATGCTCATTCCGACCACGAGTAACCGAAGGTTGACAAATTTTCTGCCGCGGAATAGCGTCGTATTGATCCACTCATCCACCACGGAGCCAGAGGCGGTTACGGTGACGGTTATCTTGGTTCCGTAAAGGTTGACGGTGATCCTGTTCTGGTTGGAAAAACTCTGACGGTCGACCACGGTGATGCTGCTGTGGTTGGAAAGATTCTGATCGGCAGCAGCGGCGGTGATGTTGCTGTGGTTGGAAAGATTCTGATCGGAATCGGCGACGGTGATATTGCTGTGGTTGGAAAGATTCTGATCAGAAGCGGCGACGGTTGCCATTTTTTGGGTAAAGGACGGCGTATGAATTGAGAAAAAATGAATGAGATTGCAAAGGGTTACGAATTTATAGGTTCATTTGTTATGGATTTATAAAAATCTATTTTTTTCATAAATAAACCATTTTATAATTCTGAAAGAGTTTGTTATCAATTTTTCAAGAATCTATTTTTTTTAAATGAAGGACACAAATGTAGAAGTTTTCCAATTTTATAAAAATGATTTTTGTTTTTATTAAATCGGATCATACAGACGGTCACTAATATAATATAAAATGTACAAGTTCAATATAAATTTACTATTTTTAAATTTTTAACTTGTACAAATTCGCACATAAAAACTAAAAAAGAAAAAGAAAAAACAATTCAGCTGCATTACAAGTTCAAGGTTGCAATTTGCCAACAAAAAAAAAAGTTCAAGGTTGCAAAATACAACGAGTTAATGGACCATCATAAGTTGCATCAAACAATAAGTATATGACAATGTAAATAGAACCAATATAGGACATTAAATCTCTTCCTCTACCCTTCTGTAGAGACATAGAACAGTCAGAAATGCCAATATAGGACATTTATTTATGGTCATTTGTATAGAAGATTCAAAATCAATCTATGTTGACATATTTACATACCTGATCACCGCATTTGGCTTCTTAAGGTTATATGGAGGTCGCAGGTTTCCCCTTAATATGCCATTTTGAATAGCTGAAAGTGAGTAGGTTGAGCCACCAATAACATATTTGAACTCTCCGAATAGTTTCCTTCTTTCTATTGCTCCATCTAGATGACCCAATGTTGAGATGGCATGGATGGCCATCATATTATAAAGATTAATAACGAAAGCAAGCTTATCTTCTCTAGACATGTCCCATATTTACACTCTTTGGAGTTCTTACACTATTCTCAGATACCTAAAGTGATACAATAGTAGAAATAACATGTGAAATTCTGAAATGACAATGAATTATCAAGATTGCATTTTGAAATTCTAAAGCAAAGCAAAAGACAGGAAATGATAAAGACACCTTTAAAACTCCAAACTTCCATGCAAACTTGTATAATCAATATGGCGTCCATCTTCAAAAGCATAGGCTTCAAATATTGCAGAGGCCAGAAACCTCAGCCTTGATGCAATTTCTGATATAGGCTTTGGATCGACAGTAATAATGCCCCTAGGAATGTTGTGACATTGTGAAACCACAGTTGGATCATCATGTCAAAAGAAGAATTTCCTACAAAGCTTTCAAGCAAACTCAACAGCCTATGCCAACAGACAAGAATTAAAAAGAAAATAATGGCCTTGGGAAGCAAAAAATTGTATTGAGTGAATCTATGGGATATTTAGTGTATGATTTGCTTGATCATATGTGATTTAAAGTATAGCAAGACCTAATTTTATGCAATACTTGGTTATATCAGGCTTGAGACAAGCTTACCTCTGGTCTTTCCAAATACTTGGTTATATGATATCAGGCTTGAGACAAGCTTACCTCTGGTCTTTCCAAATATTGATCTTCTGATAAGAAGTTTAAAGCATCTGAGCGCAGAAAACAGTTGGTGAACCTGCGCATTTTGTACAATCTATCCTTCACAGTAATAGATTCTTTAATTTTGCGTGCAATAAGATCCAATTCATCAACTACTCCACTGCTGGAAATATCATCCTCTCCAGAAAAAGGGGGTGATGGAGTTTCAAAAAATGGTGCTTCAGTAATAAGAAAGTCAATCTTCTCGTAAAGCTTTCCAGACGCATCCAAGTTTTTTAGCGCAATCAAGCCTCGAATACATATGTAGTTGAAAAACAACTTGGGTACAGAAGTAGATCCAGAAATCTTCTCCAGCTCCATCTTTCTGCTGGGGTACACATCTATATTGATTTCCACAAACCTAAGCCTTTTTGTACATAAAAATAGCCTAAATATTTTAGATTCTTGGCTCCCTAGTTTTGTGTACAGAATGATCCTTCCTTTCATGGCAATTGGTAGTAGTGGAGTGGACCATCTGTTATTGAATCCTTCTAACCAGTTTTGTTTTCCACATCAACATCAGATGACTTCTTAATGTAATTTAAGGGATTCCAGGCAGATTTCTCAACTGGCTTCTCAGAAACCACTTTGGCTTCATTAACTTCTGAGATATCTGAAATATCCTTGCCTTCATTATTGAAATTACCCGGCAGCTTCATCACTTTTTCCAGAAAGACGCTGCAGCATAGTGGAGACTGCCACTGCACTTTTCTCCTTGACAAATTTTTTAAGAGCGACTGCCTTCTCAACCACACCTGAACTGTCCCTGATCACCATCCAACATACGGATAGATGTGCACCAGTTAGCTTCCATCCCTGGAACCTCTGTTCCATCAAATACAGGGTCCAAACTCCAAATAAGATAGACAAAATAGTGCCAACAAAATCATTAAATTAGATAGACAACAAACCTTGATTAATTGATCTCATTAGCCTTTAGTCCACAAACCTCCATTTACACCACATGCTTCAGGGTGTAACTTGATCTCATTAGCCTTTAGTCCACCAGAACTCGTTGACAATTCAAACACCCACTCGTATAGACGTGGCAATGGAATTATCTCGGTTAACAATGAAAAAGCAACGCAAACAATCCTAACGAAACAGTTCGAGTAAATCCTAACGAAACGTACCGAAGCAAAAGCATATCTATGCGTAACTCTTAAAATTCCAACCCCAATCATGAAAACAGCAAACGACGCATAGTTTTCCATAAATTTCTAGAAAGTTTATCTCACAAAAACATTAACTTTCTCTAATCAAACAAATAAACATTCATGAATAACTAACTAACTAACTAACTAACACTAACAGAATAATAACTGACACTAACAGAATAATAACTGACACTGATAACTGACACTAACAGAATAATTAACCTTAACACTAGATGAATAACTTCACCATTATATAAACTAAATCCAACTATTCAACACATAACCACACTTAACTAAGAACACAGAGAAACAAGAAGAAGAAGAAGAAGAAGGGGGAAGAAACCATGTCTATCGTCAGTTGGCAAATTATGGAGAACGGCACTCACGTTCGTTTCAGGATGTCTGCTATGTTGCAAAGATACACCGTGACTCTTACTGGTAACACTTCCGTCGTCGGAACATGGATAGAGGAGAATATCGACTGGGACTTGGATGCACCAACCGCCGTCAACGGCAATAACCGCCGTCGACCTCATATTGGAATAGCTATACAATGGAATCAAGGGATCAATGCTGCTGCTATGTTGCAGATATGTTCGGGTACTAGGGTACTCGTAATTCAACTCTTTCGCATTCCTTCTTTACCTCTGAATCTTAGGCAACTGTTCAACTCTGTGAATTTCAACTTGGTAGGGTTTTTGAACCCTCAGTTGATCAGAGATTTCTTATGGCGCTCGCACCAGTTACAGGTGACAGCTCCGGTGTACAATTTGAGAAATTTCTTAACTCCGGCACTGCAATTCGCATCTCTGCCGGATATTTTCAACAGTTTATTGGCAATTATTCCTCAATTTCCAAATCACAATCCCGGAGAACATAACTGGTTCGCTGTTCCTGGCTCAGAGCAGCTCGAGTTCGCTACTCTGGTGCCTTTTGCGGCGTATCAAATCTGTTCACGTTATGCTATACTGGTACGTTTTTCTTCGTTTTCTTTTCTTTTTCTTTTTCCCTTTTCTTTCTTTTTATTTATTTATGTATCTATATCTATCTATATACTATTATTAATTGAGAACTTTTTTATAAGTATTTTCTTACATGTAGCATCTTTAATAATTAATCACAGATTTTCTTTTGATAAAATGAATTAAAGGTTAACATTTATTTTACAAAAATCCTGCAATGACATTTATCTTTCTCTAATTTTTTTATTGCTCTTTTCAAATTTCATATGAATTGTCTAATTTGATTTTTTTTTTTTACTATGTGATAATATTGGTTTTCTCATTTGGTTAGTTTTCTGTGTTATTTTAATAAGCAAAAAAACTTTAATTTTGTGTTTGATGTAAACCTGAAAAGTATTGACCTAATACTACTTTTTAGTTTTTAACATTGAATTTTTTGGTATAGAGTTTTTAACATTGAATTTGACATAAAGTAGTAAACCTAAAAAGTATTCAAAATATATTTTAAATATTAAAATATATATTATATAAAATATTTATCAGATTGTTAGATGAAAAATGGTAATCACATGTTTTATTTTATTCTTTAATTGTATGTATTTAAAATCATAAAAGCATACAAACAAAATAAAAATAATAATAAAATAATAAAAATAGAATGTCAAAAAAAATAAAAATAGAATGTCATTTGAATGCTATAGCCTATATGTGCGTCAAAACTAATTGCCATTAAGAACATTAATTGATTTGATTTTTTTGATGAATAATTGACTCTGATTGTTAGTATTTAAAGAAACCGTTTATGCATTCATGTTCATAAAATTAAAAAATGCACGCGCCACAAATCATGCCTTTAGAAAATCAAATTTGCTATAAAAAAAAAATCAAATATATATGTTTGTTGTATGGTGTTGCCCGTAAATCCTTATTTTATTCATCTTTAGATTTGATTTGATTTTTTTTTCTTCTTTTTCAGTGATGTATCATGCAAAGGGAAGCAGCTTGGTGTTGATGTTTTGGTGTCTATTATTTCTGCTGGAAAAACCATACAAATGAAGAAAATTAGAAGAATAGTTTTTACCAAGAGTACTAAAGAATTTTCAAATTTTTTGTCTTACCACTTATCAGAAGAAAAAAAAGTTAACAGTACTTTTTGTTGTTCACGGTTATTACTGGTTGGTTTGCACTAAACACATTATCTTGGCCAAAAAGTGTGGATGTGTAACACTATCAAAATCATCTTCACTATTTTCTCATTTTTAGTAATTTGGACTTATGTAATGTCTCTAATAATTTGTTTCATTTTGTTACGCTGATTAATATGATCAATGAATTTAGTGTTGGTTTACAATCTTTTTTATCTTAAGGTTAATAGAATAATATTTCTTGATATGATTTTTTTTTATTATTTCGGTATGAAGACTCGAAGAATTCAAATTATTTTTCTGTGCTATTTTTTTTAATCAGCATATATACACACACACACACACACAATATGTACTGTATAAGTTATATACACGAAATGTTTTCCAAATAAAACGATCCGGGACTTTTCTCATCGCTGTTTCATCTTGCTGGTTCCATGAAAACACATATAATGAAGTCCAACCAAATCTTCTTGCAATAAGAATAGACATTTAGCTTTAAAACGATAAACCTACATTTTCTGGCCCAGCACATCCGGCTAATAAGATGTGATTCCAAGGATAAGAGGCCACATGTGTTAACGTGGATGAATTAACTATACTATAGTTCTACTTCTAGGTGCTTCTCTATATACTGTTGGAGTCGATTAAGAATTCTGGTGGTTTACTATAAGTATCGACTACGCCATTGATTTTGTTCATAGATACACGGCGGAAAGAGAGGTGTGAGTTGTACAAGATCTTCTTCTTCTTGGACAAACTTGACACTGAATCTGAGAAACTTAATGACATGAATTAACCAAGCACAATATATCATCCCCCAAAGAAAGGTGTTGATGAAGCAATTTCCATTGTTGTGGTGGTTAGGATAATAAGCATAAAGGAAATCATCCCCATCCTTATTGACAAAGTATACAATGAGGCGATTTTTGTTGGGATCAGAAATGGGTACAATATTTAGCCAGGCTGGTGGATCATTGGCAATAAATTCGCACAGAAAAACCAAAAAAAGAAAAAACAATTCAGCTGCATCACAAGTTCAAGGTTGCAAATTGTCAAAAAAAAAGAAGTTCAAGGTTGCAAAATACAACGAGTTAATGGACCATCATAAGTTGCATCAAACAATAAGTATATGACAATGTAAATAGAACCAATATAGTAGGACATTAAATCTCTTCCTCTACCCTTCTGTAGAGACATAGAACAGTCAGAAATGCCAATATAGGACATTTATTTATGGTCATTTGTATAGAAGATTCAAAATCAATCTATGTTGACATATTTACATAACTTTGATGGCACGATCTAGAAGTTCAAACCCCAGTCATAAGGCTGATATACCACCTTCAACTCGGAAGAGGCTAGCAGGTCCAGTAATATTTCTGAGTCAGCTGGATCTAAGTAGTTCGACACATGCCTGATCACCTCAACCTCGTTCTTGCCAAAATCTATACTATACCTGAGCATGAACAAGGAGAAATAAATATTCAGATTCAATATCACCAAAATAAAACACTGTTTATAACACTATTTCATTTAACAACTATTGAGAATAGTAGTTGCATGTACATAGTTTTGCACATCACAGTAAATATCACAATGAAATTTAACCGGTATATTGTTGATTTGTATCTTTACAAGATTCTTCATGTATTTTTAAGTTCAAGTAATACTACATTACTACCGAGCAGTCAAACTTACAAGGTTAAAAGCTTAAGTACTGAGTCTGAACCATTCAACTAAGCATAGAATTTGAATATTTTTTTACTCACTGTGTGAGACAGAATGTGCTAGTGTATACGATAATTAGTTGCTCTGTGCTTAAATTTACGAAAATCACACCTATATATTCAGAATCATCAGTTAAAAGAACTTACCATTTAAGAATCTTACTAGCATGTGCAACCTTTGCAGTCAAATCAATTTCAAGGCCTCCACTTCTCAGGAAGTTACGAGCGGCATCCAACAATTCTTCATCAATTTTCCCAGGAGAATAGCACCGAAGTGCAGGCCCAGATCGGGTGCCACATGCCAAAGCAAAATGAATCAGAGGCTCAGGGTACGGGAGTGCCACCTGCCAAATAAATCAACATGAGTATCAAAGTTAGTATGTGATTCTAAGTGATTTCATGGGAAAAGTGTGAGTAGGAAAACAACAAATGTGTTTTGAAATGGTGGCAGATTCATTTCTGGAATACACTTGCGAAAGGATTCAGTAGCAGTGGTACAAACCAAAAATAAAACCTCTTAGCTCAATGTTAAAAAGCATTTTTCTAGTTTGATTTTACAAATGCATTTTTACAGTTGGTATGGAAAAAAACCAAGTACGGAGCTTGACATAATTTTATAATGCCTAAAGTATACATATGATAAAACTATTAATAGCAAATGTTATGAAATGAGTGTTAGCACAATGGTTTAGCCTCATTGTTTTCACATAAGAAACGGGGTTCAAGTCTTATTCAGGGGTAAATCATGTAATATATTTCATCACATTATATGGAATAATATATAAACAAACTGTGGAGATGTCATGGCCCCCACCTATCCTAAAAGAACCACCACTGACTAAGTTGTATAACTAGTTTAAAATATAAATAACAAACTAACAAAGAAGTAAGATAATGGAATTGCTTGCAGTAACCCAATACTTAATAGCTTACCTTAGAGCGTTTATCTTTTGCACCGAATGGCTTCTTAAGGTTATATGGAGGTCGCAGGTTTCCCCTTAATATGCCATTTTGAATAGCTGAAAGTGAGTAGGTTGAGCCACCGATAACATATTTGAACTCTCCGAATAATTTCCTTCTTTCTATTGCTCCATCTGGATGACCCAATATTGAGATTGCATGGATGGCCATCATATTATAAAGATTAATAAAGAAAGCAAGCTTATCTTCTCTAGACATGTCCCATATTTCCACTCGTTGGAGCTCTTCTACTATTCTCAGATACCTAAAATGATACAATAGTACAAATAACATGCGAAATTCATTGTACCAAAAAAAAAAAAAAAAAAAAAACATGCGAAATTCTGAAATGACAATGAATTATCAAGATTGCATGGCGTGTCAAGGTTTTAAAATTCTAAAGCAAAGCAAAAGACAGGAAATGATAAAGACACCTTGCAAACTCCTCACTTCCATGCAAACTTGTATAATCAATACGGCGTCCATCTTCAAAAGCATAGGCTTCAAACATTGCAGAGGCCAGAAACCTCAGCCTTGAAGCAATTTCTGCTACAGGCTTTGGATTGACAGTAATAATGCCCCTAGGAATGTTGTAACATTGTGAAACCACAGTTGGATCATCATCCAAAAACCGGTACACGTGATTACCATCCTCAAATAGATTCTCACTAAAGTAAAACAAAAATCAGGAAAGATTATTAACTCTGTAGCAACAAAACAAATTATAAAATTGAAAATCAGAAACCAAGTAGAGTATTTGGACTCACTCAAGAACATGTCGAAAGAAGAATTGGCTAGCAAGCTTTCGAGCAAATTCAACAGCCTATACCAACAGACAAGAATTAAAAAGAAAATAATGGCCTTGTGACTTGTGAAGCTAAAAATTGTATTGAGTGAATCTATGGGATATTTAGTGTATGATTTGCTTGATCAAATGTGATTTAAAGTATAGCAAGACATAATTTTATGCAATACTTGGTTATATATATGATATCAGGTTTGAGACAAGCTTACCTCTGGCCTTTCCAAATATTGATCTTCTGATAAGAAGTTTAAAGCATCTGAGCCCAGAAAACAGTTGGTGAACCTGCGCATTTTGTACAATCTGTCCTTCACAGTAATAGATTCTTTCATTTTGCGTGCAATAAGAGCCAATTCATCAACTACTCCACTGCTGGAAATATCATCCTCTCCAGAAAAAGGGGGTGATGGAGTTTCAGATAATGGTGCTTCAGTAATAAGAAAGTCAATCTTCTCGTCAAGCTTTCCAGACTCATCCAAGTTTTTTAGCTCAATCAAGCCCCCAATACATATGTCGTTGAAAAACAACTTGGGTACAGAAGTAGATCCAGAAATTTTCTCCAGCTCCATCTTTCTGCTGGGGTACACATCTATATTGATTTCCACAAACCTAAGCCTTTTTGTACGTAAAAATAGCCTAAATATTTTAGATTCTTGGCACCCTAGTTTTGTGTACAGTATAATCCTTCCTTTCATGGCAATTGGTAGTAGTGGACCATCTGTTATTGAATCCTTCTGACCAGTTTTGTTTTCCACATCAACATCAGATGACTTCTTAATATAATTTAAGGGATTCCAGGCAGATTTCTCCACTGGCTTCTCAGAAACTGATTTGGCTTCATTAACTTCTGAGATATCTGAAATATCCTTGCCTTCATCATCGAAATTACCCGCAGCAGCTTCATCACTTTTTCCAGAAAGACGGCGCAGCATAGTGGAGACTGCCACTGCACTTTTCTCCTTGACAAAATTTTTAAGAGCTACTGCCTTTTCAACCACACCTGAACTGTCCTGATCACCATCCAACCTACGGATAGATGTGCTCCGGTTAGCTTCCATCCCTGGAACCTCTGTTCCATCAAATACAGGGTCCAAATTGCTGTCCTCATTTGGAATTTCATCTGCCTTCTGATCCATATCAGTGGATTCCGTGTCTCTCCCGTCATTCTCCTTTTTTGCCAGATCATTCTGTCCTGAAATATCATCTAAATTTGTTTCTCTTTTAGGCTCAGTGTCTCTGCTGGCCTCAACCTTATCACTACAATACTCTTGCCCAACATGATTGACTTCAGTTTCAGATTTGGTCTGAGCCAAACCAGAATCTCCAATGACATTGTCATTTATTTCTGCATCAGTATCAGACTTAGTCCTTCCATCTTTGACGTCCTTTATCACGTCAGATATATCATCCAGTTTGTTGTCAAACTCAGTGCCGTCATGACCAGTATTCTGAGCTTTTGCTTCTTTATCCTGATCTTCAATCTGAATGGCAGAAGCATCTATTTGCAGCTTCTCAACTGCTTGAGAATTTGCTTCTTTTGTCGCCAACGAATGCTGATTTTCCATAGCGAAAGCAAGCAGTGGTTTATTGCTATGCTACACTCTAATTATAAGACCTGCAAGCAAATAGACAACAAAATGTCAGTGTAACCTATGTTGTTAATAGCACTATAACAGTGTAATGTGGCGGTGAGGCCCTCCACCGCTGCACCATAGGCTCACGAAGCGACGTGGAGAGAATCGGTCATAGCGGCCGCGGAAAGCAATTGAGTAGCGGCGCAGTAGCGTTTTTCTGCCCACTATCGTGTTTTATTAGGGGAAGTTATTTCCATTACTAATTAGTATTGTCAATCGTGGCTGACAAGAAATAGCAGTTTGTTCGAAATTCGCTATGTTAAAATGCTATAGGGCCGCTAAATGACAACACAGTTAGTAATTGATTCTTTCCTTATTTCCAATATTTAGCAATTATCATTGTACAGCCAATAGAAGACAATAATTAAGAACAAGATTTATAATTATAATAACACACATTTTCCCTATCTTGGCATGTCACAACGTAAACATATAATCATACTTCACTATCTTGACCGTTATTTTGAGTCCCGACGGTTTAGATTACACATCAGTTTTAAAACAACCAAACAATCTCAGCCATTGATCCAAATCAAATGGTTGAGTGCTTAACTATACCAAATCCAATGCCCTATCTCGGCACGTCATAATATTAATTCTTAAAGAATGTAATGAGATAGTGAAATGTGATTGGACCATAAAACTTGTTTAATTATTAAACTCAACAAGGATAACCTCTTGTAAACATTGTCAAAAAAGCATTATGTATTAGTTTTTATTTTTTTTGTATTAACCCTCTGGTTCCTAGGGGAATAAGTTGCCCTAGTAGTTTAGAGTTCGGCAAATAAAACCTAACCAAGAAATTGTTCCACTCACGAATCAAATGAACAATCAAATCATACTCTTAATGAATATAACAAAATCCGAAGAAAAAAAAACGCATCAAGTAAAAAAAATTAGGCATATAGAAAAAATTTCAAATCTAAATACATAACACAACAAAGTACAGTTGATTCTACTATATCTGAATTAATTTCTTCCCGATCTAGATGCAGTGTGTATAAAATATAAGATGAAAATGAAAAAACCCTTAACTACTAAACCCTATGAAAGTATAGTTGAAGAACGAAAGCATATATTGAATTGAAAATGAAAAGGAAAATGAGAAGTGACTTACTTACGGTGAAATAGAGAGATCGGAAGAGAAACGAAGAAGAAGAAGAAGTGATTTGTGCGTTATTGTTGACTTGGAAAAGTCGAAGTTGAGAAATGAAACGGAAATGTCAATATTCAGACAATGAGAGGGAGAAGCGGGAATTGAAGACCTTCTCGATTAATTTTACTCAATCTCCATAAAATAGTTGAAGTGGTAAAAGTTGGGGACATGTGGGTTGGGTAGGGGAAAATTCAGAGTTCAAATTCTTGCAAAAGTAATTTATCTTTCTAATGTACCAAAAAAGATTAATTTTACTAAGATTAATCGAGAAAAAGTTTGGAGATAAGTAGTGGTACTGTATTCTACTATATTTGAAAAAAATAAGAATAATATTTAACTATTTTTGTCTTCTTGTGCATCATTAATGTTTTTTTGTATTGAAGAGATATAACTCATTCGATGTTTGATTACAGCTTTCCATTTTTGCGTGGTTTCAAGCATCCGTGCGACCATTTGTAAATCTCTCCAATTTGTTCGTTCGTAAAGTTTGTTTGCGAGATCACGATAATTTAATGCTTGATGTGGATGACAGTGCTCTAACAAATCTAGGAAAGAAAATTTTGGGGGCCTTGTGTGTGACTATGATGGAACTTTTTAGTTAGGGTTCTATGGATTGGTCAAACATGTTTTGTTCATAGATCTAGACCCTTTTTGTTCAAGTACTATTGATAAACTGACTTTCAGAATATCTTGTGCTATTTTGAAGTACTTAATGTAACAATTATGGACACTCATTGCTTTCATCGTTGAGTCAATATATTAGAGTTTATTAGATATTACATGAATAAAGATTGGATTCTTACCCTCCGCTGCACTCTTTGGGGCGATAATGATTGTGCGGATATTTAAGTAGATTGGTAGTTAATTGTATGTATACATCAATTGTGGTTTAGGGTTTTGTGTCTCTAAATTTTCCACCACACAATTTTAGTCTTTATTAAATTCAAATTTGTTTAATTATTCTTAATTTTTTGAATTTTGTTTGATAATATATTTAAAGCATATAAAAGTTTCTCCAGAAAAAGGTGTATTCAAAATTTGATTTGCATGTCTAAATTTTAATTATTTTAATTTAAACTTTTGGCGCTTTAAAACATTTTTATTTAATTAATTTGATGTTAAAAAAATCTAAAAAAATTATAATAATGTTTTAAATCCAAACAATTTTGGCATTATCAATTGCATTATATCTTACTGGCTCAATATATAAAGGGCACTTCAAGAAGAAAAATAGTGAGACTTGGTGTATTAGAAGAAATGAAGAAGCATATAACAAAGCTCTTCTATTTGAAGGTCATGGTTGACTTGCCCTTTGTTAGAAGTAGAAGAGGACGTCCCTTGACCTGTCATGATTGGACTCGGCCCATATTAAGATTATTTTTTAGGCTATCATTTATTAATTAGTTTTATTTAGAAAATGCTAACCATTGCTTCTAGACTTCTTTAAGTATTTTAAATAATAAATTTTTTATTGAAATGTATAAATTCAATGCATTAAAAGTTATAATATTTAATTTTTTGAATAAAAAAATTATTTAAATAGGATACTTAAAAAGTGTATCAGAAGCACATATTACTAATATTCTTTTTTTACACATTTCAAAGTAAAAGAGAGCTTATCTTCTTAACCTACTTTTAAGAAATTGTACAAGTGTTCAGAAGTATACTTTCACATAAGAAAGAATTATTTTTGTTTGGAAATTATATACCATTAAATAACATATTAGTATTTTGGAAGTATAGTTTTGAGAGGAATGAGAATAAAAGTTTAATATTGAAGAAGGGCATGAGAGAATATTTAGTCTGAACTTCTTTTCATGTATATATGTCTAATAATTATTTTTAGTTTAGAAAAATCTGCCATTGCCATGCACAGTTTATTATAAAATATTTTGAAAATCTAGGGATGGTAAAAAATTGTATTCATGGTCCATGGATAAAAATCCACCACGGCTATGGGAAAAGAAAAATATCAGGTAGCAAAATAAATGGATATTGCTTGAGCGCCTTGAGTAGTCTCTTGATCCCTTTTTAAAAGGTTGAGACTTGAGAGAGTGTTTACTTTGGTTTTTTTTTGTTTAAACTTGGTATTCTGATAATTTTGCCGTACACTTGTGAGGATCATTTAATGATAGAGTAAAGTTCAGTATAGATCCAATTGAGAATAACATACTTCAAAAGTCTCATTTGAAGTGAATTTATTCATTTTTGGTGTTGAGTTAGATATTTTTGAATAAATTGTTGCCCGCTTGTCGGGAAAATAATTTAGTTAGTAATGCAAATCTATTCATCCTCTTTTTTAAGATAAAATATTTTACACGTACAATTGTAAAGGTTATAATTCAATGATAATTGTAATTTGTTTAAAAAAATTGCCTATCTCAACTAATATTTATTCATACACATCAAAGATCTATGGCTTACCAAAAGTTAAAAGATTTAAATATCTATTATTTATACCACATTAGGTTGATGAATCTTTTATATATCCTTCCATCAAAACCTTATTGTGATGTTTAGTACATAACAAACAAACCAAGTTGCTTAATTATACCTTGGCAAAAGACAACTTTAATTTGTTCGTACAGCTATTCCTCGGATTATTTTATATAAAATTTCATCTTATATTGGAGATACACACCATGCATGGTACGGTAAGTGTGAAGAGTAAGAAAAGGAATCGCCACGCGTCGTGAGAATAAAATTGAAAAAATAAAGCACCATGCACACCAAAGTAAAATTAAAGTTCTGAAAAATGACCTTACCTTATTCTATGTTCTCTCCATCCACAAATCTCAAATAGATCTTTCAATTTGCACAATCACTTATGTTACTGTATTATTCAACCCAAAAGATTCTATTGTCACTAATACTTGGTACCACAACATGGATTTTGTCATATACTATATAATATGATTAATTATTATTTAAGCCCTTATTAGTTTAAGCTCCATCATCAAGAAATTATTGTGTTCCTAAATAAATTAATCATGCAACCCTGTCCCACAAAGTCAGGTCGCCTTCTCATGGACTCATAGTGGAAGAATTATTTGCTTTTATTTTTTAACCAAAAATAGCTTAGCATATGACTATAACTTATAGGGATGAATTCATACATATACACAAATTTGAAACAAGATGATGATAAAATTATGGCTTTACAACATCCATCGCATGCACTATTACTTGGAAAGAAGTTGCTACTTTCCCTTTTCAAATATTTTCCATCCTTAAAGAGTTTTTGAAGCAACCCTTCTTTTTCTCGTGTTAATTAAGACCGATTTTAAAGGTAAAATTACTGAGACAATTGTTTTAATTCAAAATTTTGAGGGAGAGAAATCAAAATTGAAGAGTTTTAGAACCGGAATCAATTCTGTAAATGAATAAAAATATAGGATTTTGGAATGAAATATATGTTCTTTAGTGGAGATTAGTTATCGATAAGCAATGATGAAAATTATTCACGTAAAAAAAAGAAGTAAAAAATAAAAATCATAATCTTCTTAATTACATGGCAAGTGGCATATCCCCTACTCCACTCAATTTGAGACAACTCACTTGGATAAAGCTATCCAACTTTTTTTTAAGGATAATGAAGTTGCCAACTTAAAAAAATTGTTCTTGCGGTAATTAACATGCAGGACTTTTTGTAGCAAGATTAAAAGATAGCTAGCCTAGTTAAAAAAATGTAATATTCCACATAAACTACAAGGCTTAACTTGATAATATAATTAATTGTTATTGTTATCATATTAGGAGGAAGAGGAAATTATTGGTTAAAGTTGACAACTTAATGTAATCTCTTTTTATAGATGATGGAAAAAGGGAAAAAGTAAGAAAATTAAAGAAGATAACTACCTACTTTTTTCAAAAATATCGTTTTATCTTTTCTTTTTCTTTACAAAAGCAAATGAGTACGTGGATGTGTCATTTTATGAAGCGTATATACCTTTACCTATGAGATTGGAAGGACATATTTGATGGAATCTAAGAGATTATAATTTGTTGGCATTAATTAACATGATCAACTAGACCATACTATATACTATACATTACTTCATTAATATTGTAAAAGTAGATATGCCATGTTTGTATGATCACTAAAGTGAAACAATTGAGTAATTTAGGTAATTAAAACTTTTCTTTTCAGGAACAAACAAGATAAGGTTATCTTGTTCTTCCTAGCTAGCTAATTCTTTTCAACTAGTAATTTACTTTCATCACACGTTCTTGATTATATAAGTAGTATTCATTTATAGAATTCTTAACCATATAGACATTGGAAAGGTTTTTGTGGGAGTGGAACTTGAGACTGTATTTATCATTCATCTTCTTAATTTTTCTACCTCATTCAGTCAATCTTATAATTTTCTGTTATCTTAGTGATAAGACCCAGCACAATTTGATTAATATATTAGATAATGAAAGTTAAAGGAAAAATTAACATATATGACTTATAAAAATAATAAGATACAATGTTCATAATAATTCGCAAAGAATATTGCACTCAATGTTGAGTTTATCTTTCTTAAGTTATCAATTGACACCATATTTGATAAATGGCCCTCATATTTGTTTGGAGTTTTACATTACTCAAATTTTTTAACGGTTAAGTGTATAATTGTGTTTGAATACTCTCATATTTTGAACTAGTTTTAAAGATATGATCCAAACCTATTTAACAAGAAACAACTCAATGAGATTAAGTTGAGGATGTAAAATGAAATAGAATACTTCCATTTTTTTAATTATATTAAATTATTTAACTTTATAATTCATTCTCAAATACCTATCGATATTTCAAGTTAGTCTCTATCTTTGTTAAAAAAAATTCAAATTATTCCCTTCAAATGACTAAATTGGAGAAATAATTGACAAAGACAAAGACAAAGACTAATTTAATATATTTGTAGAATCATAGACCTATTTAATAGTGACTTACAGAGACTATGACTAATTTAAAGGTTTACTCAAAATAAATTTTAATTTATTAGGATGGATAAAAAAAACTTGTGTGACAAGAAACAGAGGACAATCCATACGTCTATTTCTTTGTTATTTTGATCCTATAAATGTAATGTAACAGTCATTCAATTTAGCATCTTAAATAAATTTACAAAATAGTAACAATCATAAAAATACCAACGTCTAAAAATCTCAAATTTCTAAAAATCTCAAAAACTAATAATCTAAAAATCATATCATAATTTAGCATCTTAACTGGCAGATTCACTACTGACATGCAAAAAATATTGGTATTTTTATGATTAATTAATGCTAAAATTGAGATTTTTAAAAATTAATTTAAAGTAAAATTGAGATTCTTTTATTTAAAATTGAATTTTTTAAATTAAGATTTTGTTTGGTCTTTATAAATTTTATAACTCCATTACAACTAATAAATAGCGTAAAGCTTGACATATAGAATATTCTTAAGAAACATTTTTTTAACTAAAATAGTAAGTTATTAATTTACAAATTTAAACACTAAATTGTCACACTCATTACTTTCAAAGATCAAACTATATGCTTAAATAATGAAAACTTACCATACACGTAAGTCCCCGGGCAAGACAAGGAATGAATCACAATCACCTCAACTAAAGATGATCATGTGATTGATGTGGCTGGCTATGTACTTTCTTCTATGTAACCTTTTCATTTTCTTAATGCACACCATTTTATTTTTTATACATAAAAATAAAGCTTTCGCACTCACTGTTTCTTATGAAGTGGGAACATAACAAAGTTAGCAAGTTGTCTCTTCAAATATTTATTTTCAATTTTATATACCATGGAAAGAAAAGGGAAAAAGTTGTGATCACTAATTATTATATCTTTTTTATTACTATGTTATATGTACGAAATTTTCACTACTATTAGTGATAATTAATTTCTATTAAAAATTTGTGAAGTACACAAGGTATATTCTCTTTTTTTAATTGAATTATTTTATATATATGAATTGAAAATTAAATATATGACCATATATTTAAAAGACGAAAGACTCGATTATTAGTTATATGTAATGTCTCCATTATATATTTCACTTGTCATCTTTAGTCCTAATGTTACTTTTATATTTTGTTTGCATGCGACAATATAAATAATCACATTAATTCATAACAACTTACGCTAGTAAATTTGTCAACTATATATATTCAATTCCCAGCATCAATCAAAAGGGTCTTTCATGAACTAACCAAAACTTCATCTTACAAATTCTTTCAAGTTAGCTAGCTATCTACATAGGTTGGTATTCTATTCTTTCATCTCTAATAGTATTGTATCATTAGTTCTTTGGTTCCAATTTTTTTTAATTGTTTATTCATTATAGTTATGATTAGTGTTACTTTGTTTGCTGGATTAATTAGTTTTTCTCATTAATTATCTGTTTTGGTGGTGAGGGGGGTGTATATATATTTCTAACTTTTTGAGTATTGGAATATCATAGCCAATGACTGAAACTGAATTAGTTGTTGTTTATATCTTTTTCAGGTTATAGTGATTAGTTTAATTAACATGTTACCATAAGTTGGTATAAAACTAAGTGTGTTTTTTTTTCAATATTATTATTAGGTAGAAAATTCCACTTTTATCAATTGGATTTAGTGAGAGATAAAAGAAAAATCAATGGACATATATGAGCCATTCCAGCAAGTTAGCATGTGGGGTGACAGCTTTAAAGTTGAAAGTGGTTTGAATTCAATTGCTTCACCAATGTTACTGGTTAACACTACTAGCATGGAAAACAAGGTGAGTGATTAAGAACTAATAAAATTGATTATGTTATTTAGTTTAGTTTAATTTGTATTTTTATAGAGTTAATTAGTTAGCCTCATTTATTAAATAACAATCTTATGAATTTGATTAATTTTGCAGTCTGAATATGTTTCTCATGAACAAAGGGAGCCTTCTGAAGTCAATCAAGAGACTACAAATAAAGATGTCAGTAAGGTAATGAAATTTCATAATCAAGACATAAATTGTGACATTTTGATGATCTTTGTACAATGTTTGTGAGATAGATGATGTAACATATAAAACATGAATGATTTTGAGTTGTTTATTTGACTCTGATATTATATGTATAGGTGCTACGACGCCTTGCTCAAAATCGAGAGGCTGCTAAAAAAAGTCGATTGCGCAAAAAGGTAATATCAATAAAATGATTTGCAAGTATTAATAATGTAAAATGATTATGGAAAATGGAAATGATAGAATGAGTTTTTGATCATATGCTTTAATGTTACGTAGGCTTATGTTCAACAATTAGAAAAAAGTAGATTGAAGCTCGAGCAATTGGAGCTAGAGATTGGAAGAGCAAGAAGACAGGTAAATCAAAACTGAAAATTAATTTATTATCTTCAATTATATTTCTATTGTGATTTTTATTTATGTTATGTCCCTTACTTTGTCACTTTTAAGCATATACTAAAATTTCAACTCTAGTTGCAGGGTATGTGCACTGGCAGTGCATTAGATACCGGATTTATGCGATCACCTGAGACAATAAATCCAGGTTCGTGATTCTCGATATCAATTTCAAGCTTCCATAATTTTTTTATTCTTGTTACATTTTTCTAAGTGATCTTTGTGATGTGTAATGCAGGGAATGTTCAGTTTGAATTTGAATATGGAAATTGGGTTGACGAGAACCATAGGCGGAACGAAGAACTCAGAAATGAATTTCAAACTAACGCGTCTGAAGTGCAGCTCCGTCTAGTTGTTGAGAGTGTATTGAACCATTACTCGGAACTTTTCAGAATGAAAGCGGACGCTGCAAAGGCTGATGTCCTCTATTTAATCTCTGGTGTGTGGAAACCGTCCATAGAGCGCCTTTTCCTATGGATAGGAGGATCCCGCCCGTCACAGCTTCTAAATGTAACCTGATCCTAATAACGACTTTGATCAAACAATTGATAATGTGGAAACTTGAAACCTTAATGAATCACTTACCATTATTAGACTTTTTTCTTTCTTTCTACAGCTCATGGTGCCGCAACTTGAGCCTTTGACCGATACACAAATGGCTAGCATTAAAAAACTTCACCTATCGTCTCAGCAAGCCGAAGATGCTCTTTCACAAGGCCTTGATAAACTCCAGCAGAGTCTGGTTCAAGAGATGGCAATTGATCCATTCAGTGCAACAAATCATGGAATTCAAATGGCTATTGCTATAGAGAAATTTGAGGCACTAGAAAGTTTTGTAAACCAGGTAATGTAACACCACAAAACTTGATTCAACTAAGAATGGCCTAATGCTAATTAACCCTTTTATCTTAAGTCCTAATGTTCAAATTATAACTAAACCATTCCTCGTTATTGGGAAGACACCTCATATACTTTCAAGTTTCAACTAGTTTTTCTTTATGCTTCATTCATCATTACATTATTTAATTTGATACACTGTCAATGGTTTGTTTTGCCCACAGGCTGATCACCTTAGGCAGCAAACTCTGAAACACATGTCGCACATCCTGTCGACACACCAAGCTGCTAGAGGCCTGATTGCTCTTGGAGAATACTTTCATCGTCTTCGTACTATTTGTTCTCTTTGGACTTCTCGTCAATGTGACTCGATGATATCGCCTAGGATCACTCCTTAGAGGAAGAGGTTCAACAACATAATCTGCTATGTGGTTTACAGAACAGTTGTTGGAATTTTGGATGAATATATATGATATGTGTATAAATGAAACTTAATTAATGCTGTGTAGCAGCAACTAGCAATAGGCAAAATTATGTGATTTGATGCTATTTAGTTTAGAGTATGCTTGTACATATTATATATATTGAATGGAAAGTGAGTTCATCTATGTTTTAAGTAGTATCTTTTGATACAATGTTATTGTTAAGGATCCATTATTTAGCATTTTAACTGTACTTCAAAATTTGAGTTTTATTTTGAATAATGAAGAGAGACATAAATCATTTCAATTCAATGGGACTGGTAAAGACAGGATTATTGGTTGATTTGATAAAAAGTGACACAGAAATTTTGACACCAAACTCTACAAATTGAAAATGGAATACTATAAATTTGAAACAAAACATCCCCTTCATCTTCTAATGCACAAACGATCGATTTTCAGTTTTCACCACCATAATGTTGTTTCACCACCATCATCATTCTCAAGATGGCTTGTAAAAACCACATTTGTCGCTTTCTCTTTTGCTGCAACAACGCGATACAATAACTCTATTTTGTTTCAGATAATCACTCCCTTATTTTTCGCGAAATGCATTCTATTTTTAACTAAAAGCTTTCTGCAATCGGACAACTTGACTAAACCAAAGTCGAACACCACACCTCGAGGCTCGATCATTTGAGAGTGCTTTGTCATATCGTCTGATCACTTTAACTTTGATCTCCTACCAAAATACTAGTGCAGAGAATGTGTTACTCAATTACCATAAAAGGGCATAACGGTAATATTATACATGAAAAGAAGCCAAACTGTCCACAAGTTTCCCGGGAAAAAAAATAGAATTTTCTCGGCTATCATTCATCCAAAAATGAGAAAAGAAAATTAAAATTTCCTCTTAAAAAAAATTACAAAAATTCAAAGATTCTATCACTGAACGCCAAAAACCTCTTCTTTTCGTTCACATCAGTTTCGAGTGAAAATTATGAGCAATCTTAGAACCCTATGCAAAACTCATACAGTCTTCTCCTTTATCAATTGCAGACATCAATTTCGATTCAGAGCTTCATTTTGGAACCCTAATTGCAAATCCCCTTTGCAATTGCAATCACCTTGGTTGTATTCTGCATGGTTCGTTTCTTCGGATTCGAGCAGACCCATGCTTCGGTTTAGATTAAATCAGAAGAGAACTGTGGCGAAAGCAACAAATTGGGATCAACAAAAGTCCCCATATGAAACTCTTGGTACTTTCTTTTCATTTCCAAGTTTGTTCCTTTTTGTAAAAATTGGGGAAAATTAATCTAACAGCTAAAAATTGGAATTTTTCACTTTCAAGTATACTAATTTTTTCTTATAATTGTAATTCAGTAATTAATGGTTTAGATATTAACTATTTGAATGGTGGGTAATGATAAAAATAAGAAATAAATGTGTGTTAGTGTCAAGCATGTTTTTGTGATGTTGGTCTTTTTTGTAGTAACAAATTTTTTGTGGATACTTTGCTTTGTTTTGAATGTTTGTTCTTAAATTTTGTATGGTGTGAAACAACAGAATTGGAAGGAGATGCTGATGATGAGCAGATAAAGATTGCGTATAGACGTTTGGCCAAATTTTATCATCCAGATGGTATGTATATTAATCTTAGTTACATGTTTAAATTTTTAGTGTTTTGTGAAGTTATGATCTGTATTACAATATTAATCATATTTAGCGAAATTGCGAAAATATAGTGTTTTGTTCATTTATAAGATGAAGCTAAGCAACTGGAACTACTTAACAGTGAACATTTTGTTTTGAACATTAGTCTGCTAGAACTTGTAAGATATATTTTTTTTCTCCATAAGTATGTTCCTACAAAGAAGTATCGGCGTGCAAGTCTTTCTCCAACCGTGTGCCATACAAATTAGCGTGTGTTTGGATAGAACAATTTCCATTTTCCACGGTGATACTATGCAGTTATCGTGCATTCAGTACATCTCACCGTGTTTCCAAACATACCGTTACTAGTTGTGCTTACTTATTAAAGATGAATAGCCGGTGTTTTTAAATAAAGATGAATATTAACTCTCGGTACATAATAATCTCCTTTTATTTTGCTATTCAAGTCTATAATGGCAAAGGAATCCTTGAGGAAGGTGAAACTGCAGAAGCTAGGTTCATCAAGATTCAAGCTGCTTATGAATTGCTTATAGATGCAGATAAGCGAAGACAATATGACATGGATAACCGGGTCAACCCTATGAAGGTATTATTTTATTTTTTTGGTTATGAATGGTGGACTAGGTATACTTTTTTTATCAATTACATAGGAACTTAGCATTCTATTTTGCACATTTATTTTTACGTTACCCAACCTTGGGATTTCAGTGAATCATAATCAAGCCTGAATAACCAAAATAATGGAAATACCTTCAAGCATTGACCTGAAAACTCTTAAATGGATAGTTAATGGACGTATTTGTTTGGTTCTTGTTATAATTAGAATACACCACTTCTCTTCTTATTTGAGATTGATGTGTTGTATCCTTCAGGCATCTCAATCATGGATGGAGTGGCGTATGAAAGTACGAAAAGCTTTTGATCAGCGGGGTAATATGGCAGTTGCTGCTTGGGCTGAGCAGCAACAGCGCGAGTTGAATGTCCGTGTGCGTCAACTTTCTCGTTCAAAGGTATTGGAATATGCTTGAATATGTTATGTCGCCACCTTGCTGTAAGCTTAAATGATTGTATCGACCTGGTTTTCTTCGTACAAGTAAAGGTGTATTAAGTTGTTGTTACATTTCGCTTCCATTTAGCGTCATACATAAACATCACAGATGGTTTCTTTTCATCAAAGAATGGTGTTGGAAAATGTCAGTATCATTTTACCCCCTTGCATATGACTGGAAGTGTTTTATGAAATCTCAGATTGATCCAGATGAAGAAAGGAAGATTATGGCAAGAGAAAAGAAAGCTTCAGCTGAACATTTCAGCAGTACCCTTAAAAGGCACGCACTTATACTGAAGAAGAGAGATCTAATGCGAAAAAAGGCCGATGAAGAAATGAAGAAGACTATTGGCCATCTCTTAGCCGCAGAAGGTCTTGAGCTTGATGATAGTGACGAAGAATTGTAGTGATCCAACACCTTAATGTCTCCCTCCAAGGATGTAATTATTCTTTAATTATTATAATACAAAAGATATATGTACATAATATTATGTTACTTCCAGACTAAACTGAATGAGAATTTATCTTTGCTTATCCCCCAATCAGTTGTTAGAAACTAATCCCATCAGTGAGATGGACTATAGTATACTTATTTGTTAGAAACTGAATTCAAATATGATTTATACTTATAAAACCGATTTAGTTTCATTCATGAATAACATAATTTCAGATAAAAAATATTGAAAAATATAAATTATTATACAACGTTTTAAAGAAAAAAAATTACAAATTAAGAAATTTAGACCTATTTGATTTTACTTTGAATCATTAGAACTATTTGATGAAATCATGTAATAATGGTAAGAAAAAAATTCATATTTCTTTCAATAATTTAAGAAGAAAACTTACCCATGAAATCCATTTTATGATAGTAAAACACACAGATTACAAACAAATAAGGCCTGGTTTCTATCTGTGTGTGGGCCTGTTTGATCTCAGCCTGTTGAACCCAAAACAAGAAAAAAAAAACGAACCAATAAAAAAATTTGAACCTGACGTGAATCGAACACGCAACCTTCTGATCTGGAGTCAGACGCGCTACCATTGCGCCACAGATCCTTTTGTTGTTAAGTTCGCTTCTTAATTGTACTAATCATCATCATCATCAACACCATCATCTTCAATTCTTCATCATATATAAAGAATATTTTCCCGCCAAACTCAACCAACCAAAATTTTCATATTCTCTCTCTCTCTCTCTCTCTCGGAGATAGAATCTTGAATTTTCGCGGGAAATCTCAATCTCAATGGAAGAAGGTTCGGAATACATTGAGATTAAGCTTTCTCCGGTGAAGCTCCCACCGCCGGATCTTCCTCAAGATCCGCCGCTGAAATCTAACCGCCGTCTCCGCCGACGAGCTGACACTTGGGTGATATCTGTGTTGGTAATAATCCACATAGGGTTTTTCATAGCAACGATGCTTGTTAACGATTGCTACACCAATTCTCATGGCGATTGCACTTTTCCATCTCTCGGAAGGTTATCGTTTCAGCATCTCTCTGAGAATCCATTGTTAGGTCCTTCCATGTCCAAGTAAGTAATAGTTAACACGCTATGCTATGCTATGCTCTGTTCATTGAATTTGAATCTCCAATTTAGGTTTCAAATCAGTTAGTTAAAGTGAAATTGAACTAGATTTATTGTCTAATTTAGGTTTTAAAGTGATTAATTGAAGTGAAATTGAACTAGATTTAGGTTTTAAAGTGATTAATTGAAGTGAAATTGAACTAGATTTATTGTCTAATTTAGGTTTTAAAGTGATTAATTGAAGTGAAACTGAACTAGATTTATTGTCTAATTTAGGTTTTAAAGTGATTAATTGAAGTGAAATTGAACTACATTTAAATGTCTAATTTAGGTTTTAAAGCAATTTCTATAAGGCAATGATTGATGGATGAAGTGTTGTTGTTAGTGTAGGTTGGATGAAATGGGAGCTCTTAGAAAGAATTTTTTGACGGAACATCATCAAACTTGGCGTCTTTTCACATTTCCATTATTGCATGCCGGACTTTTCCATCTTGTTATCAATCTATGCAGTGTCATATATGTTGGAATTCACCTAGAGCAGGAGCTTGGGCCACGTAATTATTTTTCTTTCATTTGACTTGTTTATTTCATGTATTCCTATCTGCGAATCACTGACACAAATACATGTAGAGACTCGTAGTAACTTTAGAAAGTAGAGTGATTAAATGTAACCGCATGTGTTAGTATTGTGTTAGTCTTAGATGTAGCTTTAATTAGAAGTGTATGTGCTACACGGGTTCAGTTGATTGAAATGATGGAAATTAAACAAATTATATTGAAATGCTTTCATGTTGTTCAAATTTATGAGTTTTTGTTTGTAATTTGCAGTAAGGGTTGGTATAATCTATATACTATCTGCTTTTGTGGGTGCCTTAATGGCTTCTCTTTTTCTTCAAAACACCCCTGTTGTTGGTTCTTCTGGTGCTTTATATGGATTACTAGGAACATTGCTTTCAGAACTTGTTTGGAACTGTAAATTTCATAACAAGAAGGTGCTTAATTCTTCTTAGTCATTAACCTCATTTACTGTTTCTAATTGTTTGGAATGATTGAGTTTTGATGAAGTTTTTTCTTTGGTTGAATGCAGATTTCAGAAATAGCATCATTTGTCTTTATCTTTGTGTGCAACTTCTGCCTTGGTTTTTTGCCGTATGTAAACAATTTTTCAAGCATTGGAGGTTTTATATCAGGATTCCTTCTTGGAACTGTTCTAATATTCACCCCTCAGCTCCAACAAGTTGCTCCAAGTAAAGGAGATCGAATTGATTATGGTCTCAAAAGTTACATCAAGTTGATGTTCAAGCAAAAGCTAGACAGACCAATTGCTAGGATTGTTTCTCTTATCCTCTTCGCTCTGCTGTATGCTGTTTTAATTTCTATATTTTTTTTACATTCTCTTGTTTTATTCTATTTAATTTGAGGGGTTAGCTGTCTTCTATCGCTTGTGTTTTCCGGCATGCGTCAAATCATTTGATGAGAAGCTTCTTTCCGTATATGCAGTTTGGCTGGTTGTCTTGTTGCAGTTCTTTATGGAATCAACATCAACAGTTATTGCACATGGTGTCCATATGTTGACTGTATGCCTTTCACAAGCTGGCACTGCAAAGACAGAGAAACCTTTTGTGAGGTATACAGCTTACTTTTGGCATCTCTCAAGTTTTAAATACCTAACAAAATTTGTTATCACTTGGGTGAGTTCTCTTTTACAATGTCAAATTCACAAAATATAAATGGATTGTTTTGCTTACTTTTTACTCTGAAGAGAAGTGAATTGGTAATTTGTTACTAGTTTGTTAATATTAACTGCAAGGTGATCCATTAAATTGAAAAAGAAATTGAATAGATTAAAAGCAATTAACTACTGCTATTATTTGTAAACACTCTGATATTAATGGTTAGTTTGGATACTTGTTGGGAAGCTCACATTATTCTAAACATAGATTTCCTAAAATGTTTTCATATTCAGATGTTTGATTCAAAATTGATTGTCTCTAAATATCTGTCAAATTAGAAGTAGTAAAAATTACAGTTCACATTAGGTTGAATAGTCTATTTTAAGTTTTAAATCAAATTTGCTTTTATTGTATAAACATTCCAACAAAACTCATATCAACTCAAACTCATTTAAATCAAATCAATTTAACAAAATCATGTAAAAAGTGTTAGACAAACACATGCTTATGCTGGGATTGTGCTACAACTGCAGACAATGGTGAGTAATGCTCACTTGACCATGACATGTTTGGGGAATGGCAACTTCAAGGTGTTTCATTACACCAACATCACTCGAGCAAGGATTAATGATTTGTGCAATTTAATATGTTGATGAGACAGATTGTTTGGATAATTCCTTTTGTCCAAATTAACAGGTAATACTGGATAGATTCTATTCTTATCAAATTGTCATTCATCTTTTGAATATAAAGAAATAGGAGCTTAATCAGAAATTTAGGGGAGCTGATCAGATTGTTTGAGGAGTTTGACTTTGGATGTAAATACCATTTGGGTGTAACATTTCAATTTCCTGTAGTGCAATAAATCCATTTCATGCTGGTAGAAAACTGAAGTTGTGGGGAAAAAGTGATTTATTTTCTCAATTGTTGTTTTAAAAGTTAGATTAACAAGTTATGAAAACATTTTCTATTTTTGTTTATTAAAATTCGTTTCAGATTTATTTGTTAGTAATGAGAAAAAAATATTTTTGAAGTGAACAATTTTTTCATAAACAATTTTTAAAATACATTCATTCCATAGAAAGTATTTTATTTTCTCTTTATCACGGACTCATTTTAAAAGTATTTTTTTCTCCATATTAGCAAATAAAACTAACACAAATTACACAAATTTTAAGAACTTAAAAATAAAAAAAATATTTTCAGAAATACTAGATTCTAGCTTGACTTTTCCTACTGTCATTTTCATCCATATAAAAAAACAAAAGAGAGACAGCTATACTACTTGTAACCACTTTTCAGTCTATAAGAATATGCCTGCATAATTTTATTGTAACTGTATATAACTAACTACATGTGGCTGGCTGGCGGGCTGCAAGCCTGCAACTGCAACTATAACAAACTTGTTGTGAGTTGTTGTTAGAAGAATACACCCGGCGGCGCCGCCTTTACAATTAAAGGTCACGACGATGCTGTAAAAAAGTTGCATTAAAGACTTAACTTCCATTAGCGTGGGACCGATTTGTATTATTTATAGGCTTATGTATATATAGCACATTAATTACAGTGTCAAAAAACACCTTCTGAGCGAGTAAGTTGTAGATCCGTTAAACAAAAGGACTTAGTATTAGGTTTGTAGACTTCATACTCATTGCAAAATCAACCAAGTCAGTCAGGGCAGAAGATGATGAGTGAAAAATAAGAAAATAAATGCTTCTTTTATTCTCATACCCTTCTTCTCTATTGATATATATAGTCCCTATCCCTATTTATAAAACCCTCTATGAACTTTTAGATATACTTATTTATTACTCTTTTTTAAAATATATTCCTTATTAATAATACCATCAATATTTAAATTAAAATATAGCAAAATTCAACATTAAATATATTTAATATAAATAGTAATATGTGCTAGTACATTGGAGAGAAATATTACATTTTATCTCAATAAATAAAAACTACTATTCCACTTGTAATCAAAAAAATAATGTTATTCATTTAATTACTAAGAGTATTTTAATAAATAAATTTTTTACTATGTTAAAATTAAAACAACTAATTATTTTCTTAAAAAATTCTAGACAATTCAAATGAGATACTTTATTTTCTTAAACGCTACTCAAATTAGATAGTTGGAGTAACATTTTATATATCCAGACCTAATTACCAATTGTTTTTTCTTTAATGGTATATCTTTTGTGCATAATTGTAGAAATCAATCTCTTAAATCAGGTAAAATCATAAAGATTAATAAAGTTCTCCCTCAAATAAATTTAACACTATAATATTTTTAAGATATATTATAATTTCTAACCCAAGAGATCTAGTTAAACTAAAAACAAAATTACCATCTCATCTAAATACATTCTTAGACTAACTTTTGAGTGAACGTTTTGGTAGTTTTGTTTAAAATATGAAATATAATAGCAGGAAAAGAAAATTCGGCTGAAACCTCAAGTCTTTTTCACTGATACGTGGTACTGTCGGCTAAGAAAACATACATACACACTGGACCGATATACCTTTGGCTAAAACCATAA
Source organism: Trifolium dubium (assembly GCA_951804385.1). Taxonomy (NCBI): domain Eukaryota; kingdom Viridiplantae; phylum Streptophyta; class Magnoliopsida; order Fabales; family Fabaceae; genus Trifolium; species Trifolium dubium. Next base: position 30,322,241 of record OX638076.1, on the reverse strand, counting down.
TTAAACTTGACCTGTGCATCTTTACACATGATTGATACTTGTAGAGTTGTATTATTATTATTATACATATATTATAATGTCAAATTTTAAGTGGAAATTAAGTCCCAAAAGATTACACAACTTTGATGGGACTAAACTAACAAACAAGATTTTAGATTATAGTAGTATATCACAAGAAGGCACTTGTCTTGTTAAAGGGCCAATTTTTCAGGCACGTAAATAAACAATACTAGCATTATATAGGCTAAAGTTTGATAGTCCTCCAAAATCCTTTGAGACCCTACTTTATCAAGATGAGAAAGAGTGTCATATATCCATCAAAGTTGACACAGATAGGTGTAATTAACTTCGATTTTTGTCAACATGTGTGGCATCTTCTTCTCATTGTCGTGTCACTCACATATGACTATATATGAGATATACTTCAAATTAGTTAATAGTAGTATTATCATAAACAAAGTTGAATTAAATAAGAAGATTAAATCACATCAAAATCATAATAGTCATGGACAAGAACATCCCCAATACAATACCCCGGCCTCCCCCCCACATATATAGCTAGGTTGCCCCATTTTTAGAGCCTAGGAGAGCACTAGCATTTCTTGAATTACCATAAATGATTACAATTTGATTATTTTAAGCTTTTTCGGGAAAATCTATATAATTAAGGGCAGTGGGAGGAGAAGGTAAAAGGGCCAAAAGATAACCATAGTGGAGGGAAGGGAATCTTGAAGTGGGTGAGTGTTGCATTGCATTGCAAGTTGCAACTCTATTGAACCGAAAATAAAAGTAAAAAATATTAAAGCTTGAATTACATTTTTGGCCTCTAAGTATAGCAATTTTGTGATCTTTATTTACTCTTTTTTCTTTAGCAATTTTGGTACTTGTATTTTCTCATTTATGATAATTAATAATCCATTCACAACTTTTTCCCAAATTTATTTTGAACTGGCATTATTTTGACAACACAGTGACACACAATGATCAATGTGGTTTTTTTTTAAACTAAAAACACTAAAATACGCACAAAAAAAAAAGGTGAGAGACTCTAATTAGAAATCTCATTCACTTTCATTTTATATCTCTATTATATACATTATGATAATCTCACAGAGTTTTCTCGTGCATTCTCAATAGAAAAATTATATTTGTCACTTGTCACGATTCTAGAGCTTTTATTTATGCGGAACTTTTGAGTTTAAGATCTGATGTTGAAATCACATTGACAATAATAATTCAATTTTTATAATATTTTACGAAAAACTACCTTTATTTTAATAATTTAAAATGAAATCCCTACTTTGAGTCTGATCACTTCTCAACATGAATGATAGTTAGTCAAAGATGGCAATAGGATATAGTAGACCCTAACCTAAAAGCATACAATAAAAATTTGATCATTGGGTCCTTTCTTGTTGTTGTATAATAATTGCAAACACTTTTACTTGTTTGTTAACAAGACCTATATAATTCATTGACCCGTACGCAATGAGTCCATTCCCTTTAGATTTAGAAATTGCAACTATAGTTTCCCACGCGTTCTCAAGCATATAATATATAGAGGCAAAATAAGTCCCACATACACAAACAAATGGACTTATGGACCCATATATAGAAGATTAAGAAGATCATATCGTACTAGTTTAATGGAGGGGAAATCATTATAATTTACGTATCTTCTTAGGAAATTAACCATGAGATCATGTGTAGTGTAATATTGTAGATATATCGATGGAATAATTGGAACCTCCCCTACATTTTGTGTACAGTTCTCTTTCCTTTTTTAATTTAATAGTAGATTGAGCCATAAAGAGAAAAATATCTACAATGCAGAAAAGAGAAAGAAAAAAAAAGATGAATGAATGACTTAGACGAAGGTAAGATGAAGAACATAAGATAAATGATCGGAGATGACTCAAATCTGTATTTTGTGGTACACAATAATTATCTTTATCTTTAATCATCTCTATACTCCCCATTGTGTCATGAATATGTAAACAATCACATAGACAAAATTGTTTGGAAGAAAGAAACAGAGCTAGAATGGCCATATATCATCATAACAAATAAAGCATATAGTGTATATAAAATTAGCCACATATATGTCCATTTGCTACCCTTTATATATTTCAATAGTCCCCGTAAGTTTTTACCCTAAACATTTTGAGATTTTCTTTTAGTTTAGCTAGAATTTAAGGACATAATTATATAATTGTCTTTTATAATTACATAGCTGATAATAAGATAAAAAAACCAAAAAATTCATATAATCGTTAAATTTTAACCAATTTTGAAAATATAAAGCAAATTAGGGTACCCATGCCATGGTCATCCATCCCTACTCACAGTCATACACCAGCTAGCCAGTCTTATATACTGTATGTATCATTTTCAATTCTTAGGACCACCCAGTTGTGTCCATCTAAGAAGAGCATTAAGAGGATAATGAAATAGATTTAGACAGCCAGATTCATCCATCCCAAGTGTTTATACTTTCGCTTAATTAATGGTCTCACATAAGTAGTATTAGTAGTATTGTGTACTATATATTTTCAGTCACAAATAATTTCATTTTTCTATTATTTCATCCATATGTTAATATTTTAATGAACTGGATCCTCTCCGGCCATTGGAGGTTTTGCTCAAATTTCGGCCATTAATTTTATTTTACTATGGCGGCCAATGATGCGGTAAGATAGTCGATGGATGAATGATTCAGATTAATTAGTGTAGTATAAAAACATAAAAAGAATATAGCATGAGAGAATTCAGATCCGTAATTTAAGCAATTGATATAACTACCCATAATTGCATGTAGTTATTTTCATTGATTCCCACATGGATCATAAGAGTTTTTTTCATTTTTTTTCTTCTTCATATTTGATGGATGAAAAAGGACCTTTACCATAGATGAACAAACAAGGGCTTGCCCCACCACAAGATCCTATACTCACAACTACCACATTTTACTAAGCAACGTTTGGAATTGTGTAACTTGTTTTGTCTAATACGCAAGAATAGAATGTTTCTTTAATTTACGGTTTTGTTTGAATGTGGCAGCCTTAAATACTTGAGTTATATACATTTTCTGTTTATAGGTGGTACTACTATACCACTATTGTTTGTTTTTTCTTCATTTTAGGAAGGAGGGCAAATAAATACTTCCACTTGAATTGAAGCCCACAATATTAATTCATTCCAAGTAGACTATGTTATAAAATATGGTCCACAAATTTTAATAAAATGTCGACATTCTGAAGTCGAACGTCTATGACTTGTGATTTGAATTTTGATGTCTTTATGTTTGTATGTAAATTTTTAATGACTTGTTTTATTTTATTTTCAGTTGAGTTTGTGTCTTACACTTTTAATTTCAATTAAAAGTAACGGAAAATTAACGTTAACATGTTGGAAACAAAAAATGAAATTATTTTTTGTAACTTGTGCATTTCAACTTTTTAAGCATCTAGTTTATTACTATATCCTTAAATGTTTTTTTTTTTTTGTTCAAGTAGCCTAGCGGCTAGAAATTCCACTTTTAAAGTGGTGAAGTGGGATGACCGGGGTTTGAACCCCCGCCCCCTGCATATATAATGCGATGTCCAACCAATTGAGCTAAGCTCATGGGACCTATATCCTTAAATGTTAAATTTCTATATTACTACATTCATCTTTAAATATAAGATTTTGTTTGACCAAATTGTACTATTCATTTATCATGTTTTGACCGTATTTTTTAATAATATATAGATGTAAATATTAGCATATAAGATCTTGTTTAATTTATTTTTATGAGTATTTTCAAAATATCAAATTTTATAATTTTTACTGCTAGATAATAAACCAAATATAAGTGATCAAAATAGTGCATTAATGTACATGCATTGAGCAAACAAGGTCTTAAATTTAAGGACAGAAGTAGTAAGATTTAAGATATTTTATACACTTAGGGCACATCTTAACAACACTCAAAATATTGTTACAAATTAAATGAAAATTTGAGAGTTCAATAATTATGCAATAATTAATATTGAGAAAATATATTATACATATATCTAAGCATTGTTTAAAACATAGTAAATGTTAGTTTTCAAAAGCATAAGTAACAATTTGTCAAATAAAAAGTCTTAATTCTATGTTCACATTTTGTACTCTCTTAATTCCCAAGACTTTTTATTTGCTTAACAAGGTTTTTGTCAAAACTCAAAACTGTTAGACCATTGATTGAAATTTTGATATTGTCGCATCATATCTTGAATTTGATTCATTGAAGACTGCATTAAGCTATATGTTATGACGAATTGCAAAATTTTGAATATATTTTCATAGGAAAAAAGTTCTCGATGAAAGAAAGACACTTTTTTATGATTAAATGTCCACTCATTTCATACTGAAATCATTTTTTAGGCACAATACTGAAATCATTATTTTTATAACAAAATTATCACGTTGATATTATTCCAACTCTAACCATATGTTTTGATAATTTGGTGGATGGATATGTTATTTGTCGTAAATACTATTTCTCTACATAAATAACATTTCTCTAATTAAATAAAATTCGTACATAAAAATAAAATTACTCATCACCATGAAATAACACTTTTGCTATTAGGGCACCAAGTCGGCAGCACTCAACAAAACATGTCTTCTATTTATTGCTCAACTCAAACAAGCATTTTAAACATAGATTTTTTTTTTTTTTTATGTTTACGGTTGTTTTAACATATACAAATGTATCCATATATTAATTTCATCCCACAAAAAATGACAATAGCTTTTTCAGTAGATGGTTTAATGACTAGAATTTTATCTTGCAAAAGTGCATAAATAACGTACCAGAGTTTGAAATCTGGTCATTAGAGGGACAGAATAACAATATTTTTTTATTTTTTGGTTACAAATGATAATAATTTTATAAATTAATATTGTTTGCACTATTGTATAGTCTTAATATTTATTAACAATTGATTAAAATAAGTTGTTAACATATATATTTTGTAAAATTGAAAAATTCTTTGTTTAAAGTTTTTAAATTGATTTCAAATTATATTATTTGAATTAAAAGTGTGATATATTAACCTGTCAATATTATGAAGAGGTGATTTGGTGAATGTGTAATTATACAAGTCAATAAATATCAAATCATTGATGGTGTGATTGATCTGCTAAAAAATAGAGTAATAGATAAAATAAATTCAGTTGTTTAATACAAGTGGTCTAAAATACCAAAATATATTTTTCTACCAAACATCGTATAAAACAAAAAATTATTTAATACCATAAAAATTTGTCATGTATTGTTTTTCATGTGTCATGTTGTTTTGTTTTATATTGTGCTATATAGTACTTACCCTTTAATAAATCAAACACAACACACCCCGATCAAAGTGATGCTCCAATTTTTAAAAATGATGTCACAAGTGATGCTTTGACAACCACATTAACAACCAACATCGTCTATGTTAAATAATCATTTATAATAACTCATTTCAATGTTATCATCAATGGTCATATAAGTATTTTGCTTTATGTACATTTTTAGTCTTTTATATAATCCTTTTCTCTCATACTATCAATACTATTGTATTGAACATCGGATACAATAATGGTTTATGTTTAAATAAATAACATAAGTTCTTTCTTTAGAAAATGAGAGAGTAGATATGAAACACAATGGGCACACCATGACATCATGTTTTATGTAAGCTTCCTTTGTTGTTGTGAGGTGAGGGGTACCCACCCATGATATCGTGCAATAATCTCATTTCTTCTTTACTTAACTTTACCTATGAATATGATATGAGGCTATGACCAATTCATTCAATATTTACTTTTCCAAATGAAATCTTTGAAGACCAACATACTTCTAAGATGTCCCATTCTCCAAAAACCCACGAGCACTCCTCTCAACCAAATTTAATACTCACACACTCACTCCATCTTAATTACATAACCCAATGCATAATTTAATTTACTACTAGATTAATTGCTTCCTAGTAATATAATGGTCCCCCATTCCCTTCTCCCCCAACCAATAAACTTTATAAAATTAAATAACTCATCTATAAATAGCACTAGTAATTGAAGCATGGAAACAAATTCCCCGCAACGTAGTAATTGCTATAGAACCGTCGGATCAAAAATTAAAAAATTGTCCGATTAATTTTAAACAGTTAAAATTAAATGAATTATAATTTTAAACGGTTAAAATTAATTGTCCGATTAAATTTTATGAATTATAACTGTCCGATTAATTTTAAACAGTTAAAATTGCCTTTTACTTATAACTCAGTAAAGATAATATATATGCATCATCCATTTGAGCATATATAGGAAAAAAAGTAGAAAAAGAAGAATCACATACTGTAAATAAAGAAACATTTTGAGTTGTGTACCCAAAAAAAATAACATTTTGAGGCCTTTCAATTCAATTAGTAGTGGCTAAATAGTAAATTCAATCAAATCAATTAAAAACCAATTGGTATTATACACATATTATGGGACCCATTTTCAATACTGGACAATTATGAAACTATGCAGCTCAAAAATATTTTTAAATTTTTTTTCTACCAATATATCTGTCGCTTGATGGGTAGTAAGGCCTACTCAATCAATGACATGAATAAATATTGTTATTTAATTTTGTTAATGGCTAGGACAATGAACAATATGCATTTTAATGATACTTTGGATTTGGATTATACTACTTAGAAGTTAGTGTTTTGAATTAAATATATTACTATGCAATACAATGGGAATAAAGAGTGGTAAAGGGGTATGTGGAAGCATCATATTTTTTTAAGTTCTTGGTCCCAAAACAAAGTTGATGATACTTATTAATAAAAAGTGGTAAAAAGAGCATATATGGCCTCAAAAGACTGATTTATGTATGGAAGAAGATTACGAAAACACATAAGAACAAGTAGCATAATCATTCCATTTTTCTCCTTTCTGGGAAATAAAAATCAATTAATTGGACAATATATAACTAGGAAAACAAAAATTCAAATTTCAATATAATAGAGTTTGAAAATTAGCTAGCAAATTTCAGGAGCTCGAGGATGAAATTGAGGAAAGAAGAAGCCAAATAGCACTCAAAACAAAAGTGTGATGTGTATCAAACTCATATTGTTAGAAACAAAAACAACTGAGTCAAACTTTGCATGACCTAGGAAAATCTCAACCTTGTACTAAAATAATCTACTATATGATATGATGATATCAATAAAAATATCAAAATCTCACTAACTTCCGCCCTCTTCTTCGGTTTCTTTCTCTTAATTTACACTATTATATATGCAAATGCAAATAATACAAATAAATGGAATGAATTTAGGGAAATCATTGTTTGAAAGTTGACACACTAAAACATATAGTAGAAAAATGAATAACTCATAGGAGGTTAGAATATTCTTTGTTCTGTCTCATTGACCTCTATTGTTTCTTCATAGTCCATAACCTTCACTCATCCAATTTATTATCTATGCAAAATTTCAAACTCAAAATTTTAAGTCACAACCGATATGAACGAAAATTTCAATCATCTGTGTCGACCGCAGTCGGCCAAATTTAAAATTTTCTTTTCTTTTAGTACTAATACTAGTAATATTTTTCAAATCCCTCTAATTTTTTTTTTACCTATCATCTTTTTGAGTCCATTAAACAATGAAAATGGCATATTACCAATCATCCTTTCCCCTCTATAGGAAACACCCATCATTGCCCCCAACAATCCTTTTCAACCTTAGAAACCTGAGCTTCTAAGATATTCCATTCTTCCAATTCCTTTCACTTTTCTTCTCCTTTTTTTCCCCTCAAAATTCTTCTTCTTTTTTTCTTTCTTTTTTTCCTTTCCTTATTATGCTTCTTTCTTCCACTCTCTCTCTCAATTTAAATATCTCCTCCCTCTTCACAACCATCTCTCTCCCTTCTTCCACCCCTTCATCACTCCCCCAATACACTTTTCTTGATCTTTTTTCTACAAAACCTTAATTTCTCCAAATATTTTTAACAACCTTAAAAATGGATCCTTCATCAACAAATTCAGTGAATGGATTCTACTCTTTTCTAACAAGAGGAATTGATGATCTAGAAAGAGTATTCTTAACAAACAATTTCATGTCAATTCAATTTCTTCAAAGAACACTTTCTTTACTTCGATCTTTACATACCCAATTGACCCTTTTGGTTCAAAAACTTCATCTACCAGTTGGTGATAAGTGGCTTGATGAATACATGGATGAAAGTTCTAAACTTTGGGAAGCTTGTCATGTTCTTAAGTCTGGCATTTCAGGAATTGAAAATTATTACTCTGCTGCTTCAAACATCACTTCAACTCTTGATTCTCATATTCACATCACCCCACAAATCTCTCGTCAGGTTTGATTCATACCCACATCAAAAAATTCTATCTTTTTTATAACCCACATGAAAAAATTCAATCTTTTTTCAAATTTTGTTCATTCATTTTTTGCATGTTAAAATGAAACAAAACACATTTTTTTTGTTTTGTGATGTGAAATTTTGAATTTTGATGTTGCAGATAATAAGAGCAATATCAGGATGTAGAAGAGAAGCTGTTGGGTTAGAAGAAGAGAATCGTGCTTTAATGGAAACAAGGATTCAACCACTTTCATTACGTTTTGATGAAAGAGTTTCAATTGAATCAAAACTAAACGGTTTCAACGGTTTCAGAGGTGTTTTATACGCAATGAGGAACGTGAGTTCGCTGTTATTAATGATTCTGTTATATGGTTTAGTTTACTGTTGGCCAGAAACATCATCGGATTTGGTTTTTGGAGGGTACGAGGATTATGAATATGAAGGTTGTTTGTTTCTTGGATCAGCTTTTATGATCTCAACGGCAAGATTACAGCAAAGAGTAGCAGCTGAGATGGGAAGAATGAATGGTGGGCCAGGGATGTTGTTGCATGAATATAGAAGATCAAAGGTTGTTATGGATGATCTTAGAAGTGAATTGGAGAGAAGAGGTTCAACTATGGAATGGGAAAATGAAGTTGGTATTAGAGATAGAGTTGAGAATTTGAGAAACTCTTTTGGTGTTCTTAGATCTGGTGCTGATAATATTGTTGCTCAACTTGATGATTTCTTTGATGAGATTGTTGATGGAAGAAAGAAGCTTTTGGATTTTTGCAGTCATAGATGATGATCAATTCAATCAAACAAAAACAAAAATTTCAAGTTAATTAGTAATGGTGAAATCGAACTATTGAAGAAGAACAAGAACAAGAAATAGTTTCCTTCAAAGGAAAGAAAAAAAAAAAGTATTAGTGATTAGAGTAACAGTTGATGGGTTGTTGTACCTTTCTTAACCCTTTTTTATTTAATTATAATTATCTTTTGTGGTTTTTAATTGTTTTGTTTTTCACACTTACCCTAGTTGAAAAACTAAAAAGTTTCAAGTCATTTTTTTGGCGGAAGTATTAAGTGCATGTTTGAATTTGCGGTGAATTTGACGGGACATATAATTACAATGTGAGAGTTTTAACAAAATTGCAGTGTTGATATGATTTCGACAAACCCATCGCATTTTTGTAAAGATTCTCAATTAATGTAGTTGTGGATTTGAAAACAACATTGATACTAATAGCTTAATTTAATTTGAAGTTATTGCACTAGAGTTAAAAAAAGTGAATTGTTAGGGAAACTTCCATTCCTCCTCCCTCCTTCAACTAATTACAGCTGGTGAAGAAAAGGACAAAAGGAAAAGGGAGTAAGTAGTAACCAAAAAAGTGGTAAGAAAAAAATAAAGTTAAAAAGAGGCCCATGATCATAGACATAAGAAGGCAAACACTGAGTACAGAACAGTGTCATAGGGGTGAAATTTAAAATTATTTTTTCTATAGCAGTGATTGATTTATTTATTTATTTTACCTCATTATTGTTAACATTGAATTTGAAAAATGAAAGAGGTTTGATACTTTTGCCAAAGAAAATGACTAATCATTCATTCTAGTTATAGTCCAGAAAGAATAATGGAAAGGGATGCTTTAAACTGTGCTATTCTGAGATTCCTGAACTGCTTTAACTCCAAAGGCAGCTTCTTTTGCTCTTGGTATAGCTTTTGTCTGATTAGGTTCAATTTGAAAGCAATATAGAGAGACTCAGACTATGATGAACATCAAAACTTCCTCTCACCACATTCTCTCATTACCTGACAAGTCTCTCTCTCTTTCTGTCTCTCACACTCAGAATTTTGTTCTGTTTCAAAATTCTTCAACTTACACTTTTTGGGTTTTTGGGATGTTTTAAATATAACTAAAAATATCAGAGGTCACTTTCTTAATTCTAACCGTATCTTATGCTTTTTGTCTCTTGCCGCAAATTCATGCCTTGCCTCCTTATGAGGGTTCAATATAAGTAAATGCTTTAAAATCAAACAATAAAATAATGGTGAAAATGCAAAACATGCAGACAAAAAAGAGAGTAAATATAATGTATCATGCCGTAGGTAAGAAATGTCTGCTGTTGCTGCTTGTTCAACAGCTGTTACCAGCATTAAAAGCACTGTGGTAAATGTACAACAAAGACTGCTTATTCACAAGAAAGTACTACTAGTACTACAAAGTGAAAACTTTGGTCAAATATGATAATATTATGCTGGTGGAATTAACCTCAAGCATTAGGCTCCATAAACAGGAACAAGCACAGAATAACAATCAATATGAGCATTAAATAGTAGAATTGTCATTTAATTTTGGTGATGTTGCTTCATAAACAAAAGGGTAGCCACAAAGTTGTGACTGAAGAAATGCGCGGACCATGCATAATTTGTAGAATCACTATGTAATAACTGGAAAATTGCAGAGTTTGGTGTATGGTCTGCATACTTGATTTACAGTAACTAACTAGATAAATATAAAAGTAATGGGAAAAATCAAATCTAATCTGATGGGATACCATGGAAAAATAATGTCGAGGTTTGAATGAATGAAAGGTGTGCCTGCTTTACACTACCAAATCAATAATTGAATCCTGGCATTTCAAACTGGGAACCAAATATCTCAACCCGATTTCTGAGGTCAAAAATATCTTTATTATTCTGAAGACCCTTGAGAAAATCTTTACATGATTTACCGTGTTCCCTCTGTATAATGCTAGTAATCTGAGCTGCCCTCAGAAGAAAATCGGCTATGGCCTCAAAATCATCCTCTAGACAGCCTCTTGACGTCATTGCTGGAGCGCCTGAATACCAATAAAATAAAGGTTTGAGTAAAAATAAAACATACGGGCAATCCACAAGACACAATAGTAATTTACTTAAACATTAAAAATGTTTCAATTCCAAGAATAAATGAGTTGGAATATAAACATATAATTAGCTCCATTTGACTAATCAAGTGTTAGACCCAGTTTAAGTTAATGTGTTGATGTCCAAAGAGATTTTGTGTTAGCAAGTTGAAAGGTGTATCATTATATGAGTGACTAAACTCTCCCTGGGAACTATAAAACGGGAGGGTCTCATTTATAAAACAAGTCAACAAAAACCAAAGCATTCTCTCAATTAGAAATAGTAGCCTTCTCACAATATATCTTGCCCTCTTCCCTTCCCCCTAAAGTTTCTAAAAACTTACTATTTTCCTTCCCAACAAAGTGGCATCAAAGATTAGGTTCTGATAAAAATTTCTTCAATGATTCAATAGCACAAGACAATGAAAATAGTAGCAAAGCAACTATTAAATACGTGGCCATTGGATCTTAAACAGAATTGATTACTTTTAGACTTTGGATCAAAGACTTGGTCCAATAAAAAAATCACAAGATAAGCATGTACGAGTCAATGCTAAACTAGAGAGTATGGTAAATACAGATATTTGACAGAAAAGTTAACATCAACTAGAACTATAGCAATACTTTGACTTCAGGTGAACGATGTGAGAGGTACTCACCAATTCTTACTCCTCCAGAAGAAATAGAACCATAAATGGCACACTTATTGAGAGTGATGTGACAGGCCTCGCAGACCTTCTCATAGTTTCTGTCTGTATAAACATAATAAGATGATGGAGAGAGCATGCTCAAGTCAGCTTTAAGTACAAATTAATAAGGCAAAAGGAATATAGGAAATCATGAGTAACAGACACAAACACACAATGCATACTCGAACTTATGATTATAATGGAGTATTACTGCTATATTAGAATCTTTACTATTCAAAATTCAAAACAAAGGAGGCTGACACATCAAATCCATTTCTACTTTTCTTGAACCTTGCCACCCACTTATCTCTTTTATTATAGATTACTCCAATCTTGTAAACCATACTTCTAGAGAAAAAAACTGGGAGAGATGCACATAAAACAAATACTTTGAATTTGAAAAACAAAACTTCACATTATAATTTTAGGCAAGAAGTTCATGCAACATTATAACCAGGATTTATTAATGACACAACATAAGTACATAACAATTCCACCCGTTTTCATTTCGTGGAATTCCCCAGCAGAGGAAAAGGCTGTAGGCGATGACGCGTTCTTATCTAGATAGGAGCACTAAAATCATTCCTATTTGGTCATGTGTGGAAGCAGGTATAGATGAATAAATGTGGGCCGCTTGAATGGGGCCTATTCTCTTAATAGGCGGCAAAGCTGAATAGGAAAGGGGCTGAGCTGACTGATGATTTTTAGCCTTAAAAAAGGGCTCTCTCATGTGATGCAAACAAGGTGGCTACATACAAGTATAGCCAGATCAAAATGAGACATAACGGACACAGTTAGAGGCCGGAGAGGGAAATTCACAGGAAACCTAGAGTTACCTGGATATCCATACAGAGACTCCTGCTGAAAGAGTCTCTTACTCATAAAGAGGCTGGCCTGAACATCAAAGCATCTAATCTAGCAAAATCATGCATCCTTTCTAAGTAGTTTAAAATGAACAAAATTTTTATGCAGCCATTTTATTCAAAATCTGAAAGTCTTTGGATAGCATAATGGCGTGCATTAAGTTAAAACTTGTATGTGTTGCAAATAACCCTCAAGGAGAGAAGAGTGATAAGTTTTAAACTGCAGGGTAGCAAAATAAAAATATGTCAATTTAGAAAACGCTTACCTGCTTATTATTTTCCCCTTTACATTAATTATTAGAGCCAACCAAGTGGGATAAAGATCAATTGATGTTGTATGATAATGAATAGTTATTACATGTTAGTAGTATAGATTTAATCAAATGCTGAACAGATTTGTTATAATTTACTTAACAGAAAAATGTTAAAAAGTAATTAAACTACAAATATTTAACTTGTGTCTTCTATGATTTTATATAAAGTAATAATTTGAAGTTGAAAAGACATAACAAGTTCAAGTACAACGAACATATGCGTTTAATATAATGGGGTAAAATCACAACACTTTCACCACCATTCACCAAATAATAAGTCATTATTATTGAGTTAAAAACGGCATTCTTCAAATTTGATTATAATTTAGCATATATGGAAAGTAAGAAAAAACAGAGGCAAATTGACAAACATACCAATCAATCCGAGTGCAGTTATGTCCCAGAGCAAAAGATGATTGTCAGTCCCATCAGTTACCAATCTGCACTTTCGTTTCAACAATGCAGATGCTAATGCCAGTGCATTTCTCTTCACCTGCTGCATGTATGCTCTATACTCTGGAGTTGCAACTTGTTTCAAAGCTATGGCAAGAGCAGCAATGTGATTATTGTGGGGACCTCCTTGCAAAGATGGATACAAAGCAAAGTTTATCTTCTCCTCAAAATCATAAGTACTATCATCTCCGTGGTTAAGAACAAATCCCTGCTTCCTTGGTTTTGGCCCTCTTCTGTAAAAGACAATACCTCCTCTTGGACCTCGAAGACTTTTGTGGGTTGTTGAGGTAACAATATCACAGTACTCAAATGGACTAGCAACTTCCTGTAAAACAACTGTTAATATACTTGAAATCACATTAAGAATTGCTATGGGAAAAGAAAACCTTTTACAAGGAGTCATACAAAAAATAAAGAACAGCACAATTGGCACACAAGCGATTTAAGATCATACATTTAAGATCAATTATTTGCAGCATTGCCATTGATCATACAAAAAGCAAAATTCATGATATAATTGAACAAAATAAGAGAAAAGTAAAAATACCTTAGCTGCAACCAGACCACTAATATGAGCCATGTCACACATCAAAACAGCTCCACATTTATCAGCAATCTTTCTAAACCTCCCATAATCCCATTCTCTAGGATAAGAACTACCACCACAGATAAGTATCTTAGGTCTATAATCCATCACTTTCTCCTCAAGCTTCTCATAATCAATATAACCAGTCAAAGGATTCACCTTATAAGACAAAGTCTCGAAGAAAATAGAAGCAGCAGAAACCTTCTTCCCACCATGAGTATAATAACCATGACTCAAATGTCCACCGGAAGCAGAATCCAAACCCATAATCCTATCACCAGGATTCAAAAGACCAGTATAAACAGCAAAATTAGCAGAAGTACATGAATAAGGTTGAACATTAACACCCCAATTATTCGAATCAAGATGAAAAGCATTCAACGCACGTTCACAACAAAGAAACTCAAGCTGATCAATATACTGATTACCAGTATAGTATTTAGCACCCGGCATCCCCTCCGAATACTTATTAGTCAAATGACTACCAAGTGCTTCCATAACTGCCCTACACACAAAATTCTCAGAAGCAATCAATTCAATCCCTTTAAACTGTCTCAACTTCTCCTTCTCCATAATCCTATATATCTCAGGATCAGCAACACTCAATGTCTGATTCCCCCAACTCACACCCTTTGAATCCACCGCAAAACGCTTCACCGGAAAACTCTGTTGTTGACACTCCTCTATCTTCCTCTTAACACAAACAGTCCTACCCAAAAAATTAATCATTTCACATTCTACACCATCAACAACTCCATCCTCTTCATCTTCCTCCATTTCACGTTTCTTAACAACAACAACATTATTCTCTGGTTGTTTATCATGAAGTAAACGCCATGCAAGACTAGGGTTTGATTTAGCATTCAAATTAAAACCAAAACAATTATTATTACTATTATTATTACTATTATTATCACCACTAAGTGAAGCAGTTGATGAACCTGTAGAAGATTGAATAGAAGCATTCAACCCAAGAGATAAACCAGCTTGAGCATCCATCATAAATCAACAACCCTAAAATACCCAATTGAATAAAAATCGTTTTTTTAACTGAATTAAGTTATGGGGTAGTTTCAACAACAACAACAAGTGAAATTGGAATTGGAATTGGAATAACAAGAGAAAGATGAAGATAAAGAGAAGGGTTTCATAGAAAAGGAATAATAATTCATGAAAACGAAGAAAGAGTGAAGAATGTGAAAAAGGAAGAATGAACCTGAATGGAATTGAGGGAGAATAAGGTAGCGTAAGAGATTGAATGAATGAATGAATGTGAATGGAATTGTAGAAGAAGAGAAGAGAGAATGAATTTTTAGTACTAAAACTTAGGAAATTTAATTACTTTAATTTTTATACTAAAGTTTTAATTTTGAATTGAATAATGTATTTATGTGATTATTTAATTAATGGGGTCGATTTGGTTGATACGAGGAGAGAAGTTTGTTGCATGTGGATTGAATGTGTGGCTAGGTTCATTTTCTGATGTTTATGTTAAGTCGTTTGTCATGGTCCCACTGTTTTTTAATTGTTTCCTTTTTTACTTTTTTGAATTTTTTTTTGTTGTTGTTTTTAATTTGTGAGTTGCTTGTTTTTCATATTCTATTTCTAGAGTGATCTGAGCCGTTGGATGAATGACATTATGTTTGACTAAGATTAGATGTAAGAAGATGGCTTCTAGAAAGGGTGGACTGAAATCTCACATGTTAAGAAAATATTTAATTTGGTCAAAAAATATGTATATTTAATTGTAATTTTAGTCTAAATATTGAGATTGTGCAATGTTTTTAATCTTTATATTTTTCTATTTTATAATTTGGTATTTTTCAGAAATTTTATACATAAATAAAAAAAAGTTTTTTTGACTAAATAAATAAATAAAAAGTTGGTTATGATAAAAATATATTTTTTAATTAATTGAATAACAAATATATTTGGTGTATTAACATAAACCAAACATATCATTATTCAATAAATTTAATTTTTTTTTCAAAACTCGTAGTTTTCTCCTACACACTAAATATAATGGCTATAAAATTGCTCGTAAATTTGCCGATTTTTTTTTTAAGGTGTTGATTTTTTTTTTGACAGGTAATTTAGTGCCTAAAATTTCACCTTTAAAGATAATTAAATAGACGTATCAGAATTCGAATCATAATCCTTGCATTTTATATGCAAATGTCTAATCAACTAAGATAGACTTACGAAACCGTAAATTTGCTGATTTACTATCACTAATCCAAATAAGTTGGGGATAGAAGATTTTCCCTCATGTTGGATCTTGTATTTAAAAGATTTGGACCTAATTGGGTCTTAATATTTTTTATCTCAGTATATATGATTTTTATTAAAAATAAAATAAAGGTAATTGAATTTGGACACTTTTTTAGAAGCATTGAACTTGGACACTTAATAATGCATGTAAAATAATAACCGAAATAAAATAATGCATGTAAAACATTTGTCAATGCTTCACGATTTCTTTTAAAATGTGAATGTTCTTTTTTTTGGTATGTTTTAAAATGTGAATGTTCGATACTTGAGTTATAAATAAGTACTGGATTAGAAAATTAAGACAGAACAATTTAACATATCCCTTTTTTATCATCCTAACCAACAATCAATAATTCGATTAATTTTTTAAAAACAATTTAGTTGAGTCATTAATTTATTAAAGAAATTATTAACTTAAAAAATGATAGGGTGGCTGAGTGTATGTGGATCTAGTTATCCCAGTACATGCCAAATGAATTTTCATTTTTGTGCTTAAATTTTCAATTCTTTCTCTGGTTCTCTATACTTGGATCATAATTTGGATTTCCATGAATACAGAAGATGATGAAACCATAATCCCCGAAAGTATGTCAAAAACTCAAATTGTGGTTGTTTTTAGTCGGTGCCCGATGAAATATTAAGGTGTACTGTTAAGCGCTCTTTAGCGTTATTATCCATTAAATGTTGTAAAAACTCTATGCATCAAATATGAGGGACAATACAAACAGAAAATTTCAAGAAAGAGTAACTCTAGCTTGTAAAAATGGATTGCACAATATATTTATCAATTTTTAATGATATAAATAAATTCCCTTTCTCCATGATGAAACAAAAATTGCAGTGCAGTTTCAGCATAGGCACGTCGTACTCACTTGGAGCCAACATATCGATAGAACAACAGAAGCGTTTCAAGTTTACCAATGACAATATACCAGCAATTGAAACAGCTTTTGATGATTAAGAGAGAAAGATCAAGAGATTATTATCTTTCATCATTTCTAGCAGCTGCTGAAGGCTGCTCCAAGGACTGTGCTGCTGAAGATTTCTTATTCCCAGGACCTAAGGAAACCTTCACAAGTGCTGGCCTTAAAACCTTATCTCCGAGCAAGAAACCTCGTCGGGATTCTCTAATTATAATCCCTTCCTTGAACACTTCGGACTTCTCGCGTCCAATGGCTTCATGGTGCTGCAACAAAAGTAATGCAATACAAGTTAAACGATAGTAATGTGGATAATTATTATAAGCTTTTTATGAAATAGGCCTTCTATAGGAAGGAATGATGTCCACAATAGTTTTCAAGGATATTATGTGGTAAAGGCCCATATAAGATGAGAAAAAGCAAGCAGCGTGGTAACCTTGTGAAGAAAAAAACTATCGACGAGGTACATTCACTTTTCAGAGGAAAAGGTAAGATGCATGAAATTCAATCTGTGTTTCATTCCTACCAGAGTGCAATTAAAAGGCAATTTAGATTAGAGAACGTGGTAGGAGTAGAAGCCTACCAAGCCATAAGGAAATAGCCATTTGATAAAAAATAATCAAAACTATAATCTGTAATTGGTTTGCAGCCATAAGGCATATGACATAACATATTGACAGAAATTATCATTGCTAATTGATAAAATAAAAATTGGATCCCTTTTTGATAGTACTTGGATTGATTTTCACTAAATACACCCAAACAAAACTCCACTCACATTACCTGTAAAAAAATTCCAAGCCAAAAACTTACTTGATTCTACCAAAACCAACTTTTGCAAAAACATTTCTCTATGAAACCAGATATGGAGCAATTCCAAGTAAACATCTCATTATTGAATATTTTTAGTTTCTTAAAAATGATGCGAGTGAGATTAAATGTATTATATATATATGTGCCTTACAGTCATAAATCCAGAATCACAAACAAATATCTGAGGATAAATTTAAAAATTGTCATACTTGAGGAGTGCATTAGTATCTCTCCATATAGCAACTAATATGCCAAAAGAAAACCTAACAAGCAAAACACTACTTCCACAGTTTCACCGCTCAAAACAGACTTAACATATTAGCTTAATATCTAACTCCATGAAAGACACAAATCAAGGAACAAACTAACTATTGCAGCAAAACATTCTAGACTCTTTTTAGCTCACTACAGCTGAATTCAAGTGTTAGCTCTGTTAACTATTAGTAGATTGTATTCTAGAGGTTTCTCTACCTATAGAAAACCATATAATAGAGACTATAACTGATCAGTTTTACAAAAAAATCAAAAACAGTTTCTTTCACTTATGAATTTTCTTTCTTCAGAAACTCAATTTAAGCATTTCATATTTAACTTACCAAGGGATTAAAAGGCTTGCCCACAGTTGCTACCACAGAAACACGGTGGCTCCTCAAAGTCTCAACAAATTGCTTGTAAATACTTTGATAGCTTGCATCAATCTTCTTTTCTTTCTCTGAGGCTGCTTCAATCTGTTGTTTGACTCTCTCGAAATTGTCCACCATCAACAGAAGGTTTTTAATGAACTCTTGTTGGGCATCCGATTGGATGCTAGTTCTTTCTTTGTCACATCTTTTCCTAAAGTTATCAAAATCTGCTTGTAAGCGAAGATATTGCTCCTTACCAGAAACTTTATCTGCGGATAGTCTAGTTACTTTATGAATCAATTTATTCTTTTCATTTGCCTTTGAATGTATTCTTTCTTCGATCTGTGATGCAGTCTTTTCATCGCCATTAAGAAAGGCTTTCTTGTATGCTTCAATAAGGACCACTAAGCTGGGTAATGGTTTTTTATCTTCATTATTATGAGTCTTCTCTGTTTCATCATTTGTCTATGCAAAGACAACACGGAGAGTTTTTAGCAAGGGATATAATTCAGGAGCAACTACTGAAACAAAAATAACCTATTGCAGCTTAAAATAATTCAAGTCCCAATAGAATCAACTGAAGTGAACAATTCATTTTCCAAAATATGGGTTAACTTTACTAGCTAAGAAGGAGATAAAAGACACTTGAAGTGAACAATTGTCTGCATTTTTCGAAAACAACGAAAATGCCATAAGAATTGTTTTCATTATTTTCGGAAATGCATCATCCCTGGGTATCATTTCATCTTCTTTTCATCACAATAGTACACTTAAAAAATTTCAACTTTTCTTATTAACAAATCAAATGAACACATTATTTAAAATAAAAAATAAAAAAAAAAGTTTTAACACAGTGAACACACTCTTTATAATTGATATCAAGAATTGATCACTTTTAAAAAAAAATACCGATCTCATAAAAAATGAACCACTACCAGACAACAAGAGTGTGTTCCTAGTCTTCCTTATTTACGTAATGAAATACCGATACCACTTATTCGTATCGTGTCATATATTTATACGAAAAAATAAAATTCCTAATGATACATTTAAGTTTGAGTATTCAAGTAACATGGTAGCAACTAGCAATGAAAGTACAATTTTACAAATTTGTGGCAAATTCAATTCAATCTATAACACAGTTATATCATGCTTGTTGATGAATCAAATCAAACACGCAACATATGTGAAGATCAATACTAATTATCCTTAAACTACAGAATATCAAAATAGATATCAAAAACATAAAAAATTAATTAGAATTAAGCTGGTTTAATTAAATCAATAGAATTAAATGAACAGAAAATACTACAGAGAAAGAGTGTGCGTACGTACAGTTGAAAGGGGGTGTTGGGAGGCAAAGAGTGAAGTTCGATTGATGGAAAAGGTAAAGGGGGTTGGAAACCCTAAGATTGTGGCAGTGTGAAAGGGGCGAGATGGAAAACGTATGAAATTGGGTTGTTGTTGTTTTGGAGATTTAGAAGAGAATGAAGAAGAAGATGAACAACAATTGAATAGAGAGTGATTCGAGAGAGAAATGGCCATTGTTTTGTTTTGTATTCTGTAGCACCAACGGAACGGAGTGTGTTTCTACGTGTTGTGGAAGTTGTTGGTTGGTGTTGTGGAGGGACGAGGATCGCCTGGTGTAAAAATATGTCCCACTTTCCCACTCTAATGAGATTAATTTAATCAATCTGTGCCATCAAATTTAAATCCATATTCGAGTGTGGAGTGCGGACAAACTTGGATTTGACTTGTTTCGATACTTCGATTTAAAATTGCTGGCACACTCAAATACTAGTTATATTAGCCGCCTGATTCAGGTTCGAGGATTGAAATTGCTGGTGAGTAATTTGAATTGTTCAACCTCTAATTAGAGTATCAGATGCGAAAGAAAGTGTTATTTCAACTTTCAAGTGTACGCAGTTCATGTTTCATGTTCGATAGAGTTTTTAAATATATTCTTAAAAAACTTGTTAAAATGACCTTTAAAATTAGATAAATAAATTTTCAACCCATACTTTCAATAGTTATTTAAATTTATGATTTCCTCTAAGCAAACAGAACATAATGGTTCCTCTAATAGATAGCTAGGTGTACGGTAATGATGATGAATTATAGAATTCGAGGCAAGGGTGTATGCAAAAATGCACTTTAACGCTCAAGTCAGTATCAACTCGAGGAGAGTATATAAGAAAATTAGAAAAGTGTGTGTACCATGAAGATTAATGCACATGCGCATAAGTATGCACTATATGGTAAGTCCCACTATGTGAGCGAGATGAGTCAAACATTTCATGTGATAGGATCATTTATCAACTAGAGATGATACAACATAGAAATACAATAAGCCTTCTGAAAGGATGTCATTTATCACTTGTGGACAAGATATAACCAAGATGATACGCCTAGTTTGTACATTAGACTTTATATAATGGATGGATTGCCAATTGTGGACCTTGATCCAGTCCAAAACAAGAATATAGGAAGATTACAATACCAATTGCTTCAATACAAAAAAAATGATTTCAATACTAATTTTGTTTTCACAATTTTTCTTTGCCCTCCAATTCAAGGACAAAAAATAATATTAAAATTAATCCCTATATGTTGTGATGGATCAAAATTAACATATAAACCATTTTATCAAAACAAAAAAATAACAATAGAAACCAACTTTTTTTTTTGATCAGATAGTTTAATTGCTAAAATTTCACCCCTTAAAAATGAAGAAGTAGACGTACTAAAGTTTGAACTTCAGTCTCTACACAATACGTTCTAATTCATACCAATTGAACTAAACTCACGAGACAACATAGAAACCAACTTATTGTCAAGATTAACAACATAGGAACGATTCTACCAAAAAAAACATAGGAACTAATATTTCCCCTTATAAAATGTTGTGATCTAATTTGAATATAGGCTGAATTGAGTTACAAAATTAATTTTGAAAAAAAAAACTAAATCGTTAGTCTAAATTGTACCTTCTTCCAAACAATATTTTATTAGAATAATTTAAGGGAAAAATACATCCACCTCCCCTGAGGTTTCATTGAATGTCACAAAAACCCCCTCTATTTTCTAACAATACACAGACCTCCCCTGCCGTTACTACCGTTAAGTTGCCGTCAAAGAATATTTAAATTTCTTTATTTTATTTATTTTTAATCACATTTTTCATTCACACACACCTCTTCTCCTTCTTTTCTCTTTCAACTATTTCTCTTTCTTTTTCTCTTTTGTTGTTCCTTCCAAATAACACCAAGCATTGAAACATCTTTATGTTACTAGATCCGCAGCGATTTGAACGTGTTGTGAGACCTTGAGATTTTTGCTCTCTTGTTTTTCCCTTGCTTTCTTTAGATCTCTGTATTATAGGTGTTCACTTTTTAATTTGCCCGGTTTGTCTTTTTGGTGTAGAAGCCTTGCGTGGGAGTGTGTTTGATTTGGGATTTTGGACTTTTGTTGTACTCATCTTGGCATTTCTTATGCCTTCTTAATATATTTTTTCCCTATTGCTTTATTGCTATTGCAAAAAAGAAAACCAAATCTCTTTTTAGTTCTTCTTAATATAAAAGTTGCCGCTTTTAGTTCTCACCATAGAAGCATGAAGCATCTTTAAAGCATTTTTCTCACTATGGAAGTTGTTTTGCTAAAGTCATTTTTCACATGCCACCGCTTTTGTCTCGACATCATTTTTCTCTAGTGACACCTTCCACCTCTTTCATTCTACTATAATCGAGTGTTCTCTCTAATTGTTGTTGGATGCAGTTTTTTAAAATAACAAATCTATCAAGTTTTATATTTCTCCAGTCAACTCTAAAAATTAGGTGGTTAACGGATTAGACGGTGTTAAATAGACAAGGGAGGTTTTTGTCTATTTTAAAAAACTTGAGGGAGGTTAGTGTCTATTATAAAATTAGAGGGGATGTTTGTGATATTCAAAGAGACCTTAGGGGAGGTGAGTGTATTTTTCCCATAATTTAATCCCTAAAGAGACAGAGAGAGAGAGTATCAAGGAAGTCTTATAGTAGTATTAGTTACACCAAAAAGGTTTTTAAAGGTTTTTGCAATAAGATAAAAAAAATCCAATCTTCAGACGTTTATTTGTGTTGTGTTGTCTAGTAAAATCCTGAGTGTGGGATAATAATCGCCAATCTACAAACTTTTCTTAATAATAAATCCAATAGCGGGGGAAATATTGAGATACTAACCATTGAATATCGGGAAATATTAAAAATGCGGAATATTAACATCACATACTCGAGTCTTTACCAAATATTACAAGTTTCAACAAAGACAAACAAAAGAAAATCAGCATACTGCAAGGTCAAAAGAGTGGTCCTGCCTGAGTGAAGAAAGAACCTGCATGGAAAGCACCCGAACTACGCAAAACAATTAATTGAACATGGATCTTAGTCACATGCTAACCAGTATAAGCTGTTCAACAATAAAAACACTCACTTCAGATGAGAGAGTCATATATTCCCTATTTTTTCTATCCATTGAATTTCATGCCATGAGAAGCTGCATCTTTTTTCCTCCCCAATGAAGTTCTGAACAATCAAAATAAACATTCATTTATTTTCTATATTCACACAACCAAAACATTTAAGCAGTCCACTGAATCAGTTCATCTTCATATACATGATATATGATTTTGACAAGACATTTCTCAAGTTCTACTTCTACAAGACAATTCATTTCAAATCAAACAGACAGCAAACAAGGAGACGGCGAACATGTCAGAATACTGTAATTTAGATCACTAATGTGTCTGTCACAATGCAGTGACATCATCTAAGTTAGATATGTGAGGCCATAATCAATCTAAGGAATGTGAAATTTACATAACGATTTTAGTTTGCAACAGAAACAAGCATCATATAATAACTATATCAAACTTATCTGGGAAAAACTAGACTTATGTTATCAGTTAATCAACTTGTGAGAACATGTAGAAGCAAATAACTCA
Organism: Trifolium dubium; assembly: GCA_951804385.1. Lineage (NCBI taxonomy): Eukaryota > Viridiplantae > Streptophyta > Magnoliopsida > Fabales > Fabaceae > Trifolium > Trifolium dubium. Next base: position 30,298,478 of record OX638076.1, on the reverse strand, counting down.
CAATGAGACAGAGCAAACAATACCATTGAGCTAACACAGTCAATCTTTTCAGCCAAAAATTGTCATTGTCAATAAAGCATCAATATATGGTTTTATAATTTGATTTGTCTCTAGTCAGAAATTTAATTCACCAAGATATAAGCATACCTGTACAGCTACTTATGTGCATGACATAGTCACAACAATTACTTTCACAAATAGCAAGCCTCGACAGTTGAGGCAATTTGGCACTGGCCATCAAGTCTGTCAAGCAATTTTGAGCAAGTCAAAGAATCCTCGAGAGTGTTGTTAATGCCTTCAGTTTCATTGCAGCCCTTACTGCTATCATCTCCTGTGCTACCAGTACCATGTGAACCACTTTCAACAGGCTGTTCTGTCTGAATGATTGCACCAAATAGCTGAAACGATACAGGCCCGGGTTTCATTGAGTTGAAGTTGAGGTTCCGAACAAAATCTGTGCCAAAGGAAGGCAAACTACTCTGGCTCTCTGGCGAAAAATCACCAGACTGAGAACTGCCAACATTTAGCTCAGTTGACAAAGATTTCAACCCTGGAACCGAGTTGTAGCCAAAGGAGTTACCCATATACAGACGGGAGTTATCACCTGGAAAGTTGGAAAAACTTGAAACAGAAAATAGATCATGCCTGGCTCCCTGCATGCCAGCAGGAAAAGTTCCGTAATTCAACAACGCTTGACTCCATTGTCCCATTGTTGAATTATTGAATCCGGAGATAGAAAAGGGGTCTCCATCTCCATCAGTTAACACCCCTCTAATCCTTTTCATTGGGGGAAATGGTGTATGAAGTGAAGGTGTAGTAGTAAGAAGTTCGACCTGCCAAGGGCTGACCCACTTGGAAGTTTGCAACACTTCCGGTTCGTCCCATGTAATCTATCACAAATAATAAATGGCCAATTTCAATTATTTCAGATAGATGATATCATCTTAAAGTAAAGTTATTTCAATGTAAACATACTCTGTCCCCACACATAGAAACACTAAGAACCAGACAAAACAAATTAAAAGCAGTAAGAGAGACAACCAAGTCAGATGTAGAAAAATTCAGTACACTAAGATTGAATTAACTTGTTTGTCAAAGATAAAAACCTTAAAAGAAATATATTATATATTATAAAGGCGATAATAAAAGAAAGCTTGCAATAAGAATTTAAAAAAAGAAAGAAAAATAAAACAATCAAGGGAGGAATGCATAACAGAGCTTCATGCCTGCTACTACTTGATAAGTGCCATGAATGGTATTCTGTATAATGAGGTTTCACAAAATTTTACAAATCCTAAAACTACTTCTAAATTCTGAGTTCCAACTAACCCAAGTCTCATGAATTCAACAAAGCAGGGTACAACATCTGGACAAAAATGTAGAAATTCAAGCGCCATAACATAAGCAACTGAACAACAAATCAAATGTAAACATGGTAGAAATTCAAGTGACATAACATAAGCAACTGAACAACAACAAATCAAATGTAAAGATGGTAGAAATTACCTTTAAAAATAGGATAAACATTTTTATCATACAGTTACTTACCCATTTCAACATCTTCATGCAAATATATTAGCTAAAATGCTACATATATTCATATAAACTACATTGTATAATGTTATTTCCTTAAAATACATGCCATTCTTCCATTCTCATATTTCATCCAGTTTAGTAAATAAAGTTAACATTCAAAGCAACATTAAGTAATATCAAGCCACAAAAGCAGCATTCTCAGTCAAACATTATTACCACAAGATAAAATGTGTGCTAATATTCCCAAATCAAATCAATGTGGACAAATTATTCATATAACATAATAGCTACAAATATAATGCACACAGCAAACAAACAAACATCATATGAAGATATAATAGAAAGAAGGAACCATACATTAAGCATACGCCAAGGAGAACCTCGCCAAAAACCATGCTCAGGAACAGAAACTTCAGACACCACACCCTGAAACCAAGTAGTCCTTGAAGAATCATCAGTCTCCACAGCCATTTTGATTCTCATTCCAGGAAACCAAGTAACACTCATTGCTGCATCCACCACTTCAGCTTTCACCACAAAATCCGACCAACCAGCTTTCGGATAATACACAACTTCAAAAGCCATCCCCTGTGCAGCCAATTCCGCCGCCACCGCAACCGAATTCGGCGACAACTTCCCCTTCCCATTCCTCGAAAACCCCCCTTTATCTTCCACCTGCTTCTCATCCTCTTCATCATCAACCCTATTTCTCACCCCGCAGATCGGAAGACACAACCTCGTCGCCTCAGAGCCGACGCCATTTCGAACCGGAACAAATCGAACGGCGCGACGAATCCCAACGAACATTGCACCTCTAGTGTTTTTCATAAAAACAACAGAATCACCGGCGACGAGCTTCTTACCGTTAACAAACCTACTCCAACCAGTAGTCAACAAATGTCGCCGCGGAGTACCACGGTAAATGTGACGAAACTCCCAAGTCAAGCCATGAACATCAGTGATCGAAAGAGACTGAAACGGAGGATCCATAGTATAATCAAGCGGAGGGAAAATCGAATCAGCACAAAACCTCGGAACGGAAAATCCACCGCCATTGTTAGCATCAGAAGGAGTAAGAATCTTAGCAAACGAAGAGATTCTCTCACCATCATCAACTTCGTGAACAGGTACACGAGTAAAAGCAGAAGTGAAATCATTCAAAGGTTGAAGAAAAAGCTTAGCGAAAACCTCATCGGTTTTAGGATCGGAGAGGAAATGAACTCCGGTGACGGTGCAGAGAATGTAAGGCTTAGACATAAGATGAGATGAGAGGTTTTTAGGAAACGAAGAAGCTTGGTCCATGTGTCCTTGAGGGAAGTAGTAAACCCTAGAATTGACGGTGGGGATTTGAACGGCGGTGCCGGCGATTGCTCGCCAGATTTTGGGGTCAAGTGGAGTTGCATTTTTTGGTAACGGTGGTAAAACTTGACGGTTCATGATGATTGGTTGTTGAAAAATTGGTTACAGAGAATGAATGAGCGAGGGTTTCGCTAGGGTTTTTCGAACATAAGAAGTAACGGAATCGAAGGAGTTTGTTGTGTGTTTGTAATTTGTTTCAGAGAGAGTGAGTGACAAAATGAGTGAGTGTGCTTCTCTCTCTCATCTCTCTCTTTCTCTCTCTCTGTTGCTATTTAAAGTTTGTTATGCACGATTAGAGAACAAGCGCGGAAGAAAATGCGTACTAGAGAATAAATAAATAAACTCTCTTTTTTGAAATGACGGTTTTGCCCCTACCAGTGTTGGTCTTTTTGTTGCCATGCTTTTTTTAAGAACATTGATTAGACTTAAATGATATTTAATGCTAGTGTCAAAAGATAAATTACATAATTTATGTAGGAGGAGTACTAATCACTTTATCTGTGAATTTAAGTGTGGTACGTTTATCAAAGATACGAGTAATGGGTGGACAAGTTCATTAAGGGTAAACATAGGGTTGTGTGCGTTTAACTTTTTTTTGTCTATGATGATGCAATATTAAATTTTATTTTATTTTATTTGATTTAACACGGTTACTTTTTTTATGTGACAATATACGGTTACATTTTAGTGGAGGGAAGGGAATAAAAGTTGTGTGTCGTGATGAATGATTATGTTTAGATGCTTCAATTGCATTAATCTAACTCTTGAGATGTTAGATCTTGTTCTTTTAGATGCTTTATTAATGATCATCTCTAATTATTATGTCTTTTATGCTTCAATAATGTTCACAATATTTTTTTTCTTTTTAATCATTTTTTTTAAAACATAAGTGTTCATATAATGTCTTTGCAGCTACGGACTGATTGTATTATATGGATTATGAGTATGTTTTTTGAGTAGAACTAATGATTCTAAAATACAAAATTATAGTGTTGCATGTAAATAGTACTCCCTCCGTCCCAAAATGTAAGAGAAAAAAACTCAATTTTTTTGTCTCAAAATGTAAGAAAAAAAGTTTAAACATTTATCTTTTCAAGAAAAATTTACTCTTTCTCTCTTACTTTTTCTATAACCAACAACCAATAAAAATTGTTTTTACATATTTTCATATAATTTTTTTCAAAAAAACATACTCCCAATTATTATATTTTATTTTCTCTTAATAAGTGTAATTTTTGTTTTTTCTCTTACATTTTGAGACGGAGGGAGTATACTGGTACTTGTTGTTTTGTACTATCACAAGAAACAGTACTAGTGAGTAGGTGCAGGTGCAATTCATGATATTGGATTGTGTTTGTCTGAAAATGCAAACGTTTCAAACACTAGTACACAGAATCAAATCAGTTAAGATATGATATGATATGATTTTGTAATGGCGTATATGTCGTATTTGTATGTTTGAGAGATGAAGAAATTTGATAGTAATTGTTGAAATAGGGTTTCGTCAAAAAAAAAAAATAGAAATTGTTGAAATTGGGTGTGTGCAGCTCACATGAGTGGAATAAATAACTGTCTGTTGTACACACCCGCATACGGAAAAGACGGGAAAATGGATGAAAGAAAGAAAGAAGGGTGGTGCGTTTTTTGGGTCAAATAGTCAAATTGCAGTTGGTGGAAGAATGTTCTTTGTGGGAGAATTATTCTGAAGAATGTTTTTTCTTCATATACTTACAATATTATTTTGAAAAAAATGTTGTAGTATAAGTTTGGTTAGACATTAAAAAAATTAAAATTTATCTCCGCGAATTTAGTTCGGTTGGAATTGATATGCTAGAGTTTGAATTTTAGAACGTCTACTTATTCAACATTAGAGGTTATCTGATCAATAAAAGATTAGATTTACGTGATAAAATTATGAGTGGTTAAAAATAATAAATTATCAATAAATATTTGATATCAAAATCTTTTTAAATAATTTGTTTTTAATTTGAACTATTAACAAGTGAGCTCGATTGCTAAATTGTGAATGATGTATTGTGTTTTAACTTGAGCTATTAACGAATTAGCTCGAATAAATTGTTTTCAATTTTACTATTGTTCATACCTTATTGTGTTTGGTGTATTTTGAGTTTATGGAGTTTGATTGTCGAAGAAAACGTGTTTTAAACGTACAAAGATTTTCATATATATAAATACTTACAGGAGATAAATAATCTTGTAGCGAATGAAAAATTTTAACAATCAATATTGATGATAAAATTAAATAATCTAGAGAGAGCGCATTAGCCTATTGAGAGCTATAAACCGATAGCTCTGCACCAACTTTTTTGTTCAAATGAGTGTGATTTTTTGACATTTTTAAACTGATAACAATAAAGGGGGGGCGATGAGCAATCTTCAAATCTAAGCTAAGTAGTCCAAGAAATTATGGGCCATGAAGCCTAATTGACCAACCGGCCCATATTTCATAATTATTCTTGAAGATTTTTGAAGAAAAAAATATTTGAAATGTACCATAAAAAGTAGACAGTAGATTTGACCACCAAATAAGTCTCATTATCACTCAATATTTTTAAAAAGAATTTACAGTGTAATTTAGCAATGGAGAACCCCTGATCATATATTTAAATAGACCAAAATCTTTGCCATTTGAATCAATTAATTATTAGTAATTTCTAAGTAATTTTATAAATTTGTATTGCATAGTTTGCACTGTTTTTAAACGAATTTATTTAGGTTACTAAATTGATTTTAATACTAGTACTGACTACTAGTATGTAAAATAGTTCTTAGATTTTATATTTAACGGTTAATACAATAGATAATTTGGTGTCCTAGGGTATTCCCCTGCCCTATGAACTAGAAACTAATTGTTTAAAGTACAAATGTCTATTTAAGGGGATGATGTGCTATTTCATCCTAATTGTTTAATCTTTCTGGTTTGATTACATACTTAAATGACATATGTCAACTATTATAGATAACTAAAATAAAATAAAAAAATAATGTTCCTGTCTTTTTAGATATGAAGGATACAGTAGTACGATTCTATACAACAAATCATGTTCACGAAGTATGTGAGTTAAATCGACATCTCAATCCAAAAAAAGATATTAATGGCCGAGACACGAGATGAAACTACTATCACATATTAAAAATGGTGTGCATCTATATTACTTTTAACAAGATCAAACACATGAGTTGCATCTAAAAAACATGCAAATTTCAATAATGTAATCGAGATCTCAGCACAATCGAAACTCATGCAAAAGAGCTAATACTCTGTAGTATACTATCATGTTTAACAATGGTGATGGTCTATCAAAAATTCTGGCCTAAAAGTTTAAACGCGAGCTTCTTGAATTAAGGGTTCAAAATACAGTGATAGAAAATTTTCAATTGAACCTAACATTGACGTAAAGATACAAGGGTTAGAATGTAGAAATCATATGCCCAAATAATAATAACTATTAAGTTGTTAAAATAAATAAATAATATTATAACTATTATTTTAATCTATTTTTCTGGTCAAGTATCAAATCTATCAAATGTGAGTTAAGTTTTACATCAGTTGAAAAGTGAGGTGACCTGGTAATTCAATGGTTTAATGTTTTGATTAAATGTCAAAGTCATTTGCATATTTTTTGATCTTGCTCGATCAGAAGTATCGACCAGCCGAAAACATCAACGTGACAATTGTTGAAACGAAGGGGGTTGTACTTGCAGGGAATCTGACGCTAAAGTCAGTAGAGTGTAAGAAAAGTAAGTACAGGTTAGAATGATAGATACATGTGTCATTGTGAAGAATGACGTATGTATAGCTCCAGCGTTGGGCCAAGATCATTGACGAGGGGAGGAAAATCCGCCCTTCTCATCAATGACTGTCGGAATCTAGCTGAAGAGCCACAATGAACAATAAATGCTCATCATTATGTGGTCGGCCATTACATAATAAAGATTTTGTGACGGCGCGACAGTGAAGTAAAATGAGTCTACTTTGTGTTAGAGTTAGTCTAAATGACAATAAGTGATTAAATTTTATCTTCTAAAAATAAATAAATAAGCATAATAACGCTTGAATTTCATAATCTACATATTATATTTAGTAATGTTTTACTACCAATTGAATTAAGCTCGAACTCTAATATTCATTCATGTGAAATTACTAGTAGTAATAAAAAAAAAGATAAGAAACAAAATCACATACCAAATTAATCATGAAAAAGAAAGACTATAAATAAATAAATTAAGACAAAAAAGAGACGCCATTTCTTACTTAGAAATCGCCATGTGACAAAACAAGATAGACCCTTATTTTGACAGTGGACGACCACACCCACAATGCGCGTCACGACACAGACTGTAACTCACGACTCATATTACTGTAACTCTCTCTCATTCACCAATTATTACCACTCACAACTCCATATTCTTCTTTCTTGTAACCTTCGTATTAATTAACAATAATTATGCCACTACTTGCGTTTCTTCTCTTTTTCTTTTTCTAGCAGACATTAATACTAGTAATTCTTAATTATTAAAATTCAAAACAAGAAGAAAAAAACATTGCAGACATTAGAATTTTCAGACCAAAAACCATAGACTAATTCATCCTTTGACATTCCCACCAAAGTTCCAACATCTATAACTTCTATTCTTCATCTTCCCCTAACTCACAACAAACCATGAAGACTCGTACATCAACCAAAATCTCTGCTAAATGGATTCCAATTTTCTCTGTCTTTTCCTTCATTATTGGCATGCTTATCACAAACAGGTCTTTCTTTTCTTTCTTTCTTTCTTGCCCACTATTTCTTTTTTCATTAATCATAAGCTTCATTAAGCTGTGAATGATTTTGCTTTGAAATTCAAATCATGGGGTGTGAGATTTCTTTTTCAAAATTTGAACTTTATGATCTGATTTTGAAGTTTTTTTTTCTTCTTTTTGGTAGCAGGATGTGGGAGCAACCTGAATCTAATGGTGTGATAATTTCTAAGCATCAACGTGATCAACAAGAACTTCAAGTGATCTCAGAGGATTGTTCTACCAATAAGGTTTGTAGTTGCTTAATCATTCTCAGATTTCTAATTTTAGTTGTAAAGATACTTTTTTTTGTTTGTTTTGCTTTTGGTAAAGTAAACCCTACCATTTTTTTTTGGAATAACAGAAGCAGGAAAAGCCTAAGGATGAAATGAATGAATTGTATAAAACACATAAAGCTATTCAGTGAGTGCTAATTTGAATCTGTTTCCTTTTTACTAGATTACTAAATTTGATTGCAAACTGCAATTTTATTTTATTTTATACTTTTTTTTGGAATAATTTGGTTTTTTAATTTCTTGGATGCTAGGGCCCTAGACAAGCAAGTTTCCATGTTGCAAATGGAATTAGCAGCAGCTAGAAGTTCTCGAGAAATCAACTCAAGTGGCTCGGCCACCACTTCCGGTGAAGGGGCTTCCAAGAAGAAGAAGGCATTTATAGTGATAGGTATAAACACAGCTTTCAGTAGCAGGAAGCGGCGTGACTCTGTTAGAGAAACTTGGATGCCTCAAGGTAAAGCTGTCTTAATTTAGTACTCGATTTGACATCCTTTTAGTAATATTGTAATGAAGAGTTTGAGGTCAAATTTTGCTGTGAAGTTAGTTTTTGTTGAATTTTCAGTCCCTATTTTTAAGGGATCATTGAGTTTTATTATGATGGATTAATTTCTGAAAAGTTGTGTTTTGCGCCCTCGTTTCGATTAGGTGACCAACTTCTTCAATTGGAAAGGGAGAAAGGAATTGTTATCAGATTCATGATTGGGCACAGGTAATATAGTCCATATGATACTGATTGTGTCAATATATGAAATTATCAAAACAAAATCTGGTGTGGTTTAGGAGATAATTACAATGAAGGTGACCAAATAAATTACAAATATAATGTGAAGCTGCTACCTGTAGGATGTTGTTTTTGTTCAATGGAACACTGGCATTTACTATTTCAGTTTGAATAGGACAATAGAAAATTGTTCTTATTTGCTAAAACTAAGTTATTTCTTTTAACGCTACTTATCTGACGCCTAGATCCAAAACATGTGTCACTTTAAAATATGGTAATGCGTGAAACTAAGTAGTGGTCGGTTTATTGTTTTTTTTTTAATCACGGCAGCACTTGTTTCAATATTCGACTACTTAACTCAAAGAACTATGAATGCTTTCGAAAGTGGCTTGTGTGACCAATGTCACTTGGATCCTTTTACAGTTTAGTAGTATATGGATTCTATGTAATGTCACTGATAAGAGTGATTTTACTATTGTTGTTTCAGTGCAACTTCCAACAGTATTCTAGATCGTGCTATTGATTCAGAAGAAGCTCAACACAAAGACTTCCTTCGCCTGGTAAGGCAGATCATTATTCTTACGACTTAATTGTGTGAGAAAAATATGGATGATTTGGCAGGATTTTGACATTTGGTTTACATGATCTTGTAGCAACATGTTGAAGGATATCATGAGCTGTCCGCAAAGACAAAGATTTTCTTTTCTACCGCAGTTGCATTATGGGATGCTGATTTCTATGTCAAAGTAGATGATGATGTTCATGTCAATTTAGGTATATATGCTGTCTTATGATTCTTGACTTATTTTTTTGTTGTTTTCATGCCATTGTTTCTTTAAACCTTTACCACTTTTCACGGTCCTTTTTCTCTAAACAATACATTTTCTCTTCTTTGTTGCTCTTTAGGTGTCCTGGCCGCAACCCTTGGCCGTCATCGTTCAAAACCCAGAGTATACATTGGGTGTATGAAATCCGGACCTGTTCTATCTCGAAAGTAAGTACACTGAATTCTGGATCATTTTGGGTCTCTTTCCCTAGAAATTTGAAGGTCACGACAAAAATAAAAGGCTACCCTTCCTTTCTCATTGTCGCTTAATGTTTATTCATTTTTTACTTTGTTTCTGCATATACAGGGATGTCAAATACCACGAACCTGAGTTTTGGAAGTTTGGAGAAGAAGGGAACAAATACTTTCGACACGCAACCGGGCAGATATATGCAATCTCTAAGGATTTGGCCACTTACATTTCCATTAACCAGTATGTTTTTCACGCACTACTTAAATTGACAACCAAGGAACATTTTTGAATGGAAAATTAAAGATTCAAAACTACACATGTTTTTGCAAAGAATGATTGTCGCGAGCAAAGTACTTGTTTCTATGATTTGATTCACTCCAGAAACTTTTTCATGACAAGTTAAAAATGTTTCTAAATATGAAATCTCAGGTTGTGGATCAGATCTTGATAATATAACTAGCAAGAGTCTTTAATCTCTATGTATCTAACTTTATATTTTTTCTTACGAAAAATTGCAAATTTCATTGTGGTTTTTACTTATTATGATTGCAGGCCGATTTTACACAAATATGCTAATGAAGACGTCTCACTTGGTTCATGGTTCATCGGTCTCGAAGTTGAGCACATTGATGACCGCAGTATGTGCTGCGGAACCCCTCCAGGTATATAACAAGAAGCATTCATAAAATCTTCATGGCTAAAAATTTAAAAATGATTAGAATTTAAATTAAGTTTATCGATTGTAAATAATATTTGTCTGATATACAATTAATAATGTTGCACAGACTGTGAGTGGAAGGCACAAGCAGGTAACATGTGTGTTGCATCATTTGATTGGAGCTGCAGTGGAATCTGCAAATCAGTGGAGAAGATTAAATTTGTGCACTCAAAATGCGGTGAAGGCGATGGAGCTGTTTGGAGTGCTTTATTTTAGATTTAATATCCAAAAAAGGATGGTTTTTTCTGGTCAAAAGGCGAACCGATTGTTTAAATTGTAGCTAGAACATTTCGGATTCGAGAATGAGAATCATCTGCAAAAGATATAACATGAAACATTTTTGTGGAAAGCTTAGAGTCAAGGCTGGTCGATCAAGATAAGATTTGCAAGAATGTGGAAAATTTGATTATGGGGAAAGGGGGGGGGGGGGTGGGGGGTGTATGATAAACATAGAGGTGGTAATATAATATAATTTATTTAGGACTTAATTCTTCTAAGTTTATTAATTTTTTGTTCTTTTTATACACTTTGGGCTTTCTGAGACTAGCTTTTTGCTCTTTGTAACAAAAAGCAGCAATGTTTTGATAAATTTTTGATAGTATGTTAAAGTTAAATATGATGCAATGAAATGTCAAGTTTAATCTCAGTCAAATTTAGCACTAATGTCAAAATTAACCTACCAATAACATAATTCTACATTTGAATCCAAGACCAAGAACAAGTTTACCTAAAAAATGTCAAATTTAGCAGCAATTTACTGAAGTACTACTACTATGTATGAGTATCAATAATGACTTGTCTCTAAATTCAATGATTAGGGTTACTTTCAAATTTTAATCACAATGAGTCAATAATCAATCTTAAGATTAAAGTTAATACACTTAGTTTGGACTGAGAAGATGCAATTCTCCCATTTTAAATTTTTTTAAAAGAAAAAAAGTTAGAAGCGTATAATGTGAGTTCTTTTTTTTTTTCGATCGAATTTTTTTCATTATGTAAATCGAGATCATGTCATTGTTGATTCTTATTAATAATAGTTAATGAAATAATTTAACAAATGAAATTCAATAAATAAAAGTATAGTTTATTTAAAAAGACAAATGCTAAAAAGTGCACCCGGTGCACTTCTTAAGCCTATACTTTTAAATAAATAATTTCTTTAAATAATACGCTGAAAAAAGTGCACTCGTTAATAAATAAGACCAGTTGAAAAATCATAATCAAAATGTAAATGTTTGTGACGTGTTGTAATATTGGTAAATTGTTTGTGTTGGATCGTTCGCGTCGTCAACGAAGGCGAAGCTCCAACAGCAACAGCAACAGCAACACAGTGAGAGAGTAATGGAAAACGCCGACGTTTTCTTAGGTTTACACGACTTCCTGGAGCGGATGCGCCAACCCGCCGCCGCCGATTTCGTCAAAGCAATCAAAAGGTTCTTCTTCTATTCATCTTCATCTTCTCAGTAATTTGAATTAAATCCTATTACTAATCGGAAGGAACCCTAATAAAGTCACTGATTTAACAGTTTCATAGTTTCGTTTTCGAATAATAATAATAATAATGGTCCGGATCCTGAGAGAGACAGTGACGCGGTTCAAGAGTTTCTTGCTAATATGGAAGCTGCTTTCAAAGCTCATCCACTTTGGGCTGGTTGCTCTGATGATGAACTCGAAAGTGCCGGTGAAGTTAGTTTCCACATCATTTCCCTAATTACTACTATTTTCACTCTAATTTATCATATGCATTAATTAATTAATTAATATTATTGTCCTAAATTGAATATACGTAAATTAATAGTAATTAATTCTCTAATTAAGTTGCTTATTTGCTCTATTATGAACTCATACACTTAACTTCTCAATGTGACTTGTAATATATTTTACATTGCTGTTTTGATCTCTTTCTTATATGTTTCGATGATTGAACTCAGTTGTTATCCTTCATTACTATGGGCCTATTTGGATTAGCTTATTTGAGCTTATCGACTATTGTAAGTTTTGTGAGACTATTTGGGAGGGAGAACTTATGAAAACTTGTTGTAATTTTCAAGTCGTTTTTGGAAGATATTTATAGGGTTTTCTTTTTCAATATAATGTTTAATTCTTTAAAAAAAATCTAGTGAATATGGAGCGTCTTGTGGGTAAAACTTAGAAATAACAAGTTAGTTAAGAAGATAGGGTATGTTTGGATTTACTTATTTGAGCTTATCTCTTGATATTAATACTTGGGGGAGCTTATGGGAACAACTTAAAACATGTCCATATAAGTTTTCAACTTATTTTCACAAGTTCACTTTATTTTAATCTGCCCTCTTGCGGGTTTGTGGAGATAGTTGGGCACTTAGGCCAAATAAGTTATGCTGTCTACAAATAGAAAGGAGTGTTTAGAGAGGGGATTATCTTGTGATTTGAGAGGAATGGCAGACCCTCAAAGTGCTGCCATTGTTTGTAATCAAAGGAGATTTTCTCCATTTTCTGTAATAATATGTATGTTCGATTATTTTCTTATATTTTCTTATTTTTTTACCTCTGGGTTTTTATCATGCACAGGGTCTTGAGAAGTATGTCATGACGAAGTTGTTTGCCCGAGTATTTGCTTCAGTTCCAGATGATGTAAAACTTGATGACCAACTTTCGGAAAAGATGTCTTTGGTTCAACAGTTTATTCGTCCAGAAAATTTGGACATCAAGCCAGCATTTCAAAATGAAACATCATGGTTGGTGAGTACATAACTGCACATTCAAAACTAATTTATGAATTTCTCTGTTTAAAATCAAAATTCTATTTGATGCATCCCTTGGTTCTTTCTCACTAGCCACAATAATAGTTTGTAAATAATGAATTTGTCGATTGCAGGTAGATTATATTTTTTACTGTGGCTTTGGAGACTAAACATTACAATATTGACTTATATATGGTTTTTTGTATCTTTTTTTGGTCCCCTTATGTACTTTTATATATTTTCTCTCATTCCTATGGCTGCAGCTTGCTCAGAAAGAATTACAGAAGATTAACATGTACAAGGCACCCAGAGACAAACTTATTTGTATCCTAAACTGTTGCAAGGTTATTGGCAACTTGCTGCTTAATGCTTCTCTTGCTTCCAAAGATAATCCTCCTGGAGCTGATGAGTTTCTTCCTGTGCTTATTTATGTTACCTTAAAGGTACACACTCAATGTTTCATAACAAATATATACCTGTGTACTTCTCGGATACAATTATGTTGGTTTCTAAAGCTGGTATTATTTATTCCCGCAGTTTCTAAAACATTATGTGTTTGACTTACGATTGTGCAGTGCTACGTCTATCATTTCCTTTGTTCTTTTATGTGAGACTTTAATATACATATGTATACATATGTGAGACTTTAATATACAGATGTATATATTGAGTCACTGCATCATTGAATTAAGGATCTTCTTTTTTATACACGTTACTTGAAAGCAAATCATCAATTATGCAAATGCAGTAGAGCAACTAAATTTCATAAACTCTATTTTGGGTGCCCTTTTCATTCGGACATAGTTGATGTTAGTTTTTTTTTTTTTTTTAAAAGTCTTCCACTGATATGATACTCTGCAGGCAAACCCTCCACAACTGCACTCAAATTTATTGTACATACAAAGGTTTAGACGGAAATCTCGTTTAGTTGGGGAAGCATCATATTATTTTACAAACATGCTTTCTGCCGAATCCTTCATCTCAAACATTGATGCAAAAGCCATTTCGATGGATGATACTGAGTTTGAGAGAAACATGGAATTTGCTCGTGCTCTTCTTTCAGGGCTATCAGTTGATACGCAAGATCCCAATTCACCTTATCAAAATCATGGACAACATCCAAGAGCAGACAAAAATAAAACTTCGAATGACAATAAGGACCCTGCATTACGAACTTCATCATCTGCTACAAAATTAGAAAGTAAGAAAGTGTCTTTTGCAGATGAGTCATCGATCACAAAAGTTCCATCCCTTTCAGATTTGGAGAATAAAGGGGCAAGTATGATAATAAAAGAGGACAAATTGAATGATGTTTTCAGGGAGTTTCCATATTTGTTTGCTAGTGCAGGTGATCTAACAGTAGGTGATGTCGAAGACCTGCTAAATACTTACAAACAATTAGTTTTCAAGTATGTGTCTCTTTCCAAAGGGTTAGGTGTCTCTTCTACATCTCATCTGCTATCCAATCCTCAAAATAATGCTCAGCAAGACCATGCTGAAACCCTTTCCAAAGGGTTAGGCATCTCGTCTTCATCTCATCTTCCATCCAATCCTCAAACTAATGCTCAGGACCATGATGAAACCACAATAGATTCTTCAGACGGTGGACCAATAGCTTCCAATGACAAACCAGAAAAATCTACGGACGCATCAGATGATAACTCAGATCCTGAGGAGAAAGAAAGTGATTCAGGTTTGCCACAGGATGAGGCAGTTGCATCAGAGGGTGTTGCCCCCTCTTAACTGATAGGAATTAGCTACAATAGTTTTTTCCCCACCGTATACCCCTCATTTTTGTTTTCTTTCACTTGTGTAAATTTATTTTATATTCAACTTGTGTGGTAACTGTCCTCTTTTGAAAGGGATGGAAATATTAAGACCACTTTGTCCTCTGTAACATTATTTTTTGCATAGGTCTTATAATTGCTACAATAGAAATTTTGCATTTGGTTTTGCAATGGCCCAAAAAGATTGTGATGAGGCAAATCAAGTTTAAATCAATTAACCCCTATCTGGTTTATCTAAGTTATCTTCATTTACATGTCATTCTGAATGAATATACATTATGTTGGATCATGAAAAGTGATGTTTGGAGAGGGATGCCACTTTAACTAATCATATGCACTTTAACTCTCTTACCATTGTTAAGACAGTTAAATTACCATTGTCCGTGGTTCGTGTTTCATTGCTTTTGTGAATTATTTCATTTCCTCAGGTTCAAACAATGCAAAGAGCTATGAAACATGGAAATTGAGTCGTTGAAGTTGGAAACCAGACCATATCTACAGGTGCATGCATCTTGCACCAACCGTATCTAACCTAATCTTTAACTTAACCAATATATATGTCTTGCTCATGCATAGAATTTTTAAACTGGAATATATAAAATACTAAGAGTCCAGACATGATTGCAAACCCAAATCTAGTTGTTTGATTTCCATGTTTGCACTCGAGGGATCTTTGATTAGAATTATTGGTCACTATATTAGGAAAATTGGTCGTGCATGCATCATAGGATATGACAACGCTGGATAGCACCATTGCCTTGTCTTTTGTTTTTTGTATTCTTTATAATAAGTTTTATGCCCTTAATAATGCAAGTACATTATACAATGTATGAATGGAGCCTCACCTTGTTGCCACCTTCTTTGTAAACCACAGTTATGGGCAAATTGAAAGTGATTGCTAATTTTTTCAACAAAAAAAGAACACCAAAGGTTTATTCTTCCTGTTCCAAAACCCCAAGATTAAGTTATACTATCAATGACTTATCTGACCAACATGCAACTAAGCTTATTCTGAGGCTCACATCCTGCCAAATAAGCAATTGGACCCTTTTGAATAGTAAGCTTAAGCTATGAAGTACGTACGTACTATGTAAGTTAAAGAGAAAGGACTCGTAAAGATAATTAGCAATAATTGATTGAGTAGCAAATCAATATCACATTTGGAGAGATATACATGTCCTTTTCTTTGAAGACCATTTTTTATTGTATATAGTATATAGTTTACAAATACGTAACTTTACTACTCAATCAATTATTGCTAACTATTTTTCTTAGTCCTTTCTCTTTAACTTTTTTTAAACTCTTCACTTGGTCGATCTTGCTTCTCTACTATTCCCTTTGTCCAAAAATATAAATACAAATGGATCAAAAAAAGTTGATGTATTTAGTCTAAATTTTGCACCAAATATATTAATCCTTGTTGAAAAATTTTTTACTTATATTTTGAGGCACAAAGAATACCATTGTAGTGTGGATTTCGAATGAACTTATTTATCACGACATATTTACTCATAAAAAGCACCAATTAAATTGGTTTTTGCCCAAAAAAAATGGTACGAAAATGCATTGATTCATGACCCGTTTTCAACCATGTATTTGTAGTTTTTTTTCGTGACAAAAAACATTTCCGGTTTGCACAGTGCAACGATAACGACTATAATATATACAATACATGGATGCATCCACTTCAATAGTACACTCTAACTCACTTTTAAAACTTTTCATCAATGATAGAAAAAAGATTCTAATAAATATTTATTTTTCAAAAAACGCTTCAAATAAGTTTTTTTTTTGAGAAGTTAAATTAACCCACCTAAATTAGTACTTGAGAGAATCGAACATACATGAGACTTCGAGGAAGAGTCACTCTAAATTCCAAACCAATACCACCAAATCAACTCAAGTGGGGTAGCATCTTCGAAAAATGATGTTTTTCTATGATTTTTTTTTTCTTTCTAACATATACTAGTAATTTCTACTCATGTGTGATTTGAAGATTATGTTTCCAACAGGAAACCAAATTTGTATGTTAAAAAGTTTTACTTACTTCTCTCTTCACCTTCAACACTTTCAATTTCTCATTTCCTATAGTAGTAGTATAGTTATGATTTTAGATTGGTAATAGAGAAAGCAGCCGCAACTAGTTCCAAAAGCAACTTCTCTTGCTTCTTTTGGAAGTAATTTATTCCTCTTGATAACACAGCGAAATTATTATTTTTCCACAAAAAAAAATAAATCATGATAGTGGAAAATGACCTAGTCACATGACGTGACCAATATATACTCTAGCTATTTATTATTAGTAGTAAATATTAGGATCTTGCTAACCAATGCACCCCATGCAATGGTTAAGGAACCCATAAGTGGTAAATTTTATATTGAAACAAACATAAGTAACACTTTGAAAAAGTTAAATACACAAGTTCCAAGACAATTTTACTATTTTTAGTTCTTTAATTGGTGCAAGGGGTGCAATGTTTAGCATTTGCCTAAATATTATTCGTAGTTTAAAATTTGATGAAGTATAAATTGCTTTTATTTACTAGCTTCACTAATTACTTTATTAATTACAGAGAATGAGAATTATCAATAAAAAATAAAAAATTACAGAGTATGAGAAGGGATTAACACAGTGATAGTAAAACCATGCTAGGAATCACAAACCATACTAAGATAGGAATTGAGACTTATGAAGTTTTGTTGAATATTATAAATTTTGATATGTAACATATTAAATGTATTTTTATAAATTTTTAATTCAACAATAAATATTATAAAATTCATACTCATTATAGCATTCTCATAATATACCATCAAATATTTATAAAGGTTATTAGAGAAAATTTGAATGTAAGATAAAAAGGGTGAACACGTGCCTACCACATGCAGAAATTGATGGCGTGTCGGCCGCAAACAAAATGAATGAACCGACGTAGTAATTGATTTTCTTTCCACGTGATTGGTTCCCTATTTTTACATTTCTTTTTTGTTTCTTACTTTTATTTATTACTCCTATCTGAATTTGGATGTGGATAATATGCCACAAAGTCTCAAACCGTTGGGAAAGGATGCCCTTCCAATCAATCATCATCACCATTCCGGCCATGCATGTTGGGAAGCAAAGCAAGCATGGAGTAGATTAATAAATGTTCTCCCCATTTTGAATGAGAAGAAATGGTAGCTCTCATTTCAGTACTCTTTTGCGTGGCATGCAAATATAGGATAGATAGACCAAATAGGATTACTAATTAATTAATGGTGTCTTAAAATGGTGGGTGGTGGCCTTACTCCGCAAAACACGGGAACTAGATTACCACTGTTTGACTCTCCAACCTAGCTCAACCTCCAATCTACATTTTGAACCTACCTACAATCTACATTTGATTTCTATATATACTTACAATTATCATAATCAATTACTCCATAACTATGATAACGAGTTCAATTAGACACACCCACCTATATCCATAGCTGTGATAACGAGTTTGAGGGGCATTCCTATACTTTCTAAGTTGTTTAAGTTACAAAAATGGAATTAGATTCACTGCAGTCGTGCAGTTACCGACTATAAACAATCTGATCAAGATCAAACGGCTTAAAGATTATAAGATCTAAATCTACTGACTACGCCTACTTTCAAATTCACTGAATCAAACAACTTACATTTTTGTACGGAGGTACGTAGTATTGTATTATATACTAGTCATTAAATAAATTTTAATATTTTCGTATTTGATTTATACCATAATAACTATATTTTTGCCATACAAATTAGCATTTTTATTCACCTAAACTACCTTCCTTTTCATTTAAATAACTTAGAAATCTACTAGTATATTTTTCTAACAATTTTCTCATGTTTTTCTACATTATTTCCACCCTCATTCTTTATTCCCTTTATTCATTCCACCTCAAAAACAAAGTGTTAAAAGGGGGACATTGAAGTATTGATCTTGCCTAGCCAATGATTTAACTTTACCCCAACAGACAATAGTTATGAGTAGTTTACCACCATTAGATCTACTCAACTCAGATCCAACCAAAGTCACACACAAGCAACACCTATACTATATAGAATAAGATGCTATAGCTAGCTGTATCCATTACTAGTCCTTCCCATTTTTCAGACATCAAATTTTGTAGTGAAGTGGTTAATACTCAATTAGACAGACAATATCTGTTCTTTGATCTGATCTCTGCTAAATTCCAAATTAAACTAATCCACTCCACACTCTAATAGTGGTCCTTCCTCTCTCCTATATTTGAAATTTTTGATGCATTTTGTACATTTTCTTCCATGAGACTCTTTCTTTGCAATGATATTTCTTTTGTTTTTTTCCTTCATTTTTTATAACTCTCATCAATATAAAATTATATTCGTGTTATCTGAACATCAAAATACAGATATTGTATACGATATTATATGTGTTTATCTTTATCTCTCTTACTTTTTATCTTTTACGACTTACACATATTTATGAACGAGATTGTTTACTAATTGCATGAAATAGTTACTAGAGACAATTTGAATCCAAGAGGTAGAAGAATCATTTCTTTAAAATAAAATGTCACAATCATAAAACTACACATAAGCTAGACTAGACTTGTACTACATATTTGACAACCTCAAACTCATGTTGAAAGAGCAAAACAATACTCAAAACCAAAAGAAAAAGAGACCAAGTCATTTCCTCTGACACTTTCTTATGTTCTTGTCCTTCCATCCATAACACTCTCACTTTGTTCTTCACTCTTCTCTCCCTTTATATAAAACAAAACAAAAACCCAAAACCTTCATCAACTTTGGTTCTAAAAATTTTTCCTTTTTCAAAAATCAACAAAATGGGCAACCAAAATATTGAAAACCAACATCAAATTTACAACAATCATCATCAAAAAAACACATTCCTTCCATTGCTATGTTCAAGACCTTCCATCAAAGAAGTGAATCTTCCAAGATGTAGATTGAATCCACCATCTTGCAATGACCCTTTATCACCAAGAATTGGTTGCATGGGTCAAGTCAAAAGAAACAACAAAATTGCTGGATTTCCATCTTCACAATACAACAAAGTTCTAAGTTTCAACAACAAAAGTAGTTCCATTATTTCACCAGTTGTCAAATACTCAAAACTCAAGAAACTTTTCTCTGGTAAGAATCTTATTAACACACCCTCAATTACTATTTCTACCACCAAACAAAGAGTGGTAGGTGGTAACAATAATAATAGAAATATTCAAAGGTGTGTTAAGAATGAAAATGTTGGTATTGACATAAAAATTGATGAAATGGATCCTCCTTTGCCTGTGATAAAGAGAGTGAATATTTTGGATGAAGGAAACAAAAGTGATAATAGTCTTTGGAAAAGAAGATCAGGTTCAAGAGCACCTCCATTGAGAAGTTTACAAGTTCAACAGATGCAAGTTCAAGGTTCAAAGATTTGTATTCAGCCTACAACTGTTTAATGAGATTAATTAGATCCAGAAATTTTTATTTTTATTTTTATTTTTTTCCCTTTTTTTTCTTTTTCAGATTTTTACTTACATCAGATATCATATATTGTAAATTGTTTATTCATCTTTTTTTTTTTATTTCAAGTTTTCTCATCTTCCAATTATGAAGAGTTATGCAGAACATTGTGCTCGTGTTTGTTTGTGAGATACTTTCATGAGTAACTGGAAACAGGTCAAAGTCAAATTGTCAAAAATTAATGCTGCTGAGTTAATTTATTTTATGTTCAACCAGGGTACTAGTAGTATAATTAAAAATGACTATGAAAATTATATTATGACTAAATAGTCATAAAAATAATTAATTAAAATTAAGCATAGGTTTAGTGTGCATTTTTACCATAATCATTAAAATATACACGTAAAATGGGAAAGAGTGTTTATAATAAGAGAGGGAACAACCTTCAAGGATTGAGTCTAACAAAAATAGTTAGACTTTCACTTTCACAATGTAATAAAATAAAGTTTATTTCAGCTATAAGAGATATAGCCATTAGAAAAATGAATATGGTTGGTGCAATTATGTTAAAATGCAATCTAACAAAATAGTGTTCAACAAAGATGGATAACATAACAATAAACATGATGCAAGCAATTGAAATCACTATTCCTTAGGTGGAACGGCCGTCTAACCCTTTGCCTAAAGAGTGAAAAATTAGTCCAAACATTTAGGTTTTGTTTGATGAGCTTGCACCCATCAAATACCTTTGAATTGACAATAGATCGGTAAAAGATGAGTTTAATTTTCGATGAGAATGTTGTTCGATTTTATTTGTCTCGGAAATTTGGATTACAAGAATCTCATTTTCTAAAAACTAAAGGGTTATGATTCAAAAAAAAAAAAAACTAAAGGGTTATGCGTAGCAAAAAAAAAAAGGAAAAGAAGGAATATAGTAGAAAAGAAGTGTTGTTGTAGCTATCATCATTTACTATATTTGGTGAGATTATTTACCTTTCCCTACCAAAATGGGAGGGAAATGAGAAAGACATATAATACATTATGATATTGCCTGTCCATCCAAATTGTTTCCTTCTCAAAATGTCCTTCCCACCAAGCAAAACACTATGACTATCATTATTCTTGCTCCTTCTTTTGTGTTTCTTTTCACTAGAAATTTTCATTATGAACATATGAAAAAGATTTTTATTTTCATTTTAAAATTTCACGTGATCATCATATCTTGTAAAATAAGTGAGATATTTTAATTTGAAAATAAGTGAGATCTAATTTTTCGTAACAAAAATGAAATTTAATTTGAAAAATATGTTTAATTACATTTGATTCCTCAATTATCAATAACGCGTGATTTTGCTCACTCTATTTTCGAATTATTTCAGTTTTCCATTTTTAAAAAATGCGTGCAAATACAATTATATCTTCATAAACTAAACCTTACAGAGTGTCATTTTTTATTAAAATATTTGAGACAGTGAATTTAAGACATGAAATAAATTTAATTTTTGATAAAGATTAATAATTATGTAGGGTTAATTTCAATTTTGGTCATGCGTAAAATTTCGACATACAAAATCCATTTCTTCCAAATCAACACAATATGAGCAATTATCCGCTAAATTAGACTATATCAATTGGAAAAGTCCAATGTACATTAAAATAAAGCTCATTGTAAATTCATTTCAATCCTGTTTAAATTTTGAATTGATTATGTCCATGCTCATGTAGAAATTGTACGTTCAGCAACAATCATCCATATAATTAAAGACCAATGGCAAGTCAACGAAAATTTCTCTTTTCCCCCCACCCCCCCTTATTTCTCTATAACCCCCCTAAAATCCTAAATTACCCTTTAATTCGAGATCTAGATCTCGAACTATAGTTCGGGATCTACGTCCCGAAGTGTATCCTGAATTTTGGGGAGTACAGACACCAGTTCGGGATATAGATCCCGAAGTAGTGCCTGGGTTTTGGGGGGTACACACCACTTCGGAATCTAAAACCCGAAGTGGTGCCTTTACCCCAGAACCCAGGCACCACTTCGGGATCTATATCCCGAACTGTTGCCTGTACTCCCCAAAATTCAGGATACATTTCGGGACGTAGATTCCAAACTATAGTTCGGGATCTAAATCTCGAATTAGTGCCTATACCCCCAAAAACCTCCTAAAGGCAAAATCGGTAGTAGGGGGAAAAAGAATGAAGGGGTGGGCGATTGAGAAAATTTCCAAGTCAACATTCCACATTGTGCAAGTGAAATGATAAAACTAATGATATTGTACTCAAGTCAACAATATCAGGCTCACGGTATCAACAGTTTTTAACGGACAAATGATCAACTGTTGTACCAGGTCAATTAAGTTAGAATGAATAATTTAATATGTATGTACTATGTCTTCAGTCTTCACTCTTCTGAAGCGGTGTAAATAATCTACTTCGTATAAAACGTGGCGAGAAAGAGTATAGTATGGTCAAAATGAATTAAGATTAAAATCCATCACAATCAATGATCATTAGAATTAGTGCATATGATTATTTTTTTAATGTCTCAAAGTCGTACTTATGGGTTATAATTCATGATTGACAAGTAATGGAAAACAGAAATATGAAAGTATGGAAAATCAAGAACAAGACTTGGACAACATTAAACTAACGAAATATGCCTTTTCTCTAGCATAAATAATTGGCGATGATCATAAATATACACAAACGTTAATGCCAAAGCCTCAAATGCTTATGGTTATACTTTTATCATTTAACTTACATTAAAATACAGTGAAATTTAGCAGTCCAAATGACAACCAGCGTTAATATCAATTAGAATGCAGTATAAAAAAGAAGAAAAATTAGTAAGTTACATAATTTATATGCTCGGTCGCAATATGATACCAAGCACAGCCCTTTCAGAACTAATGCAACTGTGTCATAATATGTACACCAACTTTACATAAAAACAGGTGATTTCGTGATCTTCCCTTGTATCGCTTACAAGAGGGAATGCTTCCAATGCACACCCTTCCAAATACAAGTAAATGCAAGAAATCCTCATCCACTGTACAGCTTACTCTCACAACGAATGTACAACAACGTTAACAAAACTTCCCCTCGCCAGAGCAGAATGCAACGTTCTGCAACAATACAGTGACTAGAGTCCTGTCCCCTACACTCTGCCATACTAATACAATTCCACGTGCAAAATGGCATGGCATCGTATAATGTGGATGTCAGCCTCGTGGGCGAAATTAAAAAAACCAGGCTGACCAGGTTGGGATACATTACTCTACCTGTCATGTTCCCCTGGTCCACTAGCATATACATCCTCGTTAGACTGTTTGTCATTTGACAGGCAATCCGCAGGAACATATGCATATCCTTTAGGTAGCCTTGAATTCTTCATAGATGCTTCATCTGACGTCATAACAAGCTCTTTTCCAAATGTTTCAGTAGCCTGTAACTGCAAATAAGCATGATGGATGAGTTCTTGTCTAGCTAAATCCAGAATTCACCCTCCCAATCAAATATTTCCAAGTAAAATGTGTGCAAAAATGGAGAAAAAATAAGAGACATCAGCGTCTTAATTTAATGCAAACCTTTCGAGATTTGGATCTCCATCCATCCTCCTCACTGATATTGCGTGATGTTGCAGAAGCTCTACGTGGAATCTGTTTGCCAGAAAATTGCTTTTTCTCTGGAATCTTGTGGTTATAGTGACTTTGAGAGGTTGAGCCGTCATCATCCAACTTTGGGTCTGTGTCCATGGATACGGCAACTCTGACACTGTGCTTAGCAGAAACTGAACTATCCACAGTAACATCATCTGATCTTTGGAGTGCTTCACTGCACGATCTGTACCCCTCTGTGGTCGCTTTAAGGGATGTTGTAGCTGATTCTGAGCTACCATCTGGAAGTACGAAAGGACTATGAACAAGCACAGACCTAGCAACATGATCTCTTTTAAACGCTAGTATGTCATGTGAGCATAGAACCAATTCCCGCTGTAAATGTTCACAAACATAATTTAATAATCAAAATGACCGTACAAGACAGATACCACATATAGAGATTCCACACATTACTCGACAAATGACACAGTATAGTGCAAATGGTGGAAAACCACAAAAGCCTTGACAGAGCTTTGAGAAAAAACTAATATTTTTACCTTTATTTTTTCCCGTTTGACGATTCTTTCACAAAGGAGGCGTAATCTCTCAAGTTCAACCTGTTTCAAGTGCATATAGAGAGAATCAAGTTACTTGATAGTTATTTGATAAACAGAAAAGGGTCTATTAAGTGCATTTAGAGAGAATCAAGTTATTTGATATAAAACAAAAAAAGATCCATTAGATTGCGATCTCATGCACATATAATTATACTTCCACTCCTTTATATACATCAGGCTTAGCATTGCATTGAGCCAATTGCCAAGCACTTTCATTTCCAAGCAGGCTTTCATTTGCTACAAACTCTACCATAAAATCCTATGCTCACAACAACAATAAGTATTCCACGATATACTTATAAACCCATAAACCTTTAAATCCCCCCAATATGGAGACACTCAACAATCTCTACAATATATGTAATTGATTAAAAGACTCAACAAGCAGCTATATAACATCATAATTTTAGAGTGACCAGCACTCCAAACAAAGGAATCAAGATGAATACAATAGATACGAAAGTCTCACCCTAATTTGCTTGATACTTTTTAACTCTTCAACTCCATGGTTTTGATTTTCAGCCTGGGAAAATGAGAAATAAAAACTTAAGATGTCACGATGGTTGGCCAACAACAAGGACATTTTACAACAAGAGACAAATAATGAAACCTTTGCTCTCTGCTCCGAACTATGCTTTTCACAGTAAGCCTTGTGTTGAATCTTGCCCCCAACAGTCCTCACAATCATGAACAAACCAGTACTTCTAGCACAGGATGGATGGAATGTGGTCAAGCAATGGCCATAGCAACACTGCACTCAGCATACGTCAACATTGACTAAGACATCAGAAATCTTAATTCCAAATGCATGCTGACTACAGAAAATGATAGAAGTGGAAAATAGTATTTGTGTTTATCATTACCTTCATACATACACCATGCTTGCGGTGGCAGATGCAACAAATATCAACTCCTTTTGGCACAGTCTCCTGTTGTTCAACAATATAGAAAGATAAATGTAAGACAAGATAATTATATGATCCTTCCTTTTAAATCAAAAAACAGAGGTAAGTAGTTGGAGTTCAAAATTTAAGAAGCATCTATTCCACTAATGCACATACCATTCCTTCAATAACATCCATCTGTCCTCTTTTGAATGTAGACTCAAAATGCCACTATAAAATATTGTAAATATCATGAAATTAAAACATAAGTTAGGTATTAAAGGATGCAAGAACACATGCAAAGAAATAAAAAAATTAAAATAAAAGCAACCTCGGCACAGAAGGCATGAACCCATTGACCATCAGATGACTTCCTAAAAGCACCAGTTGTACCACCACAGAAAGCACATTCTGCAACAAAATAAGGCTTCTCCCAGCTATTTATATCAGATGCACCAGAATTTCTGGACAATAGATCTTCACATAATTCACAGTACCATGGACCTGCTGTTTCCTTCACACTACGATAGCAAGCTGAGTGCACTGCAACCTGCAATCGGAAACAACTAATAAGGGGAAAAGAACAGATAAACAAGTGCATGAAAAAGCACCAAGGAAAAGTCCTAAAACCTTGCAACCAGAGCAGACTAGGATAGGATTTAACATATTCTCAAAGCGTCTGCAGATATCACATGATTTACGTTGGCCCTTAGAAAAATCCGAGTTTGGCAGAGAAAAATCCGAATGTTTCTCTGTTGAAGCTCTAGTGACAGCAACTCTAGAAAGAGTTTCCTTGGCACGTGGCATTGGCTGAGAACATGCACCAGTTCGCCCACTTAAAGCATCCAACTTCAATGTATTCTGGAAATTATTATATTTTACTGTCAATACAAAAAGTTAACTGTTTAAAAAAATCAGAAAGGGAGCACATATGACCTGTTGCAAAGATTCATCTATTGTATCTTTACGGAAAGAAGACACCCTAGAAGATGATGCTGCTGCAGCAGTTGCAGCGGCCAACACTGCCTGTGCTTCCTTGTGCTTTTTTTCTTTTCTACCCTGTTTCTTTGCCTCCCTAAGATCACACAGATATTGATTAGCAATCACAGCATCCCATCTTTCTTGATGTGTTTTATCGATCTCTTGAGGCAAACACTTGGCAACATTGTAGACTAAGTTTTCTGCAATTACAAAATCAAACACAATATTGCTATAAGTTTGAAATTGAATCTGGAAAACGATTTATATTGCAAACTTCAGATTAATTAGAAAAAATGAAGTAGGTGAGAATTCAGACAAAATGATGGACACACCAGTAAGCCTCTTTTTTGCAACTGCTTTCTGCAGCAGTCTATGCTGAAAATATACAAGTTGCCCCTCCAACTCATCCCTTACCAACTTCTCCATCTTTACTTGATCAGCCCTGGAAATGTCGGTGCAAATTAATTGCTTGTTTTCACTACTTGAGCAGCTATTAGCTCCAAAGGATTCAATCAAAGAATTTCTGTAGCCACTTAAACCTGCTGAGAGAGAAATTTATTAGACTGGTCCAAATAACATTAAACAAAAGACACTAAGAAGGTATTTGGTATGTGGTTGTTCCCCATTTAATTTCTCAAACACATGCAAACCTATTTATCTTATGCATGGGTATAAATACCATCCTAATGATGAGTTTACCATTTTATTCTGTGATATGGATTTTCGAATATAACTTTTTCTGACATACTCAGAAAGTTAGAACAATCACACCAAATGCCTCCTAAAAAGATAAATATTCAAATCTATCTCACCCATAAGTTCCTCTGAAGGCAAGCCATCACGAATCTGCAGCAATTTCTTGTTAATGTATGGATGAATGTAACTAGAGATTGGTTCCGTTTTTCTGCAATCAAAAACCAAAAATTGACTTTAAAGGAGAATGCCAACCTAGGTAGGTCACATCAAAGGTAGTCTGCTGACAGGCAAAAAGAGACGGAAAACATGCTAAATAGATGAAAATAGCCATTTCGAGAAACTCACATGAAACCAGGAATGGGTGGTTCGGAAGTAGAATGAGCTGGATAGTGCGGATCAGAATGCATAGAAGCATTCGGCAAACAAGCAGTAGACATCTGTTCTGAAACGCATACAGATAAGCTGGATTTGTAGGGCTCATCAGCATTGCCTGTATAATGCAGCTATAAATACTCATATCATAGGAAGAAAAGATGTTATAAATTCTCGTGAAAGTAACTGAAGCATGTTTCAGTTAAAAGCAAATCAAAAGCAAATCCTTAAAAATTAGCATTTCATTTCAATATACCTATACACTATACAACACTTTTAAAGAAGGATGTGGAAGGAAGAGGGGAGGAATTTTCAAAAGAAATTTGTGAAGTAGCTTTTGGTTTCATAAAATGATAGCTCTAAGACAAAGACGTACCTTGAACATCATGAAATATATCCTCAGAGTTGGTTAAATTCTGAATGGAACAAAAAACAGAACATATTAAAACATAATGAGGTAAACAGGAACAAAGAATGTTATCCGACTAAAACAAGCACTACAGCTACAATAACAATTTCCACTAGGTTTCAAACATAGAACATTTAAATCCGGACATTTCCCCATGGCTTTCAAGATAGATCTCTTGCTTGCTAATACACTATATTGTCCATATATTTAAACAATCCTCGCAAAAATTGTATATACCATTTTGAACAACGGGTTCCAAAGATCAAAAGGGAAGAGGAAAACAGAATAGTCCACGTGGTTCAAAAACGACAGAGAAAGAAATACTTAAAGTGGCCTATCTAGTACTTAAGGAATCAAACGAAAATAAGGCGTGTACGGAATTATTAGCGGTTAGTAAAAACAGGAAATAAAAATAAAAAATACTTCCCGCCCAAATAGACCAGGTCATAAAATTACCGTTTCAGTGCCATCAGGAATTGATGTTTTGTCAGAACTTCCTGGATTTTCACACTCAGGCTTACAAACTAGGGACTTATCAATTGGCGCCCCATTCTCACTAGCAGTAACCCCCTCGGATGAACATATCACTTTATTATCCTTCAAAATCCTAATGTTATTGATAGTTCGTCTCCTTGGTGGTACAGACTTAACATTAACAGCAACAGTATCCAGCAAGCTTGAATCAGATAACGGTGATGTATTAGATCCATCTGAAATTCCACTTTCATACATAGACACATTGACCGGTTTGAATTTGGCTTTTAAGCCTTTATGAAATGCAGCAGTATACACATGGGCTTTTAGCCAATTGACTATTTTGTGTTGCAAGTCAGGGGCCATATAAGCTTCCTGGAAATATAATGTTCAAAGCAGAAAAATAAAATATATTTAGTTATCATTTTTCACAAAGTGGAGATGATAAATTTCGAGCCTTACATTGATATTTGCAGTTAATGTATCTGGTGAAATGCCAATCTCTGATGCTACATCTTTTACATCAACTTTCCCTTTATCTATCAACTGGCAAAAAGTGAATGTCAGCTTTAGATTAAGCACGGAAAAAATAATTGTTTACAAAATTATAGTTTCACTGTAAACAGTGAATGTTAATAATGTGTGGAATACCTTTCTCAAAACATGTACAAAACTGGGGGAATCAGAGCCATCAACATTCTCATTGGTTCTTCCTACCACCCCAATATTATGGGGTGGCGCAGCACCACATCCCAACATATTTTGAGCACTAATCGTACAAGCAGACAATCCTCCATTAGGAGGTTCATCATTATGTTTCAACTTGTCTGGATTACTATCAGACTCCAACCCTCCATTGCTGCAACCAATTTTTACATTGTGTGCACTTTTCACTGGCAATGCCACTGGAAGGTCGTTAGCTTTGGGAATTTCACTGCCAACTGCAATAGAGTCTCCCAATGGCAAGATATTTTTGTTCTCTTGTAGATCTGAGTGTTTCGAGCAAAACGCCCGCAATTCAATCTGACAGAGTATAACATAGAAAGGTACATGAGAATCAACTCCTGAAACAAAACTAACTTGAAAGAAAATTGGGACAGTTTTACTATTGGCATATTAGGAACTATTCCAATAATGATGATCAACAACTTGCTTGATTTGTTGTTTCCTTGTTTACTGGAAAGGGAGAAGGGGGATTTAGTTCTGAAAATTACAGAGAAGAGAACTCACATTATCATTACCATACTTTGCCCAAACCTCCATTCTATGTTTAGCTTCCCTTGCACATAAAGGATGGAAAGGAGTTCTGCAGGATCCTGAAAACACCATATAGAAGGAAAAAGTTACAAGCTATAACAATTTGAACAGCATAAGATAGTTATGAATGTCAACTAGCAACAAGTTTCATACCAGATCAAAAGGATAAACATTGAATACTCATAACATTAGAAACATCGTAAGAAACAATAGCTGCAGTGCACATTACAACAGAACCTTAATCAAACATGACTCTTCATAAAAATGAAAAGATAAGAAAAAATATGTAAGCTCATATTCACTGCTCAGAAAATCCTACATTGAAAAGACTGAATTAAAATCCAACATCTCAATATATCTATCATAAGATCTACTTATGAAACAACTGCTTGTGGTAGTTAACATAACCATTTTAAAGGCCTAAACAGTCTGCTTCAAACAATAGCAGTAAGTTGGATCCCGTGATTTAGTATAAGCTTAGATTTTTTTAAAATCACTCTGATTATCAAACAGATAGTCTTTACGCCTGTAAAATTTGTCATCAAACAGATGCATAACTAACGGTAAAATGCCCGCTTTTAAAACTTGAGCATCATTGGCAAAATGAATACGGCTGCTGATTCTCAACAATAAGTCAAAAATATCATTGTTAACCCACCCATAGATGACTCAACATGCAAAAATTTACATAAATGCATACATACATACATACATACATACATACATACATACATACATACATACATACATACAAATTATTATACACCAGCAAGAAACAGACCTAGAAGACACCTGAAGAAAACATCCCCATCAACATCTAATCCAAATTAAATTCTTCTTATACTTCATAGTCACCCATACTTTGCATTTTTCAATCAATGAATAGGAATAATCAACAAGGCAGTTGTCCAGATTAGATAGTACTATCAATATTCTGTACAAGTTTGGAAAATTAAAGGACTGGGATATTCGATTCAAAATTGAATTGTATGAAGTTGCAATAAGAAAAAAAGAAAATTTCACAATTTATAGGACCGGTAGTCTGGTACAACTAAAAAATCAAAATAACATAATTTGGTGCACAAACTTAATTACAAAGAAATATGCTCTTCGAGACAAAGAACATGAAAAGCCTTTAAAAACCTTTATTATTGAAGTATGCATGTAATGTATAATACACTCTAATGTCGGACCAAATTAGTATTAGTATATTTTAACAGTTACCACTAAAATAGGCCAGGCAGAATAAAGTGTTATAAGTATAACAAAAAACTCTTGGAACTTTTATCATTCACATGATGTTATAACTTATAAGTATAACACTTGACCAGCACAGGATTATACATGTGGAAGCATGTAATTAATGAAAAACACCCAAGATGTAAAAATATATGGTCTGCACCAACTCACCAAGATAACATAAAATTGAAAATACTAGTATAGCAATAAGGATTGCAATTAATCAGAGCAAAAACTGAATTTATTTTCATCCACCGGACTAGGCTTAATACACACAATCATCTTCTACCGAAGTGAGCCAACCCTCAGTATTTGAATTTCCACATGCAAAAACATGTGAACTAGCAATCAAACGACAATAGACAAAAATACGGAGTTGTACTGGTGCAAAAAACATCGCTTAACCAAGCCGGATCAGAGTCCTAACAGACACACAATGAGCTACAGATTTGAGACACTAAAATGCTGGCCAGAGAAATTAAAATTGCATATTACAAAACAACAAAACATACCATGACTACACCGAACACATGCACCACATTTCAATTTGCAAACATTACACACCAATTTTCTTTTGGTTTCCTTGATGCTTCCCATGTTCATAACAGGCTCCATCTTCTTCAAATCATCGATATAAACCTCTGGCATCCACAGACAACAAAACAGGTGCACAAACTGGGCAGACCCAACACCTTCACCGACCCTATTGACTGGTTTTAAAGCGCCGCCCTTCTTTGAGCAAAGAACACAAGGAGTCACCGAGTCATCAACATCATCTTTTTGTTTACACCAAGAACACAACCAAGACTCATCAACATCATCTTGTATACCATAACACTTACGATGCACTACAACTTTACAGGAAGAGCAAACTATTAACCGATTGGAATCAGTGCCGGAATCTCCCCTGCCACAATAATGACAATAAGGTTGGTCCCCGTCACAAGGACTAGTCATTGAAACTTTCTCCAAACCAGCATCTCCGACCAAAAGCCTCCTTTTCTTAGATGGGCGTTCAGAAGCTAAAGAAATTCTATTCCTACTACCTAAAAACCACTCTAAACTATCACCGGAATCATCAGAAGCATCACAATTCATATCATCATCACGAGGCAGAGCTCTTTCCAATTCAACAACGTCACTTAACTCAATTCCCACAGAACCATTCTCGTTGTTTACCTCTTCAACAGCAATGTTCTCATTCTCACTACTAACTACATTGAATAACGGAGCACACTTCTCATCCTCACTACTAACTACATTGAAACTAGTAGCATTTCCAAATTGCGGAATTAAAAAACACTCACGAGAAGCTAAACTATAAGACGTATAACCCTTCAATAAAGTGTCAATATCAGCCAAATTCAAGTCCCTAAAATACTCCTCTGTCTCAACCCAAACATTAAAACTACGCAACTTCTCACTAGCCCTGGAAGATTTCTTCTTCTTATTATCACCGCCACCACCGGAATGAGACGACTTCTTATGCCGCTTCCGGTTATCGCCATGCCGGTTCAACAAAGTTGCTAACCCACTCGGTAGAGTAACTGCAGCAGAAGTCGACGTTTCTTCAGCAACATCAAAAGGACAACGCTCGCTCAACGCTTTCCTCGCCTGGGAAAAGTAATCAATCTCCAACGCGGCCGGAATTTCCGCCGGAATTTCAGCCGGAGACGGCATCTGTTCTGTAACAACGGAAGTACCTTCCTCCACCGTATTCCGGCGGCGGTAACATCGTTCGACGGTCATCGCCGGCAATAACAAGGTACAGAGGAACGAAAGCATTCCATTATAGAAATTGAAACCCTATCGTGAAAAAGTGAATAGAGAAAGTGAGAAACGCAATCGAAATTTGATTCGATTTGGGAAAAGGGATGAAGAGGATAAGCCCCGTTTTCTAGGGTTAGGGTTTCAGTTATTGTTTTTGGGATCCGTTTTCTTAGACTCGTTAATATTTTTTTGTGTGCAGTTCGATTTCGCTATCAATGAGGCTAGAAAGAGAATTGAAATAAATTAAAATTAATTAATTAAAAATAAAAATAAAAAACGTACGAAAGTGAGAGAGAGAGTTCGCGTTTTTTGCAGGCTGTGTTGTGTTGTTTTTGTTTCGTAGATATTTTTATATGAGAGGGGATGTTGTCTACGGTGTTGTGACGCCATACGATTCGTATCGTGTACCACATAATGACGTACACGTGGCAAGTATGATGACGAAGGTGAAAACGTGCAACTTACCTGCTACCTACCAGATACTCCCTCAGTCTCAATTTATTTATCACATTTAATTAAATCACACGGTTTACAAAAATGTATAAATGAAAAAGATAGAAAACAATTTTTACCAAAATATGTTTTTTTATTAGTAATAGACATTGAAAATTATAATAGTAAAAAATGTATTTTTAAGTATTTATTTTTTTTATCTGATGATTGCTTTAAAATGGTAAAATAAGAAAAAAATAATGTTATAAATAATATAGATCATTTATTTCAAGACAACTCATTTTAGCAAGTAAGACATTTATTTTAGAACAAAGCGAGTACATATGAGTCATACGAGCGATGCAAAATGCGAAAATATTCTCTCTTTTTTTCTTTATAATAAAAAATAAATAAATAAAAATTGGTAAAATATTCTTTTTAAAACATTTCCAAAAAAATACTAGGAAAAATTAAAAAAATATTAATTTTACACTATTGTCTAATGGAAATTGTTTATTTGCTAAATTATTCCATTAATACATACTATTTCACTATTTTTTTATTTTTATTAATTCACTATTCTTTATTAGATGGTTCATAGTTGTGTAAAATTATAGTTTTAGTTCATATTTTCACTATTCCAAGAAATTGGTCTCTTGTTTGAAACTATACTAGTACAATTTTAGTCTTTCTAACATATTTTTATAATTAAAATTGATGATTTAATAAATTTAAATAATGAAACATACAATTCAATAATTCAAAATCACATAAGAGACCATTATACAATAAAGTATTTGATAACCGACATATAAACATAACCGCCCTTGCAAGGGTATGAGCGGCAAAATTTGCTTGTCTCCTAGAAAAACTAATTAACCACGTAGTTTTGATAGTCATTGAAAATAGCATGCAATAACATGATGTTTAGCCAAATTTCACATCGTTGGATTAATTTATATTGATGTCATCAACCACTACGTTGCAATCAACCTCGATGGTAACTCGTTGGATCCTTTCTTATAAACATATTATAACTTATTTGAGACATATATTTACGGTTACTTCATGTTTGAATGAAGTCACCTCTACTATTACAGAAGGACATTCTTATCTTGTGATAACTAATCCAGATGAACTTTTGTTGTATCCCACATCACACAAGACTTATATGATGTGTTATTCTTCTATGTGTCTTGCTTTTGACTATTGCTGCAACAACTCTTTTGCGTTTTAATTGAAGATCGAATAAGACATTCAACATTTCTCAACTAATCTCAATTTTATGTTTCTAAATCGTCTATTGTTGCATTGCTAACTCAAGCTTATGTCGAGTCGAATTAACTTATCAAAATAAACTATAAACTAATAAAACTAAATTATAAGCACGCGAGAATAAAAATTCACCAAATAATTTATTTTTCAAAATAAATTTATAAGCAACATACCCTTGCCAAACATAGCATAAACTCTTGTTTTTTGAAAAGTAGCTTAAATATTTTTGTAGGCACAAATTAATCAATTAATTAATTAATTGAGTAATTAATAATTCATTCATCCATTAACAACTAGGAATACAAGTAGACAAGTAGTAGTAAAAGAATACTCTCAGTAATAAACTAACGGTAGTTGCCTTTTGGGTTTAGGGGTGTGGCGTAGAACAGAAGAGAAGAGAAAGATGGACTTAGTTGAATTATGGGCTATTTTCGGTGCCGGCGTTGCCGGAGCCGTATTCGGTGCCGGCTGGTGGATCTGGCTCGACGCCGTCGTGTGCAGCTCAACCACCGTTCCCTTCCTTCACTACCTTCCCGGTGAGTTTCATATCTCTCTATTTATTTATAATTATCTTTCTTTTAGCATTATTAGGGTTTCAATTAATCGGATTGTTGTTTTCAAAGGAATTTTTGCATCTTTCGCGGGTTTGATGTTCAATTGCGTTAGAAAAGAAGATATTGATTATTCTCCTTATGACGAAGGAGAGTGGAGGTAACTTTTTATTGCTTAATTCCTTGCTTCACTGTTGTTTATTTTATGCTGATATCATTTGACACCGAATCCGTAAATAATTTCTATATTCTTGATTCATCGCGTAGATTTTTCTTAGGTTGAACATGAATTAAGTAGTGATTATGTTGAATTACTTACTTCACAGTCACAAATGAGCTGACCAAGTTATTTCATGTGGAAAGTTGAAAGCAACAGCTGCTTCATTGCAAAGAGAGATACGTGTATGTTTGGTATCACAGTGGAAGGACCAGAATCACAGTGACCCACCATGATTTTGCAGAAGCTAGAACCTGTAGCTTCTGCAAAACCACGGTGGTTAACCGTGATTGTGACACCCCACCATAATACCAAACATAGGCCAAACATTCCCACCTTAACCACAATATCATCCACATAAATATATCATCATACCAGGTCATCACCACAATGCCTTAGAAGTACTTTGTAGAAAAGTAGTATATCACACTAATTTTGTGTGAATGAAAGGCTAATTAGTATGGATCGATACCATACTTTTGGTTTGTTAAAAAAAAATACGGTTGGTGCCTTGATTTAGTTATATAGAAATGATAGTTTGTGGAATGCATTAGGTGATGGTTTGATATTCCAATTGGAAATTGGATGTAAGCTTCCTTAATCCTACTTGAGTTTACAATCGAGAAATGTGTTTTGGAGATCTATTTGATGTAATGGCTATGATTGGCATGTTGCAACTTGCAAGGAAAAGAATCATGCACGCAATAGCCACCTTGGAATAGGCACAAAGCAGTAATCAAGTCTACATTTGTTGATAGAACACTAGGTTATGGACAAGATGTAAGCTGTGGAATTGAACAGAGCATGCACTATTTATTGGACCTGAGCCCTAGAAAGTCCATGATTTAGGAGTTCTAACCCGCTAGCAGAAAAAGGTGTGGGGGGTAGAGAATTACACTTCTGAGTTGGTATGCTAATTGGGCCAAACAATGTCAGTATAGGGAGAGAAGATTAGTCACAGAGTATTTCTTTAAGAACCCAAGGCTTTGATTTTCTCGTGTGAGAGCTCAACGGTCTCCTTTATGTTTATGTAATAGAACTACATCAATTCTTATTTTGAGTGCAATCTGAAGGTTTCCAAATGTCTTTTCACGACACTATTGATGATATGTCTTACATCTGCACTTTAAAATTTCACGCACATCTAAGTGAATGTGGCGTATAAACTTGGATCATTGTAACCTTAGTTTGCTTCGCTGGAAAACCATCTCGGCCACAAGAGATAAATCACTTGTTAGAGAAACAAACAAGCATGTTGAATGTTTGGCCTAGCTTAGTAATAGTGAGAGAGGAGTTTACTCGTTTAATTGTTTTTAGATAAATGAAGTCTTTCGTTGAGAAGCTGTGTGGTCTGAGCTTGCCGTTCTGGGTCTTATATTGTCATTGTTGTTTGCTTTATTAACAAGTTAGCATGTTGAATGTTTACTGAGCACATAGTATGTTCAGATGCTTTGATTTATTTTCTTAACATCATTTTTATATTAAGGTAAACTCTTACAATTTTATGAGTGGAGTCTATGGATATTCCATGATTTTATGTAGACTCCCGAGTTTGACAATTTGGGACTAGTTATTGGACATGACCCCTAGAAAGCTCATGATTTGGGTCACTATTACAACCAAGAAAATACTTTCCCGGTGATTTAAGAAATTCAGTTGAGTACCAATTAATTTTCTGGATTTCATACAAAACATAAGTCAAATTTACTAAATTGTCATTTGTTGATATATAGTGGAAAATCTCATAAAACTATTTGCCTGAAATGTTTTTGAATTAAATGAAGGGTATATTAGAGGGGATATCACATTTACAAATTTTCAATTGTATAGATTTTGCTGACTTTAAATGTCCTGTTGTACCATGCTATGAATTTCGCTGCTTTTAAATAGCCAGCAATTTTTCCAACCAATTTTCTTGACAAGTTATTGGTCTGGCCCTTTTTCCAATCTATTTATATCTTTATTTTCCAAGTTCATTACTTCAAGGTTGCGCCTTGCTTCAACTTAACTAGACAATAGTTCCAGGATTTTTATCCCCCTTAGCTCAAGGCATTAAGATTCTAATGGCTCTCTGATCTACACTGTATTGTCTCAGAATATGTTTTAACCTTTTACTCTTTGTTAACAGACTGAAGCTGTGGCTCTTCATCGCATATGTTGTGTCCTTTGTTTCTTTAGCTGGATCAGCGGGTCTACTGATCCAAGATTCACTTGACAAATCCGCCCCATCAGTGTGGACTGGAGTAGCAGGTGTTTTGCAGTGTGTTTTTGTCTTGATCAGGTAAGGATGACAAGCTTATCACGTAATGACAAATTATTTTCCCCTTCAATTGTTATGCAAAAGTGTCTTGAATTTATACCTGAAGGAACCCCATTGAAAACCATTAAAAATGGAAAATTTTGAATAAACAATAGTTTGCAATATTTAAAAATCTGTTTGAAAATGATTTTCAAACAGCTAGCATTTCAAATTTAGTGTAAATAAGTCCATAACTTTTGTTTCCAAAATAGTCGTTTTGGGATATCCTGAAATCATGCTGTAATTTAATAATACTTTTTCCGCACCGTTTTAAAATGCGACCGAATATACCTTCTCCTAATGTCCTTCTGTCAAATTGAAATTTAAAACCATACTCAAATGTCTTTCATCTAACTAATTCTATCTCATTATGCTGCCTACTAGTTTGATTATGGCTTGATGATGACTTTTGTATCCGAAAATTAATTTTTGTTCCATGCAGTGGACTGATTTATTGGACTGCTCATCCCGAATAAGATGAACAAATATATGACTTGGAGCTTCAAGTTATACCAGGTTATGCTACCCATGTACCATTTTCTTTATGTAACGTGGTGATAAATAGCTTGCTTTTGTGTAAATCAGTAAATGTAAATTGTCTTAACAATCTTGAGCCACTCGGTAGATTACATGTTTCACATGATTGATCAAGATCTGTTATCCAAAGTAATTCAGTTGCGTGATGGTGTTCACAAAGATAGTTTTCTTTTGCATTTTCTTAATATTTTGAAAAGCTTTTCTCAATTGCAGTTGGCAATATTTAAGAAAAAACGTGTACTTTAACTGAAAATTTTAAGCAACAATTTGAGGTCGTATTAACCACTTAAATGAAATAAGTAATGTATTATTTCATTAAATTCATTGACATCTTATTTGAATAGTTTCATAATTTAAATGTGCGCACCTAGTAATGTGATAAAAATGCGACATTACAGTGCATAGATGTACCCAAAGAATATGACATTACATTGCCAATATTTTCTAATACAGATAGTCAGATAGTAAAGTACTTACCGTTCATGCAAAACTTTTGAGTGAATATTTCAAATAATGACTGCATTTAGCCGTTTGTTTACAGTGGAAAAATGTTCCAGAATTTAATTACTATACATTATTTGTGTATAAACTATTTAACATTTTAGCATGTCATTGTTACTTTTTAAATTTGTTTACATTGTGAAAATGTGAAATCATGCCCAAACGTAAATTGTTGAATGTGTCAAATTTATTAAAACAAATTTTCAATTTTTT
Source organism: Trifolium dubium (assembly GCA_951804385.1). Lineage (NCBI taxonomy): Eukaryota > Viridiplantae > Streptophyta > Magnoliopsida > Fabales > Fabaceae > Trifolium > Trifolium dubium. The sequence goes on along the minus strand of OX638076.1, from coordinate 30,259,722 downwards.
TATTAAGTATAAAGCAAATTATTACAACTTAGATAATAAAAAGGTACTCAGTATATTTGAGTTTAATCTTTCTTTAGGCTCTTAGAAACAAAAACTAAAATAAATCGTTTTGCTATAAAATCTTAAATTTACAATTCACATCAATGAACAATATCAAACTATTATTCTTTTTTCTTATTGCTACATTATCAAACTATTATTCTTATGATGCTAAAAAATGAATTTCAAATAATTTGATCTTTTAAAAGTTTTTTCACAAGCTCTTTCAAACGTCGGTAACATCATTAGTATTTGTTTGGTTGGAGATAAATAGGGTAGAGAGAAATTAAAACACAAAAATCAATACATGCTACATGTATTTGGACTAATTTATAATCCAAATACATACATTGGAGAAATAATTTTGATAAGATTAAATTGAGTTTATTTCCTTAGTTATATTACTTACGTGACTAACTATGTGGGAATGGAATCGTACTCCTCTCCCACAAACTTAGCTTGCCCAACCAAGCTGCATCCATGACTAATTTAATTTTCTTCTCATAAAAAGCAGTGGAAGAAGTAATAAAAAACTATAAATCAAATTATAAATATGGTTAAAGACACAACCTCATTCACACTTGAAGTGTTAGTTAAGTGGTATGAGTTTAAACTTAAAACTTTAAGGTGTCGAGTTCAAATATCGTCAGAGACATTTACAAGGTGACCATTAGTGCCAATGATAAATAAATTTCCCACTTCTTCAATTTTTTATTTAAAAAAGACACAACCTCAATGACGGCTAATTGCACAGTATTCAGATTAATCTGAACCATTCAATTCAAGATCACGACCTCAACGATGGCTAATTGCACTTCATTTAGATTAATCCGAACCATTCAATTCAAGATCGGACATAGTATATTATATGCATGGGTTGAAGTTTGAACACTGGACACCCCACTTATCCACCTTAAAAATGAAATTTTCAATTACTAGATTACTTAACTAAAAAAATTAATATCATCCGTTCACATAACTATGTGAGAATGGAATCGTGCTTCTCTCCCAATATGGTCATGTCCAAATGCATATAAGTTTTATTGGATATCGTTTGGTTTGTAAAAATACTCAACTTCACTCCTAGGCTCTATTTGGATTGATGGAATATAATAAAGCGGATCAGATCGGAGCAGAATAGAGTGGAATGGAACGAAATAAAATTTTGTTATTTCATCCCTTACATTCCAGATTGAAAGGGAACAAAATTGAATGTAAGTGGTGGTATTTAATGGAATTCATTCCATCTTATTTCATTTCATTCCACTATTAATTATACGATCCAAACAATAGAGCAATAATCCATTACTTTCTATCTAATTCCATCAATCCAAACATAGTCCTAATCTCCATTAACACAATCCACAAATCCCACCTCATCTCCTCAATCGGACTAGCATAAACATGTAAAAAAAAATAGCTCCAAGGTCTATCATGGTAATAGTAATTAGAAGAGCAATGTTTTGCGTGTTACGAGACAATTTTGAGCTTAAAAAATACACAGGTGTATTTATTTTTTGTTTTTGTTACACAGACGTATTTATTTCAGGACCATATGTTTCTTTCAATTTATAGAAAAACAATAGTTTAAGCATTCTGCTATACTTTATTGTGTTAATATTTGATTTTCAAAAAACATATTCAACGAATCAATTGGAATGTGATAAACTATTTCTATAAAAAATATCGAAATAGAGAAGCCAAGACAATCACGTTGTTTACATTTTGGGTATAATGTACAATGAACTAGGTTTACTCCTCTTTCTCATATATATGTACTTAGACAGTCCATATATGACTAAACAAGTAACTAATGCTAGGAGGGGGCCCTATAGTGTGTAAAGCTATAAATACTGCATTATCCATTACATGACCATAAAACACGCATGATTAATAAGCTTTTCTTTTCTAAAGAACAAAACAAATCACTTAGCTTAAGCCCCAAGTTGCCTTAGCTGTGATTGTGAGCACAAAACGAATATCAAGTTGTGTATAGGATAGAGCTATCACCTAGTCCCATGGTTGAAACGAGGGCATGTTTGTAGTATTTGGGGAAATAACATTGTAAAATTGAAGACATTTTGGTATATGTCTTAATCCTAATGCTTTACAGTTATATCTATCCTTCTGCTAAAGAGAAAAACTTAGATAATTATATATTTAAAGTTAATTATATATCATTTCGCATTTTAGAAAAAGAATTGTTGAAAATGATAAAAAGGAAGTGATAGAAAACATTTATGATAATATGAACGATGATGTGTTTGTGTATCGCACAATTTTATTATAGAGAACTCAACACTTGCTGCAGTAAACACAATAAAAATAGTGAACCGATGACAGCAAAAAAGAAGGCACCAACAAGCAGGCACTACTACAGTTAGATGTAAACTTTAAATTTCCTTTTTTTTTTATGTTGTAAATTTACCAAAAACGTCATAAACATTATCATTTAAAATCAAACCCTCTTGAAAGGAAAAACGTATATGAAAATACCCCAAAAGATGCAATTGCCCAGCACCTTCCTGCTCAGACAAAATAACCCCTACGTTACTACCCCTACCCAACCAACCTATTAATTTTATCCCACCCTCAGAACAAAAAAAAAAAATCCCCTGTTAAGCAGGCAGGCTTGAGGCACCTGTACCCTCCTTATTGCAATATTTGCAAGTGCATGCTTCCAAACAAAACCCAACCTCTTGTTTCCCTCACAAATCACCAGCCTTCTATAAAAACAAAAGAGAAGAAGAATGTTACTAGCCGTCTGCATTGAAAAATGCAACTTGGATCTATCCATGATACAGCCAAACATCAAACTTCAGATCCAGAGTCAGAAGAACTCGATCCAGCGGAAGCTCCATTCAAGTTAGTGGCAAAAGATTCAACAAATTTGGACAACTTTGGCTGCATTCCTGGGAATAGCTTTAATTTGGTGGTGCCCAATTTCAAGCACTACAAAACATAAGTCAATAAAGAATAAGTTATACTTGTGCGCATTGATAACATTATTAAATTTACCCAGAGCAAAATCAATCAGAGCAACAACAACCAAGCCTTAACCCGCTAAGTGGGGTCAGCTACATGAACTAAACGGGGATTATGTATTACAAATCAATTAAGGCCAGATTGACAGAAAGGGTAGTTCTGAACCCATTTCATTCAATGAAGAGAACCTTCACCTTCAAATGGTCAAAATTTTACTGTTTCCCCATCACAATTAACATATACTGTGTGTCCAATAATATAAAAACAATCATTTTAAGCTTAAATTTAACTAAAATTTAATCCACATGACATGTTATAATTTTCCTGAGATATATGCGTAGAGATTTTAAGCAAATTCCAATTCATAATGATCTGAATCAATAGAAAACTAGATAAAAGTAGAGTAGATGCTCACCTCCTGATAAAATGTATTGATCTCCTCCTCTGTGAGTCCTTCATCCTCACCAGAATCCTCCTCCCAGCCAAGAGAACGAAGAAATGCAACTTCTTCCTCATCAGAAGTTGAATCTTTCCATCGGATGTCGGGATGTCTGTCAACCTCAACATGGGCATTACCGTTGCAAGTCACTTCAGTACTATTTCCAAGATCTTGAGGGATTGCAGGGGGTTGAACTGCTTCCATATTCACTTCGCCAGATTTGTCGGACGTGGCAGATGAAACCACAGAGCTAGAATCCGAAAGAACTGAGGAATTCAGAGTTTTCTTCTTAAGGAGGTCGAAGAAATCATGTCGGCTCTGCATTTGCGAAGCAAGCTGTTTCTTATCTGCAGTGGCACCTAATTTCAGGTCCAAAGAAGCTGGCTTTCGTTCTGTGGCGGATTTAAGGTTATTGGGGTTCCTCAAAGGTGCAGAAGCAACTGCTGAAGCAACAGCCAGATGATTTCCGGGTTTGCTGTTGGAATAATGTTTTGGAGTTGAAGCTTCCTTCGCTGTAGGAGAACCACCATTTTCCCACACCACAGATTTAAGATCAGTAAACTTTCCAGATGTCTTTGGAGCATCACCTTTAGCATTTCCATTGCGAACAGAATGATTAGCAATATGCAATGCAGAGGGTTGCTGTGGTACACTCTTGGCAGCCATATTCATCTCAGCATTTCTGAGTGTTGTCTTTGGCTTTGATTTTTCAGAATTATTAACCTAAGGAAAAATATCACAAAATCACCAAGGAATCAAGAAAAAAAACATCATTTATTAAATAGAAGACAAAACAAAAATAAAGTTGCAAATATGACAACTTCCAGTAATTCTGACATACAAAGAAAGCCTGAGAAAGATTTCAATGTCATCCACAGACTAAAATCAAAAGAAGTATCATATTACATAATAAAATGTTGATATCGGACACAACCACAACAATCATGATTGCTAGAGCAAAAACCAGAGTGACAGAGTGAGCATGCAAAAATCATAGTCAAGTGATTGTAGTGTTTGGTAGATAGAAACCACAACACAAAGCATACAAGTGTTGTTTTCAAACTAAGAAGATGGAACAAAAAAGAATACAATACATCAGGCTATATCTGGCTTCATTTTGGTGGTCAAATGCTACGAGAATGCTAATGTAGTGAAAAAAAAAAGGTGAAATCATGTAGCATTTGCAGTATCAACTGCACTTTCATAAACAACGATAAGTGCACAGCTGAGCCAGCACATTATAAATGCAAGAATTGCTAAAACTAGAAACCATATGGTTACACAAGTGTTTAGCATCGTTATTCAAATTCTGGCTACAAAACCACACCTAAGAAAAAAAAACCTGCAAAACTATCGTGAAATCATTTACACAGCTAATGAGTCGCTGCTACTGCTGCTAAGTTAGTACTAACAATAAAACTGCTAAAGCTTACAAACTTAAACTGTTACTTTAAATTCCTGTTAGGATAGAAACATAACAGTTTAATGAAACAATAAAAAAAGAGGTTGCGAAAATGCCAAAACTGTGCCACTAATAGAGGGGGGGCAGCATGGAGAGGGTAATGAATAGTAAACAACTTCTGGCTTCCATATAAATTATAAAGTACCACTCTAATCACAAACTTTTAAAATCATCATGTTGATGAGTTATTTGCATTTCCAACAATCACTATGATTATACACAGTAAGAATAAACATTAATAACTATACATAATGTTGTTATTCCTTTTAATATTTTGCTCATAAGTCTAACAACCTCTCTAGAAACACGTCCTCAGTAAAGCGTCAATTTTAATTTTCAACTCAGTTGTTTACCATTAAATAACACCGGATAACAAGATAAAGGAAACAGTTGAACACAAGTGTAAAATCATATTAGGAATTACTCACCTAATACAGACCGGTTTTCAAAATTCAAAGCAATAATATAATATTTCAAAAGTCAATTTACTCACCAAAGTCTTAGGCATTGATGGTGTCACTGGAATCAACTGTCTTGACTGCTTAATAGCAAGTTCTTCAAGCCTTTGAGTTTTTACCAAAACCTAAAATTGATATACACGTTATAAGTTGGTCATGAAAATAAATAAAATCATTATATTTACAAAAATGATATAGAAAGTGACAGACAGTTAACTTGACTACCTGAGGAATTGACTGAGCTCGAGATGGAGCTTGCACCAAAGCTTCAGCCATGTTAAGACCAGTTGATGTGCTTGAAAGTACAGGCCCAGAGGTTGGAGTTACAGTTTGTTGTACAGTTAGAGACCCAGTACTACTACTTCCCATCGCCGAAGGTGACTCTGCCAGTGCAGACCATGCCTCTCCGCCAGTCATAGGTGAACCGCCAATAGGTAGAGATTGACTAGCAGTAGCGGCCAAACCAGGAGATGCAACCCTACCTATTTCAGCTGACCCCGGCCTTTCATCTCCTCCAAGTGATGGAAAATCCTTATCGAAAACAGATTTGTGAAAGCTGCTACCGATACTACACCCAGAAAGTACATTATTCCCGTTGCTCTGGTTGCCATTGCCACCAGATTTTGTATCTACTACTCCTCTGTGGTTCACAAGGTCACTCTGCTTCCTGGAGACCAATGAATGAGAACGCCGCAGAGTATCCCTCTCTGTCCTTCCAGAGAAGAGGTCAGCCAATGGTTCAGAACAGTTGCGATCCCAGTGATCTAAAAAATTGGATCTATCTTTGTCTCTATCTCTATCGCGGTCCTTATCACGATGATTTCTGTTGAAACTACTATATGCATGCTTTGCAGAGCCATTGATAGCGCCCCTCCGAGTATTTGACGGAAATGGCCGTTCAGGAAACACAGAACGAGGACTATCAAACTCACTAGTTGTCTTAGAAGATCTATTCCTTGTTTGATGGGCTACACTATGAGAATCTACACAACAATATTAAACCTATTAATCTATGATTGTTTCCCCTATCTGATGAAAATAACTCAGTTATATAAACATAAACATATAAATAAATTCTAAATTTCTTAAAACATATGAAAGCACAAATAAAGGAATAAATTATAATTCTACTATAATAAAAAAATGCATAATATTCTGAATTAATGAAAATAAAAACATTAAAAACACGTATAAAAATCAGTACATCGAAATTACCAGTGTGATTAGATGAAGATGCAAAATGGGGGGCTGAACTGGCAACACTTCCAGCACTTCTCAACCATTGTGGAACTAAAGCAGGTTCACTTTTGTCCATAATGAACACTGAACATGATCAGAATGAACAAAAAACCAGAACCACCCTCACCAGCCCCAACCCTAGAACACCACTGAATATACTAAACTAAACTAATCACTCTCCAATTTTCACCTCTTCATTTTCCTCTGTTCTAACCCTAAAAAATTAATCCCAATTTTACAGGCTCCAACAATGTCGAACTAAAATTGGTCCCTTAACAAACCAGAATCTTGAAACACAAGACAATGCCGTAAAGGAAAAGGTTCTCTAAACCTCCATCTTCAATTAGAAAGATGGATTCAAACAAACAAAACCTTGAAAACTCAGAACAGCATAATCTCTCTCTTTCACAAAAGAGGAAAAAAATAATCCACAAAAACAATAACGAAACTCATAAAAATCAATTAACCATCCAAGAATTAAGCAGGATTGAAAATCCCAAAACGAAAAGAGATTATCGCCCTAAATAGGGCGAATAATGCTTCTCGAAAACAGAAACCCTAGAAGTATACGCACGTGCGATGAAACTATCACAAAACCTAGGGTTACAGAGAGAGAGAGAGAGAAATTTGGGAATTGGAAATTAAAAATTGAAAAAAAAAAATAATAATAACCCTAGAGTTTTATAAAACGCGAGCGAGCGAGCGAGAGAACGAACGAGCGTGTTATAATATAAGAGAGTGATTAAGGATTAATAATCGATAATAAGGAGGATTAATGAAACGCAACCGTTTCAATAACCGTATGTATGTATGTATGCAGTGATGTTGTTGTTGTGAAGAATGCGTTTGGAAGAAAGAACAAGAGTGAGTTTTATCGCGAAGTGTTGTTGTTGTTGAATTTATGAATGAATGAGAGATGGAAAAAAGAAGAGAAGAGAGAAAGAGAGTGTTGAAGTGGGAAGTTAGAAAAATAGGGTTTTGTTTTTGTTTTTGTTTTTGTTTTTGTTTGTTGATTTGTTTTGTGAGATGAGAGAGTGGTGTGCGGTGTGTGTGTGTGTGAGAGAGAGAGAACGCAAAAATTTCTGTTAGTTTGGGTTTGGGGGATACTCCTCTGTCCTCTCAGAATGAATGAAACGTATCAAGAACAAACACCAAATGCAAACAAATAATAAATAAATATACTCAAATTTATTTGTGTACATCAAATATTATCAAAAACAGTCAAAAAAAATTTTATCTAAAACAAATATGTTCAAAGATATTTAAATATAGAGTGTTGCATTTAATAATAAAAAAATTGATTTATAATTTTTTTTGACGCAAGTTAATTTATAAAATATTGAAATTAGAATTTCTTGTTTTTGCTCATATAGCAAAATGTTTAGAATTCACTCTTAAATTTTTTTACTCTTAAACATGAATAAGTGGATATATATTTATATATATGGTTTAAATATCGGTCCTGCACTTTGCATGCAATGTCTTTGTAGTTAAAGGGCAAGGACTATTTAAGTATCGGATAAGGAAATATGTTGGACACATATCAACATTTTTTATAATTAATAGTAATAATATTTATGTATGTAACAAAAAAAATTGTGGTTTTTTTTCTTATTTATCTTTCTTTTATTATGACTTTTTTCCCCCAAAGTTTAACCCTAAGTTACTTTTGCTTTTTGCATGAGAATGTTTATATAATTTCAACGCGCGCTAAGATCATCAATATGAGGACGTTTTCGGCATCTTCATCATTAAATGACTGTTGAAATAGCGGTTGAACAATCATGATTAACAATAATTACCAATCATTATGAAGTCGGCTCTTACGAAAAAAATATCTCATTAATTGTTGGGCGCAATGGCAAAGTTGGGCCATTTGTGACGGACCACCTTAACGTTTGAATTGTTGGGCTTGTAACAACGAGCATATGGCCAAGTTCACGACAATCAATTTATCAGTTAATAATAAATAAATAAAGTGAAAAAAATGTAAAAGGAAAACAATAGTACAATATTTGTCCTGTTTGGTACGACATAACTAAGAATGTCAATTTGTATCCGGATTATCCGTGGAGTTATATGTACGGAGATTTCAAATTGTTGATTTTTTTCTGTAAAGACTGGGATGGAGGGAAAAATTCCTTCGTGAATAATTTGGGGCGGATATTTTTTAAGAATTCTTCATAAAAATCACATAAATTAAAAAAAATCATATCTATTTTCAAAATATCAATTTTTAATAATTTTTATTGCTATATAATTAAAGATATTATTGATAAAAATTGTGCATTAATGTACGTGCAATAGTCAAACACGGTATATTTAGAGACAGGTAATAATAAGTTTGATTTTATTCCTTATAATTTGGGACGTAGGGAATACTTTTTTTTTTCTTTTTATAATTTGAGACGTAGAGAGTACATTTGGGACGTAAAGGGTACAAATGAGATTTTAAAAGATTTTTTTTTTATTTTTTTCAATGCAACAAACTTTGTTAGTATTGAGATTTCTCAAAACTTTTAAGATATCTATTGATATTCAAAAGTATACAAATTTTGATGGATTCTTTTGTGAAGTGGATTTTGAGATACTTTCTGGTTGAAATTTTTATTGTTATTGTTTCTTTTATTAAAAGTGTTGAGAATCTTGATTATATACATTTTTTTTTAAAAAGTCTTTTAAGATCTCACAAAATCAATCTAGTCCCATAGAGTATTTTAAAACTTTCAAGATTTTTTATGTCAAAATAATTCTTCAAAACCTCAATCCAAAACATCCTCTAAATTATTTCAAGTGGTAAGAATTTTGATTCCTTAAACATAGAGTTAGAAGTTCATCTATACTTCATCTTGACATATGAAAAAATTTGGTTGGGAGGAGAAAATTCATATTGTGAGTCTCACAAATTTCCGACATAGATAAGTGATTACTGATAACAATTTTATTCCAATATCATTGTAAAAAAAAATTGCTAAGCCACACTTGTCTTTATTTATGAAAGATAAGGAAAATGATAAACATTGCCCTTAGAGCAATGGATTGCCCTTAGGGCAATGATTAATGAACCAAAAATAGTATAAAAGCTTTTGAAGTTTGTGTATTTTACTTTTATAAAACAATTAAACACAATTTCCAATGCAAGTATTATCTTTTTTGGTAATGTTAACTAGTGCCTTAAATGATAAACATTGTTCTTTATAAAAAATGATAATCATTGCCTCGAGGAGACTAGTTATCAAAGACTTTATTTTATTTATTTGATGGAAGAGTGTGAAACATAAAAATAAAATATTAAAATAAAAAATGCCGTGAAGTGATGCATATGCGTTGTATTGGTCGTCCATATAACAATGTCACCGCGTTTACCAGTCTCGCGCGCTTTGTTTGTAGCAACCATCCAAGACTGCTTCACTTCGTTTACTTTCTCTCTCTCTCTCTCTCTCTCTCTCTCTATTTTTCACTCCTCAATCCCAAACCATAATAAACATTATTCAATCTAATTTCTTCAACAATTTAAACTCTAAATATCTTCATCAATTCTCTAACCCCGTTTCATGTTACTATTTTAGATTATGATCCGTTTAATTATCCTACACACAAATGATTTTCGGCTATAACACCATGGATTCTTCTAAGAAGCTTCGAACAAAACCCAAACTCGAGCGTCGTAATGCTATTAAGTACTTCGATTACGACGCTGGATCATCTTCCTCTTCGTTTGATGATGATTCTTCTGGTTCACTTTATACTCGTTCCATGGAGTTATACGATCGTACTACTAGCTTCCGTATTGAAGGAATTGACGGTGAGCTTGATCGAATTTGTAAGAGTTTGGGACTTTCTGGACCTGAAGATTTTGCTATTCCTGCTGCTGCTTGGGAAGATATGAAGTTTCGATCGGAGATTCTTCCGAATTTGAAGATTGAGAAGATTGAACTTCAGCGGAAGGAGGAAGATGAATTGAGTGAGAAATGTGTAGATAGGGATAGGATTAGGGTTATAGATGAGGTTGCTGAGACTGTTGTTGTTGGCAGTGCTTGTGGTATCAATGGAATTCGTCCACCGATGATTAAACTGCCACCGGGGATCAGAGTTCCGGTTGTTGTTGATAACACGTGTTCCACTTGGGACCTTTTGAAAGAATTGGCTCCTGTAAGGGAAGGGGAAGAAGGGATTTCGGACGATGATGAACATGAAGTTGTGGAGAATGAAGGTGAGGAAGTTGGCAGGGTAAGTTTCAAGAGAGAAGAGGAAGATGTGGTGGTGGATAATGCTGTAAGGGTTGCTGAGATTGTTGATGGATTTTCTGGACCGGGTTCGTTTAGTACTTCGAATGAAGATGATTCCTCGAGCACTGCCACGGAACCTAGGTCTAACAATGTATCTCCTAATGGGAGAATTAAGCATATTATTACCCCTGGATGCTGGCAAAAGGGCGAGTTTTTGGGGGGTGGTTCGTTTGGATCTGTCTATGAAGGAATTTCTGAGTAAGTGTAATCATTGATCAATCCATTTCCTGTCAACTTTACTTTAGTATTTTTCTATGTTTGTGGATTTTGAATCCTATTTTATTTGTTATACTTCTTTGCTGAAATAGTAGTAATTTAGCACATGCCACATGCTAGTTAGGAAAATTCCATATTTGAATCAGGAATGATATCAGGATAGGATTAGAGATGAGTTTAATGCTTTGGTTGTTGAGAAATTTGCAGCACATAGGAATAGGATAACACTGTCTACTATTTCATGTCTTTGCCTTTTAAAACATTTTATTATTTGGCCATAATAAGGTCATGGTCGTTTTTGAACCCTTGTCATTTCCTCGTCTACCCATATATAACCACCCTTTTTTCTCTGTGTGGGTTTCATCCCTTTGCGTCCAGTGTTGTATGTTTGATGTGAGATGAAATCCATAAATTTTCTATTGGCCTTTTATTGACAAAGATAATTTCTGAAGTGCAATTACATTAATTTCTTCATGTACATCCAAATTAGAAAATGTATTTGAGCTTTAACACTTAACTCAAGGGTGAATTAAGCCGTCCCTGCATGAAGTCGGATTTTTTCTGTATAAAGCTCAAGGACAAAGCTTTTCTCAGTTTGATGATTGTACTGATTACTTAATTGCCTATTTTATGTTAGAAGTGAAAACCACTAACATGTATTCATATCTAATATCTTCTGAATCACTGCAGTGATGGAATCTTTTTTGCTGTGAAAGAAGTTTCACTGCTTGATCAAGGGGATCAGGGAAAACAAAGTGTCCTTCAACTGGAGCAGGTGACAGGCTTACACTTATTGCGTTATCATACTATACTTTACTTTTCCATTGTTGAGCATTCTTTTATGAAGGATAAATTAGAAGTTTTTTTACATAAATATAATGCTATTTCATGCAATATGTCAAACTGTTTGAGAGGTTGTTGCATCTTTTATGTTTTTTCTACTATATTTAGTAGTATGTTCTCTCATTATTCATTCTCTTTTCTCTCAGGAAATTGCACTTTTGAGTCGTTTTGAACATGACAATATAGTTCAATACTATGGCACTGAAATGGTACTTTCTTCTTTTCCAGTCTTTTCTTTTACTTATATGTCCAATTTGATCTTTTATTTTTGTTCAATACTATGTAATTTCTTTTGATTTCCATAAATACTATGTAATTTCTTTTGATTTTCATAAATAATAAACTCTTATTCTTCCATTTTGCTGTTAATTTCATATTTTCTGCATTTTATGATGCTGGGTGGGCCCGCATCAATATTTGTAAATCAAATAGATTAAGCTCGTGATTCAAAATGAGATTTTTACTTTATACCTGCCTGGTGTTAATGTAGGATGAATCCAAGCTGTATATTTTTATTGAGCTTGTGACCAAAGGTTCTCTTAGAAACCTCTATCAGAGGTATACTCTTCGAGATTCCCAAGTATCTGCCTATACGAGACAGATCCTGCATGGTTTGAAGTATCTTCACGATCAAAATGTAGTTCACAGGTGACTCCAGTTTTTTTTCTTCTTTTTCTTAATATACTTTTGATTTCCTATATCCGCATAAAATTACTAATGTTCTGTGTTAATTCTGGTCTTGCATAATATGGTATGATTCCCATTTCTGGAAAAAGGCTGTCAAGTGTCCTGTCTATGTTTATTGCTTTCCTTGCTCTAAATGAATTTTTATTTTTGATTACTGGCGCATCGTTGCAATAAAGATATTCTTTGTAAACATTTCAGTTTTGCTTGCTCTCTCGTAAGTGCAATATAAATGAATATAACTTGATGCATTTGTTTATTTTCTCTTCTTGTTATTTGGATGTATCTTTCCCCCACCCCGTTTTGGGCAATATCACTTCATTTTATACATTTAGCTTATTTTGAATACTGTGAACTGTTCTACAAATTGGGGTAAATATGAGAGTTGGGGAAAGAAGAAAAGGCGTCCAAAGGAAAAAAGGATGGTTTTTCATATAATGATTGCCATTGCCATTCCTTTCTTGCCTCACACAAATGCCTTTTGATAATACTATGAAGTCTAGTATTTACGGACGACATTAGTTTTTTCAGTTTTTGATTACTTTGAGCTCTGAGTGTTAATTTTCTAATGATTAAAGAAGGAAAACCATGTTCGTCAATATCAGGTTAAGGTAAGGTTAAGATGTTGAATCGTTATAATGAAAATGGGATTTTCAGTTTTGAAAAGTTTAGTGATATTTTTCTTTGGATTAAGCCCGTGTTGTCTTTATTATCTTCTCTGCATTTCTGTATCAATTAAGTAATTAGCTTGAAAAACTCATTATTAATATACTGTAATTATATCTTCCCAATTTAAGGGACATCAAATGTGCAAATATATTGGTGCACGCAAGTGGATCTGTCAAACTTGCAGATTTTGGGTTAGCAAAGGTATTCCTCAGTTTATAGTTCTCTTTCTAGTGCTTATATTTCTTCAACATCTTTATTTCAGTTATAAATATCTGAACAATATACAATTACTTACAATTTCCAGTTTATGACATTGCTCTATAAATTGCTTTTTCAGGCAACCAAATTGAATGATGTTAAATCGTGCAAGGGGACAGCATTCTGGATGGCCCCTGAGGTTTGCTTTCAATCTTAACTTATGATGAAAAATACTGAAGAATGGTTCAATTGTTTACTAAATATTTTAATCATCAGTAATTATGTTAATAGCTTAGATGCAAGACTCTAGCTGAGTTCTACTCTTTTTCAGTCGAGGACTGAACATATTGAATGAATTTAAACTGTCTTACAGTTGTTGTAATCCGTGAGTATTTACTGTACTACTCATCTGAAACACTAAATGCTTCTACTTATCTGTAAAGTTGGTGGTAAGTTGAAATAATGAAACTATTGATTGTTGAATTTATTCAAGTAAGTTATTGTACTACTGATCTAAAACACGAAATGCTTCTTTTTATTTAAGGAAATTGTTAAAACACCGCAAAAATAAACAGCATAGCAACATGGGATCATGTTGTACACTGTTAATAGGTTATAAGTTGGAATAACAAAACTAATAAGTGTTGAATTTATACAATTCTCTCTTGTTTTGTCCCCCCATTTATTTGCCATGAGATTTGACAACAACTTTTGATTTCTCTTAAATTAAAAGGACCCTTTTAATCATAAAATGTCACCCAATTTCTGTATTTGATCTTTTCATTAAAAACAAAGTTGGGAGCAATATCTAGAGAATATGTACTATCACAAATTAATTTCATCTCATGATGACTTCTAGTTGAAGTTCTCAGTTCTTGAAATAACTATTTTAGCTGCACAAGTTTTAATGTTTTCCTCATGGAGAATGAGCTTCTATTCTTCTGGAATATGCAGGTTGTGAAAGGAAAAAACAAAGGTTACGGACTCCCAGCTGATGTTTGGAGTCTTGGATGTACTGTGCTGGAGATGCTAACGGGAAAAATTCCATACTCTAATTTAGAAAATGTATGTCTCATACCATATTATTTCTATTTTTGTTCTCATTATGTTGGCTGGTAACAGTAAGGGTGATTATATAACCCCGTCTCAAGGGAAAGCTATTCAATTTTCCTAGTCTTTTTTTGGTTCATGTGTTTGCCGCTACAGAAGTTTTTGCTTTTTGCAGTTTTTCTGACAATTACTAAACAGTTCAGGCTACCCATACCGATCCAAATACCCAAAATTTCCTGCTATTTATCTGTAAATTAAACTGTGGATTTTGTTCACGTTCTATGTTGCGGGTTTCCTATAACATAGAAGTGTTGGTTGATTCATATTATTATATATAAACAAAATGGATGCTTTTTTTCCATGAAATTTTCAAACATATGTATAATAACTATCAAAATTGCATTAATGCTGATGATGACTTTTGATTGTTCTCTTATAACAACAGATGCAGGCAATATTTAGAATTGGAAAAGGTGAGCCACCTCCTATTCCTGATACTCTTTCAAGAGATGCAAAGGATTTTATCTTGCAGTGTCTTCAAGTTAATCCTGATGACCGTCCTACTGCTGCTCAACTCTTAAACCATCCATTTCTCCAAAGGCCACTTTCCCAGTCTTCATCTCCTTACATTCATGAAAGAAGGGGTTAAACTTTGTCATCTTCAACTATGAAACATAATGAAGGTGAATATGGTTACATGACATCTCACTTTGCTACACTGTTTTCTTCTTTATATCATGATGACACCAGAATCAGATAGAAAACTGTTTTCATAGCTTTCATAGGAATTCCCGTTGATAACTAATGAGCAATGGCGTGGACAAAAAAAAAAAAACAGCTAAGATGCTTAAAATGCCAATTTTGGTTTTCAGGTTGCACATAATTTTTCTATATTCAAATTAGGTGGGGGTTCAAGTGTGATTTCACTCTTATTTGGGGGTCAATTTTCTTGCATGCATAACTGACAAACTATATTATTGGCATTGCACACTTTTGGGCAAATCATTGTAATGCGGGTTGAATTTACCTCTTTCAGCGATTTATTTGATTATCTCACTCTTCAACAGTATATTGCCTTGATTCAAATGTAATATTTCCAATTTTCACTCTAAAAATTGCTAAATTTTATCTGGGTCCATATTTGCAGCAATGTTTCCTCATGTTGTGGCATTCAGAGTTTGCTTGTTTGTAACTGAAGTATATTTTTAAGCACTGCTTCGGATCGTGTGAAAAAGGAGCTCCACGAAACCAAGTTATCAACTTAGCAACGTGGTTTTGGATAATTATGCTCAATATGAGTTGTTGATTTACTCCATGATGATTTCTTCAATGCAGCAAAGACAAATTATCAAGGTCAAGCTGAGAAAAAAGTTGTCCCTGCCTTTCCCTGAAATGAGCTAACCAGTGAAAAAATCTACAGGACTTGGCTTTCGTCGAAACAATAGTAGCACGGATCCAATAACCATTCTTATTGTACATATTTATTACTAGCATACCATTATTTGTGTATATTTATATTTCAATGTTGTGATTTTTACTATCGAATCTATGTTTAATGTTTCTCTCTGAAAATTTGGTCTTTGGTTGAATATAATGAATTATTCAACTCATTTACTCCTTAGTAACCTTTTTAGTTTTAGAGGCGAAAATATAGAGAGGAGAGTTGAGGTTTGGACTAAGTAAATTTAGCAGCAATCCGTGGTCAAAGTGCTGTTAGCAAATTGGAAAATAATGAAAAAAAAAAAAGAAAAAAGAAAAAAGGAAAATAACGGTTAACAAATTGGATATGTCAAGGAGAGATTATAGGCATAATAGTTGGACAGTAACAAGTTACATTAAATAATTTTTTTTTTTTTGCTATTGAAAAAAACCCGTTTTTTATTTATTAATCAAGATTATGATTGGTATCACACCGATCATATAACATGACATAGGCGTAACATTCACTTTTTTTGGTACGTGACGTAACATTCATTAAACGAATGCATTTGTAAAATAATTTTAATTTTTTTTTTGACTAAAAAATAATTTTAATTTTAATATATAACAATTAAACTCTAATTAAAAGTCTCAAAACACTTTCTCTTTTCAATATTCTATAGCAGAAGGAAATGGCATCTGAGTCTCGGTATCAAACCTTGCAGCCGGTCCTGAGTTTTCACATGGGTGTAGCCTTCAAATTATATTGGTATGTATAGATTCTTCTTTATTTGAACACAGTTTTGATAATTTTTTGTTTATAGTTTGTGACAAAATGAAATTCTCTTCAATTTTGTATTGATTGATTGAATGAAATAACAGCCACGATCGTATTCTTTTTTGATTGGCTATGTTGATGCCTCAAACTATGCCAATCCATTGAAATTTGCTCAGGTAATATCCTCTGTTCCATATCTCTGTCTAATTTTGCAGGTAGATGAATTAACTAGTATTCAAATTCAAATACTACATACTTGTATTGTATTCACTCACATCGGTCAACATATATCATTCCTGGATTTTGCTTACGGTGTGTGTGTTGCCTTTTCTTCTCCTACAATTTGCTTTTTCATTGATACTATATCATTTTTATTGACAGCATCAACTCTCATGTGCTGCCTTCATGTGTCTGCCTTCCTTTATCCTATGTATTTGGTCTAGTGTATTGATATTATTTTAGTGATATGATACAAATTTTATCAATTACTAGTATATTGTACAAATCTAAATACATTGAATTCCACGATGTGACATGAATTTGGTCACAAAATTTCTCAAATATAGATAAAGTTCGATGATAGAATGTAAAATGAATTAGAGAAAAAAAAAATCACAAAGACACTATAACGGAGAAAACCATAAAGATAAATATTGAGTGAAAACGATATCTTTTTTCAACCAAAAATTTATAAAGTCTATTTTTTTTTAAATCAATTTATAAAGTCTATTGAAATCTTAAAAATCTGTATTACAAATTCACTAAAATCCAAATCGAAGAATCCTGATTTTCAACAATATTTTAAAAAAGTCTTCAAAGTGTTACAATTCTATAAAAATTTTTAAAATCTTTAAGATTTTTTTAGACCAAAATAGTCTCACAAAATCTCAATTCAATACACCGCCCTAATTGTGTTTGAGTTTGACTTAGTATACTATGAGTAAGTTGGAAGTCCCTTGTATTTAGCTGATCGTGTATGCTCTACAACTAATTTCCTAAAACATCTCTTAATATTACACTATTAGTATAGTCATATGCATTGGAACAACCAGAGTGAGAAAACGAGAAAAAACACCAGAGAAGTATATGGGTTATTTTTGAGTACCTACCTTTCTATATGAAAACAAAAACTTCATATTCATAAATCAATTCCTTTTAAATGATGTCTGAGTTATCGACCTTGTTGATATTCTTGTGTATTGATAGTTTCGGCATGTTTATTGTCGAGAAGATCCAGTTGTGTTATGGGGGAATTGCGCAAATTTTGTGGATAATTTCTTAGTTCAGTGATTACAAGCCTCCGGTTATTTGTTTTCAGTCATCCGCAACAACAATCTAAGGAATTGTGGCGGAAGATGATTCTGACAATAGCAACATGGTTGATGGTTTCACTACTCCCTTAGTGATTGGCACTCTGAAAGTGGTTACATCTGCCAAACAATTTGTTGATGCTATCAGTGCTGTTTTTATCTTCTCTTTGTTCTGTATGACGTCAAAATGTGGGGGTTGGCCTTCTCTTCGTCTGCTAAAGGAACCCGGCCATGGTGTGAGCGAATTCTTTGTAAGTATTACATTTTTTATTCCTTTAAAATCATCCTCAAGGGAGCAAGTACATATTCTAACATTGAAACCTAGCAAGTCTTGTTTTTTATGTTAAAAATTTGTGATTATATTAAATTTGTAACTATACTGTCGTTGAAAACGATTTTGATAAAAATCTAACTCAACATATTTTGGGATTTGTGGAAGAAAAAAAAATTGATTATGTGGTTTATGTTATAATCTAATACTAGGAATATTGTGTTGTTTTTGCTATGCGCATTCTGTTTTGAAATGTTACACCGTCTTGAAGTTGTAAATTTCATATTATAATCAGTGTTCTTTAATATGATTTGTAGAATATTAATTCGTAAAAAGTTATTGTTGTGAGAAGATGAAATTAGTGTATTCGTGTGATTGTTAGTATATGTTTATGGTATGTATTTATCATTATTGATATGACATGAATATAGTTCATCCTAACTATACTTGTGTACATTTATATATACACCTATGTATCCATTCTTATCATGTGTGATGTCTGCTTTAGAGATCCTCACTAAGTAGGAGAATTTCAATGGCATCTTAGAACACTTTAATTCAAATCATTTTGAGTCTTGAGCTGGTTGTAGTTTATATACATTTCGTTGATATATACTTGAGAAATTGTGAATTATCTAGAGTTGTTTATAAACATGGAAAGAGATATGCAGTTATAGATTTATTTTGATAGCTCAAGCAAATTGATACTATTGATTAAAGTTGTGGAAAATTTACTTGTCTGTTTGTTTGTGTTCTCTGATAAAAAAATGAGGTGTTCCATCTTTGTGTTGATGTGTATACATTTTTTTTATATGTGTATACATAATAACTATAATTAGTGACGATGACATTCATCACTTTAAGAAGGTACGGATACTGTGTGATAATGTGCAAGTGAATGATATGTTAATTTGTATATGAAATAGAAATAGATAGATTATTAGAGTTAAGAGAAAATTTTGAGCATAAATATTTTATTCATCTATATTAAAGTATAAGAGAATCAAGTGTGATTGTGGTGTAAGATCAAAAGGATGTCTGTAGTATAATTCTATCACAAGTATATTGTGTTTGAAAAGCTTCTTAAGAAGTTTAAATATTTTAAAATCAAGTATTGAGTACCTTTATGATTTTGATACTTATTGATGAAAATTAGAGAAAACATTATACTATTTAAAATGTGAGTATCTAAAAAACTTAAATGATTCATTTGAAGATTGAGAGTGAGTTTGGATGGAATCATTTGAAGATTTTAGAATTATAAGCAATTTAAATGATTTAATTGAATTATATTCATTTATAAATATGTGCGTTTGGATATAGTAATAAAAAACTTACATTGTCAACATTTTTAGGCCAGTTTTATAAATTTGAAAAGGTCTGAGTCAAATTTCAAATTTGAAATGGGACCAATTTGCAATTTGTGAAAATATTTAAGGGCCAATTTGTAATTTTAACAATTTTGTAGGGGTTAATTTGAAAATTGAGTCGAAGAAAATTTCAAATTTCTAGTTTTTAGATGTGATTTAAAATTTCTTAAATTTAACTTAAACAAAATACTATAGAAACAAAATACTATAGAAATTTTCATCATTTAAAAAATTCATCAAATTAATCATCTAAATAAGAAAAATTTACATAGAAAAATTTAAATTCCCTTACAAAACTACTTTACCTCAAAATATTTCTCCATCCAAACAATCTCTTAAAATTTATTACATCAATGACTTTATGAAAAATGGCAACCATTTACCTTTTGTTTGTCAAACTCATGGTCTTGCTAAATCTGGTTTTAAACATTTGTTACAGGGCCTCACAACATGTTAACATTATCCAAGTCTAACTACTTGAAGAAATGAAAGACTCCAAAAGATGCTTCCCAGGTTTTTTTCTATCTTTTCTTGGCTCAATATTTACTCTCTTATTATGCTCTTTATTCTTTCCATTTCCTTTAACTAGTTTTTCTTTTGGATTCTGTCATTCTCATCACAAATATTTTTTTTCTTCAAATTAGAAACTTAAGTTTTTCATAGATAAAGGGAAAGAGAGTGATAGAAAATGAAAGAGTCACTGAGTCGTAATCTATGTTATTTCTCAAGTGTCGGGGTATTTTTATTATTATGTTGGTTAGAAGGTTTTTTCTCTTGATTGTAAAGTCTTGAATGATATAAATAAGATATAGGTGTGCGATAAACATTCTCTTTTCAACACTCTAACAGTTACTTCATCCGGTCTTTATTATAAGTAAAAATTAATTTTTAGATACATTGAATAAGTAATATATTTATTTTACATTGAATATCACTAACTCCCTCTTGCCTTTATTATAATAAAAAAATTTATGCTAGAATGGTAGTTAAATAGAAACGAAGGGGGTAAAAGAGTAAGTGTCAAATAAAGAGTCGAATGAAATTGTTTATAAATTTTAAATGAGTTGAATTTGAGTTGAAAAAAGAGTTTGTATTGAAATCGAAATGAATTTCGAGCTAAATAAATTTTTATTGAGTTGAGCTCAGACGAGTTCAACTCATTTCCAACTTTAAGCATCATAACAACTAAAAACATTATTAAGTTTTTCTATAAAGTCTTAGAGTGAGTGTTTTTAGATAGAAGACTTCAAAGCATAGGATTTACTTTTTTTTCAAAACAATTTTTCTTTACAAATAATTTTAAAAATGTTAAGTTACCTCAGTTAATTTTCAACCACACTCAAACCACAAAAAAGAAAAGAAAAGAAAAGAAAATTCAAACCCCAATAACATTACATTAGGCATCAGCACCCCTCTCACTTTCCAGAAGCTAGCTTAAGTGTTTGATTAATTAACACTGATTAGTTAATCTGGTATAAAAAAAAAGAAAAGAAAAAAAGAAAAGGATTATTAGGAGACTATACAACTACTCTCTCACACACTTTCTTACCCTACGTTGTTTCTTGCATTTGTTGAAACTTGAAACCCTTTCTTGCATTTCTTGCTTTCTTACTCAGTCGCTCAGTTGTTCCTTTTGAATCATGGCTGTTGAATTTGTAGGTGGCGCCATTGCTTCTGCATTCTTTGAAGCTGTAGTTGATAAGCTTGCTTCTCCAGAAACTATTAAGTACTTTGAAAACAAATCCAACAAGAATATGCCGGAAAATTTAAGTAATACGCTCACTTACATCACTACATTTGTGGATGACGCTGAACGTCATCAAATCAGAAACCCCAGGGTTAAAGATTGGCTTGATAATGTTAAACGGGTTATTCTTGATGCTGAAGATACTATAGATGAGATTTTGTGTCAAATGTCAAAACAAGCTGCTAAATCTAGCACTCGCAAGGTATTGTCTTTGTTCAACTTCAGTTCATTTGATGAAAAGGTGAAATCCGATGTGGAAGAAATTTTGACAAGGTTAGATTTTCTTAGAACTCAGAAAGATGTACTTAATTTGAAGGGTATTAACACATATTTGCCTGTTGGATCCGGATCCACAGAGGAAAAACGTTCAACATCTTTTCCAGCTCGGCCTTTAATTTATGGTAGGGATAATGACATTGGTATTCTATTTGATTGGATGAAGTCAGACACTAGTAATGTTCAGTTTTCTATGTTATCATTAGTGGGGATGGGGGGTATAGGCAAGTCAACTGTTGCCAAACATTTATTCCATCATCCGGGGATCGAGGAATTTTTTGATCTTAAGGCTTGGATACATGTATCCAGCAAGTTTGATAAGTGTAGGCTAGTAAGAGATGCTATTGAAGAATTTACTCATTCAGCCAGTTATGCTACCAGTTTCAACATGCTTCAACAACAATTGGCGAAAATTCTCATTCGTAAAAAGGTTTTTATTGTATTAGATGACATTTGGAATGAGGATTTGGAAGAGTGGTTTGATTTCTTTGATTCTTTTATCAATGCGGCTTGGGGAAGTAAAATTCTAGTGACTACACGTAGCAAAAAAGTTGCTTTAATCATGAGTTCAGCTGAGGTGCATCAGCTAGAACAACTAGATGATGAAAGTAGCTGGAAGTTATTTGCTAAAAGTGCTTTCCAAGATAAAGGTGATAGCGATCTTGAGGAAGTTGGTAGGAAGGTTATTGAAAAGTGTCGAGGTTTACCCTTAGCCTTGAAAGCATTGGGACATGTTTTGCGTGGGGAGTCATCCGAGGTGTTATGGCAGAGGATACTAGATAGTGAGATATGGGACATACCACAAGAGACCAAAATCATCCCCGCTTTGATGATAAGCTATCGTCACCTTCCATCCCATCTCAAAAAATGCTTCGCTTATTGTGCCTTGTTTCCAAAAGGGTTTCTGTTTGATAAGAGTGACTTAAGTTTATTATGGTTTGCTGAAAACCTTTTAACTTGCCCCCGACGAAGGAATGAGAGTATGCAAGAAACAGCCGAGAAGTGTTTCAACGATCTACTGTTAAGATCTTTTTTTCAACCCTCAATGAAGTATGAAACACATTTCATTATGCACGATCTTGTGCATGATTTAGCTAAATATGTTTCTGGAAATCTATGTTTCACGTTGAAAGCTGAGGAGGACGCACACAATATACCAGAAGTGACTCGTCATTTTGCGTTATTATGTGATGAACGCAAATCTTATGAAGGACTCAATACCTTATTCCAAGCTAAAAGGTTGCGGACATTTCTGCCATTAAATGTTAATTCTGGTCAACAACTATGGTCGATGCCCATGCTGTCGGAATTGTTCTCTGACCTCGTGTTTTTGCGTGTATTGTCTCTTAATGGGTGTTTGGATTTAGATGAATTGCCCGATACAATAGGCAAACTCAAACTTCTTCGCCACCTTGATCTTTCTCGGACAAGGATACGAAAGCTTCCCCATTCTTTCTGCTCACTACATAACTTACAAATTTTGAAGTTGAGGGACTGCCATCATTTTGAAGAGTTTCCTTTGAATTTTCATCAACTCATCAATTTGTGTTATCTCGATTTCAGTGGAACAAGAGTGAGAACTATGCCATCGGAAATGGGAAAACTAAAGAAGCTTGAAGTTCTTAATTCTTTCTATGTGAACAAGAGTAGTGAATCAAATATCAAGCAGTTAAAAGAACTCGATCTACATGGAAAATTATCAATTTTAGAGTTGCAAAACGTTGTTAATTCCTCTGATGCATCTTCAGCAAATATGGCACTTAAAGTAAACCTCGTGGAGTTGGAACTAATATGGAATAGCAACCGTGACGATTCACAAAATGACAGGGAAATACTTGATCGGCTTCAGCCTTCCCGCAACTTGAAGATACTTTCGATTGAGAACTATGTCGGGACATTATTTTCAAGTTGGTTTGGGGGTGAATCGTTGTCAAAGGTCGTATCCTTAAAGTTGAAGAATTGTAAACACTGCATCTTACTTCCTTCGCTTGGAACTTTGAAGTCTCTCAAGCACTTACAAATCATCGGACTCACTTGGTTAGAGGTGATTGGTAGGGAATTCTACGGTAATGAGACCGGCTCTTCTACTTCTATTCCATTTCCATCGCTGGAAACATTAACTTTCAAGAAAATGAATGGATGGGAAAAATGGGAATGTAAAGAAGTTGATAGGAACGCTTTTCCACGTTTACAAAAATTATCTGTAGTGCGTTGTCCTAATCTAAAAGGTAAGTTGCCGGAGAAACTTCCCTGTTTAGTGAGTCTAAAAATTTTTGATTGCAAACAGCTTGTGGCTTCTATTCAATTGTCTTCAGTAGTTTCTGAATTACTTCTGATTGATTGCGGAAAGTTGCAGTTTGAACATAGATCATCTACTCTGAAATTTCTCGAGATTTGTCGTTGCAAAGAAGGATCATCTGTGGAATGGATTGGGAACTCCTTTTCTGAATGTGGCAACTCTATTAAATCATTTAAGATCGAAGACTGCCCGGGTATGAGTATTCCCTTAGATGTCAGCTACAGTGTCCTTGTAAAATTGGACATCAGCAGTAGCTGCGACTCTCTCACAACCTTCCCGTTGGATCTGTTCCCAACACTCGATTCTCTTGACATTTATCAATGCAATAAATTTGCAAGGATTTCACAGGAACAAGAGCATTTGAAACTTTCATCTCTAACAATTGAAAAATGCCCCAAGTTTACATCATTTCCCAAAGGAGGATTGTCTGCACCCAAGCTACGCTACTTTAATATTTCTGAACTGGAGAGTTTAGAATCACTGTCTGAATGCATGCACACCCTCCTTCCATCTCTTTCTAAGCTCTCTATAAAGGATTGTCCACAATTGGTGTCGTTCTGCGATGGAGGTTTGCCTTCAGGCTTAAGAAACCTTTCTCTCGTGAAATGCTCAAACTTGCTCGTTGACTCGCTGAAATGGGCTTTTCCAACCAACCCTTCTCTGTGTGATATGTCTATTGAAAATGTGGATGTTGAGGCTTTCCCCAATCAAGGGTTGCTTCCCCCCTCTCTTACTCACCTAACTATCAATTGTTGTCAAAATCTCAAACAACTTGACTACATGGGTCTCAGCCACCTCCCCTCTCTTACAACATTGAATCTTCATAACTGCCCCAATATCCAATGCTTACCAGAGGAAGGTCTACCTAGATCCATTTCAAATCTACAAATTCGAGGGGATTGTTCATTGCTCAAACAAAGATGCAGTAAACGAAATGGCGAAGATTGGAGGAAGATTGCACAAATTGAAAATTTATTTATTGATAGCTAAACGAGCTCCAGATTTTTAAACAAGGCACAAACCAATTGTCATAGTGCCCAGTCACAGGTACCAATTACTCTGGCTCATATATAATGTATACTATGGAGTTACTTATATGTTTTCTTTTGGTACACTACCGCCGCTTCCACACTAATCACTAACACATCTTTCTTTCATTGCAGATGATATCAGTGTTCTTATCGTCACACTCGACACCATTCCTTTCTTCTGGTCTACTTTCTTGCAGATGATATCAGTCTCCTGATTTGATTATTAGATATACAGAGAGCTTTACGTGCAGGACTGATGCATCCTCAACCTCGGGTGTGTTTATACTTGTTCCTAATCATGAATTTGTTGTTATAATGGAATTTTATATTGCACTTTAATGTGCTTAGTTGTAGTTGGAGATGTTAGTCAACAATGATTAACTTTAGTGTTTTCTTCTGTTAATGCGCGTCCTTGTGAAAACTACTAACATGTTAACAAATAGGGAGGAGAGTTGAGGTTTGGACTAGTAAATTTAGCAATCCGTGGTCGAAGTGCTTTGGATTAAGTAAATTTAGCAATTCGTAGTCGAAGTGCTGTTAGCAAAAATTGGAAAATAATGAAAACCAAAAAATAAAATAAAAAAATAAATGGAAAATAACGGTTAACAAATTGGATATGTCAAGGAGGGATTATAGCGTTGGAAAGTAACAAGTTACATTAAATAACTATTCTTTTTTTTTGCTATTGTCAAAAAAAAAATTGTTTTTTATTTATTAATCAAGATTATGATTGGTATCACACCGACGAATGCATGTGTAAAATAATTTTAGTATATTACAATTAAACTCTAATTAAAACATACCAAAAAAAATCTCTAATTAAAAGTCTCAAAACACTTTCTCTTTTCAATATCTTCAGAAGAAAATCACTCCGGTGTATTGATATGTGATAAGTCTCAGTTTCTTATTTATTTTAACATAGTTTTGATAATTTTTTGTTTTTAATTTGTGACAAAATGAAATTCTCTTCAATTTTGTATTGATTGATTGAATGAAATAACAACTATGATTTCATATTCTTCTTTGATTGGCTATGTTGATGCATCAAACTATGCCAATCCATTCAAATTTGCTCATGTAATATCCTTTGTTCCATATCTATGTCCAATTTCGCAAGTAGATGAATTAACTAGTATTCAAATTTAACAATTTGTTTAATGGGAAATTTGGTAAACTTTGCTAGTTTAAAATGCAAGTGAGATCAACTAGTAAATCTCGGAACATGTTTGTGCATCATTTATGAAGTTATTTTCCATAGTTATGATTTGAAAAGGTGTCTTGATTTATAACAACAATGTTTAAGTTGCAGTAAAACAAAGTGATTTCAATGCCAATGTTGACAAAAACATACAAGTTTGTAGTAATTGAAAGTTGACAGAAAGTTCAAGAACTTGTAGAAAAGAACATAAATTGCATAAAACATGTAAAAGATTATAGAGAAATTAAAGATGGTGAGAAAACAATGTATAAACTAAACCATGATCAATAGTTTATAGTTTTCTAGTGTTATATATTTTATTTGACGTGATTAGTTCTTTCCATATGTTTTTTTTTAATTCGATTGTTAAATATTAGACAAATTTTAGGCATAATTCTAATACATGAGTACATATTTTTCTTGTTAATTGATATTGTTAGGCATAGATTTTACAATTCTTCAATCCCTCTCTAATTGATCATCGCTATCGACGTGTTGTCTGTGTTTGTGCTTTGTATATTTTATTGAAAATTATGCACATTTTTTTAACTTGATTTTATATAATCTAGTTTTCTTTCCAATTAACATTTTGAGAGGTTGAGATTTGCATACAGTTCAATATGTCATTTGATATTTTGTTGATGATATATACATAAAATCAAATTAAAAAAATTATATAAATTTATAAAGAGGTGCAAAATTGCCTACCGTTTAAAAATGTGCATAATTTTCAATAAAATCTATAAAGCACGAAAACCTCGTGGAGTTGGAGCTAATATGGAACAACAACCGTAATGATTCACAAAATGAAAAGGAAGTACTTAATCAGCTTCTGGCAACTTGAAGAAACTTTCAATCGAGAACTATGCCGGGACATTATTTTCAAGTTGGTTTGGAAGTGAATCATTGTCGGATGTTGTATCCTTAAAGTTGGATAATTGTAAACACTGCATCTTGATTCCTTCGCTTGGAACTTTGAAATCTCTCAAGCACTTACAAATCACCGGACTCACTTGGTTAGTGGTGATTGGCAGGGAATTTTATGGTAATGAGACAAACTCTTCTACTTCTATTCCATTTCTATCGTTGGAAACGTTAACTTTCAAGAATATGAATAGATGGGAAAAATGGGAATGTAAAGAAGTTGATAGCAACGCTTTTTCATGTTTACAAAAATTATCTGTAGTGCGTTGTCGTA
Source organism: Trifolium dubium (assembly GCA_951804385.1). NCBI lineage: Eukaryota > Viridiplantae > Streptophyta > Magnoliopsida > Fabales > Fabaceae > Trifolium > Trifolium dubium. Next base: position 30,232,254 of record OX638076.1, on the reverse strand, counting down.
ATCTAAAAGGTAAGTTGCTAGAGAAACTTCCCTGTTTAGTGAATCTAATTTTTTTTTATTGCAAACAGCTTGTGGCTTCTATTCAATTATCTTAAGTAATTTCTGATTTACTTCTGATTGATTGTAGAAAGTTGCAATTTGAACATAACTCATTTACTCTGAAATTTCTCGAGATTTGTCATTGCAAAGAAGGATCATCTGTGGAATGGATTGAGAACTCCTTTTCTAAATGTGGCAACTCTATTAAATCATTAATGATTGAAGACTGACCGAGTATGAGTATTCCCTTAGATGTCAGCTACAATGTCCATGTAAAATTTGACATCAACAGTAGCTGTGACTCTCTAACGACCTTTCTGATGGAGGTGAAATACGATTTGATCCCGCAATTGCTTTTGGGAAACGACTGATATCAAAACTACCCCCGAATCTATAATCGTGAAAATAAAACTTGTTCGCCGTGCACAATATGTTAGACTTGTGCATGAAAGTATTAGCAATGAATAAAAATGATAAAATTACATTATTGATTAAACACTCAAGTTGAAGAAGAAAAAAGTACTCATATAATGTACGGGTTAATATTCAAAATTATATTATGTAATTAAAATTAAGATGAATTAGTTGAAATTTTAATTTTTTTTAATTAATGAATTTTTTTGTCAACTAATTTTTATTTTTCCAATCACTTGTTAACTTGATTTTAATTTTATTGTTTAAATATGAAAAAAATAATATATATTTAGAGCTTTTTAAGGGATAAAATATGACAGAGAGTGATCTTTTGCTCCCTATTTCAAACATTACGGTGTTTAATTTCTTGTCCCGTAGAAATTACATATAAGATAATATATTACTACGTATAAATAAAATGAAAATAAAAATGAACCTAATTATTTTATAGAAAAAAACTGAACCGAACTCAATAATAAAACCACTGACGATATCTTGTTAAAATAAAAATACAAAAGAATTTAATCGATAAAAATTTAATTTGAGAAAACAAAAAAAAAAAATGATTGAAGAAGAGGAGAAACTGGGCCCCGATGTAGCAGGTTGTTACTTAATGGGCTCAAAAGCCTACATTTTGATCGATGCGTGCGTGAAATTAGCAGAAGAAGAAGAAGAAGATTACATACATAATAATAGGGGTTAGGTGTTTTGTTGCAGCACCACACGTCACCCGAGGCAGTTTTTCTGGATTATTAGCGTCAACATCGCTCTCTCTCCGATTTCCTTTCATTCCAATCCAAACTATTTCTCTCTAATCATATTTCCACGATTTCCCTCTTCCACAGGTATTCATTCCTTTCTCCATTCATATTTTCTCTTCCGATCTCTCTCTTATATCATTATTATTGTTTCACTCTGATTTCATTATTTTGTTTAATATTAGATCTTGCGGTTACGATTTTTTAATTTCAATTATCACCGATCTGTTTTTTATACACATTTAATCTGTTTGTTTCCAGTGTGATGTGAATTCAAACTACTCGATAATTGTATTGCTAGATAGATGAATCTGAATTTTGAATTTTTTATATTTGTGTGGATCATTCAATTTTGTTCTTGGAATTTGCTACTTGATTCTTGTTCAGAGCAAATATTTGTGCTTTGTTGCTTTTTCTAGAAGTAAATTGAAAATTTTGAGATCTTTTTCATAATTTGATTGAGATTATTAGTTATTTCTTAGATGGATACTTGTTTGTTGTTTCGTATCATTCTGTATTGATAATCTCAATTTTTTATGAATGATATTGCATCACATTAGTTTACCTCCCAAACAGTTAACTATGCTTGTAAATTGCTCTATTTCTGTGAAAGTGATTAGACTCTGTTTCTTATAGATTAGAAAAAATTTTGATTTTTTATGAAAACTCGATAAAAAAAATAGTAAAAGTTGTTTCAAAGACATTTGTGTTACTATGTAAACTAAAAGAGTCATTTTGACATTTGGTAATTTACATGTTTGTGTTAGAGAATTTAGCTTCATAAAAATCACTTCTTTCTTTGAAAAAAAATAGCTTTCAAAAATGACTTTTTTATGAGAAGCTATTTAAAATAGCTTCTTATTTTAGAGATTTTTTAAAATTTTATCATCCAAATAAAGTTGTAACAAATTGATGTAATGCTCAAACTGTAGTGTTGTCCTTTCTAATTTTAAAAACTGCATTGTATCAGTCTTTGTTAAACCACTTTCATTTCCCAAGTCATGACTCAAAATGTACATTACCAACTTACCTCGTAGTTGAATTCCACTTAACTATGTTTTACTCTGGTGTGTTGTGTCTGGAAATCAATCTTTGAAGCTGTGCCTTTCTGTGATTTTGTATCCCATTTGGTGTTGTCAAATATTGGCCATGGCATATATCAGTGGTGGGTTTTTGGTTTTCTGCCACAGCCAACTTTGTGAAGGATGCGCCACGGCGCCATACTCGGATATGTTGGCGCTACATGTTGGCCGGTATCGCGGGATTTTGGCTCTTTGCCATCGACAACACTGATCCCATTGCTGTTTCTCAAGACTGCATACTAGATTTCTTATTATAGTTAACCAATCTCAACAATTTTACTCGTTAACGTGAATGCTTCATCTTTCATATTATTTTGTCAGTCATTTAACATGTGCAACGGATTGAATGAACTTGTGCTAAATTTGTGATTTGCAGAAAATTCTTCTTTAGTTTATTTTGATTGGCTTGAACATAAATTGTAGAAATTTGCTGACCGATGCCTGAATTCTCTTAAGGCTATTGAATATTTCTGGCCCTGTTTTCTCTGCATGTATTGGATACATTTAAAGTCACCCTAAACACTTGTTCATGTTGTTTGTAGTGTCTACGAAAGGTCCAAGTCTTTCAGCCTGGACCCTGCGTATTAGTAGCAGAAGTTATAAATTTTTATTGTTGTACGCCTCGAAATTGTGCTCTATCCGTTTCTGGGGTTAAATCGTCATGATTCATATATCAGAAGTGGTAACTTGTAAATATAAATTGTGTTCTGTTTGTTTCATTACTTTATGATGTTTTTTGATGCCTCAACCTGATTAGAAATTCTAATGTTCTATTGAGTTGTCAGAAACGTTTTCATTTTCTGACGGGGATGTCAATCAACTTCAATGAATGTTTATGTTGGTGATAAAGCTTACTCTTATTTCTCCTAATAAGTGTTAAATATAGTTTATATATGCGATTTTTTAAAAAATAATTATATTTTTGGCATCTTTCATTTATTTTTCCATTGATATAGTTTTATATTTAAATTATTTTTGGCCAATTAATTAACAACTACACCAATGTACGATTGCCTGATTATGCATACATACACTAGAGATATCTGTGAGCAATATTAACATCAATAGAATTGTAGCTTATGTGAAGGAGCATCAGATATAGTTGCTTTAAGCGTGTTTGTAAATAACATGTTAGTCATTATTCAGAGTCAACATAACACTTGATTTTATTGTTTTGAAACGACCACTGTTGTGTTTAATTTTTTTTCTTAATATATGTTTCTCTTCTGATTAGTGTCAGGTTCAGTTTTAAATGGCTAAAGTTGGTAAGATGCAGTGCAAGACCCGATCTCGAGGTCATAGGGAAACCCCGTATCTTTTATCTTGTGCAAGAAAAAAAATGAAAAATGTCAAGAGCTTTTCAAAAGAGGTAGAAAAGAAAGACTGGAAAGGGGCTACCTGTTCAGTCTGTATGGAGGTTCCTCACAATGCTATCCTACTTCTCTGCTCATCGTATAACAAGGGCTGTCGTCCTTATATGTGTGCGACTAGCCATCGCTATTCTAACTGTTTTGAACAGTATAAAAAGGCTTACACAAAAGCAACCTCTGTTCAAAGTTCGCAGCAAGAAACAGACTATTCGAATTTTGATTCTAGTACCGGTGAACGTAAAGCCGATACAAATGTTCCTGAGCTTCTTTGTCCTCTTTGCCGCCGGCAGGTGAAAGGTTGGACTGTGGTTGAAGCAGCCCGGAAGTCTCTGAATGCCAAGAAAAGAAGCTGTATGCAAGACGACTGCTCTTTTGTGGGGAGTTACAAGGAGCTTAGGAAACATGTAAGATCTAAGCATCCATGTTCGCGACCACGAGATGTGGACCCTGTACGTGAAGAAAAATGGAAAAAACTCGAGTGTGAAAGAGAACGGAATGATGTGATCAGCACAATTTTGTCTTCAACGCCAGGGGCTATGGTACTTGGGGATTATGTGGTTGAGCCAAATGATAACGCATTTTACAGCGACGAGACGGATTCTGATTCTGATGACGAATTTCATGATGCTGATGATGGTGATTTCTTCGGTTCATTTGGTTTGGGTGGTAATCGCAGATTTTTGTCAAATATCAGGTATAATCAGGGCCGTGCTGCAGATTCTTTTGATAGCGATCATTTTGGTTTTCGGAGTGTTGCACCTAGAGGTTCTGCACGTGGAGTCCACAGGCTATTGTTGGGAAGGTCTAGAAGACGAGGGGGGCATAGGACACTGAATGGGGGCCGGTAAATCAAGAACTGTGGGGAAGGAGTCGACCGTTTTCAATAGTACATCAATGAGCTCAACATAGCTTGTTTTGTTGCTATGGCAGCATTATTTAATTTAATTGGGAGAGTAAAACGGTTGGCTCACTTTCTAGCTATGTACCATCCTCACATTCACTTATAGATTGATATGGTGTTTATTTATTTTCCAGCTTTTCAGTTTTCAAATAGACTGTACAAAAGGCAATTTTAGAATGCTCGTTGCCTCTTTCATTTTTAGGTTTAGGAGATTCAGGTCATAATTATTTTCATTGGGTCATGCAAAGTGTTGAATTGAATTGAACAGGTGATCAGGGACAACGATGATGTCTCAAATAATTTCATTTTGAAATGATGCATTAATCTTCCTATGATGATTTATTATTACTGTACAGTTTGAATTATTGTATAACAATTCATCTTTGACAGTATTAGGAAAATTGAATGTCTTTATAGAGTATTGCATATCTTAATTATCTCACAATTGCTATTGCTACCGGTTTTGTTGATAAGGTTAGGTAGTTTGACTTTCCTTAAGACGTTTTAGGAAAATGGGGACAGTATTGGGGTAAAGAATGTAGTATATTGCCATTGCCATATTAAATCGACGATATGCTTAAAGAATATACTGCATAATCATTTGAGAGATATAGTCCCCTACTTGTATAAAATATTTATCTTGTCAATATTTATTTGTAATTTTTAGTTAAAAATGAATGACACCGTTCATCAAAAAGAGAAATTAGATTGGCTAAAAAAATATTAAACCCTTCCACTGGTATCACTGCGTGTGGTGGTAGTATCATTTGAGATGTATTAGTAACATGGGTTAGGGTTTGTTTTATGTCAAACAAAATTCTAGTAATGCATTAGAAGCTGAAATGATTACTCTAAATTATGATTTGAAGTTTCCTAGAAACCTCTATCTCAACATGGTGTTTATCTGAAAGTCTCTACTATCCCCTTTCAATCCATTTTCAATGATTCTGATTTTGAAACTTGAGACATCCACATCGACAAATTTTTGTTCATCATGTGAATGTTGAACTTTGCAGTTGTGTGTAAATTTTTAATAATAATTGTCACTTTTGAGAATCGACATAATCACGGATCTAAGGCGACCAATCTTCATACATACACATAACACATTTCCAGAACTTATTTATTTTAGTGCCAATCGTCAGTTTTAAGCTGGAGAATTCAGCTAGAGAAAGGATATAAGAAATGATATTAAAATATATAAAACAAAAAACAAAAATCACGCTATTGAAATTTATCGATACAAGACCACGGCCACAACCACCGTCTCATTTATACAACTATATCTCTTTGCAAGATAGCTGTTTCAATATGTTCTTCATTTTATCCTGCAAATAAATTAAAACCAAAACATAAACAAAAATCAAGGAAATCAAATCCGAATCAAAATAGTAAAATAAGCAATCAATCTCCAATGTATTACCAGAAATAGGGGAGCGTATTTCTCACTGGACTTTCTCTTCTCGTATTGTTTATCTTCTCTTTTCTCTTTGAGTTCATTTTTTCCGCGGATAGTTAAGCTTGGAACCGTTTCCATTGCCGTTGAGCACGAGCATATTCGAATGGGTTGATAAGATATGACCTAAAAATATATTTATATAAATGAAATGTGTCTCTTACGACGTATTATAGTTAGAATTGAGTATAATTCAATCCGAATTATTAGATATTAGAGCCTATATATCAATATCAATTATTGGATGATGCAGATAAATCTCTCCATTTCTTCAAAGAAATTTTCATCCTCACAATACCATCAACTTAGTACAAGCCAAAATATAGAAGAAATTAAAAAAGTGAGAAAACAATTTACCTTATTTTTAATTTTAGGTCTTGATTGAATAATAGGTAAATGAACCTTTTGAGATGCTGATTTTCTAAGATATCGAGAATGAGCAAGAAGCATAGCACGACGATCATATTGATATCCCTTAGTTTCTTCATTTCTAATAAGAATATTCTGACGTGGCTTTGTTTTCTTGGTGGAACGAGTTTTCACAGATTCGACGTATACTCTGATAATCACCCCATTGACGTTGGTATTTGGTGATGATGCGGCCATGAGATGCATGGATTGTTCAGATTTTTGTGATATATTATATGATTTTGCAATCATGAATTGATGTCAAGGTTTTTTAATGCCACTGGATTTCGTTTGCCGTTTACGTCGGGATGCAATCATGAATTGTTAGAAAGAAACGATGGAACATTTTATTATTGATTATTAAAATGTGATCAAATAATGTTTGAATATGATATATTCACTTATTCGATTTAATGTAAGATTTTAATCATTAGGTCATATGACCAAAAAACTAAATAGTCAAAGGTTTGATTCTTCGCTTTTAGAATTTTTTTACATATTATCAATAATGAATTGATCCAAGTGGTAAGAGTTTTGGTTACGTTGGCTTAACATGTGGTTAGGGGTTCGATTTATGACTCGTGTGTATGTAGAAAATTCGGTTGGAAGGAAAATATTTAATATTATAATTATAATTACATTTGGAAAAAACTTTTACTATTAGAATATTTTTTTATGAAAATTTTAGAAGGTTAAATGTATCTGGTTGGTCTTATAACATTTATCTTTTCTTATATGAGGAAATATAAAATAAAATTTATGATATAAAGTGCAAGCTTTTAAGCTTTTCCAAAATAAAAAAGTGCAAGCTTTTGAAAATTACAAATTTGTTCAAAGAAAAGTTTCTTTTAATGTGAACTTATAGATAGTGAATTGTCAATTCTGTTGACCGAAGAAATTAAAAATTGTTACCAACTAAAACTAAAATATATAAGACTTAATTACAATTTTGGTATTTTCTTTTTACCATTTTGCAAAATTGATTATGTTTTAAAAGTTGATAGTTTTAATCATTCGTCAAATATTTAGTCTAAAAGATGGTGATATACATATTTTAAAGGATGTTTTTAAGAGAATCATATCATATACCAAATATTTAGTTCAAGAATATGATATTGGAATGAAAATTGTTAGATTCTAAAATATGGATCAAATCCGCATAATAATAAAAATAGAAGGATTAAAACTGATTTAATAGGAGAAAAAAATATAATTAGTTTGTTTTTTTGACAGATAAAAATATACTGTAATTAGTACCAAAAATAAAATAAAAATATATACTGTAATTAGTTTGTTGTATAGCGATGAATAGCTATCATGGTTTAAGGGTGACAATAACATTAGCAAACTCATTTAGTTGCACCTTTTTTTTTTTGTCAGGAAAATGTATTGAAAATAAGCAAAAGAAGGCCCCAAAAGTCAATGATGGAATTTTTTTTTGTCTATTTGGCGGAACTCAAAATTTGTATTGGAAGGAAGTTTGGAGAGTTTATATAAATTCTTCAAATTTAATTAATATTGATATAATATTCTTAAATTCATAATATTTTAATCATAAATATTTATTTGTCATTCTTTATAAAAAATATTTTCTCAAAAAATGTAAATTTTTTCTCTATTTACCTCCCTCCAATGCCCTCCCCTCCAAACTCGCAAACAGTATAAAGAAATGGCTGAAAAACTTATAAACGATTATAAATTTGCAAGGAATTGTTCGATTCTTAGTGTTTGAATATATTCGATCTCTTATACTGTAATGTAAAATTAATTTTTTTTTGAAAGGAACATAAATTTAAAATATATATAATTGAATTGTTGAATTTATTTATAAAAAAAATCCTACCAATGTTGTTAGACATTCTAGATTTCCCATACCAAAAAAAAGACATTCCAGATTTCATATAGTTAGTTTTTTTTAATCTTTTTATATATATAACAATCATAATTAATATTAGTAAAAAAAAATCATAATTAATATATATTTAACTATATCCATTAACTTATCTGAGTTGGTAGAGAGTTTCATATAATTACATCTACTTATTCACTTTTTTTTTTACAAACCACTCATTTATTTACTTCAAAAAATTGGAATTTAGTCATTATGAAAAGAGTACTATATGTACCTCTACCTTTATTATAAGCAAAAACCACTTTTTAAATATATTGAATAACTAATGTATCTAGACTACATTATTGTCTAGATACATCACTTATTCAATATATTTAAAAAGTTTATTTTACTTATAATAATAACTAGAGAGAATAATTAAGACATAATTGAGATGAGTTGATAGAGAGACATATATAGAAGTGAAATAGAAAGCCACCAGAAAACGTGCAAGGTGACTCCAAGCTTCACCAAAGAGCCAAAAACGATATTAACCTTCTCAGTTCTTAAGTAGCCGCCCCTAGTTAGAGACTTGTGTGTCCCTTTTTTGCCATTTTCATTTTGTTGCCAAATTCCAAAACCAAAACACGACTCATCCACCAATTTATCTGTCTCTTGCCTTTGTTACGTAAACTACCTCCCTGTTTTCCTTAGAGTCACGATACGCCACTTCACACTTTTGCATTTTGTCCCTCCCATTTTCTACCAGTTTAATTACCTTATACTTTGCTTGTCCCTTAAAGTACTGTTTAATTTAAATTATATATCTTCACTGTGGCACCCAATTGTTAGTTTATTTTAACAATATACTACTAGTAAAATATATATGAGCTGACCAATTAAAGGAATCTTAATTAGTTTGAACCAAAATAATTAAATGAGTCTTTGAGAAACTTGATCTTTAACAAGTTCTTCAAATTGGTTCACTTGGTTATTAGATACTTGTCGTCCGTCTAAGTTTTACTCATGTGTAATTATCTTAATATATATTCAGACTATTATATAGGAGAATTGCGAGTTTTTAAACTCCAACCATCAATCATTTACTCACTAAAATTAACAGTATTTAATAAAAATCGTTACTCACAAATTGTTTTTAGAAGCTAGAATGATCTTCATTCTGTGGGTGAAGTAATACTTCACACTGAATCAGCTGCCCGATTTACTTTTAATACAGGTAGTCCAAGTCCAACCAGGGGACTATAATACAACTATTACACAAAAGTGTAAACTAACCAATTTTTCTTTTTGATAATAACAAACCAACTTTTAGAGTGCTTTTTTTTTTGGTACAATTTTTAGAGCGCTTTGATTTATAAAATATAAATACTGAATAAAATAGCACAAAACAAAATAATATATGATAAACGTTTAAGATATTGATATTTGTGGTAGAAAATAGTGTATTTTGATGTTTTAGACAACTTAAATTGAAGACAAAATTATCTAGTTTTGTCTAATCACTTGACCCTCAATTTATCATGTCCTATGAACAATTTTAAAATCAAACACAATACGACTGAAATTGTTAAGTCCGGTGCTTATATATTTTTTTTAGAAACGGACCCTTATATTTCATGTGTTGTATGAATGTGACGACAAATCTAATATAAAAAAATCAATAAATAATTAAGTGGCAAAGTATCAATTAAATAAAAATTTGAAGAGCTTTCCGTATAGCTTTGTCACATCTCTCTCCCATAATCCATACACTTCTCTCCCTCTATATATACTCCTTCATTCCCCGCTTAAAATCAATTTACCTTTTCCATAATAATAACCCAAAAATCAACTAACATACTCTCATTCTCTTCATTTTACATTTCATCATAATAACCATTACCTCATCAAACCGAAATTTCTTCAATGGCTGCTTCTGTAGATAATCGCATCTGGACAAGCCATGAAAAAACCGCAACTCACGCCTACAGATCAACCTCAGAGGCCAAACATTTCTATAAATCATCACCAAAACCGCCATTACCAATCAATAACTACTCTTCCTCAAGCGAAGACGAAGAAGATGAGATTGAAATTCACAATTTCAACAAAAATCTCATTATGAAATCAAATGAAACCGCAAAAGAATTACAACCGTCGATTTTCGATCCACGCGACGACGGAACGTCAGATCAATGGATTCCACGGAACACTTCAATGGTCCGTCTCACAGGCAAACACCCTTTCAACTCAGAGCCACCACTCCAACAACTAATGCATCACGGTTTCATAACACCCGTTCCACTTCACTACGTTCGTAACCACGGGCCTGTTCCTAAAGCCCAATGGGATAATTGGACCGTCGAAGTAACAGGCCTAGTCAAAAGCCCAGCCCAATTCACAATGGCCCAATTAATCAACGATTTCCCAAGCCGCGAATTTCCCGTTACACTCGTTTGCGCGGGTAACCGTCGCAAAGAACAAAACATGATAAAACAGAGCATTGGTTTTAACTGGGGTGCTTCTGCTGTTTCCACTTCAGTGTGGCGCGGTGTACCGTTACGTACCCTGCTCAAGCGGTGTGGAATCTATAACCGTAGTAGTGGGGCCCTCTATGTATGTTTTGAAGGAGCTGAGGAACTGCCAGGTGGCGGTGGATCTAAATATGGAACTAGTATCATGAGAGAGGTTGCATTGGATCCTTCACGCGATATTATTGTTGCGTATATGCAAAACGGTGACGTTTTAACACCTGATCATGGTTTTCCTGTTAGAATTATAATACCTGGTTTTATTGGTGGGAGAATGGTGAAATGGTTGAAACGTATAATTGTTACTCCTCAACATTCTGATAGTTATTATCATTATAATGATAATAGAGTGCTTCCTTCTCATGTTGATGCTGAACTTGCCAATGCTGAAGGTAATTAATCATCTTTTTTTATTTCATTTATACTAGTACTTGTGTTGTGTAGTATTGTTTTTAATTATGCTAATATTTAATTAAACTTTGATGATCAGCTTGGTGGTACAAGGCGGAGTATATTATCAATGAGCTGAATATAAATTCTGTGATAACCTCGCCGTGCCACGATGAAATACTGCCTATAAACTCGAGTACTACTCAAAAGCCTTATTTACTTAGAGGCTACGCATATTCCGGTGAGTTTTATTGCATGTCATTGTAAAATTATATATAGATCCGATACATCGGTTATTAAATGAATATGAAAATAATTTATCTCTTATATAAGAACGGAGGTACTAGTTGCCGCAGGTAGGATTTTATAGCTACTGACTTGTTGTAATATAGATTTGACTTGGAGTGGAACTTCATTGGAAATGATAGGCTAACCTCAATCATTGTTGTAATTGCAGGGGGTGGTAGAAAAGTGACACGTGTTGAAGTAACAATGGACGGTGGTGAAACGTGGCAGGTATGCACATTGGACCACTCAGAAAAACCAAACAAATACGGTAAGTATTGGTGTTGGTGTTTTTGGTTCTTAGAAGTGGAAGTGTTGGACCTTCTTGGAGCCAAGGAAATTGCTGTTCGAGCTTGGGATGAGTCCCTCAACACCCAACCTCAGAAACTCAACTGGAATCTCATGGTAAGTTTATTAATCTTGAACATATGTTTAATTACATAGTTCGTGCAATAAAATTACAGTGCGTCACCATGATTTTGTCGAAAACTAAAACTCATATAACTTAGTACACATTTAAATCATTGCTTTAATGAAGCATCTGAACAAGCTTTTATTGTGTTGTATGTAGGGCATGATGAATAATTGTTGGTTCAAAGTAAAATCTAATTTATGCAAAGCTTATAAGGGTGAAATTGGGATATTATTTGAGCACCCAACTCAACCAGGGAATCAATCAGGTGGTTGGATGGCAAAGGAAAAACAGTTGGAGAAATCATCAGAGTCTAACTCAACCCTTAAGAAGAGTCTATCTGTACCTTTCATGATCACTAGCTCAAAAACCTACACAATCTCTGAAGTAAAAAATCATAATAATGCTGACTCGGCATGGATCATCGTCCATGGCCATGTGTACGACTGCACACGCTTCATCAAAGATCACCCTGGCGGCGCAGACAGCATCCTCATCAATGCTGGCACTGACTGTACTGAGGAGTTCGAAGCAATCCATTCAGACAAAGCTAAGAAAATGCTTGAGGAGTATCGAATCGGTGAACTCATAAACACAGGTAGTTCCAGCTCCAATTTGTCACCAAATAACGCAATGCACAACAAGTTTGTGACCTCCAATTTGGTCCCTATCAAGGAAATTATGCCCCAGCACAACAATGTAGCTCTTAACCCGCGCGAGAAAATCCCATGCAAGCTTCTCTTAAAGAAGACTATCTCTCACGATGTTAGGCTCTTCCGTTTTGCATTATCCAATGAAAAACAACTCTTGGGATTACCTGTGGGGAAGCACATATTTTTATGTGCAACTATCAACGAGAAGCTTTGTATGCGAGCTTACACGCCAACAAGTGGTGTAGATGAAGTTGGATATTTTGATTTATTGGTTAAAATCTACTCCAAAGGAGTTCATCCAAAATTTCCTAATGGTGGCTTAATGTCTCAACATTTAGACTCTTTGTCTATTGGTTCTGTTTTGGATATAAAGGGTCCATTGGGACACATAGAATATACTGGTAAGGGAAATTTTCTTGTTCATGGAAAACACAAGTTTGCAAAGAGATTAGCTATGTTGGCTGGTGGAACTGGAATAACACCAATTTATCAAGTGGTTCAAGCAATTCTGAAGGATCCAGAGGATCTCACTGAAATGCATGTTGTGTATGCTAATAGAAGTGAAGATGATATATTGTTGATGGAAGAGATGGATTCATGGGCTAAGAAACATGAAAGATTCAAGGTGTGGTATGTGGTACAAGAAAGTAGAAGAGAAGGGTGGGAATATAGTGTGGGGTTCATTAATGAAAGTATTTTGAAGCAACATGTTCCACAGGGTTCTCAAGATACTTTGGCGTTGGTATGTGGGCCACCACCCATGATCCAGTTTGCAGTAAAGCCCAATTTGGAGAAGTTGGGCTATGATGTCACCAACAACATGCTACTTTTTTAATGCCACTGAGGAAATGGATTTGTTGCCGACTGCATGCAGTCTGGGAATACGGATTGTCTGATCTTAATTGGATGGTTAAAATTTTAAGTTTAGATTTTAATTTAGTTTAAATATAAAATTAAATTTTAAATTTGACTGTTCGATCTTGTATTGAACAGCTCAAATGTATCTAAATGCAATGAAGTCAATAATCACTGACCGCACTGAATATCCTTGATGTTGTATTTATATGTATAATGCATGTATTTATGTATGTATGAAATATGAATGATTTCTTCGGTGTGTGGTCAAGAGAAACTTAGTTTATTTCAACACTTGTGCTCAAAAGCATCCATTCAATTCTTTAACGTGTTGCTAATTTCAGGTGTTCCTGCTAAAGGACCACAGGCTTAAGAAACTTGACATGTAGAAAGAGTTAAATAATGAAGTAAACAAAATTTAGTTAGCAAAGTGTAAGAGTGGCTTAGAAGAACTTCAAAAAATTATTCATGCTAGCTGTGATGCATTGATTCAATTCTTTCAAAACTTCATGTTCAAAGTATCAAAACCAAAAACTGACAATGCTTCAAAAATCTTAGATTTTAAACATGTTCTCTCAATTACTCTTAGATGACTTCAAGGTCTAAAGATACTTAATCAACATGTTTGGCTCTAGCAAGAGAAAAGATAAATTAATTGTTCAGGTGTACATTTAAAATACATAAAATAACAGTAAGATTTGAACCTATATTCGTAAACTATCAAGCTCCTCATAAACGCAATCTAGATGCTTGGATCCTCTGCACGTCGGTCCAACCAAATATCGGTCCCAAGATTAATCTATCGGCTCAGTCCAGCTAAATGTCGATCATTATTGGATTAACACTTGATGAAAATCAAGTGCCTAAAGTGCAGAGGCATCGCGTTTAGACAAAATCCGAGACATGAATTTGGCGAAACCCTTGAGATTCTCAATTAGATGCTAGCTCCAAGTTAAATTACTAACATGCAGTTGGAAAAGAGCTAAACCACTAGAAAATCAGTTTGATGGATTTTCATTCATTCACATTTGAATAGATGTCAGTATCATAACCACCGATTAAATCTTCTATTTATGTTTAAAGTTTTATTAATACTCACCTTGAAAATTCCTAAATAATTAAGTTCCATACAACCAATATATATAGTCACAAGATCACACATAATTAACTTTATTTATTTGTTTCATATATAAAGTCACAAGATCACACATAATTAACCATATTCTTAAAAAGAACAGAGCGGTTTTTTTTTTATGATTTGACATGCTACTATATGGATCTTGTGGAAGATGCGAAATAATAAAATCTTTGCTAACATTTTAGTAGATACTTTGAAAATGATGGAGAATATTTAGGTGGTGAGTTGAAAGTGGAGTATGGCGAGATTAAAAGTATCCCCTTATTTATTTTATGAATGGTCTTGGAATCTAGGACCGTTCCTTTTGCGGTAGCTATTTTTTTGGTGTTTCTAGCTCGGTTGAGGTTTGGTTTAGTCCTATATATGATTATTTGTATGCTTTGCTTGTTAGATGATAAGATAAACCGTTTTTTGACTATAGATGATAAGATAAACCTATGAATTAAGAAACCGTGTTATCCTACTAGCTAATACTAGATTACTCATTTACTATATAAACAGCATAAGAGCCGATCCATTCCACAACACAAAAATTCATTCAAAACTCTCAATCATTTCAATATGATGAATCTTGTTTTCTTTATTACTATTCTCTTTAGTACTTCCAATGTTTATTATTTTTGTTCTACAAATGATATCTGTGTTGCTACACAATCGCCATACTTGAGCTCTCCTTCAGGTTATTAATGTCTACCACCAGAGGCAGTATCTATTGATGATTTTGTGTACTCAGGTTTTGACCCTGCAACCACTGTTGATCCGTTTAATACAAAATTACATGTTGTTTCTGTGAATGAATTACCAGGTTTAAATGGGCTCAGTCTTTCAGCATCAAGAATTGACGTTGGCACGAATGAAAGCGTGGCGGTGCATGTTCATCCCGATGAATTTGAATTGTTAATTATGGTTCAAGGTAATGTGACAGTATTTTATATGACATTTTAGTAGTTATTTTACATGTTTATTAGTAGTTTTAAGTAGAAGTTACATGGTTAATTCCTATAGATTTACCACAATTGAAGAAAATTAAGAGTTTGAAGAAAAAGCCAAAAAATGAAAAAAATCCAAGTGTTAAAGTTTCTAGAAAAATCGCCCCATCATGGGCTTGCATCGCCCCACTATGACGAGCAGATTTTGCAAGGCAACATTTTGGAAAAATCGCCCCACTATGGGCAGAAACACTTTTTAGAGAGAGAAACACTCTAAAGCACTTGAGAAACATATTTCTAAGGATTTTACATCAACAGAAACATCATCAATCAAGTGTTCTTTTATGATACATTATGTATAATCTTCAACACTCTTTGGTATTGTCTATTATTATGAGTAGCTAAATCTCATAGATTAGGGATTGTATGATGATTCTCTTTGAACTTATCTGAACCATGTAACTAGAATTCTAGTCAATTCAATGAAAACTAATGGTTATTCAATTAATTTTGTGTTTAATGTTTTTTTTAAATGGCTAATAAATTGAATTGATCTTAAGAAGTAAATCCCTATTAACCCTAGGTTTTATCTCTAGAACTAAATTAATTGTTTACCAATCGTAATTGCTATAGGGATATAGAATTAGTTGGTATGACTTAGGATTTAACGGACAATCAAGCTTTTGATAATATTTGTTTCGCCTAAAGGATTGAGGTTCTATATTAGATAAACGAGACGGATGAGCCAAGAGATTGAACTCTTTCTACTTTGTTAAATCGTCGTGACTATTGAAATTTTATTGTTGAAGGCTAGGATCTAAAGTACCAGATAAAGGAAAAGAGATGATTCTAAACAATTCCTAATCGTTTTTCTCATCTATAAAGTTTTACTTTTACACTATTGCATTATTTTATTATTTTTACAATTAAGTAAATCAATTGTCTTGCACAACCCCCCAATTTATACATCCTTTTCAATAACAATATTGCCGAATAGAGATTAACACAATCCTCATAAATACAAATTATATTATTACTTTGATGTTGATTAGTACACTTGCTAATTTGTTCATCAGCTGGATTTCTAAAAAATGGAAAAGTTTATGTGAAAAGTCTCAAGGTTGGTGATGTTATGGTGTGGTGTTTCCAAAAGGGCAATTACATTTTATAATTTACACTGGTATTGAAACAACTATTGCCTTTTGCGACATATAGTCAGTGGCGATGCCCGGACCTTAGATTAGGGAGTGCAAACGTTTAACTTTTTTTATAATGATGTTTTAAATTTAAAATTATTATATATTTGAATAACATTTATTCTTTTATATTTATTCAACATGTTATTTTATATCTATACATATTTTATTATCATATCATTTATTTATCACGCCTATCATACCAATATCGATCTTTTATCACTTTCTCTCTCAAGCCGTATACACTCATATTGATATACATCTAATATTTTTCCAAAATTTAATTAATAATTATAATCTCTCACGCACGCACTCGCACGCACCACACAACACACACACACAATGAATAATTGAAAGAGATTTGAGTTAGAGTGTACATAACAAATTGGTTTAGTTCGAGATTTTAAAAGAAAAAAATTTAACTAATAAAAAAAATAGTCATTTGTAATTGATAAATTTTAATCAAATCAAAACAAAAATTGAGCATTATTTAAATTTTAAAACAAACAACAACATATAATTATAAATTTATAACTTAAGCATGCATTTATGCAATATATTTTCCACATTAAAAATCAATAATTTGATACTCTGGTAAATTAATTAATTTTAAGAAGCAAAATATTAACCTTAATTCTCGTATAATCACTAATATACTAATTAATATTATAATTATGATCACACAAAAAGCAATAAAGAAAATGAGAGTCATACAATTCCTGATTTATAAACACAAAACACAATAAAAATGACATGAGTACAAGTAAGATGCAAAATCTAAAATTCAGGGGGTCAATATCAATAAAAGTTATATTATAGTGCAAAATATCAAGATCTAGGGGGTGCAGCGGCACCCCTCAGCTCTACGCAGCATCGCCCAGTAGCTACATTCCCACTTTTCAATATCTCGATAATTTACTGTTTGGGAGGACCAATTTACCTACTCAAATGATTGCAAAGACCACTCTTCTCGATGTTACCGAGATTGAGAGGCTCAAGGCTAGGTTTGGTGGCTGCAATGGCAACTTAAGTTTGGAGTATGTAGCAGTTCATCATTATATTAAGTTTGTATATATGCACACACGACTAAAAAACAAACTAAAAAATTTTCATTTATTCGTTTAATGAGTAAATTTTTAACCATTTACTATTTGATAAAAAATGTTTCATGATTTTTTTTGTCTTAGATGAAGTGGTAATCCAACAATATTAAACTTACACATACACAACTGTGAAGTCTCAGATTCGAACCTAAATTACGACGTCCGACCTAACATTTTTGACATTTGTCAATTGAACTAGAACTTCTAGACAAATGATTCACGACTCTAATAAATTGTGAAAATGATTCTTATAATAAATTCTTATTCTTATATTTTACAAATAGAATACTCTCAAATATTAGGTCTTTAACTTTATAAATATTTCAAAAAGATCTTTGACTCTATCAAATTTTGACATTTATTCATTATATTAAATTCATCATTATATAAATTATTAATTTATTTTAACTTAATTATAAATAACAATATGATAAATTAGTCATAAGATTTTGTTCAAATGATCCACTAGTAAAGATTGAGATTTCATATATATCCTTCTTCCAACTCGAGTTAGAATTTTGGACAGATTTTATTTTTTAATTTTTATTTTTTAAGCCTTTGATATTGTTAATGTTTTTTAAAAAGAGTGTATTAACTAGAGGAATGAAAATTCTTTTTTTGTAAATGTAAAACAAAATTACTGTTTGAACACCAACCAAGAATAAATTAAATGACTTTGAATTTTAAATTGGTCCTTGATTCAAATGACAGGAACAATTTAATTGGAAATGAATATGAAATACTAATACTAAGAAACCATGTTATCCTACTAGCTAATACTAGATTATTTATTTATTGTCTCATGAGTTTAACACTCAATTGATTATATGTATTGTATAAAAGTGTTAGGATCCTAGTTTCAATTCGGGTACACCCATTTATTTCATTTTTAAGGGATGATTTTTTAGAATCTTGTTTTCTTTAGTACTTCCAATGTTTATTATTTTTATTTTGCAAATGACATCTCTGTTGCTACACAATCGCCATACTTGAACTCTCCTTCAGGTTATTAATGTGCGATGCCCGGACCCTAGGTTATATGTATAATTTTTTTTTATAATAACGTTTCAAATTTAAAATTATTAGATATTTGAACAAAATGTATTATTTTATATTTATTCAACATGTTATTTTATATCTATACATTTTTTCTTATCATATCGCTTATTTATCACGTCTATCATACCAATATCGATCTTTTATCACATTCTCTCTCAAACCGTATACACTCATATTGATATACACCTAATATTTTTCTAAAATTTAATTAATAATTATAATCTCTCACGCACGCACGCACGTGCGCGCACCCTACACACACAATGAATAATTGAAAGAGATTTGAGTTAGAGTGTACATAACAAATTTGTTTAGTTCTAGATTTTAAAAGAAAAAAAATTTAACTAACAAAAAAAATAATCATTTGTAATTGATAAATTTAAATCAAATCAAAACAACATATCAATTAATTTATTTTAACATTAATTACATATATTATTATACAGTAAATTTTAGTATTAACTGATTAGTTATTAACTTATTATACTAGTTATAAATCTATTTTGAAACGGTTGATAATCATTAGCGTCACTATGCAATAGATTATCCCACCCCAATTTTAAATATGGAATTTCTTTTATCTTATTTATCTTGATTTTAAATAACTGTACACGTGTACCAAAAAAATAATAACTATGCACGATTTCTTTTGAAATCAAAAAGGAAATTTTCCTTTAGTCAAAGAAAATAAAAGGAAATTTTCCATATCATAAAATTAAATTTATTTAATTAATATAAATGTGTCTAAAACTAAAAGAACGGTTGAAGTCAATGAACTTTACCACGTAGTTGACTCTATTACAAACTCAGCTAGGTTATATAAGCGAGGAAGCATATACACTTAGCATAACACTGAAATTTATTTAGCAAAACAAACATCATTCATATGAAAGCAACAATGTCAATTTCCATTTCTCATGTGTTAATGTCACTTTTCCTTTTTGTTTTGATTCATGAACATGTCCTTGCAATTAAACAGGCAAGCTTTGTCTCAATTTTAATTCTTTAAAAACTGTTACAATTTTTTTGCTAACCATATAGTCAGTGTTCATTTAACTTATTTTATTTTAATTTTTTGTTTTGTTTTTTTAGTCCTATGTTGTATACTTAGGATCACATTCTTTTGGTCCAAATCCTTCATTATTGGATTTTGATGCTGCCACAAACTCTCACTATGATTTACTTGGATCTTACCTTGGAAGGTACGAAAAATTCAATCTACAAAATTCATAATTTTTTTTTTTTTGAAGCAAAAATTCATAAAATTATGATATTTAATTTTGATTTTGATTCTTCATACACAGTACCGAAAAGGCCAAAGAATCAATATTGTACTCCTACAATAAAAATATTAATGGATTTGCTGCAATACTTGATGAAGAGGAAGCAGCAGAGCTTGCAAGTATGTGTTTTAATTCATGCATTTCTCTTCCGTTTTGCAATATATATATTTTTAATTTTAATTTTAGTTTTATAATGGTGCTATATGGTTTTTTGTGAATGTAGAGCATCCAAATGTAATATCAATTTTCTTAAATAGAAAATATGAATTACACACAACTCGATCATGGGAATTTCTTGGGTTAGAGAAAGGCGGTGAATTTCCAATTGATTCATTGTGGAATAAATCACTTGGTGAAGACATTATCATTGGAAATTTAGATTCAGGTATAATAAAAGGATGAATAAAATATTAATTTATTTATGTTTGTCCCATACTCCCATATAATATCACTTTGACCAGCCTTTTATAAAAAAGTAACATCCACATAAGACTTTAACTGAACTATTTGGTGTTTGATTTACAAGTTACTTATTTATGTTTGCATCTACAATCTTATATCATTTTAATTAATAGTATAGTAGCATACATGTTTTTTTTTGGGTACAAAATAGTACCATACTGTCCATACATGTTAATTAAGACCATCATTAGTGTCAAAATAAAAATGTTAAGACCATCATGATTTGGATATTGGATTTTTTTTATGGGAAATATTAGCATGTATTCTTGGGGCACTTGTTAGTAAATTAATAAAAGAAATTTAGCATTAGAATTTATGCAATTCATATTTTTAAAAGTCAAACATTGTTAATTTCAAAACAACATTATTATTTTTAGTCTCCTCAAAAATGTGTCATTATAATATTTACATTGATTTTCTTTTTTAAATAAGCAAAAATGACATTAGGTGCTTTGGAAACAAGCTAATGGATTACAACACCAATCCGAAAAAGTTACATTAGTCGTACAACTACAACTAGAACGGCCTACAAACTAAAACCACGAAATATACCTAATCTGATCAAATAAAGATACAATATTCACCTCAACTCCCCGAAAGATACAATTGTTGCGCATACGCCAAATACTTCAAGTCGTAGCTAATCAGATTATGTGACAAAAATGTTTGCAATTTTTCCGTTTAACAATGATCCAAACGATACAAAGTGTTTCACAGCATAGGGTCACTAGCAACACTTATCCATTGAAAAATGGAAAGCCAAACCTCAGAATTGATTATTTGATTAGGACACATGTTAACATGATTTTTTTAATTAACCTCATAATAATTACATTGATTATTTGATAATGTTTCAATTAAATTACATTGATTAACCTCATCATAATTACATTTTTGTTATTTATTTAAAAAAATATTTCATAATTAACCTTATATCTACAATTAAAACACGATTCAATGCTTTATTGTAAAATTTTCTTTCTTTTTTTTTTTGAAATTTTATTTCTTTCTATTTCATTGATGTTGTGGCTTATTAGTTATTATTATGCAGGTGTTTGGCCAGAATCGAAAAGTTTCAGTGATGAAGGATATGGCCCAATCCCAAAAAAATGGCGCGGAATTTGTCAAGTTACCGAAGGAAACAAAGATAACTTTCATTGCAATAGGTCTTTTACTCTCAACAATTTCTCGTAATTTCCATTTAATATGTAGAATTACTTATAATTTGATTACAACTTTGTAGGAAATTAATTGGGGCAAGATATTTTTACAAAGGTTATGAATCATCTCATGGTAAAGAACAAAATGTATCATTTAATAGTGCACGTGACACTGATGGTCATGGTACACATACTTTATCAACTGCTGGAGGAAATTTTGTTGTTGGAGCAAATGTTTTTGGCTATGGAAATGGAACAGCTAGTGGTGGATCACCAAAAGCAAGAGTTGCAGCTTATAAAGTGTGTTGGGATTCATGCTATGATTCAGATATTTTAGCTGGTTTTGAACATGCCATTAGTGATGGTGTTGATGTGCTCTCTGTTTCTTTGGGTGGTGGTAGAGAAGAATATTTTAGAAATAGTATTTCTATTGGGTCTTTTCATGCTATTGCCAAAAACATTTTTGTTGTAGCTTCTGGTGGAAATTCAGGACCTAGTCGTTTCACTGTTGCAAATTTGGAACCTTGGGTCCTCACAGTTGCTGCAAGTACAATTGATAGAGATTTCACAAGTTATGTTGTTCTTGGTAACAAGAAAGTATTCAAGGTACATATATTTTGTCGTTAACTATTAGAGATGCTTTTTATTTCTAATCTCTATATATCGTTATTTTTTTTTGTTTTGATCTTATTTATTGTTATTTTAATTAGGTGTTTAAAAATTTTATTGTCAGGGAGAGAGTCTTTCGGAGCGCTTCTTACCGGCTGGTAAACTGTACCCATTGATAAGTGCGGCTGATGCCAAAGTCGATAGTGTGTTTGTGACTGCCATGGATGCGTAAGAATGATTATATTTCCAATTTACCTTCTCAGACTCAAATAAACTTTTGTCTAAAGTATGATCTCTTATAAGTTATAATCTCTATATTTTTTGTAGCCTTCTTTGCAAGGAAGGAGCTCTTGATCGACATAAGGCAAATGGGAAAATATTGATATGTCTTAGAGGTGGTTATAATATTAGTAGAGTTGACAAGGGTGTGCAAGCTTCTAGTGTAGGTGCTGTTGGAATGATTTTAGCTAATAATGAAGAGTCAGGAGATGAAGTTATAGCTGACCCTCATCTGCTTCCTGCTGCACATGTTACTTTTACAGAAGGAAGTGAAATTTTTAAATATGTCAATAGTACCAAGTAATTTTTCTCCTATACTTTTTCATTCATAACTTGTTCTATGCTTTGATTTTATAGTTTGTACTATTTATATACAGAGAATTTTATTTTACATTTTATACATACATTATGCATGCAGGTCTCCTATGGGTTACATTACTAGAGTTAAAACACAATTGGGTGTAAGGAATTCTCCATCTATGGCTGCCTTTTCATCAAGAGGCCCAAATAGTCTTGATTCTGCAATTCTTAAGGTTACAATATACAACTGTTGATCAATTTGTAAGCTATAATATACAAAAATTGGATGTGTTCATATAATTGTAAACCTTATTTTCTATTTCAGCCCGATATCACTGCACCGGGTGTCAACATAATTGCAGCTTATAGTGAAGCTGTAGCTCCTTCAGAGAATGAATCTGATAAGCGAAGAACTCCTTATCTTACTCTATCAGGAACTTCAATGTCATGTCCTCATATTGCCGGACTTGTTGGACTACTTAAATCTATTCATCCTGATTGGAGTCCGGCTGCTATAAAGTCAGCAATCATGACTACAGGTAAAATATATATGTCTAGCTTATAATACACGTATAAGCTCACATAATTATTTTCTTTTGTTTGTTATTGATAAAACTTTACACCTTTTGCAGCAACAACAGCAGACAACATCGGAGAACATTTGCACGATTCGACGCAAGGAAAAACAACTCCTTTTGCCTATGGTGCAGGGCACGTTCAACCTAATCTTGCTGCAGACCCCGGACTTGTTTATGACCTAAACATTACTGATTATTTGAACCTTTTATGTCATCATGGATACAATAGTGAGCGACTTAAAATCTTCTATGGAAAACCTCATACTTGTCCCACTCCCATATCCTTCGATTTGGTATATTTCAATTATCCAGCCATACAAGTTCCTTACATTGACATTGGACAATCTTTGAATGTTACTCGTACCGTAACCAATGTCGGATCGCCTAGTACGTACAAAGCCCTCATCGAAGCTGATCCCTCAGAATTGCTAGTTTCAGTTGAGCCTAAAAGACTAATATTTAAGGAAAAGGGTGAAAAAAGAGAGTTCAAGGTTACCTTAACTTTGAAGCAACAAAGTAAGTCTAAGACTCAATATGGCTTTGCAAAATTGGTTTGGACCGATGGAAAACATCGTGTTGGAACTCCTATTGTATTAAATTCACACGTGTGAGTAGTGAGGGTTAAATTTTTTTGGTTACAGTAGTGATGTGCTACCAATTGATAATTTAAGTAGTGTTTGTTTTTTCTCCACTTTCAATAATGGGACATGTGATGTGTACAAGTTCTACAAAAGTTGTGATGTGAATAAATCAATGTTTTTTATGAGTTACAACAAATCAGAAGCTATTTTGTGTTTGTTTACTTATAAGAAAATTACTTTTTATAAAAAAATAATATTTAACCTGTTTGAATGCAACTATATAAAAGTGATTTTGTATCATAAAATTACTATAAAGGACAATTATTAGAATAAAGTGATTTTTAAATATGTTGTTATATGAATAATACTCAAGTTATTGTTTTTCATTATAACCATATAACTCTATATATAGAGCTACAAAGAAAACAAATTTTTAAATCTTATCTTTTTTTTCTTTTTGGTAAAGAAACTAATCCTATAAATCTTATCTTCTATAATTAACAAATTAATCCTATAAATTTTAAACTAGATATTATTGGAATATTAGAATAAATTTAGGGATATTTTTGTCTAAAATTTTCTGACACTTGTTTTCTCTTTCCTCTAAAAAAAATCTATAAAAATAAGCTACTAACATCAACTTTAGATTTTTAGCAGTTTTTAAAAGCTATAACAAACGGATGTTATTTTTTTAAAAGTGATTATTTTTTTTAAAATAAGTGATTATTTTTAAAAAAAAACTATAACAAACGGGCACAAAATCTTTAAATATAATCTCTAAATTATTTACTGTCAAAATCACTTATTTTTTAATCTGTAACAAACGGACCTTTAATAGTATTTTTTTTATTAGTGGAATCAAATGAATAAAATAAAATATTCTAAAATAAAATAGTCATAATGTTTCATGATGAAAAATAATCTCGACGGAAATAATAAAAAGGTGATCAATTTGATTCACTATCTCGTCCACCGGTGTGGTGTGGCGTACCGTTGAGGACAATGCTAAAGTGTTGCGGAATCTATAATCATAATAGTGGTGCCCTCTATGTCTGCTTTGAAGGGTAAGAAGATTACCGTTGCTGGCAAGAAGAAGAAGAAGTAAATATTTACGTTTTTCGATATAGTCACTTCACTTGTGTAAGGTGAAAAAATTAGAATAAGAATAACCATGCAAAGACTGTCTGATGGCATTATCAACATTGAGCTTCTCCATCAGTAAAACATGGATTTACAGCCACAAATTAGAATAACCATGTGGTGGAAGGATATTGGTGCTTTAGACAAGATTGTGGAGTCTAAAAATTGGCTTGTTGAGTTCATTGTGCGGAAAGTGGGAAACGATATGAATCTACTTTTCTTTGAGCGTCAAATTGATTAGGCACCGCCTCTCTTTCTTCCCGTTTCCAATTGTATCCAATTGACCAAAAGTGTTTAATAGGAAAACAAATAGGCCAGGGACTTTACCAAAAAAATTTGGGCCTTCCTTGAAAGAGAAACGGTCTTCACGTTTTTCTTTTACAATGGAATCGTATGTGTGAAAAAAGTTTAGAAACTTATTTTTTCACATGCGATTAATTCAACTCATAATAAAGGGTTATGCTAATTAGTGCACCTCGTGCATACTAATTAAGAATACAAAAAAAAAATTACATTGAAAACAACACATTTTATATTTTACAAGTATTTATTACACAAGTTTTTTTTAACTAAAGAATGGGATACACTAATTAACATTTTTCAATAATAAATATTTCACCTTCCTTAATCCTTATCACCTATACCTTCAACTATAATTTTTTGTTTGAAAGTAGAGGAAATTGAACATTTCTGATTGCTATGATTATTTAGTACGTGTTTGATATCGTTGTGGATTGGAAAAAATCTTGGTAAATGGTAACACTGTGATTTTATTTAAGTAATAAATTGTAACTATAACTAAATCACAATTATTCACAATAGTTGAAGAGCATACACGATCAGCTAAATACAAGCTAAGTGACTTCCAACTACTCAAACTCAAACCACAATTAAAACATGTGTTATCAATTAGTAGATATCCAATGAGTAGACTAAGTAAAAAATTCTTGACCAAAAAAAAAAAAGACTAAGCCAAAAATTTCTTTTAATTAATAAATTAGACTAGGTTAATTTTTGAAGCAAAATAAGACTAGGTTAATATCACCACAAATAAAATGCTTTTAATAAAAGTATGTTTCAATATTTCACACTTAAAATTATTAGACACACATAATTAAAACTTTTGAAATATACTCAAAACTTATAACACAAGAAATAGAAGGCACATGATCACACATAATTAACTTCACTTTATTTATAAAATGTTGATACTGCTTTTTTACGGTAACCAAAAAAAAAAACTTTACTTCATTTATTTAATTTGTTACATGGTAGTGTACATATAATCCTAGCCACGATCAAGCTCCTCACGGAAACTATTAAAATCTGAAAATTCGTTCTTCTACCTCTACACTTAATCTATCACCCCTACGAACCACGTAATAATCTTATTTTACCTTTTATGTAATTAAAATTTTATATTATTATTTTTATCAGTCATTCAACGGTTCCGAAAAACAACTTTCACCCCAATAATAAATTGTTCCAATAAATCTCTTAATATTCCAGTTTGATTTGGTTACCGCAACTCTTTTTATATTATTCTGGTGTGTAATTTTTTTCAAAATTGTTCGTTGTAGCTTGCTACCGGAACAATGTTAAACTGTTCCGGTTCCAATTCGTATACGGGAACACATATACGTCTGATCCGGTTTGATTTAATTTCCAAAAACTCATAGAGATGGTGAAATTAGCTGCAAATGAGCTTTTCAAACTGGAAGAGCAGGGGCATATGTTGCACTATCGAATACTTTGGCAGATGCGGGAAATGGGATAGTGTAAGTGAGCTTAGAGAAGTAATGAAGGAGAGAGGAATATCCAAGGACACTGCCTGCAGTTGTGTTGGAGCGAATAGTGCTTGTTAGTTCTTATGATGGATTCAAAGATGCACACCATCATATATGAAACAAAATCTCTATATAATATATTTACAGGATGTCTCTCTCCTGATCATAATCCTATGTGGCAAGCTATCAAGTACCCATATACCTATGTGACAAACTATGAGACTATCTACATAATAAACTAAGTCTTCCTTGATGTACACTCTTCGATTCTCACTCAAGACACTTTTTCAATTATCAAACATTTTATTTAACTTTTTAGAGTTCCTTAATGTACCACTCTTCGACTCCCACTCAAGACACTTTTTCAATTATGAAACATTTTATTTAACTTTACATTTTATTTTATATTTTAGAATTTCTTAATGTATCATTCTTCGATTCCCACTCATGACACTTTTTTAATTATGATACATTTTATTTTATTTTTTAGAATTCCTTAGTGTATCATTTTTTCGATTCTCACTCATGACACGTTTTTAATTATGAGAATTTTTCTTAAAGATATTTTTGAGACACATATTATGCATAACTAAGATTAATAATCAGTTATAAACAAAAACAAACAAAATTTTTGGATAAAAACAAGTAAATCAAACCGATTTCTAACAAATAACAATAATTTTTTTAAGATTAATACTTTTAATGAAAAAATTTCTTAATAAATTTTCCATAACTATTTTTTATTTAATCATCATAACTAATGGTATATCATAAAAAATTTAGTTGATTCAAAAACTGAAATACTATTATATAAGTATAAGTACCCAAACAATTGTATGTATTAATTTTTTTAAATAAAGTTGTGTGAATTAATATATACCATTACATAAATATTATTATATATGATAAAAAAAAGTCATAATTTCTCAAATAAAAGTATATTTTATTAGTTTAATTTTTA
The DNA here is from genome assembly GCA_951804385.1 of Trifolium dubium. NCBI lineage: Eukaryota > Viridiplantae > Streptophyta > Magnoliopsida > Fabales > Fabaceae > Trifolium > Trifolium dubium. The sequence goes on along the minus strand of OX638076.1, from coordinate 30,204,304 downwards.
ACTTTTGTTCACATAAAAAATTTAACTCATTTCTATCTATCATTATTTTATTACTATGTTGTACCAAATATAAATCATACTTATTCCTATTTTATTTGTATTTTATTAAGAACATATTTTTATTCATATATTAATACAATAAACCCATTTTTTTTTGTAATTTTTATGATGACTACACTTACATTAATATCAATGCATGTCTTTATAATTTACACGGGATCAATATTAATAATCATATATTAATACAAGAGGTTTTTTTAAAAATAAAAATATACTCACATATCAAAACAAGGTCCTATATTTTTTTTAAAATTGCTACGGGGATGAGAGAAAAAATATCATATCGTTGAACGGAAAGTGGGAGATCATTCTCAAAAATATTAACTATGACTTATATTTACACTCATGTTAATATGAGTGTATTTTGATTTTGTAATTTATACAAGGCAATATTTGTACTTATATATTAAAACAGATCCTATTATTTTTGTAATTTCTACGGGAACGGAAAGAAAACACCATACTCTTGAGAACGGGGAGTGGAATACCACTGTCCACCATGTTCTATCCCTTTAAATCCATAAATATATAATTATTTTTTATAATTAAATAATATAAATATCAAATCATTTTCGCAAGTAATTAGAAAAACATAAATTACAAGAAAAAAAATTCATTAATTAGAAATAAGATGCAAAAAAATTAAATTAAAAAAATTAATATTTCAACTAATCTACTTTAATTTAATTATATAAATTAATATAATTTTAAATTTCAACCCGTACATTTGTACGGGTTAGTTATAGTAGTGTTCAATAAAGTGGAGAAACAATGAGGTAAGTTGCAGATAAGATAGTTCAAGGAGGTTGATCCTAATTGATTGACATCTGAAATGAAGGGTACAAATTAAGCAGAAGTGTTGACTATTGTGAACAAAGTTGAAGACTTGAAGTCAAGCTAAGTCATGCTGCTTAAGAGATAAGTTTTTGAGCTGTAGATAATTGATTCTCTCCATGTTTTCCGTTCCGGTAACTATCATACTCATTCCGGAACACATGTTTTCCGTTCCGGTAACAATAAACAAACCGGAACACGTAACATTTTATTCTTCCCCTCTCCTTCTCTATCAAACCGGAACGAATTTTATGAAAAGTGAGGATATGATTTTTTCCAAGTGATTTTACAATATATTTGAAGGTAAATTGGTCAATTTAACTAAATATGTAGGCAGGGACGGACCTGGACACAAAATTTCAGTGGGGCTAAAAAATTTAGCCGCAACTTAAAAAAAAAATTATTTTGATAATTTAGTTAAACTATAAACAATATATAAGATTTATTTTTTGAAAGGCAAACAATATATAAAATTATTATTAGTATAACATGTTATCCAAAAAAATACTATAAACTCGATTAGTTATCTACCATTTTTTTACAAACAAAACTAATATTTATTATTATAAAATTAAACTACATAATTTAAAATAATATTTTATGTATAGCAAATGACTTGTAATAATCAATCATAAACTATACACTAATATTTGTACCAATACTTAAATTAATATGTATATCGAATGAATTACGATCATCAATAATAACGTTAAACTAATATTTACATTAATATCTATATGAATTTGTATATAGAATGAATTAAAATTATTTATAAAAATACTTTTTTTTTTGAAAAAAATTTGGCTAGGCTGGTGTGGCTATAGCCTTAAGGGGATCCGTCCTTGTATGTAGGGGTGAGGGATTTAGTGTAGGGATGGAAGGACAAATTTTCTTAAAATCTCTATTAATACCGAGTTACTAACCTTAAAAGTTCCTAAATAAATTCAGAAAACATGCAGCATCTCAGTATTTTCAAATTGGATAGTTACAAAAATGTAATTGTTCATATTTTCAATGAACCAGGACAGAGGTCCTGTTTTTTTCTATCATCCTATTCTCATCTTATTAGACCATTAACTACAACCAAGCTACAAGGCACAAGGCTAAAATCAAACATCAATATCTCCCTCTCCATATATCTCTCTATTATTAGTGTAAATGTAAAACTTGTAATTAAATGAAAAAGATATCAATTAATTCAAGATTTCATATTAAAAATAACACCATAACCCCATACAAACAAACCAATAAACTTGCTACAGCAAGAAATAGAATTAAGGCACATGATCACACATAATAATAAACTTTACTTTATTTATATAATATAATATAATAATCTCGATACTGCTTTTTTACTGTAACCAAAAAAAAGAAAAATTAACTTCACTTTATTTATTTGTTACATCGAAGTGTATATATATATAATCCTAGACACTTCATCAACCAAACTTAGCCTTAAGCTTCTCAATCTGTTCAAGATCAAGAAGAGTGGTTTGTGCAATGACGGCAGTAGGTAAACTATTCTTTCCGAACAATAAATCATCGAGAAAGTGAAAAGTAGGACTTGAGCTACTATATGTAGCAAAAGCAACAGCTGTTTCAGAACCAGAGTTAACAAGAAAATGCATATGTCCTTTTGGAAAGACCATAACATCACCAGGCTTAATATTTTTCACATAAGCACTTTCACTTGTAACAAATCCAGCTGACACATTTCCTTGAACCATAATTAATAATTCCGATTCATCGGGATGAACATGCATGGGGACACTTCCATTTATTCCTATGTCGATTCTTGCTGCCGTCCATTTAGACCTGGCAATTCAGTCACAGAAACAACAGTTAATTTTACATCAAATTGATCAAATATTGTGTTTCCAGGTACAAAGCCTGAGTACACAAAATCATCCACAGATATTGCATTTGGTAATTGGCATTGATATCCTGTAGGAGTCTGTAAATAAGGTGTTCTTTCTGCAACACAGATATTACTTGCAATATTACTTGCAGAAGCATTACAAGTATAGAGAACAAAAGTAATAACAAAGAAAAAAAGATTCATCGTATTAAAATAACTTGAGAGTTTTGAGTGGATTTTTGTGTTGTGAGAGAATAAGGATTGACTTATGCTGTTTATATAGTATGAGTAATCTATACTATAGTATTAGGTAGTAGGACATGTAATTAATTAATTAATTAAGATAACACGGTTTCTTAATTCATAGGTTTATCTTATCATCTATTGTCAAAAAACGGTTTATCTAATCATCTAAAAAGCAAAGCATACAAATAGTCATTGTGCACAGGGTACGAATTTTTCTTTTAGTTATCTCCATATTCGGAACAAGATGAACTACCACAAGTTATACCTTTTTTTTCTTTTTTTTGATAATAATACCTTCTTTTTTTTACCTCTGGTTTTTAGTGGAATGAGACCCTAGTAGTTCAGAATTCGGTCGCGAAGTAAGTAAAATTTGACCAAGAATTGAATCCGAGTTCTTCCGAAATTTGTCCTTTGATGAATCTCATTAATCACTTGAGCCCAGTAACTTTGTTATAACACCTTATTTCTTTTCTTTTTTTTTGGTCAGGTAATACTTTATTTCTTTACTAATGAATAAATGATAATAGCGTATATAGGCTAAATTAATTATACTTTTTGTCTTTAAGTTATTTTTAGGTTTTATCCTGATCTCTTGAAATTAAGCTAAGTTTAATCTTCCTTACATTTTGCTCTCTTAAAGTTTAATCTCCTATGGGCTAAGGGCTATAAAGCCATGACTTAATGTCAACAAATTCTCTAGGATACTATTCATTAACATAATCCAAAAAACTACTAGAAAACTTAAGGTATACTTTTTATTAACATAATACGAAAGTAATTCTCTGATTCCAATTTAAGGCTTGAATCAAAATTTACTCAAAGATTACACACAATAATTTATTAACAAAATTCAAATCAGGTTTTTTTTTACACGTAAAATTTTGACATACAATATCAATAAATTCATTGATAATTTTAAATGTGATTTTGTGTGGAAGAAGAAATTAAACACTTCCCATTTAATTTTTGAGTTTGTTTTTCGGTGAAGTGTGGAAATTCATAGTTTGTTTTTTGGCCGTTAGGAGTTTAATTCTTGTGTTTTGTTTTGTTTTTTGAAATAATAATGCTCGTGATCAATGATCATGCTCAGTTCTATGGATCACATTTATTTGATAAAGAAGTTTGCGATGGTTACTATGCAAATTAGTTGACTTGTAGCTGATGTATTTGGAAGATTCAATTAAATTACTTGCAATTTGTAAATGTGTTTGTTTTGATAGACTAAAACAAAATTTCATTGTCATATTCTTGTGTCACTTTTATTTTTTTTTCGACTCAATCTTGTGTCACTTTTATAAATATTAAATGTTTTGGGATAAATATAATTTTTTTTGGTACATAGATGAGATGATAAAGTCATCATAAATTTACACACACAAAGTGGAGTGATTAGGAATCGAACTCTGATCGTGGACGTCTAACCTAGCAATTTCGGCATTTTCTACATGTTGAGTTAGAACTTTTGGACGGAATAAATATAAAATTTTAAAAACAGGGACAAATTTGTAATTTTCAAAATTTTAAAGGATCAATTTAAAAAAAATTAATATCCTATTTGTAATTTTTGAATATTTTACATGTCAATTTACAATCTATAAAAAGTTTATAGGTGTCAATTTAAAATACTATGGAAAGAAGGAAATTCAAATTCCTAACTTCATGTTTCATTTAAAAAAATTTAAATTTAATTTAGAAAAAAGTACTTAATAAATTTTTCTCATTTTAAAAATTATTTAAATTAATCATCCAAACAAAAAATATTAGATAAAGCAATTTGAGTCCCTCAAAATATTCTCCCATTTAAACACACTCTAATTGACTATTTTCAATAATAAGTGACCTAATTTTTCATTTAAAACGTGCAAATTAATTTGATTATTTTTTATAATTATTTAAAAAAAAACTTAAAAAATATAAGATATCTTTATCTTCTTATTGAATCAAATATACATGAAAGCAAATTCTATTTAAAAAAGAAGAAAAAATTAAAATTTCAATGGCACCACCATTTGAAAAAAAACTCTTATGGCACCATTCTAAATTATATATACCCCTATAGAAAACACTTAAAAATTGTACCAAAAAAAAAAACACTTAGAAATTGCTAAGCATATAATTATGAATAATCTTTAGGAACCTGTCTTCCACTTAATACTATTACAAGCAGTACAGCTTTACCCATCCAACTCATCATAGCTTTTTTATAACCCCTCATTAAAAATATTTTGTATATAAATAAAAAAATTGGCATAGCACATGAAAGTACATTAAAAATGCACCGATATATCACTTACTCATCATAGGTATTCTATATGCCCTCTTTAAAAGTATTCTATAATGTAAATTGTATATTATAGAGCATGCTAATTGGTAGATGCTGTCAAAAGATTTTAATAATGAAATTGACATCCATCACTTCTTTAGATATATACAAAAATAAAAGCTAAATTATTATATTTTTGGTTTAATTTCAGATTTGATTTTGATCTTTTAAGCTTCTTTTGTTTCATTTTAGTCCCTTAAATTATATATTATACAATTTGGTCTTTTAAAAAATTTGGCATTCAAATTAAGTGGTAATAAAGAAATTTTATTTTTTTCAATCATTTTGAGACAATTTAACGGACAATTAATCTTTTATATATGCAAAGTCATTATTTTAGTTTTTTTTAATAATTTTTTACTTGTCTTAATTATTCCACATTGTCTTGTATATATTTTATTTTCACATAAGTTGTCAAAAAATAATTGTTCAAATGACATACCTCTATTTTAATTTTGAAAAAAATATTAGTATTTATATTACAATAAAATTAAAGTTAGAGCTTAATTATAATTTTTGTTCTATTTTTTTATAAAATCTGACAATTTTTATCCCTCTATATTATATATTTCTAAACTAAAAATTAATGATATCATATGATCTAAATTTCATGGTATCACATCTAGTATGGTAAAAAGATTAACATAGATGAATGGGAAAAATTCGTTAAGGGTTTGTTTTTTTAGTGTATGTTTATGACTATGAGTTTGTATTTTAAGAGTAAAAACTCATTTTAGACTTTGAAAAATATTTGGTGATCCAATTTGATTTATAAGAAAAAATAAAAACAGTTTTCAATCACTTAAAAAATAAATAAACGGATATACTTATAATTAGTTCTATTTGAACCACCACTATAAATGCACGTATGTACATGTGATCTCTTACAATAATTTTAAAATGAAAAATTTAATCTTTAAAAATTAATATTTTTCTTCTTTAGCATTCAAAAGACTAAATATTATAAATAACCTTTTTAATGGAAATTAAAAAATTTACCACGTCAAAGCGAGGTCCAAATACTTTCTTCATATAGGAGATAAACTCGAGGAAATTTGAGGTATGCAAATCATCTTTGAGTAACTAATTTATTTGATATTTATCATCATGAGGAATCTTCCTGTAAATGCCATTGGTAATACTAGCAAGCTGACCAATTCCAGCTACTCATCGTAGTTATTATAACCCCTCATTAAAAGTACTAATATAAATTTAATAATCAAATTGATGTCCATAACTTTTTTATCTTTAGATATATACTCACAAAAAAAGGTTAAATCACGTATACTTTTTATCTCCCAGGATAATTAACTTTAAGTTTTATTTCAATTTCTTATTATTATTTTTCATTTTAGTATCTTAAATTATAAATATTATACAATTTATTTGTTTATTTAAAATTGTCTCATTCTAGTCCACTATATTATAAATATTAAATATTTTATACCTTTAATAAGTTATAAAATGTAAACAATTTAATTCTCTTATTAGAGACCAACATATCTTAAAAACTTGAAATTTAAAATGCTAAAGTGTTCGATATTTATAAATTAAAAGTCTAAAATAAAACTAAGAAAATTTAAGAGACAAAATTATCTTCTAAAATAAAATAATATAGAAATAAAGAATTAAATTAAAATAAAAAACTAAATTAAGATTCTTAAAATTTTCACGATCTTTGAGTATGCGAATTATCTTTGTTAATAATGACTATTGCTTAAGGACCAAGTTGTTTTAATTTTTTGTTTCTTACTAATTAAAAGTTAGTTCTTTATTTCTTCACTTCAAACTAATTAGTTCTCAGCTGAATTTTTTCGTAGAGTAAATAACATGTCTCCATCAAATAGGTATATAGGTCCTAAATTTTTGGTTGTAGTAATTAAGTTTTAGTCAATGACGATTTATTATTGATATTGCAAGTCATATATGATTTAGCACATTAACATATAACCCTACACACCTACAACATCACCTACACTATATGGATTTGGGGAAGCTGACAAAACAGAATAATTGACTGCATGTGTTAGCTTTGTAAGTTGGTTTATTCCTCGCTTTTTTTTATAGTAACACTAATTTCTTATTTATTTTGTAAAATAAGTATACACATTTTAATTTTTTTTTAAGAAAGGTTACTTAAATTAGTCTTATGACTGCAAAAGAAGAAAAAAATATTAATTTTAAAGCTAAGGATTAAATTGTCCATTTTTAAATTATTGTAAGAAATCACATGCATGCATGCATTTTGAGTGGTGGTTCAAATAGAACCAATTAAGTATATGTATATCCGTTTATTTTTATGAGTGATTAAAAATTGTTTTTATTTTTTCTTAATTAGGAATCAAATTGGATTACTAATATTTTTCAAAGTTTAAAATGAATTTTTAAAATACAAATCAAACTCAGTTATAAACATACACTAAAAACAAACCCTAAGAAAATTTTCTCATTCATCTATGTTAATCTTCTTATCTTATATGATGATTTGTTGTTCCAATTTTAAAAGAAAATACCATTTTACGAGTAAAAATTCATAATGTTTTAAGCTAAATGATAGTTGAGGTACAAAAAAAAATTAATTGACTACATGTGTTAGCTTTGTAAGTTTGGTTTATTCCTCGTTTCTTTTTATATAGTAACACTAATTTCTTATTTATTTTGTAAAATGAGTATACACATTTTAATTTTATTTATTTTTTTCTATCTGAGGACAATTAAATTCATCATAACTATTTTTTATAATATTTAGAACAAATCCATCAATGGGATTAGGGGGAGATGAGTTTTAAACGCGCTTTATTTGTTTCAAAAGCCTCCATGCACCCAAATTATACAAAAAATCTTATGCAAATCGTTCGTTACATTCACATCATCCATATAATTGAATGATATTATTACAATTCACAAGATTGAATATTTGATTCTCTATTCATTGATGTTACAAATTTTATTGTTGTTATGACCATGTTGGGAACAAGATAAATTAACCATGGTTGTACGTATGTAATTATAGTTTTTTCCTTTAATTACTAATGGTTACAGAGCCTAGGCTGACTTATACTTTTATTTTTAAGTTATTTTTAGGTTTTTATTCGTACTTATGATCTTTTGAAATAAAATTCTTCCATTTTACTCTAAAAAATTATAAATGTTAGATAGTTTAACCTTTTAAATATATTTTTTATATTCTTTACTGTACGTCAATCAAATTTTTTCAATACGTATGAATTAAGAATTAAAATTTTGATTATAAATTTAAGATGAGATTCAAAATTCTTACTACTTATATAGTTATATCACCTCATTGTTCATATATTTTAATATCTTAAAATATAAACATTAAAATTTTGGTTGAGTTTTAAAGGGAGGGGATGCATGTGAAGGGAAAAGAGGGAGCCATATGTATATAGGTAAGTTACTTATGCAGAGACCTGGTTTTAGAGGGAGGAAAAAAGAAGGGAAAAGAGGGAAAAGGGGAAATTTTGTTTGAAGTAACTTACCTAGCTAGCTATTTTTTTGTTGGTATTACTTACCTAGCTATTTTATCCTCAAAACATTAATTAATCTATATACATTATAATCCATCATTATTGATAATGCTAAAAGAAAACGAGTTAAGAATTACACGCCATGTATACATATGTGGTCATTGTGAATGATTTTGATTACAATTACTATATTTACAATAAGATAATTTTTATGGCTTGCGACGTCTCACAAGCAAAATCATGAACATTGTTATTGCCATATTGTGTATGGTGTATGTGTTTATTTTTCAGTAGTCATGACCAATTGAGAACAAGACAAATTAATAATATATTTATCATTTAAAAAAAATAGACTTTTGCTTTTTTTTTCGTCGAATGAAATGTATTGAATTAAGCAAAAATAAGCCCAAAACTCAATAATGAAATGTTTATTCAAATCAAGCCTTTTATTTTGGACAAAAAAAAAGCCCTTCATTTGTTCACATTTTAGTGTTTTTTATTCATGCAGTTATTTAAAAAAGTAATCTTAGATATTGAAGAATAATTTGAAACAATCTGTTTCTCGATTCAATTTAGTTGGCGGAGATAACACATTATATATATACACACACCTAAAAATCAAACTAAGGATTCTTCATTTATTCTTTTCAATGAATAAATTTTTAACAATTTGACAACTTGATAAAAAATGGCTCATGACTTTTTTGTTTTAGATGAAGTGATAATCTACTAATATTAAACCTACACATACACAAGTAAGGTCTTGGGTTCGAATCTGGATCACAATATCTAGCCTAACAATTTTGACATTTATCAGTTGAACTATACTTCTATGGTTCATGACCCTATTAAATTGTCTAGATGGTTCTAATATTGAATCTTTATATTTTACAAATAAAATACTCTTAAATAGGTCTTTAACTTTATAAATATTTCAAAAAGATCTTTGACTCTATCAAATTGTCAAGTTCATCATTATATTATGTTTGTATATACTACTCCCTCCGACCACGAATATAAGTAAATTTAACTTTTTTGGTACATTTGACTATTAATGTATCTGATCCATATTTATAACTAGATACATCAATAGTCAAATGTATCAAAAAAGTCAAATTTACTTATATTTATGGCCAGAGTGAATATTTTACAATTTACTAATAACATTTTGGTTGATTCAAGTTTTACCAGTTATTTTGAATTAATCTCTAACATATTCTTTGTTTTTTTTTTGGTGAAATCTCTAACGTATTCTTTAAAAGACAATATAAACAATTTTTTTAAAATATTCCTAAAACCTAAAATCTATTTAATAATAATGTCTTCCAAGTTACATATTCAATATTCATTTTGGACTTTTGATAGCTTATTTAATTCTTTCTTTTTTACGTAGCTTATTCAATTTTTTTGACAAGCAATGTATTCCAAGTTACATATTCAATATTCATTTGCGTGACATATACTTTATTTTTATTTTTTTACTAAGCGTCACATACACTATAAGGTGCTAAAATGTATTTCAGTAAAAATAAAAAAGATTTAATTGTAGTTTTGGTCCATCTATTTTATATATTTTGCAATTTTGGTTTCTTTATTTCAAAATCAAACCATTTAACCCTCTTTTTTTAAATTTTTGTTGCACTTTTGATTTCCAATCTATTTTGTTCACAAAAAAATATCAATGTGACGTGTAACTGGACAAAATAGATTATGTGGCAATAATATGTGGCTTTATTTTTACTATCCAATTTAAAATCAGTAAAAAGAAAATGGAAACGTGTTCTTCAACCACTCACAAGAACAATCATTCTTCAACCACCATCACCATAACCATCAGCATCAATATAGCCATAATCATCAAACAAAGCACAAGAAGAGAGGAAAAACTAAAATCGGAACCGAAATCTTGAACGAAATTGAAACACATGAAATGGATATACTGAAATCTTGAAACTGAAACAATAAATCGAAACCATAACACATAACACATGACCAGGCAGGAATCTAGGTTGAACAAATTGGGGGCAATTGCCCCACAACCTTATTTATTTTTGTGTCAATATTAGATAGGTTTATGTTTTGCTCTCACTTAAAATTAAGTGTTGACCCCATAAAAAATTCTTAGATAATTTGTTTTGTGAATAATCTAATACAATTGCCTCAAAAAAAATAATCTAATACAATTAATATAGTGAAAATAAATTATTTACTAGTTGTTTGGCCACATATACAGAAAAGAACATGTTTGATAGTGTTGAAAATGGAAAATAATTGTACAACATTTTTGAAATACAAAAATACTAGAGAAATATAATTGGTAGATATATTTTTATCAAGTAATTTAGTGATATTTAAACATATGTTTTCAAGTTTTTGGTTTAAAATGACATAGTTTATATAATCTCCAATTTTTTACTGAGTGATAAACTATCGTTGTTTTAATAGTTTTAATTGTTTTAATAGTAACAAAAAAATTGAGTTTTTTCTTTAATATTATGGGACTTAGTCACGGATGGAGTATATAATTATGATCTTGCCCCCACGAATCAACATTTCTAGATCCGTCACTGCACATAACACATGAAATCGAAACCAAAATCATAATTTATGGGTTTGAGTCGGTTCATGGGTTTGTGGGGTTAGGAGAAGATGATGGGTTTGAGATAATGATATTGTTGAGTTTGTGGGTTTAGGAGAAGAAGATGATGATGTTTGTGTTGTTGTTGTTTGATAGATGAAGAAGTAAGGGAATAAGAACATATGAACACGATAACCTTCAATTTTTATTTTCTTTTTTTTGATTTTTGTTAAAAATAAAATAAATTAAAAAAAAAGTCACATTGCCGTGTTCATTTGTCCAGGACTCCAGTCACTTGCCCACATTAACATTTTTTGTAATTTGTAAACAAAGTGGATTGGAAGACCAATAGGGCAACAAAAATTAATATTAAGAGTTAGATTGTTTGATTTTGAAATAAAGGGACCAAAATTATAAAATATGTAAAAAAAAAGGGATCAAAATTGCAATTTTTTTGGAAAGGAAGAAAATGAATAAAAACTGCAATTAAGCCGATAAAAAATAAAAAAAAGTAATGAAGCGACAAGAAATTAACATGTTTATAAATTATAATCCATCCCAAGTCAAAAAAATGTTTATAAACCATGATCCATCCCAATATTTGGAAATGTATGAAATTGATGTCGCTGCCTTGACCTGATCGAGTACTAGTAATAAAGCTTAAGAAATTTTAATGCCAGAGTTATTTCTTTCAATGCCATTTGCTGGAAAGGACTTATTCAAAGGATATTTTTTTTTGGTACAAATACTCAAAGGAATTTAATTACGCTAAAACTATAAGAACACGAAAAATACGTGATCATTACTTAGATTCTGTACAAATAATTAAATATTTTCAATTTAAAATTTGTAAAGAGTGTTTGACGAAAATTAAATCACTTTAGAAACAGCAATTATTAAAAAAAGACACAGCAATCCTAGGAGAGGAAATAAAAACGTGATCAATTTGATTCACTAACGTGTACCATGATGCCTCTATATAAACTCCTCTCACTCCTTCCATTTTTCATCACAAACTAAGATTCACTTTCCCATTTGTAAGGGGTCTTGCTAAAAATATACACCTTGAATAAAACTGTTCTAACATAAATTTCTCTTAATGTCGACTTCCGTTGAAAATAGTCGAACCTACTACACTAACCTTGAATATGGTGTTCTTGAACCCTTAAAGCCAGTTAGCTTGAAAACCCTTTTTATATTGGATTCTTTAAACAAAGAAGATGATGAGGAGTACTTAAACATGGTCAAAAACATGATTTTAAAGGGAAAATCTGAAGTTGAACCTTCGGTGTTAGACCCTCGTGATGAGGGGACCTCGGATCATTGGATCCAAAGAAACCCTTCATTGGTCCGTCTCACGGGCAAACACCCTTTCAACTCAGAGCCACCTCTCCAAAGTCTCATGCACCATGGTTTCATAACTCCCGTTCAACTCCACTATGTTCGCAATCACGGACATGTTCCTAAAGCTCGTTGGGACGATTGGACCATTGAAGTAACAGGTCTGGTGAAAACCCCGACCTGCTTCACCATGGACCAATTGGTCAACGACTTTCCAAGCCGTGAATTTCCTGTCACACTCGTTTGCTCTGCAAATCGCCGCAAGGAACAAAACATGGTGAAGCAGACTATTGGCTTTAATTGGGGTCCGTGTGCCACATCCACTTCGGTGTGGCGCGGTGTGCCCTTAAGGACAATGCTTAAGCGTTGTGGGATCTATAATCGTAGTAATGGGGCCCTTTACGTCTGCTTTGAAGGTGCTGAGGAGCTACCAGGTGGCGGTGGGAGTAAATATGGTACTAGTTGTTGGATTATGAACTTGATTTGGTCCATTGGACTTATCAAGTATTAGGCCCAATTTAGTAATAAGTGGTAAGTCCAAAGAAAGTTCTAGAGATATGTAGAAATGTAACTTAGAAATAAAATATGTAATAGTAGAGAGAAGTGTGTAGAACTCTCTCTTAGAAGTATGTAGAAGAGTTTCTTGAAGTATGTAGAAAGTATGTAGAACTCTCCCTTTAACACTATAAATAGGGAAGAGTTAGTCATTTGTAAAGCAAGAAACAAGCAAGCAAATAAGTATAAAGCAAGTAAGCAATCAATAAAATTGTTCTTCTCTCAAATAGTTTCTCCTCCTCCTCAATACCTCCCAAGAACCTCAATATAACCTTCTCCATCCAACAAAGTGGCATCAGAGCTTAGGTTCCGATAAGAAATCGTTTCATAGTCATGGCGAGCAATGGAGCATCATCCTTCCAAGTTCCTATTCTCAAGAAGAACACCTATGATAATTGGTGTATCAAAATGAAAGCTCTACTAGGAGCACATGATGTTTGGGAGGTTGTGGAAAAAGGTTATAAGGAATCACAAGATGAGGATTCCTTAACTCAAACACAAAGAGATACTTTGAAGGATTCAAGAAAGAGAGACAAGAAAGCTCTCTTCCTCATCTACCAAGCATTGGATGATGATGATTTTGAGAAAATTTCAAACGCAACATTCGCTAAGGAGGCATGGGAGAAACTTCGAATCTCTTGCAATGGAGCTGATCAAGTAAAGAAGGTACGTCTTCAAACACTAAGAGGAGAGTTTGAAGCTTTGCATATGAAAGAAGGTGAACTTATCTCTGATTATTTCTCAAGAGTTTTAACGGTTACTAATAACCTAAAAAGAAACGGAGAGAAGTATGATGATGTAAAAATCATGGAGAAAGTTCTTAGATCGTTAGATTCAAAATTTGAGCATATTGTCACCGTCATTGAAGAAACAAAGCATTTGGAGGAGATGACAATTGAGCAACTTCTTGGGTCGTTGCAAGCTTATGAAGAAAAGAAAAGAAAGAAGGAAGATATCGAGGAGCAAGTACTCAAGATGCAAGTTGATTCACCTAGAGAACAAAATGAGAGAAGCCAACCAAGCCAAGGTAGAGGACGAGGTCACGGTCGTGGACAATTTGGACGTGGCAACGATGGAAGAAGCTCAAGTTACACTAGCAACACTTATGAAAAAGGAGAAAGCTCAACAAGAGGACGTGGTAGAAGATACACAAAGACAAGGTATGACAAATCTCATATTAAATGCTACAACTGTGAAAAGTTTGGGCATTATGCTTCCGAATGTAGAGCTTCTAGCAATTTTAGAGTTGAAGAGAAGGCCAACTATGTTGAAGAGATAAGGCAAGAAGACGACGTGTTATTGTTGGCACACAATGTCAATGAAAGAAACAGAGATAGTCAATGGTACCTTGATAGCGGTGCAAGCAACCATATGTGTGGGCAAAGAAGCATGTTCGTTGAGCTAGATGAATCGGTGAAAGGGAATGTGGCTTTAGGAGATGAATCAAAAATGGCGGTGAAAGGTAAAGGAAAAATTCTCATCCGATTGAAGAATGGTGATCATCAATTTATCTCTAATGTTTACTATGTTCCAAACATAAAGAGCAACATCTTGAGTCTGGGACAACTCCTAGAGAAAGGTTATGACATTCAATTGAAGGATAATAACCTTTCTATAAAAGATAATTCAAGTAAACTCATTGCTAAAGTGCCGATGTCAAGAAATAGAATGTTCAAGCTTAACATTCAAAATGATATTGCACAATGTCTTAAGATGTGCTACAAAGAAGAGTCATGGCTTTGGCATCTTCGATTTGGGCATCTTAATTTTGGAGGGTTAGAGTTGCTCTCTAAGAAGGAAATGGTCAGAGGATTGCCTCATATCAACCACCCAAATCAAGTATGTGAAGGATGCCTACTTGGAAAGCAATTCAAAATGAGCTTTCCGAAGGAGTCAAACTCAAGAGCTCAAAAGCCGTTGGAGCTCATACACACGGATGTGTGCGGTCCAATCAAGCCAAGTTCACTCGGTAAGAGTAACTACTTCCTTCTCTTTATTGATGATTTTTCAAGAAAAACATGGGTGTACTTTTTGAAGGAGAAATCAGAAGTGTTTGAGAATTTCAAAAAGTTTAAAGTCCAAGTTGAGAAGGAAAGTGGTCTTGTGATCAAAGCCATGAGATCCGACCGAGGTGGAGAGTTCACATCAAAAGAATTCCTGAAGTATTGTGAAGATAACGGCATTAGGCGACAACTGACGGTGCCAAGATCCCCCCAACAGAATGGCGTGGCGGAAAGAAAGAATAGAACAATTCTTAATATGGCTCGAAGCATGTTGAAGAGTAAGAAACTGCCAAAAGAATTTTGGGCTGAAGCTGTGGCATGTGCAGTCTATCTATCTAATCGTTCTCCAACAAGAAGTGTATGGAGAATGACACCACAAGAAGCATGGAGTGGAAGAAAGCCTGGTATCTCACACCTCAGGGTTTTTGGGAGTGTAGCCCATGTTCACGTTCCAGACGCGAAAAGAGTCAAACTTGTTGACAAGAGCGAGAAGTTCATCTTTGTCAGTTATGATCAAAATTCAAAGGGTTACAAGTTGTACAACCCAAACAACAACAAGGTTGTAATTAGCCGAGATGTGGTCTTTGATGAAGAAGCAGAATGGGACTTTGGAGCTCACGAAAAGGAGTACAATTTCTTTCCGGAATTTGAAGATGAGCAAACAACCAAAGGAGTTCAACAAGTGCCCAACTCACCAACTTCTCCCACTTCTCAAGATACGGGAAGTGAAAGGATTGTGACGCGGACAAGAAGTCTCCAAGATATCTATGACAACACACACCCCTTGTCACCAAAAGGACTTGAAGATCTCTTTGAGGAAACTGTCAGAGATGAAAATCTCACACTATTATGTCTCTCCGCAAATTATGAACCAGGGAACCTTCAAGAAGCTGCGCAAGATAGAAGATGCAAAAATTCAACAAACAAAGAAACAAAAGACATTAAGAAGAACGGCATGCCAAAACATGTTTCCCATCGAATAGAGCATAAGAATTGCGGTGTCAAGAAAGTGTGGAATGCAAGCATGAATTTCAAAAGTAAAATTGATGGACACAAGAATTCAACAGATGAACGAGATGTCAACTTTCTGAATGGAGTCATCAGAAGAAGAAGGTACATAAAGCAACCATCGAGATACAAGACAAAGTGTTCAAGTTGAAGAAGTTACTCTACAGACAAATCAAGTTTAAGGGGGGGTGTTGGATTATGAACTTGATTTGGTCCATTGGACTTATCAAGTATTAGGCCCAATTTAGTAATAAGTGGTAAGTCCAAAGAAAGTTCTAGAGATATGTAGAAATGTAACTTAGAAATAAAATATGTAATAGTAGAGAGAAGTGTGTAGAACTCTCTCTTAGAAGTGTGTAGAAGAGTTTCTTGAAGTATGTAGAAAGTATGTAGAACTCTCCCTTTAACACTATAAATAGGGAAGAGTTAGTCATTTGTAAAGCAAGAAACAAGCAAGCAAATAAGTATAAAGCAAGTAAGCAATCAATAAAATTGTTCTTCTCTCAAATAGTTTCTCCTCCTCCTCAATACCTCCCAAGAACCTCAATATAACCTTCTCCATCCAACACTAGTATCCTGAGTGAGGTTGCATTGGATCGTACACGCGATATCATTATCGCATATATGCAAAACGGTGATGTTTTAGCTCCAGATCATGGCTTTCCAGTACGGGTTATCGTGCCTGGTTTTACTGCAGGGCGCATGGTGAAATGGTTGAAGCGCATCATTGTAACAACCAAAGAATCTGATAGCCATTACCATTACCACGATAATAGATTACTTCCCTCTCAAGTAGATGTTGAGCTTGCCAATAAAGAAGGTATATATTCATATCCATTAATTACATATATATTTGTAAAGTTTAACTGTAAGTTCAAACTGACCACATGTACTAGACTAGGGCATATTGTCAAGTTTAAAGTTTGAACACTAATTAAGGAATCATATCTTTTTTCTAAGTTTGTTAATTTGTGGAATTAATGTTGATTTGTGATCTGTTTCAAAATTGTTAGCTTGGTTCTATAAGCCGGAGTATATTATCAACGAGTTGAACATAAACTCTGCTATAACAACGCCGAGCCATGGTGAGACATTGGCCGTCAACTCAGATACAACTCAGATGCCTTATTTACTTAAAGGCTACGCATATTCCGGTGAGTTTCTAGATTTATATTTTTTATTTGTAATAGCAAATTATATTATATATATATATATATATATATAGCTCAACCTTAATTACAAAACTAATTAATTTGCGTGTTATATGTAATATTGTGAAGGGGGTGGGAGAAAGGTGACAAGAGTTGAGGTGACGGTGGACGGTGGTGAAACATGGATGGTATGTAAGTTGGAGCATCCGGAGAAACCAAACAAATATGGTAAGTATTGGTGTTGGTGTTTTTGGTCTTTGGAGGTTGAAGTGTTGGACTTGTTTGTAGCAAAAGAGATTGCAGTACGTGCATGGGACCTGGCTAACAACACCCAGCCTGAGAATCTCAATTGGAATCTTATGGTAAGAATGAATATTCGACCATGATTTTGAATCTAGTTTTTAAGTTATTATTCCCTTATCTCACACTCATACATATTTTCACAACAAATGTAAAAATGTTATTGTAAAAGGCAGATTCTACGGTATAATGTATAAAAAGTAGTGTACCGATACAATATAAAAATTAATTAATAAAAAACCAGGATTTATAGTAATTGCTCTACGTCACACTTCAAATTACTATTTGGTCAAACATATTCCTTCTATTTGACCAATAATTATTACACGTGTTAATTTATCATTGGTCATTATATTCAATTGTACCGGTACATATAAATAAACCAATTGTACCATAGAAACCCCCATTGTAAAAAGTCAGAGGGAAATGAGGACAAAATTTTATCAATAGCATAGTCACAAATATTTGACCGTGTCATTTGGAAACACATAAAAAGATATATTATTTTAAAAACAGATATTTTTAATTAATTTATTAACCTAGAGTCCTCAAATACTTGTGATTGAGGTGACAAATTCTAACTATAATATGTAATTATATGGAGAAATAGAGAGAATGACATAGGCATATAAATGAAAAAGAGTGTACCAAAATGGTAGGGTGACTATAAATAATAATATTTCCGTACCATAAAACATATTTTGCGATTAAATTAAACAAAGTAATAACATATAATTATATAGAGAAATAGAGAAGGACATATAGGCATATTAAAAAGAGTGTACCTTATATCAAAACAAAAAAAAGTGTACCAAGATGTTAGGGTAACTATATATAATAATATTTCAATACCATAAAAGATATTTTTCTATTAAACTGGAAGAAGTAATAATAGTAATATATGATCAAGATTCAAGCTAAGACCACCAGGTCAAAGGGCACAAGCCCTTAGTTTATGTCCTCTGCCACCATAAACTAATAAAAAGCCGCCGGTGTACTATTTTTGTTTTATACATTACGGGGCAAATCTCTTATTTTAATTTATAGACAATCAAAATCACCTCAAAGTCAAATAACTAGAATGATGTAGTGAAGTATTTGTTCATGAAATATCTAATGAAAATAAATTTTCAATTCAATCACTTTGATGTATCAAGTTATAAAGATCATATATTTTGTGTAATAAAAAAAAAACAGATGTTTTGTAAGTTTGAATTGTAAATTTCTACATATATTTAATATGTGGATTCTTGCAATATTAGACGCACTATTTGATTAAAGAAAATTAACTTTTGATATGATCTAACACTTTGTGCATGTTTGATTCCAATTTTAGAGATATTAAAACTATGATCTAAGTACACTTTGTGTATGTTTGATTCAATCTAAATCAACATTTTTTACCACAAAACAAAACATACACTTTGATTTATCATAATTGACTTTAGAATCTTATTGCAATAAGAAGTATATGTCTCAACAAGTATTAATTTTGTGTCTAAATTTTTACTATTGCAATGTATAGGGCATGATGAATAATTGTTGGTTCAAAGTGAAAACAAATGTGTACAAGCCTCACAAGGGAGAAATTGGCATAATGTTTGAACATCCAACTCAACCGGGAAACCAACCCGGTGGTTGGATGGTCAAAGAAAAAGAAGACGATAATAAAAAATCATCAATTTCAGACTCGATACTTAAGAAGACTATTGTCTCCTCATCATTGCACATCGGTACTACTAGCTTAAAAGTGTACACTATGCCAGAGGTGGAAAAACATAATAATTCTGATTCTGCTTGGATCATCGTAGATGGTCACATTTATGATTGCACTCATTACCTCAAAGACCACCCAGGAGGTGTGGATAGCATACTCATCAACGCCGGCACTGATTGTACCGAGGAGTTTGAAGCTATCCACTCCAATAAAGCAAAGAAAATGCTTGAAGATTACTTAATTGGCAAGCTTCATGTAACAACTGACACCAATGACAACAATGTTGACATCATCAAGGAAGTTAAAGCCACAACAATTCACAACAACGTGGCTTTAATAAACCCACGTGAGAAAATTCAATGCAAACTTGTATCAAAAAAACCAATCTCCTACAATGTTAGAATCTTCCGTTTTGCACTACCTTATGAAGATCAACTATTGGGTTTGCCAATTGGGAAGCACTTATTTTTATGTGACACTATTGAAAATAAGCTATGCATGCGAGCTTTCACTCCAACGAGTGGTGTAGATGAAAGGGGCTATTTTGATCTAGTGGTTAAGATTTACTTCAAAGGAGTTCATCCAAAATTTCCTAATGGTGGCTTAATGTCTCAACATTTAGATTCTTTGCCTATTGGTTCTGTTTTGGATATAAAGGGTCCATTGGGACATATTGAATATAATGGTAAAGGAAATTTTCTTGTTCATGGTAAACACAAGTTTGCAAAGAGGTTAGCTATGTTGGCTGGTGGAACTGGGATAACACCAATTTATCAAGTGGTTCAAGCAATTCTGAAAGATCCAGAGGATCTCACTGAAATGCATGTTGTGTATGCTAATAGAAGTGAGGAAGATATATTGTTGAGGGAAGAGATGGATTCATGGGCTAAGAAGCATGAAAGGTTCAAAGTGTGGTATGTGATACAAGAAAGTAAAAGAGAAGGGTGGGAATATAGTGTTGGATTCATTAATGAAAGTGTATTGATGAAGCATGTGCCAGAAGCATTAGAGGATACATTGGCATTGGCATGTGGATCACCACCTATGATTCAAGGGGTGAAATCAGATTTGGAGAAATTGGGATATGACATCAAGAACAACTTACTTGTGTTTTAGGGTACTATATATGATGAGTATTAGATATCATCAATATTTTATATATGTATGTGTATGTGTATGGTTGTTTACTTAATTTCATTGTTAAATAATTATATATGTATTTAGTGTTATGTCATAAACAAATTCAATCATGTATTGTTATTTCAAGAAATTATATATGTATATGTATGGTTGTATATATACTTTTATTTGATTTTGTTATTTTTACCTTTTGAACCACATTCATCATTTTTTATTAGCTAGTCAAGATATATACACAATCATTTGTTAAAGCAACATAAATACTGTGAGATATTCAAATAATACATTACAAAATAAAATAATAAAATGAATGAAATGAAATGAAAGCATGTGTACTACCTTCAAAAAATTGAATTATAAGTATCGATATATAGAAAGACAAATGCTAACATATATGATAAATAACTTAATATAGAAGTATTTTTCTCAAAATTTATGTATTCAACTTTAAAAAAAAGTCAAAAAATTGTATTTTCCAATGCATTATTCCTACATTTAAGCTTCATAACATCAAGCACGCGTTAACAAGACTCCAATAGAAATTACCATGAAAAGTATACATGAAGACACAAAGCCTGGGCATCTATATTTGTTTTTTTTGAAAGAAAGGCATCTATATATTTTAGCACATTTACTTTTTGCTACAATGAAGTCTATTAAGTACTACTGTATCATATATGATCACTACTAAAACGATTGAAATATAGGTGCTATTTTTTATTTTTTTTGGACTATAGGTGCTATTTCTTATGATGCATGAAGTTGATATCATAAGAAATTATTGAGCATTAAAATAATGTAAATAACAACTTGTATTTTTGATAAATTTCAAGTTATTTTATTTTGAGTTAATATGTCATTCACTAACACGTTGTGGATAAAATAATTTTAATGATAAATAGATTTGACATTACCTTTTGACAAAATTTAACGTTTGATTGCCAATAAATTATAACTAAACAGTTTTTGGATGAATCCCTCACTTATGGGTAACATGGTTGAAATTATTGATCATAATTTTTCAATAATATTCAACACAAATTAAATATATTAACAGACCCCACATTTGTTGTCAAAATATCTTATACTTTGCGGCATGATATATAAAAATAATGTTACATTGCAAGTGTAAAAAATAACATTCCAAGTAATAAAGTAATTTGGAGGAAAATGTTCTATATATTTTGCCTCCTACAATAATGGAAAAAATGCATGACTTTTCCTTTAAATATGAAAGTTTATTTTGTCACGCTATATCTTTTTGCACGCATTTTTCACATTACATTTGAAATAAGGCAATTGGCATTCTTTCATTTGTCCCGTCGTTATTTTCTTTGAATACAAAAAATTATTTTGTCATGTCATTTTCTCACTATCTTTTCATAATACATCTCTATTATATTTAGGGGAGGATTCAAAATTTATCCTAACCCAGATTGAGATAAAAGAATTAAAAATAAATTAATGAATCATAAAATTTTTTATTCAATGAGCACACGTCTTATAATCATTTAAATTTCTCTATAATATGCTTTTACCTGTAAGTGTAAGATGAGGATTATATAAATATATATAAGATAATTACACAAAAAAAAAGGTTAAACGTGCAATAAGCTGCGCCAATTATTCTTATAATTACATTCTATTTTACACACAATGAATGGAGAAAATATTAACCACCATTTCAACGATGATTTTAGACCACAAATGAAGCAAAAAATACAAACGTTTCAAGTGTAAAGTGAGATAGAGTGGTGGAGCGAACAAAAATAAATTGAAGGTACAATAGACCGAATAGTTTAAAGATTTAGTTCTAAAAATATTTTTCAAATCATAGCGAGCGGATTATTCCTAATTTCTCTATTGTTTGGAAAAAAATAAGTTTCTAATAGTTCTAACTACCCGGGTTCAAACTCGGATTCCGAAAGTTTCGTGCAATATGTCCAACCAATTGTGCTAAGATAACTATATGTTTTTTAAAAAGGAAGGGCAAAATAGATCATTTGGGGTGGTGGTAAAGAGCAATTTAAAAAACACTGTGAATTGAAATGGGCCTAGATATTAGAGCCCAAATGGAAGCACGTTAATGGGCCTTCGAATTCAAATCAGTGTATCTGAACTGAAAACAAGATAACGATAAGGATATAGCTATCGCTATGGCTATGGCTATGGTGGAAACTTCTTTTCGCATAACCATTTCGTGAGAGTAACACGAACACGAACAGAAGAAGAAAAAGAAGAATGGTACAAATGCTTGCAATGCCTGTGGCATCTTCACTCTCAATCATCTCCAATGGCCATTCTCATTTCTCCAATAGAGTTTCATTTCCTGTTGTCAACACTCCCAAACCAAAGGTAAAATAAATTAGGGTTTCACAATTTAGCATTTTAAGAAAGAAAAATAAAACGAGATTCTGATTTGATTGAATTGAATTGTAGGTTCAAAGGTTAAACATAGTTTGCGTTCGTGTTGGTGGTGTTGAAATTCCAAACAACAAACGAATTGAATTCTCGTTACAATACATTCATGGAGTTGGAAGGAACAGAGCTCGACAGATTCTAACTGATATCAAAATGGAGAATAAAGTTACTAAGGAATTGAGTGAAGAAGAGCTTATTAGTCTTAGGGATGAAGTTAACAAATACATGACTGAAGGAGATTTGGTAAATAATACTAACTCCTATTATCTTCTTCTTTTTCGCGCTGTTTTTGTTCGTAACGATTTGATTTATTTGTGAATTTTTCAGAGAAGGTTTACTGCACTTAATATTAAGAGGTTGAAGGAGATTCAGTGTTATAGAGGAATTAGGCATATTCAAGGACTTCCTTGTAGAGGACAGCGGACAAAGAACAATTGTAGGACATTGAAGGGTAAGAAGATTACCGTTGCTGGCAAGAAGAAGAAGTAAATATTTACATTTTCAATATAGTCAATGGTGTAAGGTAAAAAAATTCAATGTTTTGGATAATGCAACTGTTTTCATTAAATTGAATGTAATTTTGTTGTTGTTGAAGTTTAAATGAATTTTATTAGTTATTTATCGCATGAAATGCTGCTTGGAATCTGTTATGATCGCATAGAGTAATGTAGTATATGATCCTCTTAGAATCTGTTAGCTGAGAAAAAATTACAGTTTTCATATCTTGTCTATATGGTGTTGGGTTTAAATGTTTAATGTTTTACATTTGCATATGTTGTATGAGTTGTTCAACTATAATGGTTGATAACTTGATATGTTTATTTGTGGCTTGAAGTTTTGCAAATGTTCAAACTTTGATATTAGATGAAGTTGTGTTCAATGCATGATTGGATTTCAGTTAGTGAGTGAAATGTAGTAATTGATTAGAATTAAAATAGAATATAAAGTTACCATACTTGTTCTTAGATTTTTTCATCTCGTACTTCCCAAAAAGACTGTTTGAAAGCATTATCAGCATTGAGCTTCACCATCGGTAAAACATGGATTTAGAGCCACAAATTAGAATAACCATGATTGATTTCTTCCACCGCCGTTTTGGATCATGATAGACTAAGCAAAAGTAGAAACCTAACAGATGCCATGGAATATTTATCCGATTCTTCCTTTGTTTATCCTCATCCTGAACCTAAAACATGAATTAGTTTAGACTAATTTGGAGATCATGATGCCCTATAGGTTTCTCTAGCCTTGAAGGATCCTTGACTTTATTGTATTCTTTTCCAAAGGTTTCACGTAAATGATTGTTCCTATCAGAGCTCTCCCTGCTGTCATTTTTCAGCCCTATTGTTGATAGTCGACAGAGGAAAATCTCTATTTCCTCCTACCATGCTGTCTCAGTCTCACCAGAGGCGGAATTTGACCGATTTCGTTAATTTTATATAATAATAAATTAATAATACCTCCAACTATATATAACAAATTTCGTGTCATTATTCCAAATAGTAGTTGTTCCGCTGTGGTATCAATCCTGTCGTAAACAAGGCACATAGACCCCATGTTTGATTCCTATATTAGGAATTTTGTAATTCTGGTAGCAAACTTGTACAATTTAAATGCAAACATATAAAAAAAGAGAGAAGCTGCAATCAATTCTAGGTACTTTTTTGGGGGGGGAAATCAATCCTAGGACTTGTTACATGCACAAACAGGCTATACCTAGGGTTGCACGTGTAAATTGGTTCGAAGAGCGACTTGAGATTCAGGCGATTGATGATGGATATAACTAGTAAAAATGTTCCACTTCATGTCAATATATTTTATTGTTGGATTTTTCTAACCTGTGCAACATTGCATAGGATAAGGACCATTAATGTTCCACTTTTTATGGGTTTCTCAAAATCTTATTAATGCTGTTTTTACTATATTTTTTCTCTCCCCCTATTCTCTCTCCTCTTCATCGTCAAGCCTATAGATTGATTTATGGTTAACAGATTTGCGTTGTTTCTTTCCCGGGAGGATCCAAAATTTATCTTTAAAATAAAAAAAGAAGAAGAAAGACGGAATGAATAATTGGGCAGGTATGATGTCAAGTTGAATTAGTTTTACAGTATGTGTTTTCAAATCTTCTCTTATACTATATTGAGTAATCTCACTCATATAGAAATAACAACTCTCAGTCTCAATTAAATCTCCATGTTGTAGTTTTTTTTTTTACATTAGTTTGCTTAATTTTTTTTTCTTCTGATGTTAGCTTATCTTGTCCTTTATTTTGCTCTAAGTTAGTAGTACAATAGGAATTATTTATGCAATAAGAGCAAGGAGAAGAAGAAGAGGAGAAGAAGACAAAGTTTGGATTATGATGAAGTAGAAAATTGGGCGTGATGAGTGAAAATGGAGAGAGAAAGAGAGAAATAATAAAAGGGGAGAGAGAACCGGAGAGAGAATAGAGTGAAAAAATATTAGTTTTCCAAAAAAATATACAAATAGCATTAATAAGATTTTGAGAAACCCACATTAATGGTCCTTATCCTGTGCAATGTTGCACAGGTTAGAAAAATTCTTTATTGTTTAGGAGGAATTACACACTTGTTTTTTAGTCCAAGTAGCGGATATTCTGGGAGTAGTCTACTTGCTATTGTTAGATCCAAACGCTGTGATTTGTGGAATGATTAGTTCTTGTTTATTTTAGTCTCGTTTTTTTTTTTGAAGAAGTTAAATTAGCCCACCTTAATTGGCACGGGAGAGAATCGAACCTGATACTTTGAGGAGGATCAAACTCTCAGGTCCCAAGCCAATACATTTAGTCTCGTTTTTAAAGTTGTATGCGTCCATTTTAGGGGGTTTTTTGGTCGTCAAACAGCTCACTTTGGGCCTTCTTTGCTGTTATTTAAGTATTGTAATTTCGCTTCCAAACCCCACATTCTCAAAGTTTACTTTCTCTGTTATTAAAATTCGGACTTGCAAAATAATTTATTTTTACACGTTCAGATTTTAAAATATGAACAAATCAAAGGGATTTGAGAAACAAGAAGTGTTGAAAGAGAAACGGTCAAGTTTTTACTTGTGCTAATCTAGGACAATGGAGTTGAGCATATGTCAACAAAGTAGAGAAACGGTCTGCGATTAATTCAACTCATAACAATTATTTGATCAAATATTTCACTTTCTCTATCATCTACTGATCTACTCCTTCAACTATATTTTTTTTATTCAAAGTAGAGGAAATTGAACATTTCAAATTGTTATGTTTATTTAGTGGGTTGGACAAAATCATGAAAATACTATAATTTTATTTAAATTATAAAGTATAACTTTAACAAAATCTTGATAGTTCACCGTGATTTTATCAAATTCATGATACTTTATACTATTTTCTCTTCCAAGCGATGACATCATGTCAAAATACTTTTCTTCTTTTTTGGCAGATTTTTCACGTTAACTTCATTTTTTAGATGCCTATTTTTTTTCATTCTTTATTCTTCCGTAAGTAATAATATCTATCTATATTTTTTGTTAGTTTTTTGAAATACAGTTATATTGATGACGCATGCTTTATAGTTTAATAATTAAAAGATTTGTGTTTTTTTTCTTGTATTTTGTCTTGAGTCTGTATTATTTTCATTACTTGGCCTAGGTTCTTCTTTTGGGCAACTTGAGGATCAAATATGAAGACCCATTCTACAAAGGCCCAAGTTGTTGCATAAAACCATTTATGAGCTGTCTTTTTGTCTTAGTTAAAAAATATTAGTTGCCAATCCAAAGAGAATACGTTGATGGTAATGGAGATATATTTATTCCATTAAGAATCATGGCATAAAACCAATTTCGAATTGACAAGTAATAAGGATTTTGATTATTGATCATCTTAAACAAGTTGTCAGGAGTTTAATCTTTATCTTGTGTATGAAAAAAATTTAATTCATAATGAAAAAATCCACCTTATGAATCCGACAGAACAAAAAAAATGCATGAGGATTAATAAATGGGTGAACTATCGTGATTTTGTTAAAGTTATACTTTATAATTTCAATATTTGAATTGTTAATACAAACTTTCAAGTCTCAAAGGGGTCACAAACTCACTTTCAGACCATTGTCCTCAATCAATTCAAGGACCACAAACAATTTGCCTTAGAGGATTAAATCACAATAATAGATTAGAGACAATCATGTGATGTGGTATTTATCAAAATTGATTTGGTCCCTTTCATGTCCTAAAGCTTAAAATCAAGGAAAATTTCTCAATCGCCCCCCCTTCATTCTCTTTTCCCCCTCTAACTACCGATTTTGCCCTTAGGGGGGTTTTGGAGGGTATATGCACCAATTCGGGACGTAGATCTCGAACTATAGTTCGGAATCTACGTCCCAAAGTGTATCCTGAATTTTGGGAAGTACAGGCACCAGTTCGGGATATAGATCCCGAAGTGGTGCCTGGGTTTCGGGAGGTACAGGCACCACTTCGGGATCTATATCCCGAATTGGTGCCTGTACTCCCCAAAACTCAAGATACATTTCGGGACGTAGATCCCGAACCTTATTTCGGGATCTACATCCTGAATTGAAGGGTAATTTGAGGTTTTAGGGGGGTTATAGAGAAATGAGGGATGGGGCAAAAGAGAAATTTTCAAAATCAAACATGATCACTATTTCATGAAATATATTAGTCCCAACAGTATGTGGGCATAAACCAAACATCCCACAATACTGTGTGTGGTCTATGTGTCATTATTGTTTTTGGTTGACATAAAACCACAACTATTTAATTGCTAAAGTGGGGTTTATTTGTACTCAGGTTTAGAGACCTTATATACACTCTTTGTCTACTTTAATTGTATATGTTTCTATATAATTATATGGTCTATATTTTGATGAAGGGACCTCATTTTAGTTCGATAATGACACCTACAAAAGGGATCTTATCTAATCTAACACAAAACAAATCTGCACACATCCCTCCTTGCTTTCAAGCATAAAACACCTCAAAACAATTTTTAAGATTGTGATGTTTTAGATGTGTATATTATACACTAGCTTTGAAATTGAATTCGTCCAAAATCTCAAAAATTTCAATTTTAAAATATATTCGCTTATTTGTCCGCAAGAATTTTGTCAATATTTCGGATTAAATCTAAATCCTACTGTTTCTGTGAAATAAATTTGTTACTCCTTTGTCCTCTCCTTCACGCAGAAGGACTTATTATGTTCTAAGTTCCAATATACAAATCATTTGACTTTAAAATATCTTTTTTCGAATACAATAAAAGATCAAATTATATTTCTATCAATTCTTTAAGATATGATGTATCTATCAAAAATAATAGAAAAAACCCATCAAAATATGAGTTTTCATGTCAAATATTTTATTTTGATGTCATACATACAACACCTATGTCATATAATTACATATTTATGGATGCATTTATTTGTATTTTTTTAGCATGAAAGTTGTCATGTATTAGATGTGTATTCTCTACTCAAAATTGTATTGTTGCTCTTCATGAGTAATGTTTTTATGACATTCCATAATTCATTTTTTTAATGTATTCACATTGCTTTTATTAACGTTATCGATGTGTTTTTACAATTTGATGTTATGTTTAGCTCTATAAAAACTATATAGTGAAACTAGATCTACAAACTAGACATAATATATTCTAGCAAGAAACTATTCTTTAATTTTCTGCCTAGCTAGTATTTGGATTGATGTAACCTTTTGGTATATAAATTTTCATTAAGCCAACAATCACCAAATAAGCATTATAAGAAAAGTTGTAAGATGCTATTAATTTCCTTTCTATACACAATATGAGATTCCAGTTGATTACCACCCACGTGGTAAGGCACTGATTAAGAACAAATGATAGAAAAATCTTTGAAAATGAGTTTCACTTCACCTAGCCACAATGGCAAGCAGGGCCAGTCATTTATGGAACATTATCTATTTATGTCTTACCTTAGCTTTCACGCTATTTAAATTAACCATAAACTATGCACCTAAATTAATTCATTTTGTCTACTACTATTGGCCTATAGTACACACCACAATATTGGTTCCACGTACCCTTGAATTTTGTTTATATTATTAAGTGTATTATTGATTCTTCAATTCGAATAAAAATAATGTTCATATCTTTTTTTTTCTTTTGACACATAATGTCCATATCTATGCACCCAAATTATACAAAAATCTTATGCAAATCGTTACATTCACATCATCCATAGAATTGAATTTGAATGGTATATTATCACAATTCACATGATTGAATATTTGATTGTCTATTCATTGATGTTACAAATTTTAATTTTTGGCATGATCAGTCATCAGTCGGCATTCTAAAAAGCTTGGACGGCCCTTCAAGAAAAAAGAGAGGAACAAACAAACAAATAATATAGCTAGGGCAGTTGAAGATGATAATGAATGATTATGGTGATATTTTTCAGAAAGATAAAATAAATCTTAAATAACTAAATAATTAATGAACTCCTATAATACAATTTATTCTAGAGAATTTGAGTTCGAAAAAACAATCTATAGTTGAATCCTAAATTATTAGACTTTATCCTAATAATTAGAGTTAAAGAAAAGGTATATTAATGTACCCAAAAAAAAGTATCTTAGAGCTTTTGACAGCTATCTTTGCCTAATATTTTTTTTTATTATCATGGTATTTGTATGAAGTTTTCATGGTAGTTAGAGATGTCTAATTTCCATCGAAATACTTTCTCGTTACACATGAGTTAAAAATTAAACTTCTGACAACATATTTAAAAGAACCAAGATTCTTACCATGTAAATCAATTTATTGTTGATTCTTTACCACATGCTTATCTGGAAAAGAAAAGTGGATTGATTTTTAATTAGTATTCTCTCCGACCTTATTTATAAGCAAAAGTTGCTTTTTAAATTTATTGAACAAATGATGTATTTAACTCATAAATAAGATTAGATACATCATATGTTCAATAAATCTAAAAAATAATTTTTACTTATAAATTAGACCGAAGAGAGTACTGGTATTTTGTAGATAATGTTTCTTTTCAAAAAAAACCTTAGACAACATAATGTAGACTTTTATCATTTAATTTGTTTGGATATAAATTGGACGGGCTCAATTCTTCCAGATGGAGCATTTTGTTATGTATCCAAATATCTAATATCAAAGTGGAAGAAATTTAGAAAAATAAACCAATGAATGGAAGAAAAGTGTTGCCTTTGTTGGAACCATATTAACTACTTCATTGCTGATTTAGTTGAATAGAGCTTAGTAGGGAAGCCTAAAACGACTTTTTCATGTCTACCAACTTTTCTCAATTAGGCTTTTAATTGAACTTTTCATACTTACATTTCAATAAATAGTTCAAGGTGGTTAATTACAATATTAAAATTTTGTGACAGAGTACATCAGTATCAGTTATAAAATTAGGTGGAATAGACCATAGATATACGTATAATTAAAAAATACAATCATTTTTTTTAATATTTACTCTTCTTACTTCTCAACCTAAAAACTACATATTTCTAATTAAAAAAGTAAATAATACATTAGTCTCAAATAAAAGGGAAAAAAAGTCATATTCAATACTTTTTCTATCGTACAATAATTGTCGCAATTGACCATTTTATTTTTATTTTTTAAAAACAAATAATATATTAAGCACAAAATGCGCCTAAAAGGATAAAAATCAACAATTTCAGCATAGAACAATCAACCATTTCATCCAAATGCAAAAAATGATAAATGTAAGAAAGAAAGAAAGAGAATGATGATTTTATTAATTTATTTTTATTAACTATAATTGTATTTCCATTAGAATATATGTAAAATAGTTCATACAAAATTAAAAAATATAATTAACTATAAATTGTTTTACAAAATTATCTTTTGAGAGAAGATATATTTTAGTCCCTCACAATTAGTAAAAAGTGATTCAATAACTTATATTATAACAAAACTGAAAGTAGACCCATTTTTGTTTTTCTCAATTTAATTCTCAAATATATTTGATAAAATGACTAATAAAAGACACATGAAAAAGTGTTTTTAATTTTAATACATTTAAGAATGAAGGTAACAACTTATTACACTTATAAAGAATAATGATTTACCAATAAATTATCTCTTGCCATTTAAAAAAAATGAAATCAAACATTTGCTAAGTGAGTAAGTGCCAAGTCATATCTTCTACAGTAAAAGGTAGATATTCTTTCATTGTTGGGCCATGTTTCCCGGGCCACACAAGTTGCTAGACACTTGTACGATGCATGCCTATGGCCCATTAAATAAGTGTGATTTTCATTTTAAAGTGTAATTTCCTTATCCACAAGTGTTAATTAAAATATAAATACGTATAATTAAATTTTCATATTGAAATGATAATTTTGCATGTCAAATAATTTTATTTATTTATTTTTTGCAAGAAGAAAAATAAAATTGGCCAATTGTTGCAAATATCGTAGAGACACTAATTCTAAACACAAAAAATAAAAAATTTGTATTAAAAATAAAAAAATTAAATTAATTTCTTTAACAATACTTAAGAATACTCGTTAATATTTTATTTTTAAAAATAAATCAGCCGACAAATAAATAGGAGCTTCATATTGTGAGTGGTAGCACATTATAGTGGGTTCCATGTGGAATTATGATGATTGAATTTGAAGGGACGCTTTCTATACTTCTACTAGCAACATTATTATTCCAATCAAATGGCAAGAAATTTAAAGATACAATTGAGAAAACATATTACTTCCACAGTTCCAGTTAAAATATCTCATCACACTGAAAATATATATAACTTTTTTTTGGTACAAAAATATATATAAAATTTAAATTGCTCTTATTTATATACCAATTGAGTTCGTCACTAGTAATCAAACTTTTGCGGAAATAAGAATTGCCACAAAATCTACTTATTTGATCGGTAAAAAAATTTGCACAAGTAATAATTCAATTTTTGAATGGTTAAATTCACTTATTTGATTAGGTTTTATTTATATTTTAGATCGAAATGAATACATTGTATTTTAGGCGCCTAAAATTACAAAAGAAAAAGTTCTTAGAAAAAAGATACGTAAAAGATAAAAAGAAATCAATCGTGAACATGTCTACTCTATTAAATTAGATATATACCATGTTGGCACGTCTATTAATGATACATATATTCTATGCCAAATCATGCATTTGAAATAGATTCATGCATGCACATATATATAGGTGGTGACAAAGTGCACAGGGATGATAAAGATAATTTGTATGCTCGTCAGAGGCATATATACCCATTATGTATTTATGTGTATTGTTTTGGTCAGAGGGATAAATATATACACGTATAATAGAAGTGTGGGAACGCATAAGTTCAATTCTTTTAATTTTTTTATCAATATAAGTTCAACTTTCATTAGAAGTTTGGAAATATAATGTAAGAGTTCAATCTTCTTTTTTTTTACTCAAGTAAGAGTTCAATCTTAATTCCTACAATTTTTGTATATATGAAAAATTCAATGTAAAAAAATATAAAAAAAAGAAATGGAGATAAATGATCACTTTGTCTAAATTCTCTTATGAGATGAAATTTATTTGAAGGACAACCATTGACCAACATCAAGACTGTCACCGTCGTTGAAGTGATGCGCTCCATAATCTAACTTTGTCACTACAAATGAAAGTTCATTTTAATCATAAATGACATCAAGAAATTTCACCCTACATAATTGTACGCTTTTTCAAATTGTATTTTATGTATAAAATGATCAATTAGGTCAATCAATTATTTTGCATGAATGAAATGTATTGTTCAAGTACGTGTTTAATTCATTCTCCCTAACAATTGAGCAATTGATGGTAGAAATGAAGTGACATGTATTTGAATCCCATAATACATGATTTCATCGGCTATATAAAAGTGAAATCCGAACTATCACACTTCATTTAATTTATGCAAGGAGAGCACTGGCCTTTATTTTTATAATAATACAGTATTGCCAAAAAAAAGATTCACAAATTGAAGACTTGAAGACTCCAGCACAACCTAACCTCCATGGATTTCAATTTTGAAGATTGACTTGGAAAACTAAAATGCGATCTAGATGTTGTTTGTTTACTTTATGAATCATCAGCATAATCTTTTTGTCTCTGCCACTGACTTTGACCACAAACTGACATTGAGACGCGTCCTGCCAGAGCCAGACTCCCAATGTTCATGACATAGACACAACATGTAGTACTATGTCTCTTTCTCAAATCCCATTAATTAAATTAAATTAAATCATTAACAAGATTAACAGCGTGATGATACTGTTAATTTAAAATTAGATCCTACCAGGTGGAAGGTTACCCGAGAATGATTTTAAAGTATAAAAAAAGTGATGATCAAGATTAAAATATTCATAGTTAGAGAGATTAAGTTGAATTGAAGTGTGGTACAAGTACAAGCATATATACAGTTAAAAGCAAGAGAAAGCAACAAACAAACTGATAGGAAAATCAAAGAAATAACACTACCGAATCTTTCTCTCCCGTGCTTTCTCTGCTTTTCATAACATAACACATCACAGACCAAACAATGCTCTCGCTTTCACTGCAAAAGCTAGCCCAAACCATTGGTCCTCTTCCATTCATGAGTAATTTTTTATCCCTCTAAATCACTTTTTTTATTACAGTAGTATTTTTAATGTAAAAACTCAACGCATAGTTGAGCCATTTAATAGTTCTAGCCGTAGATTAGTTTTAAAAAAGGTGGCCCGGGTTGTTTGGGAAATTGGGCACATTAAGATCCCCAAAAGCATCATCAACCCTCCATTCCAAACCATGACTACAAATTTGTAGTATCTCAATTAAGCTTTTAGTAATTTAAGCAACAAATGATCCCAAAGAAAGAGAACCCTCTATTCAAAAATCATATCTCCAAACTTGTATTCCAATTAAGCATTTAATTCAAGCAACAAATAAGATTACCATAGTGTTTTTTTACAATGAAAAAACACTTCGGCTATGAATTGCTTTTATATACACTTACTTTATTACCAAGTAAAGTATCCTCGCATTTGGATTCTGGTCTATGAAAGCATTTTCATTTCACCCCTACCTATCATTTTTTACATTCCTAAATAATTTAATATCCTACTTTGTGGTCACTAAAAAATCTGCACATCCAACCAAGGGAAAAACAAGAAAGAAAAAAGGCAGAGATCATTTCCACCATCTTCCATATACAAAGATCACCCAGCCTTCAATGAACCATCATTGTGGTAATACTTCAAAATTTGGCTACAAAAAAACCCGGCATGAGGGTTAGATTATCAGTGTCATAGCCTGTTCATCGAACAGGTGTGTGCCCACTGATTCCGACCACCAAATAAATTTCCAGCTTTTTCCCCTGATATCATTCAGATCAATCAAAGCACCTTCAACCATCATGATTAACATTTTCACCATTGTTTCCTACTCGGTGCTACCGGTCTTCACTGAATATCCTCCCCACAAAATCACGAAACCTCTTGGAGTATAGCTTTGGGTCAACAGCTGAGATTGATGAAGGGTCAACCTGCCAGGATTTGTATGCATGCTCCAGCTTCTTGCTGATGTCGTAATCTTGCAATATGTCTATAATGCCAAAATATAGAACAACATCATACGTCTCCCCAATGCGGTAAGGAGTAAAATGGCTGATTCCCCCACTACTGTACTGGTCGAAATCACTCCTCCGAGCCATGCGCTCTGCTCTTGCTGGCATATTAGCTCCTAACCTAATCAAGGATTTCCTGAAGAAGAAAAAAATCCTACTTAATGCATCGAAATTAACATTTTACAATATATGATTAAACCCTTCCCCTCGAATAAAGTTGCATATATGCATTGGCATTTAAAACGAACAACCACAACTTATAAATGCTGGAGTATAGGATAAATTCAGATTGTCAATAAATATAGATGGTTTGACAAATTCTTCCAGAGAAAAGCAATGAATATTGGCTCAAGGAAATTATGGGACTACCTAGTCAAAAATAAATAAATAAATAATGTCAAATTCTAATAAAAATACTAGGGCCACAACCTATGAATGCCCCCGCCCCACAAACAATTGGTTCCCTACACTACATTATTCCCACCTACTTGCTAAGATAATTCAAACTAATTGCAATTATTTCCATAAATGTCATCAAAATAAAAATATGAATGATTAGGCATTTAAAAATAACATAAACCAGCTAAAACTTAGTCTTAACATGTTCTACAGCATCTAATACAATACCTTCATGGGACGATGATACATATTATTTTTTCCCTAGGATAGAAATGCGAACTAAATACTAGCACCACTTCTCAGGTTTTTCAACCTAACTATTATATCAAATAGCTACTAAGACTATGTATGCAGTGTCAATTATCAGAATAACCAAGTTATTCTATGGATTTAAATTCGGAAAATCGATAAAATTTCAACATACCGGCCAGATTTTACTCTATCCCTGTCCTGTAACTCTGCTTCAAGGAAGCGACAACCACGCATAAACTTTTCACTCTGATAAGAATCCTGCTTGCCTAATAGATTAAACGATATATTATTAGGACTTAGTTCTGCTGCCATTACATTATACTCATCTACAATATGCACAGAAATTAAATATAATCCGTACCAGTGCGCAAAAGAAACGGTGACAATCCCATTTTATCAACTGTACTATCATCCCGAAAATGCATGCCGACCAAAAGACTGTAATCCATAATTCCCTCGGCTTCCAAAAACTCGCAATCCCGCTCAATTTGTCTGGACAAAATATCAGGACATGTTTAATATAATAGATATGCCTGATGTTCATTGCTAAGTCACAGCACAGAAAATGCTGATTAGAACACAACCAACAACTTACTTGATGAGATTCTTGAACGAATTGCTTTGCAGGCGAAACACAAAATTGAGATCCAAGTCCTTGAGGGTGGTAGTTTCATCAATCTCCTCTTCAGTCTTATCTGTTGCACGGCCATGTGACGATCCCTTCAAGTCAAATCGTCTATGGATTGGATATTCTGAGCAGAAAAGATTCCCCATCACAATGAACCGGGTCTGATTTTCAATAACAACAAATTTTCAGTTTCTGCAATTCAAAGACCAACCACTTGAAACAAACATAATGTATCTTCAAAGACATACCTTCTGGCCTCCAATTGGTTTGACACAATGTACCCCATAGAATTTTGTTACAAGCGAATTCTCATACTGAGAAACATGTTGGTAATAACTTCTAAGCATCCGAAGAAGTACCTAAAAGTAAGTCACCAAAGTCACCTGTCAATACAGATGTCCATGACCAATACAAATATCTAGCAGACTAGGTTGGCCCACCACGGACAAAAGTTTTCAAATTTAAGAGTGAAAAACAAACCTTGACTTCGGATTTTTTCACTGTCTTTATCATAAATCTGTCATCTTGGGTCAAGTAGAAGAAGCTCCCACTTTTGCCAGGAGACGAAAGCTCCCTGAGGGCAGCGTTCCCGCATATAGCTAACATGTATTCCGCAGGATCCACCTGAAATAGTTTCCTCAATTGTCTGAAATTCAAAACCAAATCAAGTCAACCATTGAACACAAAAGGAAGATAAATTAAACGAAAACATTATTCTCCCTATCATGTGTGATTACTCATTAGGCTAACAAAAAATGTGTAAAAGGATGAAACAACAACTACCTCAACTGATATAGAATTAACAACAACCTATGATTAATTTGAGTGTTACCTTGGTGATTGCTAAAAGAAATTAACATTAATTATCTACTAGGGGGAAAACAAAAAGGCTATACCTAAAAACCATAGGGCAGTAATCCTTCCAACGGAACTCCATCGATTGATGTGGTGGCGTAACCTTAGACCCTTCGGAAGGAAACCTAGTCCAAAACTTCTCCTTCGAATCAAAATCACTCGATTTTAGCTCTCTCGATATAGAAGCTTCCTTTCCAACAGAGTGCCTACATACAAAAACAAAAGCACAAACCAAAATCTCTTGAATTCAGAACTTAGAACTAGCACAAAATCGCAAACAAGCAAAATACAATTGCAAAATCAGGTTTTACCTTATACCCAATTGCAAATTAAGCATAAGATCATAATTCTTATGGCCTTTAGATATAGTTTCACCAGGTCTCTTAACCTCAGAAGCAAAACAACAAGAATTTCGACGAAACTGAAGCTGCTTAATCTCTTCCGGATCTGAAACAGTTTCACTACCAATCCTACTCAAAACCGATACATTATCAACTATATCACAAGTTATATCACCAGCTTCTCCATCAGATTCCCAAATACAAATCTTCCTAAAATTCTTTTCACCTTCAACTTCAACAGAAGGTTTTTTCCTCATTGTTATAGCAAAATCATCACCAGGATAAAAAGTACCATTCAATAAATTCATCTTCAAATCATTATTATTCCAATTTCCAACATAGCAACTTCCATCAGGCCAAGTAAAAACACCCTGCCCTTTCGTTACACCGTTCTCCCATTCGCCTTCATATCGATTCCCATTCGACCAAATAAGCGTTCCT
Source organism: Trifolium dubium (assembly GCA_951804385.1). NCBI lineage: Eukaryota > Viridiplantae > Streptophyta > Magnoliopsida > Fabales > Fabaceae > Trifolium > Trifolium dubium. The sequence goes on along the minus strand of OX638076.1, from coordinate 30,166,741 downwards.
CTTCCGTTAATAACACCGTTCTTCCATTCACCAATATACTCATTTCCGTTACTCCAAACATACCTTCCATTTCCATCTTGAATATTCTTTTTCCACCAACCTTCATAATAATCACCGTTAACGTAACGCTTTTTTCCGTAACCGTTTTTTCTATCGGAACTCCAACAACCACTGTAAACATCTCCGTCGGATCCGGTAAAAGTTCCAGAACCTTCCATTCGACCCGATTTAAACTCGCCTTCATAAACAGCACCCGAAGGCCATGAGAATTTACCTTTACCGGAAGCTTTTCCTCTTTTCCATTCACCTTCGTAGATACAACCATCTTTCCATGTGTATTTCCCCGATCCATTTGGTATGTTACCGGAGAAAGTTCCCATGTAAGAATCACCGTTGGGTAAAAGCTTTTTGGCGGTTCTTTTAGTTTCGAATTCGATTGTTATGCTGGTCGGTGAAACTCTCCGGCAGCCGAGTTGAGACCAGTTACGGCCGGAGATGTTGTGTGAGTCGGAGTTGTTGTTGTGATTAGAGAGAAGTGATTGGCGCATTTTAGGGTTATGGTAATGAAGAAGTAGAAGGTTCTGTTATGTTTATTATGTAATCAATCAATGCATTTTCCGGTGAGAGAAATGAATGAGTGTGAAGTCACAAGTACATTAGTGGTATAAGATTATTGTTGTTGAAAATTGTTGAAGTTGTGAATTGTTAGTACTAGTTTGGAGAAAAAAATAGATGGAGCAAAATTGAAGTTATGAATAGGTAGCTCGGAAGAGAAGCTAAAAGGATAGAGAGAGAGAGAGAGAGAGAGAGAGAGAGAGAGAGAGAGAATGCAATAGCAATAGTGATTATTAGTGCTATTTACTGGTTGTCTGGTACTACTAGTATCTCTCTGCTGTGCTGTTATATTTTTGCAATTTTAGAGAAAAAACGAATGTACTCATACTAGTAATAATCTGAAATTAAAATTTTAAATTCATCGTTGCTATAAGCAAACGGAAGGAGAATACTAGAATGGATAGTTTAGTTAATTGTTCTAAACAAAGTTTAATAATAATAAATTAAAAAAAACAAAGATTAATGTGTCTTTGATCTTTATAAATATATTAAATTTTGATTTCAGTCTTTAAATTTTGGGTTAATAGCTTATGACCTCATGTAAAATACACAAATTTTGTATTACTGTAAAATTTTATTTTGAGAATCACCTTTGTAATGTTTAATTTTTTTGCAATGCCCCATTGAGCTCAATCAACTATAGTATTTTGTAGCAGTTTTTATTTGTGAGGGGTTAAAACCCACGCTAAAATTATATTTTGCTGAGGTTCTGTTTTGCGGGGTTATGCTGTGGTTGATTGAGTTCGGGGGTATTGCAAAAAAATTAAACATTACAGACAATGATTCTCAAAATAAAATTTTACATGAGTATTGCAAAATTTGTATATTTTACAGGGGTAATGACATATTAACCTTTAAATTTTTCTTCAATTTTCAAACTATAGAATCGAAGAAAAACACTAATTAACCTTGTTTGCCACAAAAAATTTGATTTTGATTTCTAAAATTTAAAAACTGATTAACCAGAGACTAATTAAAAACTTGATTTCCTATTCGAATGGAAAGAATTTTGATTTTTAACCATAGAATCCGGTTGAAAAAGACTAATTAATCTTGTGTGTGGCAAAATATTTTCAATGAGGATTAATCATTGTTTACGGCAGTGGAAATTTCGTAGGATATTGCACATTGTCTACTTATTTAAGTTAAAAATAGAATTTCTAGATCAAAATGTTACTTGATCAAGTGGTGTTTGATGTTTGATTTAATAAAAATGGACATAATTTAATCCTCGCAACTATGTTTTAGAGTGAATTTAAACTACTTAATGTTATAAGTGACATTCAAACCTATTTAAATTCGTGGTGAAAAATTAAAACAAAATTTTTAGACTTTAAACTAGTAGTACTTCACGATTTGATAAAAAAAACTAATACTACTTTACAAAAAAAATAATATACCCTATAAATTAGTAATTTTATAATTACATTTAACAAAATTCAAACATTTTATGTCATACGAATAAAATTCAATGATTGTGTATTATGAAAATTAAATTAAATGATTGTATAAAATTATGAGTTTAACTGTTGTACACTACAATGTAAAACTTTTTTACACATGCATCCAATTAAAACACAACAAAATGCCACTTTTATAGGTTAGTTCCTAAAATATCTTCATAAATGTTTACATGGCGTGATTTAATTGGATGCACATGTAAAATAATTTTACACCGTCATTACATATAAATTAAATTCTAAAATTATTTTATACAATTTATATAATAATGTTTCAAAAAAAAAATTATATAATAATATTTTCTCCAAAACAAAAGATAGTTAATTAATTCGACGGCTTTTATTTTTAATTAATTAGACGGTTTTGGGCTTTTGGCAGGGGAACGTTACTGATAGTGGTGGGATGAAGATACATTAATTAATTTTTCAGTTTTCAATAGGATAGGATGCACTTCTTTTTTTTCTCCTGTAAATTCTTTGTCTGTTCCCAGTGACAGCCAATCCGTTTTCCACTTGATTTCACTGGACGTAACGGAATCGGTTAGGAAAGCTTCCACCATTATTAGTTACTCTTTTTTCTATTTTCATTTTTTTTTAAGATGTGGAAATATTTTTTTTGTATCTATAAGTTCTTTAACTTTTTGGTTTATATCACATAAACTTTTAAGTTATTTTTGTAACACATAAGTCCTTTAAGTTTTCACTTTATATCATATAAGTCCTTTAAGTTATTTTTGTAACACATATGTCTTTTAAGTTTTAAACGTGTAACAAATAGATCCTTTCCTTTATCACTTGAATTCACTTGATGAATATACCTTAAAAGGACTTGTGTATTACTCTTTTAAAACTTAAAGGATCTATATGTTACAAAAATAACTTAAAAGACTTATATGGTACAAATTAAAAACTTAAAGGACTTATGTGTTACAAAAATAACTTAAAAGACTTATGTGGTACAAACAAAAAATTTGAAGGACTTGTAGATGCATTTGGCCAATAAAAAAACATGTACAACTTTTTTTGTTAAAAATAAAATATTTACTCCTGCCTTTTTCCAAAATGTGAATGAAAATTATTGAAGTAACACATTTTTCTTCAAACATTTCATTCTATTAATTTTTATAATTTTTTATAAAAGAAAACTAAATATATTAATAATTAAAATTACACATTAGTATGTGTAAGAAATAGTTATTTTGAGATAGAGTTCAACATAAATTACCTTATATAATTATCATTGAAAAATATACCGTTATTTTTTGTTAAATATTACATCCGTCTCAAAATAACAGTCTCTTAAATATGCCAATATATATATATATATATTACCCATAATTTATCAAAAATACAAAGACTAATCCTACCAAACATATCATCACCGTAAAAAGTCTTATGAATGGAAAAAAGGTTTATTTTCTAGGAAAATGTTAAATAATATCTCCAGAGTACTTTTTAATAAATTTTTGATGAAAATATATAAAATCAATGTATTGAAAATTATACTATTTAACTTTTTGAATAATTTTCTTTTTAATAGTGTATTTAAAGAGTAATCTTGTACCAACAAAAAAAAGTAATCTGGATGTGCTTGTTAACAATGACATTCTAATAGACAATTTGATATTTGAATAAACAAGAAAAAAAATCATCGCTTTAGTCTTTAAATTTAACTAAAAAAAATTCTAAATAATTTTAACAGTAGACTATTTAGTCTAAATTTTTTTCTATTGTTGTGATACTGCACAAATTCAAATTATATCCTTCATATTGGCTGTTGATTACTACTAAGTACTAATTGTTTAGCTACTAATAAGTTGTTTTTCATGATACGTAAATTATGGATTAGATTGATTTATTTATTTATTTTTTATTGAAGTGTAATTGCAAACATGTTATCAGAAGTTGTAGCTTTATCTGAAGCATTATGAAACAGTTATGACAGTTTAGTTACTTAGCTGTCAAGTAATAAAGTTAGTTAAGCAATTAGTTAGTTTGTTTAGATTTCAGTTTGCATAAGTCAATAGCACAATATATATATATATATATATATATATATATATATATATATATATATATATATATATATATATTGTCAGATGACCGATTACCCCAAAAGCTTAAGCTGTTAGGAAATGCCACATCAATGGTTTTATATTATTTCTAACACACCCCCTCACGCAAGAGCTCATTGGGCTTGAAGCGTGGATGATGCATAGGCCCACCTACCATATGCTTAAATTCCACTTTTTAATTAGAAAGTGAGAGGAGCGGGAATCGAACTCTAGACCATTTAGTCATAGAGGCTCTGATACCATGTCAGATGACCGATTACCCCAAAAGCTTAAGCTGTTAGGAAATGCCACATCAATGGTTTTATATTATTTCTAACATATATATATGTGCATTGCATTGTAATCAAGTATAGAAGTGATAGTGATTGTGATTTACATGAATAAGATTTTCCCTTGTTCTCTCAATCTCTTTTCTTCTTCTTCTTCAATATTTTCATAAGTTCTAACAATTGGTATCTAGAGCCTTCAACGGTTCAAGGTGCAAGATTCACAAAGAAAGCTTCAAGATTCGGTAGATTGTGAAGATTACTCATCCATTAAAGATGGCAAGTTCAATGGATAATTTGGGTAATGCATTTGGAGGAAAACTTCCTCTTCTTGATGCGAAGAATCATTGTGATCGATGGAATAAACAGATGAAGGTGATCTTTGGTTTCCAAGAGGTGCAAGATGTGGTTGAAACAACCATTGCAGCACTACCTGCAAACGCCAATGATGCACAACAAGTTGCGCACAAAGCATTGAAGAAGAAAGATTTTAAAGCGATGTTCTTTATCCATCAGTGTGTGGATCTTGCAAACTTTCAGAAAAGTAAAGAAGTGAGAGACTCACACTTGAGGGGGAGTGTTGAAACTCAAGAAGTGTCAAATGTGAGTAGTATGAGGAAGAAGTCCCACATTAGAAAAATGTGTGGAGAGTTGAACATTTATAAGTGGGAGGACCCATAAACTTATTGCCTTAAGGTTTTGGGTAAGAGTGTGGTGTCCAACTCACTTGTAACAATGCTCTTGGTCATCGTGTGGATGATCCTCAGCTGCCCCCTCGATGTCTCTAACATTTTTTGACAAATAAATTGATTTATTTTTATAATTTGATGAATTAATATTCAAGATAAAGTACTGTGAAATGAATTTCTCCAAATGAATGCCAAAAAAAGCTAGCCTATAGTAATTCTCAGCAATAAAATTATCAGGACCATTTTGGAATTTTGACAACTCATAAGCTCTGGAAAGTCACTCTGACACGTCAAATAACCGTAAAAAATATAATAATAAAATAGTAACTTGCTTTGTAAGTGTGTGGTTCAGATTTCAGAACGTGAAAGGTGAATATTCTTTGGTACTTCACCTAACTTTAGTTAAATTCATTCACTATAATCCATAATTAAAATAACCTCAGAGGTAGTACGAAACAAAGAAGCATTGCTTTGATTAATCGTATTAATTCAACAAGTGGTCCTAAATATATATACGTATTATACATTATAGGTTGGTCCATGGATTTTCTTATGTAACAGATTCGACCTTCCAAAATATGGTCAGAAAAATAAGTAGTTTAGCATTTACTTTTTCTCTTTCGGTCACTCTGTTCAGTGTTAACTATTATCTGCAATCTCTTGAATGAATATGGAATAAATTATCGTGCAGGGTCTCAATGGCTCACAATTAATTTGTATAATTAAGTAACTCAACCATATAAAATAAAGAATAAAGTACTGGCATTCATAGTTGATTTATTTTTCTCAAACTAAGCCAGACCGTTATATTTTCATATATTAAATATATTCATTCCGCACTATGCACGAATTTATTCTTCATAGGATAGAATATTTGTTTTTCAACTCAAATAATTGTTTCTTCACAAAAAAGAATTAATTTGTCGTAAAAAAAAGTCAAACAATTGTTGAAATAAGATGGTTTGAATTTTTGTTGAGGTTACTCACATTCTCAAGTTTCTGGACCATTTAAGTATACAAACATGTCACCCTCTCAACTACTCCATCACTGTTTCTAAATAAGTGTCATAATTGACCAATTTACGTATGTTAATTCATATATATGATCATAAATATATTTAGTTATGTCTTATAAAAAATTCAAAAAATTTATTTTTGATAATACATCGAAATAAATTGAACAACAGTATATATATTAATATTTATTTTTATATTTTAACCAAAATACATACTCAAATTATGTTATACGAATTATGTACACGTAAATTAAACGACACTAATTTAAAAACGAAAGGAGTATTAAACATGGTATTCAAGCTAGAATTTATTCTTCATAGGACAGAATATTTTGAGGTATTAGTCTTTCTGCAATTGTGTGTAGGATACTTTATTTACAACATGCATGTATCGGGTAATCTAACGTGGTTATACAATTGCACGTAGGATATCTTATTTACGAAAAGATAAAGAAGACTCTAGTTTTAAATTAAATCAGACATACCTCAAAAAAAAATTACATCAGGCAATTTGATTCTTCCGCTAATATTGTATTTAGCATTGCCAAATTAGTCCTTGAATTATATTAATCCTTATTAACTCAATCAAATATTAATCTCTGAATCATATCACTTGTGGTCAAACTAATTCATCCATATTAGAAAGGATCAAAACATGGTACAAAAACATTTTGTCTCTGGGTACAATGTTACACGGTATTAGGAAATGGGTAAAATATGTTAAGTTCCCAAAATGAATATGGATATGAGTGAAAACAAAAAAAGAAAAACATGTTACTGCTAGCTAGTGTCCAATCAAACAGCAATAGTTGCAGCATTATGGCTAATGGCTATGTAGCTTCACTCAAAATTGATGCAGGAAACAAGACTAGATACTGCATATATATAGTGCTGAGTTATTCGGCTGTATCAGTAGAAGAAAAGTGGGAATGATTGAAGGATGATGGCGAATAAAATTGGTTACTGCTATGTAACATTGATTGCACTGTGTGGTTTGTGGGATTGTAAGTATTTTGTTGCAGTATCAAGTGTCAACAGATTAATTGAGAAAGAAGTTTGGTTTATACGGACATTGAACATGACATAGACACTGGTACGTTAGCACCGATAAAAATTAAAAAATTTATTAATATAATTCAATGTAATTTTAAATATTAGATCAGACACTTATGTGTATCCGACACCAAAATACAGTACATACTATTTAAAAAATGTCCGTGCTTCTTAATAAGAAGCTATTAATGGCAGCATGCATGCATATGGATGTACAGTAGTAGTACTACATATTACACGTAGAAGGTCAGAGGGAGGAGAGCTGGAGAGGAGAGGAGAGTTCAAAACTCAAAAAACAAAGAGTAGACCATTCATCAGGCAGCAGTTGTTCAGATCTCGAGAACAGGTTTCTAGTCTGTCCATCACTAGCTTACACTTCAGTATAGTTAGACAGCATAATATGTCAATCATCAATTTTATTTTGATGCTGGTATTTTCTTGTGTACCCCATAAAATTTGGGGTATTTACCTCTATCGACTTAAAAAAAATTTAAACCGATATAAATTTTTATAAAATAAACCCTTTGATTAAAATTTTATATCATATAAATTATTTGTGTAAAATTTTGGACAAATCTAAAATCATTTGATATGTTATTTAGACGCATCAAAATTAACAGTTTTTGTGATTTCTTAAACATTGTTAATCTTTATTTGTCTGAATAGCATATCAAATGATTTTAGATTTTTCTGAAATTTTACACAAATGATCTATATGATATAAATTTTCAATCCAACGGTGTGTTTTATAAAAAAATGTATCGCTCAAAACTTTTTGTAGTAGATGGAGGTAAATACCCCTAAATTTTGTAGAGTACAGAAGTTGGCACATTTGATGTTAATGCTCTTTCTGTTTTAAAATAGGAAAATGTTAAATAGTGTCCTCGGGGCAATGGTAAGCATATAAATATAGAAATTTAGTTTTGGAACTTGCGCAGTCAATGCATCGAAAGTGCAAAAAACATATTCATTTTATCTTTAATTTCTATTTTTAGTATGCTTAACAAGTGCCTCGGAAGCACTATTTAACATGACCCTTTAAAATAAATGTAATTTTTTTGTGGTTTCACATATATTAAGAAATACGATCATTGCGTTAAAAGTAATAGTTTGAGGGTATAACTGTAAAATGTTGCATTGAGAATTGAAAAGCAACACTTATTTTGAAACAACTTTTTTGAAATAAAGCGATACTCATTTTGAAACTAATGGAGTATAATAGTATAGCAGTAGAAAGTTGTGCTAATAAGTCTAACATGTACAAGTTATATAAATCGTGGATGATGTAAAATTTATATATTATCGGTGTAAAATTTTACAAAAACTGTATTTGATATATGTTATTGAGATTCGGGACTCATTAAGATTAATCATATTCAATAAAAATATATAAATTGTTAATTTTGATATTTGTCTCAATGACATAAATTTTTAATCTAACCATAAATTTTATAAAATCTGTATTTGTTATAACTAGACTTTGACCCGTGCGATGCACGAGTTTTATGGAACATCATATATAAAAGTAAAATTAATAATTAAAGAACTTGCAAATAAATATTTAACATGATCATTTGAATGCATGTTTTCGGGCTTAAAGCCACTACAAACCATTTCATAAACTATGAATACATCACTTCTAAAGACAATAAAGCACAAATCTAACATCAACACAAAATTCATATCATACATACAAAACAATATAATGAAAGTCCGAACCCCAAATGAAACAACAAATAAAGCATTTAAATTTTGAACAGAGAAAAACCGTTAAAAAGTAAAAGACATAAATCAAAAGATGTGCTATAATGACGAAATTTTCAAACTTCACAATATATATCTACCACTTTCAATAGATAAAATAAATTCAAAACTAAATAAAGATGGACAATAGGCTTCAATTTTAAAGAAGCAACGACATTTTTAAACCATAAATCATGTATAGTTTCTACAAATAACAAAAATGAAAGAAATAATTGGTTAAACTATTTCATGTGTATAGTAGCTTCAACAGAAGTATAAAATATTACCTTCGTATGTTCATCAGAGACAAAATTATGCAGTTAGACTTATGCACAACCTTTTAACAAAATAATACTAAATGAATAGGAATATTTTCTCAAAAAAAATGAATAGGAATATGATTCAAGAAGAAAAAAAAAAGTTACAACCTTTTACCAATTCCAATAAACTATTTTTTTTCCCTATAAGTGAAACCAAGAGAATGAGATCAAAAGATACAATTTCTAAAAAATAAATCGTGATAATGCCCTTTACACCAAACACAAAGGCCTAAATATGCTGTTCAAAAAAAAAAAAGGCCTAAATATGGAACTATTTTTTTGTCAATAATCTTTTTGTTGCAAATTTCACAATGTAAAAGGCATGATATTTAATTTTTTTACCTGCAAAGAACTAACCCTTAAAAAACAAATAGCTACAATATATAATAAATCTGTCTCTATTAACTACGTAAGCAAGCAAGCAGTGAGAGAGAAATTGATAGATTTAATATATTTCCAAATAATTGGAAAATAAAAAACACCGTTTTAGTTTTGAACTGTATGTGTATTTCCTAAAAAAATTAGTTACATATTTTAAAATTCAAATTGTAATCATGCCATAATTTTGGACGGTTAAGTATAAAGATTTGACGACAACTATGATATGAGAGAGAAAAAATTAGACTTATGTTTATAATATTAAGGATTTATTTAATTATATAAATATTTAGCCAATTAAATAGAGCACACATGCCAACAATTAATGAAGCAATTAAAGAAGTGTTTAGGAGGGAAAATTTTAAGGTTAAATTGTAGCTAACCCAACAACATTTAGAAATAAGAGATAAAAGATAATTATATAAACGTCTATGTGCACCATGTGCACAACTTGCCTAGTTTGTACAACTCTCCAGCTCCAGCCCTAGTTTGTGCATGTTAGACTTTGCCACATAAAAATAATGAAAGTGTAGTAAATACTTAATACATATTTGTGGATAAACTTATATGAAATGCATTTATTATTGTTATTATTATTATTAATTTTTTTTATTACAGCATTTTATATTATTTCACCATTCACCAATAAACAATATAATTTATGTAATAATATATATATATATAATTTACCGAAAGGTTGCATTAATGTGCAAAATTGGCCGGATTTTTGGATGCTGCATAGTTGATTTTAAAGATGTAGAGTTTATTTTATTTTTTTATTAAAGGGAAATAAAAACAAAAGAAATTAAGGTCTTGAGAATTGAATTCCCATAGAGTCAGCAAAATAAATATGAGATAAAGAAGAAGGACAGGCAGAAAACACTCGTAGTTCCTGAGCAAGCCGAACTACGAGTGTTTGATGTAGAGTTTATTTAAAAATAGGGTTAAATATGTTTTTAGTCCCTATAAATATCTGACTCTTCTACTTTTGGCCCCTCTAAATTTTTTTCCCACTTTTTGGTCCTCCAAATATTTCCGATCATGATTTTTGGTCCCTGCTTTTCACTCAACTATGTGTACGATTCAAATTTTTTAACGAGTTTTTGTGATCATATTTATAATATTATAAAAATTACTCAAACCAAAATTTATAATTTTTTAACAAATGATGAATTAACTATGAATTTTTAAGCGGAAACACTTCAAAAATTCATATTTAATTCATCACTAATTAAAAAAATTTAAATTTTGCAAATCAATTCAAATTTTAATATACTAAACATTACTGCAATACATAATTCCAAATTTTAATTAGTATACATGAGTTGACTTAAAAGTAGGGACCAAAATTCATGTTAGAGAATTTTGTAGGGACCAAAAATTGGGAAAAAAATTTAGAGGGACTAAAAGTAGAAGAATCAGATGTTTATAGGGACTAAAAACATATTTAACCCTTAAAAATATTTAGATGTTTTTAAGTAAAATTTTGATTTTAGAATTAGTTTTGTGTTGAATATGTATGTTTTTCTTTTCTAGGAGTGCAGTAGTATATATGATCCATCAAAAGTTAAATTTCATACACCTATTATCAATTACGTAATTAACTAAAATTTCAAAGAAGCTTATGTCTTAAAAGCTTGTAGTAGTGTTTTTGAAATTGAAATCACATGCCTTTTATTTGTAGAAAGTAGAAACAAAAGAAGGACATGTACTTGAAATTAAGGCGTAAACACAGCAACAGGTGGAAAAGATATGTGATAGAAAATGTTGCCATTTATAGTTGAAATATTGTTACGTGTTGCAATCACTATCACTGGCCGGTAGTGAACGAACGAACACAAGTCAAATATAGCAAGCAAAGCAAGTAATCTATCTAGTATGAAATGAAGAAGAATCTGAAAACAACATCACATGAATGAAGAAGAAAAAACACAAAGACATGCGTTGCGCTGGGGGCAACAAAATTCACCAGCTAATATTGATACTATAGTTCTTTGTATGTCTGACGCGGAAACAAACCTACGGAAATTGCGAGACATACGGTATCATGCGTTCCATGTGCACTTAACATGACTTTATTTTGTCTTTGTCAACTTAGACATGACATATATGCGTCACTTTTTCTTTCTAAATGGATTAAGACTGTGTTTGGCTCTGTAATGAGAATGAGAATATTGATTTTGATAGAATTTAATTTGTCTGAATTGATTGAATTGAATTTATCGATTATATGGATTGAGTTTGATTGTAGTTCCTTTTTTTTCACCAAGAACTAATAATATATAACAATAGGTTTTACATCAATAATTACACTTGAATAAAAGGTAAGCGGACAACAAGTTGCGCCGTTATCCTTTTTTGAATGTCAAAATCAATCCTTTTAAAAACTACATCTTGAGACTTAGAAGACATTATATTGCTATGCATGATCGACTGAAAGAAAGTTTTTGTTTGATTGTAGTTAATTAGTTACTAGTTATATGTTACATTTATGCAATCAACTCAATTGTAATTGATGGGAACAAATAGGATAGTTTAAAGTTTAAGTTTCATATATTTTGAGATTCTCCATTAAAAATGATTTTAACTTGAAGTCAGAATTAATAATTTTTGCCTCCAAACACAATTTTATACGAGTATATGAAAATATATTCAATTTTGAAAAATCAATTCCTTTGTCTAAAAAAAATCAATCCAATCACAATCAATTTTTCTCACGATTAAATAGAAACAGAACCAATTTTTTTTGTTGATAAATAAACAGAACCAATTGTATAAATGCAAACCTGTATTTCAGGTAATTAATTAGTACAAAATGGCACCTCTAAAGAATGTGATGTCCTCCCTTTCAAATTCTTAAATTGGTGACTAAAGATGCTTCCACAACCAATTATCCGTGAAGTTAAAATTAACAGAAGTACATTTTTCATGATACTACAACTTAAGATTGTTCTTTTTTTTTTACTGTTATTACAACTTAAGATTGTTGATAGCCACTTTATGGGACAACATTATTTATCAGCCAACATTCACTATACATCATCACAAGTCACACTCCTTGTGAATCTTAATTGTAGTTTTGCTTAATTACACACAGAACACATGTCATAATTATTGTGTTTACACATGCAAATTGCCTAGGACAAACTACTGTATGACAACTGCACAGATTACCAGCATTACAAATTTGTAATGAACAATTTTAGCATAGATCGCTATCTAATTATTCTCATGGAAAACTGTCCAACAAATTATTTAGACACCAGGCCCATCTGTAAATACCGGGAACTTATAGCAAATTAAGCATCTCCATTTAAAAAAAACTTGGTGCCGCGCATGATTGCTGATTATTGAAGCAATAAATCACATACACTGATCAACATACTAAATCATGAGCCTTTGTGCTTTAGAAATATTGTTGGAATGCAGTCATGCAGATGTTTAGAGATTTTGAGGTGTGATTATGGTCCCCTCAAGACAAAATCCTAGTTTTGATTATGGTCCCTTCAAAACAAAATCCTAGTTTTGATTATGGTCCCCTTCAAGATAAAATCCTAGTTCCAACACTGCTCACAGGTGTAAATGAATTATGTTGTTAGGAATTATTAGATAACTCACATTGTTAAATTTGAAATCCCAACCATATATTTTTTGAATTGGTGATTGCTCCATTTTCGATTATGTTAACTACTACCAAATGAATTGGATTTGTCAACCCAGTAGACTTGAAATGGACAGTAAAAAAATAAGAGAAAGAATTACATTATTGCTGCTCATATTTTCAGATGATTGCATTACATCAATTTCATGGGTGTGCTACAATTGCCCCGCTGACAGTCATAGACACCCATCCGTAAAAAATGTGGAGGGAAGAATAAACAGAAAAATTAAGATGTAATCTGGACTTCATCAGATAGATGATCTGGAGGAATTTGGCCAAATATGTCAGGACATGAATCCCATTTTCCTTTTTCTCGGGCCTCCCAGTAACCTCCCATATAGCGGTATGTCCCGCTTGCTTTATCCTTAGCAAACCATCGTGGTTTCCAGCCACTTTCTTGCATCTTCCGGGCCTAAATATCATTCAAAAAAAATATAAGATCAATCAATACTGGAAACTATAAAACTTGACGGACAAATAAGGACATGACATGAGGTGCAGTTTAGTTTTAATTACTCCAATATCCTCCCTCAAGGTCATTTAACAACACACACACACACACACAAACATGCAGTCCCCTACAATGAGCTACAATGACACATGAGAATAATAGGTATCAGGTAAATGCTACGGTTTTGATCAAGGTGGTACGGTCAAAACTACAATTTTGGTCTTAGTCTTTATACATTACCCATGAGGAGTCCTTCCCTAAATAGAAAAGAAAAATAAAATTGCATTGTATAGCATTTGAAAACAGAGATTTGTCAACTTAACACAAAAGGCGTCATGAAGCACCAAGAAGTTTGATATCTTGAAGTACGAGGCTACAAATGAAACAATAAAAGCAAGGATAAGAGAATACAAAAAGTAATATGCACCTGCCGTTGCCGCTGCTCTAGCCGTAATTTTTCTGAGTTTGCCATCTCATACTCCCCATTTTCTAAATATCGTTGATCTGGTCTTAACCTGGAATCTGTAGGCGGCAATTTCTCCTATGTAATCACAAATAAATTCCAATGAATGTCCAGTAAAATAGCAAAAACACGACAAAGAAACACACAAAATATACAAAATGAAGATGATGGAACTATTTTGTTTCTTCTTTTTGGGTTTTATTGTTATATTCAAATTATCCATACTTCACCTGTCCTTAGTTACAGAAAAGGATTTGTCGTTGAAGAATAAAGAATCAAGTCAACTCTAATAAAAGCGTATGCATATGTAAACACAAATTGCATAGGAAACTTCTTTTCTTTGAAATGTTTTTTCTTAATATGCATGCTTACAAATATCATAAGGTCTTATAAATAGGGACGAACTTTGAAATATTTTTTTCTTAATATGCATGCGTACAAATATCAAAGGGTCTTATAAATAGGGAAGAAGGGAGTAGTTAACAAAACAAACCTTCAATCCAGGGGTAAGTTCATTTAACGTAATGGCAAAGCGAGTGAAGTTATATCTAGTGGGAACGGTGGGTGGCTTGCTTCGCTTCCAGAGTAGATGGGCCTCTGACAAAGATTCATGACCTTTTCCCTTCCCAGTGTAGTCTCCATTAATATAGTGCATGCTTTCATCCCATTTTCCAAACAAGGTGGACACTGTTTTTCCGTTTCTATCTTGGACTATACCATGAACCTAAAATTGCAAGCATACCACAATAATAAGGAACAACCCTCTTCAACAAATTTAATTAAAAGTCATGTACTATAGTAAGATGGTACTTGAAAAGGAAAACTATTTTCTTTTTTATCTAAAAAAAAAAAGGAAACTCTATTAGAAAGCCTATTTTCATTTTTCCCTGAAGCATTGGTACTAACTGTGCACATATGAAGTCTATAAAATAAGACACTATCCATTATACAAACCAAAGAGTAAGGCCAATTTAATATCATATAAAAAGGATAGGTTAAAACTGAAAAATTAAAATCAATGTAGCAGATATAAATCACCTGATGAGGATTTCGATCAATTATAGATTGTTCCTTGAATTTCAGCTTACATGAGTACTCCTGATTTCCCTCTATACGCATCGTGCCATAGTGATCACAGTAAAGCTTTCCCAATATGAGATTGTATATTGATGTCGTAACCTGAAAGGAAAAGTCCATTTCGGTTTACTTGTTTAAAACCAAACCAGGGTATGACAACCATTAAAGTAGTTAAAACATACCTTGCTCCACTGGTAAACCTCCCCATCATCAAATTCCAAAGTCAAAGTACCAACAGGGTCAAGCTGAATTGATCGTCCCCAAAATTTGCTTTTTAAGTTGCTATCCCCCCAAAATTTCCAACCTGTGCCCTCACAGTGACATGCAACTATCATAGGATGATGGCTGACCTGAGAGGAAGCAGAAATATTAATAATTTCATATAGAGAACATAGATTGAAAAAAGCAAAATAGTATCTCCAGATTTAAAAAAATGCATTATGTTCATAAGGTTGTAGATAAATGCCGTATTCAATTACACCTTTTATTCACAAAATAAATACTGTAGTTTATAAAACTCTTGTCCTCCATATTGGGAACATTGTTACTTTCCAACAGAAGCAAAGTAGTTGTAAGGAATCCAAATATGTGAGTGCACACAATAGTGGATCTATGGAAGAAACCAGTAACCCGACCCCGTGAAATCAGAAAGAAAACTTGAGGTCGAATTATCGTGATTGTATTGACTTGTAAAAAGGTAATACATTCATAATATCACCATGTATCATAAGTACCTTCTCTGAAAAAAAACGAAGGCCTTTATCTGGATAATTAGCTTCATATGTTTCCCCAAGTAATGGATTAAATGGTTTGCAAATTCTTCCTTCAGTTGAAGCATAGGCAGATACAGCAAAAGCAGCGACATAGAGAATCCTCTTGAGCCTATCGCCCTGCATGGCAACTCAAATTGGTTTAAAAAGGGAAGAACGCACCAATACTGCATTGAAAGAGTTAATAGGTAGAATAGATCAACAACAAGCAACATTTTCTGAAACATTTTTTTTATACCATATTGAAGCGCTCATATTTTCATTAATATGATGGAGCAATATAAATCTGTTGGCCAAATCCAGACTTACCCTTTTCCCCCATTCATATGCTTGGTCCAGCAGATGTGAATACTCCATTTCTTCAAAACACTTTTGCAGGGAAGAGAGAGGCTCATTAAAGTATACAGGAAGGCAGACTTTTGTTAGATCTTTCCCTATATTATCCTTGATCATTGACCAAAGGCTGACACCTTTCTCTTTCTCCACAGGGTCTGGCAATTTCTTTCGCCGCTTAACAAAAGGGTGGTTGGTTCCAATATATCCATTCGAAGGATCTACATCTTCCTCTGATTCAAATGCATCATTATCAGAAGAAAAAGATGATACTCTATATTCAGACCCGCTGCTTTTAAAAGAACTTGATGATAGAATATCACGGGTATCAAAAAAGACATTGTCTTCGTCATCTGTTTCTTCATCTGCAGCATCATTTCTCTCATTATCATCCTCAGATTCACTTGCACTTCCTTCTGAATTAAAAATGAAACAAATAAGTGCGAAGAGCATAGGGGCAGGAAGTATTTACAGAGTACATACTATTTGAATAAAGAGGTGGAAATATTTCAGAAAAAAAGGCAGGGAAAGTTTGGGGTAAACAGTGTATCAGAGACAATGGCGCACAAATATTTCAAGTTTTGAGAAAATGAATCGCCAGAGTCCAGACCAATAATAATTCTACTACATTAACCATGCCGGCAATGCAGAAACATCTGAAGTCTTAACCATTTGTCAACATAAGGGGAGGCCTTAAAAACTAGGTGAAGACCAGACTTTGAATGTTAAACATATGAGAAAACTAAGGCCTAATAAACAAGCCATTAAACCAAAACATACCACTAAATTTTTCTTGTGTTAATCGATAGCAATCTTCTTGATCGTTCCACTGTCTTTGGCTCTCATCAACTACTGTATTCTCCAGATCAACCTTGTCTGTCTACAATAATGTAATGTAGATAAAAGTTTATTAACATGTACCAAGATAAAATGTTTATCCTTAATACGTTAAACACATGGGAGGAAGCAACGTAATAAACAAGCAACAGGAAAGTGAAACAATTTTGTTAAACAAGTTGCAAACCATGACAGCATTGGGTAATTCAGAAGATTTAAAGTAATGCCACAAGCTTATCATTAATGCAGGAACTAATAGATAGTAGTATTTGATTAAAAAAAATATCAATTTAAAATAATCATCATATGTAGAACATATTCATATTACTTTTCCATGTGTTTGCTGAGACTGTATTCCAACTAATCTTTACAGTTGGTGCGCAGATTACCCGGTCACACCATAACTGGTTCTTAGTTTGATGATAGTGTCTCACGGCTTATACAATTTAATGTAAAAGAGCATTGGGTTGAACATTTACATGATAAGTTAAATATATAATTTGTTCCAGGATTCTGATAATAACATGGTCATTAGAAATTACAGTAAGGAGTCAATAAAAAGAACTATAAAGTTCAGAATAATAACTCATTGAACACAAATCCAAACTTTATCGTTCTTAGGTTTATAGTTTGTGACATTATGATACAAATTACCAAACTACTAACTGAACCTGCTCTACAACTAACTAAACTTCTCTCAATTGAAGTCTAGAAACCAGAAAGATTCACATATATTTCAACTTGTGACAGTTAAAGTAAACACATAAAATATAGAACACCCAGTTGAAATTTTCAACTTCGAATTAGATTATGCACCTCTAAGTGGCGTAATGTATCAATTAGAATGGAGTGCTTCTGCTTAAGCAAAACTAGTTGATTCTGCAGTGCTGCAAACTCAGTTTTCATAATTTGTTCACTGTCTTGAATAGCTGATTCACTCACTCCTTCTTCCTGAAGTCTATTTCTCAGTTTATCAGTTGAAATTGTTACGTTGTCCACGGGAGCCATCAATTCACTGTTCGATATTCGAGGAAACATATCTTTCACTGCTTGCAAAGCTTCCACCCACGCCACACGATCTTCGCGTGATTCTGCTCTCAAATGGAGTCTCTTCATTCCGGTGAACACTGAAAATCTCTTATCATCTGATTTACTCTCACGAATCGTTGAAACCTAACAACACATAAAAAATCACATAGTATTGAAATTAAAATCAAAATCAAAATTAAAATTAATCATATGATACAAATACTGATTCAATTATTCAAACAAAATAGAAAAGAGGAATTAATTGACTAAAGTAAATTAACCTTGAGATGAATTTCACCAAACGGTTTTCGACGGTGTTGATTGGGATAAGATTTGCGATTGCGATTGATCCTTCGAATAGATTCATCACCGATAACTTTGGAGCCTTTTTCAGTTTCGTGATTAACGATGATTTTATCAGGTCCATGAATCTTATAGTAAGAGAGAACACCATCTTGAAGAACAAACCAACGAGGTCTCCAACCTTTACCGTAATTCACCCACTTATAAAGTATACCGGAGATTCCATTTCCGACGAGGTCATTGATCTTAACATCAACAACCACCGCCGGCAACTCCCGCTGACTACCAGTACTATAACTATGACTATGAATCGTAGACGAATCGGATCTAAAAGCGACGGCAGATGGTGGTGGAGGAGGAGACATGGTTGTGAAGTCAGGAAAAAGAGACGACGGAGAAGGTTTAACCGGTGAAGCTTGGTCGGAAATAGCGGAGACGCAACAGAAAGGATGCATGTGGACGGAATAATTAGTTAATGAAATGGAGAAAGGTGACGTGGCGGCGGCGGATTGCGGCGGTGATTGAAAGAAGATTCATGATATATGGGCCCTTAAAAGCGATCACTGTCAGAAAAAGAAGAAAAGAAAAAACGGAACGGAAGCGGGAAGCGGAATTCGCGTGAGTCGTCGAGAGTTTATAAGAAAAAAATAAAAACGGTTACGTCTAAGGTAGTAGTAGTAGCAGATTTTGTTTTCTTCACAAATAAAAATAAAAAATAAAAAATAAATTCACGAAATGTGAATGGAAGGGACAAAGATAAAGTCTACGTCAGAATAATATATTAATTAATTAATTAAAATGGTAAGAATGAAAGTATATGGATTAATTTGAGATTTGAGATGGAGTGTTGGGAGAGATAACTGAAAAGTGATCGGAGCCGGAGGTAGTTATTATTCCGGCGACGGGAATTGATTACTTAGAAATGGGATGCGTGTTTTTATTTTGGTGTTAAATAAGAGGAAGTTGGTTGAGAGAATAATAAGTACTTACAGTATTAAGATGATGATGATTGACTCGTCTTACTTTCTGTGGATTGAGGATTTGAGGGAGGGGGGGTATGATTAAGTGTGATGAGGGTGCAGGGGATTAATGGCGCCGGCTCAAGTAGAATGTGACGCGTGGTGGGAATATAGGTGTGACATGTGGAGGGTGGTGTGTTTGCTCAGAGTTACATGTGTTGACACTTTGACTGAAATTTAGCGTTACGTTGTTTACCATGGCTTCCACGTTTTAGAGGGAATCTAATCCAATATTCGGATTAAAATGGTACGTACCACAAAATTGAACGGACTTGGTGTTGGTGGCATTAGAATATGGCGGTACTGCTACATACTACTACGATCCAAAATATATGTCGTTTTAAATATATCATACAAATAAAATAAATTATAAAATGGTAATAAGATAAATAATTAATTAACAATATAAGAAAAAAGAACATTAAATATTTTATTGATAATGTAAAACGACATATATTATGGTACAATTTTTTTTCTCAAAACTACATATATTTTGGTACATGAAGTACATTTTTGCATTGCACATGTTTGAATGCTCAAAGGAATTGAGAAGAGAGAAAATGGTAATGAGAGAAATGTAGCACAGAAGAATTTAACAATAAATCGGTAAAATTGTATCCACAACATTTTTTTTTGGACAGAAAGAAATTAAACTCATTACAAATCAAGTATTGTAGTTTAATCAAGTTGCTCTAGTTATCGAGTGAGCACTTAATGGTGGTGACGTGGTGGTGTGGTGCGGTGGTTGTGACTTTTTTTTGTGGGGTGTGGTGTGGGTGAATTTGACGGGATACGGTGGTGGTGAGGTACTTATGTGGTGGATTTTGGATTTGGAACCGTTGATGTGTCGTTAATGACATGTATTTAATTCATTTTTTATATTTGATTCTTTAATCTGACTGTTTTAAAATTTATTGAGATTTACAGGATTAGGTTTTTTTGTATATGTTTGATCTATACCGCATCAATGTTATTGATGTTTACAAGATGTCTGCAAGCGGATACTTACCTGTCTAGGTTCTCAATCTACCGGTGTCCCTTCTTGACTCAAGGAGTTGTTATTTGGACTCTGAAGGGCCGTTCACTATTGATTCGAGATTGAGAAATAATGTCCAGTGACATCTTTTTAAAACAGGTTAAAGACTCTATGTGATTACGCTTATATACGATATTTTTGTTTTGTAGCTCTTCTTTTACCAGTTTTAGTTTGTCTTGTGCCAAAATTTAATCTTATTAATAATATATTTGTTATTAAAAAAATAATCATATTTAATTGCCACTTAACAAATTTCACCTTAGAGTTGAGAGCTAACAATATAATTATATAAGAGAGACCTTGTATTAAAAATTAAAGTACTAAATTTAGAGGAGTACTTTTATCAAATAAAACAACAAAAACTATATAAAAAAAAGGGTCTTTGACGGTTGATATACGATGAACATTCGTATACTCAACTTACATATAGTTGGATATATATAATATCTAATAGATAAAATTCAATGTCATATTTTAAATAAAATTTGTCTATTTTTTTTTTGGGTACATAGACGAGATGGCAAAGCCACCAATAAACTCACACACACAAGTAGAGTGACCGAGGTTCGAACTCAGGTCATGGACGTCCGGCCTAACAATTTCGGCATTTTCTACCAGTTGAGCTAGGACTTACTAGTTTTTGACAATGCAACTTGAATAAAGAATTTAGGGTTAATAGGTATATATTCTGTAAAGTACATAATTTTTGCAATACTCTCTGTAAAATATTTTTTTGAGAATACCCTCTGTAATGTTTGCATTTTTGCAATACCCCTGAATTTTTTCAAACATTACATTTTGCGGGGGTTTTTTCTTTGCGGCGGTTTAAAACCCCCACTAAAATTATATTTTGTGGCGGTTTTTATTTGCGGCGGTTCAAAAATCCCACAAAATGTAATGGTTGAAAAAGTCTAGGGGGGTATTACAAAAATGCAAAGATTACAGAGGGGTATTCTAAAAAAAATATTTTACAGAGGTATTGCAAAAATTATGTACTTTACAAGGAGATATATACCTATTAACCCAAAAATTTATCATGTGGGTTGAAATTTCAAGTCTCTTTGATTCAAATAGTCTTTTCCATTTTTATGATAACAGTCATGTGGATTTGATATTTTTCTCAAGTTTAAATAAGTTAAAGGTGCTGGTTCCTCAATTTACACATTTAAAGACTTTTGATTGTGAGTCTTGTCAACTTGGTGCTTAACATCTCAAATACCTCATTCTCCAACATATATAAATAGAGAGGTTTAAAATATCAAGGATGAGACTATTTCTCTCTAACATTTGTAATAGAAAAATCACATATACTTATACTATCAGATTTCCAACTAACAATACATCGTTACACATTCTAGAAAAACACAATCAATATAAAACCTGTGGTAAGAAGTTTTTGCTAGTATTTATCTTTATTTTTAATAAAAAAACATAATAAAAAATTTAACACTAAATTTTACATTTTTACACAATGTCAATGTCAAATTGACAAGCAAAAGTTGTATTTTGTCTTTATTGGTACAGTGTACTCTTGTATAGTTTTTTAACAATTCAAAATTCAAAATCTTATACACATATATGTTTTTTTAATTTTTTTATTTTAGAGAAGCCATTTTTCTAAAATCGTTTAATTTAAACAATTTATACAATACTACATGACATACTTGTTTTGTTACCACTCTAAGTATTATGTAGGTCACAGGTGTGTAAATGAAATCCCTATATTTGGAATTGATTTCTGTCTTCTTCCAATTAATATGCATCACAACTAGCCCTGCTAGTACCCCAAAAACATATATAGTAATTTCTTCATGTGACGAAATGGTCCAAAAAAATGGTGCAAGGGAAAAAGGCTGTCACCTCACCAAGCAATATTTGAATTTTTCTAACAAAAAATAATATGGACCTACATCTAGTAGTTTAGAGACAATGATAATATTCATAGTATATAGTACAATGATAATATGGACACCTATATCATATTACCCAATCTTCAAATTCTATTACACCAAACCAATTTTTGTCCACCTTCTCTTATCAATAAATCTTTCACTCTCATTGCTTGCTATATTAGATTTTGTTTGTTGATTTAAGACTGAACAATTCGAACTTTAAGCCTTTGTTTAGTTGGAGAGAAATTGGGAAGAGAGAAATTGAAATACAGATTTCAATGCATGTATTTAGACTATTTTATAATCTAAATACATGCATTGATTTTCGTGTTTCAATTCCTCTCTTTCCTATTTCTCTTCTCTGTAAGTGGAAAATCATATTCCATTCTTAACAAATACTACCTCCGTACCAAAATATAAGTCGTTTTGAGAAAAAAATTTGTACCAAAATATAAGTCGTTTTACATTACCAATGAAACATTTAATGATATTTTTCTTTTTATACCCTTAACTATTTATTACTCTTTCTTCTTTTACTTCTTCAATTTATCTTTTTCATACCATTAATGAAGGACAGTTTTGTAAACTAACACATAATTTATCTTTTCCATACAACAATGATTACATTTCTTAATTTGTGTAATATGGTCAAAACGACTTATATTTTGGTACGGTGGGAGTATCCTTTATCATACTAAAGATGATAAAATATTCAAAGTGGTTGACAAAATAGCCATCTCCACATTTCAAAAGCCTAAAAAAGGTAGATAGCGCTTAGAATTTAGATTCATTTATGAATATAATTCCTTTCAAACTTTTCTATGGACAACTTATATTATGGTATGAGTCAAAAAAGAAATTTATATTATATTATGGTATGAGTCAAAAAAGAAACTTATACTAAAGCAAGATATCTCTTATCAGCAATAAAATTCAAACGCTTATATCTATATCTATAATAAACATTTATCTACTGTTCTTTTACTATGGTTTCTAAACACTCCCTTGCGATAACTTTACTATAATGATTTAGTTACTCATATATGTATATCAACTTCGATAATGACAAGATTATTGGCTTTAATTGTTCATGTCTCATGATGTAGAATATATTGTAAAAAACAATAAGTAAACCACGCTTAAGATTTTTTTTCTCACGCATCATGCTTAAGATCTTAATAAAGCAAAAGCGTCAAATATTCCCTAGAAAGAAAAAAATAGTCCCAAAATAAGATGGATTTAATCCCTAACCGGCCACCGTGTTCAGAGAAAAATCAGCCGGGAAAAAAATTTCATCTTACATGCTTCATCACTAATTCTTTTTTGACGCTAAAAACAACTATGTAAATTCACCATACAAAGTACTCCCTCCGTCCCAAAATATAAGGGAAAATAAATAAAACACATTTATTAAGAAAACATAAACATGAGAATTAAAAATATGGTTTTGTGGAATTTTTCTTAAAATAAGTGCATGGAAAGATGTAAAATCAATTTTGATTGGTTGTTGTTTATAGAGAAAAGTGGAGAGAGAATATTAAATGCAATTTACATTTAATTTCATGAAAATAAGGAAAAAAGTGGTTTTTTTCCCTTATATTTTGGGACAAAGAAAAGTGGTTTTTTTCCCTTATATTTCGGGACGGAGGGAGTGGTCGTTTAATTTTTTTCAATTTCAATGCAAAGTTGATTACTTGCTCAAATTTAATTACCCTCAAATTGTTGTGTACACAACTTTCAAATCAATATGTATTTCTAACTATATGCTTTACGACAGTTGACAATAGTCACAAATACGGTTACAAAGAACATTTTTGTGTAATTTTTTTGTATGTAAATAGTATATACAAATTAAATATATAAATTCACCTGACACTTATATCGCGCATAGTTTTACTCATTTAACATATGTTTGAATATCTGGTTACCAACTTGCATTTTCTTGAAATCATGGGAGAGGTATACTTTAACGCAAAAACTTCTTGAAATCATGGTTATATTTTTATATCTTAATGTAGGTGAAAGAGTTTTAAACGATTAAACGAGTGACTCATGTTTTAAAATAAAAAGAATATATATATATAATTAGAATAACTTATTTGTTTTATAAAAGTTAGGTTAGTAAAAACTTAATTTGAGAAGAACTAAAAATTAGTATTTAATATCAGAACTCGTTTCGAATCTAATCAAATTTTTGATAAAATAAAAAGAAAATTAGGTTAGTGATGAGCGAGTGGTGTCTTATTGGACCTCCATACATGAAAACTTTTTAATGGTTGGAGTGAGTGAGTCTCACAAGTAGGTTGGCCCACAAAAGCCTGCTTCCCCATGTGATGATCGAAAGGATCTTTGACTAATCTTTTTTTGGCTTCTTTTTCCATTAATCATATGTCGTTATGATGCACAAATTTACATACATACTTACTGCAGGCCCTGTTTCTGATCTCAAAAACATTATCTCATCTCATTCATAGTACCTTTTGTTTGTCTTTCAGTCATTTTCTTCTTAAGCCTCAACTTTCTTTTCTCCATCCATTATTAGCTTCTTTTGTCGTCACTTCTAATCATCATGCATGCAATATTGCCGGTACTAAACTATTCCTACCGTATGGGATTCATCCTTTAAAAAGATTTGGAAATGGATTCAGGACAATCAAACCGTATTCAGATATACGGACCGCTCAATCAAAATCAAACGGTCATGATTTTAAGTTCAAATTTTAGTTGAATTTTTAAATATAAAATACAATTTTAATTTAATCTACCGTCTTATTTTGTATTGAATGATTCATATGTATTTGATTTCAATACAGTCAAAGAACAAGAAGCACTCAATCCTAAAGCTTTGTTATTTGCACAACACAATGATCACATGCTTGTGAGAAAATTTCATAGCAAATTAACTCAGCAAAAAAAATGCTTGAGAAAATTGTTTTGAAATTTTGCATGCCTTGTAATTTAGAAATGATATTTAGACACAAGTTTTTCAACACACATTTCACAGAGGCATATTGCCATATCAACTTTAAAAAAAGGGACCAAAATAAAACAACTCACTCTCTAAAATATGTGTTGTATTTGTGTCTAAAATGTTGTGTCAATATTAATATTTTTGTTAGTAATTTTATACATCATAACAAAATAAAGCCATAAAGAAGAGATCAACGCAAGTACTAACGGGATTGAGTTTAAATTAACCTCTACAACATTAAGAATTATGGTCTAAAACTATCTATTTTAATTTAAAGATTTATAGCCGATCGGATTGTGAAGCGGTCTG
Organism: Trifolium dubium; assembly: GCA_951804385.1. Lineage (NCBI taxonomy): Eukaryota > Viridiplantae > Streptophyta > Magnoliopsida > Fabales > Fabaceae > Trifolium > Trifolium dubium. The sequence continues at coordinate 30,140,975 of OX638076.1, read as the reverse complement.
TGTCAGAAGAGATGTTTGATAAACGCTACATGTGGTTAAAAAACACGAATACAATAACGTTACAACACAACATGAATGCAAATAGATTCTCATATCTAAATAATCGTCTGATCATTGCACAATCTGAATTTCAATGCTAACTTACTTTGATTACTTTTATAAAAGAATAATAAAACACATCGAGTTTGAAATCTTGATCGTTCGATTATATGTGGTTGACTGCGCGCACGCACAAATTCCATAACTGTATATTTCAACCCTTTTCATTCACATAATGATTGTTGAACACATCACGGATCAACAGCTGTAGTATAGTTGTGTTAATAGAGTACTACTTATTTGACAATAACACCAAGCTGGAAAGCACAATTCTTCACAATTTTGAAGTACAAAAACTATCCTTGTTTTCCTGTTATTAGTAAGTAGTGTCACAATTACTGTGAAGTTCTAACTAAATTCCAAACTAGTGGAATAGTGTTAGAACTTAAATGCCAATTAATACTCTCTATACAGCTAGACTAAATTACGACCTCAACACTATTACTATTATTATTGTTATCCTAAACTTGATTAGTATTCCTATTAAGAAAATGATGTGTGATGGTGACTAATACCTAATTACCAACTAAATTCCATAAAACCAGTTCTAAAAGGAACACTACTCTCTCCATTGGGCTCGAGACGTGGTGACAAGTAATAATAGCTGTTTGCAAGTCACAAGCCTGTCTCCTATAGAGACGGACCAACACCTCATAAATTTACTTAAAGATTGTTCTGTACGTGTAGCTCAATCGATAGTTGTCAGCGATATTATTGAGGATTTAGATTACACGCAAATACACTTACTACTTGTAATTGTCGGATTTACAGTTGATTTTATTAGTATGTAACCTAAACAAAACTGCATGAAACTGCATCGTATTTTTATAACGACATATCGTGGTCCTGTTATTATTAGAGTGGCTGAGATTCGAACATCAAGATTAATCATTATTCTACATTTAAAGTGCGCTAAAAAAAAATCACCTAAAGGTTAAAATTAACCAAATTTTGCGGAAGAGTAGTGTAGCCTTAGCTCCTTATAGGTGTGCTGGTAGATCCAATTCTCTCAAAAGAAGAACAAAGAAAAAGCCTACAAAACCACTCTCACTCACTAGTCACTAGCCTTTCAGTTTCACCAATGATCATGAGATGAAAGCTTATCTTCCCTTTTACTATTTCCCTTTGAGAATAATGACTCAACCTCCATCATTATGAATTTATGATGGAGACATAGGATGCCACAAAGAATGGCCTTAACTCTTGTATCCATTACATCGCATACATATGTGTCTTTTTTTTTGTTGAAAATAAGGTTGTTTTTTGGTGGATTAGAATTAGGACAAGACAAAATAGAATAAAAAAGGGAACTCCTAATTATACATAGATCATGTGAACAAATTTTATTTGTTTAATTATATTTGTCTATCTGTAAATATGTCTTAAGAAATAGTATTATGGTGTGACAAATTTGTGGAATATGACAAGCACAACTGTGGAAATGGAATGCTGTCCATATAAATGATGACACTAAGAACAAGTTTTCCAAAATAAAGAAATGTTAAGTGATTTTGTTAATAACTTAGCACAATAGTACATACTGTTCTTTGTTGAATAAATACAAAAAAATCTCAACTAATTAATTAAACAAAACAAAGTCAATATGCAACTAACTATTATGGATCTAGTGCCTTAACTTGATACGTGAGAACCATTAAGCCAAAACAAAAGTGACTATTACTAGTATTATTTAAAGCCAAATGTGAAAAAAGGAGTGCATGTTTAGAACGAAATCATGTTTGTCATTATGACAAAGATTTGTCCAATTTCACATTGAGTTTATAGAATGTGTATGACCTACAAAATGTGTGACTGTACGAAGTCACACACATCTGAACTATCTGATGGAATAGTTCAGGGAACTATCCGATCAAAAAGTTCAGAGATGGTTGATTGCGTGCAATCTATATATCTGTATGACATCTTGGACGGTCATGAGGGTGTGGTAGATGGATGACAAACATTCAACAACGTGACCTAATTAGCATCAAATTAACACATTTATTTGGAACCAAATGAATCATAGAAACATTGTAATTTTCAAATCATTTTATAGCTGGCGAAGGACCACCATATTCCTTACAAATGATTAAACTAAAGCAATCATGAGCTTGGTCCTGTTAAGAGAAAATAATAATATTTTATTTATTTTAGTTGCCTGACCCAGACAAAAAAAGAGCATGATAAGTTTGACGGAAATTCAAAATGGAATACAAAAACTCTATAATTCTAATCACAAAAATATATGAAACATTTGATTTATTAAAAAAAATTACTATAATGCTAAACCTTATAGTAATAATTTATGAAGTACATAATATGTTGCATCTTGTAACATGAGCAGTTGGATATTTTTCAGTCGAGTTTCCTTCTGACCAATCCTTTGAAAAAGTCAAAGCTGTAATCATAGCAGAAAATTATATTGAATATTTCAGTTCATGCAATAACATAATTTGAATATTTCAGCTCATTTATGAATGTAGCTAGATGAGACAGATCACTGCTTCTGATAACTACGTGTGTTTCAATTTCAAAAGTTCAAAATGCCAAATAAGTGCAATGTCCTTGTTCTAGAAATATTTAGTCAATAACATAATCAGTAGCTAGAAGAAAAACGAGTATCTTGTTCATTACCTATTACCATCAGGGTGGAGCTCACACATTTGATTGTCATCACCGACAGCTAACAAATATCCAGACGATGTCAAACCCTAAAAATAAAGGAATTATCGATATAATACATTTAATTAGTTTCCAGTATGATGATAAGTTAGAAATTGAGTTTAAACTATCGATATAAACATTGAATGTGGCTGGCAGGTAAGTTACATACATTACATTCTTTCACCTGATATAAAAGTTTTAGTTTTGGAAATTTCTAACTTCATCTCAATAATCAAAAGCAAAAATTGCTTGCTCGTTCAGACAACAAATTTCAAATCACGAGACTGTTTCCATCGACCATACCTGAACAGTTACCACGTGTTCAACCACTTTTTCCTCGTTTTTTTCCTGTACAATAACTCTCTGTCCACTGCATGAAATTTTGAATGTATAAATGAATGTACAGATAAACCACTCAATGTACACGGTACACCAGAATGCAATTATTTTTGTTTTATCCAAACAAAATCATAAGTCCGGAATTAGGATGATGAATACAACATTATGTTAAAACTTCAACTAAATAAAACGATGGAGTTTAAGTTTCAGTAATTAATATTGTGAAAATATGTTGGGCATATCAGAATCTTCTCCTTCATGATTGAAGTGAAAGTACAATAATAAAAGCACATGATAAAGAGGATAAGCAGAAACATAATACTTAAAATTCAAGTCACCTGTGCAACCATGTCTTGTAATATAATTCCTCTAGGGTTTGAAATCCTGCATTCGACGTAATATGTTAAGCTACAATTTTCCTTCAATGTTGGATAAAGTAAGGTAGAGTATATGAAAGGGAAAATTGATTGAAAGAAAAGCACAATGTTAAAACCCTTTTTCCCTTTCCACACTACATACATTTAGATCACTCTCATAAGAAATTAGCACAGTACCTTGATTCTGAAATAGATCAAAAAACTTCTCAAATTTGTTAAAAAAGGCTGCCAGAACATCTTCTCTTTGAAATTGGTAAGCTCCCACAGACAATTCTCTTAGAACTGAATTTAAGGATGTTGTTGGCTTCTCATTATTGACATTCAATCCTATTCCTGCGAAATCATGGCATTTGTTATGACCTCATCGAAATAATACTAAAATAAATTCTCTATACTGAACAGGATTTAATATACAAAATTAGCTAATATAGTAAATGGGACGGAAATGCAATTCGTCATCATTGAATAACATTTGCTACACAAGAATACCTTAGTACCTGCACTGATATTGAACTTCTTTGATTTATATGTTGAGGTGCAAAGAATGCCTCCAACTTTAAATCCATTCAAGTATAGATCATTTGGCCACTTAATTTTAACATCAACGCATGGTAATCCCTGGAATGGAAAGTGTTAAAATAAAAAGTACAGGAGCTCAAACAACTAGAAAATAAAAAACTGTGACAAATCATGGAAGTTGGTTCAGAGAACCGACCAGACACAAATTAAACATTTGTTATTTGACAAAACAAAATGCATATAACAAAAACCATTCAACTTTTAAAACTCCATGATGATGGGAGCTGTCTTCTTCCTTTCAGAAATTTTGCTGCCATTTGTACTTCTTGCTTAATAAATTTATACTAACATTCTGCATATCTTAGCTGTTTAGCAGCCAGACTGACCAGCCCAGTTTGCATTTTAGTAGATAAAACATGAAACTCTTTCAAATTACAGTATTCTTAATGCTTCATACAACTTCACAGTTTTTCCATAATCACATGAAGTACCATTACTTTTACCAGAATATTAAACTACAGTCTATTTAGTCAACAAATTGTGCACACTTATATTGCTGTATTGCTGGAAGGCATATAGAGCCAGAGGCCAGAACCAAGTGCTTACATTTTTGTCACAGATATCCTTGATTGCCTCTGCGATAGCCAATGAAACAACATACTGAACTAAAGGAACGACCCGTCCATCTTCCATTTGCAGAGTAAAAGAAAACATGAGGCAACCTAATGGAGACTCCCAAACATTCTTTGACCGACCTGAGAGTTTAAACGCTCAGAGAAACTTTGAAATAAACTAAGATACTATAAGTTAAGAAAAATGTTAACAAGTGCCCTAAGGGCACATGATAAGAAACAAAATATAAAATTATTATCTTGGAAGAAGTGTATTCCATCCTAAAAAGTCTAAAAATTGTTATTTCCAACACAAATTCTATTTTTTTTAACTCCTTAACAAGTTCCCTTAGGGCACATATTAGCAAAACCCATAAGTTAAAAGCAACAGAATCATGGTAAGAATAAATGTCCTATCAAACCTCGTCCTTTGTTCTGAATATCGATAACACATACTGTACCAACCGGAAGCTCACTAAAGTTCCTGCATTAAAAAAAATGATATTTGGAATAATAAGATCTTAAGCACAAGAAAGTTTGGAGACATAATCATTTTTCAGCAGCTGGTTCCGGGTCCAACCAAAGCATAATCTAAAGGAAATCACAGAAAAGGAAACAAGCGCAAGACATACTGCGATATGACATCATGCGTCGAAGATAACTGTGGAGACCATATGAGAAGCCTGCCAAATTGATTGGTGGAAAGAGAATTCATGAAGGAACTAAATTGGAATGACTGTTGTTGCGTAACACTTTTATTGAATTCTGAATGCAAAATAACGGATAACTCTCCCTTGTCCGATAGCTTGAGGGTGTTATTGGCCTTAATAGCTTTAGCAGTTTCATTCTCTGTGAGTGATTTGCCACATAGAACCAGCAAACTGCAGTCCACAGCTGATAAAAAAATGGAGGAATAGACACTTCATTTTCAAAATTCAAACTTTACTTCAATTGTTCAATAACTATACTATGGATTAAATACGGTCTAAAACGAATTAAGTAACTAAAATCAGTGCTTTAAACTTGAATAAGATAAGCATTGAAAGTAACAGGATGTGATCTAACCTGAGGATGCCATGAGCCTATATGTAGAAAGATGGTAGTTGTAAACTGTCCTTGAAGCGGCTAATAACAATGATGCTGTTGATGCAGGGTTCTGTAACAGCATCAACCTTCCGCGTAATTTTCTAACCTATGGTTGTAATATATATATATTTTAGAATCTAAAAATTTCATCAGAGTCTAAATGGACAAAGTAACTTCAGTTAGAATAAGTCAATGACTGAATATCAAAATAACTTATTTTATAATCTTTAACTATCAGAAAAATAAGCTGAAAACAACTTAACTTATGAGCTCTCTCAAACAATCCAACCAAACATATTCATTTCTCAACATGAATTCCACATATAAATAAATTCAAAATTTGAAGATTATAGACAAATATGCAATATACAGAGAAATTACAATCACAAAAAGAAAGTGTTATGAATTGAAGAACAGAATAGTATAGTAAGTACCTTAGGTTGTGAATTGAAGAACAGAGCCTCCAAAATTAATCACAGAAGAAGAAAAAAAACGTAATATATCGGGGCGGATAACCCGAGGCAGGTTCATAAAGAATCCATTTTCGTATACGGGTTATTATTAAACCCGGCCCAAAACCATCGGGTCGAATTCAAGTAATAAAATGAACCGAAACGAAGAAAGGAGGGAAGGTGGAAAATAATGGAAGAATTGCATAGAGCTCTGAAGAATCATAGTTTAACAGTTTCTACTGTTCAAGGAAAGGGTCGTTCTCTTTTTACTACTAAGGATTTCTACCCAGGTTTTTTTTTCTCTATAACTAGTTTTTTTGAGTGAAAATTGAAACATCAATGGTGGAAAATGTTTATTAATGTGTTTGGTTTTGCATTGTAGGGGAAGTGATTATTAGCCAAGAGCCATATGTTAGTGTTCCAACTAACAAAAGGTGTGATGGATGTTTCACAAAAACTAACCTTAGCAAATGTTCACGTTGTCAAGTTGTTTGGTATTGTGGAACATCATGTCAGGTCTTGTGTTTTTATACACATCATTTTCCTTTTTATATTATATTGATGATATAATAGTAATAGAAGCACAAGGAATGCTGATTTACATAATTTATAGTAGTGGAACAATAAATTTGATGTGTTGTTTGTTTGTGTTTCTTTTGGTGATATTCAGAAATCCGAGTGGAAGTTGCATCGTCTTGAATGTGAAGCACTCTCTAGGCTAGACAATCATAAGAGAAAATCTGTTACGCCATCCATACGGCTGATGCTCAAACTTTTTATTCGAAGGAAGTTGCAAGATGAGAAGGTAAATGTGAACTGAGTAATGCATTGGTGCTAGTTATGTTAGAATTTAGGACTGTTTTTCGCTCTGTAAATTTTACTTCCTTTTCTCGTAGTATGAATGTTTGTAAATTGCCGAACAACTATTTTGGTTCATGAAAGTGTGATTCGCTGTCACATTAGTCCTTGAATGTATCGAAATTGCATATACATATAGTTATTTTAAGGACTAAATTGACCAACAAAAAACACATTTGACAACTAAATTTTCTTGTGTATTTAGAAAGCTTTTTAACCATTGATGATTAATAATAATCATATGAACATTGAACCATTATGAATTATGAATGAATTTTATTTCCAGATCATTCCAAGCACTGCTATGGACAACTACAAGTTAGTGGAGGCATTAGTGGCTCGTATCCTTTTCACTAGTTTAGTCTTAATTCTTAAGCTTTAGTGCAATGAACGTAGATTTTTGTCCGTTTTGCAACATGTCCATGATAATTGTTCTTTTTAACACTCGATTCCATGAAGACATGTCTGACATCAAAGAGGAGCAGCTGGTGTTGTATGCACAGATGGCTAATCTTGTACAATTAATACTACAGTGGCCTGAAATCAATATAAAAGAGATTGCAGAAAGTTTTTCCAAGGTTTTATGCTTCAAAACATAATTTAGTTGATATAACTGTCATCAATTGTTCTCATAAGAAATCACACCTACCACTCACAAGGTTATGACAATTTTTCTGTCCTGCAGTTTGCATGTAATGCGCATACCATTTGTGATAGTGAGTTGAGACCTTTGGGAACAGGATTGTATCCTGTTGTTTCCATTATCAATCACAGGTAACCACTTAATTAACTTATTCTTCCACTTAATTAACTTATTCTTTGTTCCAAAAGTAATGTCTTACTATACTGTTTCTTGTTATTCTTCTAATCGTGATTTTACCATATAGCTGCTTGCCCAATTCAGTGTTGGTTTTTGAAGGAAGGATAGCATCAGTACGCGCTTTGCAACATCTACCCAAAGGGACTGAGGTATGTATTTGTTTTCTTCTTGACAATTATCATTTTAAAACTATTTGGAGGATGATGTGTTACTTACTTACATTATATCTTTATTTTTATTTGTTCGTTGCACATCAAGTTTAATACTTGCAATTTTCTGTATTTTTTAAGGTATTGATAAGTTATATTGAGACGGCTGGAAGCACTGTGACTCGACAAAAGGCTCTCAAAGAGCAGTACCTATTCACTTGTGTTTGTCCCCTCTGTTCGAAAGTGGTACTTACTATATCACTTAATCTGGAATATTTTCTTGTTGGCTTCACATTATAGCACTTGCTATTTCAGTAAAATTGGCATGTTGTCTTTGGCTAATTCAGTTAAGTTAGTTTTGAAGGGTCAGTATGAAGATGTTCGAAAAAATGCAATTCTAGAAGGATACAGATGTAAAAGTGAAACATGTGATGGTTTCTTGCTCCGCACAACTGGTATGGTCTATATGGCTCCAGTAAATGTCTAGTAGCTGAAAAGGAACATTATAATCTTTTACTGGATATTGATTTTGTACTCTGATGGCATCCTCTCCTTATGAACGCAAAACAAAAAATAAAAGGCACATATAGTGTTACTGACCTTTGATTTTTTTGTTGTTGTTCTGTTTAAATTAAAGATGGAAAAGCATTCCAATGCCAAGAATGTGGGTTAGTTAGAGATAAGGAAGAGATAAAGCAAATTGCAACTGAAATAAAATTGCTATCGGAAGAAGCTTCTAATCCTTCTTCCAATGACAGTATCCTTTAACATTTATGTCTAGAACTTGTAAGTTGTAACTGCAATCGCTGTCACCTGAACTATTTTGTTTTGCTCTCCAATCTTATTTTCTTTCTTACCCTATATGGAAGCCTTAATCCATGTATAAAGGAAATTGATTTGTAGTTTAGTTTATGTCCATGAAGTCAAATCCTTGACTATATGTAGATGATCAAGAAACTATATCCGTATATAAAATGATTGAGAAACTGCAAACAAAACTATATCATCCTTTTTCAATCAATTTGATGCAAACACGAGAGACAATATTGAAGGTAAGCACATCCCTGTTGTTCTTTACTAGCATCAAAGGCACATGGAAACAATGAAGTGTATATAGTCCATTTATGATTTATGCAATAATTAATGTTTTAACTGTGAATTAATGAATCTAAAGACCTGACATTTTGTCCTCTGCAGTCACTAATGAAGCTGGAACATTGGAGGGAAGCTTTAGCATACTGTAAATTGACCATACCAATCTATCAAAGTATGTCATTCTGAAACTTGTATCCTCAATAAAAAAAACACAATAAGAAGCTTCCTTAGCATTGATTCTGTTGGTAGTTTCGGTTTTTGCATTTCAAAGTTGTCTGTATTGCTCTTAAACCGTTTTCTTATTTTTTCTATTTCCTGGTTGAAGTAAAGAAAATGAAAATTCCTAATGTTAAAAAAATGATCGAAGGCATTTGGAGGTAAAGAAGGTTAAATCCACAATGAAGAGGTTAAGTTTGCAAGTCAGGTGTTAACAGAACATCGCAGAACGTTTCAGTTACATCAGTGCTTTGCACAATATTTTGATATAATGCCACATAGAAGAATGTTCTTAGGGGAAAAATAGTAAAAAGAACGGAGCATTCAAGAGGAAAGATGGACAAGGAAATCTTAGACACAGACAACATCCTACATTTGTCACGCATAGTGTCCTGAAAATGTAGCCATGGTTTCCTTCAATAATTTACACAGAATCTTAAGGATTTAACCAATAAAAAGTGGCTTTAAGTTGTGAATTTTTACTACCTTGTTAGTCGTGTCCACAAAAAGAACATGGAATGTTATGCTAGACGCAACGTCGTGCTTATGTTGTCTTACATTTGTTTAATTGATGGACAAAAAGCTATGTTGTCAAAAAGAATGGCGCTAAAGCTAAACCCATTTTAGTCATCTTCTTGTACTACTAATAATCTGCTGCTTCTGAATAGCTGAGCTATTCATGGTGCATTGTGTAGTACCGAAACTTACCATTGATGTATTTGAGAAAAAAATTGACAAATGATGTTGACAACCAGTTCTTGATATTTTACTTCATTGCAGGAGTGTATCCAACTGTTCACCCTCTGCTTGGATTGCAATATTATACTTGTGGAAAACTTGAATGGTTAGCATCTGTCAACTGAAGCTCATATATATTTAGTTTGAATGTTAAATTCTTGTACTAATGAAGCATACACATCATGCTTCTCTCTCCGACAAAACTGAAGAAGATTGGGCATCTAGTGATATGTATACGCATCATTAAAAAAGTTTAACTTATCTTAGTTAGTTGTGATGGTCAAACTATTATAATGATATGGATAATATATAACTAAATAATAATGCAAACAAATTTACACCAGTAACTTATCAATAATAAATCCACATGTAAACAAAATAGAGGTAAATAGTAATTCAACTTCAATGATTTTAAGTCTATGTAATCAATGTTATCTAGTAGAAAAGGAATAGTTATATTTTTTCGGTTGTTTGAATTCAATGGTCTCTGTATAGGTATCTCGGAGACACAGAGGAAGCTGTTAAATCATTGACCACAGCTGTGGATATACTAAGGATTACTCATGGCACAGATACTCCTTTTGTGAAGGAACTCTTGATGATGTTGGAAGAAGCTCGTGCAGAAGCGTCTTACAAGTTATCGTCCAAAGAGGAGTAACATCACAAGCTAATTAATGGCAATATATTGCAGCTGTTGCACGTACAAGCGAATCACTGGAGCTGGATCACAGAGAGTTATTAAGTTTTATCATTAAAGATTGCACATTTACACTCGAGAAATTTGCTGTGTCAGTCACAAGAAGTTCAATATGCTTTGAAGGGTCCTTATGTACTTTAATATACCTTTCATCAGTCTGTCTGAAGGTTTACATAATAATTTGTTACTGTTTTTTCTTCTTCCTTATAAATAGTAGCAATTTGAACTTTTTTGTAGCAGAAAAACAAAAGGAAAAAATGCTTCCTATTTGAGAATGGTTCTTTTTAGCTGTTTATTTATTGCAAGGAAAAGGGTTTTTTTAGCTGTTTTGGAACTTATTTAGGATGTGACAAAACTACACTAATCTCTCGTGGTCATTGAAACTGATTTCTAAAGTGAAAGAGTACACTTTGGATAATAGAGTAATTTTTTTTTTGGTAAATTACACAATTCATTTTGCAAAGTTATATTAGAATTTGAATTCAACTTCAAGATATTGTCTTGTGGCATCAATCAAGATGTGTAATGAGATGCACAGCATCAAGATATGTAATTTGTTTTTTTTAAACACAATAATTAAAACTCGTGTTTTTCTTTCTGACTTAAAAGTTTATACAAAATATATACTTAATTGATTCACAAGCTACACGCTAACCTATTCTGAACAATAGGAAAGAAAAAAGCCAAAAACAAAAAAGAAGAGACAGCCACCAATTACTTGATATCAGTATCTAACATTCTTTCCCTATCAGTATCTACCAAACGTTCCCGCAGTTGAATACAGAGTTCAGACATTTTAGACAACAACATTCTTTGTTGATCTTGTGAATTTAGTGAGTGAGTTGTTAACCCGAGTGGATCAACAAGTAGACGTTGGAGCTGATGACAAAGTTGGGATGCTTCAGGGTCATATGTACAAGTTTCAGCAATAAGTTGTACAAATTTACAGCTATGGTCTTGAGACAAAGATGGATGAGGTAGTACATGAGGTGCAAGAAAAGGATGTTGGAGTAACTGAGGAATTCTCCACCTTTGATCGCGATCCCATGCTAGACACCTCTTCATAAGATCAATTAGCCATGGATTTGAAAGTGGTTCATACGTAATTTCATGATTTGGATCTGTTATAACTTTAAATTTGGCCCAAAATGTCTTATATTCTGAAAAAGGGGTTCTCCCATATACCATTTGATAAAGGATGCAACCCAAAGACCAGATATCTGATGGCCGACCACACTTGATGATGTTTCCATTTGCATCAGTCTCATTGCACATAAATGCTTCCGGAGACATGTAACTCAGAGTACCCACCTACACTTTGAAAAACAACTTGGTGAAATTTTAATACTTAAAAAGTCACTTTGATAGTGCCTAAAAAATTGGGATGAAAAGTTCAAACTTCAAAGCTGAGATTTTACATAAAACTTTTTCACAGAAATAAGATATCTCATTCTAAAAATTAGCCAGTCAGAAAACGAATGAAATTATCATAATAGAGTTGTATTAAATGCATCCCTTAGCCTATCTAATTGTTCAAGACAGTAAAATCTTCAAGCATTTAGTATATAATTCTAGGCGAGAGTTATTGACCAGACCTTGGCCGGTATTCATCCAGAGTTATTGACCTAGCAGTACAATAACCTTTTTCAATAAACAGAAAAAGACTTGTGTTCTACTATGTCCTCCAGAAGATTGATAATTAAATAAGCTTTTAAATAATACATTCTACTGCCTAAATATTGTGTTTTTTGGACCCAATTCAATAGAAATCATCTAAAATTGTAAATTTTATAAAGCTGAGCAAACCATATACTCAAAGGAAGGCCTGCTAAAATAAAACTTAACCATCACTAATATGCAATTATGCACAACATTTAACAATGTGTGAAAAACTTAAGTCAGGCATTGCTGTAATCCATATACAAACTATGAATAAAAACAAGCAACCGTAAACAAAAGGCAGTACACATCCACAGGGTAAGACTTAAGAGTATTAAAAATATTAAATGTTGCATATAAATTAACAAGAGAGTCAGAAGATGAGAAGAGGTGGAAACTAAACAGCACCTGTGAATCCCGTTGGATATTAGTAGTATCACTCATTATTGCTTTGGCGATACCGAAATCAATCAGTTTTAGGGAACCCTTGACGAGGAGGAAGTTAGCAGGCTTTAAGTCAGAGTGCACAATACGTTCCTCATGAATTGTGTTGACAGCTTGAAGAATTTGCTGCAAAAGGTGTCAAATGTCAACAAAACAGTCTAAGCTAATTTATATAGGCAGAGATTGGGGGAAAAGACGTTCTATTCCAACCAATAACTAAAGAAAACAAAGAAAAACAGCAGTTCACATTCAAAATCATATAAAGGAGAAAAACCATATTAAGAAGTGAAATAATATCATGTGAACGAGACTATACTTATAATCAAAATAAAAATAGTCAAACACTAGAACTTTCAGTGATCAAACAAACATGGAAAAACTAGTTATATAACATGAATGTTTAAAGAGAACATAAAATATTTTCAAGGCTGCACTTTAGATTTTAAAACCTGCCAATAAAATCGAAGCCAGTTCTCATCTATGGTCTCATTGGATCCATCCAGCTCCTTCCACTTCTGGGACAACATGTGAGCTAAATCAATTTCACCGTATTCAAGAACCATGTATATATACCCATCATCCTTGACCCGGCCATCCTTATTACTCAGAGAGCCTTTCATAACTTCTTCGAGCAAAGCCTTGTCGGTCACCTAATTAATGCATTGAATAAAATAAGATTCACTAGGACATATAAAGAAGAGCAACAATACAAACACACAAGTGAAAACCAGCCCAAAAGAATATTAGTTCTAAAAATGAGAATAACCCAATCCCCAAAAATTGAGCACGAGTATGCAATAAGAAATTAATTGATTATATATTCTTGTATTATGAAATGTTAGAAGAGATACGTGAAGCAAAAGTAACTAAAATAAAAAATGTGCCGAAAAATAACATGACATAAAGCAGTTGTTGGGCACAGTACCTCATAATCTATAAGCTGTATAATATTATCCTTTCCCTTCAGCCTATGTAGATACTCAATCTCTTGACAAAACCCATATGCAGTAGCATAATCACGACCCCTGAGTTTGATCTTCTTAAGTGCATATATCTTACAATCTGATGAAATAACCTTGTGTACCTCACTGCTTCCACCGCTACCTATCTTGCCAAGACGTTGATAAAGCTTACCATTAACCTTAAAAAATAAGTCAGGGTCATACGTCCTTTTCTTAGCGACTGACGAGACTTTACTACTCGCAGCCTTCTCACGCTTTTCTAATTTAGAAGATTCAGACTTCATATCCAAAGATGATGTTTTGGGCGCCAGAGCCCGACGGTCTACATTGGCAACATCTGCAGGCTCTTTTACTTCGGTCATCTTGTTACCATCACAAGAAGCATACTTTAAATTTCCGGTTTCTTGTTGCTCCTTAAATTGATCACTCTCTCTAGTTGCCAACTCCGCATCAACACAAGAAACAGAAGCTTGCACCGCAGTTGAAGCCTTATCAACTAACATTTTATTGTCTTTTTCCAAAGAAGAATCTGTATGTTCTGATACCATAACTCTTTCAGCTATAGGATAAACACCAATCCCTCCCAAAGGTTCAGCAACCACACGTGACTCACTTCCTAGATGCAAACGGGTTGTCGAATTCCTCATGGGAGCTGAAGTTGAATGAACCGATGTAGTTGTAGCACACGAAGGTCCCACCACAGAAGATTGTGTCGCTGGCTGACTTAGAAAGTTTTTAAACTGCTGCAAATTATCCCGCGTAACAGTAGTTCTCCTCGGCAACATAGAGCTACTCATTCCTCCGTCAGATCTCAAACTGAAATCAGGCTCAACCTGCTGAATTTTCTGATCATTGTTGATTCCAATTGAATCTTCGGGTTCGTTTCCTTCAATGTACTCTATTTCTGTGAATCCAAGTGAACTCATATAAGTAGACAAATTCTCCAACTCAATGGCCTTTTCATCATTGGCCCCTGCATTGTTAAAAATATATTTCCAAATTCCAATATACACATAAAAAATTATAAAAATTAAAAATTAAAAAAAATTACCCTTGTTGCGAAGATTTGCATCTTGAGAAGGGATAGTTTGAGATGAATCGGTGTTTCTATTTGAGAGTGAAGAATCCTGTGGTTGAATAAGAATAGTGCGTCTTGGCCTAATGATATTGGATTGTGCTGTACCTAATAAATAAGATTAGAAACCCTAACCCTAACCCTAAATGAAAAAGCAGGAAGAAAAAAGGGAATAATATTAATACCGAGAGGACGGTGGCGCTTCAAGGCGGCTTGAACGTGGCGGAGGAAGTCCGGGGAAGAATCAGGCTTGATCGGAAGGTTAGACTTCCCATCCATGGAACAATCTACACCGCATTTCAATTTCAATTTCACTTTGCCTCCATTGTCGTATCGTATCAAAATGAAAATTGAATTTTTATTTTGGCGCTCCCTTGCATTCTTTCTCGTGGGTTTTGATTTCTCTTGGGCCTCTCGCGGGCTTCGCTTGTTTACTAATTTATCACAGAAATTTCATTTTACACCGTACTTTACACTTACGCACCCCTTTATTTCTAATTTAATTTTCTCATAAGTAATACACTCCAAGTTACAATACAATTTTCAATTTTATCTTTTTTTTATTTTATGAAACTACTAGACAATTATATTAAATAAAAGCATATGTTACAATTTGATGAGCCACATGGGAAGACACTTTCTCAAGCCAAACTATGTATTGTATATTGGGCTCAGTTAAAGCCAATTGGGTCATCTCAGAGACTACCTTATTTCCTTTATTATGGACATGATTAAACTAACAATCCTCAAAACACCTCATAAAACTTCTAATTCTATTGACTATGCTTTAATACATAAGTAAATTGAAAATAGTTTTGTGAGGGATATCTCAATTAATAAGAAAAAAAAGAGCGAAAAAATTAAGGCATTATAAAGGAAAAAGCTCTTCATAAGTCCTTATCAAGAAGTACTAATACTAGGAGGAATCAAATCGAGCCTAACAAGCGAGAAACCAACATCATAACATCTACACTAGAGTTTGCCTCGCAGTAAATGCGGTTAACATGGATAATCCACAACCTAGAGGATGGATAAAGGAGAGAACCTCTTGGATGATAGGTTGAAGATGAAAGATTGACGTAAACTGATTGTTGACCATATTGACGACACAAGTAGAATCGGATTTCTTGGATGACATTAGTTAGTTACATTTCTCTAGTCATTTGTCAGCCAAATAAAATTTCATATAACTCAGCAAGTAAGACATTTTATGTTCCAAGAACCAAGATTATGCAAGAAACCCTTCACAAAGTTACCATGATCATCTCTATTCCCGGGATTCTTCACTAAAGGACATTGCACTTTAAAATTAAGTAAAGGCTTGAGTTATTACTTCTAAAAAGTAAATCATAACATGTGTAGTGACCGTAAATCTAATGACCACGAGGGTCCTGCACTACAACAGGGTAGAGTTTAATGAAACAACATTTCCCGTGGACAAGTACACTATTTTGTATTGAACTTTAACTATTTAGTTTTTCGTTTCTACATTTAAAATTGCAAACACACTTTAACTGACCATACTCATATCACATGCTAATTTGAAATTTAAAACTTGCTCAGCTATATGTGCAATTAGTGTGCTTAACTTAATGCTCAAGCCACAAATGATAAAGTTCTTATCTTAATATCTCACTAAAAGAAGTAAAACAAAGTTGTGTGACCAGCTTTACAGATCTAGTAAAGAAGAGCTCTTATCTTTGTTTTTTTTATAAGCAAGATTGCAATCCATTTCCAACATTAACGAGAAATCATATGATATATATGATGGGTCTTTTTACTTAGTGAGTAATAATCACACTCTAAAAGTCATTACATTAAAAAATTTGAGTGCTCTTAATTGGATTAATCTTTACACACCTCTTCCAACGGCATGCAATGCGATCGAGATATCGCAAAAACTCTACTCGCCAACGGATATGTTTTATCTATGCAAATGCTTTTACAATACAAATATTCAAGACAAGGCATTTTTGTTACAAAAGTTAATGTTTTGAGTTATGACTGAGAGCTTAAAACAAAATTTTCAAACCATTGCTAAATTTTTTGTTGTCAAATAATTTAGTGATTAAAATTCCACTTTGAAACATATAAGATTCACTATGATATTGTGTATATTGTATTCCCTCCATCCTAAAATAAGTATCATAGTTGACCAGTTCACGTTTACCAACGCACTACTTTAATCGTTAATATCCTTAATTATCTATATTTAAAAATTATAAAATGGTATACCTTAAAAATATTCATTGAGACAAATCAAACAACATCTTACTACATGCTAATATTTACATTTATATATTAGTAAAAATAGATTATGTGAATAATGTAAAATGATCAACTATGACATTTATTTTGTGACGAAAAGAGTGTGTAATATTCCTAATAAAAGAATTACTCCGTTAAGAGGAATTTTGTTTTTATGTTACTACTAGTAGTAGTAAATTAAAAGTGCACGGATTTATATCAATGTGGGTGTGGGATGATTTTGAGGAAAATGGAATCAAGAGATCAGCCTTTTTCACGGAAGAACGAGGCACCATTATGGGGTAATTATTATGGAGTATCTTGCAAATGGTGCAATGCGGTTTGCCCCAAAAAGTTAGTCTACATTGGACTTAGAATAACGACAACCCTAATTAATGTATACAACTCTATCCCCATAACTTGTGTGCACTGCTGGTTTAGGGTCTGGGACATCAAATTAATCACTTCTTCCCACCTTTAATAAGATTCTTTTAGTTTGTCAACAAAAAAAAAAAGATTCTTTTAGTTCATTTGTTAATAGCTTTGTCTCATCTAAAAAAATTACACAAATCTTTTATGAATTTTATAAAATTTATGTTAGATCATGAAATTTTATCATACAAATTATCTATTTAAAATTTTATAAAAATTAAAAATTATTTGATATGTTATTGAGACCTATCAATATATAAACCTCTATACAATTTATTTATTAGATGTAGTATTCGTTTTTTTTTCTTAAACACACTCCTAATTACTAACATTATTACAAACTTATTTATACGAAATGTTAAAGTTAAAGACATAAACATACAATGACATCTTGGAAAGATATGCATACAGAGTGTATAAATTAAATTCAATAACTATTTTTTTCCTATATATTTGAAACAAAAAAAAACTTATAAAAAGGCATGGCAATTGGCATATTGATTTAGTCAATGTCTTTTGTCTCATAAAGACTTATGGGAAGCCAATTAGACTCACTTCCTAGGGAATTCATAAAGATATCCAAAACAAATTTGTCTGTCTAACAAATACTCCCTCCGTCCTTTTTTATAAGACTCTTTTTAATAAAATTGCACTATTCACTTATCTTGTTTTGACCGTATTTTTTTAATAATACATAAATGTAAATATTAGCATATAAGATCTTGTTTGATTTGTTTTGATGAGTACTTTCAAAATATTAAATTTTTATAATTTTTACTATTAGACAATTAAAGATATTAGTGGTCAAAATTGTACATTGGCGTACATGCAGTGGTCAAAAGAGGTCTTATAATTAGGGACGGAGGTAGTAAGTCATGGGTTTTGAATATATATATTGTGAATGATTTAAAATTTAAATTATGGATTAGGCTAACATGTTTCTTTAGAACATATGAAAAATAAAGAACATCCCAATTCAAATTGGATCAAAAAGGAACTAGCACACTAATTAGTTTCCATTCCTATACATTCCCTTAAATCAGCAAACTCAAAAGGCATGCTAGGAGAGCAACACTTGCTAAGACACAAGCCTAATTTACTGAGCATGCACATTTGGAAACTGAAACTCAATTTGACAAATTAGTAATAAAAAAAAAAAAAAAGTGTATTAAAAGATTAAACTTTCACTAACCATCAATTTCAAGTATACTTTTTACACATTATGTGAGAATTAGGAAACTCATGGGGGGTAATAGAGTTTGTCAGTACTCAGTGTAATATTCACAAAAATGTATAGTATTTTAGTTAACAATAAATAAATACAGATTACAGAAGGGGACACAACATAAAAAGACGAGGGGGACCTTAGGACATGTCCCTTTTACTTTTCCCACTAAAATTACAAAAAGAAAAAAACAATAAGACTCTTCAATCTAGAGAAACATCAACGGTGAGATACTCCGCATAAAGTCTTATATCTTCCCTAGAGAAAAACTACAAGTTTCTCAAGGAAATAGATCCATTGCACTCAAACTCCATGCATTCATTACATACTGACTGTCCGATCAAGATCGGATGATTATAATTTTAATTTTAGATCTTTGTTAACTTTTTATATATAAAATTGAGTTTTAAATCTAACCATCCAATCATACATTGGACGGTTCATATAGCCGAATGCAGTGCACTCAGAAAGAACCGACTGCACTCGAACGCGGTACACGTCTCAAATCTTAAAATACTGGTAGTAGTACTAATAATCAAAGAGCTAGGAAGTAACAACCATAAAGAGCCTCCACTCACAATCCCATCTCCCAATAAACCAAAACCAAAACCAGAATCATAACATATCATGTTCTATATTCTATAGTTTTCTATCATAGATACATACTCCACCATATAGTATCCTTGTCACAGAAACACCATTTGCAAGGGTGAATCAAGTTCCTGAGTTCCATATATTTTTCTTCACAATGAGCAAATGCAAAACTCAAAGAATGCCTACTGCCACCAATCATATAATAACCCAAAATGAAAGCCAAAAGCCACAGAAAATAGAGAAACAACCTTCTTGGTCAGTGGTAAGAGGCTTTTTGGCTTGTAGGAATGTTGAAATCCAACAACAACAGAAGGAAGGAAAACAGCATCCACAACCTCAACCTGTACCAGAAGCAAAACAACCAAAGAAGAAACAGGAACAGAGGAAGCTGAAAGAAGAAAGAGTCTCAGAAGATAACAAAAAAAGCAAGAAGATGAAGTGTTCTGGTTCGCTCTGCAACAACACGGGAATGATGGCAAAACCAGAAACAACAATAACAACAGCATTAGCAGCAGCAACAACAAGAACAACTACTGATATTCACAAGAAAAAGGTGTCATCACTTGGTGGATGCAAAAACAACTTGGCCTCTAGTTCTAGTAGATCCATGAAAGCTCCTCTGAATGAACTCAACGGAAGAACCGTGTCAGCCTTGTCTTCTTCTTCGCTTTCAGCCGCATCTTCTAACTCTTCCGGTGCCGGTTCTTTTAAGGGAATGCCGTTTAGGAGACTCTCCGGTTGTTACGAGTGTCGAATGGTGGTTGATCCTGTTCTTGGTTTCACCAGAGACTCTTCTCTAAGAAGCTCCATTTGTTCTTGTCCTGATTGTGGTGAGATAATGAAATCTGAAAATCTTGAACATCATCAAGCTGTCAAACATGCAGGTATCTATTTGTTACTATTATTGTGCCAATTTAAAATCTCTAGTTTCAATAATTTTATTTTGGCTCATCCAAAATACCCCCGGCCCAGAGCTGAGACTAATTCCTCAAGGTACTGAGATTTATTATCACTCCAAACTCCAAAGGTAATTAATCTCTTAAGGTACTAATATATGAATATCAGTATCTTAAGAAATTAGTTACGTCCTAACTCTCAGCTGGGGAGATAATAAATCTCAGAAGACACTAGATTTATTATCTACTCAACTGAGAGTCGACTCAGTCACGTTACAGTTAATTTCTTGAGATATTGATATGGTTCTCTCTCAACAATATTTGTTCTTTACAGTACTCTACATCCTTAAGAGACAGAGGATTATCTGTCACTCATGTTATATAATAATGTCTTTCTATAGTTTCATAATACCAATGCATACATGTCTGATTAATTATTTTTTCCTTGTGCATTTTAGTTTCTGAGCTGGGTCCAGAAGATACAAGCAAGAACATAGTCGAAATCATATTCCATTCAAGCTGGCTAAAGAAGCAATCTCCGGTCTGCAAAATTGACCGCATCCTTAAAGTCCACAACACGCAAAAAACAATCACCAAATTTGAAGAATACAGAGACTCAATCAAAGCAAAAGCAACGAATCTATCGAAAAAACACCCCCGCTGCATAGCAGACGGAAACGAGCTACTAAGGTTTCACTGCACCACTTTTGTTTGTTCTTTAGGACTAAACGGTTCCTCAAACATTTGCAACTCAACCTCGCAATGCAATGTGTGCAGCATAATAAAACACGGGTTCAAGTTGAGTGGTGGGGATGGTATATTAACGACCGCAACGAGCGGGAAAGCACACGACAAAGCTAGTAGTGTTTTGGAGGTTTCGGGTTGTGAGAGTGACAAGAGGAGGGCAATGTTGGTTTGTAGGGTGATAGCAGGGAGAGTGAAGAAGAACATGGAAGGTGGTAGTACTAGTAATGGTATGGAAGAGTGTGATTCAGTTAGTGCTGGTGATGTTGGGGCTTATTCTAATTTGGATGAGTTATATGTATACAATCCTCGAGCCATTTTGCCTTGCTTTGTTGTAATCTATAGAGGCTATTGAATGATGCATGTATGTTGGTTTTTGTTGGATTTAGGGAAGAACTTTCTTTGCAATGTCACTTCTTGGTGTTTTTTAGTTGTTTTTTTTTACTTTCTTTCTTAATTAGTAGTGTCGTCTAGCTAAACTTAGGTTGCTGGCATTTATTTTCAGGGGGAAGTAGTACTACATTTTTGTATGCATTGGTGGGTATCACCCCCTCTCCATTCAATGGAAAGACTTAATCTAGGATTGTACATTACAGATATATAGCAGATAACTTCTGTAGTACATTAAACTATTTGATCTAAGATAAGACATAATGAGTTAATGACACTCTTCGGTAAGACTAGCATAGTAAATGACAATCTAGTTAATAGCAGTTGAGCTTATGACAAAAAAGTTGAGCTTATTAAGCGTTCAACTAACTAATAAATATAAAATGACATAGCGAATAATGTATTACGGTTTAATTAATAAAGCTACCTACCTCATGGTCTCGCGTGTGATCTAGATTTGTGTGGTGCATTTCCATTGAATCCAGAACAACTCATACCTCTAGTTGACTCTTGTTTTGTACTACTCATTGTATATCTGTAACCCAAAGTTGAGAGCACTAAGCATGGGTTAACAAGAGAATTGTGGTGAATAATATATCAAAACACAAGTTTTCACACATAAAATACTAAGTAGTAGTATTAATAAAAAAACAAAACACTAATAACTGTTTTCTTTTACAGATAAACAAATGCTTTGGCATCATTAAGAAGCCATGTCAGCATACATGTTCCCACCATTTATTATTAGCTCTTCATCATAGATAACTAAATAAGGCGGGAAAAAGTAATTTTTGGAAAGCGTGAAGGAATCACAACTTGGCATGCTATGGTTGTGAAGATGGAAACAAAAAGAAAAGCTACTATAGTAGGAAGTCAGAAAATAAAGAATGAGTGAAAGAGCAAGGTAGTGTGGGTGCAATGATTGAAAAAGATATACTACTATAAATGAACGAAGCATGAGAAATTAGAGTGAAAATTCTATGGAATGGAAGAAAGAAACTGTCACTAGCACTAATAGCACGAATGAGATGGTGACATTGCACAACAATGACTTGGCCTTATGATGCAGGCATGCGGCTAATAGTGATGATGAATGATGATAATGTAAATGCGGGGTTCACAGTTAATCTTCCTGATAGTGGGACATACCAATATCCTAATGTTTGCCTAGTCTTCATGATGTGTCAAGTACTCAAGTCTTGATCTATATGTTTTGAATTTTTGGGCACCAAGTTTATTCCTAGGACCACTTTACATAATCTTAGCATAGAATTACATCAAAACTAGCACATTTTAGAGCTTTAATAAAATTACAATATCTGCATATTTTTTTGTAAAAGATGAGTACTAAGAACACGAACATACTCGCTAACATACACATTTCCCACGCATGTTTTTTATTGGTTGAAATTTCAACCAAATTTATATGGGACACATATTTTGTTGAGACTTAGCTTGTATGAATTTTAACTAATAGAACATTGTGTGTTGAGATATGTGTTAGACAATATGGTCCTCGCATTATTCTTTCCTATAATTCAATGTGATTCTAAATATACACTAGATGTGTGTTTGGTTTCCTTATATTATACTTAGTCTGTTCTTCCTAATTTAGGTGCCCCCAACCATACTTAAAAATAATAAGGTACAGTAGTAATTTAACTTGTTATACTAACAGGCAGCAACATAGCTTGGAAAGACCAATACAATGCACTGATATAGTGATATAGTTTAGTTCCATTCAAGGCCAATCCTAATCCTAATACATAACGTCAACATTCCTGCAAAAGTGATCCCTTTTTTAACTTTTAGTACAAATGGGATGATTCTCAAGTACAGAAACACAATGATGAAAACATAACAAAAGATCTGTGGTTTTGAAATATTGTTGCATATCAAACCAGGAGCGGTGTTTTATCATTGCTTTACTCTGACAGTGCAATCAAAATTCCCTTCAAATAATACTAATAATAATAGTAATAAAAATAATATAAATTAAAAGCAGTAGACATAGCTCGAGGAGTTTTTGACCCACCATGATTCCGTGCTGCCTAGTGGAGGCTCAAACTGTTATTTAACCTTCATAATGGAACCAGAAAAAACAAAACAAATGGTGATAATGTTAGTCCATGGTAATTATTACAGATTAACTAAACCTAACAAACTAACAGAACGGATAAGAGACACTATTCTTCGTTTTTGCAAAGGCAGTTAAGTAGAATGCGCAACAGATTGACTAACTAAAACAAAAGATAACAGAAATTGAGATAAAATGGAATAAGGGTTCCCTGCGGTTGTTGCACGTGTAGAAACCAATAAAACGATGAAAAGAGAAAGAGCCAAAGGAGAAGCAAGAGATAGATAGATAGTAGTAGAGGGAGCAACAGAGGACATTGCAGCAGAGGATCTGTCCAAAACGAGTACATTCCCAGTTACCCGGTTACAATTTCCCACTTACTTGTCGGTAAACATGTATAAAATTCATCATCAAAAGACAAGAATGTGAGACAATTAATACAATACGCCATTCTCACCACATGCTAATAAGACTGAAACTTTTCAAGGAAACACTGGGAATGTCAAGTTGGTCAACCAAGCTAAAAGATGAGCTGAGACCTGATGATTTCTGCGAACAGCAACGTGCACAACATCAAAATTTCAGAAAGAGTATATTTGTTTAGTTGTAATACTAGTGAATAAAAAGAAAATGCAAGTTCTAAGGTGCATTTGCAATTAAGTGGTAAGGGTGCCACCGCTAATTTTCACGTACAATTGGAATTGCATCAGCTGCCCAAATTCTTCCATCCCGATGTCTTTTTTTCCGTGGTTCCTTCAAAGCTGCAAATTGTGGCTTCAGACTTGAGACGCGCGTAACAATTTGTGGCTGCAAAAAGAAGCTCTTAACCACTTTCAATAAAAGCGTGTCACAAAAAGATGTAAATAGAACAAGTATGTAGTATATGGTTGATATGAAACTGAAAATGTTCAAATTAAAATGAGAAGTGGTATAAATAGTATTGAAAGTAAACTTGAACTTGCCTCTTTAAATTTTGTAGGGTGATACAAAAATTGGATGTGTGAAACTGAAACCTCATGGCAATAGCATGTACCTATTACAAGATTTTCGGATTGAGCTGATGCGTTCAGATTGTGCAAGCTTATCAAGCAAGTTTTAGGCCCTTTCATGTGCATCACAAAACAAAATTTAATTCACGTGGACTAGCATTATTCGCAAGACCAGCAACTATGCGGTTCCAAGATACAAGATCTGATTCCAGTATTTGATAAATAAGTTTCAGCACACCACCATTCAAGCCTTGTTTAGCATGTTTCAGAATGAAGGTGTTCCATGAAGTAGAACCTGATATGGATGAG
Organism: Trifolium dubium; assembly: GCA_951804385.1. NCBI lineage: Eukaryota > Viridiplantae > Streptophyta > Magnoliopsida > Fabales > Fabaceae > Trifolium > Trifolium dubium. The sequence goes on along the minus strand of OX638076.1, from coordinate 30,116,212 downwards.
ACCATTCTCATATCAAAACCTTTACACAGTATTTCATAGAAAACTGAAACTCATTTGATGTATATGTCCACTAGGAAGGGTACTCATCAGAAGTCAGAACAGCTTCAATCAATGTATGTGTGAAACCTCATGACAATAGCAGGCAGGCATTACAATTTACAAGCTTATCAGATTGAACTGCTGCCTTCATTGCACATTAATCTTAATCTTATGTTCTTCAGTGTAGTATCTTCCATCTAAAAGTTGGTTAAAATTCGACACTTCTGTACTTTAAACTTGTAATTGAACTTTACTGTAAACATGAAGACTGCAACTTGAGACCAGCATTCTCAACTTGAGATCTCAATCCAGCTTTTCCCTGCTCCTTTTTTGCCTACTTTTTTGACAGCTTCTCTGACTTTGCTTAAACTATCCCACATTCCAAGAGCTGCATAAACATTTGACAGCATTATGTATACAGAAACATCTTCTGGCGAGGTAGCAAGGAGATGCTCGGCAACAATATTTGCAAGATGTCGGTTCTTGTAAGTTCCACAGGCACCAAGCAAGGAAGACCATATAGTTTTGTCCGGCTTAAATGGCATTTCACTAATCAATTTTCCTGCTTCTTCAAAACGCCCTGCTTGACCAAGTATATCAACCATACAATTGTAGTGTTCCGGGCATGGTATCAATGCGTGTTTTGTTTCAATAGAATTAAACACACCCCACGCCTCTTCAACTAGGCCAGCATGCCTACAAGCAGTAAGAACACCTAGAATGGTGATTTTGTTTGGCTTTGTATCAGACTCTATCATCTTATGCAGAAAACTAACGGCCACATCTGCTCTTCCATTTTGTGCACACCCCACAATAATACTTGTCCAACTCATAGTATCAATTTCTGAAAGACAACCAAACAAAGCTAAGGCATCCTCGATGTCACCACATTTTGCATACATATCAATTAGAGCAGTTGTAATTACTCTCTCTGCTTCATACCCCTTCTTAAGACATAAAGCATGAACTTGCGTGCCACGTTGATGAGATGCCAAACTTGAACAAGCTTTTAGAACAATTGAAATAACAAAATGGTCAATCTGAAGACCCAAATGAATCATATCTATGAAAAGTGAAAAAGCTAGCTTATCTGAACCGAATCTAGCACAGCCAGCAATCAAACTAGACCAAGCAACGACATCTTTATCTGGCAACCTATCAAACAATCTTAATGCATTTTTAATATTGCCCTGTTTTGCATATATATCAATCAGAATGCTCCCAACAACACAATCTAACTCATAACCACTAGTGATGACCAATCCGTGCACTTGAGATGCCAAACTCGAGTTATGGAAGTAGATGCAGATCTTTAAAACAATACTAAAGGTATAAAAATCAAAATGTACACCAGAATGATGCATATGAGCAATTAGACTAAGAGCCTCGACATAGTCTTCATTGGCCACAAACCCAGAAAGCATAGAATTCCAAAGTGCCAAGCGTTCAAAAACATGAGAGTTCCTGAAGATTTGATCAAAAATCTTCATTGCGTCACTCAATAGCTTGCGATTCGAATACATGTCAATCAACGCCGATATACAATAACAGCTAGACTCAAATCCCGACTTAATAATATAACAATGAATTTGTCTCCCTAACATTAACTCATCACCAAGACCACAAGCTTTGAGGGCATTTGGTAATGTGAATTCATCCAGTTTAAGGCCCTTCACGTGCATCATAGAAACAAATTGCAACGCATGGGGACTAGCATTATCTACAAGGCCAGCAATGATGCTGTTCCAAGATACAATATCTGGATCCGGCATTTTATCAAACAGTTTCATCGCATCACCAATTAAATCTTGTTTAGCATATCCTATAATGAGGGTGTTCCATGAAGTAGCATTTTTACACCGGATTTCATAGAAAACTCGTTGCGCATCAACCAAGCTCCCACATTTGACATACATATCCAAAAGGGCATTCATCAGAACAATATCAACATCTAACTTAGATTGAACTATATGACGATGAACCAACTTGCCCAATTCAACATTTCCCACTAAACCACACGCTTTAAGAACCGCAGAGTACAAGAACTGATTAGGTTGTTCAGTTTTGGATACCAGCATCTCATTATAGAGCTTTAGAGCTTCATGGGGCATGCCAGAATTGGTGAATGCAGAGACCATTGTTGTCCAAGAAACTATGTTCCTATGAGGCATTTCGTCGAAAAGGTTACGTGCATCATTGAAACAGGAACACTTAGCATAAACAGAGATCACGTTGTTTAAGAGAAAAACTTGATTAAAGTGACCAGATTTAATTATGTAAGAATGGAGTGATTTAGCATTTTTAATTGATCTAAATCGAATGCAACAACGCAAAGCGAATTGGATTTGGTTTAAATCCATTGTTTTGCCGCGTTATTCAAATAGTTACGTGTGAAAATGTATGCATAAAGTTTTTCTTTTTCTTAGTTTTTTCACTTTTTTTATATTCCATAGCCATGGTGAAGATCACTCTAAGTTAGGTTGACTTTAGCCTCTTATCTTTTAAATTTTAGTGTTGAATCGATAGAGACGAGTCAATGAAGTCGCTCGTAGATTAACAAATGCGGGTTTGTCCTTAACTAGTTTTTAAATTTACATTAATATATTCACTTGTATTCGTATTATTATATTCATAATGAAATGATAGTGTAAGTCTTTTGCAGTAAATAATAAGTTAAGCTAAACAATTTCAATCAAATTAATACTACTTTCGTTTCTTTTTATAAGGGTACGTATTGTTCTACATTTGACTTGATATTCTCTCGTTCATGATATTTTTTGTTTTCTTTATTCATGTGGGCTTGCCTTTGTTAGTTAGAATGTGTCTATGAGCTAATAGTTGTTTTAGATAGTAATAAACTTGAACAAATATTAAACTCTTAAAGTTCCGTTAAATTTTGGCTGTGATTCTAATACTTCTATGATCTTTGTAAATTTTAATAGACTTAAAAAAGATTAGACTAAATCACATTTGACTGTTTTTTTATAATAGTCTAACTTTTATTTGACTAAGAAGAATTCGACTAACCCTAAATTCATCGGTTGTTTACCGATCAACTTACATATTATTCATTTTTAATATACGTTCGGGAAAAATTTCAAAATCCACATCACATTTTAGAAGGAGAAAAAACTCATTTTTAGAAGGAGAAAAATTAAGTTTAATAAAAAACATGTTTGCAAACTTGATTCCAATTTCAAAAACACATACACTAAACTCTGCCATCTTGTACCAAATTTGTTCACCTAACAATCTGCCTCTAAAACAGAGGTCACAATAATTTCACATGCCATAGTAAGTTGCAATTATTACCCGTACACGCACTTCTTCCCTTTGTATCCAATCCAACAACGACAGAGCATGCTTTTTATGTAATTGTTGTTGCTTAATTGGACCCGTACGTAGCTCCTAAGTCCTAGCATCGATGTCCATGTCTTATGGAAGCTAAGGCCTAACGAGTACTTCAATCTCGATGGTTAATCTTTAAAATCCATCATATATTCATGCATGTCACGTTTATCATTTTCACATCTCAATGCTTAATTGCTTAGCATTGCATCAAATTATTTAATGGTGTTGTTACTTATCTTTATGATTTTGACACTAATGTTACACTCTTCATATATAGCTATCTAGCTAGTGACCACTGATTTAAGATTGAAGATAACATCCATTTCATTTTATTTTAATGGAAGAATAGAAAAGTTGATATGTGTATTGCAAGCACCAAAGTCAAAGTGGGGTATTTCTTCCTACTTAGCTTTTTTAATAATAGTAATAATCTTTATTAGCCCATAATAGATGTAATCTGAGTCATAGATAAAAGAAAGAAGGCAAGTGACATTCTCATGCATGATGCATATCCATATGGAATTGGAAGGTGGGGTAAGAAATAATTTATAACCTAAATATTTGCTCTGTTTAAAGTAAAGAGTATGCTATCATCAATGCCATCACCATCAAAATCAAGTTCAATGGTAAAGTGACCATCAAATCTTTGATGATTTCTTTTATAAGCTTAGAAAGAAAAAAAAAACAGTGTGGTAATTGTTTTCCGGTAATGATCGTTGTATAAACAATATATCTTATTTTTATTTTTTATAATATAATTAGAGTGGTATCATCACCGAAAGTACAATTCGTAGTTGTAAGGATGTCTTGCTGATTTTCAAATATATAAGTTCAAATATGAGATTTTTTATTTCTGCTATTTTAAAATGTGTGAGTCTATCTATCTAGATTATTTGACAAAAAAAAATAGTTAGAGTTACGTGTCGACTCATTTAAGTATAATCACTCTTAATACTTTAAAGATGACTGAACTTGTTTGGTTTGAGAGAAATAAGGGAAAAAAAAATTGAAACACGGAAACTAATACATGTATATGTATTGATTTATGTGTTCCATTTTTCACTTCCCTAATTCTCTCTAACCAAACAAGAGCTAAAAGAAGCTTTGACTGAAGTTAATTAACCTAATCAACACATCATACGCATGGTTTTGAACTTTTATGGGGGTAAAGAAAAAAGTTCTAAATTTGAAGTTCATCCAATGATCCAACATATTATGGGATTGGGCCTAATGGGTTGGTAGGCGTTGGGTCATTCTAAAAATCAAATCTGATAAAACTCACATGTCAAGATGTTTTATTTCTTTTAATTTTCCTCTTTGTGGTTTCTTTTTTGACCAAAAGATGAGAAGGATACCACACCTAACCTAAGACGAGTCCCTCATAATGGAAATAAAATCTTCCATACTCAATGATGCAAAAATAGTTCTAAGAGTATGTTGACGTGAAATATATATAGTTACTAGTAAAAGACTAGGCACATGTCCAAAAGTTGTAGTTCAATTGACAGAAAATATTGAAATTATTAAATCAAATATTTATGATTGAGATTCGAACTTTAATCCTTCCGCTTTGTGTATGCGAGTTTATAATAATTTACATTTCGTCTATGTACCAAAAAGACTAGACACATAACTTACATACTATAGTGTAAATTTCTTACATATACAATTAATCAATTATTATTTTAATAAAAACAAATTTCTTTTTTACAAAAATATTTCATTTGATCAAGAATAGTGTTCCTAATATAGGTTGAACTCAAATCAAAGATTTGGAAACTAACAACATTTTTAGGCATTTACAAATGTATGAGCAACGTGATTTGTTTGTCTTATAATAAAACTAATATTGTAGTTTTGAGAAAAATGCAATAGACTTTACAATGTAATAAAAAAGACCCAAATTGAGTTGCATCTTGTAGTCTTGCTTGTGTCAGGATCAACCATTAACTGGCAATTTTTCTTGGTGGTGACTGGTGATTCATTGGACTCGAAAGTAATAGTGTTATAAATCAAGGATCATTAAGATGAATTATTACTAAGACGTAGTTCAGTTAATAACTACATATCAAATATATTATTGTAAAAATTGAGATTTGAACTTTCAATTTTCAGTTAAGTCAAGTAATTAGGTTACATAATTTAAAAAAACAAATCAACTATGACAAAAGAAAGTGAAAATGAAAAACAAGAGAGCTAGGGTTAATGACTTAAAAGGTTGGGGTTTCACTAGAATTTTCTTATAATAAACTAAAGCCAGTTGTAACAACTAACACGAGTGGTAGTAATCATGATTAGCACTAAGCCCCTCTTGAGAGCAATGATTCCATCCATCTTAGTTTCCCCCACATAAACATGTACACTACTCAACTCTCACACTCAAATAAGCTTTTTTTAACTACTCAACTCTCACACTCAAATAAGCTTTTTTTAATCTTCCCCTCCACAATTTTTTCTATCTTTTTCATTTTTGCTTTTATCAACATTCATGATCAATCAATGTGCATGGGATCTTTCACATAGTAAAGAAAAGATAGTCATATGGTGGGCCAGCCCGCTCGTGCAATGCAGCTAATGTTGGCCCATCAGACCCAACAAAACTGATCATGAGGTTGAACCTTCACATTAGTTATTGGTAAGAGATAATTATTAAGAAAAAAAGCTGAATACATGTGAACTAAGCAAAGACCCCTCCACCATTCACAACAAAATAAAAGGTTCATAAGGGAAGTGTACCTTTCAATGTTTTAAAAATCGGATCGAATATTAAATTGATGAGATAGTAAGATTATCAATTAGATATTTTAATCAATTCAATTACAATTCATACAAAATACATCTTTTGATCTTTTTTTATAAGAAATTATTTATTTTTAAGGTTGATTGAATAATTGATATATTTGATATATAATATAACACATATACATAATACATTAACTATTTAGGAAAATAGATCCTCTACTGCCATTTCTCTTCTGTCATCTTTGTTGCTCTTCATCCAATGTCTCATAGTAAAAAAATAGTTTTAAAGTGAGGGGATGGAGCGCGGACTACATGAGATGATGAGTCGGAGAAGTTCCAGATCCACTATTTAGTGAATCTAAAAAATAAATTATCTCTTATAAAAAAAAAAGGAAAAAATGAATTGCAGATCAACCATAGTTCAATTGGTTCAATTTGAAGCACTTGATTGAATCACACACCAACACAATTGGATCAATAATTTAAAAATTAGACCGTAGATTGAACAAATATGACATCCAAATCATAGTTCAAATGGGTTAATCGGGTCAACCATAGTTGAACCAGACGACAAATAAATAAGTAAAAAAGTAAAAAATAAAAACGGTTGAACCAACCGCGGTTCAAATGGTTCAATCCAGTTCATTTGACTCAAGCAAATTGCAATATAATTGTGATCGAACCATCAGACGAACATGGCATTCTCGGTTCAACCAAACCGGTTCAATTCGGTTTTTAAAACATTGCTAGCTATATAAGAATTTAATGTGAAAGTATTATAAAAGAGTGTGAAAAGGAGCACTTCTCCTAAGTCCTATCTATATATATCTTTGGTCACTTAATTCTATTGTCTTCCCCTTAAAACACTTTAAGGGAGATAACAATATCAACAAAATGACTTCTGAGAAAGTTGAAACTGTTGTAGCTGGAAATTATTTAGAAATGGAAAGGGAAGAAGAAAGTTCTAAGTCCACCACTGGCAAATTATCAAGACTCTTTTGGCATGGTGGTTCTGTCTATGATGCTTGGTTTAGTTGTGCTTCTAATCAAGTACTTATTCACTTAATCATTATTACTTCTTTGATTATGTAACATTTTTTCGTTTGGAGTAACAAAATTCTCATAATGTTTGTTGAAATCAATTATGTAGGTTGCACAAGTGCTATTGACATTGCCATATTCCTTTTCACAACTAGGAATGTTATCTGGAATTCTATTTCAGATTTTTTATGGATTAATGGGAAGTTGGACTGCTTACATTATCAGTGTTCTTTATGTTGAATACAGAACTAGAAAAGAAAGAGAGAAAGTTGATTTCAGAAACCATGTTATTCAGGTGATTAAATAAATATATTTTTCCGTTTATTATATTTAAGTATTAGTTCAGTGGTAAGAGTTTGACCTTATAACTTCAAAGGACAGAGTTCGAGTCTCAATAAGTGTATGTTTTTCATTGTTTGCAGTGGTTTGAAGTTCTTGATGGACTATTAGGAAAACATTGGAGGAATCTTGGTCTATTTTTCAATTGCACTTTCCTTTTGTTTGGATCAGTAATTCAGCTAATTGCTTGTGCAAGGTTTGTACTAAATTTTGAGCAAGATAATTTGTACATATATAAAACTCATAAGCTAACATATGAATGATGTGACAGTAACATATACTACATAAATGACCATTTGGACAAGAGAACATGGACATACATATTTGGAGCTTGTTGTGCTACAACAGTTTTCATTCCTTCTTTCCACAACTACAGAATCTGGTCATTTTTAGGACTAGTGATGACTACTTACACTGCATGGTATATGACCATAGCTTCCATTGTTCATGGACAGGTAAGGGTTTCACACATAAAATTCATGAGCATCATCATCTAAAATCATATAATATATATTCAGGAATTAATTTATACTCCCCTCAGTGGATCAGTCACGATAATAAGTAAATTTTCCTTTTTTAGTACATTGAATAACTATGTATCTGATCCATATTATATATTTTTACTAAAAGTTTTTTACAATGCAACTATTTGATCATAAGAACTGCTTGACTTTAATCGTAACCATTTATAATAACGATTTGTGATTTGTGTTAGAAATAATATAAAACCATTGATGTGGCCTTTCCTAAAAGCTTTTAGGATAATCGGTCATCTGACATGGTATCAGAGTCTATCCTAGATCCATTTGTTGTTTGTTGTGGAAACCTCCCATATTTGGGGCACCCGTTATTGTTGATTCCACGTTTCAGCTTGTTCAGTTCTGGACGTGAGGGGGTGTGTTAGAAGTCCCACATTGGCTAGAGATATGACATAGATAGCCTTTATAAATGTGTGCAAACCTTTACTCTCAAGCTAGCTTTTGTGGTTGAATATAAGCCTCTCAAATTCTAATAATATAAAAATTTGTTGACCGTATAATGTTAAAAATTAAATTCTGAATTCATTACATTTAATATATATTATTATTGCTTATTTGTGATATTTCAATCTCAGGCTGAGGATGTGAAGCACTCTGGCCCAACCAAATTGGTTCTGTACTTCACAGGAGCTACCAACATTCTCTATACGTTTGGTGGACACGCTGTTACAGTGTAACGATTCAAAAACTATGCATGAAAAGATTAATTAATTTCATTCAATTTATTTAAGCTACTTTGTAATATATATGGTTTTTGAGAAATTGAAGAAGATTGTTACAATTTTTAATCATGTAGTATTTGGATTTCAAAATTGACTATGTGAATCTGACAATATTGTATTAATTTTATAATATTGCAGGGAAATTATGCATGCAATGTGGAAGCCACAAAAGTTTAAGATGATATATCTAATTGCAACACTATATGTGATGACATTAACATTGCCATCAGCAGCAGCAGTATATTGGGCATTTGGAGACAATCTTCTCACTCATTCCAATGCTCTCTCATTGCTCCCTAGGACAGGGTTTAGAGATACTGCTGTTGTTCTCATGCTCATTCATCAGGTTAATTACTTAATTATATCATTGGATTAATCTTGGTTTAATTACTCTGTAGTATTTTAAAATTTGTAAATAGCTTTTAAAATTTCGTATTTTTTAAGTAATAATCACACTTTAAATATAGAGATGGGAAATTCGAGATTCAAACTCCGACTCTTTCAATAGTATCTTTGATAGCTACCAACTGAATTACACTTACATCGACAAGTCTTTGTATTTCTTAAAAATACTTAATTAGATTCCAGGACATTTTCCTAAACCTTTAAATAATTCTAATTAGTCTCTAATTTTTTTTGCAGTTTATAACATTTGGATTTGCTTGCACACCTTTATATTTTGTATGGGAGAAATTTCTTGGAGTGCATGAAACAAAAAGTTTGTTCAAAAGAGCATTGGTTAGACTTCCAGTTGTGATTCCAATATGGTTCTTGGCAATAATATTTCCATTCTTTGGTCCAATTAATTCAACTGTTGGATCTCTCTTGGTTAGCTTCACTGTTTACATAATTCCTGCATTAGCTCACATGGTCACCTTTGCTTCAGCACCGGCTAGAGAGGTAATTATTCTCATAATCTTGTTAATGATTGCATCTCGATATTTCTTTAAATATTTTATTTAAAAATATATAATGTCATGTCTCGAAATTTACCCTTTGAAGTGAATAAGTGGAGAATTCTGAGTTCTAATTTTAACTCTTACATATATAATGCGATGTCTCTACAAACTGAATTATGTTCACGGAACTATGTGCGACATATATAGTACTTACAACTAATATAACTATTTATTTATTTATTCCTTGACAGAATGCTGTGGAGAGACCACCATCATTTTTAGGAGGATGGGTAGGATTATACTCAGTGAATGTCTTTGTGGCTGTATGGGTTTTGGTGGTAGGATTTGGATTGGGAGGATGGGCAAGTATGCTTAATTTTGTACACCAAGTTAAAACATTTGGGTTATTTGCTAAGTGTTATCAATGTCCCCCTCACAAGGCCTAATTAAGTAACTCTCTATAGTTTAATTTATTTGTGACATTTTCAATTTCATATCATACATGTGTGTAAAGAGATTGGCTTTTGTACTACTTTTTTTATTTTTATCCTTTCATATATTTAATTTTCTCCCTTTGTTTAATTTTTTTAATGTAAGAAGCCAGCAAAGTGATGTTGTTTTGTATCAGCTAATTAAAGGTGTGATGGCAATTATGGCCACCCCTTATATTAGTACCAACTTAATCACAATTAGAATTTTGTGTGCTGATTAATCATGAATCCATGATGGATTACCCTTAAATGATCATTTCTTTTTGTGCAATTACCTTGCTATATGTTTGGTCTCTCTTTTTCATCCCTTTGTTGATACATTTCTTTTCTGGATTTAGCTACATTTAACTAACCCAAAAATTAAAATAAATAAACTATTAATTTTGTATTTTTTTATTTATTTCAAAGTTAAAGACTGATGACAAATGTAAAATTCACTATGTACCTTATTTACAATTTAGGAAATCAACCTCTTTTTGTTTTTGATCGAATTTCCTTAATTTTAAGAGAACTATAGAGACCAATATACTTCCTTTATAATTCACAATAATTTACCTTTTGAAGTACACCCACTTTGAGATTTGTTAATTGTTAAGGATATAGGAAAGTAATAAAAGAATATGGGATTTTGTCAACAACAAAAAAAAGAATATAATATGGATAATCGCAAGCAAACATATTTCTACATATATGACGGAAATCAGAAAAATCGTCGTGATTTTAGTTATTTTAAAAAAGAGACCAATAAAAGAGAAATAATAGATAAGATGAGAGATGAAATAGCATGAAAGAAAAAACAAATATATAATATTTTTTATCTTAAAAACGCCTTAAAGAAAGGACATCAAGATCTCAATTAGCAAAGTTAAAGGACTAAATAATGAAATTAAAGTTGCATGCATAGTGTTGGTAGAGCTATCTAACTTTAAGTTCAAATTTCATGCTGATTATGGTACCATCTTCTCATCAACTAATCACTGAATCTTATCTAAAACCCTTTGCTTGTAAATCTGAAAAAGGTCATATCTTTTTTTTGATGGGTTTCTTCAAATAGATAATTGTCTAGCTGTTGTGAAAGGTGAAGTGTGAGAAATCAACCAGCTGTAAAATGCAAAATCTAAATATATAATACATACATAGTACGTTATGGGCCACAAACTTTGCAGTCATGCCAATCACTATGAAGAACTATATTAGGCACTTATCACATAACTTAAATTGGTTGTTGCCTAATTTGATGTGTCTTCTACTTGTTTTATATGAAATGACAAACATAATGAACAAATAACTTTCACTTTTTTTTCTTTCTAGAAAAATAAATATAACTTTCAAAAATTGTCAACTAGTAGTTGTCTTTTTTCATTTGGTCCCTTTTAATCGACTTAGTGATTGTTTGCATATTGGGGAATATAAAGCCACCATATTACAGATGGATTAATTGCAAATTTTGTAAGAGAAGTTTATAGCAGAAGGAAAAGTGGTCATTTTGTTTTAGTTTCTTTCCATTTTTGAACAAATCGTTTTTGAGTGAAATTAATTGTAAATTTTATTTATCCTATGGTCAAGTTTTAAATTATTTAAATCTATCTCTCCTCTGTACCAAAAACAAAAATCTCTTTCTCCTAATTAAGAACCGAAAAATTTAACAAAAAATAAAGGTGTCAAACTTGTGTACCCCACAATATTTGGGGGTATTTACCCCCATCTACTACAAAAAGTTTTGAGCGATACATTTTTTTTATAAAATACACCGTTAAATTGAAAGTTTATATCATATAGATCATTTGTGTAAAATTTTAGACAAATCTAAAATCATTTGATATGCTATTGAGACACATAAAAATTAACGGTGTTTAAGAAATCACAAAAATTGTTAATTTTGAGACGTCTAAATAACATATCAAATGATTTTAGATTTGTCTAAAATTTTACACAAATGATCTATATGATATAAACTTTTAATTCAACGGTTTATTTTACAAAAATTTTGTGGGTATACACAAGAAAATACCAAAAATTAAACTTTGTAACAGTAATCAAATTGTAAAATTAAGGTCATGACTCATGAGTTCTTAAGAATGTCCTAATAACGTTTTTTTATAGTAAGAATCAAATTATATAAGATCATCTCTATGACACCTTACTAGTTCCTTAATTATAAGCAGTGCTCTATTTATTTATGCCATTGGAGCTTGATTCCTTAACTTGAAAGAATATATCTTATATAGTCAGCTGCAAAGTATATTCATTACCATTTAGAAATAATATTTTACATTTTTTTAGCTTTAAATGTGATTTTACTCTATAAATATAGTGATATTTTACTCCCATGCCTACAATTCTTCAATGGCATAGTCAAGATTGATTAAGCCAAAAATTGGGAGGCCTCAAGAGTTAAGCCAATGACATTCTAATGTAATTTTTAATTAAATGTAAGTTCAAAAAAAATTTAGTATGTACTAAGTTCAAATTTAAAACCTAACAATTAAATGTATAGTTTTCTCGTCAAAAATTAAATGTATATTTTAGTAAAAAAAATAATACTAAATGTACATTTAAATAATATTTATTATTTCACCTACATATAATATAAAATAAAAATGCAAGATTTTTTTTTGTTATAATCAAGATTTGATCACTAACTAATTTCTCCATTTTGTGTCAATAAATTTATAATGATTTTGTTATTTTGTATAAAAAAACAAAGTCGACTGGATATTAAAGGGCCCGCCGAACTTGCGGTGGACCTATCATATGGTCCTTGGTTTCGTGACTAAAGCTATAATTTTGGAAGTTGGCAAAAGGGGTACAACGTGGTAAAAGCTTAGATTGAAAGAGCAACTTCATTTACATGTGATACTCTTATTTAACTTTTCTATTGGAGTCTTTGAGTACCTTACATACACTGTTACACATGGCTATGGAAGCTTAGAAAGCACATTTTTTCTCTCAAGATATTTCTAATAGACTAATACTATATCCAAGAGAAGATAAAGTATTACGAGTATGCATTAATCTCCCAAACAGAATCTTTGCTCGTGAAAAGAAAGTGCGAGATTCAAGTTTGGCTCAATAGTGCGTCGACCTAAAGTCGCACGTCATTACTCGATAGTCACAGAAGTCAACCTTTATGTAATGGCTAACATCATAATGATTAGTATTTATTAATTATAATTTTTCAGCCGTTATTCCGATAATTATTGATGTCGTGACTACACATTAATAATGTTGACTCATGGTTTGAGAGAATGTCATTGTATATACCCTTCTCATGCAGAAGGGTCAGACAATATGATTTCTTACTATAAAACATTCACTTCGTGTTTAGTCCTCATGATTTGAATATACGTACATACATGGAGAAAAGAATAGAACTCTTTATTTGTTTAGACATTGGGTAGGACTTTGGGGAGTGAAATTGCAATGTGAATTGTGTCCCCCACAACACAAATGGTGGTATTGATTAATGTGTGTACTTCTAACTTCTAAGTACCAAAATGAAGGAAAATAATTACAAACTCTAAGTGGTGACCACTACTAGTACTTCAAATTTTGTCAAGAACTTTCCACATTGTCAAGGATTGTAAAGTAACTTTCATAGAATCTTTCAATTATTTTTCTGTGGCCTCACCAAAATGGTTCAAATGAATCTAATTGTAGCTAGAGAGTTGGTGTTTGCTTTTGACCAGTCATCTAATCAACAAATATCAATGTATTGATGGACCCTATTCTTAAAGTGCCAGCAAATAAAAGTCACTTTTATTCAGTAAAAAGAAAAAGATGCTTCTATATATGTGGTGTTTGGTTCTGGGGCATAAGCAATAAAGCTTAGTAAAGGTTAAAATAACTGTAAGTAGAGAAAGGTTCAGATCAATGGTACTATGGTAGCATCAAAGAACTTCAGTAGGTTGGGACTTGGGACCAACATTTTTACAGATTTATTGTAAGATGCTATTCAAAGAATTGTCGGTAATTTATCTTATATTCAATAAAATTAGTTATTTGAGTAAATTTATAACTGAATTAAAATTTACTTTTTAAATAAAAAATATTTTAACAAAAAAATATTACTTATAATATGTTTTCAACTGCATATAACAACCTGTATGGTCCTGACCTTTACTTTAGTTTAAACTAAAAAAGAATCAAAAAGAGTATATCGGTTAGAAATGATATTTTTTTGTTTGTTATTTTTATTTCCTCTTACACACAAAATCAAGTGAAGTGTGATCAAAATAGCCTCAAGCAATCTTAGTTTTTTTTCTTTAAACAACTAAAGAATCAAATATATTAAAGCTTCAATTGTAGTTGTGAATTGTGATGGGGAAGATAATTATGATTTCTCAATCCAAATCAGTCGCCAAATTTGCTTTGAAACTTTGTTTATGATGTAAAGTTGCCTCCATATAAACGATGTTCTCTTTGTTTAGGAGGGGATGTGTAGTTCAATTGGAGTATGATTTAGATATAATTTTTTGGGTAATATTTAGATAAAAAGAAAATTGGAGTATGATATAGATAATTATATTGAAACGATGATTTGATTGGAGTATGATAATAATTAAAGAAAATAGAAAGCCAAATTGGAGTATGATATAGATAATTTTTGTGGTAACTATTTTCAAAATTAAATGGGAGACTCATTGAACTAGATTAATCTATTGAACTAAAAGCAATCACATAAGTGACTTTAACTCTATTTTTTTATCCAAAACTTAAATCATCTGATTCATCTTTGTTATATATTGTTCAACTTCGACTTTTATAATTAATGTGAGATTTAACTTATATTCATAGATCTCAACACGTACAAGTACTCAGATTTACCAACAATCTCCCCCTTTGTTTTCTCTAGGAAAAGGGGTTTTCAAGAAATTAACAATCCATTCCATTCAGCTGATGATTAAGAATGCAAGTGAGATTCATCCATGTATGTATAATCAATATTCATTGCATGTGAGAGTGACCTTACTACGTGTTACTAGCTAAATGTTAAAGTCAATAATATTTATTTTCTTTTATGGATATCACTCTGTCGGAACCATCATGCTACAAAATTGACCATAGATCTAAAGCTCCAGCAAGAAGAATTAGATGGGACTAGTAATATTGGCTTGTAGTAGTAATTAACAAGTTTTCAATATTTCATCATTGTATATCTTCATAATAATGATTTGACACGTGGGAACAGTCCATAATATTGTGGACACGAGCAAGAAGTTGTTAATGAGGTTCCATAATGTAGTGTGTGTAGCTAGTGAATGATTTGAAGGGAAGACAAACGAACCAATTAAAATTTTGATGATGTTTTGTGAGTCAAACATATGGTCAAAATATGTGGTGTCCATGGAAATTGTATCTACATGAATAAAACTTGAGTGTCTTTGTTTCAAGTTGATGTTGGTTCTAGATGTTTTGTAATTGTCCCTGTCAATCCAGACGCTAACTACCCATCTTTCATTCCATTGTTAGGAATAAAAACTTTCCAAAACAAAATGCTAAAATGATAACCAATAATAAGAATTGAGTGGTGAAGAGAAGCTTCTTGTTATCTCTTAGGGTATAATTTGAATAATGGTTTTATAAACTTCGAGCAACCTCCTACTAATCGTTGAACTCTGATTTGTTAGGAGTTTTTACTATCCGATTAATTTATGTGTAATTCTTTCTTTGGCGTCTGAAAATTTCTTTTAGTCTCAAACAAATATATAACAGTAAGACTTAAGTTCTAATTTGTAAGAGACTGATTGCGAGCTAGTCTGGCTCGAGGCCAAAGCAGCCTAAGCTATGACTTTAGATTTCAAAGTGTGTGCAATAAAATGTCCTCCTTAAAATTTAATTTAGTTATTATATAAATGTTTGTACTATTAGTATTGACATAATTCAAAGATTTAATATAAATAATTTATCCTTTCAAATTTAAACATCTATATTTTTTCCATTTGAAAAAAATTCAAAACATAAATAATTTGTAGAGGTATAAAAACAAGTGTAGTGTCATATAGGAAAATTTACTTATATACATTTTAGATAAAAGAACAAACGGGTTTTTAATCATAAGCCCAATCCACTTTCTTATGAAGAGGCCCATAATCATTCACTCACTCCCCAACGCGATTCCAGGTTTGCGCGCTTAAGCGCCGCGATTATTCAAAATCTCACAAATAAGATAATTTCGGTGTATACTTCGGTCTCGATCAAATAAGTTTTTTAAGATCTCAACTTTCTACAGCCAAAGATGGAGTACGTCAGTCCAGAAGGACTTCGCTTAGATGGTCGCAGACCCATGGAAGTACGTGCTGCTTTTTCTCCAATTCATTTTCTTTTAATTTTTCAATTTTTTATTAATTTTTTCTGTTTATGCAATTTTAGATGCGACAAATTCGTGCAGAGATTGGTTCTGTATCTAAAGCTGATGGGTATGTGTATCTTTATATTAGTTTGGCTTCTCAAATTTTCCATTTTTCAATTAATTTTTTTTAATTTTACCATAATTTTTTTTTCATTGTGGAACCAGCTCTGCTATTTTTGAGATGGGTAATACCAAAGTGATTGCTGCTGTTTATGGACCTAGAGAGGTACTATATTACTATAAAACACGGACACTGACACGAACACAACACACACACTTGACACAGATAAAAATTTGAGAAAATGATATAATTCAACGTAATTGTAAGTGTCTGTATCGAACACGATGCGTGTCCGGTACCGAGACACGCCTAATTGGAGGAGTGTCCATGCTCATAGACTACATATAATTATTTAACTTGCTTATGCATTGCGAATTTGAAGATGGATAATTGTATTTTCTGAGGGATTAATCATTTTTTATGTTTAGAAAAGTTATTATTTTGCATTTCAGTTTTTGATGATGTTGCATTTTTTTACAGTAAAAAATTGTGTATATTTCAGGTTCAAAATAGGAGTCAGCAAATGAGTGACCAGGCTCTGGTATTTTTCTTCTATTGTGTTATGATATAATGCATGCACTTGGTGTAGTTTTAGTTTATTTATATGCATTGTACTGGAAATTTAATTGCCTTTCGTCTAATTTCCGTGTGTAGGTTCGATGTGAATACAGCATGGCTAATTTTAGCACCGGTGATCGCATGAGAAAACCTAAGGGTGACAGGTTATTTCCTAGTCTTTTTGCATGATGTTGATACTTTATACTTAATTGACATAGTATTGATGGTATAATAGGATGATAGTGAACGTAGCATTAATAGAGTCTCTTGAGAGTAGCTTGCAATTAAGAATTAGACATTTTCATCTTTTTGCATAAGTAGTAGTAGTAATTAAACTACAAAAGAGGAGTCTAAAATAGATGAAGAATTCTGGATGGATTTTTGGTAAGTACTGGTTGTTGTTGTGAAGAAATGTAGATGCTGGTTTGATTGAGAGGCTAAGTGAATAGGGCGGGATATTTAGGGAGGAAATGGTTGCAACTATGTTGATTGTTATGGTAAAGCATAATTTGGTCATAGATACAATCATACTGAGTCGACAAAACCTTGGTAATCAAAGTGCTGCTAACCTTGCTTGTATGATGGGTTATGGTGGTTTAGCAGCTTATCTTTCAGAAAATCATTATAGTAATTTGGTTAATAAGAGAAGTTAGGTAGTAAGAAGGGCTATAGATTAGTTAGATAGGTAGTTGATAAGAGAAGTTAAGTCGTTTGAGGAGATATTATGTATAAATAAAAGAAACAAGGATGGAAGAGGGGTCCTGTACATTTGTTGATTGTATTGTGAATGGGCAAGGGAGTAGTCCTTTGTGAAAGGGAAACCATTGGAGAAGAGTCTCCTCTCCTATTCTCGCTCTTTAAATAAAATCATGATTGTTTTGTTCATTTCTTTCTATCAACTTTCCATTTTTTCCCTTTGTTCCCACATGACTTGGTGCTCAATGTTTTTAGACATAAATATTCCCTCATGTTTTTTACTTCTATATTTGATTGAAGTTTGCTCATGCTACAGGAGATCAACTGAAATTTCTCTAGTTATTCGACAAAGCATGGAAGCATGCATATTGACTCATCTAATGCCACGTTCCCAGGTACTTTACAGTCTTTGGAATTTCTTTTTTAATCAGTGTAAATTGTGTGTTTTCTTTTTTGCATTGATTGGTTATCTAATTTGCAGATAGACATTTACGTCCAAGTTCTCCAAGCGGATGGAGGTAAATCATGCCAGATAATGGATCTTGTGATCATTTTCTCCTATTGTTGTCATTATTTTTCGTGTGCTCTCTTAATAAAAATCTTTCTCCTGTTAATAACTGTCAATATTTGAAAATTAAAACGGGTCGCCGTACTTTTTTATATAACTTTTGTTCATAACATACCTTTTGTAGGAACTAGATCTGCTTGTATAAATGCTGCAACTTTGGCCCTAGCCGATGCTGGGATCCCTATGCGTGATCTTGTAACTTCCTGTAGTGCTGGATACCTCAATAGCACCCCTCTGCTTGGTATATATCTACTTTACTGGAAATTTTAACTTGGTATTTCACAAGGGTGGTGTGTCCTTCTTTGGTTCTGTCAACTTTTAACTTGGTCTGTCATAATAATAGAAAGTTGCTGAATGAATATGGACAGATTTGAACTATGTAGAAGACAGTGCTGGGGGTCCTGATGTAACTGTAGGAATTCTTCCGAAGTTGGATAAAGTGACGCTTCTTCAGGTAAATTTTCATTTCTTATTATTTTCTCTATATTTCTTTTGTAACCAGCAATGTAAATTAACTCGGGAAAAAATAATTTATGTTTTGTAAACCTTTCTTTTACTTGATTTTTGGACTACGGGACATAAAATTTTGTTTACACTACTAATTTCTTTTGCTGCATGCTGTAGATGGATTCTAAACTACCAATTGACATTTTGGAAAATGTTATGCAATTGGCTACGGAAGGCTGCAAAGCAATTGCAAACTACATACGAGAGGTAAGAACCTCTCATTTTTGTGATATTGGTGTTAAAAATATGGTTCAAATTCATTTCATAGCTTAATTCCCAAATTCACTTATTGGTTGACAGATTTTACTAGAGAACACCAAGCAACTTGAATATCGACGGGGTGTATAGTTTCATAGAAGTAATTAATGTTTCCCTTTTGCTTCCATTTTACGTTTGTATGGTGGTTATTGCTGCTTCCATTTTACGTCTGTATGGTGGTTATTGCTGATAGCTGTCTTTTCCCCGATTTGCAGGTTCATTCTTTCATCACCAATGTGTTTCTCTTTTGAGTTTCAGATTAGAATTTTATAGTACTTACAAGAAATCTTTTTTGGCTTAGGAATTAGGATAGTCACCGAAGCAGGAAAAGTCGAGGTGGTATGCTTAAATGTTGTTGTCCCCTAGTTTTCGGTTTACCATTGAACCCTTAACAATTGTGTTTTGCATAATTTTTCAGAGCTTGAATTTTAAGTTTGCCCAATTTTTTTCTTCTATTTCTGAGGTTGTAAAAATCTCTGGAGCTCAATTTGTTATTATATAATATCATAGAATTTCAACAGGGTGTTTCATTTCTCTGTTGAAGAACATGGTCAAAGTAGTTTTTGTGTCATTGTGGTGTGTTGGAAAGGACGGTGTGTATAATGGAAGCTAATCCTTCAAAGGAGTGTTAACAACACACATTTCTTAACTAGCTCTCTCACATTAATTGAAATGCAACTGGGTTGTACTAAATTCCGCGTTATCCCTTAAATTTGTGGATTCCATAAAAACTTGATTGCAATATCACATCCATCATATGCAGTTAACCCCATAGAAATTCATTCGCTATCGGCTAAGGTATCAACTATTCATTTAGTTATCTATTATTATAAGTGCAACTTTAAACTATCTTAAAAGTCAAATTTATAGAAGGCATGTATATCATTCTGTTTTTTTTTTTTATCACTTTGAACAGATACAACAAAATTCTAAAACAGAACGTTAATATTAGTATTACTTTCAACGTGGAAAAATGTGGAAATAGGAGAAACTAAGAGAATATAAAAGGAATTTGTCATTTTAAATTTACAATATAAACAAGACAAATTTTATTTGTCTCGGATCTTTTGATGTTCTGAATTCATTGTTATGATTCAAAATTCATTCTCATTCTGTTCTTCGATTAGATTCAGTCCTGAAATTGTGGCTATCCTAATCTTGGTCAGGAGCGTCCTAATCAAGGTACCTAAATCTTCTCATTTCATTCTCTTTCTTATTCCCTAATGTATACTGTCATACATGCATATTGCGCTTTCAAATAAATTTACCACCGCACAAAATAAGGGTTTTTGTTGACCAATGTATACATGTTAATGCACAATTTTAACCACTATTATTTTTTTTTTATAATAACCTCTAATATTTTTAGTTATATATTATTAAAAGATTATAAACTATATATTTATAAAAAATAATTATCGAGACAACTAGAATAACATCTTATAATTTACTACCTCTGTCTCAATATATAAGACCCTTTTTGACTAAATGACACTATTCATGCATCTTGCTTTGACCGTATTTTTCTCATAATTTATAGATGTAAATATTAGCATATAAGATTTTGTTTGATTCGTCTTGAAGAGTATTTTCAAGATATCAAGTTTTTATAATTTTTACTAATGCACAATTAAAGATATTAACGATCAAAATTGTGCATTGGCGAACGTGCAGTGGTCAAAATGAGTCTTATAATTTGAGACGGAGGTAGTATATGCTAACATTTATCTTTATATATTAATAAAAAAAATATTATCAAAGTAAATTACGTAAGTAGTTCGCATGATAAAATTGTGACATTTAATTTGAAACTTATGGAGTATGCACCATCATCGGTTAAAAATCAACTTTACACTAGATTATGGTTTGACGGGGGATAACCTAAAATTCAATATGCAAACACACCTTAAATTGGGACAGATGGAAAATTGCAGGTTTAAATCCGAGAACAACTAGATATGGGATTTTACTTTTAAAAAAAGAAAGAAAGGGATACACGGGCATTAAATCATTAATCAATCATATGGACCAAGTTAATTAACTAACAATTAATTCTAAAACAGAAGTAGTTATAATTATGTGAGCTAAATAAGAAAAATTCATATCTATAAGTCTTTGACTCAACTACATATACCGACATTATTAAGTTGAACATTTTCGCTCAGGTTCAAATCTAGAACCTTGCAATTGTGTATAAACCTAATTGCAAGTATTAATTATTTTTCAAATGTTGTAAGATGCAGAAAATATATGTTTGCAACATGCATGTGTAAATAAGTTTTACACTGGAAAGAACGACAAATGCTTCCATCCGTTTATTTAGTTAATATGTTTTTTATTTTGACGAAATTTAGTTAATATGTTATAGATACAAAATCTTTCATTGTTGCATTTTTTTAGTTAATGTGTTATAGATACAAATAATTCACTTCACTGTCATTTAACGGCGATTAATTTCCATTGAAAAATTTATGGATTACATAAAATGAGTTATCCCTTCTTAACTGAATTTTCTCCATACTATTTCATCATTGCATTATTGTGGTTTTAAGTAGATGTTTTAAGTAGATGTATCAATTATCAATAATAACTCAACTGTGCACATGACTCCAATTAAAGTAACCATAAATATGTAGTTAATTCAAATTAAATCACAGTGCTGGCATTTTTCGTACTGGTGACTAAGTTAATGTCATTTATAATGCTTTTGTTAGTAATAAACAGCAAATCCTTCTAATGTGTGCAATATTGATATGATAATTTCTTTTTCATCTCTGTCACATTAACTTGCAGCTCAAGTAGGTAAAACAGATGCAATAAATTTTCCATTTATTTGCTAGAAGTTCACAATAATGATAAATTTTTTAATCTAATCTATGTAATTTAAAAGTTAAATTCACAGTCATAGTATAATGTGTTGATCTTTTCTATTTTCTATTTAGAAGGAAAAAGGTTCTGTGGCTTTTGCGGAGCCGATGGAGCGAATGAGCAGTTTTGGTTCGGCAGCTAGTAGGCTTTCCGTGAGTCAAAAAGTAGACGATGAAGGTGAGAATCATGAGTTTGTTTCAGTTGCTGGAGATCTTGGAGATAGAGCTATTCAAGGAGGAAGGAGAAGTACTACTGAGAATGGTGGCTTTATGTTGTCTTTAGATCATATCAAACCCGAAAATGGATGTGTGTATAAGCCTCAAGAGGAATATGAATTGCAACAATGTAATAATAACTATAATGTAAATCCACAAGAACAATTTCCCACCCTTGTTGCAACTAATGGAAAGATTAATTCTGAAGACATAAAGCAAGTAGGTTCATTTAGCAATTTTCTTATTTTTTTTTGTTAATGATGCAATTAAGCTTAATTAATTTCCTAATGATTGAATCATGCTTTTATTTATTTTTAGGTTATGGAGCCTAACAAGAAGTTACCCAAGCTACTGAATTATGTATCATGTTTAACTCATTTGGCTGTTTTTAGCATTCTTGGGGTAATTATTATGCTTTTTAATACTCATTTCTTCATGTTTGTTAAATGAATTGTGCAATTTCGACAGCAAATTATATGGTTAATACATTTTAAATATTTTGTTAGTTATGTTTAGTGGATAGAATATGAATATAGATAGGTATCACAACTCATTGATCATTCACTAAACGCGCAACTAAATTACGAGAGGATGGTTTTGAAAATATCATGATACTAATGCACCAAATTCCGTTATAAATATGCAGGTTTTGACGAGGTACTTGTTGCAAAAATTATTTGGACCGGGTGGTGTTGGCATGACCAGTGATCAGACTATTCTTTACCTCGATCTGCCTTCTAATATGGTTTGTCCCTCCTTCTGCATGCACTCATTATTAGATTTGATTATTTGAATGCTAAAACAGAAGCTTTAACATTTCTATCAAATGCATACTGAAGTTCATTGATTAGAAAGCTAACTTTGATAGTGTTCTCAATGAAATCTTTACACATTTTCCAGATTGGTTCTTTTTTGATGGGATGGTTTGGAGTTGTGTTTAAAGGAGATATATCCCGTGTATCCGAACATCTAGCCATCGCTCTAACAACCGGCTACTTAGGGAGCTTAACAACTTTCAGTGGCTGGAATCAGAAAATGCTTGAGCTTAGTGTCGCTGGACACTGGATCTTTGCTTTACTCGGCTTTCTAATAGGTAATAAGCACGATTTTAAGACTACGCACCGACAAAAACAAAATAGTTTTACACATACATTTAATTATATGTCATTTTGATGTCACTGTTATACTAGTTTCTAAAATATCTATGTAATTATCTTGGTCATCAAATGAGAATAGACGTGTATTCAAAAAAAATTATTCCGTTATATTTTGTAGGCATGTTTCTTGTAGCATTTTCGATCATATTTGGCGTGGAGACAGCGAAGGGATTCAAATGGTTACTTAAAAGACTAAACAAGAGACACAAAAGTGACACCTTTATATCTAAAATTAACTGGAAAATCGACAGCTTCCTACGTCAATTGGTAGTGACCATAGTGTTGTTGGCGATATTAGCTGTGTTATGGGGTGTGAGTAGTGTACTGGAAATGAATGAGTTCAAAAATGGCGGCGGTGAAGCTCAGTTGTGGTTAGCCTGCATAGTTGGACCTCTTGGTGTTTGGCTTAGATGGTTCTTAGCTAGACTTAATAGACTTGGAATTGGAGGAGGGTTTTTGAAATGGCTTCCCTTTGGGACTTTGTTTGCAAATGTTTCTGCTTCTTGCATCATGGCTGCACTTGCCACCCTCAAGAAATCAGTAAGTTTACACCACCTCCGTTCCTTATTATAAAAAACAATGCACTTTTTAAATTCATTAAAAACGGATGTATCCGCCCTATAATATAAACCGGATACATTGTTTTTTGAAAGAATCTAAAAAGTGCACTATCTGTTATAATAAGAAACGAAGGTAGTATTTGTTTTCTACCAAAATGATCAGAATTTGCATCATAATTATTTTAGATTGTGATAAGTATTGTTATAAACCTGTTTTTTTTGGTGCAGATGAATACCAGAAATGGTGATACTATTATAACAGGAGTTCAATTTGGTCTATTGGGATGTGTTGGAAAATATTTAGTATCTTTTTACTATTTCTGGTAGATTCTAGATATTTTTATTATTTAGTTATATTTTTCTTTATAATATTTTTCTCCTAAAATTAAGGAGAGAATTAATCTTGTACTCTCTATTTAAACCAGCTTGAGGCTGAAGAATAAAATAGAATAGCATTCATTCAGTTATTATTTTCTACATGGTATCAGAGCTCCCGATTTTGGGGGTCTCGCTTCCGCAAAACCCTAACCGCCATAGTGTTTACAATTCAATCACAAAAACTGATTTTGTGGCCGGGGCATTGTTCATCCGCGGCACTGTTCTCTTCCGCGGCACTGTTCATCCGCGACACTATTCACTTCCGCGGTACTGTTCATCCAAAGGCAAAAAAAAAAAAAAAAAAATTTTTTGCTCTGTTTAGTATTATTTGGCTGAACTTATTAATCATGACGTTTCTTTATTCTCGACGACGATTAGACACTTTCCAATTTTGTCGTGAATGCAAATATTGTCATCGTTTGGGACATACTATTTTTCAATGTTGGAAATTACATGGCCGACCTACTAATCGGAAGAACAAAGGTGGAGGTGAGAGTCATGCATTTCAAACTAGTAATTCTAGTAAAGGACAATCATCCTCCTCGATTCAGCTTTCTTTCACGACGGAACAACTAGGCAGATTGTTCAAAATTATTGAATCTGACACTCTTTATTCTTTTACTGCCCCAAAAGGTAATTCTTCCCTTCTTAGTGTCAGTCTTAGTCGTGCTTGGATAGTAGATTCGGGTGCAAGTGATCACATGACAGGTAATTCTACTTTGTTTTCTTCATATAGTCCATGTCCAGGTAATCATAAAATAAAAGTTGCAGATGGCTCTTTTTCAGCCATTGCAGGTAAAGGTTCAGTTGTGTTGTCTCCAAGTTTAACCCTTAAAGATGTCCTTCATGTCCCAAATTTATCTTGCAATCTCATGTCTATCAGTAAATTAGCCAAAGATAAAAACTGTCAAACTAACTTTTTCCAAACTCATTGTGTCTTTCAGGATTTGAACTCAGGGAAGATGATTGGCAGTGCTAAGGAGAGTGGAGGACTCTACTATTTTGACTTTGGATCTGAATCACAACTACCATCCAAACCAATAAGTACTAACTTTGAGTCCTTTTTTGCTTTGAATAATAATGATGACAATATTATGTCATGGCATTTACGATTAGGTCATCCTAGTTTTGGTTACTTAAAATACTTGTTTCCTAAATTATTCCTTAACAAGGATTTATCTTTGTTTAACTGTGAAGCATGTGAATTTGCAAAACATCATCGATCTAGCTTTCCAATACAACCTTATAAACCATCAAAACCTTTTTCTGTTATTCACAGTGATGTATGGGGCCCTAACCGTACGAGTACACTTTCTCTCAAAAAATGGTTTATCACATTCATTGATGACCATTCAAGAGTATGTTGGGTGTACTTATTAAAGGGGAAATCTGATGTTTGTCAGGTTGTACAAGATTTTTTTAAAATGGTGCAAAATCAATTTCAAACAAATATTCAAGTGTTTAGAAGTGATAATGGCAAAGAATACTTTAACACTAATTTGAGTGATTTCTTCCGTAAAAATGGGACAGTTCATCAAAGTTCATGTCCTAACACTCCCCAACAAAATGGAGTTGCAGAAAGAAAAAATAGACACTTGTTGGAGGTGGCTAGAGCTTTACTTTTCTCAAGTAAAGTACCAAATTATTTGTGGGGTGAAGCAGTTTTAACTGCTGCATATTTAATTAATAGAGTTCCCTCCAAAGTTCTTAATTTTCAAACTCCAATTCATATATTTAAAGAATGTTTTCCCGTTCCTCATGTTTCTAATGATTTGACTTTAAAAATCTTTGGTTGCACAACTTTTGTTCATGAACATAAGAATATTAGCAAGCTTGAACCCCGTGCTATAAAATGTGTTTTTGTTGGATACTCTCCAACTCAAAGGGGATATAAATGTTTTGATCCAAAGAACAAAAGGATGTTTGTCACAATGGATGTAACATTTTTTGAAAACAAACCTTTCTTTGATACTCATCTTCAGGGGGAGAATTTTAAGGAAGAAGACTCATTTCAAAATGACATAAGTTTTTTTAATTCATCTTTGCCAATATCACAAAATTTTGACACTAGCACTTTAGCACCAATAGAAAATGGCAATGATTCACTAACTGAGCCTACTCCTGCTATGAGTAAGGAACTTGATGAATCCGAGCCTACATTCTCTCATGAAAACAATAATGAAAATTGTGAAGATGATGATAACAATGAGCTAATTGAAATGCCACATAATGATGAGTCACTTGAAGTAAATAAACTTGAAGTAGAAAATAAACTTTGGAAAGGGAAGTTTTTTGTAAGGAAGAACCATAAAGAATGTGATGAGTCCACATCCCAACACTGCCGTGAATCTGAACCGAGGAATGATCAATCTCCTAAAATAAGGAAAGGTAAGTCTATCTCTGTTTCTGAGAGTCGTATTTTGTATCCCGATATTGATGATCCTATAGCTATTAGAAAAAATGTTAGATCTTGCACTAAACATCCTATGTCTAATTTTATATCATATTCAAAATTGTCTCCATCTTTTTCTGCCTTCACCTCAAAACTGTCTAGTGTAGAGATTCCAAAAAATATACAGGATGCTCTAGAAGTTCCAAAGTGGAGGGAAGCTGTACTTGAGGAGATGAAAGCTCTTGAAAAGAACAAAACTTGGAGTGTTACGACACTGCCTAATGGCAAGAAGACTGTGGGATGTAAGTGGGTGTTTAATGTGAAGTATAATTCAGATGGGTCAATTGAAAGGTATAAAGCTCGATTGGTTGCTAAGGGTTTCACTCAAACCTATGGCATAGATTACTCAGAAACATTTGCTCCTGTTGCAAAATTGAATACTGTCAGAATTCTTTTGTCTCTTGCTGCCAACTTAGATTGGCCTCTACATCAATTAGATGTTAAAAATGCTTTTCTAAATGGTGATCTAGAAGAAGAAGTATACATGGATAGTCCTCCTGGCTTTGAAAACAAATTTGGATCAAAAATATGCAAGTTGGAGAAGTCTCTTTATGGCTTGAAACAATCTCCGAGAGCTTGGTTTGAGAGATTTACTCGGTCTATGAAGAACCAAGGTTACATTCAAGGACAGGCTGATCACACTTTATTCACCAAGTTCTCTCATGATGGAAAATTCGCAGCCTTAATTGTTTATGTTGATGATATTGTGCTTACTGGAGATGATACAGTTGAAATGGCAAGAGTAAAAGAGAAATTGGGTGTAGACTTTGAAATCAAGGATTTGGGATCCATGAGATATTTTCTTGGTATGGAGGTTGCTCGATCAAAAGAAGGAATTGTAGTTTCACAACAGAAATACATTCTAGATTTGTTGAAAGAAACAGGAATGAGTGGATGTCGACCAACAGATACCCCCATGGATCCTAATGCAAAACTTCGGGGAGAAGGTAGTGTCCCTGTTGATAAAGGAAGATACCAGAGATTGGTCGGGAAACTAATTTATTTGTCACACACCAGACCTGACATTGCCTTCTCAGTCAGTGTAGTGAGTCAGTTTATGCATTCTCCTTTTGAGGAACATCTTGAGGCAGTTTATAGGATACTGAGATATCTTAAGGCAAATCCTGGAAAAGGCTTATTTTTTAAGAAGACTAATGAAAGAAATGTATCTATCTTTACTGATGCTGATTGGGCAGGTTCTATCACAGACAGAAAATCAACCTCTGGATATTGTACCTATGTATGGGGTAATCTTGTGACATGGAGGAGCAAGAAACAAGGAGTTGTAGCAAGAAGTAGTGCAGAAGCCGAATTTAGAGCTATGGCTCAAGGTATATGTGAAGGATTATGGATCCACCGAGTTATAGAAGAACTTAAGATGAAAATTGAGCTTCCATTGAAATTATATTCTGACAGTAAAGCTGCTATTAGCATAGCTCATAATCCAGTTCAACATGACAGAACCAAACATATTGAGATTGATCGGCATTTCATAAAAGAGAAGTTAGATGCTGGAATTATTTGTCTTCCGTTTGTAACTTCAAGTCAGCAAATTTCTGATATCTTGACCAAAAGTTTGGCAAGACCCACCTTTGAGCACTTGATAGGCAAGTTGGGCATGATAGATATCTATGCACCAACTTGAGGGGGGGTGTTGGAAAATATTTAGTATCTTTTTACTATTTCTGGTAGATTCTAGATATTTTTATTATTTAGTTATATTTTTCTTTATAATATTTTTCTCCTAAAATTAAGGAGAGAATTAATCTTGTACTCTCTATTTAAACCAGCTTGAGGCTGAAGAATAAAATAGAATAGCATTCATTCAGTTATTATTTTCTACAGGATGTTTGAGTACTGTTTCTACATTTGCTGCTGAGTTTAATGCAATGAGAGAAAGCAAACATCCTTGGAGAGCATATGTCTATGCTATGATTACAATATGCATTTCATTTTCTTTTGGGATCTTATTGTACTATATCCCTATCTCTAGAATGTGATTGGGCATAGAAAGTACTATTTGTTTGGTTGTTTTGGCTACTTTGTTTGTGTTTGGAGTTTTATTATGTGTGCTCTTGTGGTTCAATAGTGAAGATATTTGGTCAATGGGTTAAGAAGTTGGAAGAGATATTATATTAGCGGTTCTGGTTGGACTTTGAATCTCGACATTTGAGAAACATTGCATTTGATGTAGTTGCTTAGTGTGGAGTGTGTTGTTCAAGATATGGACTTATATATATTTGTTTGGCAAGGTTGCAACAGGAGTGAATAAAGCAAAGCTCCGCCATCTTATTTAGTTAGCTACAACGTGGAACATTTGGCGTTTGCACAATAATATTGTTTTCAGATGTGCTACAGCTGATGGGTCTTTTTTGGTGAACAAATTGTGTATATTTTTTAGTTTTGGTTTATAGGATGTCTAGGACAAAATGTTCATGTGTCTTTTTCCTCTTTGCTTCTTGTTGTTGATTTCGTTAATTTCCATTTACTTGTTTGATTTTTTTTTCGTTCTTCCGTAAATTGTTGCGCGTACTCGAACCAGATTACTCAAATCACACAACTTTATGAATTAATTTTAAGTGATCTTGAACATTTATTCATTAATACTAAGTGATTTTGCCCTCTAATAAAATGAAGTCATTGCTGGTTGGTTCATAAGATAACATGGAAAAGTACAATAACTCTATTTCAAACTCCAGCACAAATTGTTGACCACAATAATTTATTCCAAACTCAAGCCTCTCATGTCTCATCCTCTTTCTTTTTTCATGTGAAAACGATATCTTGCGTTTCACTCTCATTTCTTAGTCACATCAAGTTAACCAATCATATTCATTTTTTTAATACCGTTTTTATACTTTCTTTTCTTTAGTTAGGACTTCAAGATATGTAAACTTAGTAGTATAAACCAATTTTATACTCACATCACATCTAATAAAAATAAACTATTATGCCATATTACTTTACATTTAATTACAAGTGTATTTTAAATTGAATTGAATTGATAGTATATATGATACTAATTAAAAAACCAATGGCTGAATGAATTTCCAGCTACTTATCCCAAGAGACTTGTGACAGAAAATCCAAACAAGATAACATCAAAATCACAACCATAGATTTCTACTATAATTTTGTTGACATCATTGATTGATTCTTGTTTGGTTGTTTGTAGCTTGTGTTATTTTTTCTTTAATTTGTTTTTGTCATTATCCATGTGATGTGATCCATCCATAATAAGTCAACATTGCTTGTGTAAGAGAACTAATTTTTTTATGTACTTTTAATCACCCATTTTAAAATTAATCATGATGTTTTTGTGTTAGCATCGTTGACATGGAGAGAATAAACAGTGATGGTGGTTCTTCTTCTTCTTCAATTAGAAAGCGTTCATTGAGCATGTCAAGTTATATAAGTCATCATGCAGATAATGATGTTGATTATGAAAGTGTTTCAGAAGCCGGTGACATTGGAGACCGAGCTCTTCCAAGCAAAAGGTTGAGTGAGAGCAATAGTTTTCACTCAGAAAATGGAGGTGGTGCTGTTTCCATTCCACATGAGTTGCATAGATTGCATCCAAACTCATCTGTTATACCTTTGCCACATGAAGCTTCTTCCACTCCTCCTCTTTCTATTGATGCAATAGTTGGTTCCGAAGACTCAAAAATTGTAAGAAATCTTCAACAATCAACACTACTTGCCATGTGATTGTGATATAAGCTTTTTTGGTTTCTATGTTTTTAATGATTTTGAATATTTTCAGGAACCTCCTAAAGGTTTGCCAGAGTTTTTAGACTATGTTTCATGTATGGCTCACTTGGCTGTTTTTGGAATTTTTGGGGTAATAATATGCTAATCTTTTCTCTTACCTTCAATTCTTACTGATATTGATGATGATACTTTTATGGTAATACATAATCTGTCATAATAACTATGCAGGTTCTCACAAGATATTTACTGCAAAAATTATTTGGCCCTGGTGTTGCTAATGTGACAAGCAACCATACTATTCTTTACCTTGATCTTCCTTCTAATATGGTATGTCCCCTTTTCCATCTTCATTAGTTTCTGCCTCTTGTTTATGTATTGTGGTGTGTTCACAAAGACTATCTCTTCAGAGTTATTTGGCTAGGACTATAACTTTTGGACAATACATATTAAATTCATCATATCTATTGCATTTTGAAGTGCACACAAAAAGGAACTTGATTCAGATAACATGATGCTAATGCATTTTGTTTCAGATTGGTTCATTTTTTATGGGATGGTTTGGTGTTGTATTCAAAAAAGACATATCTGATGTTTCAGAGCATCTGGCCATAGCTATAACAACTGGTTACTTGGGGAGCCTTACAACATTCAGTGGTTGGAATCAAAAAATGCTTGAACTCAGTGCTTCCGGCCACTGGGTCATCTCTTCACTTGGCTTCCTAATAGGTAAGTAAGTTCATGTCATCTCTTTTAATTCCAAGAGAGTGTAGCTCAATTGATAAGATGTTGTTTTACAATTGGAAAATTTTCAGGTTTAGCTCTTGTTGCCGTTTCCATCGCATTTGGAATTGAAACAGCAAAGGGTTTCAGATGGCTTCTCAACAGGTTGAATATTACAAGTACAGAAAATGGTATCTCTAAGATCAACTGCAAAGTAGACAGCTACCGTCGTCAATTGACAGTTATGGTGATGTTTTTGGTGATATTGGGTATATTATGGGGTGTCAGTGGTGCATTAGTGAAGGCTAAGTTCAAAAATGGTGGCAGTGCTGCTGAGTTGTGGTTTGCCTGCATGGTTGGACCTATAGGTGTGTGGATTAGATGGTTCTTAGCAAGGCTTAACGGACGCGGGTTAGGAAAGGAAGGTTTAATGTTTAAATGGATACCATTTGGAACACTAATTGCCAATGTATCAGCTGCTTGTGTTATGGCTGCACTTTCTACTGTAAAGAATGCAGTAAGTTTCTCTGTCATAATTCCTGTTGCAGTAGTCCCCCATGTCTAATTTGCACTGTTTAATCTTTAAATTGTCAGTCTATGAAGCATTGACGCAAACATTGGATATGACACTGTCACAGACACGTAGACACATAATAATTTGAAAAAATAGCAGTGATTGGATATCATATAACATGTATTGGTGTGGTATCAGTGTCGGGCATTTCACGTACATTTAATCTGAAGTGTCCATTCTACATAGTAGATGGTACTTGGTAGTCTATACTACATATAGGCTCTAATTGCCAACGTATCAGTTTCTTTGTCATAATTGATGGCTTCATATAGTATGTGAACCATATATTATTATTATTATTATTATTATTATTATTATTATTATATCCCAATACAAAAATTAAGAAAATCTTCAACACAATTTTGGAGGTCACATTCACAACCAATATTTATTTGTTTGCTGCAGGTGAACACAAGGAATTGTGATACTGTTGTAGCAGGAATACAGTTTGGTGTGATGGGATGTCTTAGTACTGTCTCTACTTTTGCTGCTGAGTTTAATAAAATGAGAGTAAGCAGCGATCCATGGACAGCATATGCCTATGCTGCTATTACAATATGTGTGTCATTCTCTTTTGGAATCTTAATATATTGCATACCTTATTGGACCAAAGGATATGACATTGACATGTAGAAATTGACAAAAAACAGTCTTGTTTTTGGTACTTATGTCGTGTGGTTCACCATCAAAGTTTGGTGGCAACCTTCATCATCCTAATTCCGAAGATAACAACTATTTTGTATAGGGACAGAGCGATTCGGAGAAACAATAGTAATGTATTTACTGCTCTTGATAAGAAGGTGATAGTTTTGAATTTGAATCCCCTGCAACCTGCAGCACCGTGCAGTGCATGTAGAAAATATGACAGTTATTATTGGTGAACCAACTAAGATTGATTCGAGTAGTAAGAGCTGGATCTTCTTAAGAAAGTCACCATAAGTTGTATACCGCGTATATTGCTTTTATGTTTAAAAAGAAAAAACTTATGCATGATTTATGTACCTTAACTAATGTACCATTCAAACTGAACACTTGAATAGTGATGAGGGCTGAACAAGGATGTTGAAGTTGGAAGTATCTCCTAAAGTGAAACGTTTTATTTGGCATGTCTGTCAAAATTTGTTACCTACTCAGCCAAGACTCAAGGATAAAGGAGTAGATTGTGATCCCGTGTGTGCTCTATGTGGGAATCAAGAGGAAACCGCTTGGCATTTATTTTTCCAATGCTCATCCAGTAGGAAACAGTGAAGGATGAATAGTCTTTGGGAGGTACATTAACAGATCAATGCAGTCTGCACCAACTTTGGGATGTGACTTTGGATTATTTAGAAAGAAAGGAACAATGAAGTATCGGACAACATTAGTGAACACATTCAGCAGGTTTCTGAGGGTTCTAAGCAGGCAAGGGAGGACTGGAAAATGGCGAAGCCCACAGACATCTGCATAACAATTATTGGACTAAGCCACCATCAGGTTTGATTAAGATAAACACTGACACATCATTCCCAAGCCAAGCTAAAACTACAGGTTGGGGGATTGTATCCGAGGTGAGGATAGTGACTTTCTCTGTGCTCTAACCTGCTGGAGTCCCTAGTGGAGATATGCAGTCGGCAGCGCCCTAGAGACAGTTGGGGGATTGTATCCTGGGTGCGGAGCTGTTGTGTTAGAGTGGGCACAAGCAATTTTTGAAGTAGACGCTCAACAAATTGCGCACGTCATCTATGGAGGATATTTCCAAATTTAGGACTTTAATCACTCATCGTTGGAATATCATTGTTAGTGAACCAAACTATGAGATTAAGTTTGTCAAGAGACTAACAAATATGGCGGCTCATTTCCATGCACGAGTAGCCATATCTAATCCTAGTTCCCATTTTAATGACTATGTATCTTCTTGTATTGTCTCTATTGTTGGTCATGATATGAAGTGAGTTTATCATAGTAAAAAAAGACCCTCTAGCATATATATTTAATATAATGAATTGTGAATAATTTGTTTTTGATGATTCTGAAAACAAATAAAAAAAGTTGAGCTCAGATGTGTCAGTTTTCGCTACAATTAGTAGTCGTTAGTGATGAACCCGCCATCTCATTTGACACATATTTCATCACAGCTCGAAATTGCACCAGCCGGGAATCGAACCCGGGTCTGTACCGTGGCAGGGTACTATTCTACCACTAGACCACTGGTGCTTCTGTGATTATTTGGTATTCGTTTCGATACATATAGCTGATTAACATAATTGCAGTCTGTTCATTAGAAATATTCAGTATTCTTTAGAGTGGTCAAACTTTTGAATTCTTGAACTAGTGGTGCAAAACAAATTAAGGGTTCAAAATACAAATTAGTGAGGGGACTTTATTTATTGTATAGTATATGTCTATGATAACTTAAAACAAGCTTTTAAGAAAATACAAGAGTTTCAATTGAGTCATCATCTATCCTTATTGTTGTAGTAACTACTAACTAGTGAGTAACTCCAAATTAAGTTAAAGAATCACTTTTCATTTATTATTATTGTCGTTATGCATTAATTTGGTTGCTAAAACGGGTAACAAACACTTGTTAAAAAGGAACTGGTAGCTTGATTGAAATTTAAATGTATGTTGTAAAGAGTTGATAGCCATTTGAATTTGAATAATATACATTGTTGAATGGTCGTTTGGTTGTATTGCAAATGTAATAATTAGATACATACACAATTGAATTATTTTATGAGCATTATAAATATATTTATAGCCCTTGTAGATTGATCTTATCATAAGAGTTGAAGATAAAAAAAACACTTAATTAATTGATCATTCATCACACACTAAAGTTGATATGGATATCAAAAGAGTGCAAACATTGGCTTTTAACCAATTGAAAGAGCTTCCACCACAATTCATTCGCTCAGCGAATGAAAGGCCAGAAAATACCAAGGCATTGGAGGGTGTTAATGTTCCTATAATCACATTGTCTCAATCACACAATCTTTTAGTGAAAAAAATCACTGAAGCTGCATCTGAGTGGGGTTTCTTTGTGATCACTGACCATGGTATATCTTCAAAACTTATTCAAAGTTTGCTTGATGTGGGTCAAGAATTCTTTTCTCTTTCTCAAAAGGAAAAAGAGGCATATGCAAATGACCCATCTAATGGTAAATTTGAAGGCTATGGAACTAAGATGACTAAGAACCTTGAAGAAAAACTTGAGTGGGTGGATTATTATTTTCACCTCATGTCTCCTCCTCCTAAGGTGAATTATGAGATGTGGCCCAAAAGTCCACCTTCGTACAGGTATTAAATTGCACTCGTAAAGTATGTTAGATTTAAAACAAATATTTTTATTTAAAAATGTTTAAATGGTGGTCCGATATGATATATAAAATTCATGACCACATGCTTAAGGAGACTATGACTCTTACCACTTTGACCAATTCATTGTTGGTAAAGTCATAAAATTTTGTAAATAGTAATGTTAGAGACAAAATGGGACATGTCTAGAATACAAATGGGACATTTCTAGTTCCGTCAAAAAAAATATGCTTTCTAGTTCCGTCAAAAAAAATATGCTTTCTACATGTTTTTAACATTTCCTGAACTTAAGTATAAATGTATACAAATTTAGCATAATATATTATCATAGTATAGACACATTTTGAATATAAAAGAGTTATAATATTGACGTTAAAATGACATTAAATTGCTAAATGTGTTTATTATAGAGACAAATAAAAATTGCTAAATTTAAAATCTCCCTTGGTCCATGACAGGGAATGTCTTAAGGCTCAAAATCTCCCTCTAACAACACTAGTTTAAAAGTGGCAATATTAGAGTTTAAAAGTCAAATTAGAGTTTAAAAGTGGCAAAATCTCCCTTTATATATAACACACTGTTAGAGTTTTATAAATACTCATATTAGAGTTTAAAAAATATTAGAGTTTAAAAGTTAAAACAAGAATACAAACACATTAAACTAAGAAAAGTGTAATATTTAATTTTACATTTTTTTTATGTGATAGGGAAGTAGTAGAAGAATACAATAAAGAGATTTTAAGGGTGACAAACAATATTTTGGAGCTTTTATCTGAAGGGCTAGAATTGGAGGGTAAGACTTTGAAGTCTAGTTTGGGAGGTGAAGAAATAGAATTGGAAATGAAGATAAATATGTATCCACCATGCCCACAACCTGAATTGGTATTAGGAGTTGAGCCACACACTGATATGTCTGCCATTACACTACTTGTTCCAAATGATGTTCCTGGACTCCAAGTTTGGAAGGACGATAAATGGGTTGCAGTAAATTACTTGCAAAATGCTCTCTTTGTGCACATTGGGGACCAACTCGAGGTAACCGAATGACATGTCATATTTTTATATTTTAGTAGGTTATATCATCGAAACAAATTTTCTACAACACATTTTCACATAGTTTTTGTGTAGTTTTGCTTCAGGACCGTCTGATCTAAAATAAACGGTCGAGATTATTTTAAATGATCTTATAACGGCATTAATATGTAAGGTCGTTCGATCTATAATTAATGGCTCATATTTAAAATAATGTAAAAACTACGTAAAAACCAACCGTAGCACCATTATATCACATCATATATGAAGGATAGACAAAAATGAAGTTTGTAAAAAGTATGGTCTTTTTCTTTTTGTTGTCATGGTAGGTTTTGAGCAATGGGAGGTACAAGAGTGTCTTGCACAGAAGCTTGGTCAACAAGGAACGCAAGCGCATGTCGTGGGCCGTATTTGTTACTCCTCCACACGAGGTCGTGGTTGGACCCCTTCCTCAGCTCGTCAATGAGGGAAATCCGGCCAAATTTTCAACAAAAACCTATGCTGAGTATCGCTATCGCAAATTCAACAAGATTCCCCAATAGAAGAAAAAATAAGGGTAAAAGTTGATGATATCGCAGATGCGCTACTGTATCGCGTAATAAAAATATCTTTTTCGCATTAAGTTTGTACTGATTATCAATTTCTTCACTGCTGTATCGCGTAATAAAAAATTCATTTTTGCATCAAGTTTGTATTGATTACCAATTTCTTTCCACTATGATGATCAGCTATGAATAAAATAGTAGTTATAATGAAAAATTCGATGGAAATAAGAGAAGTTTTGTCGCACAAGAAATAAGATCATGGATTGTGATTTGTCCCAACTTAAATTCATCTGTACTTGTATAATGAACATTTAAGAACATATATTCCATTTTGAAGATCCAACTTCAAATTACATACTGAAGCAATCCTATAAATATCAACACAAAATTAACATCAGATCAAAACAAAGAAACAAAGCACAATTAACAGAAGTCATTATCTTGGCCCTGAGATTTGTTGCGAAGAAATGTAAGAAAACCCGCTAACCAACCGTGTTGAATCACGCGGTTGTTGAATCCTCGCGGATCCATGTTCATTTTCTTCTGCTATTACAGAAGCCTCGGAAAATCTACGACCGTAGAACCTTAAAAAATTCAAAGATTCCATCCTAGGTTGTGGCAATGGAGTTCCACCTTCCAACATTCCAACAACAGTAACCATGTTTGGCCTAAGTGCTGGATCTTCATGAACACAACATAATGCAATTCGAACAAGTTTCTCAACTTCATCGATTGTAACACGTTGTTCTAATCTTGGATCAGCCAAATCCATGTAACTCTTTTGTTCATGCATCTCTAATGCATATAGTGGAAAATAAACAAGTCCTGTTGTTGATGAATTTGATGAATTTCCATTGTTTCCACTGCTATTGTTATGATCATCATCCATGCTATGACTTCTTGATTTGAATGAACAGTTTTTCCTACCACTAACCAATTCAAGAAGCACCATGCCAAAACTATATACATCGGTTTTTTCCGAAATTGCTGAGTTTGTAAGCCATTCCGGAGCAAGATAACCACGAGTTCCTCTCATTGTTGTGAACAAACCAGATTGTTCAGGACTAAGAAGTTTTGAAAGTCCGAAATCAGATATCTTAGCTTGAAATTGATCATGCAAAAGAATATTCTCGGGTTTGATATCACAATGAATTATCTTTTTCTCACAACCACTATGAAGATAAGCGAGTCCACGCGCTGTTCCAAGCGCAACATCTAGCCTCTCTTGCCATTCCAAAACTGGTTGTCCAACACCACCAAAGAGGTTCCGATCAAGTGAACCGCGGTTCATGTACTCGTACACCAACATTCGGTGTCCCCTTTGAGCACAAAAGCCTTTGAGTCTGACTAAATTAACATGATGAATATTTCCAATGACAGCAATCTCGGCGAAGAAATCTTTCTTCCCTTGAATTCCAATGTTGATTATTTTCTTTACTGCCACAATAGTCTTATCAGGTAGGACGCCTTTGTACACTACGCCAAATGCACCAGATCCTATCAGAGTCTTGAAATTATCAGTAGCTACCTCAAGCTCTTCATAGTCAAACCTCGTAGGTAACCCGGGAATGCAGAAGGGATCTGAATCCAAGTCACACGAAGAACGCGAGATTGACATTTGTGTCCCTAATTTCACCTCTTGTTTTTTCGACTTTTTAAATTTTCTCCTCATAACAAAAAGAACAAGACTCATTAAAAGAATCATTCCACCAATTGGTAACAACACTGCTGCAATAACAGGAAATCCATCTTTTTGAGAAGTTTCTTCATTATCAATATCAAACCTAACATTAGCTTTAATCAATCCTAACATGTCACCTTCACCTCCATTACTAACAGATCCTAATTCATTTTCAATCATGTAGCAAGAACCTGAAGAATTTCTATAAAAAATTCCCAAACAAGAACAATTACTTGAACATAAACCTTGACAAACAGATAAATTCACTCCATACATATTTGGATCAGAATATTTATTTCCAAAGTACCTCACACCATAACCTATACTCAAAAATGAAACAACTGAAGAATTTGATTGACTATGATTATTTGTAGAAGAATTACCACAAGCTAATGGCAAAGAGCGCGATCCATCGTTCGGAACACAACCACCGGAATTACCAGATGCAACATGAAAATTTGAAGGACAAGAACAACTAGGTGTAGATGATGATAAAGTGTTATCATTACATAAACCTATTCTTCCACAAGCTAATGGAATTTGACAACCATCATCTGGTCCAACAAATTCCTGCTTCAAATTTGCTCCTGAAAGACTACTAATAGTGAATTGTCCATTATAAGCCAATTTCGCGATGCGAAAATTGGTTACTGATAAACCAAATTGATAAACATGAACTGTTTCATTATGACCAAAGATATAAAAACCTGTTGTGTTTACTGCCATATATTCAACATCATCATGTGAAATCCTGTAAGCTTTTGAATCTACTGAAAGTTTCCAATATGTTTGTCCAAACCATTGAAGAATTACATCAGAAGATGTGATTGTAAGCTTGTAATTTCCTGTTGAAAAGTTTGAACTGGTTGAAGAGCTTGACAATGATGATCCAACCGATAAACGCTGACCAATAACAACTGTATCGGTTGGATGTTGAAAACTCTCCCAAAGAGAATCATTGGATTGATCAAGTAACACAAGGTTTCCCATATCAGTGAGTGAAAGTTTTTGTACTTTTGATTTAAGTAGTGGTGTTGACCATTTGGAATTTCCATTTATGTCGAAAATTGTTATCCCTTCAACGGTTAGTTTCACTATATCGGAACTAGAGATAGGAGCGTCGCGGTTAGCAGACCAAATTATAGTGTTCGAGGCAGCATGAATGATGCATAGATAAAAATTTGTTTGTTGATTGTCGGGGTTGAATATAGCCGCCTTGAATGTTTTGTTTCGCGACAACAAGAATGTGCCGGTGTTAGCAATGAATTGGAGATATGAAGCGGAGAAATTCGGTGAGATATGATCTGAAAATGTGTAACCGGAGACGGAAGTAGTAAACATAAGGAAAATGGTGGCAAGTGAAAATTTTATGGTATGTTTCATGGTGTGATAATTTGTTGAAAAATAAAATTGTGACAAATGAGAAATGGTATTGGAATTGAAGAAGAGAAAATAGAAAAAATGTGGAATTGGTCTATTTGAATGCTCACCATTTTCTTTTCATCTATGGTGCTACATACCTATATTTTAGTTGACTATTGAAAAATCATGCATTAATTCTTTCTTCTATCTATAACAAATTGGTTCCATATTCCAATTGATTACTAATATGGCTATTATTGATTTATATAATATAGTTAGATAGACACGCAAGAATAAAAAATTATTGGTGAATTTTTTAATAGATATATTTTTTTTGTCTGTTATGAGTACTTAGTTGTCAAAATGAAATTATATCCTCAATGATAAAATAAAGCCGACTTGTTTTAAAATGTGACGACTTATTGGTCTACATGACATGAGTAGATGTTTTCTAATGTATTGTGAAATAATTGCTGTTACATGCATGATGTATGCATTATTTGATTATTTAAAGAAGAAAAACTACTATAAAGTATGGAAGAGTAAGGTAAACGCAGAAGAAGGATGTGCTAAGACATGGACAAGCATATGTTTTAAACTGCTGTTTGAAAACACCGTTGTAATGTTTGTTTGTAGATAAATGAAATAATAAATCATTGAAAACTCACACATATAAAGTAAAAGATTAAAGTTTAAATTTCAGTTAGATATCTGATCTAATAATTTATGCATTTTCTATTAGTTGAGTTAGAATTTCTGAACTAAATATCATTGTAATGATCTTGTGAACTTCTATATAATTGTGGAAAAAAAAATATGTAACCCATATGGTGTTATTGTAGAGACATCAAAATTTTGATGTTGCCACAAACTGTGATTTAAGACTATGCATTAAAGATAATAATAAGAAATGCAGAGCCAAATATATTTTTAAATTTTAAAAATACTTTTAGTCTTGGTGGCAAGCTGCAGATATATACCACATTTTTTTTTATTTCTATATTAAGATGCATATTGATAAAATATATCAAGTATTACAATGCAACAATATGCTAATTAATAACGTGTATAGGATAAGTATTTATCATAAAAGCACTTATGTATAATTTATAAGTTGTTTTCATAAGATTTCATGACAAGTTTATCAAAATTGTTAGAATTTATGCATATGAGAGGGCAGCTCGGAGATCAATATTGATATAAATGAGTTTAAATTACACTCTTACCGAAAACTTTAAAGCAATGAATTTATGGGTCTTGTCACATATAAATTCTCAAGTCTCCACATTTTTAACTTATGTGGGATTTCCTCACACTATCCACACTTGTTTTTCTCAACAAAAATAAAATTAAACAACTTATTATGAATATATGATAAGTTGTTAATTTCCGTAAGTTCTTCAAAACAGCAAGGTAAGCACCAAATAAAATTAAATTTTTCAACAAATTAAAAACGCCCAATATGATATATATTTTTTGGAGCCAAGCTAGAATAATTCTGTCGATGGCCACCCAATTAATGAAGTTGAATAAACTAAAGGATCAATGTTCAATAATGTACGTAGGATGTGATAGTTAGAATATGGTAAACGTTGTGGGGGGTTCCCTCCCAGATTAAGTTGACATAATGACTATGACCCTCTCTATATAAAACTGTAATAACTCTCTCTTCAGTTTGAATAATAACTCTCTCTATAATAATTTCATCCCAACAGTTTGCAAATTCAGCCAAGGCCCACATGTGTGGCTTGTAGCGTTGCGCCTTGGCTGCCGTGAGGCGATGCATCGCGCACACTATATATTTTTAAATTGAAAAGTTAGATGATCGAGTTCAAATTTTTGCCCCCTACGTATATAATGTGATGTCAAACCAATTAAGCTAAGATCATGAGACACTTCGTACACTATTTTAATAATAAGAAAAATGATATTTATATAGTAATTATTTTGGACAATTTCTAAAGTTTTTTTTTTTTTTGACAGTTTCTAAAGTTTTATTTAGGTAGACAATTTTAACGATAACTCTCCCTCTCATATTTTTTTTGGATATAAAGAGGGATTTAATCCTAGAGAAACATTAAACACTAATTAAGCAAGTAGTAGAAACCCAAGAAATATCATCTAATAATAAATAACTTAATGAGAATAAATAAGACTTCAATTCAAGTTCATAATCGCACTCATGTATTTCATATTTGCAAGTATATCTGTACAACAATTAGCTTTACGATATGAATAACAAACTTTAACTTCCCAATTCATAACAACAAATCAATACACTTCTTTAATAATTCTTCACCCTTCTAAGCTCTCTCTCTCTCATATTTAATTATTAAATAGTTGAATATCTAATCTAAATTATAACTATTTAATAAATCTGAAAACATAATTGTTTCTTAATATATAAAAGACCAGAAAAAGTAATAGTAACAAATAATAATAATACATAAATATGTTCATGTTATTTCTAAATTCTTCAATAAAATTTACTTCTATTCTTTCACTTCCTTACTTTGGGCCAGCAAAAGAGCCGACGTTCATTCCTTTTCTTCAGCCCATCATGTTAAAACAAAACAATATCCTTCCTCTTTGCTCAATCACATCACACACACATACTATTTGACATTATTTTACTATCCCATAATGTATTAATAACTTTACAACTTTTACGTAAAAAAAAAAATAACTTCACAACTTTAGTATCAATTTTAGGAGGTATAAATCAATGTTAAGAACTCGACTTCTTTAATTGTTCTGCACTATTTAACCCGTTATAAAAGCAAGACGAATGAGATTGTACTTGACCGACCCGATCGATGAGTTAGTTTAAAAAAAATATATATATATATTGTTTTTTGACTAAAAAATCATGTGAATAACGATACCAAATCATTAATCCACTACTATTAATTATGTTATGGGAGAGTTTGCTTTTTGTAAAATTGAGCTATGAAATTGGTACCCAAATGAAATAATATGATGTATGAAAAAGGCACAGTCCGTCCTTATTTATTTCTATGTATGAAATTCCCAATCATTTGTAGCCCAAAGAATGTTATCCTTGACTTTACCG
Organism: Trifolium dubium; assembly: GCA_951804385.1. NCBI lineage: Eukaryota > Viridiplantae > Streptophyta > Magnoliopsida > Fabales > Fabaceae > Trifolium > Trifolium dubium. The sequence goes on along the minus strand of OX638076.1, from coordinate 30,073,424 downwards.
GGCTTAAGTAATGCTTTGCAAGAATTGGGCTGACTCGAGCGTCTTTGTTAAATTTTTTTTAAATTGTGTTTGTTTTTTGGTCGAATTATTTTTTTAAAGATTAAATATGTTTTTAGTCTCTAAAAAATTATTATACACTCAGTTTTGGTTCATACTAGTAAATTAACATGTATTTTTGAATGATATTTTTTGCATGTATGTTTAAATTATCGTAAAAAGTTTCTCCAAAAAAAGCGAGCTCAAAATTTAATTTTAGGTCATGATTTTCTTTACTTTTATCTTGAAAATTTCATATTTAATTCATATCATGTTAAAAAATTCTTAATTTTAATAAATAAATTTTATATGATATTTTAAACATGCTATAAAAAAATCATTCAAAAATTTAAGAGTTTAATTATACTTAAGTAAATTTAATAAATTATAGGGATTAAAAATATATTAAAATTAAGTAAGGACAAAACTTAGAAAGTTTGTATTTTATAATGATCAAAAACATATTTAACCTGTTAATGCTTTGCATTTCTGAATATAATGAAAATATTATAAGAGTTTTGTTTTTTCTTTCATGAAATAATGATTCTTTTCTAGATGATTTTATTTTATCCCTGTGACAGTGAGAAATTTTTAAAGAATGAGTCTAATCGAATTCACTGTTGTTGAACCAAGAAGAACCCTAATTTAGATGGTTGAGTACGCGATACCAATTTTTCTATGAAAACATGTGCGAGAAGCTAGAGTTGCAAAATCAATTTCACTCAAAACTTAAAAACTAATCAACATGTCAAAATTAATCCAGCATACTTCTATAAACAATTTAACTTTAAAAAATGAAACCACGCATACTATTTTCTCCGGTCTTAAATATAAGAGAAAAACTATTTTTTAAGTTTATCAAGAATCCAATATATTTAGTTCATATTATAGATCAAATATATTAAATTCTCAATGAATCTAAAAAATAAAATTTTCTCCTTTTAAGCATAATATGTAAAGATTCTTTCTCTCTTGCTAAGAGCCAATATTCCTTTATTATATTAAATCCAAAGTACTATTTATTCCAAACGCTGATGACTTCAAGCACTATAGTCTGCAGTTATAAGGAATATATGTTTCACTGGCCAGTTACAATGCTATGGGAAAGCAAAATTTGTCCCACCATTGTATAAAACAATCACTTGTGGGACATTTCTATTGTCTTTTGCTGAGGTAATTGTATTAATTAATTCTTAAATCACTTAGGTACTATTAATTTCTTTATCATGCATTGGTTTATAAAAACAAATAATTTGTTACTAATTTATAAACATATTCTATAGTAGGATACATGATTCATTACTGTGTTAACATCAGCAACACAACCTAGAGTAAATAATAAACTCAAGCTACCTACCAGATAGTGGGTGGCAAAACTTGATTCCCTTTGTCATAACCAATGTATAAAGAAGTATAAATTAATTAATTCGTAACAATTATAGATCCAAATTGCAGTGCCACTACTACATTTTTTTATTACTCGACACACATAACCACATGTTTATGTTGTCAATAAGCTAATAATAGAAGTTACTTAATTGAAGAGGTAGTAAACTATTTTCTCTCCGTGCTTAAATTTCTTTTATAAAGTATTAATTGCTTTGTCTATCTATGAGTAATAAACATCATTTGAAAGAAATTTAATTAGGCGTGAAGGTTAGTATAGTGAACTACGGTATATGTATAGAAGATAATAGATATATATATATCCACAAGTAGCTAGTGTTAGTTTAGTTCAATTAACAGGATATTGTATTATATATATAGGAGATTGGAGTTTGAATTCTAATCATTCCACTTAACCACTTTAAAAGTGAAATTTTTAGCTATTAGACTATTTGACAAAAAAAATCCACAAAATAATTTAGTAACTAGAACTAAAATTTCATCTTTTTAAAATGAATAAAAAGATGTACTACAGTTCGAACTTTTGTCCGTTGTATTGTCATATATATGGATAAGAAGAGTACGTACTATAATATATAAACTCTTACTCACTTTCCTTTAAATAAAAAAAACTCTTAATCACGATTTTTTATTTTAATAATCACGGTTTCTTTAATGTAGACACTATAAGTATTAGGGAGTAAATAATATTTACAATATTATAGGTATGAGAGTAAATAATATTTACAATAATATATAAACTCTTACTCACTTTCCTTTAAATAAAAAAACTCTTAATCACCAATTCTTTATTTTAATAATCACGGTTTCTTTAATGTAGACACTATTAGTGTTAGGTAGGAGAGTAAATAATATTTACAATATTATATAAACAATTACACGCAGAATATAAAACTTAATAGCTGGAAATTAATTTCTCATAAAATAGCTTAAGCAAGAGTAATACTATTATATAAGAGAAAAATAGTATTGTGATCGAGCGATTGAGGTTCATCTTCTTTTAATCAAGAGTCGAGAGTTTGGTTGTCGCCTTAAGTATGAAGCAGCTTTAAATCTCTGGATCAGTTAAATTATCACATACTTTGAGGTGTCTCCAATCTAACAAATAATTAATCACTATGTTCGACGGTGGATATTTAGTCTCGAAAAAAAAATATAAGAGGAAAAATAGGAGTATAGTTTACTAGTAGTTCTTAAACAGTGTTGAGGAAACAACTGGCAGATCAGCAGCGACGTCACTCCACCAATGGTTGGAATTTTTGAAACATGATCTTTGAGGAGTTAATTACTAGTACTACTAGTTAGTTGCATTTAATCAACGGATCATCAGTATTTGCTTTAATTTTCTAAAAGCTTTGACATTCGATTTGCAATTGCAAACTCTATGAGAACATGCATCAGCTCATACTATTAAATTAAAATGGTTATAGTATAGGAGTATTAATAAGAAATTGTCGTTTTTGGTCTGATTCCTAATTATTTTATTAGGTATGCGCACTTTGCACTTATATACTATTAGTGGGTGTCTTTGATGTCATTTGTTTGTGCATACATGTAACATGTGTATCAATTTGTTTCAAAATAAAATTGTATTAATGTATGGAGTATTTGTAGTTGAGAGTTTTCGGCTAGTAAAATTTGGTAAAAAAACATGTAATGTTCGATTCAACAAAGGCTCTTTCAAAAAGTCCTCTAATTTGTTATGTAAATAATTTTTTTATGCATATAAATCAATTGAATTTATCAAGTCTACATATATTTATATAATTTAAAAATTAGTTGATATATCTATATGCTTTTATTAATTAACTTCAAATTACCATATAATATATATTTATAATGTAAATAAAGAAATGTTTACTAAGACTAATTGCATGTATAGCTTATTATAGTCTAGTTTATGTAAAAGTATGTGTGTATACATGATAGTTGAAACAATTTTTGTTGACGAAGTTGAAACTATTTTTAATAACATCTAATATTATTATTTTTGTTGATAAAATTAATAACATCTAATATGTACACACACTGATGGACTATGTTTATAGTTTAATTTATTTTGACCATTTAATTTAAAGTGAGAGCTCTATTCTGTATGATGAGATGAAATAAAGGAGGTATGATATTCATCTGTAATTTAAATTTAATAAAAACCAAACCTTAGCCATTACTTTTGTCATAATATTATTATTTATTTAATTTTCACCACCAGTATTCGGCTCATTAGACTGATTAAAATATATAATTATGAATTTGAAATCAAATATATATATATATATATCTGCTTATTAAAAAAATTTGAAGTCAAATAATGTACGTAATTTATTTTACTTTTTTAGTTGGAAATAATGTAATTTATTTAAGGCAACAAAAATTTATAAAAGCATAATATATCAATATTATTTTGAACATAAAGATACTAAGTACTCCCTCATCTCATAAAAGTATAATTTGGATAGAGTTGAGACCGGAGAAATTTATTAATTTAGAGAGTTATTAATTTATCGATAAATTAATAATTATTAATTTAAAGAGTTTTTAGTAATATGCATTGGAAATAATAATAAAAATAAAAATATATCTTTTAGGTTTATATTTAAGTTAGAATAAAAAAATAATAATATCTTTTAGATTTAAGTTAAAATAACAAATTAAAAAAAAAAAGTATTTTGAGATTCTGTTTTATATTAAAACAGATTTGTTTATATTTTTAGTATTATGTTTATTTTACTATTTAAAAACTCAATTGTAACCATCATTGAATCAACTTCAATAATAATATTTTAGACTATTAACACCATATCTCACAAGATGGCTTCTCATTTAAAAGGTGTTGCAAAATCAACTATGTCCGATCAAATACTTATGGCGTCAAACACTCTTCACAACTTTATAATACAATACAAAAATGCAACACCTCAGCTATCGGATGCAATAAGAAAAGTTAGAGATGAGCTCCAAATGAACTTGAACTTTAAAAGAAAACAAACAACTATTGAATCATATTTTAATAGAGTGTAATATATTTTTTACAGTTTCTATGAATTATTAATTTATGATTTTCTTGGGACCGAAAATTACAAAGGGATCTTTCGAAAAATTATTATCTTATTATTTTATCGAATTTTTCAATTTGTTACACTGGCCCAAGTCAGGACCGAACAATTTATTATTTTAGAGTGTTTATTAATTTACCGAGTATTAATTTAAAGAGATTTTACGTATAGTGATTGAAATATTGTCAAGACTAAGTGTCCTTCTTAATTGATATAGTTGAAAATGTTTCACCAAAAAAATATATAGTGGAATAGTTAGATAAACTATTTAATTAATTGATGATTCAAAAACAATACTTAATTAATTGAAGTTATATCAATATAATTAAATCGATAAACTCTAAGGTGTATTTCAGTGATAAAAGATATGTCTTAAAATTGAGAGGTTTTAGATTCAAATCTCACTAATGTTCTTGAAACGAAATAAATATAAATATTTTTGTAAGTGTGTTGTTTGAACTTTAAAGTCTTCTTTATTTTACTAGCTATTTGATCATGATAAATAGTAATTTGAAATAGAAAAGTATTTTAATTCTTACATTCATAATGAGATATTGTTAGGTTAGATATCTTCATCTAAATTAATTGATACAAACCTAAAATTTTACGGTTATATGTATAAATTTCAACAATTTTACCATTATATTCATATATATATATATATATATATATATATATATATAAACAAATAATGAGATTTTTATTTTAAGAACAAATAATGGGAACTTTTGAACGGCAAAAAGTATAATTTATATAGATGAGAAGAATGCAAAGGATACTTTAATAACATTCTTCAAAAACAATTATCAAAATGAAAAACGTTCCTAAAAAGAAATCTATAGTAGTAGATTGCTATTTTGACATTTTAAGCTTTTAACAAACTTGATTAATGACAAGTTGGACTGTATGCCGACCTAATGGGGTTATGACTCTTAAAGGGGAGACTGCCTCACAAAAATGAGACTGCCTGTTTTTGAGGAACATGCCGGCCATTGGATTAGATATAAATCTTTCAACGCTTTATTGGTTAACATATATAATCCCATAACTCACACACATCAAATCAACCGTTGACATTATTGTTAAGCCACTAACCCACAATTTAATTAAGTTCTACCAATTGTTCTAGTACTATTGTAGCTAGTAACACTATCTTATGAGTTGTAACCAAATTATTTAATGCTAGCTGTGTGCGTGATCATGTAACATTCCTATAACAAATTCGGAGTAGCTTATAATCTTTGTAAACTTGTAAAATAAAATTGTTCATAATCGAAGTAATAAACACAATAATTGTAGATATTGAGTTTAAATTCAAATATAAATGTTAAACTTAATAAATTCAACATTGTTTGTTGACCTCTAATATGTTTATGGACATTTTATAAACTTAATTGTACTAAAAAACAAATGGTTTATATTTTCTTTAATTTAATTTAGGTGAACACTCTGATACGTACTCGGTTTATATTATTGGATATGGTATTTCAAAGATAAAATTCAATATTATCACATTATATTTAAAATTTTGATATTTTAAATCAATTTTGTCTATAGAATAGCTTACATGTTGGGTACTAGTTAAAGAATTCACTTTTAATTTAAATTAAATAGTTGCAAGCATACGTATATGTGTCATTTTCATAAAAGATTTTGCACGGGTTAGCTAAATTTGAGGGCTTCTTGGCTTCATGTATATATGCCGACTGAAAGCTACAATGTAATATCTTGAGGAATTGTAAATTGGCCAGATTAATCAACCATTTAACTAGAAATCTCTCTTTGAAGAAAGTAAATTGGCTTATATCAACATGAGGCCAAACCCAGCAAGGAAATTGGACAAAATTCAAAGATGGAACTATTTATAGTTTTGAAGTAGAAAAAAATCTTTAGAAAAATTTCATCGCTATATATGAAATCAAAAGGAATCTTCATATTCTGGTCCCCTTCAAAATTCCCCAACATGACTTAAAAACTCAAAATTAAATTCACTCGGTGTCCAGCACTTTTTCCCATTTGACAATTTAATGACAACCCTAATTTCACCTTTATAATTTCTACATCCTCTATATATAATATATATAACAACAATTAAATTCCCTATAATTGAGGTATCTCTCCCAATTCAAATTCTTAAAGTGATCCTCAAAATGGTCAATGATTTCACACATTGTTTCTTTTTTCACGCTACAAAATATTCCCTCTGTCCCATTTTTTTAAAATTTAAATATTATTTTTTCGTTAGAGATTTATATATATAGTTTATTTTATATGAATAAAAGGTAATCGGATAACAAGCTGTGTGTGTCGTTATCTCTTATGCTAAAAAACAAAAAGTGTCAAATACAAATGGTATTAAAACATTTTGATTATCGGAACATATTTTTTCATGTTTAGAAATTTTGCTTGAAGCAACTTTGATCGTCTGTCCCTCAATAAAATCATGATCAATCCCATAAGTGGGTAGACTAGACAATCCCACAAAAATATAGTCACATGGAAAGTTGTAAGACAAAAATGTAGTTCTTAATATATATATATATATATATATATATATATATATATATAAATATATATATATATTCTTACAACTTTTCATGCAATTTATTTCAAGAATAATCCATGAAAATATATATCAAATTTTTATGTCTTGAATTTTCTTAATAAACGTGATTTTTTTTAATTTTTTCTTCTAATTTGGACGGGAGTATATTAGCCCTTTTCGTACCTTTTACATACCAAAAATGAAAGAAATTTGTATTGGCATCATTGTCTCAGCTATTTTTTTGATCTAGCCTTTTCAAAACTCCAAACTATATATCCCTATCTTGATATATGATAACAGAATTTAATTAGTACTAATTCGTCCCAAATTATAAGTCATTTTTACCATTTTACATAAATTAAAAAATACAATTAGATATGTATGAAAAAGAGAAATTATGAATTATTTTACAAAACCATTCTTTATTAATGATATAATGAAAAGATAAACTAAAGATTTGAAAGAAGAATAATATTAATGATTAGTTGATATTATAAAATGACTTATAATTTTCTACAATTATACTCAAATTTTAATTGACTAATCAGCATTCTTGGCTAATATGATATTCATCCTCAAATTCACCAAAAATGTAAATAAAAGGGTTACCAAATGCTATCAATCGACTTTTATTAAAAATTATGAAATGTATTTGCAGCAAATGGACATGTGTAACAAATCAAAATAAGTATTTTTCAATGCTATAGGTACAAGTATAAGCTAATTAAGTACGTAACCAAACACGTATAGTATGCACTCTTACTTGATTATCATTGGTAGTATAAGAAATGTGTTTATACTTTATATAGTAACTTTTAGGTATGTATTAAAGGCAGTGTATATACAGTATCATACAAAACCTCTTCAACGTGTTCATTACCGTGATTTGCGGGGCCTGCTCATAGATCTATTTTCGTCTCTTCACAAATATTTCAAGGTGCTAGTTGTATATTTGACATAAATTTTGGTACTTAATTTAATCAACTTTCAACATCTAAATTATGACAACTTGACTTGTCACGTCTATTCGAGGCAATTATATTCTGTCTCAAATATGCAATCAAATAACATTAGGCGTGGGTGATCATTTAAAAAAATAAAAATAGTGATTTATGTCAATGAATTTGTTTGCGCCCTTAGAGGTAGACAAGTTTAATTATGTTTCCCCATAATAAAAAAACCTATGATTATTAGTTTAGTGACGAGTTTTGAATCTTAAACAGATACCTTGATATGTGAAGGGCCATTCTAATTGATACACCAACATTTAAAAATAGAACCGTATCTATCAACAAGGGAATATCTAACAGCTCCTTCGATTAATGAAAAAAAAATCTCATACTGCTAATGAAAAATCTCTACTATAACGATCATCTTATTCTTTTATAATACTAGTATCTGCCATAATTAAGGAAAACAACAACAAATTTTTAGTTTTTTATTTGATTTTTGTAAAATAAAATCATTTTCAAATCTATACATATATGATTTTGACTACTTCTAGGGTGAACCTAACACAAAAGGTTCACCCTAAAACGATCACATTTTAAAATAATATATGATTGTTCAAAAAATTCATACTCCCTCCGTCCCAAAATAAGTGTCATACTTGCCAAAATTATTTGTCCTAAAATAAGTGTCTTATACTATTTATAACTTTAGTTTTTACTATTTTATCCCTTAAAGCAATCATTATGTAAAAGAAAAAGTACACTCAAAAATCCACTTTTTAGTATTCCAATGTCTACTACCAATAAAAAATAGAGGGTATTATAGTAAAAGTCATATTCTCTCTCTTCTTTTTACACACTTTTCTTAAAGTGTGTGATTTGGTCAACTGCAACACTTAAAATTACTTATCATACATTTCTTACAAATTACTTATGATTCTCTTATCTCCTATGAAATCTCTCTCAGTTAAATTATATTTTTTTACCCTAACTTTTAAAATTTGCTCGTGTTTGTGCATACCTAGCTATAGCAAGTTGCGGCATCCAACCTTCTAAAATGTGTTGTCTTTTTTGTTTGGTCTCTCTTGCCCTAAAATCTCCCTCTTCGTTTTGGATTTCAGACCATTTAGCCATTGTCGTGTGTGCATAAACAAAGACCTCACTAACAAGCTAATTATGAGAGGTGCACCTTGTGATTTGTTGGGAAATTAAATGAAACCCTAAAAGCCAAATATGTGTGTGACAAACAGTAATAAGGTTTAAGGTGCAGCTGCTACTGGATAGAAAATATGATGTCTCATGGTGGAGTTTTAAAGAAATCACGACTCACGAGCATCATTTTTGGATGTGGCCGAAGCTTAATTGTTGCAATAATATAGGTTTTTGGAGTCATACGTTCTATGTTTTCACATTTATCTACGGTTTCTGTGCCGTTGTCACTAAAGAGAAGTTTTTGCAGTGATGAATTTGTTTAATTTGAATTTTGATTTTCTTACATATTTTTTCTCTTTTGAAATACAAGATAAAATTAGTTAAATAAAGTTGATGTATTTGATTAAAAATTTGGACTAAATACATTAATTTTGATTGACCAAAATTCTCTTATATTTTGAGAAGGAAATAGTAAAAATTTTGCTTTGATATTATGACGTGTGAGATGTTCAATAATAAAACTCAAGTTATATATATTTTACTGAACACTAGGTTATTCTAACATCTAATTATGTAATCATAGTAAAAAAAATTTGTATTAATATTGTCTAGAGATGCCGATACAACAAAATTATTATAGGATATCAAGAATTATCCTTTTTTTAATAACTCTAAGAGTAACATCTTTCATATAACTCTAAGATGAACAATTTTTTGTTCAAGCTAGCTAAAATTTCAAAGATAAACTCTGTTTTTTTAGGTAAAATGTGTTTTTTGTTCTCTAAAATGATTTTTTTTAAAGCCTACAACAATTTTTATTTAATATTTTTTTAATTAAGAGTTACAAAATTGTTGTCCCATTTTATAACTTTTTTTTTTCTCGGAAGCTTTTTTTTTTCTCGAAGTCTTTTTCTAGTGAATTTATGTCTTATGAGGGGTCTTTTTTCTTGATAATTTTTTTTCTTTTTTGGAGATCTAAAATTCTTATTTGGATTGTCTTACTTTTAGGTCGGCCCTGTGTCAAAAAAAAAGACTAAAATGATAAATTATGACATTAGAGAGACAAATTATAAGGAGTTTTTGTTTAACAAATATGAAAAACTAAATTCACATATACAGTACATTACAAATGAAAAACACATTTTACTTTATTTATTTATTTATTTATTACCGCACCATGAATTCATTCACAAATAGAATTACCTTGAAAACCAGTACAAAATAGTAGTAGTATTGTCCTGTCCTCAAAACCAACGTAGACCAATGGCATAAGAACAGATATTCCCAAAGTGATGACGTGGAGGAATAAAAAGAATCTGAACCATTGAGAGGGTGGCTGTTACTATACGGACGGTAAGAAGACATAAGGCAGTAGGATATGCACTACTGTGTTTTGAGATAGTGAGGTTTATGTATTGTCTTGTTCGTACTGTATCGTATGTGGTTAAAATTAAACTTTTTAACTAAACTGACCTTTCAATTTGATACTTTCTATATGTTTGTGTGTGAGGACGTGATCGTAATAATTTCAACAGTACTCCAATAATATTTTTCCCTACTGATCCCTTTATTTTGATTGCACTTTGGCCTTGTTCTTCTATATTTTACCCCAATTGAAGAACTATTTCAATTTATGTTTTTAGAATTTTGTGGCATTTTCTCAAAATATTATGATCAAACAGTTAATTAAATTTGTTCTGATTCATTTATAAGTCTCACATTACTTGAAACTTAAAGTTAACAGTAATTTATATACAAAATATCGGCTATCGTATTATTCTAATCAACCGAAACCCTTTTTCTACATAGAATAACGTAGTTCTTAAAATAAATTAGATCAATATAATCTCTAAACTATCATTTACTTCATATCCAACATATACATCCCCATGGCATTTAGATGAAGTTGTGTTCATCCCTCATCTCTTCAAATAAAAAATCATAGTAAGGACATAAAAATTTACTCCATCAATATTTAGAACGGGTTAAAGTACTTAGGTATTAGTATTACACTCTCAAGTGGCAAATCTCTTATTTAATTTAGCCTTGAAGTTTAGTTCTATTTTGTGCGCAAAGACTTTTTATAATAAAATAAATTTTAAATTCATGTTAGTTCATATTTAGATATATATATAGAAAACAACATTGAATCAATAGAATTGATAAAAAAAATCATTTAATCAATAATTACTCCAAATATACAGATATGATTGGAGAAGTCAAATATGGATAAACATCAAAGCTAAGCAAACTAATTATTATGAGGTGGTTGAGACTTGAGATAGATGAAAATATCAGCTTTGTAGAAGTCACAAGGACTTAGGGAGTAACTGGAAAAATTACATAGGCATAGTAACTATGTTAATTAATCAATGAATAAAATAAAAATGTTGATGAGCAAGACAAAGTTGGAGTATAAAAAAAACGGCAGTAATAATTTATTTACGAATATACTCATTTATACATTATTTATTTCAAAAAAATACTTTAAAATAATTTCATTCACATCAAGTAAGCAATTATTCTCTAAACTCACCAATCAGTTTTTGGACTCCCACTGTCTCATACTCCAAACTTTTCCTCAACTCTCAACTTCTTTATAAACCCTCTCCCCCCCATACCTTTCTCCCTCACCATCCAACACAACGTTAACAAGCTTCATAATTTCTTTTCACTCAATAATACTAATATACACAAACCAAAGTTTATATTATATTTTGCTTTCTTTCTCTCAATCTCAAACATTTTATTCAACTTATAATTAATTAACAGTACCATGTACATGGAAATGGACATGGATGCTATCCACGACCTTGATTTCTCAGGACATAGCACCCTCACAAACACTCCTTCTTCTGATGATGATTATGGTTGCAACTGGAATCAATGGTCCCCCGTCGTTAACTGGGACGCCTTTACCGGCACCCAGGATGGTTTCCATCATCTCATGGACACCATCATCCATGATAGAACCACCGTTGTTGAACCGCTCAGCCCAACCACAACCACAACCACCACCACAACAACCACGGAGGAGGAAGAAGAAGAAACAACAACAACAACGACCACAACGACAACAACAGACAGTGCACAAGCAGCTGAAGATGATTTAAAGGGGCTAAAACTAGTGCACCTATTGATGGCTGGAGCGGAAGCCTTAACCGGTTCAACAAAAAACCGTGACTTAGCTCGGGTGATATTGGTTCGGCTCAAGGAGTTGGTTTCAAACCACGCTCACGGCTCCAACATGGAAAGACTCGCCGCTTATTTCACGGAAGCTCTTCACGGTTTACTAGAAGGCGCTGGGGGTGCGCACAATAACAATCATCACCACAACACCAACAACAATAAACATTACCTCACCACAAGTGGACCCCACGACAACCAAAACGACACACTCACTGCTTTCCAACTACTTCAAGACATGTCACCTTACGTCAAATTCGGCCACTTCACAGCCAATCAAGCCATAATCGAAGCCGTGGCCCACGAACGCCGCGTCCATGTCATCGATTACGACATCATGGAAGGGGTCCAATGGGCCTCATTAATCCAATCTCTAGCTTCCAACAACAACAGTCCACATCTCCGGATCACCGCATTATCGCGGACCGGAGCAGGACGGAGATCAATCGCCACCGTACAAGAAACCGGTCGGCGATTAACCTCTTTCGCCGCCTCTCTCGGTCAGCCTTTTTCCTTTCACCACTGCAGGTTAGACTCCGACGAAACATTCCGTCCTTCTGCATTAAAGCTTGTTAGAGGAGAGGCTTTGGTTTTTAACTGCATGCTGAATCTGCCTCATCTTAGTTACCGTGCACCGGATTCAGTTGCATCGTTTTTGAACGGAGCAAAAGCGTTGAATCCAAAGCTTGTAACATTAGTAGAAGAAGAAGTTGGATCAGTTATTGGTGGATTTGTTGAGAGGTTTATGGATTCGCTTCATCATTACTCAGCGGTGTTTGATTCATTAGAAGCTGGGTTTCCGATGCAAAATCGGGCCCGGGCTTTAGTTGAGCGGGTATTTTTCGGGCCGAGGATCGCGGGCTCGTTGGGCCGGATATATAGAACAGGTGGAGAGGAAGAGAGAAAATCGTGGGGGGATTGGTTAGGTGCGGCGGGGTATAGGGGAGTTCCGGTGAGCTTTGCGAATCATTGTCAAGCGAAGCTTTTGTTGGGGCTTTTTAATGACGGGTATAGAGTGGAAGAGGTGGGTGTGGGTAGTAATAAGTTGGTGTTAGAGTGGAAATCACGGCGTTTGCTTTCTGCATCACTTTGGACTTGTTCATCAGATTCTGATTTATAAGTTGTTGTTGATGATGATCATAAATACTAATCATGCCATGTGCATTTCTAAATGATTTAATTTACTGACCCTCCAAAAATGGAAACTATTGAATAAATGTTTCATGTTAATTCCCTTCCACTTGTGGTAGTTTTTGAACGTTGAAGAATCTAAATTTTTGTGTTGACAATTGTGATTGATGTACGATCTGATTATGCGCGCGAGTTATGGTTTGTAAAAATTACTACTTACATGAAATTATTTTATTTTATTTGAATTAATTTAATTTTCTTTGTTTCCTTTTGGGAATGGACATGGTTTTAAAACATGGCAAGTATGATCTCACAAACAACAACGAAACAAACCACTGGAAGATTATTTTAATTGAAGAACTTAATTTTATGTTTATCCTAAAAAAGTTAATTTCATCTTATTAAGAAGTATTATCTTCTTCTCAAAATAATTGTCCATGTTGATTGTTGATATTTATTTTGACCATATATTTATATTAATGTATAAAAATAAGGCTAAATTGCACTTTTGGCCCCCTATATTTTAAAAACTTGCGATTTTGGCCCCCTATGTTTCAAAATAGCACTTATAGCCCCTTATGTTTAACCCCTTTTGCAAAAACCAATTTTGACCAAGTCAACGCTGACGTGGCAAGTCATTTATGTGACATGGATGCCACGTCATCACCTAATAATAATTATAAAAAAAAGTGCAATTATATTAAAGGATTTTGTGAACACTGCTTTATATGTGGTTCACGTAATGAGCATTGATGCAATGGAAGAAATCGCTAAGGCTAGGAAGTCAAGTTCTTAAGTTTAATCCTTAGTGTTTTTCTCAAATTTTATTGAGAAAAGCTAAGAGATTTTGGGAACACTGCTACTATAACTTAATTTCAGCGATGTTACCTATTTGTTTTCAAAATGCAGGACAAGGGTAATTGGAGAGCCTATTGTCTCTGGTTTAGCCCTTAATGACTCTTGACTTTGGCATCCTGATTTCGACACCGTAGGAAAGCAAGTGCCTCGACTTGTTTCATTGTTTTCCATAGTTGTTAATCTTTTATCGTCTTCAATTTTAAAAATTTATAAGCCATATTTCAATTTTCATGTGGTCAAGGTATGTTCTGAGTCCTCTTATAAAGAGTCAAGGACATGATAAAACCCTTCAAGCTACCTTTGCGACAAGAGTTTTGCAGGTTTTTAAGGGATTTACGTTTCTTTAATTAAATTGTACTTTTTTTTCTTCTTTTTTTTATTTATAATTATTATTAGGTGATGATGTGGCATCCATGTTACATAAATGACTTGCCACGTCAGCATTGACTTGGTCAAAATTGGTTTTTGCAAAAGAGGTTAAATATAAGGGGCTAGAAGTGCTATTTTGAAACATAGGGGGCCAAAATCGCAAGTTTTTAAAACATAGGTGGCCAAAAGTGCAATTTAGCCTAAAAATAAATATTAGTAAATATAAATAAAGTTTGGTCAAAGAAAATTAATATATCTGATGTACATTTTGAACCAGATACATCAATTTTTATAGACTAAGTTTTGTTTTGAGACTACAGTATTAAGATTTTGTTTTATAAACTTTCATTAAATAAAACTAAATATATTAATGAGTCAAATTATGTATTAATATTTATAATGACCATTGTTTTGGGACGGAGGTAGTAAGTTGTTGTTTATGGAATTTTGATTAAATGTTGTATTGTGATAAACTGATAATCGATTTGTCTCCATAGAATAGCACAAGTGGTAAGAGTTGGGAACATATGAATTGGATATGGAGAAATTCAAGAATCAATGATTGACGGAAGCAATTTATATTTACGATATACCAGAAAAAAACTGATAATCAATACAATGCTTACTTTTATTATTTTAACCGTGCTTGTTTCAGATTTTTGAAAATCTATTTTTTAAAATATCACTAACCAACCATGTATAAAATGAAGTGTATGAAATCAAAATAGATTTTCTTCAAAATCACTAAAATATTTTAAGAAAAATTGACTTTATTTAAAGCTTAAACAAAAACGCAGCCTAAATCTTTTTCTTTTTTTTTTTCATTTCCACTCCGTACTCTACTCAAAAGGCAAAACCCGATCTGCATCCATCTATTGTCGTCACCCACCCTACCAACCATGTCAACTACCGTTTCCGCCGCTGAGATAACCGATCACCCTCCTTTGCAGGTTCATCCTCTTTTCTCTTCTCAATTCCATTTACTACTGCTATTGCTATGCTTATCATTCTTTACTCTTTAGTATCACTGTGTGTTTTGCCTGTAATTTGAAGATTGTAACCCTTTTTAACTATTTCTGTTCCATTTTGTAATTAGTTTATATTATTTCTTTTGTATTTGCATCACTCTTTGTTTTTCCATTTTTAGTTTGATTTTATATTCATATATATTCTCGGTTTCTCAGTGAGGGAAATATTTGGTACAATTTATTTACTACCCTTTTATCTTGTAAGAACATGCCTACAAAACAAAAGGAAGAGTTTGATTTTATGTACGTAGTATAGAAACTTGACATTGAAGATGTGTAATGTAACCGATCACACATGTTGTTGTTGATGTCAGTAAGCGACTGACTGACAAAACACCAATGTAGAAAAAGACGATGAAAAAAGAAAAGAAAAAGAATTTCATTGATCATAGTAGAGCCATGTGTTTACATTGATCTTTGTTGTTTGCCTTTTAATTATTAGATTGCAAAGCGATTAGAGAAGTTCAAGCCAGCAGTCTACACCCGAATGAGTATGCTTGCCATCAAACACGGAGCTATTAACCTTGGTCAGGGCTTTCCAAACTTTGATGGTCCAGAATTTGTGAAGGAAACAGCAATTCAGGCAATCAGGGATGGGAAAAATCAGTATGCAAGGGGTTATGGAATTCCAGATCTCAACACTGCCATTGCTGAGAGATTTAAGAAAGATACCGGACTAGTGGTAGACCCTGAAAAGGAAGTTACTGTTACCAGTGGTTGCACAGAAGCAATTGCTGCAACTGTATTAGGATTAATAAATCCTGGTGATGAGGTTATTTTGTTTGCTCCTTTTTATGATTGTTATAATGGCTCTTTATCGATGGCTGGCGCAGATATAAAAAGCATTACTCTGCGCCCTCCTGATTTTTCTGTCCCGATTGAAGAGTTGAAGTCCACCATCTCAAAGAATACCCGTGCCATTTTTATAAATACCCCTAACAATCCTACCGGAAAGATATTCACTCGAGAGGAACTCAATACCATTGCATCTCTTTGCATTGAGAATGATGTTCTGGTTTTCAGTGATGAAGTTTATGATAAATTGGCATTTGATACGGATCACATTTCAATTGCTTCTTTGCCCGGAATGTTCAAGCGGACTGTGACAATGAACTCGTTAGCGAAATCATTTTCCCTAACTGGATGGAAGGTTGGATGGGCCATAGCACCGGTACACTTAACATGGGGAGTGAGACAAGCACACAGTTTCCTCACTTTCTCGTCTTCAAATCCTTTGCAGTGTGGTGCTGTAGTAGCACTTAGATCACCAGATTCATACTTTGTGGAGCTAAAGAGGGATTATATAGCAAAGAGAGCTATTTTGGTGGAAGGGTTGAAGAGTGTTGGATTCAAGGTATTCCCATCCAATGGAACATTTTTTGTGCTTGCAGATCACACCCCTTTTGGACTAGAAAATGATGTTGCATTTTGTGAATATCTAATTAAGGAGATTGGAGTTGCGGCGATACCTTGCAGTGGTTTTTACTTGAATCCGAACGAGGGGAAGAATCTAGTCAGATTCACTTTCTGCAAGGACGAGGAAACTCTCAAAGTTGCCGTTGATAGGATGAAGAGGCTTAGAAAATAAAACTCTTAAACACATCAAAGGTTTGATTGTGGTAACTTCTGGTTGGTTGAACAGAATGCATGACTCTCCAGTGATTCCCAATTTCATATCCTCAAATATTAATAAATAATGTATAGGCTCCTCCCTTATTGCTATGTTGTATCTGCACTTAAAAATAATGTACCTTGTATTATCATATGATTTTATACATTACTTAGACCTAGTTAGTTGTGTCTTTTAGATCTGATCTTTTTTTGTTCAGTTAGTGACTGTTGTACGTCCATGATCATGTTTTTGTTGTTATGATTTTGGTACACCCACACTCACTAAAGTTGATAATTAGCTACATTTCACAACATTTAAGACAAGAGTACAAGAGAAAAAACAAAGCCAGATAAAAACTTAAAATTTGTAACCAAGAACTAAAAGTTATATATCCTTAGGACCCGTAACCCGTTTGTTTGAGATTTTTTTATAAAAAAATCATATTTCTTTTTCTTTTACTTGTGTTTGTTTTAGATTTTTTTAAAATTCATTTTAATAAAAAAATTTATTTTTTCCTATAAAATGAAAAGCTATTCTTAATAGCTTTTTAAAAAATATAATTTTCTTAATACCACATACCATGTGCAATATGCAGTCAATGGAAGTAAAATAAATTTTTATAATTGTAAACAAACAAAAATTAGCTTTAGATTTTCTTCAAAATCTCTAGAAAATAATCTCTATTTTTTTAAGAAAAAATCATTTTCTTTAAACTTAAATAAATACACTTGTTACCCGTTTGCCTTTCATTCAAATGTAATTATTTTCCATATAAATACATATTTTCAAGCTTAAACAAATGCACCCTTAATCTTTCTCTTCCATTAAAATATTAAGCAATCTGAGATTTTTTCAACATGGATCATTTCGGTCAACATCAACAATTTACACCTTCAATGAAAATGATACATATTTTTCCATTGTCTACATAGATAATCACAATTTATAAGAATTATAGTACTCTATCATAAAAAATATACTTCACTTGAAGTTAAACCACTCAAATAATTTTTACATTGTCAACTCCAATAATCATAATTCAAAAGAACTATCAAATTCTACCATAAAGAAATATATTTAAGTTTGTGCCCATTATTTTTGAAATTGAAAAGAGAAATATAAAATTGAACACTTAGGGTCTGTTTGGTTGGAAAGAAAGAAAGTAGGAAGGAAAGAAAACACGGAAACCAATGCATGTATTTGAACTATTTTATAATCTAAATACATCCTTCGAATTTCGTGTTGTCCTTCCTTCCTATTTTCTTTCTTTCCAACCAAACGGAGCCTTACTTTCCATATTTTTTTGTCAAATAACTTACTGATTAAAACTTAAAATGAATAAATTGACATAACGTGCGATGTCTTATTATAGGTCCTTCAAGATAAGGGAGGCGTTTACTTTAGATTTTAGAAGTTTCACCGGAGGGCAGCCAGCCAGTGGGCCGTCATTATCCAAAGACCAAACAAAAATAATAAAGTCAGAGAGGAATCAATCAAATTCCATTTACTATGCTGCAGCTGTGTAACAACATTCCCCGCTGCACGACGCATTATTCACTTTCCAGATTCATACCTTCTTCATTCAAATTCTTAGCTTTTCCTAATCATTTTCACACTCTTATTTCCCCCAAATTTTGTAAAACCCCCAAATTCCCATCTCTCATTACCGCCACCATGTCCACTCTTTCCACTCAGGACGACACCAAAATCCATCCTTTGCAGGTTCACTCTCTTATCTTCTCCTCTTCCAGTTCCTTTTATTTATTTATTTCTTTCTTTCTTTTATATTACTAAATTGTGTCCTTTTGTCACTGTTTATTTTTCTATTAACACTCATTTTTAGGTTTTGTTTCGGAATTATGGGAGAAAAGGGTGATATATTTCTGCCTTGCTTTATTCAATAAACAAAAAAGCCTAATTTAGGGTTTTACTAACATTAGAAGTATATGTTTGGATTGATGATGAATTTGGTAGAATCAGGGTGTGTCAGCGCCGACACATCTAATGGAATGCCAAATACATGTCTGGTGATTACATTCAATTAATTAATTTATTTTTAATGGTGTTGATGTGTGAGAGTTAGTGCTTCATAGGTCATGGTGACTTCGGAGCTTCAGCAAAATCACGGTATCACCTTGATTTTGTGAAACTCAGCGATTATAATATCATGATTGGATTCACGTTGGAATTCAATTTTTCCCATGCTAAGACCAAAACTATTGTGATTTTCAAAAGCTAAGAATTGGAGAGTTTTGGTAATGCACAACATCGCCTCATTTTTTTCATGTTCTTAAACACATGTTAAAAGCACTACATTTATTTGATGATGCCAGCCTGCTTACCTTTTAAAACAGGAGGATTTATTATAGAAAGGAAACTTGTCTCTATTGTTTACGTGTTGATCAAAATAAGTGCAGAAAAAGATGAGGGAAGAAAATGAACTTCATTGTTTAAACTTTGAAGCCGTAGTCATGTGTATATGTTAATAGTTGCTGTTTTCTGTCATTTGTTTGTTAGGTTGCAAAGCGGTTAGAGAAGTTCAAAACAACAATTTTTACCCAAATGAGTATGCTTGCTATCAAACACGGAGCTATTAACCTTGGTCAGGGCTTTCCAAATTTTGACGGTCCAGATTTTGTGAAGGAAGCAGCAATTCAGGCAATCAGGGATGGGAATAATCAGTATGCAAGGGGTTATGGGGTTCCAGACCTCAACAATGCCATTGCTGAGAGATTCAAGAAAGATACTGGACTAGTGGTAGATCCTGAAAAGGAAATTACCGTTACATCTGGGTGCACAGAAGCAATTGCTGCAACTATGTTAGGATTGATAAATCCCGGTGACGAAGTTATCGTGTTTGCTCCTTTTTATGATTCTTATGAAGCCACTTTATCCATGGCTGGTGCAAAAGTCAAAGGCATCACTCTGCGCCCTCCAGATTTTGCTCTCCCGATTGATGAGTTGAAGTCTGCTATCTCAAAGAATACTCGTGCCATTCTTTTAAATACTCCTCACAATCCTACTGGAAAGATGTTCACTCGAGAGGAGCTCAATACCATTGCATCTCTATGCATTGAGAATGATGTTCTGGTTTTCTCTGATGAAGTTTATGATAAGTTGGCATTTGATATGGATCACATTTCAATTGCTTCTTTGCCTGGAATGTTCGAGCGGACGGTGACAATGAACTCGTTGGGGAAGACATTCTCCTTGACTGGATGGAAAATCGGTTGGGCAATAGCACCTCCACACTTAACATGGGGAGTGCGACAGGCACATGCTTTCCTCACTTTTGCAACCTCAAATCCTATGCAGTGGGCTGCTGCAGTAGCTCTAAGAGCACCAGATTCTTATTACACTGAACTGAAGCGGGACTATATGGCAAAGAGATCTATTTTGGTTGAAGGATTGAAGGCTGTTGGGTTCAAGGTATTCCCATCTAATGGAACCTACTTTGTGGTTGTAGATCACACCCCTTTTGGACATGAAAATGATGTTGCATTCTGCGAATATCTGGTCAAGGAGGTGGGGGTGGTGGCAATTCCTACCAGTGTGTTTTACTTGAATCCAGAAGAGGGAAAGAATCTAGTCCGATTTACTTTCTGCAAGGATGAAGGAACTCTTAGGGCTGCTGTTGAGAGGATGAAGGAGAAGCTTAAAAAATGATCTCTATTCATGATCATGTCATGTGTTATGTGTTGATTTGGAGGTATTTATCTTTCCAGAAACGCAATTGTAGGTAGGATTGTAATAAATTGTTGTTGATTAGCTCAATAGTCTCAGTCATTAGCAACAACTTATCAGCCAAGATTGTGATATTTCCCCCTGATCTTAAATCTTAATGTTATGATGGCTGTGTACTTTTCAATGAATAATAGTCTGAAGGAGTATGCATACAATCATTTGAAATCTTGTCTAACACCTTGTAAGTGGTGTCATTTAAATCTTATCCCGGTTATGCCTTTTTACTATTTCCATGATAAAAAGAATTATGTGAACCCTTACTCCCAAATTCGTGCGAATAGTTAAATTGTTCTTCTAGATTATAAGCATTGGTCAAAATAGTCTCTCATTTTTGCGACTTGACAAATACATCATTGAAATTGTAAATCATGATGTGACACATTAATGGAATATATGACATTATTGATCTCATTATTCTCATATCAGTGCTAGCTCTATGCACCCAAAAAATATCAATGCTAGCTCACTAAGGATTATTGAGTGATTTGGCATATGAAGTTTTGGTTTTCTTAGAGATAAGTTTGTCAATAATTGAAATTGAACAGAGAATAAGTGTGCAGATATTGATGTGAGATCAATGTACACTGTACACTCTCCAATCAATGAATATTATAATATAAGTAAATTTTGACTTTTTTAGAAATATTGAAAAATTGTTGCATTTGATTTTTAATATGGACTAAATATATTAGTTATTCAGTGGAACATGGCGACAATTTGACAATTTCTCGTTCGACTGACAGAAATCGTCTCCATGATCGGGGTTTGAACCTCGGTTCTTCCACTTTGTGTGTGTATCTTTTCAATGATGTACTATTTTGTCTATCTATCAAAAATAAAAAGTTAAACTTACTTCGAAGTGACATGAGGGGAGTATAGGGTCAATAATAGGTTGATCTCAATAATGTTAGAACTCAATAATAGGCACTTAATGATGTTGTTCGTGGACCGTGGTGAAACCATGGGCCAAGTTGGCTGTTGAAGCATGAAATGGAATGTTTCAGAAATCATGTAGGCCATCAACAACCATATTCCCCAATCCTTTAGAAAGAATAAAAACATTTTCCTCAAAAGTTAACCATTAAACTTGATGGTCATTCCTAACAACAGTTGATCTTTGGATCCCTTGCAATTAATTTAAGTGCTCTAAAATGGAAAAAGTTCATCAGAAAGTTCAACTGGTACAATTTATTGG
Source organism: Trifolium dubium (assembly GCA_951804385.1). Taxonomy (NCBI): domain Eukaryota; kingdom Viridiplantae; phylum Streptophyta; class Magnoliopsida; order Fabales; family Fabaceae; genus Trifolium; species Trifolium dubium. The sequence continues at coordinate 30,051,155 of OX638076.1, read as the reverse complement.
TATCAGAAAGTTCAGGAATGAGCTTCTAAAATTGTCTTTATGTATACCAGCAAAAAAATCAGACAAGTAGGACATTTTTTCATTTTCCCACCTTTCACAACTGAGTTTTTTTTTTGTCAAGTAGCCTAATTTTATTTGTTTTACTCATACACCGTAATGCTCGAATCGGCAATGAAACATCTAATTTATTTGAATTCTTTTTTAAGGGAAGAGTCATGTTGTTAACTCTCTCTTATTGTTATATTGGTTGTTAGCTTTTCTTGTTAACAACGGGAAAATAGACTTTAAAAATGAGTCAATTTGTTGAAGAAATAATAAAAATAGCTCCTTTGACATTTTCCTTATTTTTAAAAATACAAGACCATTGTTCAATTCAATAGTCTCTTTTCTTCTTATTATTAAGAATTAAATAAATGGGTCTTGTTAACATATCCAAAAATAGAAATATTATATTAAAAAATGTAATATTTTGACTTTAAAAAAGCAAATGCACATCTTTTGAGACGAATATTTCTACTTTTATAACATTAACATATGCCTTCGGAGCACATGTTACATTTGCCTTAAATAAATCTAACACAAATTATAGTCAATTTAAAGTAGGTTTACAAAGTAAATGAGCCATTGAAAACTCAAACATTGACAATAAGCACCGAAGTTTTAATGTGATTCTGTGAAGAACACTTTCAAAATGAAAAAACACATCCACGAAAGCTAATAAAAATGGACGTATAAATAGTGCCAGTCAACTTAAAACAACAAATTGAATAATTAGATTGCCGTGGCAAAACTTCAGCTCAATCAAAAAATAAAATAAGTGTGTTATGTTCAATGCATCCATTATGCTCAACTATAAATTTGTATCTTTAGTCTCAACATTGGTTGAATAATAAAGTAGAAAAGATAAATTTGTTCAAAATTCAAAGTCAAGGATCAGACTATATAGATGAAGTATCCATATTTTGGTTGAACATATATACATACACATGATATGACTTGAATGCATGTAATAAGTTGGTGCATAACATCTCAATAGCTTTAGATTGTTGAAAAAAATAATTCAAATTCAAATTTCTGTGCTTTTCTTTTTTACTATAAAAGAAAAAGTGGTGACAATAACAGTGTAAAGAATTTAAGAATAAGAAAGTTGTCCAAAAATACATAAGAATTCAAACATAAGAAGTTGAGACATCTAAATCTATTTATATATGCCTTTGGTACTTTAGTATTGATATACTAATTTTGAGTAGGATAGTTGAGTCATCCTTTTGTATTGGGCAATATTCTGAGTGGAAAAAAGAGGAAACTTGATGATAATAAATTCCAAAGGAGAGAAAACTAGTAAAAGAAAGCAGCTTGTTATTTGATCCTCCACAGGAACAAAAATATTTGATTAACTACAAAAAAAAATTAAATTAATGCAGCTTGTTATTTAGTACTCTTTCATAGTTAACTAATTACAGTATTTTGGTAAAACACAAAAACAAAAAAAATTAAGAGTGAAGATTCATTTTTGTTCTCACAAATTTTTAAGATCCAAAATTTAGACATGACAAAAATAAAATTTAAATTAGTCTTTGACATTTCTATACTCGTAACAAATTAATCTCTGATTCATTGTAATAGAAGAATTATGAAAATGTCAATAACTATTCTGAATTTTACTTTTGTTAAGGACTGAATTGGATCATCAATACATTACATTGTGAAGAATTAAAGTGAATCTTAGCTTCACCTTTATTTAAAGACCGTTAACAATTTTTAAGGTGAGACATAGATTATTCTTTGAATAATTGTGAGTAATTTATCCAACAAACAATAAAAATTAGCCATAAAAATAAATTTATAAGTGGTACTCACAAACTGACTTTTATTCTATATATTTGCAAATTTATGTGATTAATTTCTATTAATTGGACAAAGTATCTTCAATTCTTAACGCTAATCTAGAAAAAATATGCTATTAAACATGTCACATTTTAACTGATTTATGTTAGCTAAACAAATTTGGTCAAAAAAAAAATGTTAGCTAAACAAATAAAATAAAACATTTGACTAATTTAAGGAAGATCATCAATTAGGTATAGAGTTTCACCAAATAAATAAAATTAGCTATAGAGTGTCGCCAACTACACTCACAAGACAAGAGTAAGATAATTATAGTCAAATTAATTTGATAAAATTTTAGGTTAGAAGTAACGCCACGATTCGACAAACAATTTAAATTATGTTTATTGATTATGATATTTCTTTTTATTTTTGATAATTGATTATGATTTTTCTTTTGTGTAACACTTCAATCAAATATAGCTATATATCTTATAATTAAAAAAAAGCTATATATTCTCTCCATAAATATAACTTATGAAATTATTTGATGGAACACATCTATAAAAATGAAAATGTATAGTAAATTATTTGCTGGACTTTGTAGGAAATACCACAATTTATATCCGCAATTATGTTTGGGAGTAAATTGAAATCATTTCATATCAGAATTCTAGACTATATTAAAGTTTCGTTCTTTCAAGAATCAAAGAGTGAAAACCAAAAAAATAGTAATTATAAATGTTATTAGGGTCATGATAAACGGTGTCTCCGGGATATTTATTAAACATATTAAAAAATGAAATAAAAGATAAAATTAAAGTACAAGTTCCAAAATAAAAATATTAAATACACAAACTCTAAAATAGAATTTCTTTTTTAATAAACTTAATTAGTACCCTTTCTTTAGCATTTTCCATGTTATTATTATCATTTATATATGCAAAGTATCAATGAAGAGACAAATCTCATGTACTAGTTTCAAAGATCATTTAATTACCATGACAAAAATAATCATTTAATTACCTACCAGAGAAAAAAAATTATTAAAATGTCAAATAAACTATTTTGTTTTTTTTTATTATTATTAAAAAAATGATATTCATTAATTTAAATTTGTAAAATACTCAACAATCGACATATATTCAAATTCATTAAAATCTAAAAAATACATACACACATAATTACCTAATCATTAATTCATTATAGTTCAAAATAAGTATCACAATGCTTGCCTCTACAACTCTACGTCTATTCTACAACCTCCATAGTAACTTAGATGGACCGTAACTCATTCAAATAATCCCCCGAGATGTTTATAGTAACACAAATGCTATCATCATTGATGATGAAGGGACATTAAATTTACTCATTAATTTAATCTATGTGCTATAATTAACCTCATACATACGAACGAGTCACATGGTAAAACTCTTTCAGCACGTGCCGTCCTTCTACAGTACGTAAAGCGTAAAACCCACGACCCTAATTCATCAATCAATCTACATCCAATCCAACGACCACATCTTCCCCTCAATACCAGGACCACTTCTTCATCCAACGGCTACAAACCCATTTTCCAAATTAACCGTCAGATCCCCATCCAACGGCTTAAATCAAATCTAACTCCCTCATTACTCGGTCTTTAAATACATTAAACCCGCCACCCACTCCTCGCTTCTTTTGTTGTTTCCACCCTCTCTCTCTCTTCTTTCTTTTCTTTTTTCCTAAAAAAAGAAATTAATAGAAAATAAAAGAAAAAAACCGTTCAGGTTTGGAATAGTTGAGTTCAAATTTAAGTTCAGTTGAGTTGAGTTGAATTGAATGATTCTGTTCTCCGGCGTGAAATGTTACCGGCCGGAAACGTAACAAGAATTTCCCGGTACCGGAGAAGAATAAGATCCAGTTATTAATAATGGAAAAAACAAAGAGTCAATCAAAGCTAACAAGAACACAATCCTCTCTTCTCAATCTCACTTCTTCACCAACAATTCGTTCATCTTTTCAAAGCCTTACTTCAATCAACGATTATTACGACGAAGAAGACGATAAGAACAACAAGAAGAAGAAAAAAATCAACAAACCCCTAACTCAAACTCATCGAACCGGGTCGACCCGAATAACCGCTCCGGTTATTGCCGTTGTTTCTTTCGGTTTTCTCGGCGCGTGTTCGTTTTTCTTCTACTTCTCCTTCCTCGGGAGTGACGAGGTACCTACCTCGGAGAATCTATTGTTAGCGTTGATTTTCATCGCCGTTGCGCTTTACTTCGCTTCGAAGAACAAAGGCTTAATCAACCACGGAATTTCGGTTTTTAAACAGTGGTGGGACATAAGCGTGAAGCGGGCCGGGTCGGGTTTCGGATTATCGAAAACAGAATCATCTAAACCGGTTCAGTGGTTCATCGGCGATTCGACAAAAACAGATACAAAAATAGAGAAGAAGAGTGTTAGGGAAGGTGTAGAGTTTTACAGTAATGGTGATTTTTACGAAGGGGAGTTTCATAAAGGAAGAAGTAATGGGAGTGGTGTTTACAATTACTTTGTGAATGGAAGATATGAAGGTGATTGGATTGATGGAAGATATGATGGATATGGAATAGAGAGTTGGGCTAGAGGGAGTCGTTATAAGGGTCAGTATAGAAAAGGGATGAGACATGGTTATGGTGTTTATAGATTTTATACAGGTGATTCTTTTTCTGGTGAATGGTGTAATGGTCAAAGTCATGGTATGGGTCTTCAAACTTGTTCTGATGCTAGCACTTATGTTGGTCAATTTAAGCTTGGTGTTAAACATGGTCTTGGTTGTTACCATTTTAGGTAACTTTCTTTCTTTCTCTATTTTGTTATTCTATATATTTGATTTGATTTGATTTGATATTAATTGAATTGTTTAATTCTTAGATGTTATGTTATGTTTGTGTGTGATTTAGTCTTGTTTTGATTTGATTTATGTCTTGTTCTATTTATGGTACTGTTGCATAGGCTTTTACTTTTAATTGGGATATTTTGTTTTATGGGATGATATATAATATATTGCATGTTTGGATTTACGGTGAATTTGTCAGAATCAGTGTGAGTTGAGTGGTTCCCGTGCATGTTTGATATCACGGTGGTCATGCCAAAATCATGGCAACCAACCGTGATTTTTGCATAACCACCAAACATAACCATAGTCTAATAGTTGGTTTTGGATGTAGTTTTGAGACCTGTTTTTCTAAGTTGTTATGGTATGTTTGGATGCAGAAATGGAGATAGATATGCAGGGGAGTATTTTGGAGACAAAATTCATGGATTTGGAGTCTACCATTTTGCTAATGGACATTGTTATGAAGGAGCGTGGCATGAGGGTCGGAGACAAGGTATCGGCTCGTATACTTTTCGAAATGGTGATCGAAGATGTGGAGAATGGGATGCTGGTAATCTCAAGCATCCTCTGCCACCACAAACTGATGTTGTCCTTCGAGCGATTCAGGTGCTTGTTTGTTATTAACATTTGTTGGTTTAGCTTATTGATTTTGGCCCTTTATAAATGTTGGTTTTTTAATACTAACATGTGAGTTTTGGTTGCAGGCTGCTAGGAAAACAGCTGAGAATGCGATAAACCTTAAACGGGTCGAAGACCAAGTTAACAATGCAGTGATCGCTGCAAACAAAGCCGCGACTGCTGCTAGAGTTGCTGCTGTGAAGGCTGTTCAAAATAGAATGGATGGAAAATTTTGTGAAACTTTTGTCTGATATAATTCAATGTTACTAGCTTTTGTTTGCAATTGTAAATTTTTACTACTAATTTTGAGTTACTTGGAAGATGTCACCCTGATGAGCAAAAGCTGATTGGAGGTTGAAAAAAGAGTATGCTTTGATGTTTTTTATTTTTATTTTACCACAGTGTAACATGTATATAAACCATGTATATCAATGAAAGTTCAATTTTCTGCATTTCTTTCTTAATGCTTTAATTTATATATTACAATGCATAAAGCTAACATGGAAGGAGCTACATTTTGCCAGAACTTGTCATGTGTAAAAGTTGTGAGTGACTGAGTGCTCTTTAATGATATCATGTGTTTGTAGGATATGAAAAACAAACATTCTCACAAGCAACAACCTTGAAAGGAAAGATACATTGAAGGAAGATTCCTGTATAACATTATCAATGTTAATCAAACAGGAAAAGATATTATGTGAAAAAGCATGTGCTTGTAAGATTGACCCTTAAATGCAGAGGGAATAATAATGACCGTGCATTGTGACCCATACCATACTTTTGATTAGGAAGAGACATGATGTTGATCAAGACATGATCATGAGACAAACCGCCATTACTTGGATGGAATAAAATTGAAAGAGAAGGAAACAAATGTATGATGTTACAAATTATAATATTGTATATCATATTATCATAATGTTTGTAAACTTTGTATTAAGAATCCATGTGATGCTCTACTCATGTAGGAGTAGGACAATGACAGGATTTCTCTTTCCATTGTTATTATTATCATTATTAATTCTTATAAACAGAAGGCACATGATGTAGGGTGGGTAAGATCTTTATCCTTTTTCACAAAATATAAAAGGAAAAAGAACATGACTTTTCTAGCATGCTAGATCTACAATCTGAACTTCAACCATTCCATAAAGGCAATAGTTTACTTATTTTAATTTCTTTTACTGCTTTTTTTGTGGCTAATTTTCATATTTAAGGATTTGTCAGATTTATTTATTTCAATTTTCATGTCCCTAGTAGTAGTTTCACTTCGTATCTTTGCTCTGGATTCAAATCTCCTATCTTGTTCAATGACTTCACATGCAACTCACAAAAGTCCAACAAGGAAAGGGTGGGTTAGGGTTAGTAAGTATAGAAGCTTGAAATTATATTTTTTGGTCTAAGTCCAAGCTTATCTTTTGGTTAATTAAGTTGAAAACAATTATTTTCCATATTTTTTTTATCATATAAATTTTTACTGTGTCGTTTAATTGTGGTTAGTTTTCGTTTGAAATCTATGAACGCACAAAGTGAATTCTTTTTTCTCGATCGAATTTTTTCAACAAAACTAACTCATCATCACATACTTAAAAGGTCAAAGTGTTTTCTCACTTAAACTAATTTATTATTGGTCAATCGTGTTCGATATTAATAGAGCAATAAAGATATAATAATATTTAAAATAATTTATAATATCTTGGGATTAAATATAAATCTCTCAATAATAACGAGTACATATGCATATAGTTTTCTCTATTTGAGAACATATCATGCTTCTATTAGGCCAGTGTCATTTGGTGTTTAATTTGTGTACTTGTATTATTTTTTCCATCCAACCAAGCAATAATCATTCTTTGTATAGTATAATCCTATTTTTGGATGTAAGTAAACAAGTCTTGAAACTAATATTTTCAACGGGTTTTGTTGCAATCTTAAAAACTTAATTTTTTATTAGAGGTGAAGTTCAGAGCGGGAAGCATGTTTGGTTTGCATTCATTATGCATATTGCTCCAACATTTCCTGGTGTCATTGTCTCCTCATTAATGTTTCCACTTATTTTATGTATTTTGTTTCTTGGAGTATTGCAATTGTTGACTAGTACTAATTCGTTAACTAATGCATGCTAGTAGCACATAATCATGCAAACTATGCTTGGATATTAGCAATCCCACCAAATTTTGAATAGATAAGTTAATCATCTCTTTATTTGAATTTGAATATTATGAGGATAACTTCCACAGTTCCATCCCAAAGCTTTTTTAATTATTCTATTTTATTGCACTTATATACTAGTATATGTGAGAGAAAAAAACCAATGATTTACACTTTTTAGTGAAATTAAAGTATTTGGTGTATAATAGTATCACATTAATCCAAACCATGATACTTGTCATTTATGCACACTATTTTTCCTCCACATTACTTTATACATACTAATTATAATTCATACTAGTTGTAATTGACAATTTCTCATCACCACACTAGACAAAAACAAATCTAGTTCTTGTAATCTCTGTAAGACATTAATTGATGAATCAGTATTCAGTATCAGTACAACAGTTTGTAGTTGTGCAGAGTAGTTTTGTCCATACTTATTGACTTTTATTGGTCAAAGAGTACTTTGGTGGCCAATTTGAACTCTTTTTTTAGCACTTTAGATTTGAAGCTATATGCAAAATATTTTCTTTGTCTTGCCTGTATGTAGTAAAATTTTCACATTCTTAATTTTTTTTTCAAACTTTACATGTTTTTATTCTAAATTTTAGATTACTACGACTTCATTCTTTTAAGATCTACCGTCATTCAAAAAAAATCTTTGAATATATAGAATTCAAATCATCTGAATAAATCAAAATTGATTAGAATAATAGCTTCATTATGCTTAGTCAAATTCTATGATACACCTCCGTCCTAAATTATAAAGGAAAAAAAAATACACTTATTAAGAAAACTAATTCATGTAAATTTAAAATATAGTTTTTTGGAGTTTTTCTTAAATGAGTTGCATAGGAATATGTAAAATCAATTTATATTGGTTGTTACATTGTTTATTGAGAAAATGAGAGGGAAGAAAAATTGTATTTAATTTAATGAGAATAAGTAAAATTAATGTTTGAAAAAGGTAAATATTTGATTTTTTTCTCTTATCGTTTAGGATAAAAAAAGAAATTTTTTTCCTCTTATAATTTGAGATCGAAGGAGTAAATTATTATGATGAAGTTAAGGTTGTTTTCTTATCTACTACTATTATTACTATTATCTAACAACTTATGAAAACACCATATGAAATATTCCTGAATTATTTTTAAATTTTTTCATAAATTTTTTAAGATAATTTGTAATTCGTACAAAATAATTTAACTTTAATTTATGTTTTATTATAAAAACAATATACACTTATTAATTATAATAAGTGTTTATACTATAAACTACATATTAATTAAGTTATTTATCAAACAATTTTTACAATCCAAACAAATTTTTAGTAGATAATTCTTTATAATTTCTAAAATGTAATAAAGGATTATAAAATTGATACCAAAAAAGTTCATCAAAAAAAAAAATTGGTGCCAAAAGAAAAGTAGATAAAAACGTTGCTTTGAAAGTTACCAGTGATAAAGGTAAGAAAACGTATATTTAAAAAGGCAATAGTGTATTAGTAAAAAAAAATGCAATAATATATTTGTCAAAAAAAATGCAATAGTATATATATTTTTTTGTATTAATTTTCTGGTTCGTTCCTGGATAAAAAAAAGTACTAGGTTTGTTTGGCAATATACATTTTTGAGCTTATGACTTATAGTTTATAGTTTATAAGTTCATTACGAAAATATAGCTCTGATTAATAAATTTATTTTCCACGCAAGCTTATAACTTATTTTAAATATTCAATTAACTTATGGTTATTGTTTTTTCTTCCGACTTTATCTCTATCATCTTACTTAAAAACAATTAAATGTTAATAAACATTTTACATTATTTTATATCCATAAGTCAATTGAACTAATAATTTTATCAAACACTTTAATTAGTTTATGAACTACATCAACTATAAATTATTTTTTCCAAACAAAATCTTAATAGCTTAGAGTTCAATCTTTAATAAATTATTTCAATAAAAAATCGAACTCGAATTGTTTGATCCCAAAATTTATGTTCAGTAAAATTCATTAATCACTTTAACTAAATGACTTAATTAATAATATATACTAATACTACGTACAAGTATGTTGACACACCAAAGCAGATCCATTATGAAACTAAGAGTATCTTTCTTTTGCGTTAGAGTACATTGCACCGTTAAATTATGTTGTAGTTCGAGAAATGCTATTTAGTGGGCACATGACATGACTCTTTTTACACCTTTTTTAAGGAAAAAAAAAATACTTGGGTGTATATATGTATAGGAGGTGAGATTATTCAAACTATTGAAAATTGATAAGGATTTTTACATAAACAAACTCGACTTAATGAAGTATTTAATTCACGTTATTTAAAATTGATTATTCGACAATAAATCAAATTATGAATATTATTTTTTAGTTCAAAATATGCAGTCTTTAAAATATAGTGATTGAAAGAAGGAAAAAAAAGTAGTTTTGTTAGATTTAAAAAAATTAAAAATACAATAATAAATTAAAAAAAGAAGTTCAACCATAATACTCCCTCCGTCCCGAAATGTTGGAGAAAAAACAAAAATCACAGTTATTAAAAAAAAGTAAAATATAATGATTGAGAGTATGTTTTTTTGAAAAAAGTTGTATGGAAAAATGTAAAACAAATTTTTATTGGTTGTTTGTTATAGAAAAAGTAAGAGAGAGAGTAAACTTTTCTTGAAAAAATAAATGTTTGAACTTTTTCTCTTATATTTTGTGACAAAAAAATTAAGTTTTTTTCTCTTACATTTTGGGACGGAGGAAGTATATGATAATTTGAATCAATTCCCGAACTGTTAGAACTAACCAATTTAATTTTTAAGACATTGTAGTATTATGTTATGACAAAATTGTAAAACATGCATATCATTGTGAATTTGCAACCATGTGCTCAAGTAGTCATATATAAGAGCTTGCTAGCCCTATGTTTTTAGTTTGCATTATTGAATTGCTATACTCCAAAAGGAAAGGGCATTCTATTTTGATAATCCAGCCAAAACAGAAAAAGTTGGCAAATTAAGGCATAACATATTCAATCCTACTCAAATTCCATATAGGCTGACGTATAGCTTTAGCTTAGCTTTCAAATGTTAGTGGGATACTGCATTGTACATTACATTGTCCTAGCTAATTAACTCAAATATACTAGTCATCAATTAATAGCTTAGCATAAATTACCGAGCAAATATTACTAATATAATTATCCTATATAATGTTTGCTTGCTAATTTACATCCAAGTCAGTTTTAGTGAATTTAACTTTGCAAATTTATACAGCTTAAATAATACAGTAGTTGTAGAGAGATTTGACATATTAGGACATGTCTCATCTTAATTCATCATTTTTTTGTCAGGTAGTTCAGTGGATTCAATTATGTATATTTCATTCGATATTTTAGATAAATCGACATGGATTGTTATAAAAATTCACTCATAAATAAGTAGGCGTACCCGAGTTTGAACTTGGATCCTTGCGCTTTAGTACAATATGTCCAATTAATTGAGTTAAGTTCATGAGGTATCTTAATTCATCGTTTTATTCACACTAATGTAATAAGATTCTCACCACTAAGTGATATGCCCCAAAAAAATGAACTTTTTTTTTGAAGGAAACAAAATTAACATGTTATGACTAATTTTTTACTAATACAAATTTGTGAAATACATGTTATACAAAAAATTTAAATACACCTTAATTTAGACAAACTAAGTAATTATTGGTGCAAGTTAACAAATTCTATAGGGACTTATTAATTTGGGTTTGAGTTTGATCTATTTTTTATATTCCAGTTGTTGTGTGTTTAAATTAACAAGTTAAAATTAAAATATTTATGAAATACTCCTACACCTTAAAGTATAATTTGCTAATTTACACATACAAAAAAAATGATTGGATGTAAATTATCAAGTCCCGTTATATAATCCAATCGTGTTGTTTTGGGCGTCCTCTAGGGTGTGCAAGTGTAACATATCATGCACAATGCGCAAGTAGAAAAACCGCATGTGCATCTTAAATTCATCTTGATCACCTAAAAGCTAATTAAGATATAATTTAAGTTTATGAAACATCTCATAATATATTGTTGAATTTCTTTTGTTCATCTAATGTAAGATTTTAACTCACATTTGATATATTTCATCTAAATTGAATTTACGCGTGCGGCATTACCCGATCGCACAACCTTGTCTTAATAGTGTTATGTTCACTTGAAGCAAGGAAGCTGTCTGCATTGACTTGTTGCTAGTGCTAATGAATATTTATAAATAGACAACTAAATAAAGTACAAAATGCAATGACGTTTGAACCTTGAATCACAAAAAGAAACAAAGTCTTGTCCTTAGTTTAAAGTAGATGGGCGGGATGACAAAAATAGGATGCAATCTCAAAACCTTAGAGACGTGATACTACATCCTTTATACAAAATATTGGGTCACTTTCATAGTTATAGTGATTAGTATTAGTCACACTCATCAATATGTCTCAAGAGTATGTATTACACTTGTTTTGTGGGATGTGAGTGCTAGCTTAGGTCAATTCACCTAATCCATATAATCTTTCTTGATTTTTCAGCCATATAATTATCTGTTTTCGTAAACAAAAAATTTCAGGTACACCTAAATGAAGATACTATATTTGTAGGATTAGTTGTGCACTTAATTAATGTACTACTACCTTCGTCCCAAATTATAAGACTTATTTTGACCACTGTACGTTCACCAATGCACAATTTTGATCACTAATATTTTTAATTGTGTATTAGTAAAAATTATAAAAATTTGATATCTTGAAAATACTCATCAAGACGAATCAAACAAAATCTTATATGCTAATATTTACATCTATAAATTATGAAAAAAATACGATCAAAGCAAGATACATGAATAGTGTCATTTAATCAAAATGAATCTTATATATTGGGATGGAGGTAGTATTACATTATTTTAACTATTTTTATTTTTGTCTAGTAGTTTAGTAGCTGATATTTTACTCTTTCAAAATGAATGAGTCGATTATTTAGAAGTCGAACTTTAATCTTTACATATTACATACGATGATCATATCAACTGAGTTATATATATATTCATGGGACATTTCAACTATTTATTTAGCTAATTAAAATTACGCTCTCAATTATTTTTTTGACTATGAATTATGTCCTCAATTATTGTACATGAAATAGTCAATATTAGGTGTTGATAACTTTTGTTATACTAATATTATCGCTATTGTGCATATATAGACCATTCTTTATTAGCTATTCTTTAGAACAATTTGTGCTTGAAATCTTATCTTTTTAAATGCTTTTGCCTAAAAAAATAAGGTCCGAAAGTCAAGAGCGTATAATTAATAATTAAAACTCCCAATTGTCTAAAAATATGTCATATGACCAGCACACATATATAGATAGAATTATCAAAATAAACAAGAGTATATTTATATACATGTTACTTTATTCAACTTAAGACTGTTCAATATATAGCTGCGTGCATCATCATGGTTGTCACAATTCAAAAATTAATTAGTAGATTTCGTCAAAACAAAAAAAAAGTAGATGATCATTCATCCTCAGATCACATTAATTAGTAGTAATTTTTAGTTTTATATATGTACGCCCTCAACTAAAAAAACCAATACATTTCACTTCTGCGTGGCTAACTAGTAACTACAAGGTACTGTTTTTTTTTTTTGTATGACGATGATATAGATGCAAAGTTTTTATATTGCCCTACCTTACTTCTTTATGTGAGATGCATTTATTTTATTTTTCCCGTAAATATTACTGAAACTTACACACATAATTATAAAGCTTCAAATTTAAATTAAGATGACAACGTCAAATTTAAAAATATCGATATATATATAGTTATTTAAACTAGGACTTATTGTGTTACCAAAAATAAACACTAGGACTTACTATTAACAGATGCATCTACTTCTAAAGTGGAATTAATTAGTATAATATGTTTGCACCAAAAAATAAAATAATTAGTATAATATGTGTGCAACTGCAACCACTATACCACAATAGTTAAGTGAAAATTATAGGTAAAATTTGATGAGATTCGGTTAAAACAAATCAAATTCATTTTGATGCAATAAAATGAAATTTGTTCTGGATTGAGACAAATCTAATCATCATAGTAACGTAATATATATGTTGCTATCCGAGGATATTAGCCCATCATCGTAATCTTCCATCTATTTGTGATTAAGTCTAAATACAAAATTTCTAAATCCTAAACTTCAAACTCAAGACCTTTAACTAACTTCATCATCAAAGTGTTTGTACATACTTTTGTCTCTCAAGTCGTCAATCTAAGCCAACTTCGGATCAATAATATTTTTAAAATATGTAGATAAATTATAAGATAAAAAGGTTTGGCATCATATATATATATATGTAGTAATATATGATCTTGGATGTTCCAGCTATAAAATATGCGCACCATATAACCTTTTTAACTTGCATCATGTGTGAGAAAAAGACACATGCATCGATTACTATCATATTGGATTAGTCATCATTGTGTTCCCAATTTTGGGTTGAAAAACTCTATGGACGTAACAAGACCAATGGGCTATAGTGTATGTCGACATAAAACAAAGGTTCAAATCCAAAATATTTCACTTTGTTTTCTAACAATGGAGTACAACAAAAAGAGGCATTTCCTAGTTGGTTCATATGATTTTGCTTAATTAATAAGATGAATGAAGTGAAATCCATAATAAGAAAGTAGTATAATCAATAATCTAGTTTTTCACTTTGTTTAGTGATAATCATCAATTGCTCCAACTGTCACTTAATTTTTTCTAAAGTTTTTCATTTCATTTTTTATAATGAATATTTAGTATGAGAATCAAATACACTTCATAATCTTCAATTCTGAAGTCTTTACTCCATAAATAAATAATTAAGTTTTTCTTTAAAAAAATTATAAACAGAAAAGTATCATTACTAAAATAACACGAGTTACTCAGACCCAAAATATAGAGATTAAATCATCAAACATACATGTGGTAGTCACAAACATTATATTTCTTTAGATAAATAAAATGACAATGGTCATTTAAAACATTCACACATACTACAAATGAAAAAACTCGAGTTCGAACTCCGATGACAACATTTGAATTATGGAATTCAACCTCCTTCTCTCTCTCTCTCTCTCTCTCTCTCTCTCTCTCTCCTTATCCTTTTCATTGTTCTGAAATTCCAAAGCCCCTTTCAATTTTATTTTCTTTTGGTAATCTAATCGTAGATCAATTTTAAAGGATAACTTGGAAAATAAAATAGACTTTAGAACAACTTCTTATTTTGTCAACAAAACACTCATATTTTAAAAATATGTTTTTCTCTATATTATTATTATTACTACTACTATTATTATTTTAATTCAACATCTTATTATAATACAGTGCAAACAAGTTATACAAAAAAACATTCTAAAAAGCACTTGAAGATTACTAGGCTTGACGTAAATGAAGTATTAAAAAAGAAAATAATACTAAAATAAACAATATCAAGATTACTAGGCTTGACGTAAATGAAGTATTATGCCATTAGCCAATAGTGGTATTGCAATTTGAAGAATTCTGATTTTTAAGCTTCTCTCCACTTTCTTGATAAAGAAGTAAGCCATTGTCACTCTTCCCTCTCAAGTTACAATCCAAAATTACAAAAACATGTTTACCCCAAACACTCATCCTTTTCCTACCCATCGAAGGAACAGTGCTTGAATCAAACCCTCAAAGGCCATACATAACATAGCAAGGAAGCCTCTTGCTTTGTTATTAGGACACTATCCCCAAACCACGTTTAAAAAGAATCACTTCATGCAAACCTCAAAAGTAAACCTTTCTTCTTCTTCATCCTTCACATATATAACCATCCAACTTTGCATCATTTTTTCCTACGCAAATAATAATCATAATCTCAAAACCCATCATCATAATCATGTCTTTAAGTCCTCCAAGACAAAGAATCAACGGCCAACGTAGAAATTTCCAACTCTATTGGTGCTTCCAATGCAACCGCACGGTTCGCGTCGCACCATATAACTCCTCCGAGTTAATATGTCCACGCTGCTTCGGCCAATTCATATGCGAAATCAATGTACCAAGACCACGACTCGTGGTGGACTTCACCGAACACGATCCTTCCCCAGAAGCGCGTTTACTAGAAGCACTTTCCCTAATGCTTGACCCACCCATCCGTCGCTTTAACCCGGAAACCCAAACACGACGCCCACGTCGTTCCACACAAGAAGTTCTTATGCCCCGCAACACAGGAGAACATAGTCGTCCAGGCCGAACACAACCTGAACTCGAACCCGGAATCCAACACCGTCCACGTACATGGGTAATTCTTCAACCCATCGATCCAACCAATTCAAACACATTTCAACCGGTTATTCATCAACGTGGACGGCAAGGACCGAATATTCCACGTGGCGTTGATTCTAGAGATTACTTTTTCGGTCCGGGTTTTAATGAACTAATAGACCAAATAACTGAAAATGACCGGCAGGGTCCACCGCCTGTGCCGGAAAGAGGTATAAACGCGATTCCAACGGTGAAAATTGAGAGTAAAAATCTGAAAGAGAATTCTCATTGTCCTGTTTGTCAAGAAGAGTTTGAAATTGGTGGTGAAGCGAGGGAACTTCCATGTAAACATATATATCATTCTGATTGCATTGTTCCTTGGCTTAGACTTCACAATTCTTGTCCAATTTGTCGTCAACAGCTTCCATTAACTTCTGATGTTGATGAAGATGAGTGTGTTGAAGAAGGTGGTGGTGAAGGTAGGTTACGTAGGTGTTTGAGATGGACTCGTCTTTCTTCTCTTTGGCCTTTCCATGGAAGGTATCGGAGAGTTCATCCTCAAATAGACAATGGTTCTGCTTCTTCTTCTTCTTCAACAATAAGGGGTGATTGATAATTAGATTAAGTTAACTGCATGCTTCATGATCTAATTTATGTTCATCATATCG
Source organism: Trifolium dubium (assembly GCA_951804385.1). Taxonomy (NCBI): domain Eukaryota; kingdom Viridiplantae; phylum Streptophyta; class Magnoliopsida; order Fabales; family Fabaceae; genus Trifolium; species Trifolium dubium. The sequence continues at coordinate 30,034,698 of OX638076.1, read as the reverse complement.
CTCAATTAACATATATAATTTCATTACTTGACCAAAAAAAAATATTTCATTTCATATTCCATCTACCTGCATCTTCATTATTTCTGAGAAAGATTGATAAACTAAAATCCATGTATTTGGTCTAAATTTAAACATGCTACGTGGAATTGAATTAATAATGATTTAGGAGTGTTATATAGTGTGGTGCCTTTCCAATTATATCTAATCCCTTTGTATGTGTCATAAGCTTTGAACACTAACAATGTCACTTATCACATACACCGAACACGTCTTCAATTAGAAAATGAAAGAGCTACCAAGAATTGAATTGAAAATGCATGCTTATAATTGTGGGTTGAATATTATTCGTTCCATATACTTAAATTCATCTTTGTGCTCATTTTCAGATTCTAATCCAAGGCAGTACTCTTGTTGCATTCTATAATCCGTTCATTTATTTACTTCATCTTGAAGCTCAATGCTGACTAGGATTTGCAGCAAACAAGTTATGACAGTCACGAGTAAGTTATATATTGAACTTTGATTTTGATAAATGTATTTCAATTTACTCTTGCTAAATTCTGTCAAGTTTTTTTTATAAGTATAAAGTGTCAAATAAATGCCTGCTTCTAAATATGGTTTATTTGGTAGGGATGCATTTTGCAGGAGTAAAATGGTCTAGCTATTCAAAACAAACTAAAATGGCTTTTCGAGTTCCCATCAAGTTAACAATCAACTGCATCTCTGCATGCTCAAAAGCTTCCAATGAAGTTGAGCATCCGTGTAAAACAAGTATTTGTTGTAAAATGATGTTCCTCATTCATTTGATCATTTCATAGAGTCTACATTTATTTGTATACTTTAATTAATATCTAAAAATGTACTATATAGTTAAAATGTAGTCATTTTATAGAATTACAAAGACAGACTATTCGGTGGTTTACTCCCCATTCATATTTCTATCAAATCTATCTAGTTATACAAAAATGTCAGATTCTATTTTTTCCCAGTTTTGTTAATGCATAAGCCAAACACAATTTAGATTCAGAATTTAATTACGCAAAGTTCTTGTCATTGGAATAGTAGAAATTGATCTGTGCCATTTCATTTCTACTTTTGCCATATGTCAATTGTTTAAAATAATAATCCGAGTTACCAAACATTTTCACATATAAATATTGAATTAATGCATGGTGGTGTAACAATCGAAACACTGAATAGATACGAGTTAAAATTTCAATCCCTCTTTCGCATTCCTGGCCAGCAAATCTCATGTATACGCAAACTTCAATATCACCTGGATTGCTGGCGACCAGCATGGAACCCTTCTGTGTATGCAGTGTTTTTAAATATCATCTGCAATAAAATAATTGTGTAAGACTTTGGTTATCTTACGCAAAATCTGCTATAAAAATAATCTAGTGATACTGTTATAAATTTGAAACCAAAACATATATATAAGCACCACTATATACTTACAGCGAGATTTTTGAAATCTGATTTGAGGTTTTTCTGTAATTTGTCAGATAACGTAGTACCCAACTGCTCTCCGTGTGTGTTTATAGTTTCTTCATTGATCTGTATGGCCAACATTTTTCAATCCAATGCAGGAAGCATAGCATAAGTTTGAAAGTGAAAGAAAGTACCGTTAGTTTTACCTCTGAAACCAATAATTTTGATGTTTTATGCAATATCTCTTCAACTAATTTCCCAACATCTGCAAAGGATCTTGATGGCTGAACAATTTTTTCTGGTGTTCCCTTTGAATTGTTCACAACAACGGATTGCTTGACAACTTTGGCTGCACCAGAAAGATTTTTATTTCATTAACAATGAGTCACTAGGATCTTTATGTCACAGAGTTTCTGCTACCCTCACAAAATTAACATATGAGCTGAACTTGTGAGGGTCCTAGCTAGAAGTCAGGTGTGAAACAGTGAAAGTATAACTATAAATGCTGCAGAACGTCATAATGCTTAACATTGTAGTAGGCAATAGCCATTTATATACAGATCTTACATAATACAAATTGATGCAACAACAGGCTGTATAGTGGGATCACCAACTCTAGCTAGCTATCCACTAACTTTCTTAGGTCAACCTTAGATAATAACTTATTCCACCTAAGATTTCATACATTTAGATCCATACATCAAGTAAAAGAGTAAGAGACTATTATGCAAAGCACAAATATTCGGTTATAATATTGCAAGTATAAAATCCTTTCTGAATACTAAACAAATTGTAGAAATGACAGCAGCTGAAATAAAAAGATGCATTCGTGTAAAGAATACATGAATAAACACATTAAAATAATTAACTACTAGAATTTTTACCTGGAACGGTCTTGGACTTATTATCCACAGAAACAAGGTTTCCTTCCTTAGGAACTTCTGCAGATGATTGCTTTCCTGGTTGATCAGGCAAAATTATTGAACTGGATGGTACAAGTGCGGCTAGATCAGGGGGTTGATCTTTTCCCACTGCAGGATTGGCCTGTATGGGGATAAAGGCAATACATATGATGGTTGAAACTTGAAAACACACAATAGGAGAATTTATAATTTAAAAAAAACTACAAGAGGTGCCTTAAAACAACTCACCTCCAAATCGACGTACGCGGGATTTCTTCCTATTGATGTAAGAAATTTGTCAAGATCTCGTACATTTAGAGCTGCAATTGTAAAGGATCGACTTATTTTCATTATTGAACTGTGTAACACATCAAGGCATAAGAGATACGATATAGTAGGATTTGCTTCTATATAATTTTCATGAAACTTAACAGTTCACAGTTATTGTTACAACTAATTTCTTTTTCTTTTAATTAGAAAGACTACTCACTTACATATGGAGGTTTCATTTGACAATGGATGGAAGAAACAATGATCTTGTGTCTTGAATCCTTGATCTAATAGCAGCGAAACATCTCTTCAGAAAGGGAAAGATGCAACGTTTTTTAAAAGAAAAAAATACATTAGTTCCTTATAAATATATTTTCTCAGTAGGTGAGAACAATAGTTGTGAACTAGTTTGGCAAAGATCATGAGATTATGAATCATTCAACACACCCAGTTCATCATTCAATACATACGAAGGTTGAAGCGCAGCAATACTATTCAGAACTAGTAGAATTTTGAATAGAACCCACAACTTATACCGCAATAAACAATATGTTTGTTGAATGAAAATGAGCATGACACTCTCACAGCATCAAAATGAAAATAGACCAGAGTCAAAGCTATTATTCCAGAGAATCATCTCCTAAGTCCTAACCAAAACTCTAACAATATTTCTCAATGCCTCTCCTCATCCCCCTATATGTCTACTAATACTCGCTCTCACTAACAGCAATGCATGGCTCATGACACCTCGCTAACTAACTCCTATTGGCACCAATTTCTTCTAAAATATGCTTAGGTGTCTAGCTGTCCTATCAAATTTTCCTAAATAAAAGAGGAACATTTATAAGAACAATAATAATGGAAACAAGTTGTTACTGAATGAGGGAAATGTGTCTAGTAAATAACAATGAATGGTACAGACTACAGAGAACAAGAACAGAAGCATACCGTGCTGATTCATTGACTACTGCAAATGGTGTGACACACCCCAAGGGTACCTGTATGATAAGTAAAAACAAGACCATTAGACAAGACAGTAATATCAACCATTTTACTGCCCTAAAACTGGACTAGTTTCTTAAGTGCCCTGTGCTTTAATTCTCTTCTTAAAGTGGTCAAATTATTAGTTTCTTGTTAGCATTATATTAGAAGAACATTTAAACCAAATTGACCATGAGGCTCTAAACCTAAATATTATTCATCTAACAAAATTAAACTAGAAAAGAGCTTCTATAACAAAGATTGGATTAACCATTTGACCAGATTAACTGGATTAACAAAGTCAATTAGTGAATTCTTCAATAAGAAGCCTAGATATAGATATCTGACCATATGTCTTTAAGATTTTCAGTAACTTAGTTTGCACATCTTAAAAACGGTAAACACACACACAGATTCAAACAACAAAACGATAGAACAAAGAAACAGACAGACCTGAAGTAATTCACCTAAAGCCTCTTCGGGTGCCATTCTCAAACCACCTTTTCCCAAACCAAGCCGCTGAGATAACACTGCACAGCTTTGCAGCAACAAAGTAATCTCATTAATATATGACTATGAGACAACGAATACGTCCAAGCGAAAAAACTACACAAGGTTTACAAAATTATGCATACCTTTCAGGTCTACTTTGGTATCAGCTAAAGCAGAAACAATATAAAACCTGTTTTTCTTATCCTTTTTCACAAAATGATAGTAATTAATCAGTTCATAAACATAATACAATCCACTAAAAATAACCAAAACCAAATTAAAGTAACAGAAACATACATTTTTCACACTTATATTATAAGTTTATAAATAAATATACCTTCAAAAATAAATTTTTACTGAGAGCACCACCCAATTTTCCTACATCAACATGTTTTGCCTGAAGGAAAATGTAAATAAACAAAATCAGATAAAAAAAAAAGTATAAAAAAAAATTATTTGAATAATAGAAGGAAATTATTTACCTGAGCTTCAACAGTTAAAACAACTGGATGTTCATACTTGGAAAATTCAATCTGAAGCTCCTGAAAAAATCAATTAAAGAAACATTGCAGATTTTCAATCTGAAGCTCCTGAAAAACAATGGCTATGATATACTAATTGAGGAAGAAAAGATTCAGTTTGATGAAAGAACCTGTAACCGTTGAAGTAGCTGTTCCTTTGAGAAACCCATCGGCGGCGAACGGTGGTTTGGTGGAAGAAAGTTTGATAATCGCGGAGAAGAAGAGAAGAACAGAGTGATCTCTTTGACACCCGAAAGCACTAATGTGGCCCAAATTGGTGTGAAAAATTCTGTTTGGGCCCTATAAACAAGATTAGCCCAATACTGTTGCATTATGGTATGACTAGAGCTGTAAAAATGGACGGGACTGATGGGCCGGCCAATTAGCCCAAAGAATTGAGCGGGCCAGATATCAAAAAGTTAGGAAATTTGCTTTTTGGGGGTAGTTTAGGTACTTTGGGGGGCGTGGGAGTAACTAAGGGGGCGGATAAAGCAATTTTCAAAAGTTAGCCCAAAATCCAAGCCCATGTAGCCCTCCAGATTGATTGGGTTGGGCCGAGGTAGCCCATCGGACCGATGCTTATAAGAAACTTTGTGATTTTTGTATAAATAATATCAATAAATAAATAAAAAATTATCATTTAATTGAAAATTTATTATAAAAAATATAGTTTAATGTGTAAGTCAATAAAAATAGTTATATTTACTAAATATTTAATAAAAAATAATTTTATAATTTATTAATGTATCTTTAGTGATGATGTAAAAATTATTTGCACTTGCATACAATTATGTCAATAAAAGTAATAATTATGAAGAGTTAATATATCAAACTCTCTTAAAAAAGATTGAATAAATTGAAAGAAAAAAAAAACTAATTGGGTTGGATCAGTCTATTAGTCCACCGGCCCAATGTAAAGTCAGATTCGATAAAATATGGCCCAATAAAAACTAAGTCGGACCAATCTAGCACATATATAGTTCAAAGTTCAACGAGCTTGGACGGGCCGGTCTATTTGTCAGCTCTAAGTATGACTCAACTAATGCCACATTTTTTTTAATTTAATATTTTTTTATTGAAAAGTTTTCTATACAAACATGATGTTTCAAAAGTGTTAAAGGAAGATATTAGCCTTAACATTTAACATAGTACTAAAATGTCTTATTCAAAAATATGATATATTTTTACCTGTTATATTTTTTCCCTATTCAGGTTTTATAGATAAATTTGTTGTATTATATGTTTTAACTAATTTACTTGTTATATGGTTTACACATAAAGAAAATATTTTTAAACGAACTTAGATGAGAGTATAAGACGAGTCTAAATAGGGTGGGCCTTCCGTTTTGCCACCCCTAAGACAATAGTAGTATATTGTGCATTGATAACTCCCTGTCTGAACAGGTAATTATAGTAGTTTTTAGAGTCTAGCTTTAGGAATTTGAGTCTAGTTTAGAGATTTTAGCTAGTTTTTGCCTAGAATTAGATAAAGTTCAAGGAATGTCAATCTGATGTAATTGTCGAGTTTTTATCTTCATAACCATACAATTATGCAGTGGTGATCTCACAATACCAATTTACAAGTTCAGAGATGCAGAAATCTATTCGAGAATGAAGAAATCAAAATTGCAAGTTTCTGCCTAGCACGTCCAACGTGCTCTTGAAGACGCACAACGTGCTTCAATGCTATAACACATCCTTTATATTCTGTCCAGCACGCACAACGTGCTCCTGAGCACGTGCAACGTGCTCGCACCAATCCTGTTATGACATGTCAGCAAATGAGAGCACGCGCAACGTGCCTGAGGCACGCACAACGTGCCTGCGTGAAGCTATATATATATATATCAAATGAATCCAAATTTTAGGGTTCCGAATTTTCACAAGAGAGTTGCGACCTAGGATTCCAAAGTGGAGGTTTTTGGCTTGGAAACAAGATTGGAAGCTTTCATCTACCTACTCTTGAATGTATAATTTCTATAACTCTATTGTAATGGTTATTATAGTCATGAGTAGCTAATTCACTCTAGATTAGGTCTATGAGATGATCTTCCTTGGAACTTATTGAACTATGTAGTTTGTTGAGGATTTTATTATGCGATTGAAATCCTAATATTATTTAGTTATCTCTGTGTGTTATGCTTTTTATAAATTGACGAATTTATGAATTGTTCTTAGGAATCAAATGATTACTAACCCTAACTTTTGAAACTTGAATATGAGATAATTGTTTGGTCAATAATTATTTTAGAGATATCAGATTATTGAACCATGATAATTGGAATTAACGTGCGATAAAACTTTCTATGATTTTGAATTCACCTAAGACATTAGGGTTTTATTATTATAGGAAAGGGTTCTTAGTCACTAACCATGGTTTGAACCAATTTGTTAATTCATCGTGATATTGGGGAAGCAATTGTAGCATAAGACCGCATCTACCAATTTGTGATAAGGAAGTGATTCGAATGACCTAATCCTCTTTATAAATTTGAAATCAATTTATCTTTTCTCAATTTTATCAATTGAAACCTATATTCAAACAACTCCCCCCTTGCTTTTTAAATTTACATTCTAAATGAAATACCATTGTTTTGTCGAGATTTAAACAATCCCTATGGAGACGAATCTTTATAAATTTTATTACTTGACGACTGTTTAGTACACTTGCTAAATTATCCATCATGCATATTATTGGCCTTATAGGTGAAACTAATCATACAATGAGTATGTTTCCTTGATTGAAATAAACCCTTATTATAGTTTAATAAACTAAAGTATGTCTTAATAAGGCCAATCAAGGATCACTAATCTCATGCTTAATGTTGGATCTCGACCCCCTACCACACTACCTTTGTTTTTGTTTGGCAATTATTCTTTGCTTATTATATGAAAAATAAGTGATCCCACATGAAAAATACCATTAACTATTGTACGTTATGGCATTGCTTCTTTATATTATGATATACTCAGATACATATAATGTGATTGAATCATATCAAATATAATTTGTAATGAGAACCTTAAATCTTAATAATTGTGGCATCATTGAATTATATATCGTGTCTGCTTAACACAAAATGCCACAAATTTGGTTTGGATCGAGTTGCATTTTTACACGGCAATTTTTTGTTGACACCAAACGCACACCAGTATGTTTACAAAATATATCATATTAGCAGATTTATTGATTATTGGAATTCACATGCTGATGGCCAAAATTATAACATAATTCACATGCTGTGTCTCAAAATGCAACATTTAAATTGTCATTTAGTTGTATCATTTTCATGTGCAGGATATTGAGTGTAAACTAAATTAATAAATTGATGATGTAGCTAAAGAAATTATGCTGTGTAGGACCAATATAGATGCATATATAACCCACTTGAGTGATATAGTGATGTTGGCTTGAGACTTTAGAGTGTACTCTTATCAGTTCTCAAGATCTCTGATTTGATTTTCCTCGGGGCTAATTTCGGCGGATTATTCTATACAAAGCTTTGTTCTGGCTTTGTAAGAGACTCACAAGTATATGGTGAAATTGGACCCCTTAAATTAGTCGGTTCTTGGTCGGACTATGTGTTTTTTTTTCTTCTAAAAGAAGGTAGATGCATATATGTGATGTGTGAACAAGTAATACCAAAAGCAAAAGTTTAAATTCTTCTCATGTTATAGCCCTTGGAGACCACTTTGTCTTTGTCCTCGTTTGAGATCATTAGCTTGCTAGGTAGATGCAATGTAATTGGAACAAAAAAAGAAAAGAGAATGGAATCCCATGCCTTCTCCCATTATACAAGAGGATAGGTCATGTCTTTGGACACATGATCATGTTCTAAAGTTAGCCATAAAGTGTCAAAGTTTGGCTATAGCCTTCTTAAATTCTTAGTTTGTAAAGAATATAAGACCATGCATGTAAGGTTCTGAGCACGTTATGAAATACTCAAAAAAGAAACTTCATTGCATCATAAAGTCATCACTACAAATTTTCTTTATTGCTAGTTCAAATGCTACTAGTCCCAAACAAATTAAGTTGACCCAATTGAAGAAAAATAAAAACAGAACAATCTTTATATAATAATCAATTCATATTAGATATTTAACTATCTTATTTTGGCCTTGAGCAACTTTGTCCTAAAGTGCACAACACCGCATTTTCGAGATATTTTAGATTTTGTGCGTAAATCTCTAACTATTTGTTCTTTGTAAAAGACATCTTATAGGATATAAGAGGAAAACATACCATTCTATTAGAAAATAACGGTCAAGATCACAACTGTGAAAAAATGTATTAGATAAATTGTAACCATCCGATAATTTTTCTACGATCGAAATTGTTTAGTGCGTAACTATGTGAAGCAGTTCCAGCGCACAATCTAGATCCATAAAAGAGTGTAATTTAAGCATTTCTCATAACTTTCTATGCAATAAAGTCCTCCCCAAAGTTACTCATATATAAGCGTAACATTTTCTCCCATAGTTTCATTAAAAAACAGTGAAGGAATTACGTATTTACTCTTGATGACTACTAAATGTATTTTCCATACCTCCCTTTATTTATGACATTGACATAACAAAGCTTTGCACCAATGATACATAGAAATACCAGAGAAGCCAAATTTTCTCTTATATGTTTATAAATATGAATTTGATCTAACATTCACTAATGTACCATAAGATATACAATAATTGACCTTGGAAAATATATTCTAATAATGTGACATTAAGCCATATATTTATTTCTTACACTAATATCTTCAAGTAGTATAACTGAAGACAAAAGAATTGAAATTGAATTTTAAGAAAAGTAAAATTGAGTTTCTTTCTTCAGCTGAAGTTCCACAAACGAATATCACTTTCCTCATACACATCATCATCAAGCAAATGTGATGAAGAATCAATATCAAATAAAGAAGCACTTAACAACATATGATCAACATATTTAGGAGATTGTAAACCTTCTAATCCATACCAAAAATTAGTTTCTGATATCATATCCATTGATCCATCATTAGCTTGATCATAAGATGTCATAAATGAAGAAACATCATCTGAAGAAGCCATTGATGATGGAGATGAAACCAATGATGTCGACGACGAAGTAGTATTAGTATTGGCATTAACATTATTGTTGTCAGTGAAACTATTTGCTGCAGCAGCTGCAGCAACTCTTTGAATTGATTTTGGAGACATATCTTGAGGAATATTGCTATAATGTGAAGAAAAGTTTAGAGGGAAATTGAGATTTGATGCGGAGGAAGAACCTTTGAGACATAGAAGTGCTGCATCATAAGCTCTAGCTGCTGCTTCTGGAGTTGAATAAGAACCTAACCAGATTCTTGTTTTTTGATTTGGTGCTCTAATCTCAGAAACCCATGAACCCCAACTTCTCATTCTTACTCCTTTGTACTTTTTCTTGTTGCTACTATCTGAGATATTAATGTTTGGCTTTGTTGATGGTTCTGTTTTGATCTTCATGTTCTTCTCTGACTTAACCATAATAGAGAAAGAGATTCAACTTTTTCAAGTGGAGATTAAGGTTGTTGTTGTTGTTGTTGTTGTTGAGTGAATAAGAATGAGATTTGAAGATGATGAATGGAGAGAGAGAGAGAGAGAGTATTTATAGAGAGAGAGAGAGAGAGAGAGATGTTGAGGCTTGCTTCTCAAGGTAGCAAATCTTGAGTGGTCAATATAGGACAATTTTGCCAGGTTGTTTTTGTTTCTTTATTTTAATAGTTCTTCAAATTACTTCTCTCTTCTTGCTTTTGAAGCTTCCTTTTTATGGGTAAGATATTAAATATTAGTAGTACTATCAATATTATAATTAAGCACATTATGCTCCTGTTGCATTATTTATAAGCAAAAATTATTTTTTTAGATACATTAAATAATTAATGTAAAAATTAGTTTTTACTTATAAATAAGGCCAAGAGAAGTATATAATATCGTCAAGATATATAAAATTTTATTAATGATTGTTTTAGACTTGATTTGTTATTAATTAAAGATTATTAACCACTTGAGTTTAATTATTTGATTAAAAATTACTATCTAGAACATGACAAAAAAATGTAGAAAATAAAATGAAATAGAAACTCTTAATTTTCGATTGTTAGTCTCAATATATTACATGTAATATTTTTACATTTATTGGACTTTTTATACTATTTAGTTTTAACCCTTTTATACTAATTTTACTCATTTCTTTTAAGTTGTATTATGGAGGGAAAAACATAACTTAAATATTGAGTTTAAGGAACTAGGCAGAATTATAATTTTTTAATTAATGGAAGGAAGGAACTACGTAGAAATTACTAGTACTACTACTACATAGGATTCTTGTATGTACTTGTACCCTACACACACATACACGCGCATGAAGTAGTTCAGTTCAAGATGAACCCATTTGCTTTGCATATGCAATCATCTCACAGCTGTTGCTTCTCTGTGCTGTACTTTACATTACTGATCATATCATATAATTCATATTCATATTCATATGCAAAACCGCGTTATGGGACCTGCTTTTCTTGTCCAAAAATAAAACAAACTGTGTGCATCTTATGTTATGTCCGTTACCCTTTTCTTTTCTCTAAACTATACACAACAATATTTAATTAATCAAAACTCTCACATCATCACCGGTGTACTCATTTAGTCTCATATATAAGTAAAATTAATTTTTTAGATTATTTATGGAAAATGTAATGTATTTGATTTATATTATTATTTAAATACATTATTTTTTAAATGAATCTAAAAGTTATTTGTTGTACGTTTACATACGAGACTAGAGAAGTAAATTATTATAATGACAAACAACAACATTAATAATGTGTAGCAAAAATTAACTCATATTTTTATAATTTCTCTTCATTATATAATTACAATGTTCTATTAAAAATATTTTTAATGTAACTAATCTTTTTAAATTTAGACAAATTTTAATTTATTGTATCTAAACTATAAAACCAAATAGTAATATGCAAGAAGCATTTTTTGTTACTTGTAGCAATTGGTTTTGAAAAGGTCGAAACTCCTCTTTGCACATATCAATGTCCTAATTTTTGTTTTTTGCTTTGACCAAAAAAACAGTGTTCATATTTTATTTTCTAATATTCTTTTATATCCTTTCTCTGTTTTTCATTTTTTAATATTATTAATTACATATATCCAAGCCACCAGGTCGATCACATGCTGCATAGTGCATACTAGAGTATATGTGTAGAAAGAAAACGTTTTTACACGACAAATGAATACTTCTAAGTTGGGTCAAAATTGATTCGCTGGTTCAAATGGTCTCTATACTCTCTAGTCTCTAACAATAAGACCGGCTCATCGCTAAATCTAAAGCGAATTTTATAGTAAGATGTTTTTTGAGGTTTAAAATATAAGACCGATTTGCTAACGAGATTTTGAGTATTCGACAATTTTTAGCGCGTGATTGTTGGGATGTGGTCCTTTCACATATCTTTCGGGAAAGTAATTCGTGTGCTGATGTGTTAGCTAAAATGAGAGTTGTTGCAGCTACTCCGTTGGTGATATTTATCATGCTTTCTATAACTTTGGTTAAATCACTGTTTGAAGATGCTAGTGGTGTAATCTATACGAGATAGTAGTCTCTCTTGATGTGCCTTTTCTTTTATCTCTTCTATGACCCAAAAAAAATAACTATTATATTTTAGAGGTCTTTTTTACATTTTTTCGAGCTCTTTTTCTAATGAACTTATAACTTATAAAAGACTTTTTTCTTTAATAATTTTTTATTATTATTTTGAAGACTAAATCCTTGTTTAAGTTACTTTACCCTTAGTCGGCCTTGGTTTCTTATGATGACTATACTATATTCTAAGTTTCTAACTAAATTTAATTCATTAAGTTACCATATATACGTTTCCTTAACACTTCGATACGAACTGAATTTTCAATTTTGTCAACTTCACAGCACAGTCAAAAATGTTACAACAAAGGTTGTGTAATTTTCCACTAGCAATGACATTCCAATCTGCAAAATATCCAAAATTAAAAAGGCCAAGTTAAGAAAAATAATAATGAAAAATATCTATAATTTGCTTGTTTATTCATTGAAACACTAGCCTCTCTCAAACCTCAAAAGTCAAACCCCAAGCTATTTTTTTTGACTAAAAATCCCAAGCTACTGAAAAAAGATAAGTAGTATTTAAAAGATTGAGAGAATATTGTCATCTATCCGTACGTACAAGTCCTTTCTTCTTGTTACCTTCCTCTGTATGCTGTAATGTAAACACAAAATTTCTAGACATTTCTCACCATGAAGGCATGAACACATGGCCATTTTTAAAAATAATTAATAACGCATGAAATGAACTTCATAATAAGGGAAGTGCTATGGTACTATTGGCTAAAAACATTGTATTGGTACTATAGATATTTTAACCAATAAAATTGCAAATTTTGTCCAAGTCAGCAAATTGGTCAAACATAATAGTTCCAACATGTCAAATTTTATGACACATGTTAAATGGCTATTGAACAACATATTTAATGTATTGGTACATGACTATTTTACCATTGTACCATAAAATTCACCTCATAATAATCCATTTAAAATTAAACGTGGCAACTAGCATTGTCATAATACTAGACTGGTATATATATTATGATTTCCACTTCCACATGTAGGATCGTGATGAGATATCATGATAGGATCGTTCTAGTTGTTGGATGTTGAAATGAAACTTCGATCACTTGCAAATTAAATGGATATATCCACCAAAGTTCCCAAACTATGTTGAGTTTGACCATAAATGTAGATGCATGAATATGGTTGAGACATCATTTTTGATAATATAATGTACCATATCTGTACTTTGGTCTGTCCTTACTGGCCCGTACCAACTGTAGGACCATCCATACGTACCCCTTAGCCAAGGAGGGAGGAAGATTGAGAGTACACACACACACCTGTGAAATAAAAATCAGAGGAAATTAATGTAGGGCCAATTAATTGAATAGTATAACATAACGTCAACCACTACTGCAGGGGCCAGCTAGTACAAATGTGCAATGCAATGCATTTGAAGCTTTTCTAGAGTTGAGAATTGAGATCTTGGGGACAAGAAGGGTCATTGCACTTTTTGTTTTTGTTACAAATTAAATTACTAGGTGACAAGTGAAATTTTGAAGGAGATTTGAGGTACGGCCTAGGAGGAATGGGCGAAAGTGTAGTATCATACATCAAAATTGAAATCGTGTTGAGAGATGATGGTGCAAAAATGTAAAATCGATGTATGAGATATTTTAGAATTACATGAATTGTTGTGGAGTGGGTAAAAGTTCAATCTCCATTAGGTTCACAATTGAATACTTTCAAAAATATGCAATAATAAAAGAAGAATTTTGTTAATACGTGTCTTTAGGTACATGTTAAAAATGGTAAAAGAGGAATTTATATTAAAAAAAAAAAATGATATTTTAACTTATAAAAATTGAATACACAAACAATTTTGAGACAAAATTTCTTTTTATAAATTTTTAACATGTTACAATTTCAAAAACCAAAATAATATGGCTAATTTTATTTTTGTCTTGATTAAAAATGCATTCCTCTCCATCGACCAATATTTTACTCCCTTCCCAAGAGTAAGAGCAATTGCGGAGATAAAAATCACGATCCTCCATAGTCAATCTTTAATTCTTTGAATTATTCTTGTAAATAAATAAATAAATTGAAAATATAAAATTCTTAACTCGAAAATCAGACACTGCGGAGTATGGTTAATTTTGTTGGTGAGAAAAACAATAGACTTTTCTTTCTCTCTTAGACGCAAACTTCAACTTTTTTCCCGAGAGAGAAAGAGAGGCGAAGTGTTGTTGCTACTTCCAGTTCCAGTCTCTTTCTCTTTAGATCTGATCTGAACCACTTTGTTTTCGATTATCCTCGCACGCTAGCTAATGGCAAAACTCTTCGCTCTGATCTTCTTGTTATGCTTCTTCATCTCTCATATTAATGCCCTTTGGTTAACTATTCCCAGTCATGGAACTAAGTGTGTGTCCCAGGATATCCAAACTCACGTTGTCGTTTTAGCTACTTACTATGTTGTTGCCGATAATATCCAGGGTCATCCACTTCCTACTATTTCTGCTAAGGTCACTCACTATCTTCTTTTACTTACCTTATCTAAATTATTAATTTTTTTTCCTTTGTTCCTAGAATTCTTGTTTCAACTTTATGCTTAATTTGATCATACCATGCTCTTAGCTCTTTGTTTTATTTAATTTAATTTAATTTAATTAATTGCAAGTTTCAGCTTAAGATTATAAATTTGTTAATGAGGCTAATAGGGATACATACAATAAAACTAGGACCAAATTTGCCTCGCCGTTGAATCTTCTGACTTTAATTTGTTGCTCCATCCACATACCCTGTTGTACTTAGCATTGTTCTTGAAACTTAATTTAGACAATATTGTGATAACTTTTTACTAAGGGATTGATTGATGTATTTCAACTCTGTGGTTAATTATCTTTAGTTTGTCCCTAAGTCCCAACTCAATTGGCAAATACTTACCGAAATTGTTAGGTTGGACACCGTGAGTGGGGTTCAAACGGGTAATTGGAACCCCGACTCCCTCACTTGTGTGTGTGAGTTTATGATGACTTTGAGTCTTTGACATTTCGTTTATGTAGTATGTACCAACAAAAATTATATTTAGTTGATGATTAATGTCTTCAAAACTCATTAAAACCATCAATGTTACCAAATTTATGATTTTTAATACTTTCATAACTTCATTTATAGTATCATAATTGAATACCCAGAGAATTTTTCAAATGCCTAATTAAAATACTACTACAATATTACTTTTGAAATCCTTTTCTTTAGAACAAGTTACGTGAAAAATAAAACACGTGTTATACGGGTTGGACGCCGACTAGTGTTTGACACGAGATATGTCTAATCTCAGAAGTCAGAAGTGTTTGTATTTCATAACAAACTTGTTAGCAACTGAAAAACTAACCGAACTAATACAGTTAGTGTAATACATGCCTGCCCCTTTTCCCCAGGTGACATCTCCATATGGAAATAATCTTCACCACAATGAAAATGTTACCCAAGGTCAATTTGCATTTACAACTACTGAGAGTGGGAACTACGTGGCGTGCTTTTGGTTGGATAGTAAAAATCTACAAGGTACTTCAATCAGCCTTGATTGGAAAACTGGAATCTCTGCCAAAGATTGGGACTCCGTTGCAAAAAAGGAAAAAATAGAGGTAGTAATAAATAAATTTCATTCATTCATTCTCTCTATCTTTCCCTTTGTAATATCTCTATGGGATCTGTTCATATAGAAGTGTTTAATGACATTTCGTTTGGACAATGATTTAAGGGGGTTGAGCTTGAGCTAAGGAAACTTGAAGGAGCCGTGGAAGCCATCCACGAGAATCTGTTATATTTAAAGACCAGGTAAATCTCTTATATTCGTTGTGATGTTTGATTTAACTTTTCTTTATAGGCAGAAGTTATTGGTTAATTTGTTAGGAAGAAATTTGTTAGCAACATATAGACCAAACTTTGTACCTCATTCATAATTTGTTTGGCTTCCCTTTTCATACAATATTCGAGGATCTTGAATTTCAACTCAATCTTTCTTTTGTGAGGTGTTTATGAAATTAGGCTCTTCTAATCACTTTGCTAAATTGCTATGTGTCAATGATGATGATGATGGGTGGGGATGGAAAACATAATCAGCACAAAATAACAGATAATTCATTTTGCTTGATTAATGTATTTTGAACTTTATTTTTTCCTTCTTGGACTTTTGTATAGGGAAGCAGAGATGAGAGAAGTTAGTGAAACAACAAATGGCCGAGTTGCTTGGTTCAGTATAATGTCTCTTGGTGTCTGCGTTTCAGTTTCGGTGTTGCAGCTGGTGTATCTAAGACGCTACTTTCAGAAGAAGAAGCTCATATAGATTTTGGTACAGTTTTTCTTGTTGTAAATTATTTTGTATCATTGGCTGTTAGTGGATTACCTCTACACAAGGGGTATGGTGGGACTTATATATACACATACATACTGAACTTTAGTTTGTTTATTACTCCTTTTCTAGCTAAACTGATGGTGGTAGTTGGTTTTGATAACTAAACATGAAAATGTGCTGTAACTATGAACTCCTTCATCATGTCACTTAGATAAGGAAAAGCAATTGCAATTCAACATGTTTGTTGCAAAAGATATACCCCTTTTACAGAAAGGATAGAATAAAATTTAGAAAAATCGGGCACCGATGGAAAGAGCTCTTCGTAACATATCGAAGTCTTTCGATCAGGCTGCTAGAGAATATTTAAAAGCATTGACAGAGATTCTTTTAAACATAAGAATCAAGAATAATTTGTTTGTAATCTATTTTTAAATAGCTCATGTCTATCGTAACCCTTATAAAATCGATTTGTAAGGTAAATATTATCTCCAGTTGTATGTCTTCTCTCATTTTATCGGAGACCATTAACATCCCCTTATGGCCAGGAACTTGACATTTGAAACGCGCCCTAATTTTGAATAAGTCATGATACTATCTTAAAATTTTTGTTGGATTTAACTAAATCCTTACAAAATCCTCAGCGAGCAAGATAGAGATCCCGTATTTCAACCATATAACCAAGTTGAAAGAGCCAATATCACAACAAAAAACTTTACATGTCACAAAAGTTCAAGAAGAAATTATCTTTCTGTGACTGATTTTTTCAAATAAATTTTCAAGAATTTTTCTTGAAACAAATCAAGAACCAAGAAATTAATAACTTACAAAATGGATTAGACTAAAATAGTGAATTTTTTTTGTCGAGACCGGGGTATCCACCGCCGAACACAGTGACTATTCCTTCACTAGATTTGAGGCACCTCGAAGGGTGGGAATGATCGCCACTTTCATTAGACTAAAATGGATTAGACTAACAGAGGGAAACAACTTGATAGTAAATTTTATTATCACCAAAACTAATTAAAAATATAAGCGAACTACTACTGAAATGTCTGCAAGTTGAATGCTAAATACACTTTTAATTTTCTCAATTTCACCACAAATTCAAACGTGCATTTGTCTTTCTTTAAAGATAGAAGACATAGGAGGTATATGAGTCATTTTCTATTAGACCTCCGAACCAGATTAAACGGTAGTAAAAACCAAAAAAATAAAAATAAAATGGGATACTTCAAAATTTAAATAATCATTTAGTCCTTGTAAGTTCAAATGTTTTTTTTATTTTAGTCCATCTATGTTATTTTTTTTGGAATTCATCCTTGAATGTCAAAATCATTTTGATTTTAGTCTCTAAAGCTAAAATCTGCAGAAAAATTTATTGGAATTGCAAACTTTTTTGCGGATTTTAACATTATGGATTAAAACCAAAATAATTCTAACATTCATTGATTAATTTAATAAAACAATAACATATAGAGATTAAAACCAAAAACACGAAAGCTTACATGGATCAATTAATTATTTAAGCGAATTTAAAATCAGGAAGTAAAATTAACATTTGCAAAAACATGATAATCAACAAAAAAAAAACATTTGCAAAAACATATAATTGGGCTTAATAAATGATCATTTCCCGGCCCATGAAAGAGGTTGGATTGGGTTGGGTTTGTTAATTAACAGATTCGGAAATTGTTGTCTGATACAGAAGAAGAAAATGGCGGTGGCACGTGCGGTGGCTGTGTTAGCCGTAGCAACAAGACCCTCAACAACGGTGTTTACCGGCGGCGGTGCACAATCTAAAAAATTTCTGAAATTCGAAACTCGGTGTTATTCAACTTCACCATCTACTAGAAAACTGGTTCTTTACTCAAAACCCGGTTGCTGTTTGTGCGATGGTCTCAAAGAGAAGCTTCAAGCTGCATTCTTGCTCTCTGGTCCTCATTCCCTTAGCGACGTTGATTTACAGGCATCTCTCTCTCTCTCTCTCTCTCTCTCTCTTGAAAGTTTTTTATGAAGCACGTATACTTATAATTAAATTGAATTATATCATTTTCTCAACTTTTTATCCGTGTGAGTGTCTCTGCTTTCATAGCTCATGAGTGTGAATTTGATTTTGTGTTTTATGATTTTATCAGATACGGGATATAACGAGCAATCCAGAGTGGGAACAAGCTTATCAATATGAGATACCTGTGTTGGCTAAAGTTCTCTCTGATGGAACTGAGGTTTCTTATTTTCATTCATTTTTGCTCCTATTAATGTTACATTGCCATTTTATTTTTTATGTTCTATGTTTTGATTTATTTTGTGTTTGTGCCAAGGAATCTTGGTACTACTGAGTTGTAGGCGATATAATCAAGAATAGTATTTGGAAAACTAGGTAGTACTTAATATATTGATTATTGAGTGAGTAACTCATACAAATTACAAACTCTAACTTAAATTTAAATTGTACTACTATCAAGTAGTATAAACAATTGACAGTTAAGCCCATCCATAAATCCTCAATAAATTTGACAACCAATCTTTGTCAGGCCTAACTCAACTAGTAATGCCGATATTGTCGGCTGAACACTTTCACCTTGGTTTGAACTTGGGACCTACTGTTCTGCTTGAGTGTTTGGTAATGAGTGGTGCTTGCCATTTCGTCTACAGACCCAATTTTTTTTGTTGACAATCATCATTAAAATAATATCAGTAGCTCACTTAGGTTTCTCACAATTTGAAGCCTTAATATCAACGTTAGAAGACCTATATAGTTTTGTTATAAATTGGGTATCTTTCGTGCACAATTCATCGAGCCGTGTGGGACCACAATGGACGTTAGAAGACCTATATATTGAGAATGTCTAAGAAAATTCTAACAATTGTTTTGTTAAATATGTTATATGCACTTGTGTTGGCAGGGAGTGTCGTGTAGTTAGAGAGTCATTTGTTTAATTCCAGAACTTAAACTCATTGATATCTAGAATTTTGTCTTTGAATTTGGCCGTGTGAACCGCCCGGCGACCACACAGACTATGCACAAGGCTAAGGCTCTGTAAATGCTGCGGAGACAAATGAAAAGGGTCAAGTTGAGTACTTGGCTAAGAACTACTGAAAATGTCCTATTTTTTGCCAGAGGCCCAGAGCATCCTGGTGCTGTATGTATCCTCCCAAGTGTCAGTTGAAACATGGTTAATTTTGGCCTACATTTCGACTTTTGATAGTGGGTTTTAACTTTTAAGTGCTATTTTCAAATATTGATCATGCGGCATGTGTATGTGTAATAACTGGACTATGTGAAACAGACAAGGAAATATGGAAACAATCTGCCTCTGAGTTTTTAACATTTTTAGAGTAAGTAGAGGTTCCTTAGGATCCTTATAGATAAACACCATACCACAGCTTATTTTGTTCCCTTTAAGTTTGAAAATAAAGAAATCTTGGGTTATTTCTCATTTTCCTCATAATGGCATAATTTATTTTGAAATCTTGGATTCTCGGGGGCTTCTGATTTATATTGAAGAAACCTAGTCATTTATGTCATTCGCAGGGTTTCTTTTAAACTTTTATGTTGGTGGAAGTTGACCTGAGGTTAAATAGGATGGAGTTTCAAGGTCACAAGGTGCTGTAGTAGAACATATTGGTTGCTGTTTGTTCATGACCGACCTAGTTTATAGTTTTAACTTTTAAGGCTTTGGTTCAGGAGTTAATTTAATGGTGAATGGCTCTGAACAGTGAACACCCTTAGATTTTAGTTATTTATTTCATAGAGAAAGATTATGGCTTAAGGATTTCCCGTATACACTGTTACTGATAAGGAATTTTCGGGACTTCTATAATTCTGATGATTTATGTATCAAATAATGGCACAAGGATGCAAAGCACAATCAATCACATGCATGAAGACCTACTCAGTATTCAGTAATCATCCACGTTTGATTAACGGCACCCATATATTCATGATATAGACATCAAATTTAGTTGTAAGATCATATTATTTTGTCTATTTGCATTGGGTTAAATGCGTCAATGTAAACAAATATTTCTATCTGCCCTAAAAAGGCAATCCTAGCAATATTCATTTTCAGAAAATCCATTATACACAAATGCATTTGGTGGTCGTTTTTTCAGCTCAGTCTGAAAGTATTCTAGTTGAACCTGAACTGCAATGCTTGGTGCTGGCCTAAGTCCACACACTGGTTGTATTGTATTAAATGCTGGCCAAGTACCATTTAAATTTTGGTCGTTCCCTTTTCAAGGTGTTCTGAAATTATTCAGCCATATGTATGAAGGTGTAGCTTATGGAGTATGGACTATGGACCAAACCAGATCATTAGATGTTTATATTCCTTTTGGTTTTCACATCCAACTGTTTGATTTTGGTCTGTTCTCCCAGTTTAGTATCCTGGCTCCTGACTCCTGACTCCTATTATGCACTACTCGAACTTGTTTGTAGCTCAGTCAGATTTTGTAGCTTGCGAGATGTGTTACCCCATTTAGCCGTTCCATGGCCTTGTTTACACTCCATACATGAGTTTATGATGTTCATATCATATGACTAGATTTCTTATAATGTCCATGACCACTGACCACTTAATAAGTGTTATAAAATAAAAGACTTATTATATTGAAGGAAAAAAAAAAATCAGTATCTTACGTTGACATTGTTCTATTTTCCAGGAAACCTTACCGCGGTTGTCTCCTCGTTTAGGAGTGGAGCTCCTCCAGAAGAAGATAGCTGCTGCCCTGGGAGAACAATAAAGGCTTCTCAGCTCAGGACTCCTGAGGCATAAGAAATGTTTGTTCTATAACTTTATCATTTAACACCATTTTTTAGTTATATTTATTTAAAGGATTTAGTTCCTTTTAACTAAGGAATTTAATTTAGATAGAACAACGAAAAACTATAATATTTCATTTAAAATTGAAGTTGAGATTATGATCATTTATAAACAAGTTATAACAAATTATAGTTATTGATCATATATAAACAAGTTACAGTAAATTATAAAATTTGAAACTCATCTTCTTGGAATTTAACCTCTACAGAACCAGTTTGAAGAGTGATGATTACCCACTACTCATAAATATATTTTTAGGTCATATCTCATCTAATGTGAGACTTTTCAACATCTAACTTTTTTATGTTTCTTCTTGGTTTTGCTTCTACCTAAGAGCACATGTGAAGAAATTCAATATAGAAACATTCGTCTTAAAAATTGTGCATTAAACTTTTTAAAAATCAAAATATTGTTTTTCTTAATGTAAAATTTTCACTTTGAAATGTCTTAATATGTGCTTATAGGGCATATATTAACAAGATCCATATTTTATCATTTAAGCATTGTTGTTTGTGTGGTGACTTTATGTTTCTTTTAGTGATCTCTATCTTTCCTTTTCGACTCATATGGCTGAGTTGTGCCACACTCTGTTTCCCTAACCCATTATGGCCATTTTCAACTACTTTTTCTATTAAGCATTGTTGTTTGTACAGTATGGCATGGCATATTATTCAACCACACGTGGTTTCCATACCTTGCATGAAAATTTCCATCTACCAAAAAAGTTAAAGATGGGTTGAATATTTCATATTTCAATTCCATGTGCCAACTTTCTTTACACTTTTAAATTAAAAAACAATGGTTCTAAATGGTCATATAAACTATAGCACTTGCTAATTACTATATTATATATATGCAGTAGATGTTGGAGTGCTGGATTTGAAACCCAATATTGTAATCTCTGCAATCTAGAGTTGATTCTCTTCTTAGCTTCATATAATTTTAAACTACAAAATAGATATAATTATCATCTAAAGAAAATGAAAGCCACTTATTTTCATGACTTGTGCTAAGCAGGATGCAATGTTGGCATGCTTAACTGGAAACAACTATTAAATTAACTAAACATCCTCACAAATGTTTAGGAAAACAATATTTAGCCTTTTCCAGTAAAAAAAAGTTTATAGCCAAAATTTTAAATATTTGAGGTGGAAAGGAATCAGATTTTTGCAACAAATGAAAATTTGACGAATTTGTAATATGAAGCTTATCTTTAACTGCCCATTCGCAACTATTTCGAATATTTAACTATCAGTTTGAGATCAGATGCTTTAGATTACACAATATTAAGATCAACTTCAAAAAAATTTGACCATTAAATTAAAATAGAATGGTTGAAATGCAAAATTGTTTGACGTAGTAAATGCACCAAATCCAAATCAGAACTTGCTCATCTCCTTTACTTGTTTAGTGGTATAATAATATGGAAAAGGAACGTTTTCTCTCCTTTTTTTTATGGAAAAAAGGAAATTTAAACAACATAAAGGCAAAACCATTAGAGTAGCATGCCCCCCTTGAGTGAGGAGTGTGTGGTTCATGTGTCTAATCGTACATGTTCTTCGGGTTGATAAAGCAATCTATAAGACAAAATTGATGATCAATGTGCACAGTATCCCCCCCCTGACTTTTGAAGAAGAGATGATCCAAGCTTGGACCTGACGATTTATAACTTTACATGTTGAAAATGGCTCTTCGAGAGCTTCTTTTGAATGGTAACAGTTGATCCTACATAATGCATATCATTGTCTACTGGTGGGAGGGAAAGTGGAGATCATATCTAGATTACTTGTATTGGAACCATTAATAATTCCTTCTTGAGATGATCATTACTCATTAGTCATTAGGTCCGTTTTGGTTGTGAGTATTCATTCCTTAACGCTTGAAAATATTACCAAAAACATGCTTATTCCAAAACATCAAATTTGTAGCAGTATGATTCACATTATATGTGCAAGAATTTTGCACGTGATTAGAGAAATCAGGATGATCTAGCCAAGATTCAAGGAAACTTGAAGTAATTCGGATGAGTGCCCACAGTGGAAAGTAAGGTGTACCTAAAAAATAAGTGTGATTATCTATCTATACTGTATACAATTAAAATGTAATTAACATCCATTGTTTTTTTAGATGAAACAATACTATCTTCTCTTTAAAATCATGCATGCCACATAGATACCTTATCTGAAAAATGTGATGCACGCCTCAATAATAGCTCATGCGTGAAATTCAAAAAATAATTTGAAATTCAACACCTATGCAATATTTATGGAGTAGTGAGTTAGAAGTCTCAAATTTAATGAAAAATTGATCTTGAACAATTAATAAGTGATAAAGTCCATATACCAACAACCTAAAACAATAATGTTAAGTAAATATGTGGAATTAAATTATTTTTACGTGCTTATTTGTAGGTTGGTTTAATGTGATAATCCTTCAGACACTCCTCTCCTTGTGACCCAACATGCGTTTACTTGTTTAGTGGTACTATATGAAAAGGAAGTATAATATTTTTTTATGCTCTCTCTCTCTTACAAAATAGATTCTCCTCTTTTAACCGGATTTTTTCTATACATTAGAGTTAGATATCAAACCTCTAACAACTTATTTAAAGAGTTTAAATTTCTTATTACTTAGATTAATACATTGGCATTAGCAATTACATATCTAAAATCTAATACATTGATGTTTTAAGTAAAGATATAGTATCAAATTCTCTTTTAGATTGTTGTTTTGGGTCCAATGTGATAATCCTCCGTGCACTCTTCATCACTCAACATGTTTGCTTGTTTAGTGGTATTATATGAAAATATGATATAATGTTTTTTTATGTGATTCTCTCTCTCTCTAACTGTTCACCAAGTATGATCTTATCATCTATATATACTTTGTGTTAGACATATAAAAGAAATTCTCCTCTCTCATCCGGATTTTTTTTCTTTACATTAGAGTTAGAGATCAAACCTCTAACAATTTATTGAAAGAGTTTAAATTTTTTATTACTTAGATTAATATGTTGCTAGTCATTATTTATCCATAATTTAATAATTTTATATTTTAAGTAAAGATGTGGTATCAAATTCTCTTTTAGATTATTGCTTTGAGCCCAATGTGATATTCCTTCATGCAACTCTCATCACCCAACATGCCTACTTTTTTAGTGGTGTGCTGTATGAAAATGAACTATAATACTTTTTATGTGAATTTTTCTCTCTTTAATCGTTCAATCATCAATTATGACTATCCATCTATACTTTGTGTTAGGCATACAAGATAGATTCTCTTCTCACGACTGAAATTTTCTTATACACAAGAGTTAAAAATCGAACATCGAACAATTTACTAAAAAAGTCTAAATTTCTTATTAGTTAGACCAATCCATTTTTAATCATCATATTCATATCTATAATGTATAATTGAAATGTAATTAACATCTATTGTTCTTTCTTCTTCTGAAACACTATTATATCATCTCTTTAAAATCACTCATTCCATATGGACACACTAACTGAAGAGTTAAAAATGTGATGCAACCCTCAATGCTAGCTCAATATGAAATTATGCAATATTTATGGAAAATAAATAAGATTGTTGCTAAATCTATTTTGCACCATGACCAAATCCAAGCAATGTACATCCATGAACGTAAAAAGCAAATGATATAAATTTTTATTTAATTTCATTTTCATTATTTTTACATTTTATTTGATATTTTGATTCCACTAATTATTATGTATCAACTATAAATTGGTTTAAGTGGTAAGGATCTTAGGCCCATTAAAATGTGATTAGAAGTTCGATTTATAACTCCATGAAAAAAATTCAGTTGAAAGGGGAAATTCAAAATCCACCTTGTATATTCCGCAAATTAATTATTAACAACGGTGAAAACATTATACCTATATCATGATATTTTTTTTTAATAATTATCAAGTAAAAAATGGATCTCTGTAACAGCTGTTGTCCTTTTCTTGAAGACCAATTCCTGGTAGAAATTATTGGAATCTGACTCTCAGTATAACACTAGAAATCAAATCACAGTTACAAAATGACCGTGTTATTCTCTTATTGTTATTAGTATTTATTATTCTTTTATTTTCAAAAAGTTCAGTCTAAACTAACTATTTTTGTGTTAATTAATCAAACAATTATTGAGACTGTATTTGTTGAGTGATCGAGTGCTTTGTAATAAACTCATACAAACACGCAATGACACATCTCTTAGTCACAAACACAATAAGGATTGCATGCTCACCTAAACACAATAATCATAGATGTTGTGTATGTAACTCAAAAATGTATTGTACTTTATAGCTTTTGCTTTATGTGTGTATAAAAGGAACAAAACATTCCATATCCATGTAGCAAACCACACTAATCATTTTTCTCTAATTTCTAATTCTCTCTTTGATCTTAATTAGTTACTAATTAAACCACACCATGACCATAAGTGCCAAAAATTATCAAATTGGTAGATTAGCCCTACCATACCTTTTAATGATTGGCCTTCAATTTGGTATGGCTGGTAATTACATCTTTGGCAAGGAATTTCTTAACCATGGTATGAGTCGGTTTGTGTTCATCGTATATCGCAATGCCATGGCCGCAATCGCTGTTGCCCCTTTTGCACTCATTTTTGAAAGGTATTGTGTTAGTTGCGACTATATACTTTTACACTATCAGAAGTCATAACATTAAATTAGCGAAAAAAGTTAAGTTCTTCACTAAATTTTGTGATTTAATTTTGACATTACATTTCTGAAAAAATATTATTGATTGATTTACAGGAAAAATAGGCCCAAGATGACACTTTCTATCTTCCTACAGATAATGCTGCTGGGATTTCTAGAGTAATGATCAAAGACCTTAATTAATTTAATAATGTTCTAGCTAGAAGAATACAAACACATTATTTTACTAATTAGTTGGAGATAATGAGTTAATCATATATGATCATAACATTGTTAATTATGGCCAGGCCTGTTTTTAACCAAAGCTTCACTTACTTGGGGATGAAGTATACTTCAGCTTCCTTCACATCTGCTATTATGAATGCCGTGCCCTCTTTCACCTTTCTGCTTGCAGTCATTGTCCGGTAATAGACTAACTACAATTAATTAATTTCATTTTTGGTCTATATATAGTACTAATTATTATTTCAACTACTTTAACTGAATTGAGGGTAAGCTTAGATAAATACAAGCTCAAGTACTAATTTTGTTTGTATTTAGACCAAAAAATGCTCACTTGCGTTGCGTATAGGATACCTGATTCAAACCAAAAAAATATTTAAAATAGGTGATTAGAATTTCACCTTTAATTAAAGATTAATAAGTGAAGTGTTTGAAGTTCAAACTCTGACTACTAGTCTACTAGAGAAAAAATATAATATCATTATCAACTGAATTAAGCTCACAGATACATTTTAAGTGTGCGTTTGATCTGCTAAAAAACAAAAGACTGGACAACTTCTGTTATATTGTGTTTGATTTGAAAATTGTCACTGAAACTGGACAAATTGGGGCTCAAGGGACTGAACAAAATTAAATATTTTTGTCCCCCACTGAACCATGAGACAACTTTTTGTCTTCAGTACATCTTTTCTTAATCACCAAAATAACATTTCTTCTATCAAACATCATACAAGACAAAATTTGTTTAATACCGTAAATGTTTATCATGTGTTGTCCTGTCTTGCACTGTTTTGTCCAATACTTTCATTTTGCAGATCAAACAGACCCTAAGTAAACTATGGATTTTGATTAATGATGACTAATATTTGCTTAGGTTGGAGTGTCTTAAATGCAAGGATATCCGCAGTCAAGCCAAAGTGTTAGGAACATTAGTAACATTTGGTGGCGCTTTGCTAATGGCAATTTACAAAGGACCTGGATTCAACATTTTCCATCCTGGAAGTACCACCCAAAATCAAAATGGAGCCCAAGGATCCTCTCATAATCAGCAAACTATTGGAGCTCTTTATATACTAATGGGTTGTGTTGCTTTATCTTCTTTCTACATTTTGCAGGTAAATCTTATCTTACATTCTTAATTGAGGGCGTGTGTGGTAAAAACAATAAAGAAAATATGTAATACGTGATGTGATTAAAGAGAAAATAGTGTTAAGTTAAAGAGAAGTTGAATAAATTTACTTATTACTAATACATATGGTTATTTAATTCAAACATTAAAAGAAAATGTACCATTTAGTTTTTTAGCATTGTAATCAATGGAGTAATTTATTATAAGTATATGATCATGGGGTTTAGATTCTTATGTGGATTATTATTTCTAAATTGTTTTGTGGGAAATGACATGCAGTCCATAACACTAAAAAAATACCCGGCGGAGCTATCATTGGCAACTTTGATATGCCTGACAGGAGGAGCACAAGCAACTGCAGTGGCCCTTGTGGCCGAGCGCCACTCACACGCTTGGGCCATCGGTTGGGATTACAGGCTATATGCCCCTCTTTATACGGTTTGTACTATACGTATTCAACTAACTTATTTATTTATTATATATGTTTTACATATTTCCATTTTAAAAACGAATATATCACCCCAGCTAAACACAAAATTAATTTTGACCGTTTATTTAAAATCGAACACGAAATCAGTAACTGCAGCAAGAAATCTATTTCCATTTTTTACTTTTCAAATCCAGTTTTTAATTTTTCTCAATAGTCTTTCTTTTATGCTAGATCTCTATGTAAATCAGTTTTGGACTTTTTATGGCATACCATGTACCGGGCCATAAGCCCATTACTCTAGACCTCTGAGTGGCTTATAAAATAAGTTTCCACAATAGCAAAAAAATGAGATAATGTTATTTAGTTAACATTGAATTAGGCGTTCAATTAAAAAAAAGTTACCATTTAATTAGAAAAAACCCGCAATAATTTTCTTAATCCGTTTGTCAATAATTTTGTAGGGAATAGTTAGTTCAGGAATTGCATACTATGTTCAAGGACTGGTCATGCAAATGAGAGGCCCAGTATTTGCAACAGCCTTTAATCCTCTTTGCATGATCATTGTTGCAGCTTTGGGCTCGTTTGTATTAGGAGAAAATCTCTATCTTGGAAGGTAAGTTCTATTTCCAATTCCTTAATTTATTTAGTTTTTTTTATTAACCCTCCAGTTTTCAAGAAAAGAGGCTCGACAAATATACATGCATGTTTAATATTTATGTTTTCCATTCGTTGCAGTATCATCGGAGCCATTATCATCGCACTAGGCCTTTACACAGTTGTGTGGGGAAAAGCCAAAGACTATCCAGAATCAAACCCTAAATTACCATCATCCGAAGAGACAAAGTCACTTCCCATTACTACAATGGAAGATCCTAAAATTGATATTATTGCTATCAATTTGGAAAATCAACCACCAACAAATGATAAATTAGAAGAGCTCAAAAAATTGGAGAAAGAATCAGAGCTGTATATTACAACACAGGTTTATTAGTCATGTGACTCCTCTTTGATACACTATCATTGGAGAAAAATGTCAAAATTTGTCTAGTGAAATCAAAATGTGCCCATTGGAGAAGTTTGTCATAAAGTTGAGTAGCAAGGCCAAGGCACGTTGGATTTGTTACATATGTAAAATATACGGCAGTGAGTGAGGAATGTTTATGTTCTTTATGATACTCATGTGAATGTGATATATATATATATATTGCGATCACTGCAAAAAAATGAATTTTGTAATTTGTAATGTGAACAGTATGTGGGGTACAAAAGGAAAATAGCGGAGTATTGTTAAAGTACATTATATGTGTTAAGATTTTCATGGTTTGAAGAAAATGGAGAAAAGTTTAAAAAATTTTAAGATAAAAGAATTCATATTTGATAAAAGAATAGTGCAAAGAGAACAATATTAATACAAGCTCTTATATGGAGTTATTTGATGAATAATCAACTAACTACCTTGTAACAAACTAACTATTTTTTTTTTTTTTAAACAAAAGGTTGGAAGCTAACTATAAAATAAAAAAGATGAATATAAAAATAAATTTACAACATCCAAATTTATAGCACGACAAAACACTGAAAAATAATATGATAAAATTGAATATTTACGAAGAAAAAAGCTATTATAGTGGGATTTTGATAAATCATGCAACTGTATTAAATTTTATTTTATTCCAAAGTGTATTCCGACAAAGGCAAATAATTATTAATGGGGGAACCAACTCAATCAAGGAAAGCTACTTGCATATATACTCCCACTGAATAAATATAGCTTTCATAGAGTGATAAAAAGAAAATACTTAATAAGAGGGGACTCTCATGATATTCATATCATCTTGCATATTTCTAATAAATGATTTTGTCTTAATCATAATTATTCTTGGTATTTATAAGGACTTCCGCTTCATACATACATTTCAGTGCATTCTAAAACTAACAATAGCATACATTTTTCATATTTTTTTTCAATAGAAAAGAAATGGAAAAAATAAGTGTTACTAGTTTGGGCAATAAAATGAGTAAGGCAAAGCCTTATGTGTTAATTGTGGGACTTCAATTTGGGTTTGCAGGAGCATATGTAATCGCCATGGTTAGTTTTAAACATGGAATCCATCGTTTTGTATTCATTGTTTATCGTAATATTATTGCTGCAATTGCTCTTGCCCCTTTTGCAATCATTTTTGAAAGGTACGTGCGTGCATGCTATTACCTACTTATTCTATTTTATTTGTCGAATAAACTATCAATTTTTAGTTTAGTTTTAATTAAGCATACAAATTATTTTGTCAATTTAATCTCTAACATCTTAATTCAAGATAAATTTTACCTTATTTTTGTTTATATTGGTTTGTAAATTCCAAATATCTAATGTTCATGATATATCCGGTAGATTCTCTTATAAAAATTCCAATGGTAGAGATGTTGATAAACTCACCTCAAGTGTGAGTGGTGTGAGGAAGTCTCATATTGGTTAAAAGTGTAGACATTTGAACATTTATAAATAAGAAGACTCATAAATTCATCACTTTAATGTTTTAGAAAAACGTATGGTGTCAAACTCACTTGTAACAATGCTCTTGATCATCATATGAATGATGATCTTCGAGCTTCTCCCTCATGTTCTAACCAGAGAATCCATATTTCTCATGTCATGTGATCTTATTTGGCTTTTCCCTTTGAAAGGAATAAGGAATAATGACCCAACCTTGATAAAATTGGAATTAACTTTTTCATCCTATGCCTTTTTTTTTTTTATAATCTTTTTCCTACGTCTAATGACCACTTTTCTTACTACTTTGCAGGAAAATTAGGCCAAAGATGACAATCTCAATTTTTTTGCAGATAATGGTGCTCGCATTTTTGGAGTAATGAACTAAAACTGATATATATAGCACTGTACTCATATTAATCTATACGACAAATGCTAATAGCACTTAAAAAAATGTGCCTTAATTGCGTATGTTAAAAATAAAAATATTATCTTGAAATTGGTTTATTCAATTAAAAATATAATTCTTTTTAAAAACAATATTCTTATATGTTGTTTATTAACATATGTGTCCATAAAACACTTCTGAGGTCCATAATCTATAAATAATATATCATAGTCAACAAAAACTTAATTTTCTTTCTATCTCTGTAGATTTTCTTTCTAACTCTCAACCTACCCCTCTCCCTCTCTCTCTCTCTCTCTCTCTCTCTCTCTCTCTAATAAGAAAATGCATTATGCCGTTATCCCACACATGAGAAAGAAAAAAATAGGAATCAATTCCTCCTCTCGTCATCAACTATAAACTTGAAATTAATCCAAAAAATTGATTATTTTTTATAAATAATAGATACCAATTAAATTAAATTGTATATATGTATTGTCATACAACCTATATGATTTAACATTTGGGATATAATAATTATCCATGACATGAGTAGTCTATTTCATAAAAAAGAAAGAAAAGAGGTAATGAAACACAAATAATACCCTATATTAGTAGTGATATTTTTAAAACTAATAACACTATTTTGTGATTTGATTTAATATATGTGTAATTGCACTATTAATATTAATTAACCAAATAATCTCACCTTTTATAGGCCAGTGATTGATCAAGGATTCACTTTCTTGGGAATGCAATATACATCGGCTTCATTTGCATCTGCTATGGTGAATGCTGTGCCTTCTGTTACCTTTGTGTTAGCTTTAATTTTCAGGTAACTAAATTAAGATCCTCTTAAACATTATCACTATACTCTGTCTTAAATATACAAAAAAAAAATTGTGTTAAAAACAAGGTTTAATTATTCGTAGGAAAATCTGCGAAAAACTTGTGAATTTTCTTACAAATTTCAGTTTTAGAGACTAAAATATAAAAGTTTGGTTGATTCA
Organism: Trifolium dubium; assembly: GCA_951804385.1. Classification (NCBI taxonomy): domain Eukaryota; kingdom Viridiplantae; phylum Streptophyta; class Magnoliopsida; order Fabales; family Fabaceae; genus Trifolium; species Trifolium dubium. The sequence continues at coordinate 30,002,960 of OX638076.1, read as the reverse complement.
GGAACTTATTTAGAACACACATCGATATATAGGCTAAAATCAAAATTATGCATGCATAGACGAAAATGATATTTAAGTCTAAAAACAAATTGGTTTTAAAAAAATTGATGTATCTAAGATAAATTAAGATCAGATGTATTATTAAAATTAAACATTTTTTTATACCAATACTTGTTGTGTACTAAACATGAATGTACCAGGATAGAGCGTGTAAATATGAAGCAGATACGGAGCATAGCGAAGGTGATAGGGACACTAGTAACATTTGCAGGGGCTTTGTTGATGATACTTTACAAAGGCCCACAAATTCATCTTTTCTATTCTCAAAACACATCCCATCAAGCTAGTCACGGCACCACCCAAACTCTCAAACATTGGGTCGCAGGAACATTGTTTCTATTTTTGGGTTGTTTGGCTTGGTCATCTTTCTTCATTATACAGGCAATTATTATTCCCTTTCTAAAAATATATGTACATAATAGATTACTAGTACTATACAAATTTGATACATAATCATGTATAAGCCACTTTATATGTTATGTATAAATTGTGAGTTGCAGTCGTTTACGTTGAAAAAATATCCGGCTGAAATGTCATTGTCAACGTTAATATGCTTTGTTGGTGCTTTGCAAACTACTGCGGTGGCATTAGTGGCAGAACGTCATTCTGGGATTGGGGTTTGGGCCGTTGGTTGGGATTGTAGACTATATGGTCCTCTCTACACGGTACATTCTTCATTATTTGTAACATTTTTCGATAATTAAAAGTCCACCGCTACATATATTTTTAGAACTCCGTATTTAGATGGCCTAAAAAAATGAGTATATTTTATGCCATTTAAAAACAATCTATGAATTTTAAAATTACAGGGAATAGTCACCTCAGGAATAGCATATTATGTGCAAGGATTGGTATTACAAAGCAGAGGCCCAGTATTTTTAACAGCATTCAATCCCCTTTGTATGATCATCACTTGTGCTTTGGGCTCCTTCTTTTACGCAGAGCAACTCCACTTGGGCAGGTTATATATCTTACTAATCTTTCTCTTCTTTCTTATAATCACAATTAAAATTTTATCAACCATATGTAATTATGTATGTCTATTTTATATAAGAGCTTGATTTATTGGTCACAATTACTTCAAGGCTAGTACTAATTTATATTTATATCTATAATATTTTATTTGTCTCATAATAATTGTCACATTTTATCAATTAACGACAGTATTATTGGAGCCATGATTATTGCAATGGGTCTTTATTCTGTGGTGTGGGGTAAAGCAAAAGACTATTCTTCAGCCACTACTACGCCGTCACCATCATCGGTTACAATGAAGCAAATTGAGGCACAACATCTTCCAATTACTTCATCTGATCATGTTTAACCGGAGTTAATTATGAATAATTAATATTGTGCTGCTGCTGCCTTAAAAAATCTGCAATAGCTATCTTTGTTATTTCATGCTTGTGTTGTGGTTTACACATATTGATAGGATGTTATCATCGATACTATAGACAGCATACATGCACATTCTGAAAGTATGTGTACTTTTTTTTCATGACAATTAAGGTGTTTTTTTTTTATGGATAATTTTTTATCTCACCTCCCAAAACTCTATTTCCCCCCTTAAAAATGATTTTTATATAAGGGTAAAAACTTTTTTTTTAAGGAGAGAAAGAGAGTTTTGGGAGGTTGGATGAGAAATTATCGTTTTTATGCACATTTTAAAGGGTATTTTTGAAAGTAAAAATATGATAATTTCTCATTCCACCCCCCAATACTCTATCCCCCCCCCCCAACACTCTCTCATACAAACAAGTTTTTACTCTCATACAAAAATCATTTTGGAGGGGGGAAAGAGAGTGTTAGAGGGTGGAATGAGAAATTATCTAAAAATACCGCTTTCAAAAATTCCTTCCAGTTACCCGAAGACAATGGTTTTTTTTTTTTGGGGGTATTTGAAATAAATTTTGAAGCTAGACTCTTCTTCTATGTACAAAAAGTTGATTGAAAAATTGATACATTTGTCAATAAGATGAGTCTATACATGAGTATCATTTATCTAAAAATTCATTTTAGATAATAGAACATTTTCAAATTGTTTCTTTTTAAGAACAAAAATAATTGTGTCCAAAATAATGAAGACCGAGAGATCCTGAAAACATAAAAGATATTGAAGCACCATTTATGCATCCCCTGACAAAATCCATTCACATTTGGATTATTTGTTAATGGTTGATGCAAGTTTGATAAATTCACCTTCTAAATCAAGAAGTTCTAGTTCTCAGAGTATAATATCAATCACTTCACGTTTATCTAATTTATCCACTATTGTTATTTTGTATTTTTTTTTTTCTTAGTATATATGATTTTGTATCCTCCAACTCTATGAACTCCTTTATAAGACTTTTCTCTCTTGAATAATATTCAAGAAATTTCTTGACCAACAAAACTTTCTAGATAATTTTAGATTGTGTCATATTCCACCAATTAGTAATACAAAATTTCAATTTTTCTTAAATGTAGAAGAGATGCACCGAAACAAAAAGACTATAGATATAAAACATAAAAGAGGAACAAATGCTTTCATTTATTTTTTTTCTTAGTTTCATTATATATATATATATATATATATATATATCATTTTCTATCAAGCATATAAGTTCTATTACAAGTAAATAGAAGTAATATATTCTAGCCTATAATTTATCAAGTTTGAATTTTTTTCATACCATTTGAAAATCTATTATCGCTTTTTTATATGTAGTTTCAAAGCTTTTTCCTTTAATTTGAAAAGAAAATAATGATATAAAAGAATACAAAAAATAAATAAGACAGCCAATAATCCACAACCAATTTTAATTTTTTTTAAATAGTGTTTCCAAAGCTATGAATTAAAAATAAAATAGATAATTTTTGAAAAATAAATGCTTTCTTTAATAAAGCATTTATTTTTTCAATTTTATTTTGTACAACCATTAACATCGGTATAGACTCAAGAATAAGAAACGATTTTCACGGTCGATACACTCAAAAATCTAGACAAATCTCAACCATTTTGTATAACATTGTGTGGAGTTCTATTCTAATTAATAATCATCATAATTAAGGAGTCAAGGGAATGGTCCCATATTTTCTAGCTAGTTTACATAAAAAGGATACCACTATTTAGTTTTGGGTTAGAGTTAGCTTGTCGTATGAGGGATTAAATATCTTTTGTAGAATCGTAATGAATTTTTTGGAACCCAAGCCTTGTGAAGGGCAAGTGTTTTTCTAATCCCCCACTAATGAATTTTGAAACATCAATTGGTAACTGATGACATTATAATTATATTTTACACATGTGTTTAAATAAATCATACTATAATGCCATATTTATAAATAAGTTCATATATGTTTACACAAATTATTATATTGTATAATTTAATTGAATAAATGTGTAAAAAAAAATTATCAAATCGGTATATATAAATTAATTTCTATTTATTATTACAGTAATATTTTTGTCTTTTTTTGACAAAAAAAAAATTTGAATTTGTTTTTGATGTAAAATAAAATAAAATAAAATTCTTGTTGTTGTATATTAAATCCTCCTTATCCTATTAAAGCTTAAATCCAAATAAATAGTAAATTTAACTTTATTCAAAACTTTGACTCAACCTGCCAAAATTAGTGAGTTAAACAAACCGGCCCAGTGGGTCAGACCCATTTTGTCACCCCTACTCACATCATCCAAATTAATAGCATATAATGATAAATTGCCTAAAAATATGACAAAATTAAAGTAATTTGCATTGATCGTGTTAAATAATTTTATTGACAATGTAAATTAATGTTATTAGAATGCTTTTTTTTATACCAAAAATTATGTTACAATATTAATCAATAGCAAACATGTAATGATGTAATCCTCTCAATTCACTCCACTTTCTTGATAAGATGTAAAATTCTACGGTACAATAGACTGATTCTAATGTATCGGTACAATATGTTTTAAAATTAACAAAAATTTGAGTGTACTTTAGAAGAATTTTTTTCTATCTTTTAAAATATTATAATAACTAAATATTATTCATAAAAATTGGCAAAAAAATAAAATTTTATTTATTTTATTTGTTTATTTTTGAACTTTTATTACTAATATTAGTGTATATTGATTTTTTTTTATGAAATAATTAGTATAATATTTATAAAAATAAAATTGTAATTTTTCAAAATATAATAGTCAATAAATAAATTTTGAATTTGTATAAATAATTGTTTATTTATAATATGATACATTAGAATTTTACTAATGTACCATAGAAGTCTCCAAATTTGAATCGATTACTCCTATTAGATAAAAGATTACTTCTTAATATCTCACTGTAATTAAATTAATTTACACTAACATCATGTGTCTGTTATTTTTGTTTAAAAAATTGATGTAAGATTAATAGTGATTTTTAGTGGATTACCGATTAGAGGATAAGAATGATGCGTATGAATCAATCTAACAAATTATTTAAAGAATTTGAAAAGGACCAATGAAAATAAATAAATATGAAAAGGAATTCCACTTAAGCTTATATAGACATAATATTAATATTGTATCACACGCACCTCCTAAGCTTTTCTTTCATATCTTGTATTGCATGAACTTTGCCCTTTGTTTAGGGAGTCAAGCTTTTGGCTCATTTTGGTAGCTTGTATAGCCGTATAGGTAATAGGGTTCACAGTCATGTTTATGGATTTATTTATAAGAAAAATAAACAAGTAATCTTTCAACTTAAAAAAAAAAAAAGTATTAATCTTTCATTAATAGAATACGTATAAAATTTTGTAAGGACAATTATTATTTTGACAAAAGACAAGATAATTATTGAAATTTTAAAATATTTTCTTATTATTTTTTTAAAAAAAACTTCTCATTTTAAAAGGCCATTTAAGACATATAAAAATCTAAAATTAAGAACTCTAATTATGGAAAGTGTTTGCAAAGCATAATTGATTGCATGGGCATACGTTTGGCAACATCGTTTTATTACGAGAAGGAACATAAGAATTATTAAAGAGGTTTCTTATGTCACACACACAAGTGACAAAAATTAATTAAAGAAAAGTGACTTTAATAAGTTTAAAAGCGTCGATAATGGTATATCTCTTTGACCAGATATATTGTTGACCGTCACTTACTAACGCAAGGCATTACTAGTAGTAGCTAATAGCTATAGCCTTCTCCTCCTTTATGCATGCATGTTGATGTTGAACGTCTAATGGGTTTTTATTCTGCCTCCAAAACCCATCTCGATTTCATAGTCACTTTTAGCTGTCAACCGATAACCCAACTAATAAGAGTTGATACTATTATTAGAATTGAAAATTAGATTTATTTTGGTTTTCACTACTTTACAGAGGAGAGGAGGTAAGTAAGATCCGACTAAGAAATTATTCAATTTAGGAATCAAACTCAGATTATCTAGAAATCTATTTTATGATGAATTTTATTAACTATTTGAGTTCAATAATGACTTGATTATCTAGATTTATTTTTCTTTCTCGTTTTTTCCTTTTGTCCGGGGCTTTTGGTCTTTGTAATCTCTTTGAGGGAGGAGTACTCCTTGTACTTCTTTTCCGTATCAATATATATATATATTATGCCGTTTCAAAAAAAAAATTGAAAATTAGACTAAATTAAACTTATTTATATAAAATTTAAAGACCTAGTGGAGTTAGAAAAAATTTAAAACTTGGGCAAAATTTTAGTTTTAAATAAAAATTGCAATTTTGTACAAAAGAAAATTAATTTGTCCTAAACAAACTCATAAAGTTCCCAAATTTAGAAGAAAAAAAATTCAATTTTATCTTAAACTAAAGATTTTCTATACAAATTCGTGCAAAAATACTTTTTTATCCTATATAAAACTCATGTATATAGTAAATTGATTATGCATTAGCTAAGTCAGTTGTGATTTGTATGTGGTGATAGACACAAAAACTTCCACTAAAGTCTATTCGCCAATACATTATCTCACTCAAAAAAATTTGGATTTTAAACTTCTTTTTATAATATATTTTTGAACTCTAAATTAAAAATATGATATATTTTAAATTAAATGATATGTGATATATAATATGATGATATAAAATTATTCTGATATTGAATTAATTATTTAATTTTATTAATTAAAGTACAAAAATAAATCATCGTTAAAGTTAAAATTTAAGAGTTTTTCTTATAATTTTATGAGTATTGATTATGTGCATATCATTATAATTTGTGTGACATTGCATGTCATTTAAAATTCTTTAGATTACATTTTTTAGTAAAAATAATAATCTATAATAGAGACCAAAGTTGAAACTATTAAAATAAAACGACTAATTCGAGGGTATAGATTAAATTAAATAGAAGAACTAAAATTATAATTAAACTATTGTAAAACAAATATATATATATATATATATATATATATATATATATATATATATATATATATATATATATATATATATATATATATATATATATTAAATCTAAATCAATCGATACAATTACATATCACGACGAACTCCTCGATATGTGAGAATTCATTTTTTCACTCTTTTCCTTAAAGAAGGATCATCCATAACATTATTGATTATGGTGTTGCCATTTTATTTTTAATGGTGCAGAGAAAATGAAATTTCAGGAACACCATATGCTCCACCAATCCTCTGCATGCACTATATATTTTGATTAATAAAATAATAGATAGCTCAAAAATTTTGATGATGTAGAGGATGAAATAATATTGAAATAAATAAAGCTGAAGCACTGGTGAGATACAAGACTAAATACATGTGGCTACAATTAACTGATTAAGTCAAGGAAGGTTAGGCTAAAAATTACTATAATTAAGTTTATTTTTTATATAACAATTATTTATTGATCCATCCATGATGTGGTAATATATATATTAGTATGGAGTACTATTTAAACGTAAAAAAACTGTATAATTATGAGGCGAAGTCAAGCTAAATCAAACTTTATCGTTAATGTGCACTCAAAATTAAATAAATTGTGCATCAATCCAAAATAAATTATACAATAAAATTGGGGCCTATGTTGTCGCATGGGACACCTTATGGATCCCCTGGTTCCATTCCTTAGATACATCTTATATTTTAATATTTAAAATTAAAGGAATAAAGTTATTATATAGTGGGTTTGTGATAAATCTTTCAGCTGCTGCCAAAGTGTGTATTCTTTTTTTTGATTACTCCAAAGTGTTTTCTGACTAAGGCGTGCAATTAATTCATTAGAGGGGGAATCAACTCAATCAAGCAAATCTATTGCATTGCATATACTTCCACTAAGTAATAATATAGCTTTCATATCTAATTGATAAAAAGCAAAAACTTTTTAATAGAGAGGACTCTTCAAGATATACTTATCATTTTGCATATTTCTAATGGGTTACGTCTTAATCATAATTCATGCTATTTATATGGAACACCCACTTCATAACAATATATAGCATACAATTTTTCATATTTTCTTTGAATACAAAAGAAATGGAAAAAATAAGTGTTGGCAGTAAAATGAGTAAGATAAGGCCTTATGTGTTAAGTGTGGGACTTCAATTTGGGTTTGCAGGAGCATACATATTCTCCATGGCTAGTTTTAACCTTGGAATGAATCGTTTTGTGTTCATTGTTTATCGTAATATCATTGCTGCAATTGCCCTTGCTCCTTTTGCATTCATCTTTGAAAGGTGCTAGTGCATGATTAATTATTCTTTTTTATTCGTAGAATAAACTATTAATTTTCGTCTTTAGACATTTTTTTTATATAAAGTTTAGTCTTTAGTTATAAGTATATGAATTTTTTTTCAATTTAATCTCTAATCACCATTTTTCTTAAATTTTGCAGGAAAATTAGGCCAAAGATGACAATCTCTGTCTTTTTGCATATAATGGCGCTCGCGTTTTTGGAGTAATGAACTAAAACCGATCTATAAGTTCTCTTATTAATCTACGATAACCGCTATTAAAGACTTTAAAAAATTGTCTTAAACACATGTTAAGAAAATTGTATATAGTTTTTTTGAAAGTAAAAAAATTATGTATTTATTCAATTAAAAACACTGTTCATTAATTACAAAACAATATTCTTATATTTCGTTTATTAACACATGTTCATAGAATAGTTATAAGCAAGACCAGAGCTTTTATTTTTTGAGTATTTGCTAACAAATATTCTAAGAACATTATAAAATGATTTAAAACAACCTAAAATGAGCTTGGCATTATAATGAATAAATAATGATATATTAACCATTTAATTTCAAATAAATAAATAAATATTTATTTGGGATTAATATATACACACTGATAGTGTCAAACTTTTTTAACTATCTATACGTACAAATGTCTACATTTTATGATTGATGGAGTGCGTGCATTTATGAAAGAAAATATTCAACATGAACAACTAGAAACTTGAAATTAAAATAGAAATTTTATTTTTATCTAAAAGAACAACTAAAATGTTTGTAGCTCTAGGACAATTCTTGTGCACGATTTGAACACAATATTTGGACTTTAAAAAAAAAGCACATCATATTATTATTTAAAAGATATCTATTTGTTAATTATTTTGTTCTTTCTTGTGTGTGACCAAAATATATATGTAGAAATGTTTGTACCCACCTAAGAATTATTCTAATTTGTATGCAACTATGCATATTGTCATACAAAAGATCATTTTTAACCTATCATTATACAAAAGATCATGTAGAAAGATCATTATTCTAACTTGTATGCAACTATGCATTGACAGGGGTATAATGATAATGATTATTCATGACATGAGTAAAATAAAGGGTCTATTTAATAAAAATAGACGTAATACTAAACGTATTGAAACACTTTGATAAAAAAGAAGAAGAGTATTATATTGAAATACAAATCACACTATATGTAGATATTAGTACAAATATTTAAGGAGTACTAAAAATGTATCACTATTACTATTTACAAATATTAGTACAAACATAAAGTGAATCCATGATGTAATTCGTATGTCTCTTACTTGCACGTACAAAATTGGTATCACAGCATGAATTTTCTTTTTAATGAAAATAATGTTATCGTATACTTTTGCTACACCTTTTAGGCCAGTGATTGATCAAGGATTCACTTTCTTGGGAATGCAATATACATCAGCTTCATTTGCATCTGCTTTGATGAATGCGGTGCCTTCAGTTACCTTTGCGTTAGCTGTAATTTTCAGGTATAACTTAAGGTTCTCTTAAACATTATCACTATACTTGATCCTAAATATAAAAAAAAATTGATGTGTCAAAAAACAATTTTCACTTAAAATAATTGATGTATATTATGAGGTATATCAACTTTTGTTTATTTAATAGTTTTTATATTTAAGATTTCATATAATATTAGTATTAAAAATTAATATAAAAATATTCTTATACTAATACTTGTGTAAAAATAAATATATGTATCAGGATAGAGCATGTAAATGTGAAGCAAATACGAAGCATAGCTAAGGTGATAGGAACACTAGTAACATTTGTGGGGGCTTTGTTGATGATAGTTTACAAAGGTCCACAAATTCATCTTTTTTATGCTCCAAACATAGCCCATCAAGCTAGTCACGACACGCAAGCTCTCAAACATTGGGTCTCAGGAACACTCTTTCTATTATTGGGTTGTGTTGCTTGGTCATCTTTCTTCATTTTGCAGGCAATTATTGTTCTCTTTCTATTATTGGGTTGTCTTTTTATTTTTATTTTTTTTTATAATCATAATGTAAATATGTATAAATATCTTTTCATATTTATCAACTAGTATAATAGTTAATTTTATTAAATATTATAATTTAATCAACTAATTTATAATGTTTTTTTATATATATTGTGAATTGCAGTCGATAACTTTGAAAAAATATCCAGCTGAAATGTCATTGTCTACCTCAATATGTTTGATGGGTGCTTTGCAAACTAGCGTGGTGGCATTGGTGGCGGAGCGTCACTCTGGTGTTGGGGTTTGGGCAATTGGTTGGGACTTTAGACTATATGGTCCTCTATACACGGTACCTTCTTCATTTTAAACAATATTTTTATTTAATTCATCTTCAATATGAAATTTATCTTACAAAGTCTATATTCGAAGCCCACAATAGATTCATAGTCATTCATTAGTATAATAAAAAACTAAAACCGACAACACACTCTTTAATATATAGTTTTACATACTCTTAAAGCGATAGGACAACTAGTGCAATATTGTGAAATGAGAAATAATTGACACTTTTATGGTCAACATTACATTTGAAAGAAAAAAAAGAGACTGTTTGTATCTTTGTGAGCATAGCTTTATTGATAGGAGCATTTTATATTATATGCAAAGATACATGAAATTATAGTTTCAAGATTATTATTTGACAAAAAATTATTTGTTTGTTAACTTGGGCAACATGACATGACCACTACAAAGGCAATAATAGGCTTTAGGCCCAAACAATTTATTTCAAAACAATTATAAAATTACAGTCAATTAAATTACAACTTTTAATATATTTAACATAAATTGCAACTTTTAATTGTTTTCAATCAATTATAAATTTACAGGGAATTATCACCTCAGGAATAACATATTATGTGCAAGGGCTGGTATTGCAAAGCAGAGGCCCAGTGTTTTTAACAGCATTTAATCCCCTTTGTATGATCATCACTTGTGCTTTGGGCTCCTTCCTTTTTGCAGACCAACTCCACTTGGGCAGGTGTATATCTAATATCTTACTGGTCTTTCTTCTTCTTTCATATAATCACAATTAAAATTTGATCAACCATGTAATTATGTATAAGAGCTTTGATTAGTTGGTCAAAATTATCCACGTTAGCATAGGTCAATTGGTAATTATATAAGAATATCGCATTTTATATGTAGATGAACTTTTAACTACTAAATTACATAAAAAAAAATAGTCACAAAACTATTGTTAATTTATCTTTCTCATTTTATTAACTGTTACATTTTATCGATGACAGCATTATTGGAGCGGTGATTATTGCAATTGGTCTTTATTCTGTGGTGTGGGGTAAAGCAAAAGACTATTCAGCCACTACTACACCACCATCATCAGTTACAATGAAGCAAATTGAGGCACAACAACTTCCAATTACTTCATCTAATCATGTTTAACAAAGAGTTAATTATGAATAATATTGTGCTGCTGGTGCTGCTGCCTTAAAAAAATCTGCAATAGCTATTTGTTATTTCAAGCTTGTGTTGTAATTTACACATTTTGAAGGGATGTTAATCATCTCGATACTATAGGCAGTATATACATGCACATGCTGAAAGTATTTGTACTTTTTTCATGCCAAGATGTTTTTATGTGGATTATTATTTTGTGTTCATTAATCTTTTTATTTTGAAAAATACTTTATGGCACAACACGGCAATAGACGACAACGTTGGTTTTATTGGCTTTATAACACTTCAGTATTATTTTTTTTCCATTATCTATTTATCTGCCTTGATCGTGCATTTTGGACGACATATTAGTCGTACCATATAACACTGTTGTTTGAAAGTGTCAAAATTAAGAGCTACTCGATTCTATTTTCGTTTTCTTAAATTTAGAATTATATGTTTCATAAAATCAAAACGTTAAAATTGATGAAATTAAAATAAATAAATAAATAAAGTTATTTCCATTATGTTCATAAGTTGATGACACTCATGTCTGTTTGATTTTCAAAATGTACTAAATAGTTAGCAGAACACTATATATAATACCAGAGAAATTTTTATCCATTCTCTTGTCTTAAACTTGCTCATAAATTTAAAATACAGTTTTAAAATGAAAGATACTAATACAACAGCAATTATCATATTTAGTTTTTCATTTTTTAACAAATTAAACACACCCCCAAAGTGACCCCGCTAGTTACTATGGTATTAGCTAGTGAGACAAGAATTTTTTTTAAAATTGTAACAAAGTTATGGTAAACAAAGATAACATTTTTTTTCTTACATTTACCGTTTGGAACAAATGATTAGTGAATTAAAGCATTTAATTTATTACTTGTGTCATATTATATTGATTTTTGGTAAATTATTCTATGTAATATCTTATGAAAAAATGTAAAGATAGTAGTATACATTACTCAATTTTAAAATTAATACAGATAGACAACTCCACATATTGTGTTTCCCTCTTGATCCATCTAGTCATCATAGTGGATGATAATTTCATTAAGTTTTTCATATATATGGTCTAATACCAATTTCCAACCACTCCCCCACGATTTGAAATTTTTCTGTTTTCTCGAAAGAATTAGAAACAATTTAAGTAGCCAATGACGATATATACTTTTGGCGTAAGTGAATTTATAATGTATTGTGAATTAGAAAGCACTAACAAAATGATAGTGACGACATATGATATTTTATAGTACATGGTAACAAATTAAACAACTATGTACATTTCAAAATAACCTTTCTTTCATGTTATTTCTTCACATTATAGTATATATGATATGATTAAAAATAGCATCAAAATCATATGGATGAGATGAGAAGTAGGATCAAGTTGCATGCTGAATGGGAAGCAACTAGATGGTGTGCAAAGTAAATTAGAATAGAGGATGCTGCATATAAAAAGTGTAATGAAAAATGTCAACGGTTGGTTAATTAAAAAACCAACTGCAAAGTTTTTATGTGTACTACTACCTTTTTTTATTTCCTTAGGTTGTTTGACTGTAAATGCAATGCATATAAGTTTAGATCGATATCTTAAGCTAGGATTAACATATCGTTTTGTTCTCAAACTGGGGAGAGAAACCCTTTAATACACGAAGATTCTAAAATGATTTTTTATACTGAGGAGTACGTGTAAATAAAATGACAAATAACTGAAAATTCAAACACAAAATAAAAGAGTTGGAGTTCAGATTTCAATTATAAACGTTTAATCTAATAATTATGACATTTTTATCAATTAAATTAAAATTTATAAAGCAATTTTCTTTTACTTTATATACAAGTAAGAGTTTTAGTAGAATTAAAATCGTAAGAATTTTTTTGAGGGAGTTAAAATCTTAGAGCTAAAAGTTATAATTAATTTATTCTTACAAAATTGATTTGTAAGATGTGTTCGATTTTAATTTAGGGAAATTTAATACTTCATATGTGGCTAAAATTAAAATAGAGGAAGAAAACAAGTACTATATTTATGATGAGCAAGTCACCATATCACAATGTATAGAATCCATAGAATCTTTATTTATTTTATGTTTAAAATTGTGCAGTGTGTGGTGCATATTAAAACTCAAGATTCCACATACGATCGGTGGGTGAGCATTTGTAGCCACGTAGGTGAGTGCGTGGATGCATCATCATGCATGGTGCACATCCCAATCTATGAAGTGGCCACTGAGCTTTCCACCTGTAATTATGATTTATGAGTGTAAAATTTTCACAACTTAAAATTAGAAGGGTTTATTAATGTGTGTATATACTGAATATGTATATAAGTGTGACAAATTTGGCTATTTCTGCTAGCTAAACTCTGCTTCAATTGTACAATGCATTATTTCACGTAAGGAAAGCAACTAAAACAAACTATTATTATAGCCTATAGGCACAATATGTGCAAAAGCTAAACAAGAGGAACATCACTATATAGAGTTCTGATACAGATCATGCAAGTATGCAACCACCTCACAACAAGATCTACGTCAAAAATTGTAAAAGTAGACAAAATACAATCCAAGATAATTAATTGGGCTTTCTAATTGTTTTTTGAACAATGTCCTTTAAGAAAATTTCTCTTTGCACCCCCACACTTCTCTAATATCCCCCTAAAATCCCAAAATACCCTTCACTTTCATGTGTAAAACATGGTTCGGATTTTATGATCTGAATTTTGTGGGGGTTTTAAGAGGTTCGAATTATAAAATCTGAATTTTGTGGGGGTTTTAACAGGTTCGGATAATAAAATCCGAATATTGTGGGGGTTTTGTAGGTTCGGATTAAAAAATCCGAACTTTATGGCTATATTATGGCTAATTGGTAGCTAATTCGTAGCTATTGTTATTTTGCTTCACAACAAGAACAATGACTTTCATTTCTAAAACAAACTTCACTTTCAAATCCAAATATACACTAAATATATTCCCCATTCTAAATTATGAATTACATAATACTAAATTTACTCTAGTGCAAACATTTGAGCTATTATTTAATTTGTTGGTTGTTGTTGTTTCATGTATGCAATTATTTGGTCAAATCCTTTGTTGATTTCTTATTTGATCAACACAATAGATAAATAAACGGATCAACACAATCCTCTGAAGATTAAAAAGAGACAACAAAGAGAGAGAATGAAAACTTGAGTCATGAAAATAAAGAACAAGTAAAGATAATGAAAACTTGTTGTTGTTGTTTTTAGCTATGAAAGAATTTGTAGCTAACTCGTAGCTAATTCGTAGCTAACGAGTTCGTTGTTGTTAGCTAACACATGTTTTGTAGCTAACTCGTAGCTAATTCGTAGCTAACGAGTTCGTGTTCTACGGCCCAAACCCAGTTCGGATTTTATAATCCGAACTTGTCCTAAACACCCTCAATTTATATCTAAGGGTAAAAACTGTAGTTAGGGGGGGAAAAGAGAATCATGGGGAGTGGGGAGAGAAATTTTCGTCCTTTGATTGTGTTTATTTATTTATAAATTTTTTCGTTCTACAAAAAATTTAAATTTTGTTTTTAGTATTTATGAAAATTTTCAACAAGTTTCTGTCTTTTGAATGTTTTTTTTGTCTTGAATTTTAAATTCTGCTTTTAAGTTAACTTATGTGTATGTTTAAAATTTTGAATTATTTTTCACAATTATATTTAATATATCGTAGAAATATATCTTGTGCAATTTTAAATTTCAAATTATATTTGTAATTATATTTTGTTACTTTATTTCCGATAAAGTTTAAAATTATCAGATGCTAGTCCGTCATGAGAGTTTTTTTCTTCTCAAGTAATTAGTGGCTATAAATTTCACCTTTAAATAGATAAATAGGATCACCTGTCACCGAGATTCGAACCTTCATCCTCTATATATATAACACAATATCATATCAAGAGAGTCAATTAAGAACAAAACTAAAATGTGCAGGATTAATATCATTATTTTTTCAATAAAAATATATACTATAGGTAAGAACAACACTACTCGCCACAGCCACTAAAAACTAAAATGACCAGTAATGGTAAAAAAATTCATAGATAGCAAATGCATGAAATCACATACAAATATATAGCTCGTTACTTACTGCCCTCTCAATTTGGATTATGAGTCAGCATGCAAATCGTTGCTTGCAGAAAATTATGTGCAAATTTTAAATTATTTTATACACTCTCTAGTCAAATTTATTTATTTTTGGTACATTAATTGACATCTAAGATATCTACTCAGATACGTATATCGTCAAATATATTAAAAAAGTCAAATTTACTTATAATAATAATCGGAAGAAATTTTTATTATTTTCATCCACATGCACTTGATTTAGTACATAAATTTTATAAGAGTGGTCTAACATATTATTTTTTTTGGGTTACAAAGGGGCCTAAGTCCAGGTCTAACATGTTTTGAAAAGACGTACTCTATTATTTTAGATGATTGAGTTGGACCTAACTTAATATTACAAAATTGACTTGTAAGTTAAAGTTGCACTAACTTATAAACTTTATGTTTAGAGTAATTTTTCCGGGATTCTTTATAACACAACACAAAAACCCGGTAAAATCTTTCATCGAATAGATGTACGTCTCTCATCTTATATATCCAACATTTTACTCAGTAACTAAAGTGGGACTTATCATTTTAATTTTTTGTTATAAATATTGAGAATGCCTCTTGCATTATAGTGTACAAAATCACTAGCTAGCATAGCCATCAGCCATAAGCAACATCACTTGCTTACGCACCCAAAGACAAAGAGAGATTCACAATTAACAAAGATGGGTGCATGGTTAAGAAATGCAAAGCCGTATCTACTATTGTTGGCTGTTCAATTTGGTTCTGCAGGCATGTTCATTTTTGCCATGGATGCTATCAAGAAAGGAATGAGCCATTACGTTTTCATCGTCTACCGGAACGCCATTGCGGCCGTGACTTTAGCTCCTTTTGCATTTCATCTTGAAAGGTCTCTCCTCTCTCTTTCAAACATTCATCATTTTTTTTTTGACTAAATTATATTAATAAAACATATCAAGCATTTTAATTAGACTGTTCTGAAAAAATATGTTTTGTTTTGTTGCAGGAAAATTAGGCCAAAGATGAGTGTCCGTGTATTTTCAGAGATTATGGCACTGGCTTTCTTTGAGTAATGATAATAATTAATATATCTTACGTACACTTTATATATATGAAATTCAATTTCAATTTTTCTATAGAAATTCTTAATCAACAAATTTACTAAACTGTGTTTTGTTGTGTTATATTTACAGAATAATACTTGATCAATGTTTTGCCTTGTTGGGGATGAAATTAACGTCTGCGTCGTTCCTGTCCGCTGTGATGAACTCTGCGCCGTCCATTACATTCGTGTTGGCAGTCATTCTAAAGTAAGTAATTAAAATGCAGTTGCAATGTCGTTGCAGAAAATTCTAAAATATTTATATTGCAACTACAGTTACAGTTGTAGACGGCAATTTAAAACTATAAATTATTGGTATTAAACAATTGATTATATTGTGAAGATTGGAGCACATGAAGATTAAGGAGGTAGCATGTCAGGCGAAAATAATCGGCACTGTAGTAACATTTGGAGGGACATTGCTAATGGCTCTGTACAAAGGTCCTGTAGTTAGTGTTGTGGGATCATCCATTAGTCATGTTACACGCCAGCCTGTGAATGACTCCACCGGTGGTAACAACCGGTGGATCATAGGAACATGTTTCCTCCTGATTGGATGCGCCGGCTTTTCTGCATTTTACATATTGCAGGCTATAACATTGAGAAAGTATCCGGCACCAATGTCCCTGGCTACTTGGGTTTGTTTCATCGGCGCAATTCAAAGCTTTGTGGTATCATTTTTCGCAGAGCGACATAACTCTCATGCTTGGTCTCTTGGTTGGGATACACGACTCTTTGCCCCAGCTTATGCGGTTAGTGTTTGTGTCTTTTCTTTCGCGTAGAAACTAAACTTCATATCTCGGAGTTTAGAGCGCGCACACATACTATATATGAAGACATTGTGCTCCAACTACTTGCGCTATTTGGACCCATCACAAGGATTAAGTTTCATTAATGTGCTCCTTTTCTTGTGATCAATTATTTCAGGGGATAGTTACATCAGGAGTCCAATATTACATACAAGGTATGGTCATCAAAAGTATGGGACCGGTTATTGTAACAGCTTTTAATCCCGTGCGTATGATCATCGTAACCGCCTTGGCGTGCATCATCCTCTCTGAGAAACTCTTCCTTGGAAGGTACTAATATTAAACTTGTTTTGTCTAAAGAATCTAACAGCGAAACTTACACACTAAATGTAAGAAATGAACAATTGTAGATTCTAACTCACTCGAGTATATCAAATGTTTTTCGACGTTTTACCATCTTAGTTTAATTGTTCTTTTTGTTCAATTAATAATTACTACTTAATTAATTTCATTAGCCATCATTTTTCTCTTGAATTATTATGATGACAGTATTATTGGAGCAATAGTGGTGGTTCTTGGGCTTTATCTAGTTGTGTGGGGAAAATCCAAAGAATACAAAGATCGGAATGATATGCCACCATCACCTACAAAGGATCAACAACAACAGTTACCAGTGATAGCTCCTACAAATCAAAGTAGTGATAATAAAACTCAATTGGTCATTCACAGTGAAGAAAAATGTCACGGTTGTGGCCAAAATTAAATGGGCCTTTGGCTTTTTGTAATTTGACATTAATTTGAGTTACCATTTTTATTCAGATAACAATGCTGATCTAAGCCCAAGCCCAATTTCATGCCTATGCTACACGTAACTGAAAATTGAACATTTGGCAAGGACCATTAATTGCTCATTTATTTATCGGTCATTTGTTGGGAGTATTCATTAAATTAAATAGTACTCTTACCTCATCCACTTTATATCTCCTTTTACTCTTCGATTTTTATCCATCTCTTTATTACTTTCCCATCACATATTGGCATATTGCATCATATTCATATCCCTCTCTTTTGTATTTTTATTACTCCTCTGTTTTGTTGTTTTGTTTTTTAAAGTGTTATTTCTTTTACTACTTCATACATATCAATGCAAAATTTAGACTATCAATATATTTAACTATCTATTATAAAAAACTATAATTGTACCATCAATATTTTAAAAATATTCACTGAAGCGAATTAAACATCTTATAGTTATTATTTGTTATTATTTATTAAACATCTTATTTGTTTTTAAATAGTATTAATAAGAAAATATAGTTAAAATAAATATGTGAATAGATACATAGTGAAACAAGGACACTTACAAATGAAAGGAGGGATGAGATGGAGTAGTTGATATTCTATATAGTATTGGGCTTTTTATATTTTTTAGTCGAAAATAGCCTTTTAGATTTATTGTTGTCTGGGCTTTCTTTCTTCGTTGTGTATAAAGCCTAATTTATAGTAGGTGTCATACACTCATACACCTAATTTTCTCTTAATGTGCATATATAATAATAATGAGAATAATACTTACGCAGCGACTTATACATACATTTAATTAAATCACATCAACAAATATATATATATATATATATATATTTGTAAAATTATTTTAGCAATTAATTTTAAAAATTTATATTACTCTATGATATAATGATTAATTAAATACATGTGTGTAAGAACTATGAAGTTATACAGTGTACGTTAACAAATTAAATCTTAATATAATCACTTTAACTTAAATATAATAAAATATTATATATTAAGTTAATTATCTTCTTGTAATATGGCATCAGAAGAAAATCCAAATGTGTTTTCACTCCACCCCTAATCAAGAAATCCTACTTCTTTATTCTTACTTCACCACGATGGATGAAGAAAAATCCTTAGTTTTCGAAGTTTAAAGTTTGCTCCAATCACTTCCAAAGACTCACTTCATGATCTGTGAAGTCCATTTTTCATCCATTCCATCAAGAATTTGGCCTTGGGTGCAAATGTGCAATCATTGTTTCTCTATGAAATAGGGTGTACGAAAACATTTACCTTCGACTTGAAATGTTGTATATTTTTGTTGCAAATGGCTTGAGTAGCTTATTAGTTGATATTCTATATAGTATTGAGCAAATTTAATGACCCTTATTTTTGTTTGGGCTTAATCTTTATTGTATTAAGCATATAGGTGTCATCTCTCTATTTTGCTTTTTATATGTAAAACTAGACACGGGTCTTTTAGAACGTCATATACAATACAATTAAATTATAATTTTCTCATGTTAAATTCATTTACAAAACTAATTTCTTAATTTCTCATGCTTAGGTGTGTGCCTTCAAACAAACCAAGAACTATGATTATACATGAGCAAGAACTTAGGGTATGAGAAATATGATTATACATGGATGAATCACTAATCTGACACTAATAGAACGAAATTAAGAGATCATAATATCCAAACAAACCAAGCACACGGTAGAACAAAATTAAAAACTCTATATAGGACAAACATACCAAAAGAACAAAACAATTTTCATCATCATGCTTACATCTTCGCCACAAAATATTGTCATGCCTATATGATAAGAAAAGGCTTATATATCTAGCTATTGCATAAAATACGGCTCATTTTGATAAAATAAAATAAAAAACATGAGGCAGAAATGGTTATAGGTGCAAGCAAAGTTGTACGTACACCTAAAAGAAAATAAATTTTAAAGTGAACATTTTATCTTGGATGTTTTGGTCACACCAAATCCCTAAAAATCATGAGTCTTTTAGAATAACATATAACATTTTAATTTAATACATTATTTTTTTATTAACATATTAAGGTACTATTATATATTGTATTATTAATTTTATAGACTGATTTGCTCCTCATTGTTTTTATTTTTTTATTTACATTTGTTTATTGAATTTTTAATACTTAATACATTTGCATTAACCATGCTATTAATGTCTGCTCACTTGCTTTTCCAGGAGCTACACGGCAACTACTGCATTCTAATCAAAGAAACCTGGCTTATCAAAAAAATAAAAAATCAAAGAAACCTGCCTCTTCATAAGCTTTATCTTTCTAACTAGCTCAAGCTAATTTTAATGTTTTATTAAATCAATTTAACAAGATAAAAATGAAAAAACATGTTCAATTGTTTCTTAATTATTTTAAAGACTAGAATTTTGAGACAAAGAAAATCCTAAAAGAACCAAAGTTTCACGACGGAGTGACTATTACAGATTATGGCATATCCAACCAATCAACTTAATATTAATATATTATGCTAGTTATAAGTTAATAGAGGTAAAACTCTATTTAACGAATAATAATTTTTACTCATTCATATCTTTAAAAATGGTGTCCACATATACAACACCCACTCGATCTTACTTATCATCACAAAGGAACATATTTGCTTACGTCAGACCAAGCACTAAACTTAAATTCCATTTGATGGTCAACGAAATCAAACATCTCCCACTTCCCATAAATTAAGCAAACACAAAAGAAAGTTATAAAATATTACAAATAATTAAGATTTTTTTAGACATGGACATGTACATAATAATATCTAATCTACCTTACTTTTTGCATTGATTCTATTATAAACATATAATAAGATTCTAGTAATTGATATGAATATAGGGTTGTTTTGTAAAATGGATAAGGGAATCTATAACGTGAAAAATTGAGGTGAGAGAATTAGTGGCATTATCAAGTGCCGGTGTTGTGTGAAACTGGGGCTTCTCTTTTTTTCTTTTTTTTTTTAATAATAATTTTGCTTTTTATTTTTTCTCTATAAAAAGCCCATTTTACGTTTTGAGTGTCACCCACAAACTCACAATTCACATAACATATAGTTTTGTGTGTGTGCTTTGTTGTGTGTGTCAAAATGGAAGACCAAAATGCTAATGGTAAAGTAAGCAATGGATTACTACTTCGTAAGTTGAAACCATATCTTGCTATTTTGTCCCTTCAATTTGGTTACTCGGGGATGTATATCATTACTATGGTTTCTTTTAAACATGGTATGAGTCATTGGATTCTCTCCGTGTATCGTCATGTTGTTGCCGCAATTTTAATTACTCCTTTCGCGCTTGTTCTTGAAAGGTACCTTCCTCCATCATTTTCTTCCTCTTTTTGCGTCTATTTTATTGATGTTGAATTGTGACGGAGATTAGAAATGGAAAATAACTTACGTTTGTAAGTTTAATTAATGTCTTTAACACTTGAAAACAAAATTTTGAAACAGATATTTTTTCATGTTTAACTCTTTTCATAATTCAACTTTTTTAAAATAATTGTGTAGCTACTACTTTGTCTTCATAAGCTTAACTAACAAGGTTTTGTTTTAATTATTTATCTTTACAACAGAAAAATAAGGCCAAAGATGACTCTTCCCATATTCTTGAGGATAGTGGCACTTGGTTTTCTTGAGTAAGGCTCTTTGGGATCTTTCTACCTATTATATATTATCATTGTATCGAATCATATACATTTGGTTCTATTAATTAGTCTCTTCATGGAATATTGGACACTAATAATGTTTTTTTATGTATATATGCATGCATGCATAAGTAGCTATACCTACAATATTCCCTTTTCCTAATGTATTTATTTATTTGAAGTACGATAAAAATCCATATTCTTTTTTGTTGGGTGAAGGAAAAAAAAAAGATTCCTAGGAAATAAAAACACTCAAAATTTTGTACCAAAAAAAAAAAAAAAAAAAAAAAAAACACTCAAATTAAACATTAAAATATAACAAAGTTTATATATTTGATCTCTTTGTTTTTATTTCAATATCTTTTGCTTGATCTTACATACACTTTTTTCATTGCTTACTGGTAATCACAAATACAAAGGGTTTGTAAAACCGAGTTAAATCTTCTACATCTATTGTACGATGCAGTGAATTATGCAATCACTGCACTTGTTCAATGAGTGTAAAGATCCAAATTAAACTCTACGAGTTACGCAACTTCAAAAAAAATCGATAATATTATTATCATTTTCATTTTTTGTCCTTCTACGTTTATATGCATATGTTTTATTTGTAAGATAAAAATTTGACTAATGAGATAGCTAAACATTAGCGGAGAAAATTAGAGAAAAAAAAAACATAAGTAGTTTAATTTCATTGTTAAATTTTAGATAATAATAATAATAAAACTAGACATCATTTCCTTCTTTATTGTTGACAATTTTTAGTTGATTATATTTCAATTTTCCTACTAATTATACACGTTTTAACTTTCATTACCTTTATTTTTAAACTTCGTTTAATGTGCACAAATAAATTAAATATTCTTACATTATGCGCGATTGTATTTTTCATCATTAGATTAATATATCTCTTATATGTTACCACCAAAAATATGTCTCTTATCATATTGCAAATAACTAGCCTTGTTTTTACATATATTATTCTTTACATTCGTTCCTTTCTTTTATGTCTCGTGACAAAATATACATGTGCAATATTATAATTTCCTATCGATACATTAAAGATTTCCCAAACTCTTTAACAATCTCATATATCATTCACACGCAAAAAATAGCTACATTTTGTTTTATGCGGCTAGCTAAAAGTACAAAATGGAGAGATTGAAATTGAAGTCAAATAGTAGTAATTAATTAATTAATTCTAACTTTTATCGTTGATAAAATGAAACAGGCCAGTACTAGATCAAAATTTGTACAACATGGGAATGAAGATGACTTCAACAACGTTTGCATCTGCCACTGTTAATGTCCTCCCAGCTATTACTTTTATAATGGCACTCACTTTCAGGTAAAAGCTTCAATCACTTTCACCATAAAACAATAAACAAAAATTAATGTGCTTACGCAAAGGAAAAGGGCTAGTTAGAATAGAAAAATTGTGTTACTGGAAAAAATAATTTGAGTCAAACAATTTGGAAGTTTGCAAGGGGACATACAATTTAATTAGTGGACAAATTTTTGTCCCTTAGTACTAGTTTGTCACACTTTGCATGGTTTATCTTTAAATTAAATTAAAGCTTGATTTAACATAGTCCAAACTCAAATAATGTCAAGTTGGGATAATTAAGCAACACGTTTCAATTTATGGATATCTAATCAGATTCCTCAAATTTTCTGATTTTTTGTTTAATTTTTAAGATTTATTCTTCATTATTATATTGACATGGTGATTAATTTCTAATTATTGAACTAATTAACCAGGTTGGAGTCGGTGAATTGGAGAAAATTTTCTAGTGTAGCCAAAGTAATTGGAACGGTTATAACTGTTTCAGGAGCTATGGTTATGACTTTATACAAAGGCCCTGCCTTTCAGATCATAAAGGGAGGAGGAGCCATCGACCACCACGGTGGTGCCGCTAATGACGAACCTTCTGACCAAAATTGGGTGATGGGCACAGTAATGCTCATATCAAGTTGTTGTAGCTGGGCTGGATTCTTTATTTTGCAAGTAAGCATAGCCAATAACCAAAGGCCAGATAAAATAAAACTAGATCTTGTGCCCCCGCAAGTCGCGGTAATTGCACGGTGCAGCAGTTGTCGAGACTGTTTGATCTAGTGAGAGAAGTTTGTATTCTCTAGATTTAATAGTCACAACTATTGGACCATGCACCTTATGCCAATAATCCATTTTTTGAAAGAAAAAAAATAATTTCTTTCTAACAAAATTTGTATTCGCCACAATCCTCAAAATCTTACATTGTTGGTGACGGTTGAATCAAGATCAAATAAAGTATATTTCCACCTGATTTTAATAATTTTAAAAATTTAAATCTTCATCTTAAAATTTGAACCGTCCAATTTCAATTCAATAGCCATCGACTTGATGAATGTTGGATTTTGGCGACCGAAGATAATTTAAATTATATTTTAATTAGTGTTAGTGAATTAATTAATTATACATAATCTAATCAATTGTGTTGCTTCTTTGTGGAATTAGTCATTCACTTTGAAGAAGTACCCTGCTGAGCTATCACTCACAGCTTGGATTTGCTTGATGGGTATTATTGAGGGTTCAATTGCATCACTTATATTTGAAAGGGACATGAGTGTGTGGGTCATAGGTTGGGACTCAAGGCTTCTTGCTTGTGTTTATTCTGTAAGTCTATACCTTATTTTTAGTATTATTTATTTATTTGTTTGTGAATGGTGATTTAATTAATTCAACAAATTATTTTTTACTCATTTTTTATATAATGATAATTATGAAATTAGGGTGTGATATGCTCTGGAATGGCATATTATGTACAAGGAGTTGTAACTAGAGAACGTGGACCAGTGTTTGTGACTTCTTTTAGTCCACTATGTATGATTATCACTGCTGCATTGGGTTCTCTTGTTTTAGCTGAACAAGTTCATCTTGGAAGGTAACATAACATGCATCCCTTCTTTTAAAATATGCGTCGATTTTGTGAGGATGAGTTAGGCCCATACAAATTACAATGATCAGTTTTTGCAAAATTATAATGACTCATTGTAACTCTGAAACTACTGATCACCGCCGACTAAGACACAAATTTGTGTTGATATAACCTAAGTTTATGTTTAAATTCTTTTTCTAATTATATTAAATGAACAAAATTTACAATATATTGTGGCTAATTAATATTTTTGCATTTTTTTTTCTCCTTCTTTTCAATGTATAGTATATTTGGAGCTATTCTGATTGTAACTGGACTTTACACTGTGGTGTGGGGAAAAAGCAAAGATCGTCGTGAAAGCACAATTGAAATAGGGAAAGGTGAAGGCCAAGATCAATTGCCAATAAAGAATGGAACAAAATCAGAAATTTTGGATATCATTGAGATCAATGTTTCAGCTGAAAAATTGAAAAAAGGGACAGCAAAAAATGTTCCAACATAAGCATATGATCATGATTCATGAAGTTCTTATGATTAAGTATATAGTTTATTATATATCAATTTTTCCTATCTGCTAGAGGTTATGAAAGATTTTCTGCGGTGTGAAAATCTTTTTCAATTTAACTTCCTAAGTAGCTTTACTTTCATTTTGTTACCTTAACTTTTTCTGTATTTCTGAAAGTATAATGTTGTTAATCAAATAATAATGCAATATAATGCTTTTGTCTTTGTTTTTGTCCTTTCTAATATACTTTTGGTTTTTATTAAAAAATTTATTTGCCAGGTTGAGCTACTTATCTAATGAAATGTGCTTTTTAAACAAAGATTCTATATGTAAAATAAACAGTGCCACTGAACGTTATGAATCTATTCCTTAGAAATTTACATAAGTCAAACGAATCTATCACAATTTTTGTGATACTAAACAGGGGAAATATCATTAAAATTTGGTTGGTAGAATTCATTTTAAAAGCCCTGACCAAAAAAAAAAAGCATTAAATTTGTGGAATAGATTGTAGTTTGTTCATTGTAATTTTTTTATAACATGTATAGACTTCTTATCACATATCTAGTCCACCCACATTCTTCAAAGCAAATATATGAATTATATTGAACTCAAAACACTTTAAGATAAGAGAAGATTATTAAAAATATAAAAAGTCAAATATAAACTCAGTATTTTATTTGATTGATGTATTTTGTCCTAATGAACTAGAGTCAATACAAATTGCTTATAGATAATCAATCGAATGAAGATTTGTCGGTCTAAATATAAAGCTCGTGAGATACTTCTTATGGAAACAAAGTTTAGATGAATTAGGTCACATGGGTTCATCAAAATCAATACATGTATCAAGGCTCAACTAAGACGGACAAATGTATTTATAAATTATATTAACAAATGAGATTATATTTGTGATAACAACAGTTGAATTGAACTTCCAATACATCATTATGTTATATTACTCAACTTTTTACTAATTAGATCAACCTCAATCCAACATTTGTGAATACTTTACATAAGACATATAAACAATAATAAAATACATACACAAACATTTTCCACATGTAAATGCATTTTTATATCCTAGATATGGACAAGTATATACCAATGCCACAATCCCATTAAAAATTAATATACAAAAGAAAATAGCTAGCACCAATATTATATGTATTGATTATCTTTCACGTTTTGTCTAGCTATATATACATCTTCCAACATTGCAAGTTGTAAGGATAAGAAGATCACAGAACATTTGTTAGAATTTAATGATTGATCATGACGATGATCCTACTATTCCCATGCATGAGGGGTCATATATTAACTCTTTAGCTATATGTGCAAAATATTCGAGTATATATATTTTAATTTGGTAAATGTGGTTTGTGTGTCATAAGTTCACTAACGAATTATCAGGTAACCAAAGAGCACTACAATTAAACGTGAAGGAATCTAGACAATGTGAATCAAATTCAGATTCCTTTGAATCTTATTCTGTCACAAAGATCCCCTGCCAAGGATGGGACCAACAACAAGACAATAATTCCTACTAAATAAATAAAAGATGAATAATATAATTAATCATGCATATCAAAAAACCTTGAGGTACTTATTTTATAAGTTTAGCCACATTAATTAAGTAGTATAATGCTTTAAAAAATTGTACTAGTTATGTTTACATGCAACTAATCAAAAGTGTTCATATATTAAAACAAACAATAATGCAAATGAAAATAATCTAGTACTACAATAGTATAACAATACTTTAATATACTTTAATACTAGTAATAGTTGTTAATTAGTGGTATTATTAATAAATAATATCCTAGTACAATAATTACTCATTTCCACTTTAAGTTGGTGTGTTGCTTTTCTAATCAGATTGATATATTGGTGTAGTTCATCACATGCATATATCTATCTTTTGCTGAACATGAGGTAATCCAATATTACAGCTAATTAATCACAATAGGAGTAGCATTTCCAACTCCTCTTGTTAACACCAAGACCAACAATTGTTACAATTTGTTGTTTCCATGTCATCTCCAACTTGTTTATGTTCCATTGGAAGTAAGCAAATTAAGACATAAAGTTGGGAATGATTGCTTGGTTTTTACCAACATATACACTTTTGACTTTAATTTTTTTCATGTAATTTACTTGGTCTAAAATTTGCAATGTGTCTCTTAATTTGATAAATACGTAGAAACAATTGATCTAGAGACATACATTAGAGGCATAGCAGAGAGTTTCATTCAGATGGAATTTTACAACAGATTAAAATGCCTAATTAATTAGAACACCATAAAACAGGACAAAACATGCATTACTACAATCATACATCAGCCAACATCTATAAGTAACTTAAGGTAAAGGTAAAAGATGTTCTGATACATCTAAAAGTTACACGGTGTTTGGGAATTGAGATTAAAGTAATTTATATATGACATTTACGATCTTCAATTTAACTAAACGTCTGCTACAAAGAATAAAACTGTGTGAGAGCTCACTCACCGTATTTAAGAATGGAACAAAACATTGAAATATGAGAAAACGATGTCAACTTAAATTATTTTTATGTATAAAGAAGTTTTCTCAATTATGTGAAAAGATGTGAGCGTTGTTAAATTCAAGTGGCATTTTTAGATACACAAAAAAAGCAGCTTATGAAATCAATTTTGTTCTTGCAATTGGAATGCTCTTAATCTGACACCTTTATACCAAGTTACGTCATCGAATCACCTGTTAAATTGGGGGCAATGGGGATTGAGTTTTTCAACAGTACTAATCTGTAAGTAAGAATATTTGAAGTAGTATAGTAGTGTAGTGGTTTCTTTTTAGAATCATAATACTACTTTCTCCGGTCCTTATTATAAGAAGAAATTTGTTTTTTTAGATTCATGGAATGTTTTATGTATCTGAACTATATTATGAACTAAATACATCAAACATTTCATGAATCTAAAAAGTAAATTTCTTCTTATAATTAGGATCGGAGGGAGTATCATTTTGTAAGTGGTGCTTATGTCAAGTAATTCCATTTGGTCTCATTATAGGATAATATATATACTAATATCACATAATGAATGAAAAGAATCAAATTCCATTAGTACATATAGTAGCTTCTCATCACTGCTTAACATCACGAGGCAGAATATTATGATACATGTACATTCCTAAAATTCCTTTTATTTTTTAAAGACAAAAAAAAATTAGTCTACATATTTTTACATAATAAAATTTTGCAAGCATTCACAAAATATATAAATTACAATTATTCTCGTGCATTTTTATATTTTAGAAATGTTATTATCGCTAAATTTAGTAACAAATGAGTTAGAAAGAAATATAGATATCATTTTTTTTGTTACAAATTTTGTTTATTTTATTTTTAATTTTAATAAAAAATTGATAAACCAAAAGTATCATCCGCACATAACTGCAGAGAATATTAATTTCATCGAGTTAATTGAGATCCATTTAATAGTTATTGATGTAATAGTCAAATTTAGATCTGTTTCATTATCTTTTATTAATCATAGAATCATAGTATTATTTTGTTGTAAAATTGCACATTGACATTCTCTTATTCATTAGATTCCTTTTTTGTCATGCCCCAGCCCCACTGTTGTAATCTCTATTTTCAACCGATTGCACTCCTATATTATGCAAAGGGTATAGTAAAAGACACCACTCCTTTTTTGTCATATTATTTTTGTCTAGCTCATATACTTACTTAGTGTATGTTTTGAATGTTTTTTGATAGACAAATCATGTTGTTGTTAACAAAAATAAGTTGAGCTGAACATTTCACTCTCATGTATATTTGGAATAACGATAAATTTGACAAAACTACAATAGTTACCATGTTTTTGTATGAAGCTCTAAAATGTAGATTACTCTAACAGATCATCCTGACCGGTCTGTCCTATTTTCACCCTAATTGTGACCCAAAGTGGTTGATGATTGGAGTTTTGAGTCTCACTTTTATCAATTTCATTTTTCATTAGTGCTACTTTTCTTGAATGTCCCTATAAAGCCAGGTTGGTAAACATGATATATACACTAATATCTGCCGTCCATAATTATCTAGCTAGCAAGTTCACACACATCATTGCCAAGTTTTCATGTTTGAAATTCTTAGCTAGGACGAGTGGTCGACCATCATATTCCTAACAATTCATTTGATCCATTTGAAGTTATAGAAAGCCAAATATATTGCTTCCAAGTTATCTGATCGATTTAGTGGTTGGTACTTGGTAGGTCCAAATTTTTCATGCTTGCGCTTATCAAATTTGCCATCACTTCTATCAATTTCTTGCACCCTTTAAACTTTCATATATCAACAACACCTTAAACTAGAAACATGCATGTGAGTGATTTATTATTTAGAGTGTCTTTTTATTATTCTTTTTACGTAACGGAAAGTACAATTATCAATTAATAAAGTAATGAAAGGAAAACATAGTCTACTAAAATTTGAACATCTTAAAGATTACTACTACAGTTTAAATGATGGGTTATTGTTCACGTTATACATACTTAAAACTATAATCACACTTTTCTCTTTAATATAGCTCAGTTAGTAGGAACATTATACATGTTATATATAGAGACAGGATCGAGTTCGCACTACATTCACTACTTATTCACTTTATAAGGCAGAAATCTGTTGTTAGTTTCTTTTTTTCAATCACATTTTTTATTAGTATTTTCCATACGATAATTATAAAATTAAATTTTTTGTATAAAAAACTTAAACATATATATACTAACTCAAGGACATTTAGATAAGATGATAAAAATCTCTTTCAATTTAATCAGAGGTCATGAGTTCAAATTCAGACTTAAAAATACATCCGTGTTAAAAAAAATTGAGGAATTTTTTTATCATAATCTCTATAATTACGCGCAGAAGATATACCTGATTAAAAAAATAAAAAGATATATATGGACAAACCATAAAGAAATAGATTCCATAAAAAAAATCTAGATAATAATACCTAACAAAATACTAAAAGTAGATTTGGGCTGTATATATGTACTAAATCGACACCAATTGATGAATGAACGATAAATTATGACGGAAAGATGCATCAAATATATCTTGGATATATATGTTCTTTGGATTTTAGAGGACACCATGCTATATATGAATATTGACCATAAGGTGCATTTGCTTATTGTACAAAATTAAAGCATGCATCATGCATGTCCCATACAGAAAGAAATTGAACGCTACTACACCTACTAACTTTCTTGCTAAAGAAATCTCATCTTTTTGACCAAAATAATTAAAGACTAGAGAACTTTTCTAGAGATAATAATAGATTTAATTAAGCGTCAATAAAATATAAATATTCCAACATTGATCTGTTACCTAGTCATAAAACTTGACTCTTGTGCACGAGCTCGAGCACTTCGCAACATAACATTATTGTGTGCGTGTTTTGTGTCACGTTATTTGTCATAAAATAAATATTATCTTTTGTGGAGTGTTCTATTCTTTTCAATTTTGGTGAATGTATTGTGGAGTATATTTTTTCTATTATTATCTTTTTTTTGGTCAAGTTGGAGTGTATTTTAATGAATTATATATTATTAGTGTAAATTGGTCTACATTTGTCATTTCATACTATCAATAATTTTTTGGGTACAATTCATATACAATCAATTTTAAAATATACTATTAATAACAATATTTTTTCTTTTAATTAAAATTTATTAAGAAAATATTAAATATAATATAATTTTTTGCATAGTTTATTTATCATTTTGTTAATGCATATAAACTTTAATTAAGTGGCAAAGCCACATTCAAGTGAATATCGACGTCTACTCTTTTTAAGAGTTTTTTTTAAAGCTCTTTAAGTTGAGTCTTTTCAAATTATTATTGATATGATATGATTGTACAAAAGAGGGTCCATGCAAACGTAGTAGTCATCTATAATAGTTTGCTTAATTAGCAGAAAGGTCAGTGACACCCATAAAAAAATATGATTTATGTAATATAAATCTTAAATTGGTCCTTATAATTCAATCAAATTTTGCATATTAATCATTATATTTTTTAAAAATTTAAAATAGTCCTTATAAATTTTCAAAAATTGCAAATAGGTCCCCATAATTTTCTAAAAAATGAAAATTAGAGTCAGTATGACAGTACAAATGAATTTCATTTATTATAATATTTTGGTTTTTTTTTACGCAATTATAATATTTTGGTTAGTATTTTGTACCAATTATAATATTTTGTTGTTCCCCTAATATTTTGGGCAAACTCCGCTACTACGTTTTAATTATTCTGGTGAACACTACGTACTATAGAATTTGATTAGATATGTACATTTTTAAGTACTCGTTGTCTAATATAATCATTCATTTGATAATCAAGTATATTTACATATTAATTTATTTTAAAATAACTCAAATTTTAAATCAAAATTCTCTACAAGGTAACTATTACTCAATCAAACTTTTAAATATCTAACAATTTATCAAATAATGTATAGCACTTGTGAAAACAGAAAGTAGTATAAGAAAGAACATCAATATTACTTTTATATACGTATATAATTACTTGCACCACTAAAAAAGAGACCAAGATAGAAACAAACAAAGAAAGTAAAACGTGAATAGTTTAAATTAGCAAAAGTTTAGCACACTTTTATAATGTGATTCAAAAGAGACAACAACTTTTAAAAAGGACGGATTTAAATGCAATCAAGCAGCTTATAAAACAATTGCAATCAAGCACTTGAATTAAGAATCACAAATAATTTAATTACTCAGAAGAAAGAAATAGTAATGTTTCCGTACATTTGCTCTCCAAAGTCTTTAAGTTGTTTACAGTTTGTCATTTTGTAGTTTGTAGGTGGAATCTAATCACATATATTCAACAAATACCACATAGTAATATTAAAAAATGATTAGGATGATTTGTTCAATCAAATAAAAACACCTACTAGTACCACAACTATTTATTTTGGTTGAAACCTACTAGTATTGCACCATTTTCCCCATCCTACAACTTGATTTATTTATGTTTTCTGAAGAGCCTAGCTATAAAATCAAAACGCACTAAGACTATGTTTGAATAATTTAAAATGAGAGGAACCGAACATGATGAAGTTTAGTGGAATGATAATTTAACTCTATTGTTTAAATATTTAATAAAGTAATGAAACAAAATTATCATTCTATTATTCAATAAGTGACCGAAATGGAATGAATTATAATTTTTGTTATTCCATTTTATGACTTTCATACATGTAGCTGGAATTGAAAATGATTACTAGCAAGGCTAAAACTTGCCTGTGTTTTGGCGTTGTTGTTTATTGCTTTTTTTTAGTTCCTTTTAGTGCCTTATTTTGTACTATTAGCTCCCAAAAATAGAGGATCATTACCCTTCAAGATATTATGCACTCAATTCCAATTTCGTGCTCAACAGCACACAGTTGAGCAAAATTTTGCACACACCCATGTCAGATGACACATTGTATTGTAGGTGCTCATACACAACGGTCACAATTGTATCAAAGACTCGAAGAGAACGACCCACACACACTTCACTTTGCACGGTCGATTGGAACATCTCTCTTTTCTCTCCATCAAGAAAAAGAAAGGTGGGAAAAATAATAATTAAAGTAGAATTAAGATACAGGTATAAAGAATTGAGAGAGAAATTGAGGAATGATTATGTAAAGGATCCAATCCGACTGTACAAACTAATTACACTCTCATGCAAGACTCCATAATTTCATAAAAAAAGAAAGAAAAAACACAAAAATGCAGAAAACAAGCATATGTGAACATGCAATTAAGTTATAATCGATACAAGTAACTTAATACATCAAGATGAATAAATAGAGCATAATCTAACATGAATTTACAATTATTAATTAATTCATAAAAAATTGTTACCAAAAGAAACAACCATGAAAACCATATGTTAGATAAGGTTAAATTTTTGTAAAAGAGAAAACGTATTTCAAAATTCTGATCCTTAAAATTCTTTAGCCATTCATAAAGTTAACATGAAAAGTTCAGATAATATCCACTTACTGGAAATTGGAATTGGTTTTACCTTATACTCTATTTAGCATGTTTTTAACCAAATACACAAACTAGAAGCCAATAGAATAGAGATCTTAACAAACTGAAAATCAATCGATCCAAGTTCCTATCCACAGACCAAGAGGAAACTAGGTAATACTTCTGCAACTATCAACAAAAACTGGCCATCTAACACGTAAAAATTTGGAGAATAACAGTAAAAGGAAAGAAACAAAAAAACAAAAACACACTACGATACATCATAACATTATACATCCTCACTTCAGAATTAATTGTGATGAATTCACCTTCTAATTATTGCAGAATCTGCCTGAGTTCAATCACTGTCCTCTTCATCTGCATGAATGAGAGAATATAAGGACAGCCACTTTCAAACAAAGCAATAAACAGAAGTAAAACATTCATGTTTGCCAACTTGTCATAGAGAAGATAATGCACCAGACAATTTAAGAAGTCTGCTAAATTTCTATACGATAAGTAGTGTCTTCTAAGTGCAACTCATCAGTCTTTATTTAAAAATTAGCTAAAACTTAGAAAGCACGATGTAAACAAGGTTACACATGATACAATACAAAGTTCTAGAATAATAAAATACATAGATACACCTGAAACTGAAGTCTTTCATCACCCATGAAAAATAAAAGGAGGGGGAACAAAAATATTCTCTATGTTTCAGAGATTCTTTAGCTGTACTGTATTTACTATGTAGTTGTCATTATCTGTGTTCTCGCCATATTGAGGTTGCTAATTAATTAAGGCTGCTCAACCCAAGTCCTGATGGACCTTATAAAAAATTCAGTAATAACTAAAAGCAGATATTTTTTAACAGCATTTTTGGATAACAAAATCGTGTGAATCGTTTGATAGAACCACCGCTAAAAGTACTAGAGAATACATGATTCCAGAATCTTTTTTTTATAGTACATGATTCCAGAATCTATTATGATTTCTGATAAACTAACAAAATGAAAACCATGTGATGCCTTAAAATGTTTTAAATAGACTTACCATCATTAAATTCTTCACTCTCACTTCCATCATCATCATCACTGCTATCCTCCTCTTCTTCATCTTCTTCTTCTTCATCCTCTTCCTTATCATTGCCTTCATCATCATTGTTTTTATCTTTGGTATCTTTGCCGCTAGTTTCCACAGGAATCTTGGGCTTTGGTGGTGGAGGAGCCGTAAAACTCATCGTTGCCCTTCGACGTGTACTTGACACAATATTACTCGTATCAATACCCTCAAGTTCCTTGGCTCTTGCCTTCTTCTTATTCACTTCTTTGATTTCTACGAAAATGAGAAAAGGGAAACATATACAATAAATATAAAGATATAACGAGACCATATCAGAGGCTGTAGCAGCTGCATTCTGCAACATAATGTAGCAAATATTACATTTCAAATGACCCAATAAACAGGGACTATTATACAAATATAACATCCTCTGGGTTAACTGAAATTCCACTAATCTCCCCTCAAATTCCAAATATTGGAGTAACCTATCAATACATTCATACCCTCTGAGAGCAACCATGTTTGTTTGAGACTAAATAAAACTGTGTCACTTAACTCCAACAATAGAGAATGGCACTTTTTACTTGGCAAACAACATATATCCATAAAAATGTCCACAAATTATTTCTGGCATGTGATGTTCCCATTTTACCCTAGAGCATACATACTGAATGAAGTTAAGACCCTAAAGATGTCGCATAGATAATAGGATTAATTTATTTTAAAGTATAAGGGGCAGCATAAATATGTTTCCAATACATTCACAAGTACTTAACTGTAATTTTTAACATGTAAATGTATTCAGAACTGACTGCATAAAAAAATACCAGGATCAAAATGGAAAATAGGAAAACTTTCAATTGTTTGGGTTGATAATTGGGCACGGCTGATAACTACGGCTCCAAGATCTCCTTCGATAATGGAATGCATATATTATTCAAATTTCAATCAGGATGCAAAAAATGCAGCTAACATCCAGGGATGAAGAGTCACTAAGAATAAAAAGACTCACCCTTTTCAGATGGGTTTGAAGACAAGCCTTCTTTAGATAATATTTCCTCCAATTCTTTGATTAGTTGTCCTTCCCGTTTGTTTTCAGGAACCTGCTTGACTTTTTTATAAATAACGGGAGGAACGCTGTGACATAAATATATAAAAAATCAAACAATCATCCTTGACAAAGAACTAGAATCATAGGAATCCAAAATAGAAAATCACCTCATCCCACATGCTTTAATAACAGATTTCAAGTGCTCCACGCGTTTACTATACACAGGAGTTGAAACTTGTTTCTTCTGAAGTTAAAAAAAGGATGTAGTTTAATTAAATATACTTAATACATTTAAATTGTAGCAATTGATAAATAATAAATATGTTGAGGAAAGCTTCATTAAAATTAACAAGTGGATATTTCATTATATAAGGAGCTGATATTCACATTCAGCAAAAAGATCGTGACTATTTGATAAATATGACTATGGCCCTGACTTTTCAATTTATAACAAGCATCTCTGTTTGTAACCAGTACATAATGATGAATAATTTAGTATAACCTTGGTGGTATTCTCTTCTGATGAATGGGACTGATCGTCTTCTGAGTTTTTTCCATCATCTTCTGCATCACTGTTGTCTTCTGTGGCTGCTTTATCGGGCTTGACCTTTTTCTTGCTGGGTAGATTGGCCTCGTCTCCTTTACGCTTTTTGGGTCCAACTGGAGTCTGCATCTTGCCTTTTGGAACATTTTTTCTTCTAGGTTTGACTTCATCTTCCTCGTTCTCTTCCTCTTCACTCACTTCATCCGAAGTATCAGAGTTTTCTTCAGTACTGACCTTTTTAGTTACTTTGGTGTCAGGTTTCTTCTTAACAATTTTCTTAGCTCTTTTTGCAGGTTCCACAACTTCAGAAGACGTTAATACCTTCACATTAAACATAGACTTGTTAAGCGTCACATTCCATATTGTGTGCATCAATGAAACTTTTTTGACAGATTTTTAACTCACCTCATCAAGTTCTTTATTTATAAACTTCTT
This sequence comes from Trifolium dubium, assembly GCA_951804385.1. NCBI lineage: Eukaryota > Viridiplantae > Streptophyta > Magnoliopsida > Fabales > Fabaceae > Trifolium > Trifolium dubium. The sequence continues at coordinate 29,966,781 of OX638076.1, read as the reverse complement.
ATAGGGATCGAGAGTAAATTTATCAAGTTTAAGATCTTCCTCCAATAGTCGGCGAAGACTACCATAAGTGACTTTTCTGAAATCAACAAATGAAGAGTACTCCATGTTATATCTTAAGAACTAAAGCCAAGTAATATGCTGATATTAATACATGAATACAAAGGTAAGAACATGAAGAATATGTGCATTGTCATAAAGAAAGGTCAGAACAGTGGATAATTGGAAGAATCAGCAGCATACTCTGCATTTGCCTTGAGGTATGAAGATCTTTTTCTAATAGCTTTCTTAATTAGAGCCTCATTTGGAACTATTTTTTTGCCATTGCCTTCGTCTTTATCGGTTTCTTGTTTAACCCCCTTTTGTTCTTTAAGCAGACCTAATACTGGAGAATCTTCCATTTTCTCATCTTCAGGGAGATCCTTCTCATCTTTAGTTTGAAGTTCCTCCTTTTGTCCTTCTGTCTCGTGTGTAATATCACTTTTTTTCTCTTCCTCGCCCGATACCTTTGGGGCATCATCATCACCACCCTCTTGTAAGCACTAATAGAAATACACAAAACACACGCAATCATATAAGAAAACATTCATATAACAAACAAATGTGACCATTATTCATCACATCAGAATTTTAAAAAAAACAATCCAATGCAAATATATATTATAAAACAAACTATCACCACTAGAGGAAAGTGATAGTAAACGTCTATTTATTATACTTGACCTATGCGAACCAAAGTTTTTTTTGTTGTGTAAACCAGATATCTCCGGCGCAACTACAGAGACTAATCCCTCGAACCTTGTGGAACCCAAATGAACACCAAGTTCTCCCTAAGAGTTTTAATCTAGCTACATGCCCAAGCTCAAGTTCGAACTCAAGACATAGATTAAGCTAGAAGAAACTGGTGTCATCTCATCTAAGCGCTCTTGGGAGTGCTAACCAAAATTTGGTCACACAAAACAAAACACATTAAGCTTTTAAGCAAAGAAAAGAAAACAACAACCAGCAGTTTTGAGCTACATGCCTATTGCATATTAACCAGCAATTTCCAGTATTCAAAAGTCAAAACACACACAGAAATAGCCAAAAAAAAAAATCAATTTTTCTAGCAATGAACTAATCAGTCATTACTTGTTAATGTAAAGCTCAAATAAGTTAATCTTCGAAAGCACAATTAGTGAGTTTTGTTTCATGGCCTAGTAACTAACTACTACTGATAATCAATTATTAATGAATAATACTAGTTTGAAATTAGGGTTTTGAATAAAGAAAAGTGAAAGCAAGCACCTCTTTCAAAGACTCCTTGATAAACCTTTTGTGAGAATCCAAAAAAAACTCATCAAAACCCAAATCTTTCTCGAGCAATCTACGAACACCTTCGAGTGTCAAAGAACTGCATTGAAAAGCAGAGAGAGTATTAGAAAAAAGTAGTAGTTAGTTTGTTACAGAGAGAGAGAGAGTTGTTTCGAAAGAAAAACGAACTCGGCTTGTTGCTTGAAGTGAGAGACGCGAGAGCGCATGGCAGTTTGAATCTGGGACTGGACATCGACGTCGCCATTCTTCTTCTGAATATCTTCTTCTGCCATCAATACGTCTCTCTCTCTCTCTCTCTCTCTCTCTCTCTCTCGTAACTTCTAATTTTCGTTTTTTGATTTGTTAATCGGTGTTTTAGTAAGGTACACACAGTCACACACACACAGTACGTACAGTACAATTTTGGGTCAAACACTTTGAAATTTGAAGAACTCGATTTTAGCACATCAATTAATTAAAAATATAACTATTTGTCAAAAAATAAAAATATAACTACTACTAATATTTTTTAAATTATTCTTTAATTTTTCATTTGACAATAATTGAAAACAAGCCATTAATGATTCAAGATATATATATATATATATATATATATATATATATATATATATATATATATATATATAGAAAAAATAACTAATGTTAGACACTATACCAAAAAAAACATTATAAATTAGACAAATTTTGTTACTAAAACAAATATTAATGTCATTGACAACATTTTTTAAATTAAGTTTTATGTATATTTTAAAGTTAATTAAACATAAATGGAAGAAACACATTGTTATTGTTATGTATGACCCTTTGAGCTTTATTGAGAAGATTCATGCTAAGAAGGTAAAAATGTCAAATGCAAATGATATATAAACATATTATTGTAGAACACCCTTTATCATGGTTTGCTACTTTGTTTAAGCATTTTGATATTTTACTTGGGAGTTGGAAGTTCAAGCAGTGGTGAAATGGTTGTTATGGAGGGCGTGTAGAAATTGCATTCCCACTGTGGGCAGTTTATTCATAAGGATGTTGTTTTCCCAGATGTTTGTCATTTGTGATATGGCTGTCGAGGACCTCAGCAGTCAGCATGTGTTTTTTCTTGCTTATCTAGTAAGGGAATTCGTGTTCAACAAAAATATAAATTTGTATTTGAAAAAACAGTTGAAGGAAAAGTAAGGACAGGAGAAGAAGAAGAAGAAGAAGAAGAAAAACTAAGCTTTTTTTGTAATTCTTGAAGTCGCTTTTACATTATGTTTTTGAATTTTATAGTAAAATACAGAAATTGTGAAAAAAATTATAAGTACGTAGATTAAAAAATAGTAATGAATATCCTCAATACTGTTTAAATAAATAAGAAAGATTAAAAACTTTAGTATATAAGCTCTAATTTCATTGGTTCTTGTTAATCAAGTCAGGTAGAAGATAAGACATTTGTTTAACAAGTCATTGATGATTTTTACTACGTTCTCAGTTGGCATCATTTGACACCTTTAAACATAGCCCACTTTTTTAGACTTCCTCTTACACAATAAAAAAATTCATGATAGCTCATCATCATCATAAGAGAAAGGGTTCATTAGACCACTTGAACATAATGCAAATCATAGCCTTCCATATGCATGAAGCCTGTTATGCAGCTCTCGTACAAAGAGATCCTGCTGTTACTAATGCAATCCATATTGATGCTGATCTACATAAGACCATAACTAACTTGAGTTTCCCACCAAGACAGTCGGAAAAGAGATTCGATGGCGAAATTTCATTATGCTACATATGTTGAAGAGATAGAGACTTAACAGATAAGCTCTCTTGATGGACATGACAAAATAAGTGTTATAAGCACAGAAAACATTAAGAAGCCTTTCTTTTCCGATTGTCTGCTGAGGCAGCATCAGGTTGAGCCTGGCCAAATACAGAGCTGCAAAACGTGCAAAGGCATAAAATAACCAACAGAGGTAAATGACAACATGGTAAATGCTGTTTAATAAGATAAGAACTACAGTTAAGCATAAAGTAACCACATTTTCCATGTACATTCCTGTTTTGTTATTTCTCTATTTCAGTGGTAAAATGTGAAGGATGAAGATAGTGGGATTAAAATATTAAATAGGAATTTCAGTGGTAAAATGTGGAAGGATGGAGATAGTGGGATTAAAAAACAATAAAATTTAGAGAGAGAGAGAGAGAGAGATAATTTCAAACTGATTACTACATTCTGCAAATAATGAACATTTACATTCGTTGGATGTATCATAAATGGTGAAGCTTATGGAAGCAGAATGACAGGCAAAATGATATTTAGAATAATAAACACTTACCTACAGGTTGAGCACTTGTCATGATGCTCACAGAATATGGATAAGCATACAGAACATACATAGCCCATGTCAATTGTTTGCTTGTGGCAGAAGCACCTGAACATTTCATACAATTATCTAAGTGTGGATCTCATAGTTTCAATTACAAATGGAAGAAAAATGCCCGCACAAGAAGAGGTTTCCCTCAAAATAAACAATTGGATATCTTCACCATATAGAAGCAATGTACAGAACAGAGCTATAAATAGGTGTGTATTTTCAAACCAACATAAATCAAAAGGGAAAAGGAAACGGACAATTGGACAAAATGATAAACAAGCTTGGTACAGCTGTAGTCAAAATGTTTCCAGCTTTACAGGAGGGATGGAGAGACACAGAGGAAAAAGGAATGAGAAATCTAAAACAGGAAAAGATTAACAGCAAAGAAATAACTTACGAGGCACGAAAATCCACACCCAAAGATTTAGGAAGCCTTAAAAATTCACGAGAATGCAAATCAGTTGCAAACACTGTCTACATAAACAATGTCATATAAGTGTCAGAAGTAAAACAAGAAGTATAATTGCAAATATAAATAACCATATCTCAGTAAAACAAAAAAACTCTCATAAATTGTTTATGCTAGCAACACTCACTCTAACACACTTTTATCACCACACTCTTTTATTGGTTGAAATTCATATAGGTCCCACTAAACTTATGCAGGGTCTACTTGATTTAGTTAAATCCATTTGAATTTCAACCAAAAGAAGAGTGTGTGTTTGAAAGAGTGTGTTGCTAGCCCTCCTCTCATAATGATTTAGCATTTTAGTTTTGCTTTTGCATATTTACTACATTATTTGATTGAGTATTTGAAAATAGTAAGTAAACAGTTTCTTTATCTTCGGGAGTGATAAGTAGGTCAACTCCCATCTCTAACAAAAATAACAACTGACTATTAATATTAGGCATTTAAAAAAATGTTTCTTTATCTTCTACGAGGAGCTACTCCGTCCATCCTATTATGAACGTCATTCTAGGTTGTTTCACACAAATAAAGAAGTTATAAATGAAACGAAGAGACGAACAACTTCACCAAATTAATCTTATTGAGCATTGGTGTATATAATTATCATAAATGCAAAGTCTATAACAGTGACTAAGGAGTAACGCACATAACATTAATTACAGGATACAATGGGAAAAAATAATTAATATTTCATTGAAAACTAAACTTAGAGGGAAGGGAGACATTCATAACACTAAAAGAACATTTCACTAATTTTTTCTTGTGTGCGTTCTAAAGGCATTCATGTTGATAACCTTGCGTAAAAACGGCATTGTAAGTTACTTATGAACTACTATAAGCGTGATAAGAAGCTTTTGCAATCTTAAAGCAAAGTATGATAAGACAAAACTTACTGAAAGATATTGAAAAAGCCCATCCATTTGAGGAGGCCTGTAATATATACCACCAGTTATGTATGAAGCCTGTATACAAACGTAATAGAGAGAAATGACAAGATCAATAAATCGTAATCTGCAATACCAATACTTTAAATCTGTGAGTATGTACTTAATTTAACTACCTGCTGAAGGAATGCAGAATTGTTTGAACCAATAAAACAAGAATCTACAGGAACCTGCATTGCAAAATATTACACAAAAGAATTAGCTAACAAAAACACACAAGCAATCCTTGTGTGAATAAACTTATATTGTTGAAGTCTTGCTACCTAACAGTATGCAGGAAAGTAAAAGACCAGAGTAGAGACCAATCCTAAAGAAACAAAGAAAGAAAAAGTGAAGATTCAGTACATACTGAAGAACGCTGAGCAGAGAATATTGCATTCATGATTGCCACGTACCTGAAAAGGATGGAAAGTGTGATTTGAAGAGAAATGGAAATACAGAAATAAAAAGTGTAAAATGTAAGGATCATGAGGTAGGTACTGTTCTGGTCCATCAGTAGATCCGTGGAGACATAGAATCTGTTCACAAATAAGTAAAATAAAAAGTCATTATCCAAAATAAGTAGATTAGTAATGAAATGGTAAAAAAAAAAAAAGAAGCAAAAATTAAAGTTCAAAATAAATAAATAAAAGAATGGCTGAGAATACTAACAGTATGTTGATTTTTAAAGAAAAAAAGCAACTGCCTGGCATAACAATTTAAAAACTGTTAAGAGGCAATCCTCACCTTACAAGCCAGTTTTGTAGGATTGAGTTAGGCCCAATATAAAAATCTAACATGGTATCAGTCTATCAGAGTCTATCATTTTGGGCCACCCGCCATCTATATCCACGCACCAAGCTTAATAGTGTTAGGCGTGAGGGGGGGTGTTGAGAGGTAATCCTCAGCTTACAAGCCAGTTTTGTAGAGCTGAGTTAGGCCCAATATAAAAATCTAACAAAAACAAAGATGTGCATACATATGAGTAGATTTCCAGGTAGCCATTTGGAAATCTCATACTCCGGTTGAAACCAACTCAAAGTCGACTAGATGTCAATAACCATTTATAACTCAGAACTATCCAAATCATCTTTGACCGCGAAACAATTTCTAGAGAACTCTAAATTTTCATTACTGATTGTTGTCACAAACAAGTGAAAGTAAACAAGATGACTGAACACAATACATAGCAACAAATAATCAATGAGTTCAAAAACTTAAGGCTTATAACTTATGAGAAATGTGTTCGAAAAAGTCAAAACGTCACAAAATCAACTTTCATTCGACGGACTGGATCTGAACATCATTTTCACAATAGCCAGTCAGCTTTAATATCACTACAGTCAACCCACAAGGACGCACATTAACAGAAGAAAACACTAAAGTAAATCATAGTTGACTAACATCTCCAACTACAACTAAGCACATTCAAGTGTAATATAAAATTCCATATAAAAACAAATTCTTGATTAGGAACAAGTAAAAACACACCCGAGGTTGAGGATGCATAGGTCCTGCACGAAAAGCTCTCTGTATATCTAATAATCAAATCAGGTCAAACAAAAATCCCATGAATGCAAAAGAGATTCAAATTCAAAATCACTTATCTTTCAATTTCAGCAACATCCCAACCATGAACAATAATAAAAAGAAATTGAAATCCCTAACAGTTAAAACAATATGTTGTTGCTTTTAATTTCATGAAAAATCAATAACCAAAATGAAAAATCAATGGAAAATAAATCCAATTAATTGCGTGAGGAAAATGAATAAGCATCGAAAAGGATACAACAGAGGGCCATGGACAATGCTCCCGATAAAAGTGAAGAAGGAATGGTTCCCGGTTTATGAGCCGTTGTCAATTGCTGATCCTTAGCAACGAATTCATCAAGATTATGAAGAATATTTGAATAAAGTGCGGGCATTGTACCATTAGTGGATGCATGGTTCCTGTCGGAAGAAGAATCGTAGACATAGGAACATGAATTGCATCCGGTGGCGATAACAACAACTTGATTGAGTTGACCGAGGAGTAGTATTGAATTGAGAAAAGCAAGAACCTGAAAAAGGAAATTAGAATAATGAATAAGAGTATTTGAGAATGGGAAGAAGAGAGAGTGTGTTATTGTAGTTGTTGATAGTTACTTGAGAGAGAAATTCGGAGAAGTGGAAGGAGAAAGTAGACCAGAAGAAAGGATTGGTGTCAAGTGTGACGACAAGGAGGCTGATATCATCTGCAATGAAAGAAAGATGGGTTAGTGATTAGTGCGGAAGCGGAGATAGTGTGTTGAGGGATGAAGGGAAGAAAACCTGTGTAATGTTTTGAAGGAGCGGAAGCCATGGTGTAGCACAACTGCACAAACAGTGAGTAATGAGTAACCCGATAGTAATGATGGCCCAAGTTCTCAACATGTAATTCAGAAATGTTTTTTGACACGAATGTTAATATCAGCCACTTTTTTTATACCTTTGAGAGAGATGTAAAGAGTCCACAATTTTTATAAGGACGAAACTACATTTTTTATGAGGAGATGCAAATTGTAAAGAATCTAACATATATAGAATTTTCTAAATGCAACCAAAAACCTTTGCATGTTCTCTCCTATAAGGGGGGTTCGGATCCAACTCAACTCTAAAAATTGTCTTGTTTCTGTTTTATAGATCCACTAACGACAAGTATTTTCGGTGTTAACCCCAGGGCGGCCTTAAACAATTAGGAGGCCTTACTCTAATATTAAAAATTGATCCCCTAATAAAAAAGTGCAATTTTAAGAATTAGAAATTATTTCAAAATATTACTATATTTTTATCAAATGAAGTAGTACCAAAAACTCAAACTACATTATGTAAATTGCACTAGTAAATAACAACATTCCAATACAACTTCAAGCTAATATCAAGTTCTCAACGTTCAATATACTTGAAGCATTGGCTTGTTGCATAATAATCAATCTTAAAATTGATGCTGAAGTATTCAGCATTTCATCATGAATGATTAAATCAAAATTCAAAACATAATGATGAAATTAGAATCAGCATAACTGCAGCATAAGTGATGGTATTTTCAAAAAAGAAGAAAAAACTAAGCAATTAGCAGCAAATGAAAAAGAGTAGTAAGACCTTAAATTTCGTTTTCCCTTTACTTACCGTTTTTCCCTAATCCCCTTTACGATCAGATAATCAGATATGCGGTGGTGGAGGGGAGACGATCGCCGTAAACCCGTCGTCGGAGTCTACCTAGATGTGTGGTGGCGGACTGGCGGTGGTGTGGTGGCCAGTTGGCGGTAGTGCGATTTTTAACTTTTTTTTTTCCTTTGGTTGGTTCAGTTAAGTGCGTGCAGTGCAGTGCAGAGAAGAGAGGGAGAGGAACAAAGAGTGAAGTGAGTTTAAGTGCATTGGGCCTCAAATGAAAGGGTACAAATAACAAAGAGAGACGTATGAATAGAAATAGTTGAACACATTTTTTTTTATTCAAAAAATGTAGCATTACAATTTGTTGACCAATTTGGTCATATACTCTCAAAATAAGTGACCAACTATTTAGAAGATTGCATTACTAGAAAATATTTCTCGATGAATTAATAGAGGATGTGAGATAATTCTTATCAATTTAGAGAAACAAATTGTAGTTGTCCAACTGTTAAATCAACTAACGTACAATTATCTGCGCAATTGTGTGTATGTTGTGACCTAATTTCAAGCAAC